>PUFA01000147.1:3307500-4725767 GCA_003508835.1 Eonycteris spelaea | reverse complement strand
TTTATCTTAAAATGCAGAACTGTAGCTAAGACAAATAATGTTCAAATAAACCATTAAATCAAGTGTGTATTTTGACATATAATTAAAAACAAAATTATATTTTAAGCACAAAGCAGTTATGTTCACGTGATTGATAAATTTTGTAAAATATATAAGTAAACAAATTCAAACCAATAGCAACAACAAAAGATTGGATCTTAGAGATGCAATTTACTAAGCCCTTGAAAATGTGCATTGACTTTAGTGACTCCTATCACATAGGCAGTCTTGAATTGTCATACATACCCTACAAACACACACACAGAGACACACACCGACACACACATAATCAGAAAGAAATATGGCTTTCTTTCTTGAGACTATAAAATAATTAAGCTTAAATGAGATCATAAAGGAGAGGCCCTGGTCTAAAAGGATTAGTGTCCTTGTTCCTGACACAGAGCTTCTAAAACCCCTTGTAAAGAGCGGTGACAGGAGAACATTTTGTTCTAACATTTAGTCTGTGACTCTAGTTCCTAATGCATAGCTCCAAAGATCTTCTCATGTCCTGAGTGATAGGAACATCTAATACAGAGCTCCTAAATCCCAGAAAATTTCCTGGGTGATAGAAATATCTTTCATACTAATTTTGGTGATCCTTGGTGGAATTCAGGATGGGTGCAAGTTGCAGAAAGAGCAAGTCATGATTTAGAAGCTTTAAGCCTTAATTTCTATGCCCCACCCTCCAGAGAGGGAAAATAGCTGAAAATGGAGTTAATCATCAATCATGCCTATGTGTGCAGCCTCCATAAAAATCTCTAAAATATGAAGTTTGGAGAGCTTCCAGGTTGGTGAAAACATCCACCTACCAGGAGGATGGTGCACCTGAACTCTATGGAAACAGAAGCTCTTGAACTGGGATGCTTCCCAGTCTTACCCGATGTATCTCTTCATCTGGCTGTTCATCTGTATCCTTTATCACATCCGTTAGTGCACAATAAACTAGTAAGTGCAAGTAAATGCTTCCCTGAATTCTGTGGAATATTCTAGAAACTGACTGAATTCAAGAAGGGGCATCGTGGGAACTTCTGATTTACAGGTAAATCAGAAGTCAGACAGATAAAAGTTGTGGATGTCCTGAGGACCTACTCTTTTTGATTGGCATCTGAAATAGGAGGCAATCTTGCAAGGCTGAGCCTTAACTTGTGGGGTCTGCACTGACTCCAGTTAGTATGAGAATTAAATTGAATTGTATGACACCCAGCTGGTGTTGCTGAGAATTACTTGATGAGTGGCAAACACATATATCTGGTGTCAGAAGTGTTGTTAAGTGTGGTAGTAGTGTGAGAGTAAAGGAGACACACACAAGAGGAGTGTGTTTTTATTCCTATATAGTATATATTAGGATACTAGCAAACTTTTTGATCATTGTGTTAAATCCTTTGGAAAGAGTAAAAACCAGATGTTTAATATTTAGGATATGACTTAGTAGCTGAATTGATGCATCTTCACTTGGTATAAGTGTAACTTTGAACATTGTATGAAAATTAGGGACCATATCTCCATAAAATGCACTAGTAGGCATATGAGAAAAGAGTTTTCATTCTAGAGCAGTAATGGACTCCAAGGATCTCATTATGAACAGCTGCTTTCACTTGTGAAAAATTAGATTTTCAAGAATAAGGGAAAAGTAAATTGTAATATGTCCACATCGTGGAGTAGTAACACTCATTAAAATGATGTTTTTGAAGAATATCAAATGATATAAAATATTTTTATATAGCATAAACTAAAAAGAAAAAAAAACAAGATTCTAAGCCCAAAAATGCATGATCAAAATTATGTATTTGTGTGTTTGTCTATGGGTATGTATGTATGTGTGTGCGTGTGTGTGTGTAGTCCTGGGGTGATCTTAAGAATATACAATTTTTAAAAGCATTCAAAAGTACAGGCTCATAAATTATTTTCTTCTTTATATACTTTCCTTAATTTTATTCAATGATAGTATTTTTTAATTAGAAAAAATAATGCTAAGTATGTTGAAAGTCTAGAGGGAAAAGAGAAAACAGAAGTTATAAAGCATAATATACAAAAATTAAACATCCTTGGTTCTTTTCTATGCCTTTTCCAAAACAATATCTCTTGCATCTAAAGAGCCTGGGGAGACACCTTGTGAGTCTTTCCTATTTGTGTGTCAACGAGCCCTAGCTGATGATAGTTAAGCATGCATTATTTCCCCCTAAAATAAAAAAAAATGCTTACTTATTTGTAAGATGATATTTCCATAAGCATATACAATTTACTTGCGAAGATTTAACCAAGAAGCAATGACTACAGAGAGAAGTAAACTTGCAAAGTATTCTTTATCCGTATAGCTTTGCCTCATTCATTAGTCATCTGGTACGCAACATTTTTCATAATTAGATTTTTGCAGAAAGTTTAAAAGACATACAAAATGAAGCAATTTAACTACAACTACATAGCACAATGAACATGTTAAATTTAGTCCTTAGAAGGTATTTAATGAAGTTTATTAAAGAGGGGCTCTTAGTTCCTGCAATTTTCATTCAATTCAAGCATTATCTTTAGTCTTTCCAGAATTTCTAAGAGGAAAAAAATTTTTTGAAGCAACATAAACTTGTAAATTTTGAAAAATCCAAGTAAATCAGCTATTTAAATTTCTAAGCATCGGTGGTAGGAAAAGCAAAACTTTAATATTTTATTATGTTAAAAAGTGAAATCTAGCACTATAATTTTTAAATAATATGCCACTCTTCTACCCTTGTCTCCAAAATGCTCACCTGGATATTAAAGAAAACCACATTTCAATATTTGATTTGTCTTTCCACACACTTACTACTTAAATATTTCAGTCAACCACATTTGGAGTCTAAATAGATTTTGGAAAAGTTAAAGTAGAATTTCTTGGTATGTCTGCCAAACATCCCTTCCTCTCACAGAACCCATTTTTTCCTTTATGGGTTACTATACCTCCATATGCCATACGCTCTTAGTGAAACTGTCAATTGAGTGCTCTGCAGTTCACCCTTGTCCCAGGGGACACATATGTTTTAACCCAGGCTAATCAGATGCTTCTGCTCAGACTCTTGACCCTTGTGCTTTAGGTACATGATCCCAGGTGTCTTAATGACACTGCAAGCCCCACCACACACCTCAAAAAGAAAAGCAGTGTTCTGAGTTTCTGATCAAGATGACTAAAGCTTATCTGTTTTTTTTTTTTTTAAATCTGTCCTTCCTTAGTGCAAGGAACTATTCAACTTTTCCTTTGTGCAAGGCATCAAATATTCTTTTGATAGGTTCTTTTTAGTATGCTTCCAACCAAATAACCATTCCAAATACAATTTGAATGACCAATTTAGTCCATATCAGAGAATAGGGGTCATATCTTCCCGCCTACAGAAAGAGTTTACATTTTCCCTTCCAAAGTATGAAAGACATTATAAAATACAAATTTTCCATTAGTGCTTAAAACTTAATCAAGCACTATATTTTTTTTCATATTTTCTCCTTTTCAAAATAGATGATTATATTGTTATGACCAATTATTTTGAGGGAAATATTGCTGTATTTTTGTTCATACTTTGTCTGATTATCAATAATGATCAGGGTATTCAAATGGAAAGACCCCTAAAGGTATGACTGCTTTTCTAATATGTCCCAAACTACAACCATTAGTTATACAAAGAACTTAGAGAAAAACACATGGAATCTGATACACAATAATCAAGAGAAATAATTGAAGGCATTTTTCATATGTGATTGCTATATTTTTAAATGTCACTCAAACATATCATAGCTAGCAATAACAAAAATGATAGTAATAATATTTATAGCTTTTTGAATTGGGTATCATTCTAATAAGTTAAGTACTTTGTAGATATCATTTTGCTTGAAATTTTCAAATATCCTATGAAGTGTATTAATATTTATCCTGATATAAAATGTTGAAGATTCTAAAAGTTAGAGAGGTAAGTAAAGATCAAAGATGTGTATGGAACCCAGGCCTGTCTGAAACCAAAGTCAGGGAACTTGAACCATTTATTACATTAAATTTTTAGGTACCTGTGTTTTCTCTACTATTCTATTAAGGTAATTTTTAATTTGAGTTGTGCCATGGTAAATCATTTGAGTTATAAATTTTTTTATAAATGTTTTTATAAAATTTCTCTTTACCTCATGTCCTTTAATCTCATGTATATCTTAGCATGTATGGAATATCATCTAATAGGAGTCTTCCATTATTTAAACTGAGATGCTGGACTGGCTAGAGTAGCCAACTGCCTTGTGCATTTTAATAAAACTTAAGCATAGATATTTCTATCAAGGGATCTTGAAAGAAAGCATATGCTATAAATAGATAACCGAGAATAGACTTTGAAAACTGAAAGCAACAGCATTAAAATAATGATTTCCCTTAAATTGCTTGTCGGCAATTATTGTCAAGATATTACATAGGGGACTAATTAGCTACACAATATCAAGAGGGAACATAATAGGAACAAGATTGATTAATTGAACTGATAAAAAACCTGGGGATAAAAAGTGAATTAGCTTTGGAAGAAGACTTGTGTTTTGAATAATGATTAAAAAGAATGACAAACTAAATTTATGTTTCCTAATTCTGAAATATATAATTCTCAGTTTGTGCTTTTAGTTTCATAGAAAATGTAAATTAAACTGAAGCGTAGGCCTCAAAAAATATAAAAATTTAAAAATCAGGAAATATTTAAGAATACACTAAATGCTTAATTGTGTACTGTGTAGATAAAGCCAAGAAATCCTTTAGCTACTGTAACTTCCCATTTCTTCCACAAAAAATGTTGTTACTATTTGTCATTAAAGGTAGTTACTGTATGGTCAAACTGAACAGCCATTAAACATGTTTTCTTTAGGCAAAAATTTTCTTGAATATCAGTAATGTTTGATGTTTTCACCATCCTCCACCTCTCTTGAAATTTCACCTCTCCTTTGGCTAACAGGCCATCATTACATGCATTTAATGGCTCTTTTCCATTGCGTCTTCAGTGGTTGTTTCTCTCTCTCATTCGCTAAATGCCAGCCTCTCCAAATTCAGTCTTTTATTCTTTTCTCCTGCCAGTCTCTCAGAGCAAAAGGGCTCGATGGTCCTGGTGGTTCATGAATTCTTCTCTTTTCACAGATAAACATGTAAGTAGATCTTTGGATCAGGGTTGGCTCAATGGAGCTAAACTGCCTCTCTGTGGTACAAGGTTCTTAGCTTCATCAGCTCCCTTGCTTTAGGATATGTTTCCATGACCAGAAAGCTCCCACTGTTATAAGGTCAATGTACTTTTTCTTAACTCACTTCCAAATTCCCTTTCAGTACATTGAGTAGTACTACTTGAAGTCTGTTGCTCTTAGCTCTTTTAAAGGTGTGTTTAGGCATATACCAATTAGGTTCTTGTCTCTATGGTTAGGGAAACTAGAAAGATGCTTTTTTTTTCTTTGATACCTTTCTGCCAGATTTCTCAAATTAAACTTCATTTTATGTTTATATCATGTGAAGCTAGTGACCTTTGCATAACAATCCCTTGGCTTAAGTAAGCATTCTACATGATTTCCTCCAAAGTCTGTATGCCAAGTCTTGAACCTCTTTCAAATTTTCAGTTTCTTTTTTCCAACTATTTTCCTCACTTAATTTATGTTACCTAGGATCAAAACTCTAATATGATCTTTGTTTTAGTCCTTTCTCTTCCTCGCCAGTCATCAGCCCTATCAACTTTTCTTGTGTGTATGTTCTATATTTTCCCCATCTCACTAGCTATGATTCACTTGATATGTTAAATTGTCTGAACTAAGGGAAGCCCATTTAGCTGGAGAAATATTATTTTTTATTGCATCTGCAAGGGTATTTGTGGTATACTGATACTGAGTAGAAGTCATGCTCACTGATGTGGATGGGCATCATCCAATTTGTTGAGGACCTGAATAGTAAGTTTAAAAAGGTAGAGAAACAACAAATGTGATGTCTACTTGGGCTTGACCATTCACCTTCTTCTGCCCTCCGACACTGGCATTCCTGGTCTTTGAGCCTTCACACAAACTAGGGATTATACCATTTTCATTTGCTCCTGGTTCTCAGGCCATTGGACTTGACTGAAATTATACCACCAGCTTTCTTGGATCTCTAAATTGCAGACAGCCAATCACAATCATGGTACTTAAGAATTAAGAATTAAGTCTCTGTAATCATATGAATCAATCCCTCAAAATAAATTTATCTATGCTATGTCTGTCAATTTTTCTATCATCTATCTATCATCTGTGTATTTATGTATCATCTAACTATCTATCTATCATCTATCTATCTATCTATCTATCTTCTATCTATCTATCTATCTATCTATATCATTATCTATCTATCTATCTATCTATCTATCATCATCATCATCATCATCATCATCTATGTATTTATCAAACCTATCAGTTATCTTTGCCTGGAGAACCCTAAGATCATAGCCCAATAATTGTTCAGGCATAGACTATTCTTTTAACATTTATTCTATCTCTTTCTAAGCTATCCTTCACAGTGAACTAAACTTTGTCATGTTATTTCTCTCCCTAAATAGAATCTGCAAACACATATTCTCTGCATTCATATTTTAAATAGTTGTGTAAAAACTAAAACTAAAAAACTAAAAAATACAGGTAGCATCCCACATACTCAGATTTCCATTTACTTGTTCCAGATATCATAATTCTGTAGGTTGTATGAAAGGAGTAAAGAAATATTTTAAACAAGCATCTCAAGTCCTTAACATCAGGTTATTCAAAAACCGTATTTTGAGAAATACTGCTTTATGATGTTTCATTTACTTGTCTGGTTCCCATTTCTCTTCTTCATGCTGCCCACTGTCCTCTGAACTCCCTTGTAAATTCCTTTCTCCAAGCTTTTTCTTCTACTTTTCTCCCTCAATCCTTTCTCATTACTCTTCACATACCTAACTAGAATCAATTGCATTAAATGAAACAGGTACTTGCTTCAAATAAAGTTTCCACTTTGTTCCTCCATCAAAAAACTATCTAGTTCACCACAGCATTTATTTTCTTTACATTCAAACCCTGCATGTCTGTTTCTCTTAAGACAATTAGACACATACTTCTTTGGTGTTACTACTTATTTTTGTGCTTATGCATCATAGCTTCTCCACCAGAATACGAACTCTTTGAAGACAGTGTCCTCTTTCATATCCCCTTACATAACTCAGAGAACTGCTTATGCTTATCGAGTACTCAATATATTAATTTAATGTATAGTTTTGGCATGATCCTTTAGCATAAAAATTATATTTCAGGAGCCATGTGATAGAAAATAGATTAATATTACATGTATTTCAACAATAAAAGCAGCATAGTTTTTGCAAGTAAAATAATAACTTAAAAAGTATTGGTCTGCAAGTAAGGTTATGAATTTGTATGCACACAAAAACACATATAATAATTGCTTGGTTTACTTTGTTCTTATAAATCTCTCAATGCCTCCATTGATACAATTTAGGATATTTTTCCTAAAAGATAAGATATATCTCTTTCCTGAATAATTAAATATGAAAAAGTCCATGCTTTCATGCCTCTTATATAAATTTTCTTGATCTATATAATCATAAATATGAACACTAGAATTAATCAAAGAGTAATACTAATTACAAGAGGAAACACAAAGCCTACACCAATCCATGTAATATAATACGAATAATAAGTAATACCTAATCTCAGGATCAAAAACAACACAAACTCAGTGTCTGCTATTGTATGTATATTTGCCATTTCTCTCTTAAAAGGCAGTAGTTCTGTTATTTGGCCAATTATCTAGCATTTCATTATCATTTCTTATGTTAATTTATAAAATATCTTTGTAAATGTAATTCATAATCATCTGAAGAATTATAAAATTATGTTTCTATTAATTATTTAGGTTAGAATTACACAAATTTTGGCTGTAGATGATCGTAACAAGCTCTAAGAGTAAGTACAATGTGATTTTTGTATATAAATAATACATGTCAAAAGGTAAAGTTCAATAAATAAAACAATACATAAGGACAATATTTCTTTGATAGAAAACAGCAGAGTATGCACTAAAGAGTGGAAAAATTAATTTTCCTTCTACCTTCTAAGGTCTTCTGGCTGGAATAAAAATCAAATTAACATGATAAATTAACAGGAGAAAATGACCACATTAATTATCAATGTAAATACAAGGGTTTATAAGAATATGAGAGTAGATGACAGATTAGACAGTTAAGGCTTATATGACATCTTGAGCTAAGAAGACATTGGGGGGTTGTGGTTTGGGACTTCAAAGGGCAGAACAGAAATTCATGTGGAGTTAGAAAATCAAATGTTTGGTAAACAAATATTTGTTAGCCATCTTTAACAATGGGGCACAGAGAGCACTTTAATCAAATGGGTCTTGCTGGTTTCTCCCAGTCTGTCATACCTAGTTCATACTAAACTATAATTGGGTATGATAATAGGACCATTCCTTTAGGCAGTTATGGAGAATTTCAGAAGTTTATTTCCTGAATCTTTCTTCCCTTAAAAATAACCAGATTAAAGTAATCAATACTCCAAAATGCATATTTTGGGATGCCAAATTCTGCTCCCCCTCAACATCAAACATAATTTACTAGGTAAGGGAGTATTCATTATTTTCCCCTGAAATAAATCTTCTCCATCTTCACACTGTTTATACCATTTTCTCCTTCAGCATTCATCTCAAATTATATCTCCTTTGAGATATAGCTGAGTAATATACCATTGTATATATGTACCATATCTTCTTTATTAAATAATCTATCCTAGGATATTTTGGCTGATTCCATGTGCTGGCCACTGGGAAGATGAATAATACTGCTATGAACATTGGTGTGCAAATATCTTTTCAGATATGGGTTTTCAACTCTTTGTCCTAAATGTGCAGTAGGAGGATCGCTAGATCATATGATAGATCAATTTTGAATACTTTATAAAAATAACTAAAACAGGTATTCTAGTACTGTGAATTAGAAAAGCTATCCTAGCACAACTTCCTTTCATAAGAGCATAAAAAAGCTAATTTTAATTAAATGTGTATGATAGAAAAAGATCTTGATTGAAGCCACAAAGTAAAAGGAGAAAACAAAATAATGATTCTAAGAAAATAAAACCATATTTTAAAAAGGTAAAAACTGTGTCATTGTATTTTGAAACAAGCTAATTTATTCCAAAAAGAGAAGCTATAAAAAAATGCATCTGAATTAGAAAAAAGTCATAGGTAAAATAATTTTAAATCTAAATGTAATAAATAAAGATATTAAATATATTAGACAGATAGTAATATAAAAGATCAGAAGATTCATCACATATAATAAGCGTCTCCTAAGAGGAAAAACAAATTAAGAGAACAGAAAAATACGATAAAATACAGAATTCAAGCAAATTTTCCTGAAATAATACTTAAATGGTTATATCATATAAATGCAGAAAATGACAGCATCACCAATGTGAAGGTATATTAAATAAATTATTGCACTTTACAAAAATAAGTGCAACACACATTTAAAAAGTAAACCAATGTGGACTTACACCTTTGATAGTAATGCCTCATAGAAGAAAAATGGAATAATATATTTGTCAAAGAAAAAAAATATGAGTCAAAGTTCATATCAAATATCTATCCAAATTTAGGTTCAATTACCTGGGCCTCAGATAAACTCTAATTAATACATACAAACATAGGAGATGCTGATTCTATGAGCCTGCTCTGAGGAGTGTACTAGAACACATATATATAACTATATGACTGATTATATTATCAGTATTAACAGTGATAAAACAATGTTACTTCACATTAGATGTCTGGGAAAGGTAGAGAGAAGCAGAAGCATTGCTCACTGTAGAAAATATACAAACAATAGCCAAAAAAATAAAAAATAAAAAGATATGCTAAGCATATTATGTAAAGAAAGGAAAGGTTTAGAACAAGAGTCAGCCAACTACAGTCCCTTGGACAATGGTAGCCCACACTTGTTTTAGTAAGTGAAATCTTATTGGGGCTGTCACATCCATTTGTTTACCTATTGGAGTACAGCCCACCCTTTCATTTACAAATGGTCTCTTTCTCCTTGTATACTCCAAAAGCAGAGTTGAGTACTTTCAACAGAATTTAGATGGCTCATAAAACCTAATACAGTTATCTCAGTAGTCACATTTGGAGTATGAAAGTGAATCAACTTATTATTTTAAAGTCCAGTGACTTTAAGGAAAGAAACATACTTTTTTCCCCTGCCTTTACTGAGAACAGGACCTCAGGGTAACCAATTATTTGATATGGAAAAGTTCCTCTTTATAGAAATATTTTAGCTAATAAACACAGAAGAAATTAAAAGAGTTAATAGGTAAAATGACTCTCAGTGGATGCTACTAACACCAAAGGAGAATCAAAGGGATTTGGCTTACTTCCTTAAAGAATTGGTGCATATAATAGTCCCCCCTTATCCCTGGCTTCACTTTTCATGGTTTTAGTTATTGTCATCTGAAAATATAATATGGGAAATTTCAGGCATAAAAAAATAAATAAACAATTCATGATTTTCAAATTATGCATTGTTCTGAGTACCATGATAAAAGCTCTCCCCCTTTATCCCACCTGGGACTTGACTCAACCCGTTGTGCAGTGTTCCCACGCTGTAAACACTCTCTGCCATTAGTCACTTAGTAGTCCTATGGGTTTTCAGTTCAATCTCCCAGGTATCGTGGTGCTTCTGTTCAAGTTACACTCTTGTACTTAAAGATGGCCCCAAGGTACAAGAATAGTAATGCTAGCAATTTGGATATGCCAAAGAGAAGCCATAAAGTGCTTCCTTTAAGTAATTAACCAAAACAAACCCAATGCGAAAATCTATAGTAAGAACAAATCTTCTATTCAAGAAAGTGTGAAGAAAAAACAAATTCGTTCTAGGTTTGCTGTGTTGCACAAACCGAAAGTTATGGTTCACAGTGCTTGACAAGTGTTTGATTAAGATGGGAAAGACATTACATTTGTGGGTAGAAGACATGAACTGAAAATGTGTTCCAATTGACAGCATTGTGTTGCACCAGAAAACACTGAAACATCAGCAAGAGATGCTAGGAAATGAGTAACCACATTCACATAACTTTTATTATATTGTTATAATTATTCTATTTTATTATTATTACTCTCTTACTGTGATAATTTACATTATCTTATCATAGGTATAAATTATAGAAAAAAACATGGTACATTAGGGTTAAGTATTATCTGAGGTTTCAAGCAACTACCAAAGGTCTTGGAAAGTGTATACCCTGAGGATAAGAGGATGCTATATCATCTATGATTTATTTTAAAAAAACAACAAAAATCTGGATCTAATCAGACTCTAAGATCTAACTACGATTATAGGAAATAGAGGAGACAGACAAAAATATGAAATGAGCCACTGAACATATAGTCATCAATATCCAGACTTCAGGAATCTTGTTTTTGAACGTGAATAAAAAGAAGTGAACTGTGCTGAAGCCTAACGATTTAAAAAAAACTTAAAAAAAAACTGTCAACCAATTGTGATGTATAGACCTTTTTTGGATTCTGATGCAAATAAAATTTTAATATAAGTATTGACAAGATATTTGTCGATATTAAGGAATTTTTAATTTAAGGATAAGTGATAAATATGAATAAGTTTTAAGAGCCCTTATATTTGAGACATACCTATTAAAATATTTACAGGTGAAAAATTATGTCTCTGCTCTGCTTCAAAATAATGGAATGACAGAGCAATTGGAAGTATAGATAAAAAGGATTCCCAGGATTCGATGATTTTGAAGCTGGGTTGTTGATGTTGGGAGGTCATAGTAACAGTCTCTGTAATTTTATTTATGTTTAAGATGTGCTGTACTAAATCATTAAAATGTTTTAACTACTGCTGATGTCAAATTTTGGAATGATGAGTTATAAACTTTTTCCCATTTTAATTGTATATTTCATATAGATATTAATTGAGTGCCGCATACTCATAAAACTTTCTTTGCAAATGCTTTATTAATAACTCTTGGCACAGAAATCAGAATAAAAAGCTGCTTTAATGAATTTGATTTATTCTTTTATTATCTTTATTCATATGATATGTGATAAAGCTCAAAATCATAGGGCAGCTAATTCTGAAGAAAGGATGAACCTTTAAACAATTAATGATTTAACCTTAATTTATATAATGATCTCATTTGCATAGCTAATGGTCTGCAATTGATTATAAACCATTAATAGTCATTAATAAGTAAAACTGTTAGAAATACATGAGTGTGTATTTCACACTGAAGAGGCAAAAGTTAGTGATGAAATGTTAGAAAATATTTAAGAATCAGGCATTGAACAAACTAATAGCATTAGGCTTCACAAATTTCTGAGAGGATAATTCATGAATTGCTATTCTATCTCACTTCTACATCCATAATAGGACTCATACTAGCATACATATGTCCATCAGGTAAATTATTATCCTTAGATTTGCATTCAAATTACAGTAATGAGAGCTAGTTGTATTATATTCACATATAAGCACTAAATATATCTCTATTCCTTGAAATCAGAGCAATTTTTTAAAAAAATTAAGTTCCGCAACTAAATATTTACTAAAAGTTTCTTCTTCAATTCAACTACTCATTGGTTTCAAAGGAAGTTGACAAATACAGTTTTCAATGAACTTTACATTTATTTTTTTTATTTGCAGTAAAGTAGTTGCATATTGTAAATTAGACCGACTATGACCTTTTGACCATTTAGATTTTATAAAAAATATAATTGCCTTCAGTTAAAGATTTTAAAAGCTCAAAAAACTGGTCTACTATTTTTAAGCAATTTAATTATGCAAGTGATGCTTCATCATGGAAGACAAATTAATTCCTTTATTTCCAAAGACACACTGTGTATAATCTGTTTTTTCAAAATTTTGATTGTACCTGTGCAGCCTTCAATGCTAGATCAGTAAGTGACATTTGAAGTAAAGGAAAAGAGTGATTTCTTTTTAATGATCATCAATTGAACTCAGATGGGAAATTTCATAATGCTTCTTCAGCCTTTTACTCACAATTACTCTCCTTTCTCTTCCATGGACATTCATATGTGTGTGTACACTTGCTCTGGCTCTCTTCTTCTTTCCTCTTCCCCTTTCTAAAAATGCTGATTAATGGAGTGTTGTGATAGGATGTCCAGGAATGGCATGCAGGAAAAAGTAAATGTTTCAGATCCTGTTTCCCACTTTACTGAGCCTCTGTTTTACTAATGATTAAATTAAATTGACTTTTTGGGTTTCTTGGATTCTAAAAATGTTGACTTGATTAAAAAAAAAAAAGGTGGATTGCTTAAGTGCAAAGGAGTATTACCTCAATGAATGGAAAAAAAGATAGTGTTTATCCCATTGTTGGTGATCTCTTACAGAATATGTGCCTGCCCACTTCACAAACAGGCTTTTACTTGTTTCTCTGTGTGGTTAAAGTCTATCAAACTGAAATATTAAAGAAAGATGTTAGAGTTAAAAAATGTGAGACTCAATGTTCAACTTTTCATTTACTGACGAGTGTCATTTTAGGAAATCACTTAACCTTTCTCATCATGTCTTTGTAAAATGAAGACAATAATTTACATTTCCTAGAAATGGGTGTGAGTGAAATGTAATGAAACACATGTGTGTTGATAAATGTTAGTCACTAATTTTATCATGTGCTTTCCTCTATTCTAAGAAAATATATAAGTACCAGAAACCACACAATTCAGGGACTGTCTAGAAGTCACATACTTACTAACAATATACCATATCCCAGAGTGTTAGCCAGTACATTATAGCAGAATGAGTATGTTATTACCTAACATACTCAAATAATGAGGGTGTTCTACAATATTATACACAAAGTCTGGAAATCACCTGTTATTGCCTAGACATTTCAGGGATATGAAATTGTCAGTGTTGTCATCTATTAGAAATTAAAATAAATGGGAAACATCTCTGAATGTTCATGATCTTTCTACATTCTTCACTGAGAACTTTTAGACATGTATTTCATTACATGATGACCAGAACACCATCAATTTATTGAAAAACCTTAAATAACTCACTTTTCAAAGGAACTCAGAGATTGGCTAGGACCACTTCCAGGGAGTTAGCTTGGACACAAAGCACATAGCTTGTTCTTGTTTCATTGTCCAGAGGGGCATTCACATATATAACATCCATTATGTTATTAATTCCAAACTTATCTAGAATTAGGCAATAAAACTGATAATTTAATATGTTATTTAGAAAACATGATTTACTATTTTAAATAGCTTAAAATATTTTGCCTCATTTTTTAAAATAAATTTGCTCATGTATAATTGAGTGAAGAGCAAGGCACATTGGGATAGTTTATAATATCCTACTTCTTTCACTCCTGGTATCTTTTCCTCACTTTAGTTTTCTCCATAGCATTTATTACTACCTAAATGCTATATATTTATCACTTTAATAATTTTTATTGTTATCTTCTCTTATTGATGGTTAAATTCTGTAAGTGCAAGGATCTATTTTTTTCATTGTTCTTTCTCTCATGGCTAGGAGAATACTTAGTATGTAATAGATGTTCAATAAACATTTGTTAAGTGAATTAACAAATATTTGTTGAATAATTTGATAAATAAATGAGTTAATTGTAAAAAATAGTCATTGTGAGGGAAGAGGGTAATAGGTTGAGCCACTCTGCTATCTTCAAGGAAGAGAACTGATAGAATCACAGAAAGTATCAGAACAGCCTTTTGGCCTGAACCACCATCTTCCATTAATTCCCCAAATGACCAACACAAACGGAAGGAGGAAAGGCACCCACTATATGTTCTCCAGGCCTTTTAGAAAACATGGAATGTTTGTTTGCCCAAATACATGTGAATCTACAAGAAAGGTTGTATTGTAGACATCAAGGGAATGGGCACTGTTTCAAAAAGGAACCGCACAAATGTTAACATGGCAAAACTGGAAGAGTTTACAACATTACCCAGTTGGCATTATTATAAACAAGTTAAGGCAAGATTCTTGTCAAGAGAATTAATGTACATTGAACATATTAAGCACTCTAACAGCCGAGATCCCTTCCTGAAACATGTAAAGGGAAATGATCAAAAAAAGAAGGAAGCCAAAGAGAAAGGTACCTGGTTCAACTGAAGCAGCCTGCTCCACCCAGAGAAGCCTACTTTTTGAGAATGAATGGAAAGGAATCTGAGCTGCTGGCCATTCCCTATGCATTCATGGCATGATAGGTTGAAAATAAAATAAAATGAAAGACCTATAATTGAGTAGGTGTCCCTTCCACACACACACAAAAATATTTAAAGAAAATCAACTGTCCTACTTCATTGGGTGATCTTATATTATTCAGATTTAGTTTTTCTCTTGCTAAAAGATGTAAGGTGGTTTACTGTGCAACAAAGTATAGTCTATTGGTTAGGAAAATGGCATTTACTGAATTACAGTTAAGCTCAGTGAATGTTGATTACTCATCATTGCATCATAAATAGCTATATTTTAAGGATTAGGAACTTGCCTTTAAAGCCTGCTACTTAAAATATATATATTTAAAGTCCCAGTTCTTTGTGAGTTACCTTTGCTTCCACCTTTTAGGGAACACGACTCAGAAAATAATAGTGTTTGTGATAATTTGGAACTAAAATATTTTTATTTCAACCAGGTGTAGACATTTATGTATAGCAGTTAACATCATGTATGGCATTCTAAGTATGTTATATAATTTATTCAAAATCTTGGAGTAAGTAGTGTTTTACCATATTACATAAAGGAACTTGAGTCTCTGTTAACTTGCCCAAGGTTACAGGTGTGCAAAGATTCAGGCCCAGGCAGTCTGGCTCCATAATCAGGTCTCAATTCCAAGTGTTATATTGCCTCATATTAGTGGGACCATTGTAAAGCTGCTTTGTATAGTTTGAGCACATTTAGGTGATTCAGTTGCTTCCTGGATAGTTTAACTTGGATGTGGCACACATCTTAAATTCAACATAGTCACAAGGAAGTTGATCACATCCCATCCTCGTGCCTTCAGTTTTCTGTGATAGCTATTGCAATAGTACCTGTTTATTTGAAATAAAAACCTTGACTGCTCATATTCTCTTACCACTAATAGAAAAAAAGAGAAAGTATCAGAAAAGACTGAGAAATCACAACTTCGGTCAGATGTTGGAAGGCTAAGAAAAAAGGAAGTCTAGTAATATTTAGAGAGGAGGAACAAGTGCAGTAGAAACAAAGAAGAAAACAATAAGAAAACTATGCTGTTGAGCACTTGCTTCAGGAACAGCAATTTCTTGTAATGGTTGGTTGTTGAAATACTTGAAAAAGTCTTTATAATTTCCTTGCAAACTGCTTTAACAGAATAAACATTTATTTGTTTATATTTATGTTCTTATTAAATATATTTTAAATATTTTTGACTAGCCATAGTTTGCCATGCCATCAGCTTATCAAAAGGAAAAAGAGAGGACAACTAAGCTGTAGACAATAGGTGAAACAAAGAATGGTGAGAAGGAGTTAGCTCTGGACTTATTTCTAGAGGCTCACAAACCATTCTATTCTCAGTGAACCACGATGGGTAGACAAAACTCAAATGATTTACTTACTTAAAAATTGCTAATTTATGTCTAATTTAACTGTTTGAGGAAAACATATACTATAAATGTCTTTTATCATGGATGTAGCTCTTTGGCATTCATAAGTATTTATGATGTTAAAGTTTCTTCACTTTATGTAAGCTAGGACATGGAATACAGGTCTTGAATCATACAGAACAGTGGGAAGAGATTCCTATAAGGCAATAATTATGACTAAAAGCTGAAAATATGGTGCATTAATTTTGAAGAAATGTCTTTAAAATATCCTATATGAGGAGGAGAAGGCTTCTGGAATTTAATATTTAGTATTTCCTGGAGTGGGGGAGGAGGATCACTTTTGTATGATAACTGAATTTTAGTCAGATTCAGCACATAGTTACCAATTACATTTAAGTTGGACAAGTTTTTATTAGAAATTAGATAAACAATAATTCAACCTGAAATTAATTTCAAATCCAAGTTGACTGGTTTATGGTGAAAACGCTGACTGAGTAAACATCTACTCACCCTCCCATTTTCTGAAATAATGGAGTACAAAATACTCTGATTGATGGCTGCAGCAGAAATTATATCAACTGTAGTCCCTCTGGTTGCAAATTCAGTTACTGGAGGAGGTCTGCAGGTTTAGAGAAGATTAGTAATTTTTCCATGATGGAGTCCTGAATTTCATCATAAAATATGTGCTTATTTGAATAACACTATTTTCTGAAGTTTTGCAGAAAGTACTACATTAAGTTTCCAACCCTAAGAAGCTTTGTTCCAAATCATGCAAATGCTCCTTTAAGATTATCTTGTCACCTGCATTATTTTTAATTTAAAATGGAACTCCCTCTCTACTATTTTATTATCTGCCAAATGTCATACAAAACTCTTTCCACTTGTCTCTAAAGCACTTTCTGGACTGAAAGGCAATAGATGGATACCATTTGCAACCTCAACTTGCTAAAGTAAAATGTTGCTATTGTGTTGCTGATGTTATCATATTTAAGGAAATGACTTCCAAATGTTTTTGTTTAGTCCTTATTCATGCTTTACTGTAAAGCTCTAACTGTACTAACAGTACTCGAAAGATGGCATCACAAAATTCGTATTTATTTTGAATTCACTTTTTTAGCTAACTGTAGCCACATTATGTACTCAATATCATGCTACTTAGTTGATTTCAAAAATATTTTGCACAACACATTATTTCAATCTCAATATCTCAATTTCATTATATAATATTGGTCACTGGCTATTGTAACTGTATTTTCAAAAATGAATGCAAATAATCTCACTTTTATAATTCACAGATATTTATATTATCCAGCTTCAATAGATTTAGAAGATTACTGAATACAACATTTTAACAATGTCTCTGAGCTTTTTGTAGTCTAGTCAATTTCTCTAACCCATGTGATTTTAATAACCTTTAGCTCCTTTTCCCAAACTGATAAGATTAATCCTATTGTTATTTCTTTCATATGGTCTCTTTCCTTTAATACTTACTTTTAATACTATCCATCATTTTTATCTACATTTTCTCACGTCTTCTAATGTAGATTGCACTGTGCAATTCTATCGTCTTCATTGAAACCTTTTATAACAAATCCTGAGACACAAATATAGTCAAGAAAAGTCATTACATACAACTTTTCATAAATATCTTGTCCAAAGCTATTTTCTTTGGCACTGTCTATATATTTGATTGACGAAGGTGAAGCAATCTATCTTATTTATAGATGCTCCAGCACCTAATGGTGGTTCATATGTTAATTATATGGTCAATAAATATATCTCAATTTACTTTACTCTCTGTATCTTTTTGCCATCTTTTGTTAACAGTATTCAGGTATTGTTTAATCATACCTCCTTCATTCTCAGTCTAATTGGGTAGGACTGACCCAATCTCTAGGATATATGGATAAACACGTTACCTATATCTGGCCAATGAGGACACATTATCCTTTTTGCTCAGTGTTCATGTGTGATGAATGTCTAATAGAAAGCCAATGAAAGTCATGCTCAAAATTTTTACTCTTAACTATTAGGTGGGGAAAAAGGTATTTATTTATATTTATTGTTTTGGTTGGTTTTGGCTAGGATTTTATTGTTTGTACTCTAAATGCATCTTATTGATAATGGCACCAACACAAATGACATATTAGAGTTGAAAAATAGATCCCTGTACTTTGACTAATATTTTAAATGCTGCTATACTTAAAGCTAGGTAAACTCATCAAAGTCATTTATGGGGAAAAAAATAAATTCTTGTATTTCTCCTTTATTTAAGATTTCTATCACTTCCAATCAAAAAGTCCCAACTAATTTATGAAAAACATGTTTAGACACTTCTTAAGTAACGCATCTGAAATAACACAATTATATTCTATAAGCTATTTAGTCATTGTCATAGTGTCATGCATAAACAAAGCATAACTTTGTTAACTTGAAGAGAAAAATAATAGATGCTACCATAAAAAGGAAGGCACTTACAAAAGTGACATTAAGTTTGATTGTGATGCACTGCTTTGCTTATGAATGTTATACATTATATGACATTTTAGATTATAAGGAGACATTAAGACAATATGCAGTTGGTCACATAGCTTAGTGGTTGACCATGGTGATTGTGTAAGAAAAGTCTAAAAAGGATATAGAGAACAGTAGTCTCTAAAAGGCCCTCAATAATCTCCCTCTGTTGGTATTTCTACCCTTGGGTATTCCTTTCCTCTTGCATGTGGGCCAGAGATGACCTGTTTCTAAACAATAGAAATTGGCACAGTAGATGGGATGTCACCTCAGATTATGTAACATATGATGATAGCTTGTAACTTCATTCTTTTAGTAGACTCTATTTCCTTTGCTGGATTTAAAGAAGTGAATATGTGGAATCATCCACATGACAAGATATTGAAGGTCATCTGAGCAATAGTCAGCAAGGAACTGACCCTCAGTCCAATATCCCACAAGTAACTGAATCCTACCAAATCCACATGAGCTTGGAAGTGTACCCTTCTCTAGTCAAGCCTCACATGAGACCTAGCAGTGGCCAATACTTCATTTCAAACCTGTGAGACTATGAAACAGAGAACACAGGTGACTAATTCCTAACCTACAGAAACTTCAAGATGATATATGTGTTGTTTTAACTTATTAAGTTTGTGTTATATTGTTATGCTGCAATCAATAGCTAATACACATGGCTTCAATAATAAGAGCAATGAATTGTTAACTATGACAGATCAAATTACTACACCTTAAGTTTGACACAAGAAAACATTAGTCTTATTCTGGAATAATTTTCATAAACTAAATTTCTTTGTAGAATTAGACATTGCTTAAATTGTTTCCTTGTCTGTCTTCTTACTACGTAAAAGGTAAATTTTGTGCTTTCCTTAATTAGTTATTGATCCTTATTAAGTACAGAAACAAAGTCTGCAGCTAATGAACTTTCAGCTTTAAATAGAAAAATGTCATTTTTTATTTCAAACTTTACCATTTTGCA
This sequence comes from Eonycteris spelaea, assembly GCA_003508835.1. NCBI lineage: Eukaryota > Metazoa > Chordata > Mammalia > Chiroptera > Pteropodidae > Eonycteris > Eonycteris spelaea. Next base: position 4,705,617 of record PUFA01000147.1, on the reverse strand, counting down.
TGTGTTTTTGTACAATCTGGACAGAAATGATTAATAATGAACAAATTAACTGTCATAGTTTAAGAAGGAATTTAAATCCAATTCATACACTAAAAGCATTAAAAATTCCACTTTTATAAATGTTTAAAACAGATTTACTTCTATACAAAATATCTCCTCATTATCCTTTGTCTTAATTGTTCCAACATACTTCTTTATACCAGAATCAAAACATACCATAAAATGCAATTTTCTCCAGATAGAATGAAATGAGCCTCTATGATAAGCATTAGATTACAAAATTTGAATTCTTCTATTTATCACCAGGCAAGACTCATTTCACTTTGTTTCATGCTCTGGAAAGTACCAGTTACAGGTTGGAGCAAATTACATTTTCCCTTTGGAATCACATATAATTTAAATACAAAATGAAACAAAAAGAAGTCAAGATCCATAAAATCCAATGGCAGAGAGGATAGAAAGATAACAAAATTGAATAAAATGAACTGAAGTAAATTATAGGGAAAGTGGTGGAAAAGAATTGGATGCTACATATTCTATTTAATAAGGGTAACTATCATGCAATAATGCAAGTCCAGAGAGATTTTAAAGTGGAAAGTAAATTCTAAATTTTATGTGAATTCCATAAACTTTACATTTGGCAAGCAATGAAGTTTTCTATTTAAAGCATCATCTGACATGGTTTGATCTATGGGTTTGACCTAAAAGTTGACTGACAGTTTATAAGTCTTAGTAAACTATCTGAAAGGTATTTTCCAGTTCTACCATTCTGAATCTGATATAATGTGATTTACCATTTCCTCTTTTCTTTCTGTTGAGTATAGTCAAAATCTATTGATTAATTTCAGAAGCCAAGAATTATGACCAAATAAAGGATTTCTGAAAAGTTTTTTTAAAGAAAAAACATATCTTTCTCTTGCTATTAATTCATAGTTGTAATTCATTATTTTATAATAATTAGTCCATCATTAACTCTCTTCCAATTAACTTTTTAACACCTGATTCAAAACAATTAGCTGTTGAGTGTCAGAAATGCAAGAATTCTACTTTTAAAGCTAAATTTACTTGATATAATTGAGAAAAAACTTTTGCAATACAAGAGGCACTTGACACAGATGGGGCTCAGTAGTGGAACTATACTGCTTTAGTAATAAAGCTTAAAAGTCAAGAATTCAACTGGATTCACACTGTCCAGAAAAAGACTGCTAAGACCACATTAAAGGAAATGGTTGTATCTTTATAGTATGACCTAGATCATTGGAGAGACAGATGGTTTCATATTTTATAAATGTCTTCCAAAAAGGTCATCAGAAGTTCTTTCACAAAGATTGTCTAAATTGGGTTTGATGTCCATGTTCCTGACATATTCCTAATGGCAGTGCTAGCTCCTATTCGCCCCCAAGAGCCTTATTGGACATTTAAACAAATCCCACAAATTTTTGACTGAAATTTCAAAATTCCTAAATTAATACTTAAACAGAGTAGTGTGTGATTTGTGAATGGAGTTTGTTTTGCTCAGTTTTAATAGATAACAAATTTAAATTGTCACGTTCTTATTTTATTTTTATGAATAAAATAGATAATTAGTAGTTTGTGTTTACATTGTACAATTCAATTAGTTTTTTCAATTGTAGTTGGCATACAATAATATACCAGTTTCAGCTATATAGCATAGTGATCAGAGATTCACATAACTCACAAAGTGATCACCCCAGGAAGTCTCACACCTCTCTTCCCCCTTACATATTATTACAACATTATTAACCATCTTCCCCATGCTACACTCTATATCGCCATGTCTATTCTGTAACTATCCATCTGTACCTCTTAACCTCTTTGCCTTTTACTGTCCCCCCAATCCCCTTCCATCTAGTATCCACCTAAATATTCTCTGTGTCTATGAGTTTTTTTAAACCTATTTCTGCTTTTGTTGATGTTGTTTTGATTTGTTCTTCAGATTCCACATGTACGTGAAACCTTGCAATGTATATTTTTTCTATCTGACTCATTTTATTCAGTGTAATACTCTCTAGGTCCATCAAGGCAATATATTTTTTCCATCCCCTCCCTTTTACTCTGTGTGTGTCTTTTAATCGGAGTAAGTTTACTGTGGCAATAAAGATAGGGGTCTTTTTTCTTACCCATTCAGCTACTCTATCTTTTGGTTGGAGCACTTAATTCTTATCCATTTGAGGTAGTTGTAATGTAGTTATTACCATTCTTTATTTCTGTTTTTGATACATGTTTTTTTTTCTTCTTAAAGAAGTCTTCCAACATTTTCTATGTATTGGCTTGGTGATGATAAATTCCTTTATAAATTTTATAAATAAATTTCTAATTGATTATTTTTGAAAATATAGACTACAATAAATCCTTCTCAATTAAATACTTTTTAATATATTTGTCATTTAAATAATGGCTGTACTAAAATAACAGAATTTGCAATCTCAAATGTTAGACCCAGTTTTTACATTTCACATATAATAAAATAATTATTCTATAATTTAAATCTACTTTATTGCTTGGCTCATGAAGTAACAATAAAAGTAAATGTTATATGTCACATAAAGCTCCTAATTATTTTAAATGCCATGTAGTTTAGTATATAAAAGTGTTTGTAAATAATGCTAAATTATACTGAGATTCAGTCAGGCTATATCATTTAACTTCTACTGAGGGAAAAATCTATTTATTTTGACATGTTTGCATTCAATATATTTGCAATTCAGTGCCAATTAAGAAACTTTTTATATTTACTATGAGGAATTTAAAGAAAATGGGAAGGAAAAAAACACTAACTAGAACTCCTATTATTTGTAATCTTGGAGTAATTTCAAAAGGTGATTTAATTTTATATGTTTAACTGAGTGAAACAGTTTCAAATAGAGACAGAAAAAGAGATACAAGCTATCTCAGAATTGTTAGATGGATTGTAGAAAAGAAAATTAATAAAGGATCAAATGCTTAGACACTGCTTTGTACAGCTTTTCTAACTGTGCTTACTACTGTTAAGAATTTTAATCTATTCAGATCCATGAAGTTCCTTGATCTTGAAGACAAGAAAACTGAAGCACTTGAGTCATAAACAATTCCTTAAGTTCAGAAAACTATAGGAATGCTACACCTGTAATTAAGGGTATCTATGTTTCTGTTTGTTTCATTTATTATTCTCTGTCCTAGTCATTGGCTCTTAACATCAAAACCGTAAGAATTAGCTGAAGAACTTATTAAAATTTTCAGATTTTTTGGATCATACTTAAAGATTCTCATTTAGTAGGTTCATGAGGCCAGACCTGGTAATCATTTGTAAAAGTCACTTTCAATAGTTACAGAGGCAAAATTTATCATCTTTGTAGCAAGATTTTAGTAGTACCCTAAAAAGACAGAAAAGGTTATCTTCAGGTAAAGTCATCTTTCATATTGGACACTAAATCAAATTTAAAATAGAAAACAATCTTAGCAAACAAGAGATGTTCTCTGCATGTAGATTTATTTTATATTACTAATAGTTTACAGATTGTTTTTTTTCATTCTTTAAAAATCAAGACCAATAGTTCTCCCTGAACTATTGTACTTACTTATTAATAATCCCTAAGTCCAAACTTGCGTGACTTGTATAACAATGATGGCTATGTTCCTCAGTGCGTATGGGAATTTTTAAACTCTTGAATAATAAGATGTTAACTAGAACTGCTCATTTGCCATTTTCTTGGCCATTGTTATAAAATTTTCGTAGTATATGAACATGAATTTCTGGTTTCAAATTATGCTTCTCTGTTTTTGCATGTTAGTCCTTTATAACTCTTTATAATATCAACTTGGTATTTTATTCTTCAATAAAGCAACTCAAAGACATATTAAAATATAAACTGTATGAAATTTCTGCATTGTCATTTGTTACAAGTCCAATTCACATTACTGAGCAAAGGGTGAATTTTTAACTTTGATAGGGAACTGATAAGATTGCTTTTTATGAGAGATTTGAATTTTAAAAAATGTTAAGATACTTGTATGTATAATATTCTTTTTTGGGATCTGATATATTATGTTTGAAAAATACTAGAAAGTGGAAAATGACTCAATATTTTTCTAAAATTTAGCAAAATATTAACTTGTTCAAGAGGTTAATAGAAATGTGTTAGGTACATTTGACCCTTTTCTACATATAAAAATACAAATTTTAAATTTGTTTTTATAAAAAATGCATTTTTTAAATATATGAATCCTTAAAACTCAACATAAATGTGGCATTACATATGCAAAATTTAATAATCAATGTTGATAATTTCTTTTACATAAATGCTAAAAATATGTCTATATTGTGAGTACATTTGTTTGGAAAAGTTGTAAACTGTTTTTAATAACAATTTAGGTAAATTGTATAAGATACTGCATTCCCATTCAAAATCAATATTCACATTAGACTTTATAATCTATTCCAGATGTATTGACCTTTCTATGATATTTATATCTAAAACAGATGACACAGGAATCCCAGTGTATGTAAGTCTGATTTCATCATCCCCAGATTGAAGACAAGTGTTATTTCTCCAAATGCTAACTTGACTTGCAAGAGGGCCTTTATTTTAAAGTAAAATTATGTGTTTGAATGTTGATATATAAAATGAATTTTCTGATTATGATGGTACAACTATTTCCCAAAAAATCTAAATGAACAATTGACTGAAAACCTCTCATCAGATATGGACTTATGGTAGCAATGGGACTGTGCCTCACAGATCTCTAACTATAGGAAGCACTTTGACCAAGGTCCCTATTCCTGTACTTTGAAGTTGTTGCATTTATGTCAAGGTCATGTTTCCTAAGGGTTGCTTACAGATAATGAATGAGAAAACAAAGATGCTAAGGCAGGTAACTTTCTGGGAGACACATGACTTACCTGACATTTCACTATGAATTGAGGACTCCCTGATCATCATGCAGAGCCTCATTTAAATGACAGAGTAATCACTTTAAAGACACAGCAGTCTAGGAGTGTTATTTCCCTCTTTTTCACTTGGGGTCAGAAGGCATGTGACTTAAAGGCTTACCTTGCTACCTCATCATTTCTCCCACGTAGGAATATCACTTAATGAAATGTTTCCTTGTTAAGATATCATTTTGATATCTAATTTTTAGAGAATAGACTGAACTAAAATAACACAGGACATTAGGAGATTAAAGTTAAAAAGTAGTATTAGTATTATGAAATATATGAATTAAATTAAAAGTATTTATACACATTAAAAAATGAATTCTGGGGAAAATAAAGAAGTTTAAAAGATTTTAATATAGAACTTTAATATATAATTAATGTAAGTTTTTATATATATAGGTATATTAAAATGAAGATACATAAATTGAATAGATTTATTAAATTATGCAGAGGCGAAAATGAATAAGAAAACCTTGAGGGTTATAGTATACCATTATTTAAACATGAGTACAATGTAGAAGAGTGCTATACATTATTTTAAACAAGTATGAGAATATCCAATTAATATTTCATTCAGGTCAGCAACTACATGGTTGCTATCATTCTTTTCTTCTACATCGGTGGCAGACACTGCAAGTACACAAGGGTTCTCTTTTCCACTAAACTCAATCCTTGTCAAGATACCTTTTAATAATTAACAGGAAAGCATGATTTGGCACATCTGTCTTTACCAAAGAGTTTAGCTCAATTTTGATTGAAAGATATCAGAATATGATACCCTAATTATAAGGGTAGAAGTTTAGGACGTGCCACCCCAAATTATGCCACTTTGCTCTATTGATTTCTTTGAGCTGTAGTCACTTATAAAACTGCAAATTCAGGGAGAGGTTTTCTCTGAACTCTCCTTATCTACTAAAGACAGGTCGTCCAAAAGGAACTCAATTGTGACAGACCCCCTCTCCCTAGGACCTTCATCAACTAGCAAAGATTGATTCTTATCACTAGAGAACAAGCAAGAAGTAGACATGACACCCAAACTTTGTCACAAACTATCATATCTCCCATCTACTCTTCTAAGAAGCCATTTATCTTTTTCCAAAGCTATTTACTCCAATAAGAGGCTTATATGCCCTTCCCTTTCCCTATTAAGATAATATTTAATCCTGAATTCTAAAGCCACCCCTTTGAGTTACCCAATTTTCCTAGGTACCTCCTATGTATACATAAGGTATACATGTTAACAAATTTGTGTTTTTTTCTCTTGTTAATCTGTTTTTTATTACAGAGTCTCACTTAAGAACTGAGAAAGGTACACGGAAAATCATTTTTTCCTCCTCTACACAGTCATACTGCTGAAAAGAGAGCAAATACTAAAACTGATGAAGCCTCAGAGAAAAGTGCATAGATGATGATGAAGACAATATAGTCATAATAATCTCAGCATTAGAACTGACTTTCCAAATTTCACAGATATCCAACCATTAAGAGGTGAATTCCTTACAATTGTAAGTTTTAAAAACAACCAGTCAACATTGTGGTAAAAATATTAGAAAAAACAAGTATTAAAACTTTATGCTGACTAAATGATCTCCATGGTATATTTCATGCATTATATGACATGACTCTAAGAATTGAATTTTAATGAGTAAAATTAACCTATTTTCCTCTACTTTCAGTGAAAATCAAATTGTGGAAAATGGTTTAAATTAGCATATGAAATTGAAAGAAGTTAGAGAGAGACTTCTTAATTGCCGGAATGGCAATAACTTAAAATTAATGCTTATTTATGGGAGGAAGGGCTAATACTTGACTTGGTTCATTGTAAAAATAAATAAATAAATAAAATAAACCAGCTGGAGATGATTTTGAGAAAGAAGTTATGTTTCAATAACAAAAGATAAAGAAAATGCCATTTACTCCTTAAGAAATTTATTTCAAGAAAAGGGAAGTGGAAAAATAAAAAAAAATTATCTGACCATGCAAACTCTAAGACCCTGAAATTACTGATATTTTCTTGTTTATCAAATAGGAAAACTGAAATAACAAATAAAACAGGAATGATGAATTAAAATAAAGATTTGTCACAATTCTAAAATTGTGCATTTGTGTATGCTTCTAAATAATGTGAATGATGTTTACAATTATATAAAAATATTTTACTGTCTGAAGGGTTATGTACTTTCAAAAGTTTGAAAAGGCTCTCAGTGTGTCCTGAAAGATGTATATGTTCATTTAACGATGGATAAAGCAAATAATGTCTTGATCCTCCATGTACCCATATTAAATGACTCATGTAAAGATTGTTTAGAAAAAGTCATGAAATTAACAAAATGAATCTGTTTAGTTTTGACAGCTGCTGTAGGGACCAAAGAGAATCAAGTGCATACTTATCTTAAGAATTACTATATATCAGGCCATTATAAAAGTAACCCTATACCTGTATGAAGCAAATAGCTTTTCCATTATGAGAGTCCTACCCTGAGAAAATTACTTGAAGCCAGACCATTAGGAAGCAACTTAGTTCACCAAATCTGAGAAAGACAAAAATCAAATCCTTTTCCTACACCTATAAACTATCACAATATTATAAATTATAAACAAGAAAAATAATGTCAAAAAAATTTCTGATCTAGTCTTGACAAGCTAAATTAGTTCACTTAATATTTAGGGGACTTTGTAAAATCCTTGACTAATTTTACCAACTTCATTATTTTTTTTTTATTTTTCTAAGAACCATTTGCAGAAAGGAAGTTTTGAAATATGAAAACAGAACATAATAATTAAGCATATAACATGAAGTTTTGGTTTTCTATTGTATTGCTACTTTTGCTTTGGTACGCTAACCTACCAATATCTGTCATCAAAAAGTTAGCTGGCAACCCATAGGTTTTTCTTCATAGTGAATATTAAAGTATTTGCTATGATGTTTATTATATTTAGAAAATGTAATGATGGGTTTTCCTATATTCCTGCACCAAGCATCATTATTTCAATGCTTAAAAGTTTTTAATTTTATAAAATGAACAATGGATTTTGTTTCTCTGTCTAGCAGGACAGGAACATTGGAAAATGTTTTGTCCAATAGTAATTGCCACTTCTAAGTCTGTTGATAGCTTCCACAAAGCTAGTTCACATCTCATAACTCTCATTGACACTCTGCCATTTTTATTTTTAACTTTCTTTTACTTTTGTCATGAAGGCAATTGGATTTCTCTGGGAAATGGAGAAAGCATTTAATTGTAATCAAATAACCAAACTTTAGCTTGAAGTCCAGAAAGCTTTAGTTTGGAATATGTGATATCAAGACTTGATAAGCTGAAATAATTTGAAATGATTTAAAACATCCAAAAATGTTCATCTGATACTTGTTTTGAATTCAATGGACAAAATATTAATTCTCTTATTATTTTAAGCAGAATTCATTCTATTCCCTAACATATATTTAAAATTTTTTGTACTCTTACACCATTAGTTCATGCACCCAATATTATATTAGAATATCTACACAATCAAAATCTATAATGTGTCTAAATTATACAATTAATGTGCTCATTCTCCACAAACTCCATTTTCCTTGGTCCTCAGTAATAGAAGGGGAACTTAAACAGGGCTACTTAAAAAGGAATAGCATTCCTCTGCCTTTTCAAGCATGGACATTTCCCTGATTTTCAAGATAAAAAGTGAGCTGATATAAAATTTGCAACTTTCACCTCACTTGATTCAGAAAATCTCTAGATGTACTTCTGCCCCTTTTTTTCATCCTCTTGCTTTTAGTCTGTGTGTATCTTTTAATCTTAAGTGAGTTTCTTATAGCAAATGCAGGGGTGTTATTTTCCTTACCATTCATCCACTCTATCTTTCAGTTGAGAACTTTTCCTTTTAGGTACTTATGAGGAATGTAGTTGTTACCACTCTTTATCCAGTTAACATGTGTTCTTCTCTTAAAGAAGTCCTTCAACATTACCTTGAACTGGCTTTGGTGTGATAAAAACCCTTTAGCTTATTTTTGTCTGGGAACACTTTATTGTCTTGATTCTAAATGATAGCTTTGCTGGGTAAATTATTCTATTTGTAGATCCTGGGTCTTCATCCTGTCTAGTATTTTTAGCCAAACCCTTCTATCCTGCATAGTTTCTTTTGAGAAATCAGCTGCTATTTTACGGGTTTTCTTTTAAAAGTAACTATCTGTTTTTCTCTTGCTACTTTTAATATTCATTCTTTGTATTCGACCTTTGGCATTTTAATTATGAGGTGCTTAGTGTGGGCCTCTTTAAATCCCTGATTTTAAAAAAATTCTCTGAGTTTCCTGGGATTTTATGTACATTTCCTTCATCAGATTAGGGATATTTTCATCATTATTTATTTGAACTGCTGTTCGACATCTAGATTGTCTTTAGTTTTGCTGATCACAAGGATATTCCACCCTTAATAGTGTCACATATGCATCTTAAGTTATTTTTATAGTCTTGGTATCCCATCTTTTGCCATTCTGATTGTGTGTCCTTGGCTTTCCTGTCCTTTATTTAGGGCTTTTGATCCTTTTCTTTATTCAGTTTGATTATTCCTTTGTTTATTCTACTTAATACACTTCTCATCTCAGATAATGTGTTCTTCAATTCAGACTGGTTCCCTTCTATGATTTCTATTTCCATTTTTATGTTCTTTTATGAAGTTCTCACTGAATTTATCTACACTTCCCAAAAGTTCATTGAGCATCTTTATAACCAGTGTTTTGAACTCTGCATCTGTTAGATTATTTGACTTCATTATATCTGGATCTTCGTTCTGTTCTGTTGTATGGTTTCTGCTTCTTTGTCTTCTATTTTGGCTGCCTTCTTGTGTCTATTTCTATGTACTAAGCAAATCTCCTAAGTCTCCTGGTCTTATTAGTGTGGATTTGTCAAGTAAGTGTTCAGTGACACAGTCCTGAGAGGGGTTCAGCTGCAGGCCAAATTTAACCCAAGTCTCTGCCTCTCCAGGGCTACTTGTTAAAATTCAGCAATCAATCTACAGATGCTGTGCTTTTCCTTGGCTCAAAAGGTCAGACCGAGGCAGCTGCCTCCAGTGTGGGTCTAGGCACTGCTCAGCAAGGAGCACTTGACTTGCTGAGGATACACCTGGATGTGACTTGGGTGGGGCCGTGAGTTTGGGGAGTTGTTCTTCAGGGAAACCTCTAGACAGAGTGGCCTCTTTTATCCAGTTTGATGATGTAAGTCACAGCTATGACCTCCCTGTGCCTGTGCACTGGGAAGGGGCAGGGCTGGACAGGGAACAATAGATATCACCAGCACTTCTGTACCGAGCGAGTCCTGCTTCAGCCTTCACTCCGACATTGTCTCCCTATAAGTACTTGCTGCACCCTTCCCACAGCTGGATTTGCACTGGTGCTCAGAGCGAGAAGGTCCATGACCGCAAAAATCAGCTCACAGATGTGGACCCTTTAAGAGGCTTCTGTCAATACCGCTGCCTCCATCTCAACTGATTAAGACTGGGTAGCCCTGCATCCTTGCCCTGTCCTAAATTTCATCATTGCAAGATGATTTCTAAGATTTCTTCCTAGTTGTATGACTTGTTCATCCCGGGAAATTTTTCCTTGCTGCTGCTGCTCCTTGATTCCTCAAAACTTTGATTGGTCACTAGAGGGATGAACAGAGCCACTATCATCTACACCATTTTTTTCTCTAATAAATTTATACTTTTAACCTTTACATTTTGTGTCATCCATTTTGAGAATTTTTTTGTTATTTGAGTTAGAGGACCAACTTCATCATTTTGCATATAAATATTCAATATGCACATCACCATTTGTTAAAAGGATATTTCTTTTTAAGTTGAACTTCTTAACACCTCTATGGAATCAATTTTAATCAACTTTACTATTAGACCTGAAATCTACCTGATTGATCTACATGGGTCAATACTTATGCTAGTACCACACAGTCTTAATTATAATAGCATTAAAGTATGATTTGATAATGTGATTATGAGTCATTCCACATTGTTTTTTTTTTAAAGATTACATTGCACGTGCAGTTTGATTTAAATTTACATATTCAATTTAAGCTAAGCTTGTCAGTTTTTCTAAAATATCTTTTGGTAATTAAAAAAAACTGCATTTAATTTGTAGATCAATTCATGATGTATTTTTATCTTACCAATATGGAAATTAATATTGAACATTTCATGCCTTATGTTAATTCAAATGTTTTTCACTTATTTGATTTATTATTTCAAAAAACTGCCAGTGTAGAATATAGGAACAGCTTAAATTTCTGAATGTTTCTTAATTTTATGCTATTTTCATACCATTCATGATTACTATGTAATAGTATAATTCAATCTTGAATTTTGATTTTTTATCCTGTGACAAAATTCATTAGTTCTAGTGGATTTTACTGAATTCATTTCAAAACATTTTATACAGGATTATGTCCTATTGTAAAAATGAGAGTCATATTTATTTTCCATCAGGGAGTTGATTGATTTTTTTAATGTACACAAACATTGCAGTTGTGAAAAAAATCAAATCATCATGGTGCATAATAACTTTCATCATTTTTCTTGAATTTTATTTTGCTAGTATTTTGTGAGAATTTATGTGTCTATATTCAGAAGAGATTAGGATATGATAATTTATTTTCTCATAATGTTTCCATTATTTAAAGCAAGATAATACAGACCTCATCAAATAATTGGAGAAATTCAAACTTCTATTTCTGAAAGATATTGGGATAATTTTGTGTTATTTCTTCTCCATATATGTGAGGTAGAATTGACCAGTGAAGGCATTCAGCCCTGAGCTTTTCTTTATGAATAGCTTTTAAATGAATTTAAAGGATTTTCTTGTTATAAATATGTCTTCTCCAATATTCTTTTTTTCCTATGTAGATCATATCATGTATTGATATTTCATTTGAGGATAATGTGTGCATATAAAGATATATATTTTTGATGTGTAATAATCCATGTTTCCAGATCTTCTAGGCAGTCAACAAAGAATAAACAGAAAAAGTAATGCATAGGAATGAGGCTTTGGAAGAATCACTCTATAGTTTATGGTTACTAGTATAAAAATTAGGGCTATGAATTATACTGCAACTAATGCTCACATTTGGGAGTAAATAAGATAGCTACTAAATATAAAATAAATTTTTGAATATTGCCCTATGAACCTGGATTTCATCAAAACAGTAGATCAAGCCTATATTCTTCATGCAAAAATGTTCATACAGGTCAAAAAAATACAAAATGATATTGTAAATAAATAATAATATGAAAAATTGGCAATAATATAGCCTAAGCTAATAGTACCCTAACTTTAACCCTACACCAAATACTAATTCTTACTTACCTCTAACCCTAACCTAACTCTAACCCTTAACCTTAACCTAAACCTACCCTAAAACCCTAACCCAACAACCCAAACCCTAACCCTAAACAAACCCTAACCCTAATCCTAACCCTAACCCTTGACCCTAACTCTAGACCCACCCCTTATCCTAACCCAACCCTAGTTTAGTCCTAACCCTAACCATAAACATATCCTAAACTCTAACCAAGCAATCATAACACTAACCCCTCACCAAACCCTAATCCTAACTCTAACCCCAAACCTAACCAAACATTAACCTTCCCAAACTTAAGTGAACACTAATCCTAACTATAAAACTAAACCTACCTCTAACACTAACCCTAACCTTAAAACTAAAACTCTAACCCAACAACCCTAAACTTAATTTTAACACTAACCCTAATGCTAATCCTAACCCTAACTCTAACCCTAACTTTAACCCTAACCCTAAACCTAACCCTAACCCTAACCCTAATGCTAACCCTAACCCTAAGACCAACCCTACCCTAACCCTAACCCTAACTCTAACCTGAACCCTAAACCTAATCCTAACCCTCACCCTAAACTTAACTCTAAGCCTAACACAATCTCTAACCCTAACCCTCACCCTCACCCTCACCTTCACCCTAACTCACACCCTAAACCTAACCCTAACCTTAACCCTATCCCTCACCCTTACCCTAACCCTCACCCTCACCCTAACCCTAACCTTAATGCTGACCCTAACCCTAACCCTAAACCTAACTCTAACACTGACCCCAACTCTAACCTTAAACCTAACCCTAACCCTAACCGTAACCCTAACCACACCCGTTTTTAAAAAGAAATATTATTTAGTATTTAGTGTTGTTTGCATAAGGAAGTAGTCCTGGTACTTAATCTTACATATTTCATGTAACAGTTTTAGAGTGAGACCTAGCCAGCCATGTGATCATAAACAAATTCCTAATTGCTCTTTTCCTCCACTTCTTTGGCTGTAAAATGATAAAATTAACTCAATGAAAAATTGTACGATAATGTATATATTTACATATCACCTAGACAACTGTATTAGATATATGTTAGCTTGCAGCACCAGCAATAATATATAATAATGCAAATGGACTTTTTGGTTTAAAGAGCAGTGGACCGATAATTGATTTGAGACTGAGCCGGCCTCTGTCATTGACTTTAACAGATTCAATTGCAAGATAGTGGCAGAATTCTAACTGTAGTTAAGGGGTAGCTGTGAAGTAAAAAAATTGGAGGCAATGACTGTAGAAATATTTTCTGAGAAACATAACTGCAAAAAATATTGCTCAGTTGGAGGTATTGCCAGATATTGCGGAGATAGTGTCAGAAGTTGGTATAGAGTATAAGAAAAGTTATTTCTTTTTAACGAGAGAAAGGTAGATGTCTTTATAGAGGAAAAGGTTGGAAGTACAGAAACAGATAGAACTGATGACGCATTAAACATCAAAGATATGGTAGAGATTCAGATGAAACCATAAAAGCTTCAGAACAGAATTCAGTTTGTTCTTCTGAGATTTGAAGAGAGACAATAAGTATAGGCACATTTCTATTTATAGGCTGAGAAGTTGTGATATTTCACTCTGATATCCTTAATTTTTATGTGAATTACAACTTCACTGGAGGAGACTGACAAAATATGTGCTTTGAAGGAAAGGGTGAACTATTGGCATAAGACAGAGAACATAGAACACGATTTTTCCAAATAAATAAAAGCACAGTTGCACAAAAATCATGGAATTATATTAGCATTAGTCTGTCTAATTATTTCATTCCTTTTTTTACTCTTGCATCACCCAAGACAAGGTTGGTGATGAAATCAATTCAAGAGGAGGAAGTTCCAGGTGCAGAAAGAGAAAAAAAATGAGAACAAGGTGTTGTGAAATCTACGATGAAGAGGGAAGGTGTATAAGCCCTGAAGTAGTGAGAGCAGAGAAGATATTTTGGAATTAAAGAGTCACTGTTATTATAGAAGTGGTCTTAACTGAATAGGGAAGTGATGGGAAGTTGTGGTCAGAAATTTATACATTAAAGTTTCTCTTTCCAGAGTTTGTACAAACTCCTAGAAACACTATCTCCCAAAACCCAAAGATTGGAGTGTAGTTATAGAATTGTCTGATACAGTCAGTCAGTTCAAAGATTGAAGGTTTTTCATTCCTAGGAATTTGAAATGGGTTATTGGGTGTGTCATCTACATACACATTGAAATTCATAAATAATGAAAGTGCATTTAAAGAGACGGACTATGAGCTAGATACCTACAACTTTATTATATTCAGCAATAAGAAAGGGTAAAATGTATACAACCTATAAATGCATGGATTTCAATTGAGAGATCAGTTGTGCATGGTTGATTCAAAAGTGACCAGGAAGCTGTAAGAGTGGGGGGGGGAATAAATAAATAATATATATATATATATATATATATATATATATATATATATATACACACACACATATACACACACACATGCATGTAATATATGTATTAGGAGATCAAAGTACATGCAAATTCTTAGTAAGAAAAAATGATTGCTGCATTATATTAAGGGAGTTACAATTTTATGATAATATGTCTGAAGTAATAAGAGTTTTACTTGGTTTTGTGCTTAAATTTGCATATTCACTGGTAAGTGTCTAGGTGAAAATTTATTTTTTAAATGTTATTGTAAAAATTAAGATTATTATGACATTATACTGTACTTGGCTTATAATATCTTAAAATAATATTTGTTGATCAAAGTTCTTCTCATATCTTGTACCAGATTTAAAATTGTGTTCTCAATTTTGTTGTCAATATTTTTTGTGACTTGGTATGTATTTAAATGAATCATATTTTGTAACTGAGCTATAAAAAGAACATTGAAGAACATTGTTAACTGTGCATATTTGTATAATACACACCCAACATTTACCAGTCACATCTTATATAAAGGTTTCATTCTTAAAACTATTGTTCATTTAAATTTGAATAGACTCAAACTTAAACTTGAAAATCCTAAAAATATAGTACTGGGAAGTAAATCCTAAAAGTAAAGTACTGGAATCATTCTTATTCACTGTTTACCTTACTAGTATTCCACTATATATATTTGGGAGAGAGCAGGAAGATTTGAAAGAATGTTAATAATTCTGTCAACTATCATCAATAAGTGTTTTCTGAAATGAGAACTTTGAGATTTCAAAGAGAATCAAAATCCCCCAAAGAAATAGAAATTTAAATTAGAGTATTAACAACAGACAGTGATTTGTATTTGTGAAAAGAAGGACAGTAAACATTTCTTTAATTGCATATCTTATTTTTGACAATTTGCCCCAAATGTGCTATGCAAAATTATAAAAGAAAATAGATATCCCTGAGTTATAATGATTCATTCTGTACTCAAACTTTTGCATTCAACGATTTCTGTTTCATGAATGGTACATTTAAAAGAGCACCTTAGTCTGTTAAAATAACATTTGGCTATTTTGTGGTTATCATAATTTAATAAATTAGCAATGCTATAAAAATTACTCCCTTTTTGATATTGTAAGTTAATGTAAAGAAGCTTAATGTATCAAGCAATCATAATGATGCCACTGTAACCACCTTTCCTTTTCTAAATGTGATAATGTTCTGTTACCAGGTCTATTTTAAAATACAAAAGTTTAGAACTATACAACAAAATTGAGTAAAAGAAGTTAGATATAAGACAGAACATATATTATGACACCATCAAAATAAAGTTAAAAATATGCATAACTGATCTATAGCATTAGAAATAAGGATAGTGGTTTCCATGGGGAGATAATTATGTCTGGAAAGGAATGAAAGACACTCTGGAATGCTGGTAATGTATTTATTGTTGCAGATGCTGGTCTCATGGATGTGTATGTTTTGGAAAATTTTATTGAGCTGTACACTTAAGACTTTTGCATTTTTTGGTATGCGTTGTTGTACCTCAATAAATTTTACATTAATAGTAAAAAGTTTTTATTAGTGGAAATGCCCCGTTAGTCATAAGATAAAAGATAATATGGAACCAAATCTTAGAGTGAATTGGCATTAGTCCCAAATTTGCTCATAGTATATAAAGAAATGTCTTTGATGACTTCAAACTCTGATTTTAACCAGTTGGAGATGTGATTTTTTTGTGTCTTATGCTGTGCTTTGTTAAATGAATAGAACTCTGAAGCTTAAAAAGAAAACCTTTGATAACTATTTTCTCTTCGTTCTTTTTTTTCTCTTGAAGCAATAATGTGATCTAATGTTGAAATCTAATTACCATTCCTCTAATGCCAAAACTAACTCTGTCATTATATATACCATCCAGATCATCTAAAGAGATGTGATGGTCATCAGAGCTTGTCCTATTCTAAAGCTGAGAATTTTAACTTCTTAGAAAAATCATGAAGTACTTTAGCCCAAAGTGAACTATCTGGGTTTTTTAAGTGACCTTGTCTAAAAGGTTAAGCACATATATCAAATTTGAAGCTAGAGAGAGAGTCAAGCTCATGCTGCATCTTAATACACATTTATATTATTTGCTTTTATTGCCATTATTATATCACAACTTTACACTTACTATGCAGTGTGGCTATTTAAATTTAATTAAAATTAAACTACGCTATAATTTTCATCCTTAATCACATGAGCCTCATTTCAAGTGTTCAATATCATATTGCCTAGTGATAATGTATGACAGAACGACTAGAGCTTTTCATTACTGCAGAAAGTTCTATTGGACAAGCTAATACACACCACACACACACACACACACACATTTTAAAAAAAATACATTTCTCTGAGAGTTTGCATTTTATTTTAAAAGTTATTTTGTAGAACTTTTAGTATGTAATGCAATACTAATATATCGTGTATCATGCTTGATACATTGATGTTTAGTAATAATGTCACTGTTAAACTAAGAATATAATAATGAAAATAGTAATAAAAACATAAAATGTATACATCTTATTTCATCGAATAGAGTTACATAGCTTTATATAATTCACTAAGATTAAGTCTGCTTCTAAGTATTTCACTATGAAATACTTCTTAAATTGGCTTTCTGAAAAATGTCCCTAAAGTAGACGCCTTAAAGTCAGCCTAATATATTATGCTCATAGCTTTATTAAACACACACTCACTCTCACACACAACATATAGTAAGCAAATATTTTTTTAAAAATTCTAAATATTAATAAACCTTAACATGTGTGGCCGTGAGCTCCTGAAAGACATGGACCCCAGAACTCAGTGAGTGAGTTATAGGAAACACTCTTTATTCAGCCAGATGGGTCTGCCAGGGGTAAGCAGACCCCAAATGAAGCAGCCCCGAAATGTAGAGGTGCAGGGTTTTTAAGCCCCAAAGCCCATTCTTTATCTAAACACAAAGGCTATCTTCTTCTATTCACTACCTGCCAACTCACAGTCAGGTGCGTAAGCAGAGTTACAGAAGCAGAAAGCTTGTTTAGAATGTTATGTCTTAAAATCAAAGGCCTATGCCCTATAGCGATAGTCAAACAGTAATTTTCTAGTAATTTTTCAGCCACCACATTCCCCACTGGCCTTAGCAGACAATCAAATCTTTTGATTCTTTATATAGAATTCTCTCATAACCTCTATTCTGTACAACTAAAAGTTTAATAGAACTAACTCTTTTCTTATATATGTAAACAAGAAATTAAGGAAATGTGAGCCAAAAGTAATAAAAGTGAGGATGATGATTAAGGGTCTAGTTACAGCAGATAAAAGGTTGTTAGCCATGGGTGACCAATTGAACATCTTATAACCAGTTTGACTCCAGTCTCTGTCTTTCTTTTGCATCTAAATTTTTCTGTACTAGTCGTCGTAAGCTTTCTCTAATTACTCTAGAGTTGTTGGCATAGAAGCAACAGTTTTACCTAGAGCCATACATAATCTATCTTTTCTAAGAATAAGATTATTTAACCCCCTTTTATTCTGAAGTACTACTTCTGCTAGTGAATCGACTTGAAACTCTAGCCTGCTGATCAGAAGTTTAGGGAGTTCTTACCCAACATAGTAAGGGGGTTTGGTTTAGATACAACCAGCAATCTGTCCTATGTCTGGGGTGGTCTTATTTAAGACCTTGTGTATTGTTGTCAACATAGTTATTAATTCTCTTTCTGGGTCTGGCTGTTGGTTAAATGCCTGGTTTATAGCTGTTAGGCCACTACTAGAGCCAGAGTTCTCATGGATGTAAGACTTCGGGGTAGTTCTGGAAATAGAAGTGGTCTATTGGGACCTTGGGGTGAATTTTCCTGGAATGTCCTTAACCTGTATAGTAAAATATAGTCCTGAATCATACCCAGTTTTATAGAACCTGATGCCCCATGTCTGTCCTGTGAGCCAATAGTGTTTTCTCAGGGCTACCGGTCTTGATGATTATGATAGGATTGCAAGACCAAGAGAGCATTGGAGGGGCTTGGTTCTCTTAATCTAATATGATTATCATTTTGCTTTATAATTATCTATAGTAGAGATAGTTTTGCAACCCCAGTTAGCACAAGAAAAGTGCCTTGGCCCTCACATTCAAGTTCCTGATTTCTCATGTGGCTAGCTATCCCTGGATAATTCCCTGGGGACAGATTATAAAGCCCTACCCCTAAGAGGCTTTTTTAGCTGATAAAATGCCATACGGGTCCCTCCCCGTATCCCAAGTATGCCCCTCCACGTATGAAAGCTCCAGCCAGTCTAAAGTGTTCCGGCAGTTGCAACAGGAGGGCATCATTTGGCAAGCTGGCACAAGTCTATTCGAATCTCTGGAGCACCATGGCTGGTGATGTTCTGGCAATAATTTCATCCGGTCTCAGTTACTATAAATTCCCATATTCTATGGTGGATGTTTTTATATGCCTGGGCTAAAGGAGAAAAAGGTAGAAACAAAGAGTTAGACTTATATACATTTGAGTCTTAGTCTTAAAGGCCCGTCTTCCTGCGCTGTCCATTCTCGTTGCTGCCTTCATGGGAGTGATGAATCCCATGATGGGATGTCGTCTACTTTAACGCTGGGCATCGTCAAGTAGACAGTGAAGGGTCTTTTCCACTTGGGTTCAAGTCCCTTGGAAGTGAACTTTCGGATCCACACAGAGTCCCCAGGCTGAAACTGGTGGGGAATCCATCCTCTGGAGCCGAGTGGGCAGCACAAACCTGGGACCAAATCTCCTCTGTACGCTTTTAAGATCCTCGGTGAAATCAACTTCCCATGGTCCCTGGATAATTCTTTTTTTTTCTATGTCTAGGTTCTTTATCTTCCCCTTCTTTGGATTAACTTGGGCCCAAGCCGGGCATCATGAGGTAATCTCCTCTGTGGTTCTTCTCCCTTCTGGAGCATCTTAGTTTGCCCTAGGTTGTGTGGTCTGGTGTAATTGCGAGGAGAGTCCTTCCAAGGGCCTGTGAGAGCCTGATTTTTCCATCTGGGTGGTCACCAAACCTGTGGTTCCTAGTCCTCCCTTATCTTGAAACAGAGGCAGTTCTGGGTAAGGGACAACAGTCAGTAGATGTGCTGGGGCCCCGTGGCCTTGTGGCCGCTGCTCTTGCCTCTGCATCTCTCATTGGTTCCCTCAGCCTCAGGACTATTTTCTTTTTGATGCCCTTTACAAAGAACAATAGCCAGAGCCTTAGCATCCATATGGCTTCAAGAAAGGCTAAGATCTCTTCTTTGTTCTTAATGTCCTTTCTAGTTGAAGTCAGAAGCTCTCTTTCCTTGTAGATGGCTCTGCGTACGTGTGCATGGCAAAGGCGTATCAGCTGTCAGTGTATATTGTGACTCCCTTATCCTTTCCCCACCTTAGTGCCTCAGTGAAGGTGATGAGTTCTGCCTTTTGAGCAGAAGTCCTATGGGGAAGAGCTTGTGACCAGATAGTGCCAGTTAAGAGTTATGACCCCTGCCCCAGCATACCTTCTTCCTTCCTGCATTGAAGTTGCTCCCGTCTGTGAACAGAACTTCATCAGCCTCAGCAGCAGAGGGTCTTCGAGGTCTGGCCGCGAGGAACACACAGCATCAGTGAAATCTATGCACTCATGAATGGGGGGTTTCGGAGTCTGGGTCTGGCAACAGATGGCTGGGTTGATGACAGTAGCTTTGGATTTTAGCCATACGTTTGGGGTCATCCAGTACTTCCTGTTGTTGAACACCTACTGGGCTATCTCGACAAGTTGGAACAAGTTCATCCCTGCACAAACCTTCTAATTTTTGTAATTTACACTAGATATCAGAGGCTGCCTGAGTAGCAAAGGCTATATTAATTGTCTGCTGGTTCTCAGGAGCCTCAGGATCAATGGGGGTGTATACCCAGTACGCCTCCTGTAGTCGTTCAAGAAATGCTTCCGGGGATTCCTGAGGTCTCTGTGTAACTTCAGTTACCTTAGAAAGGTTAGTTGGCTGACAAGAAGCCATCCTAATTCTGCCAATTAGAATCTGGTGGTACCAATCTAATGCCATTCTCCTTGCCTGAGAATTGTGTCCCCAGTCTGAGTGGTGGAGGGAAATTCCTCCTCAATCTGTTCCCGTGCTTCCTCAACCCTTCCTCCTAGCCGCCACTATCTTTTATGCTTCCACCCGAATGCACCCAAGTTTTCTGAGTGAAGAGAGTAATTAAATGTTGTTGGCAATCATTCCAGGGTTGCAGTGAGTCTGAAAGACACTTTCTAAGAGTCCCATTAATGCTGGTTTTCTCCAAGAAAGGCAGATTCTGTGCCTTCTAGTTGTACAGGTCACTAGTCAAGAAAGGCACGTAAACAATAAAGGGCCCTGTCCCTGGGTGGTGCTTCTCTCAAGGAGGATGGCGGCAGTGGTGGTATTGGCTGATGCCCCACCCGGAGCAGTAGCCGGAGGCCCATAGGGGTTATCTGCTGGCCATCCGAGGAGGTAAGCAGTGCTATTTGGCCTCTGTTGTCATGGATTATAGGGCGGGGGAGGTCACTGTCCTCCAGTGGAGATTGGAGGACTGAGGACTGAGCCTTCTTGGAGATTTAGTTGCTGCATGTTTCGGGGTGCCCACAACTAAAACCCATACCCCTAGAGAGAGAGCACACCAGTGGAGCCAAGAAGGGGGTTCTGAACAAGGTTTAACCATGACTGATGTAGATAAACTGATCAGGATGTCCCAGGTCTCCCGTGACAACCTTCCAAACATTTTTTATCAAACCCTTGTCAAAAGAGCCCTCAGGAGGCCAGTTTACATCAAAAAACAGCCACTGAACTTTACACAATGTTCTTAGTCTGCCTGGAGAAAACTTTATACCATATAGTTCCTTCTACAAACCCGTCTTTGAAATGTCACAGGAGACACCCCAAGGGTGTCTTCTGTGAACTCGGGCCCCCCCATTGCTTCGCAGAAAACACAAAACAGAAAACACAAAACACACACTCAGAAAAGAACAATCACTGAGGTGTAGGGGGACCCAGAGAAGTCCGCCACCTATAACCTAGACAGGACCAGAGACAATAACCAGAACCCGACAACAGGACACAGGAGGTGCATCTCACAGCCTTGCCATGGTCCGAGAGATATGACTGATCCAGTCTCTCCACAGACCCCCAATGACCAGTCAACAGAACCAGGAAGTTACCTTTTATCCAGACGCAGAGACCTCGGAGATTCCAGATTCCCATCGGGACCAGGAACAAAGGGTGTGTCCTAAAAGTTGCGTCCTTGATGACAGCACTAACCCCACCACGGCATTCAAGGGCCGTGGAACGTCTCAGGTTGGCCACCCCTTCGAATCCGTAACAGGACAGCAATCGCTTTGGAGGCTGGTTCGGGCTTAGATTTCAGGACCCCTCCCCGAGATCTCACTGGGCCTCCAAATGTTTGTGGCTGCCAGCCCCCCAAAAACACATGGACCACCAGAACTCAGTGAGTGAGTTATAGGAAACACTCTTTTCAGCCAGATGGGTCTGCCAGGGGTATGCAGACCCCAAATTAAGCACCCCGAAATGTAGAGGTACAGGGGTTTTAAGCCCCAAAGCCCATTCTTTATTCTGTCTAAACACAAAGGGCTATCTTTCTTCTATTCACTACCTGCCAACTCACAGGTCAGGTGCGTAAGCAGAGTTACAGAAGCAGAAAGCTTGTTTAAAATTTATGTTCTTATAATCAAAGCCTACGTGCCCATAGCGATAGTCAAACAGTAATTTCTAGTAAGAGTCAATTTTTCAGCCACCACAGTAGTCATACGCACATGCCACCAGGATTAAATATGGTTAATCAGAATACAAGATAATGAAAAAGGAAGTTGAATTAGTATTCGAACCTTCACAAATTACGACATAGCCTTAATTTGACATGACATGTATAATAACTTTATACATCTCTGAGATTACTGGTTAAAAGCTCTGAACTTCGATTTGTCTTATTGTGGTTTGAAGTATAAATGCATTTATTTCACTCTTTTTCTCTTTAGGAGACAGGTTCAGTAAAACGCATACACAGAATCACAATCTATGCTTATACATAAAGCAATCATTTGGTAAACAATCAATCCCACCCTTAAACCAACTTAGACCACAACCAGAGATGAACCCATTTGACATGCCT
Organism: Eonycteris spelaea; assembly: GCA_003508835.1. Classification (NCBI taxonomy): domain Eukaryota; kingdom Metazoa; phylum Chordata; class Mammalia; order Chiroptera; family Pteropodidae; genus Eonycteris; species Eonycteris spelaea. Next base: position 4,682,776 of record PUFA01000147.1, on the reverse strand, counting down.
GTCAAAACACTCGATTCATGAACTGGACCCTGTTAATGTCTATTCCTTTAATTCAGAGTTCAGTGGTTATTATCATTCTAATGATAACCATTTGACAAAAGTGGACATAAAGTCTATAAATCTATATAATGTTCAGAGAAAATAGACATTTTTGTATTATTACTACACAAGGAATAGTACTCTTACAAACAGAAATAAGTCCTCTGCTAAAAGATATTTTTTCATGATTATTTATAACCTGTGTTTCCCCCCTTCCTAGGGCTACTGATAAGGATACTTTATCTGTACCTTTATTATAGTTTCATGGCATTCACTCATAATATCTCCAGTTAAAGAGGGAAAAGGAGGATTTGTGGTGGAACATGTACAAGGTATATCAAAACCGCCATGCTCTTCCATAATATAAAAAAGTTCTATTTCAAGTTTCAAGTCATTGCAACTACGACTATGGGAAAGACTAAGTGGCAAAGCTGATATAACTAGATAAAGCTTCACATAAAGGGGTACGTAAAATACTAGTCAGGGCTTAGTGTTTTTTAACTCATAGAACATTTAAATTATTTTGATATCAGTTTTCGATGACGTGATTAATTTGAATTCAGGTTGTTGACAGCTATAGTTTAGCATATAAAACATATAGCTTTATGATTTTTTGTCATTTAGGAAATACATCATATGTTTCTATGTATGATTGTGACAGCAATGTTGTAAGCATTACATTTCTATTTGGTCTGTGGATCTCAGTTTTAATAGAGAGTTGGCTGAAGCTACTTAAAATTATAAAATGCTTTACAGAGTTGTGCTGTAGAATTTAAAAAGATTTTTGTTACTGTTTAAATACTTTTAGGCCTTGTGTAATCAAGGCCTTGACTGTTACATTTGCTTCAGTCAGTAACAATACCTTTCTAGTCTGCTATTTCTCATTCTACACAACCTCAGTAGCATATCATTCCCAAGGGTGGTTTGATAGTAGCACTTATTCAAAAAAATTCAATACAAGTGTATCTATCCTATGGAATATCTATCATTATTTGGACTTTTCCCTGATTAGATTCATCAGAAATTATATTTATTATTGGAACTGTCTGGCACTTATAGACAGAATCAAGTGTAATTTCCTTTTGCCCTTTACATCTTATTAAATCTTTATCTTTCACAGTTCTCTTCATTTAGTTCTCTGGACAAGTTTAACGTTTGTATATATGCAGACATCAGTGACCAAATATTATTCTTTTTAGATAATGGTAAAGACCAATCACCATGATTGTGATAGTTTGAAGGCTAGAAATTTCTTATGTATAACAGCAAAGCTGCATAGAATAAACAAAGGCCAGTCTAAACCAATACTTTTTGCTATGGAGTACTATGCTTGAAAGACATTTTCAATCAAATCAATATCTGTAAACATTATGAAGAAATATGTTATTTCTCTTCCTCTTATTTAAGATGGGCATATTGCTATGCTTTAAGTCTGAAAAGCTCACTAAGTATTCTTAAAAATAACAAATGAAATATACATATGTATGTATATAATATGTGCATAAGCATTGTGAATTTTTATTTCAACTCTATAAACTATTGTGTGTAAATTGTAAAATATACCTTTAAAATAATCCTAAATACATGTAGAAAATTAATTCAAAGAAATCATAATTTGATTCATTTATAAATTATGATATATGTGTACAAAGAAACCATCTCAGCAAAATACTCTTTATAAGATCTGAAATCCTTTAAAACAGAAAAGAGAGACATGGAGAGAAATAAGACTTTTATGTACAGGTAACAAATATCCAAAATTCAGAAGCAAGAGAAATGATGGAAATTCTATATAATTAATAGATATTTACTCGGTGAGAGAGGGAAAGTAAATAAGGGACAGGCCTGAAGATGGAAGTCGCTGGTTCATGTGAAAGCAACAGGAAACGACTGAAATTTTTTTAGTAAGAGTGAGTGAAGGTAGTTTTTAATTTAGATAAAACCTTCCATAAATGCAAATCTGGACCTCCCCTGAGTTAACTACTTCTGCTCCCTTGTCAAAAATGCTTTTGTGTTCTTTTTCTATACTTGTTTGCCACAGTCTTTATATTAACCTACTGGCAAAGTAGCATTCTCAGCACACCATGTTGCCATTTCTACCCTTTCCTCCTTCCTAGGAATCCACTCTATTCTCACTGACTGTCACTCACTCACTTGCCTCACACTATTACTGTGTGATCTTATCACTCCCACACTAAATCCATCTATCTACCAGAATGTACACCAACACTCTTTGCCTATTCCTCTTCTTTTAGGATTCTCTATGTGTTTTTCTAGGGCCATTATCTCCACCTGTGCAACAGATCCAGTCCTCTGGCTCACAATCTAAGGTATTATTTGAGTAGCTTTCCCATTTTATATACATTATTAATAATTGGTCTCCTTCCTTATTTGATTTTTTCCATAACCAACTTTTATTTTTCTATTTCAAATAAAAAATTTTAAAACCCTCTTGACCATTCTACTCCAACTACAAGGCCATTTTAGTTCATCTTTCCAGAAAATGCCATTGTTTAGAATTGACTCATTTTTCAGCATCTAATCACTCTTAAAAACCTTTTTCATTATAGTTTCACTCTCAACACTAATCTGAAATAGCTTATTCAACATCATCATAGTTTCTTGGTACTAATGCACTAGTAATTTCAGCTGTCATCTTATTTGAACCATCAGTAACACTTGACTGATTGTTCCTTTACTAGAATTTTGGGCCTCTTTCTCTCTTATTTACTTCTTACCTCACTGTTTGTTTCTTCTCAGTCCTTATCTGTGAATTCCTTAGGCTAAAAAAAATGTTTGATTCCTTCTTCTCCAAACCACATGTTCAATCACTTAGTAAATACTGTTTTGTTATATAGTTATAGTTATAGTTGTAGACATAGATATCAATATAGATATAGAGCTACATGTTATCTGCTTATATTTCACATCCCCTACTATGTACAACTTGGTTAAACCACCATTGTATCTCACTTATGTAATTGTACAAACTCATTAACTGCCCTAAAGTTTCCATTTTTGTTCCACTAAAGTCTGGTTTAAATATAAATACAAAGTTTTTCATATTTAATTCAGGTCCTTTTACTTCTTAAAATGAAAACTTCTAATGCCACTCCATATTTTTCAGAGAAGTTTTCAAGTCATTACAGAACTCTGTGAAGTTCTTGATAATGTGTCCTCCAATGGCCTCATTTTTTACTTTTCTTCAAAGTCATTCAAACTAGATAAATTTTGGTCAAATTGCTTTTCAAACAGCCAGTCATACTCTCTTTAAAGATTTTTGAAGTGGTGCTACCTGGAATGCTTCCTCTCCAAATGTAGTATCATGTTATAGTATCAAAAAAAAAAAAAAAAGAATAAACACATTTATCTCAAAAAACCATTAAAATACCTCTTCTTTTTTGAGGAAAGTGCAGTTGTACCAGAAAACCAGTTAAAGAGACAATGACCTGTCCAAGCAGAGGATGATGAGGGTCTCTAGAGCTATAGAGGGTGTCCAGAGGGTCCATATGTTAGTATTTGCCACTTGAGCAATTGAAATGCGGGCTAAGTTGCATTGTGATGTACTAGAAGTAATAAAACACACAATAAATTTCAAAGATTCAGCATGAAAAAAATGTAAATTTTTTCTTAAATAAGTTGTTTAATATTGATTACACAATGGAATCATAATATATTGAATATATTGAGTTAAATGTATTGAATTAATTTCACTAAATTTTTATCTTTTTATTTTAGGTGGCAGAAAATTTAAAATTCTATATCTGTATGTGTTTGTGACACAAAATTTATATTTCTATTAGATGGCACTGTCTAAACTATTTGGGAAAAACGGGAAAAAATAAAAAAGCAAAAAGAGCGGTTTTCAGATAAAGAATCTAAAGACTTAGAAATAAACCGTGTACATTGGCAATCTCTTGTTTATTAGAATTTTGGTGCTTCACAAAATGTTCCTACTTAATTTTTTTTGTGACTATACCTAGAGATAAAGATGATTCCAACATAGAATATTTCTCAAACACTTTTATTAGTAATCAAAACACAAATAATAAAATTAAGCAATTTTATAAGAATGATTTTTAATTTTTCAACTACATTGACATTCAATATTACTTTATATCCTTTCAATTACCAGCATATTGGTTATTCATTTGCAAATAGTTCCAAACATTAAAAAATTCTGCTATATAAGCACAATTTTATTAACATTTGGATAATATACTGTCATGCATATTTCTGAAAATTTTTGAAGAATCATCTATACTAAAAAATTAATGTAAATGATATTTAGTCCAACTTAAAACTTTAAATATCTTTGCAATAGATAATAGAAGAAACCAGGGATTCCGGGAGGGTTGGATTTCTTTGAAAAATCAAAATTTAAACTGTAAAAATTTTATTCTCCAATTGCATAGAGAAAAATATGTACATTCTTCCATAAACTGTAATATTAACAACTTTGAAACAATGTAAAATTTTAAGAACAACAATTAACAGGTAATTATGAGACAACTATTTTGGGGGTTTGAAATACAGTATGACTTTGCTTTTTTTTAATCAAATTAGAAACTAAACAATTTTTATATCTTAAAAAATACAAATGTATGCTTTCACGAGTTTTTTTAAATTGGAAAATCTTTTTGATAAATTGTAAACATATATATATATATTTATATATATTTACATAATATGTACATATATATTTCATAAGGATCTTAATCTGAATTATTTTGTAAATTCTGTCTGAATTTAGCCCCTAAGCTTATTAACAAATTAAAAAATTCCCTTTGAATAAGTAATTTATCTTTCTGGGAAATTTCTGACTATCCTAAAAAGCAAACAATAGGATTACTTATATTTGCTAGGCCAAACATTGCCAACTATATAGCACATAATTGACTGCATTCCAAAAGTTTAACTTGGGTATGAGCTTCCAAACTCAGAACATATTTTTATACAAGGGGAAATTCTATTAAATCCCTGAATCCCATGTATAACTAAAATTCTAGTTTTTTCCATTAATTAGAATTGTAAGAATCTACTAGCTATGTGTAATAGACTCCATGTGTAATGAATCCATGACAAAACAGCATGAAAATGAGTGTGTATCATGGTAGAATGTGGTGGAACAAAAAACTTCAAAAATTTGAGTGGTTTAAACAAACATATTTGATATTTCTCTCACAAAACATCGCACTGAGCATGTACATGGTTGGGTGATGTTCTTGACAGCTTTTCTACATGTAGAGATTCAGGGACTCATTTCTTTAACTTGTGTTTTTGCCCCTTTCTTTGACTTCTTTATTTCAGATATATATTGGGAAAAAGAAAAGGTAGTCACACAGTAAGAACTCATTTCTTCCATCGCACTTACTTTACATTGATCAGTACCTCATCAGATGATTCACCAAACTACAGAGGAGTTTGAGTACTCTATTCTTGTTGAGATACATCTGATGGTTACAATTTGTTTCAGGGCCATTTTTTTTTAACCAGAAATTTAATTAACTTTATTGCATTCCATTTCATTGTATTACATTCTTTGATTCAAACGTTTAAAGAAAGAAAAAGTTAAGAAAAAAGAGAAAGAGGAGAGAGTTAGGAGAAAAAGGAGGAAGCAGAGAAGATAGGAGGAAGAAAATAGTTTCCTAAGTATCATAATGCATATTTCTAGAGATTTGGGCCATGTGTTTATCCTACTAAAAACAAAAATAAACAACCTGACACAAAAGAACTACTTCTATATAACTTGTCTGTCTCTCTTTTTTTTTTTTACTCATGGTCATAAGAAAAGAAAGTTATACAAAAACTAGATAATCCCACTTGTAATGATGTTTTTTGATTTTATTTTTGTGTGTGTGAAGGCACAATCAAAGGTTCATCTACATGTTTAAATTATTTTTTTTAAATGTTTAGTTCTATAATGTATTGGATTACAGGTATAATAGGCATTGTATACTATTGCTCAGGTGGAAGTAGAAAAGATATTTCTTAGTATAGACTACAAAAGCATAACTTTTCAGCTAACACAATGGTCTGAAAATTTTTTCTAATTCATTGTAAATATTTAAAAACTGGACCTGTTTCACCACATAGTAATATTTACTAGAGATGAGTTTAGTAGTTGACCTATTCAGACAAGTTGTAGGCTCATTTCTATGTATCCCTATCATTTCATATTTTTGGCTGCCTCACTTATTTAGGTTACCTTTTTGGTCCCTGAAGACATTAAGTTTGTAATGCCTGATGCAGAGAGAATCTATGAGCAGCTATATCAAAAATACTTATAAAACAAAAATTGTCCTTTAAGGAAAAATTATGTTTAGCTGTATGGTGGTAAATATACTGAATCTGTAATATTCAATTTATGGTCCTGAGGTATATGCATTTATACTTTTAATAGTGTGTGTGTACATGCAGGATAATATATGACTTGAAACTTACAAGTTTTTTAATATCCATATTGGACAGTACTAAAGAGCAATATTCTGGAGTCAGACAGCAAGTTATTAAATGTCTCTTTTGCTTTATCATTTTTCTTATTTAAAATTGGAAAAATAATTATAAACTACTCAATATGGTAGTTATTAGATAAATGAGTTACAGCCTGTAGAATACTAAAAAAGAAAAGTATTTGTTGTAAGCAGAGAATAAATGCTTTTAATTTTCTTTATTTCTAAATAAGAATAGAATGTGTTGTATAAATGTTAAATCAATAGAATTAATTCATAAACAGCTGTTGAAATTTATTTTACCCATATGTAAATATGTATGCATATATCTTTTGATCTATACAGACATAAAGTTAGATGAAGCAGACATAAAGGCTATATATGATGATTACGTTGTAATCAATTATTGTAAGTAGTCATATCCCAGATTTCTAGTCACAATGAATAAAATAATTCATGACATTTATAAAATCCAAAGGCTATGTTTTTCATTCTTCTGTGTCCTTAAAGAACATGTTAAAAAAAAAACAAACAAAAACACCTTTTCTCATGTTGTAGTAGATGACCATAAACAAAAAGGTCAAAGTCATTTAGGGTCCTAAATGTTGTTTTTTTAATTATAAAATTAAAATATGTTTGTTTGTTTTTTCTGCTTTCAGATCCCTGTGGTCGATTAGCTTGATATGCTAATTTGCTAGTGGAAAAAAAGATAGAAGACATTAATGAGTGATGGGTGTTTGACTATATATTTATTTTCATATGGCTATAATTTTTATTGGATTAGATCACATAAATCACTATGGCTAGCTTGAGCTTTTCCTGAAATAAGTAGCTTAATTTGAAATACATGAAGAGTCTGAGAGTACTTTCAAATAAGAATGAAAATTTGATGTGAGAAGATGTCTTTAAATGCTTTGATTGGTGTATCAAATATAACCTTAAATGCAGCATATAAGAAATAAATCATAGCATTATTATTTTAGTCTAAGTCATGATTTTTGTGGCCCCATATTATTCAATGCTCATTATCTAAGCAACTCAGCTAGTCTAGAGAATGCTATTTCTCAAAGTGGTGTATCTAGATGCCTAAAGCTTATTCTTTCCAAAAGAAGATAATAAAGTTTAAACAATATATGTGTTTAATTATTCTAAAATATATGCCATGTCCCTCTGCCTTTGAACCATTTACATTGAACACGATTGAACATATTTTTGTCAACTCAAAGTTCCAATTGTTTAAGCTACATGTTCTCAAAAATTCTGAATGCTATCAATGATTATTAAAATATCTTTACTATTTCATTCTTCACTATCCTAACCTACCTTGCCATCATTTCACAATGTCTAAATTGGTATTATTTATTATTCTATCTTCTATTGAGTTCATGTTGACAGATGTCAATGGTCACCACTGTTTATCTGCCTCTCTCTAACAAAATATCTCTCCTGAGTTGCCCGGAGAAGCATCAGATAGATAACTAAACATTTAGTAATTATGTGTCAAATAAAATACAATAGACAATAATTAAGGCAGGAGTGATTCTCTTATGATAATGGTATGTGTGTTTTATAACAATTATTTTGTGGACATTTTATGAAACTTACCCTTTGGCTGTTACATAAAATGCACTACGAATGAGATGATTATCAATATTTGTACATGGAATGTCAATCATGCCGTGTTTTGTTCACGTGTTCAAAAGCAGTTTATATATGTTTAACCCATATCAAAATAATAGCTGATTATACCTGAAAATTTTAGAATCATGCCTTTCTCTGAGCTGCTTTAAAATCATCTGTCGAGATAGGCTTTCTTTCATCACATTATCCCAAAGAAATGATACTCTCTTCAACCTGTAATGTTTATCCTTCTTTATTTTTCTTCAAACCATTAGCTCATATTTTAATTGTATGTCAATTTTCCACTGAATATAAGCACCATGAGGCTAGCAAATCTATTTTTCATTGATGTAATTCCAATTACGAAGAAGGCAATCAACCCATTTTACCTAATGAAAAAATTTTATACAAGCAAAATTATGATGTTCCTCTTTACGATGAAGTAAAATTTATGAAAACTAAAAAAAGCAACTTAAAAGTATAACTTCATATTAATTTATGAGTTATACCTGTTAAGTGCATATGAAAATATGAATGAGAAACAGGTAACGAGTCTTGCAAGAAATGTTGCCACTTTGAAAGGAATTTTGACTTCATATAACAGTGGTTATGAAACAAGCTTGGACAAATATTACCATCTTTCTCAGCCTCAGTTTCACCATCTAATGACAAGAGCTAATAAAAAATTATGTTTTAGGAATGCAGTGAGGCTAAACGATATAAGCATCTAGATTACTGAAAAATCTGATATTTAAGGAATGATCGATATTCTACATAAGTGAAGTTAGTGGCCCAAAGTTAGTCAAGAAAGTCAGAGAGACCAGAGTTTTATACTTTTTGCTCAAAAGAGCATAGTTTATTAATGAAGCTCAGATTATGGATTCAGACAGACAAATTGATTCCTATTATCACTGTGTGATCTCTGAGCAAGATATTAACACTAGAAACACACTTCCTCATCTTGAATATTGGAAAAAGGATGTCAGTCTTGGGTTGCTTTTGATAGAATTAAATGTGCACTTGCTAGTGTTAGTAAGCATAGCAGGCACATGTGATATACTTTGTAGATTTTTTAAAGTTAATTAACACAAATTCTATGATTTTGGCTGACATTATAATTTGACATCTATATATTCTGTTGTGGGATTACCATCCAGAGTCTAATTTCTTTCAGCTACTATATATTTGATCCTCTTTGCCACACTTCACCCTCTCCCAACCCTGCTGTATTTGACCCCCTTTACTCTATCTACCTCTTTCTTCCTCACCCACTGCCTACCCTCCGGTATTCCCTAGTTCATTGTCCATGTCCCTGAGTCTCTTTTTTTCTTTCTTTCTTTCTTTTTCTTTTCTTTTTCTTTTTTCTTTTTTTATTCTTTTTTTTTTTTTTTTTTTTTTTTTTTGCTTTTAGGTTTATATCCCATATATAATGTGATTTTCAACTTTTTCCTGTCTGGCTTATTTCACTTAGCGTGATTATCTCAAGTCCATCCATGTTGTCACAAATGGCAGTATTTCATCTTTCTTATGCTGAGTAATGTTTCATTGTATATATGTAACACAGCTTCTTTATCCAATCACTTCTCGTAGGACACTTCGGTTGCTTCCATGCCCTGGACACTATGAATAGTGCTGCTATGAACATTGGTGAGAAAATATCTTTTTGGATATGGTTTTCAACTCTTTGGGTAAATTACTCAGTAGTGGGATTGATGGATCATATGACAGAATCATTCTTAGTTTTTCTGAGGAACTCCGTACTGTTTTCCATAGGGGCTGTACTAGTTTACAATCCCACCGCAGTGTGTGAGGGTTCTTTTTTCTCTGCATCCTCTCCAAACACTTGATATACTTGTTCTGTTGATTATAACTATTCTAACAGGTGTAAGATGTTATCTCATTGTGGTTTTGATTTGTGTTTCCCTAACAGCTAAGTGATGTTGAGACATCTTTTCATATATTTGTTGCCATTTGTATGTCCTCAAGAGGAAGCGTCTGTTCAGGTCCTCTGCCCATTTTGTTTGATTGGATCGTTTGTTTTATGGTTTTTATGAGCCGTATGAGTTCTTTTGTATAATTTTGGATGTTAGACCCATATCGGAGGCATTGCTTACAAATTATTTTCCATTGAGATAGTTGGCTCTTTACTTGTTGACGATTTATTTTGCTTGGCAAAAAGCTTTTTAGTTTGATGCATCCTAGTCTTTTTTGTTTGTTTGTTTGTTTTTTAGCTTTTACTTCCCTTGTTTTAAAGTCAAATTCATAAAATCCTCTTTTGGGAGAAGGTCCTTGAGTTTAGTTTCTATGTTTTCTTCTATGGCATTTTATTGATTCCAGTCTTCTATAACAGGTCCTAAATCCATTTTGAGTTAATTTTGGTGTTTGGTGATAGACAACAGTCTAGTTTCATTCTTTTGCCGGTGGCCTTCCAATTTCCCCAGCACCCATTTATTGAAGAGGCTTTCCTTTCTCTGCATATGTTTTTGGCTTTTTTTGTAAAAAAATTATTTGCCCATATAAATATGGGCTTACTTCTGGACTCTCAGTTTTGTTCCACTGGTTCATGCGTCCATTTTGCTGCCAATACCATGCCGTTTTGATTACTGCCACTTTGTTGTATAATTTGAAGTCGGCGCAGAGTGCTGCCTCCAGCTCGTTCTTTTTTTCTCAGGAATGGCTGTAGTAATTCGGCATCTTTTGTACTTCCATACAAATCTGATGAATTTTTTTGTTCTATTTCTGTAAAAAATGCTGATGGTCTTTTGATGGGAATTGTATTAAATCTGTATAATACTTTAGATAACGTGGTCATTTTGACTTTGTTGATTCTTCCAGTCCAAGAACATGAATATCTTTCCATTTCTTTTTATCTTCTTCGATTTCTTTTAATAGGGTCTTTTAGTTTTCAATTATATAGGCCCTTCATATGTTTCCTTAATTTATTTTAGGTATTTTGTTCTTTTTGTTGCAATTGCAAAAGGAATTATTTTTTCCACTGTTTTTTTTTTCTGACACTTCATCATTAGAGTGAGTACAGGAATGCTATGGATTTTTGAACATTGATTTTGTATTCAAAGGTATTACTGTATTTACTTATTGTTTCTAGTTAGTGTTCTTCCAGAGTCTTTAGGGTTTTCTACATAGAGAATCATGTCATCCACAAATAGTACCAGTTTGACTTCTTCGTTTCCTATTTGGCTATCTTTTATAACTTTCCTTGACTCATTACACTTTCTAGGACCTCCAATGTTATATTGAATAGCAGTGGCTATAGTGGACAGCCTTGACTTGTAACTGATCTTAGAGAGAGGTTTTAATTTTTCATCATTAAGTATAATGTTGGCTGAGGGTTTGTCTTATATGGCCTTTAACATATTAATGTACTTTCCTTCTATACTGATTTTGTGAAGTGTTTTGATCATAAATGGATGCTGTTTCTTGTCGAAGGCTTTTTCTGTATCTATTGATATGATCCTATGATACTTATTTTTTAATTGTTTATGCGGTATATCACATTAAATCTATTTGTGTCTGTTTGAACCATCCTGTGCCCCTGGAATAAAACTCACTTGATCATGGTGTATAATCTTTTTAATATGTTGCTGTATTCAGTATGCTAGTATCTTATTTAGGATATTTGCATCTGTGTTCATGAGAGATATTGGTCTGTAGTTTTCTTTTATGTGTTATCTTTACCAGGTTTTGGTATTAGAGTAATATGGCCCTGAACTGAGTTGGGAAATATTGCTTCCTCTTCAATTTTTTTGGAAGGATTTGAGGAGAATAGATACTAAATCTTTTGAATGTTTGGTAGAATTCACTGGTGATGCCATCTGATCCTGGACTTTTAGTTTTTGATAGGTTTTTGATGATTGTTTCAATTTCCCATACTGCTGATTGGTCTATTTTATACTTTCCAGGTCTTCTTGTTTCATTCTAGGAAGATTGTATTATTCTAAGTACTGGTCTTTTCAGTTATTAAATTTTGGTGTTATATTCTTTTCCATAGTATTCTTGCATAATCCTTTGTAGTTCTGCAATTTCAGTCATAATTTCTCCTCTTTCATCCTTGATTTTGTTTGTGTCTTTTCTCTTTTTTCTTTTAGTGAATATAGCCAAGGCTTTGTCAATTTTATTAACCTTCTCAAAGAACCAGCTATTCATTGTATTTATTTTTTCTATTATTTTTTGTTTGTTTGTTTGTTTTCAATTTCATTTATTTATGCTCTAATTTTGATGATTTCTTTTCCATCTGCTGTCTTTAGGCTCCATTTGGTCCTTCCTTTTTTAGTTTTTAAAGATAAAGTGTTAGGTTGTTTATTTGGGCTCATTCTTATTTTTGGAGAAGGACTGTAATGGTATGAACTTTCCTCTTATGACCGTGCCCAAAAAATTTTGATATGATGTACTATCATTGTCATTCATTTCTATGTATTTTTTGATCTCTGATTTTTTCTTCCCTGACCCAGTTATTCTTCATTAGCATGTTGTTTAATATCTACGTATTTATGTGTTCTTCCTGATATTTTTTTTTTGCAGTTTGATCTCTAGTTTCAAAGCATTATGATCAAAGAATATGGTTAGTATATGATTTCACCTCTCTTATGTTTGTTGAAGCTATGTCTGTGTCCCATTATGTGGTCAATTCTTGAGAATATTCCATGTGCACTAGAGAAGAATGTATACGCAGCTGTTTGGGGATGGAAGGCTCTGTATATGTCCAGGTGGTCTAACATTTAAGGATGTTATTTTCTTATTGATTTTCTGTTTTGATGATCTGTCCATATCCAACAGTGGGGTATTTAGGTCCCCTATTATGATAGCATTTTGGTGTGTTTCTCCCTTTAGTCCTCTTAGTAATTGCTTTACAAATTTCAGGGCTCCCTGATTGGGAGCATGGATATTAATAAGTGTTATGTCTTCTTGGTGCATGGTTGCCTTTATCATTATGAAAGGTCCCTTAAAATCTTTCTTTACCTTTTTTTACTTTGAAATCTATTTCATCTGATAGTAGTACTGCTACTTCCTCTTTCCTCTGAATGCCATTTGCTTGAAATATCATCTTCTACCCTTTTGTTTTGAATCATATTTGTCCTTGGAACTGAGATGTGTCTCTTGGGGCAGCATATGGTTGGGTTAGGGTTAGTGTTAGGGTTACAGTTAGGGTTAGGCTTAGTGTTAGGATTAGGGTTAGGTTTAGGGTTAGTGTTAGGGTTAGGATTAGGGTTAAAATTAGCATTTAAAGTTAGGGTCAGGGTTAGGTTAGGGTTAGGGTTAGGGTTGCTGTTAGGGTTGTTTTATGTTAGGGTTAAGTTAAGGTTAGGTTAGGGTTAGGGTTAGCCTTCTGGTTAGGGATAGGTTTAAAGTTACATTTGCTGTTAAGGTTGTTGTTCGAGGTAGATTTCGGTATGGTAGGGTTAGGTTAGGGTTAGTTATGTTAGGTTAGGCTTGTTAGGTTGTTGTAGGATTATCATTAGGGTTAGGATAGGGTTACGGTTAGGGTAGGGTACTCTTAAGGTTAGGGTTAGGGTTAGGGTTAGTGTTAGAGTTAGTATTAGGGTTTAAGGTTAGGTTTGGGTTAGTGTTGTTATTAGGGTGGTGTCAGATTAGGGGTTAGGTTAAAGGTAGGATTAGGTTAGAGTTTTCATTAGGTTTAGATTAGGCTTAGGGTTTAATGTTAGGGTTAGTTAGGAGTAGGGTTAGAGTTCACATTTAGGGTTAGGGTTAGGGATAGGTATGGTTAGTTAGGGATAGGTTAGGTTTAGTGTAGTAAGGTTTAGTTTAGTGTTAGAGTTAGAGTTAGCATTGGGGGTAGGTTTAGGGCTAGGTTTAGGGTTAATGTTAGGGTTAGGGTATGGTTACAGTTAGGGTAAAGGTAGCTTAGAGTTAGGCTTAAGCCTTTGGGTTAGGTTAGGTTAGTTTTAGTTTGTTGTTAGGATTAGGTTTAGGGTTAGGGTTAGGTTTAGGGATAGGATTAGTATTAGCGTTTAGGGTTAGGTTAGGATTTATGGTTAAGGTTAGGTTATGGTTAGGGTTAGCTTAGGGTTGCTATTAGGATTAGAGTTAGAGTTAGGGTCAGGTTAGGGTAGAGTTAGTGTTAGGTTAGGGTCAGGTTAGGTTAGAGTTAGTGTTAGGGTTAGGTAAGGTTAAGTTAGAGTTAGATAAAAATTAGAGTTAAGGTTAGGGATAGGTTACGGTTAGGTTTAGGGTTACTCTTAAGGTTAGGTTAGGGTTAGGGTTAGTGTTTAGGTTAGCATTAGGGTTTGGGTTAGGGTTCAGAGAATAGGGCTATTGTTAGGATGAGAGCTTTGGGTTAGGGATAGGGTTTAGGGTATAGAGCTAGGATTGGTTAGGGTTAAGTTAGGATTAGTGTTATGGTTAACATCAGGGTTAGGATTAGGGTTAAAGTTAGGTTTGTGTTACGGTTGTTGTTAGTGTTAGAGTAAGTAGGCTTATGGATAGGGCTAGGTTTAGGTTATTTAGGGTTAGGGTTAGGTTTAGGGTTAGAGTTATGGTTAGAGTTAGGATTAGTGTTAGGGAGAAGGTTACGGTTACAGTTAGCGCTAGGTTTGGGTTAGAGTTAGGCTAAGTGTTAGTATTTGGTTTAGAGTTAGTGTTAGAGTTAAGGTTAGGCTTAGGGTTACAGTTGTTATTAGGGTTAGTGAGGGTTAGGCTTAGAAATAGGTAATGGTATGTAAGGGATAGGGTTAGTATTAGAGTTAGGGTTAGGATTAGGGTTAGGATTAGAGTTAGAGTTAGTGTTAGGGTTAAGGTTTGGGTTGGGTTAGGGTTAGGGCTAGGTTTAGTGTTAGAGTTAGGGTTAGCGTTGTTAAGATTAGCGTTCGAGATAAGTTTACATTTAGGATAGGTTGTTAGGGTTGTTAGGGTTGTTATTAGGATTAGGGTTATGTTAAGCTTAGGTTAGGGTTACAGTTAGGGTTAGGATTAGGGTTAGAGTTAGCATTAGGGTTAGGGTTAGGATTATAGTTAGGGTTAGTGTTAGGGTTAGTGTAACAGTACGGTTAGGGTTAAGGTTAGGGTTAGGGTTAGAGTTAGCATTAGAGTTAGGGTTGGGGTTAGATTAGGGTTAGTGTTAGGGTTAGAGTTTGTTTGTTGTTAGGGTTGTTGTTAAGGTTAGTTTTAGGGTTAGTCTAACACTAACCTAAACCACACTGCCTCCATGGGTATCTGCTACTATTCTAAGAGATAAAATTGATTGAAATTAATCATAATTTACTATCCAGTCTTGTCCTGGAAGTTGCAAACTTTCAGAAGCCTCCATAATTCTAAAATAGTTACCTCCTTTTTGTTTAGTGCTGTTGAGTGCTCTTTGAGACAGATTCTGCCAGTGCGATTATTGTCTAGATGGTGAAACAGATTCCCGATACTTCCAAATCAATCATCTTTCCCAGAATCAGGACTCCCATGTTTAAGATTGACTGGCTTTTCATTCAGTAATTCTCATACTTTATCCTATGACCTGACAAACTTGCTTAACTAAATGAGGTTTATTGTGTATGAAGAAATAAGGCAAGTCTTTTTTTTATCTCACCATTAAATTGTTGTTTCTAGACATTACTTGTGTCCTGAGCTCATATTCCTCTATTCAGCTGTCTATTTGATGGCTTCTATTGGATTCCAAAGTACATTTCAACCTTAGTATGTCAGATCTGTGCCCCTGATCTTTTTCTCAAAGTTTGCTCTTCCATATCATTACTAACTCCAACATTTCAGTTGTTCAGGCTCAAAATATTGGTATTATCATTGACTAATCTTTCTCTTACATCTTATATTGATGGATCAGGGAATTCTGTCGACTGGAGTTTCCTAGCACATCCAGAATCTGATTGCTCATATCCATACCTCCTTCATCTCCCACCTGAGTCATTGAAGTGATTCTCATTTGGTCTTCCTGCAGTTTATTCCCATGCAGCAGCCAGAGCGGCTTTGGAAAAAAGAAAGTTCATGTCCCTTCTCTGTTTAAACCTTCCAATGTTTTCCATTAATTCAGAGTAAAAACCAAATTTCTTAAAAGGCTCTACAAGTCTACAAGATCTTCCTCTATTACTCCTGCAACCTCATTTACTACTACTCTCCCCTTGGCTCACTCTGGTTTACTGTGGCTGTCTTGCTATTCCTTGAATGGGCCCGGCAAGTTCCTGCTGTGGGGCCTTCACACTGGCAGGCCCCTCTCAAGAACTCATGGCTAATTTCCACTACCTTATCTTTGCTCAAATTCCCCCTCAATAAGAATTACTCTCACCCACTCCATTAAAAATTATGATCTGCCCTGCTTCTGACTTCCTTAGTTTGCTCTATTTCTTCCCTTAGCACTTGTTATTGTCTAATATACTTATTTATTTGTTTGTTTATTGTGCTTATGTTTATTTATCTGTCTCTCCCATCCAGCTATCCCTTCTCCTGCCTCTTGAATCATGATAGGCCTTTCTTAAAAAATATCACAAGAGGGATGTCATATTTTCACTAGCAAGGCCAAGATCCATAAACCAAACTTGGGCCTGAATATGAGATCACTTTAAATAGCTTATAGGGGAAGAGATGGTTCCCCAAGGAAAATGCTAGATTCTATCACTAGGAGAAGGAATGCTGACTAAGCAAAACCCACAGATGTTCACTTGTTGAGTCAGACTAGTACACCTGAATAAACTTGGGGAAAATCTGTGATATGGGTCACACATGTCTTTGAGTGTAGAATATGAGGATGGTATGCCAATACTCTAATTTCCTGTAATGATGTGTATGTTTGTTTGGTTTATTTTTCTTAATCTTGTAACATCTTAACATTGATTTTATTGTTGTTTCTACTCCTTTTTTGAGTAAGAACTTCCCATTGCACAAAGTAGTAACCTACTCCAAACTGAAGGACTTTGTGGTAGCTTCTGGAAACAAACTGCCTTAGGCCTCAAGTATCAGAAAACTCCTGCTTAAACAAAAAACAAACAAAACAAACAAAGCTATGTTAGGACTCCAGCCTCATTTCTCTTTCATTTGGTTTGCTCTTTTTTCACCAGACTAACAAATTTTGTATTGTTCTGTATAGATTTTGATTAAGAAAACAGTATACACTAGTGTGAAATTCTAGAATAAGATCTAAAGATAGAATCAAAGTGGAGAGAGGAACTGGTGAAAAATTCTCTGATGAATTCTTGCTATGCTGTAAGTTTCCCTTCTCCCCATATGAGGGAAGCTACAACCAACCTATTTCCCTCATGTCACACCTACAGGAATTACATGAATTTGATAAGTGTGCCAGTACACTTGGGGGCTCTCTAAACTGTCATTTACCTCTCACTTGGAAGAGATAGGCTACAGACAGGTGAGGTGGCGGAGTCAAAAGCCTGCTGCTATGCTGGAATGTGTCACTGGATGCATTTGTGTTTGCCATGGATCAGATGTATGCCATGCAGAAGACAGTCTTCTTGGATCCAGTCCAAATAAGCTTCCTGGAGGGGCAGAGGATCCCCTCATAAAGAAGCTGGAGGTGAATGTCAGATTTGTAGGGACTGAGGAAGAAGTCACAGTAAATTGGCCTAGGGCAGGAGAATTGCCAAAGAGAGGTCCTTCATGTTGGTCATCTCCAAAGAGTCTGTGAAAATCCCAGTCCAAAATTAACAGGAACTGTTCTATTAGGTTTCATTTACTATTTCAGAACTCTTTTAGAATCTTCCTCTTTCACAGAATCAGAAAGTTGCTTGAAAGTTCATAAGAGACCAGATCTTAAATATTCTTAAATATTCTTACCACACACACACACAAAGGCAATTATTTGAGGTGATGGAACTGTTAGCTAACCTTATTGTGCTAATTACTTTGCAATATTCGTGTATATCAAATCCTCATGTTGTACATCTTAAATTTACATAATGTTATGTCAATTACATCTCAATAAAGCTAGAAAAAAAATTTAAGTATCACTATGAACTCATAGATTTTAATGTACTTAATAAAATTTAATTTAATGTACTTAATAAAATTTAATTCAATGCTTTTTTTATGTAGCCATTACTTTTCAAATTTGTCTCACCCCTGGCCAGTTAAGTCTGTGTCCTTTAAACATGACTCCAACAGTCTTTGACAACTCCCCTGCTTTAATTAATGACAAGATATCCAGGTACATTTTTCATTTTTCCTGACCAATGTTTGGAATCAGCCATTTGTTTCAGAGTCTGGTTTATTTTAAAAAGAAATAGTATTTCAAGACCACAGTTTAAGCACCATGTGTAGTCATTGCTAGTGGATTGTCATTTTTAGAACTTTTTAGTGAACAAGGCTAGGAAATATGTATTTATTTAGGAAAAAATTAAATAAATAACTCTTACATTTGTAGCAATATATTTTATTCAAAATAAACACTATCATGTTTTTAATTCTTTGATTTTATATTTTCTTCTTATTATTAAAAAGTTGTTTCTCAAAAAACTATATATGTAATTATATATTCAATTTTAGTCTAATACAAACATAGACATTAAATATTATATGTATAACTATTGTAATTGCTTCAAAATAACAATTTTAGTACAAATAAAACCTACTGGATTCAATTTAAGACTTCTTTGTGGTTTTATTTTGTCTTTAGATGTAAAGTCAAAAAGCAGTGCTTTAAAGTCATGATAATTTTTCTCAAAGAAGCTATACCACTAACTTGATACAGAGTTAAGTTCATTTGTTTAAATTCTACTTTAAATAGGTTTTCTTTAAAATATTTTTGCAAATTTAATTCTGGTTTTTAATTATGTATAATATATTTTTATTAAATTAAAAACTAAAAATCTGGTATATTCAGTGGTCTATACCTGTTTCCTTTCCTCAGTGTCTCCACCACTTACATTTTATCTATTTTTTCCCAAGATGTATTTTTCCAAAATACGCAAATACACATTTATCTCTCTCTCTCTGCCCTCCCATTTCCTTTACAAAATATAGCATATTATCCATACCCTTTTGACTCTTAATTTTTTGACAGTACATTCTGAAGATCACTCCATGACCCTGTGAAAAAGTCTTCATTATTTTTTGTACAGCTGCACACAACTCCATTGAATAACTGTATGATAATTTATTTGACTAGTCTCCACTTAAGATACTTGAGTAAAGCATAGTCTTATACTAATAAGTCTTAAGTAAGTAGCTTTGTGCATACTTCATTTTAAATTTAAAAATTTGAATGGCAATGTAATATTCTATCTTAAGGATATGCTAGATTGACTTAATCATTTTCTTACCATTAGACTTTTGGCACTTTTCTAATTCTTATTATAAAGATGCTATAATTAACATCCATGAGCATAATTTTATTTCAGCCTCTGATTACTTCTTTTAATCTATACATTTTATAAACCATTTAATAATGGTGAATATTAAAAATATTATGCTAAATGAAAGAAGCCAGTCAAAAAGACCACATATTATGTGAGTCTGTTATGAAATGGCTAGCTAGAATAGGCACATCCAAAGGGACAGAAAGTAGACTACTGATTGTCTAAGGCTGGAAGGTGGGAAAATATTGGGAGTGACAGCTAAAGCAAAGTGGGGTTTCTTTTGGGGGTGATGAAATGTCCTAAAATTAATCGTGGTCATAGTTGCACAACACTGTGAATATACTAAAACCAACTGAATTGTAAACCTCAGGTGAATTCTATAGATAATTACAATTCAATAAAAGCTATTAAAAATGATTTTGATTTATTAATTATGTCTGCTGCTTTTCTATTCTCTATCTCATTTTTTTCTGCTTTTATCTTCATTATTTTTCTTTTGATTTTTTAAAATTTATTTTACTGTTTTACTTATTTTTTATCTGGAAATTTAATTCATTTATTTTAATTTTTAAATTTTGATTACTAAGTGTTTAGTGTGATAACTTTTTCTCTGATTATAGATTTACATACATCTCATTGATTACAATGTGTAGTGGTTTCACTGTCATTTTTTCCTAATGTTATAAACACAATTTGCTTATTATTTATTTATTTATTTATTTTAATTATAGTGACTTGGTTAACGAAATCCAGTAAGTTTCAGGTGTACAATTATACAATTTAACATTAGGGCATAGCTATCTCTCTCTCTCTCTTCTTCTTCTCTTTCTCTCTTCTCTCTCTCTCTCTCTCTCCTCTCTCTCTCTCTCTTCTCTCTCTATATATATATATATATATATTATATATATATAATATTTAATGCCTATGTGTGTATTAGTAAAATCAAATGTGTATATCAAAAAAATGGGTACTTCCCATAGTTAGATTTCTTTCTGTCAACACATATTTGACCCCTTTTACTCCTTCTAACTCCCACCTCCCACCTGCTCCACACCCTTTGGTAACCACTAGTCTATTATCCATGTCCATAAGTCTCTGTTTGTTTGTCCTGTTCATTAGTTACTTTTAGGTTTATATCCAACATATAAGTGATATCATGTGGTTTTCAAATTTTTCTGTCCAGTTTCTTTAGCTTAGCATGATTATCTCCAGGTCCATCCATGTTGTCACAAATGGCAGTATTCTGTCTCTTCTTATAGCTGAGTAATATTTCATTGTATATATGTACCACAGCTTATTTATCCAATCACCTATCATAGGACATTTCGGTTGCTTCCACTTCCTGGCAACCACGAATAATGCTCCTATGAACATCGGTGTGCAAATATCTTTTCGGATATCAGTTTTCAAGTCTTTGAGCTAAATACTAGTATAGAAATTGCTGAATCATATGGTAGATCAATTCTTGTTTTTTTTTTGAGGAACCTCCATACTGTTTTCCATAGTGGTTGTACCAATTTGCAGCCCCACCAGCAGTGTATGAGGCTTACTTTTTCTCTGCAACCTTCCAACACTTGTTCTTATTTGTCCTGTTGGTAACAGCTATTCTAACAGATGTTGAGATAGTATCTCATTGTGGTTTTGATTTGCATTTCCCTAATAGCTAGTGATGTTGAGCATCTTTCCACATGTTTCTCTGCCATTTGTATGTCCTCTAGGAAGAAGTGTATATTCAGGTCTTCTGCCCATTTTTTGATTAGATCGTTGTGGGGTTTTGTTTTGTTTTGGTTTGTTTTTTTTGGTGTTGTTCTTATTGAGTCATGTGAGGGCTTTTTTGGATATTTTGGATGTTAGGCCTTATTGGAGGCATTGCTTACAGATCTATTTTCCCATTTGAATGGTTGTCTCCTACCTTGTTGATGGTTTCTTTTGCTGTGCAGAAGCTTTTGGTTTGATGTAGTCCCATCCAGTTATTTTTCCTTTTATTTCCCTTGCCTTTGAGGTCAAATTCATAAAGTCTTCTTTAAGTGCAAGACTCTTTAGTTTAGTCCCTATGTTTTCTTCTATGCAATTTATCGTTTCAAGTCTTATATACAGGTCCTTAATCCATTTTGAGTTAATTTTGCTGTGTGGTGACAGACAACAGTCTAGTTTTATTCTTTTGCAGGTTGCTTTCCAGTTTTCTCAGCACCATTTATTGAAGAAACTTTCTTTATCCACTCTATGTATTTAGCATTTTTATCAAAAATTATTTGCCCATATATAAATATGGGTTTACTTCTGGACACTCAATTCTGTTCCACTGGTCTGTGTGTCTGTTTTTCTACCAATGCCATGCTGTTTTTTATTATTGTTGCTTTGTAGTAGAATTTGAAGTTGGGAAAAGTGATGCCTCCAGCCTCATTCTTTTATCTCAGAATGGTTTTGGCAGTTTGGGGTCTTTTGTGCTTCCATACATCTTATGACTTTTTGTTCTATTCTTTAAAAAATTCTAATGAGATTTTTATGGAGATTGCATTAAACCTGTGTAATGCTTTAGGTAATTGGTCATTTTCACTATGTTGATTCTTCCAATGCAAGAGCACAAAATATCTTTTCATTTTTTTGTATCTTATTCGATCTCTTTTAATAGGATCTTCTAGTTTTCATTATATAGGTCTTGCATATGTTTTGTTAGATTTATTCCTAGGTATTTTATTCTTTTTGTTTCAATTGCAAAAATATATTTTTTTCCACTTCCTTTTCTGGCAATTCACTATTAGCATATAAAAATGCTATGGATTATTGAACATTGATTTTGTATCCAGAAACCTTACTGTATCTGCTTATTGTTTCTAGTAGTGTTCTTGTAGAGTCTTTAGGATTTTCTATGTAGAGAATCATGTCATCCACAAGTAATGAGAGTTTGACTTCTTTGTTTCCTATTTAGATGCCTTTTATATGTTTCTCTTGCCTGATTGCACTTGCTATGACCTCCAATGTTATATTGAATAGTGAGAGTGGACAGCCTTGCTTTGTTCCTGACCTTAGAGGGAAGGTTTTTAGTTTTTCACCATTAGTACAAAGTTGGCTGAGTGTTTATCAATATGGTCTTTATTATATTAAGTACTTTTCTCCTACACTGATTTCGTTAAGCGTTTAGGTAATAAATGGATGCTGTATCTTGTCAATGTTTTTTTTTCTGCATCTATTGATATGATCATATGATTCTTATTTTTTAATTTGTTTATGTGGTGTATCACATTAATCAATTTGTGTATGTTGAACCATCCCTGTGCCCCTGGGATGAAGCCCACTTGATCTTGGTGTATAATCTTTTAAATATGCTGCTGTATTTGGTTTGCTAATATCTTATTTCTAATTTTTTGCATCTGTGTATATGAGAGATATTGGTCTGTAGTTTTCTTTTTTTGTGTTATCTTTACCAGGTTTTGGTATCAGGGTCATATTGGCCTCATGAAATCAGTTAGGAAGTATTGCCTCCTCTTTGATTTTCTGGAAGAGTTTGAGGAGCATAGGTATGAAATCTTTGACTGTTTGGTAGAATTTACTGGTAAATTCATCTGGTCCTGAACTTTTACTTTTTGATAGGTTTTTAATGACTATTTCAATTCCCATACAGCTAATCAGTCTATTTAGATTTTCCAGTTTTCTTGATTCAGTCTAGGATGGTTGTATCTTTCTAAGTACTTGTCCATTTCTTCTAGGTTATTAAATTTGGTGTTGCACACTGTTTCATGGTATTTTGTATGATCCTTTGTATTTCTATGGTGTCTGACATAATTTCCCCTTTCATCTTTGATTTGGTTTACATGTGTCCTTTCTCTTTTTTCTCTTGTGAGTCTAGCCAGGGGTTTGTCCCTTCTCAAAGAATCAGCCCTTTGTCGCATTTATTTTTTCTACTGTTTTTGTTTTTGTTGTTTTCAATTTCAATTTCATTTAATTCTGCTCTAAAATTATTTCTTTCCTTCTGCAGATTTTAAGCTTCATTTGTTCTTCCTTTTCTAGTTTGGAAAGCTAAGGATACTCAATCAGAATGTCAAGAAAAAAGAAGACAAGACTATAATAATAATTTAAGGAGCCTATTAAAGGTAAAAATATCCATATCATTGGGTATTTTTTCTGATTGGGAGTACAGATATTAAGGAGTATTATGTCTTCTTGGTGCATGATTCTCTTTATCATTATGAAGTGTCCCACAGTATCTTTCTTTTCCTTTTTTATTTTGAAGTCTATTTCATCTGATATTAGTACCACTAGTCCTGCTTTTTCTCTGGGTGCCATTTCCTTGAAATATCATTTTCTACCCTTTCACTTAAGTCTCTATTTGTCTTTGTAACTAAGATGTGTCTCCTGGAGGCAGCGTATGTTTGTGTTTTGGTTTTTTTTGATCCAGTCTGAATCTCTGTGCATTTTTATTGGTGAATTCAATCCATTTACATTTAGGGTGATTGTTGAAATATGAGGTTTTCCTATAGCCATTTTATCTTTTGCTTTCTGGCTGCTTGGTGTTTCCATTGCTTCCTTGTCCTTGTGTGTCTGCTTTTAAAAAAAAATTTTGGTTGGGTTTTGTTGGTTTTCCCTCAGTTCCTTCTTATTTTATTTTATATAATTAAGTTCTGAGTCTTTGGCATGTGGTTACCATTACCAATATGTAGAGGTTAGTTATATATATATATATATATATATATATATATATATATATATATATATATATTATATATAATATGGCAGGCAACATTCTTCTGGGTGTGCCTTATCTCCATTTCCTTTGGCGAATTTAGCAATTGAATCCTGCCCTTTTCCATCACTGTTGTCTCAATTTGTCCCTATGTATGTAAGTTGATTACTATCTTGAAATAGCAAATCTCTTAGTGTTTAAACTTTTAATACCCTGTTTTTTTTAAGGGTTGCATTCTTTGCTTCTCTCTGCCTGCTAGTCGCCTTACTCATAGGATAATTTTTTTCTGGCTTTATTGAAATATAAAAAACAATTAGTTGCTTTTATTTACATTGGACAATTCAATGATTTTTTCCCAATTATAGTTGGCATACAATAATATACAAGTTTCAGCTGTATAGCATAGTGATCAGAGATCCACAGAACTCGTGATGCAAACTACTTATTTAATCTAGTACCCTTTTTCCCCTGACATATTTATTAATTATTAACCATCTTCCCCATGCTACACTTTACATCTCCATGTCTATTCTGCAACTATCCAATTGTACCTCTTAATCCCTTTGCCTTTTTTTATCCCCCCAACACCCCTCCCACCTAGTACCCTCAAAATATTCTTTGTATCTATGAGTTTATTTCTGCTTTTGTTGTTGTTGTTGATGATGATGATGATTCTGTTCTTTAGATTCACATGTATGTGAAATCATGCGACATTTGTCTTTCTATATCTTACCCATTTTCTTCAACTCAAAACCTTCTGGTTCATCAAAACGATATACTTTTCCATTCCCTTTCTTTCAGTTGTGTGTGTCTTTTAATCTGAAGCAAGTCTCTGTAGGCAGCATATGTAGAGGTCTTGTTTTCTTACCCATTCATTCATTCTATCTTTTGGTTGGAGCACTTAATTCTTTTTCATTTGTAGTACTTGTGGATAGGAATATAGTTATTACCATTCGTTATTCCTGTTTCTGATATAGGTATTTTCTTCTTAAAGAAGTCTCTTCTACATTTCCTATAATACTGACCTAGTCCTGATAAATTCCTTTAGCTTATTTCTGGCTGAAAGCTCTTCATCTGTCATTCAACCCTAAAAGATAGCTTTGCTGGATAAAATATTCCTTGCTTTAGATCCTTGGTTTTCATCATGTCGAATATTTTGAACCAAGCCCTTCTATCCTGCACAGTTTCTTTTGAAAAATAGGCTGCCAGTCTTATGGGTGCTCCTTTTTAGGTAACTAACTTCTTTTCTCTGACTGTTTTTAAGATTCTTTCTTTGTATTTAACCTTTGACATTTTCATTATAATGTGTCTTGGTGTAGGCCTCTTTAGGCTTCTGGTTTTGGGGACCTATTGAACAATGTAGGGTTTTATGTCCATTTCCTTCACCAGGATAATCATGATGGAAGTTTTCCATCATGAGTTCTTCAAATGGCTGTTCAAAATCTTGTTTTTCTTTGAAATCTTGTTTTTCAAAATAAAAAAGGAAAAGAAAGATACTGTGGGACACTTCATAATGATAAAGAGAATCATGCATCAAGAAGACATAATACTTCTTAATATCTGTACTCCCAATCAGAAAAAATACCCAATGATATGGATATTTTTACCTTTAATAGGCTCCTTAAATTATTATTATAGTCTTGTCTTCTTCTTTTTTCTTGACATTCTGATTGAGTATCCTTAGCTTTCCAATCCTCTATATAGGTCATTTGATTCTCTTCTTTATTCATTTTGTTTATTCCGTTTAATGTACTTTTCATCTCAGATAATAAGTTCTTCATTTCTGACTGTTCTCCTTTATAATTTTCATTTCCATTTTTGTTTTCCATCTCTTTATTGAAGTTCTCACTGAATTCATCTACATTTCCCATAAGTTCATTGAGCATCTTTATAACCAGTATTTTGAACTCTGCATTCATTAGATTGCTTGACTCCATTATTTCTGGATCTCTGCTCTGTTCTCTCACATGGTTTCTGCTTCTTTTTCTTCCCATTTTGGATGCTTTTCTGTTTCTGCGTCTATGTCCTAAGCAAAGTTTCTAAGTCTCCCATTCTTATTAGTGCAGCTTTGTGAAGTAGGTGGCCAGTGACACAATCTTCAGAGAGGTTCGGCTGCAGGCCAAAATTAGCCCAAGTCTATGACCCTCTGGGGCTATCTGTTAAGGTTCAGCAAGCAATCCACAGATGCTGTGCTTATAGTTGCCTCAAGAGTCCATGCCAGAAACAGCAGTCACCTGCCACCAGGGTGAGTCTAGTCACTGCACAGCTAGGGGCACATGACTCATGGAGGATATACCTGGATGTGGCTTCGGTGGGGCTGTGAGTTGGATGAGGCAGAGTTTCAGGAAATCCTCTGGGCAGAGTGATCTCTGTTATCCAGTTTGATGATGTCTTAGTTATAGCAGGTCTGAGTCTGCGCCCTGGAAGGTGGAGGCCTCAACAAGGAACAATGGATAACACCGGCACTCCTGTACAGAGTGAGTCTTACTTCTGGCCCTCTCTCCGATAACTCAGTATCCCCCTGTAAGTCCCTGGTGCCCCCTGCTGACTGGGTGCTGTTACTGAGAGTGAGCAGGTTCATCACTGTGAAAGTCTGCTCACAGACACGGACCCTTTAAGAGGCATCTGCAGCTGCTGGCTGCTGCTGCTATGGCCTCTGTCCCACTCAGCTTCTTGGAACTGGACAACCTGTGTCTTTGCCCTGTCCTACCTCCTCCCATTTCAGGGTGTTTCTTATTTCTTTGCCTAGTTGTAGGGCTTGTTTATCTACAACCCAGGTGATTTTCCTTGCTGTTTGCTCCTTGTTTCTGTCACGACTTTGATTTGGTCACCACAGGGATGAACAGAACCTCTATCATCTATGCTACTTTTTTCTTTCTCAGTTATGTATTTTTTTGTCATTTTGTTTTAGGTGACCTGACCCATTTCAGCATTTCCTATAATCCAGGCCTCGTAGTGGAGAATTCCCTCAATTTTTTTATGTTTAGAAAGGTTTTTATTTCTCCTTCATATCTAAAAGGGAGCTTAGCTGGATACATTGTTCTTGGCTGGTAGTTCCTTTCATTTAATATTTTAAATATTTGATTCCACTCCTTTCTGACTTGTAAAGTTTGTGCTAAGAAGTCTGACCATAATCTAATGGGTTTTTGTTTTTAGGTTACCATCTTCTTTGTCATTGATTTTTGGTAATGTTAATACAATGTGTCTTGGAGAAGTCCTCTTTGTGTGGAGATAATTGGGTATTCTGTTGACTTCTTGAATTCTGAGCTCCTTAGAATTAGAGTTCATTCCTTAGATTTGGAAAATTCTCATCAACTATTTGTCTGAAAATGCTTTCATTGCCCTTTTCCTCCCCCTCAAGAAGACCCATTATTCTCATGTTTCCTCTCCTGATGGTATCAGTAAATACAGTTCTTATATTTCTCTTTCATTGTTTTTCATTCTTTGGTTGCTCCCTTATTCTTTCTGATTTATTTCTAGATTTCTAACTTCAATATTACTGACCCTTTCCTCCATTTGGTCGACCCTATTTGCCAAGCCTGCTATTTCATTTTTCATCTCTTTCGGTGTGTTCTTAATCTCTAGAAGTTCATTTGGCTCTTTTTGAGGGTTTCAAATCCTTGCTAAAATACTGATTATGCTGATTTAATTATTTTTTTAATTCATGAAATTGTTGATATGAATTATTTTGCTTCTCCTTGAGTTTTTCAGAATTTTGAATTCTCTGTCATTTAAATTGCATATATCTATGTCTTTAAGCTTATTTTCTGGAGATTTTTCTTTTTCTTTCTGAGCTGCCTTTTCACCTTGGTTTCTCATGGTTTTTAATGTATTATTTCTCTGCTTGGACATTAATAGAAGTGTATTCTGCTTTATTCTTCCAGAAAAAATTATTATATAAAGGTCTCTGTTTAGCCTGTTGCTAAGGTGGCATTTTTTCTTTTGGTTTCCAGTAGTTAGTGTCTAAGCCTCTTGTATCCCTGCTTTATATAAAGTCTTAATCATGCTTTTTTTTTCTTATAGATATTTAATCATGCTCACTCTCCTTAGCCTCAGTGCTTGCCAATGTTAGTGAAAGTTTTGGTAGCATTTGCTCAGGTTTCCGTGGGGCTCTGCGGTGTTCAATCTTGAAAAATATGGGGGGAGGGGGCAGGGTCCTCTGAGTTGGGGATGGGGGCTGTGGCTCAACCTCGTGTTTTGCAACTGCTGCTGGTAATAGTCAAGTTCCTTCTCTGCATTCCCACTTCTCTGCTTTCTGCCCTGATCACTGGGTACTGATGCTGCATGGAGCTCACAGCTCTCTCAGGCAGGACTGTTCAGGCAACCTGCTGCACCTTCTCTCCTCTCCATCCTCTTCCAGAGAGTTCCGGCTGTGAGAGGCAGTTTCTTTGTTTCTCAAAGTCTACCCCCTGACTCCTGGTCTTTATGTGCAGATCCCACACTCAGATGTGCTGTTGTGCAGATAGTGTTTTTTGTTGAGTTTTAGATGTTCGGCTTATTGTTGAGTTTTAGATGTTCAGCTTATTGTTGTTTCAAGGGGAGAGATCTTGAGACATTTCTCACTCTGCCATATTTCTAACGTCACCCAGCAATCATTTCTGAGTTGCTTGCAAGCAGTCCTGTCCTCCTCTGCCTGCAGTAATGAGGTGGTGGTTTTCCTAGGCTGAATCATGAGTGTGATCTGTGTTCTTCCTGATCAGAGCTTCAAAAATTTTCAGGAAAATACAGTTGAGCCTTGAACAACACGAATTTGAACTGCAGTGGTCCAGGTATAAGTGAATTTGTTTTTTCAATTATTACAGTGCACTCTTTGTAGCTGCTTATCTGGGGAGTCAACCAACCCATAAAGCTATAAATACAATTTGTATTTCAATTCACTAGGCGTGTTTAGTAGGAGGTTTAAAAATATGAACCTAGAATTATAAGTTGACTGTTTCTTCCCTTTCATCACATTACAGATGTTTCATTTTCTTCTGGTCTCCATTGTTTCTAGAGAACAGAAACCAGCCATATTTCTTAAACTTGTGTATTTCTTTTCTTCTCTCTGCTTTTAAGACTTTCCTCTTCTTTTTTGGTTTTCAATACTTTAATCATGCCATGCCCAAGTGTGATTTGCTGTAAGTTGTGGGAGATTGCTGAGCTTCCTGGCTCTGTAGGTTATTGCTGTTGCTATTGTTTCAAATCAGTTTCAGAGAATTTTGGCTAATATTTCATCTTATGGGCTTATTTTAGAATATAAGATTATGTTTTATCTGTTTTGTCATCTACTTGACATTTTTTTAGTGTGCTTTCATTGTCTGTAGAGATGTTATTCCGCTTCGTACTTTTTTTTTTTCATGGTAACTTTGAGATTTAATTGTAATCTATTTGCTTGCTTATATTTAGTTGAGATGAGTATTTCGATACTAGTGGAGGAAGTAAAAACTTTTCTAATTTCTCAGCTCTAGAGCTACCCTTTCTGTTGTTTTCATAAAGCACTCCTCCTCCCCCATATAATTGAAACTTCTATTTCTTTTCACTCTCTTCTTGTTTCCTGACCTCCCAATTTGCTCTGCTCAGTTCTACTTCTGCAGCAGTTTCTCCTTAATGTGGGCTTTGTCTTTTAAGATAACAATGGTTCACAGAATGGAAGTTCATAGACTCAGGACAGACTGCTCCAGTCCTTCTGCTCTTAACTCAGGACTTGGGGTGTGCAAAGGTCATTCAGTTTTAGCTACCATTCTCAGATTGACCTTATGAGCATTTCTGAAGAGTATTATATTTGTTATTTCATGACTGCGTCTTGTCTTGTGGAAAGTTGGGGGTGCCAATTTTGACCACAATTTAGCAGACCTTGAAGGAGGAGGCAGTAGAAACTCAACCTAGCATAGCTCAAGGTAGCTGTTCACTTTATCTCGACCATACTTAACAGGCCTCACATTTAAGAGGGAATAATATTCGGAGTCCAATATTCGGCGTAGTGGGAAGTCTGGGCCACCCAACCCCTCCTGTTGTCTGCTGTGTCTAGCTTGTTGCCAAATTTTGGAAGGATACAAGATTTACCAAATTGCTACATCTTGTAACTGTTTTTTTTTTTTTAAATGTTTGTCCTCATTGTGAAAACTATCTAATCTTAGGACATTGAAATTATTTGGTTTGTTTGAACCTGTTTAAAGTTTTCAATTTGAAACTGATTTTGAATTTGGGCTATAGCTGGTTAAATCTGACAGTATAGTATGTGAGGGGAGAAATGTATGAATGTGAATGAGTGAGATATGTTTGTTTGTCAATGTTATTTGTTGTAAATGATTTTCTCAGTGACCATAGCAAACTCTTTTGTAAGAGCCTTCTGACCCTAGAAGAGAGGCACTGCTCTTCCTTCCTTTGGCCCCTTGAGCCTTTCTCCGGGGATTGGGGTCTTTACACACACCTCCTGGGCTTTCATTGTGCATGGTAAAGTAAGAGGCAGCATCTGGGAAGTTCATTCACCTGAACTTTGTTGGTGTTGGAGAGGATATATATGGCAAATGGTCAGAGTTTAGCTCACACCTCCTATGTGGTCTAGTGATTAGGATTTGGCACACACACTGCTGTGGCCCTGGTTCAATTCCCAGTCAAAATTTATCCCATGCTGTGTTTACTGTGGCCACCACAAAAGGAAAAAAGCCCTCTTCCCCACCCCAGGGGGCATCTGAGGCTTCTCCTTCCCCTCTCCTATCTTCTTCGTCTCCAGAACTGGGGAGCAGCTATCTTGTGCTCAAGCTTCATTCTAGCACTATCTTCCTCTAGGAAAATCACTTTAAATTCAGGTGTTCTGAAGCTGCTCTTTTTACCTTCTGAGCTTTCCAACTATACTGGGCACACTTGCTTTCCATTTTCTGTTGTGTTTGTTGACAAGTCCACCTTAAGAGGTACTCTTGAAAGAGAGGATCTAAGGCCTCTCGGAGACAATGGAATACATTCTATGGATGACTATAAAATTAATTTTAAAATGGTTCCAAAGGATTCTTAGAGCACACAAAGCTTTTGCCATCTGAGCCAAATGTTAACTTGGTCCATTTGACAAAACATAATTTGAATCAAGTTTTTCCTCTGAGTTTGCATTATACCTGGGACATAAAAGCTAGCATTTTAAAATGAAAGCTATGAGATCTCTGTTTATGTTTGTATGTTTATGTATGCTTATGTATGTTCTAGATGTATCATAATTATACTGCTGAATGGTATTGCAACTTATAATATTAATTTGGCTTAAACAAACAAGAACTTTTATGAGAATTCTCAAAAATATATAACAAACTAGCCCAAGTGCTTACTTATCAGAATCTTGTGATCTGATAAAATATTTTATATTAAAGCTGGTTCTGAGTTTGGTTTGGTTAAATAGGCATATCTTTAGAATTATCAGCATTAAATAATAATTTTATTCTACCTGGGTTTATGATTCAAATAAGTTCATTTTATATCTGTTGCAAAATTTGTCGGCAAGTAAAATAACTTAGTATGATAAAATTTTTA
This sequence comes from Eonycteris spelaea, assembly GCA_003508835.1. Taxonomy (NCBI): domain Eukaryota; kingdom Metazoa; phylum Chordata; class Mammalia; order Chiroptera; family Pteropodidae; genus Eonycteris; species Eonycteris spelaea. The sequence continues at coordinate 4,651,205 of PUFA01000147.1, read as the reverse complement.
TAAGTAATCTAACCTTAATTGTTAGAAGCAAGTAAATCAAATAAATGTAGCTGGAAAAAAAGTTTCTTTTAGGTTAACTCTTTAGCAATAATTACATTGTATGTGTACTTAAATGGTTTTCTAAATCTTTGATAACTTGGAACTTTAGAATTGTTCTAAGTTAAAGGATAAAATTTATTGAGTAGATATTTCCAAATAACATGAAATATTGAAACAATGATTGCTAGATAAATGTCAGTTTACCTACTTTTGACCTCTTATTACAGAGAAAATAAATGATAAATTTAGATCTGCTAATAAAAATGTTTTGTGATTTGCCAGTAAAAGAACATATATTTCTAAAGAGTAAGAAATAGATTCCTAAATTTGCTAATCTAAAGAATGCTGATTACTTACATTTTAGTTGTCAGTAAAAATTAAGGTTGTAAGGGTTATGAGTTCTAATTAATATGGAAGGAAATGATGTGTGTTTTCAGTGAAAAAGATACAAGATATGGAAATACATCTTTTAAGGAATTTTAAAATGTGGTTTGTCCTAAAATGCAGTTGGTTATTTATGAATGAGTAAGAAGAGACAAACTAAAAGTGACTAGGTAGAAAGTTGTAGAATGTTTATAAAAAGAAATCCAAAGAAAAATTTTACATGTGGTTAAGCTAAATAAGTTTAAGTTAAAAAAAATAAGTATCAAAAGAAAGCTGATGTAAAATTAGAGTTGGGTTTTCTCTCCCCTTTAAGTAGGGTAGAGTTTCTTGCACTATTTGTCTTCTACTGATATTATGAAAGTTTTCTGCCAAGAAAATATAGATTCTGTTTCATCAAAATAATTGTTTGCATTTTATGTTGTATTAATCAGGCCCTTCATTACTTAAGAAAACTAAACCTCTACAATAGTAAAAACTAAGTTGTGCCAATAATTATGTAAACCTCTATATTTATATCTAAAATTTTCTATTGTCACTTTGGATAAATAAATAATTTAATGTTGTTTCACAATAATGAAAGAATCTTTTTAGTTGAATATGTTTGACAAACTTCTAAGATTCAAAATCTAAGGAGAGTCATTTTCTTGACATTTGAGATTAAGAATTTAGGAGCTTTCAGAAGGATCCCTGAAACACCTCAAAGACTTGTTTCCTCTCCTTATAAAAACAGAAATTAAAATAATGAGGCCTATTTGGAATGTTAAATTACACAAGAAGCATTGTTAAATAAATGATGCTTAATTTTTTATTATATTTTAGATTTATTAATGTAAATGTTAGAATACTTAAAGTTTTTCTCAGGATTAGAGTTCGGTTCTCTTTTATACTTTCAAAAGGAGTTTTTCTATATTGTTCTGCTCCAGATAAGATATTGTATGGTTTCTACCTAAAAAGCAAGGATTCTATATTTAAAAAAAAATAGTTTTCTGTGTTTTATAATGTCTTAATTGGGCACTTGATTACTCAAAAAAAAAAAAAATCTTCTCCATCCTAAGAACTAAGGTTTTTCTAAAACTAGTAACTTGCATTTATGTTTGACATCTTTTGCTTTCACTTTGAAAAATGGATAGTTTAATATTGTTTCATAATGATACATAATCCTTTTGGACAAGTATGTTTGAGAAACTTCCCAGAGTTCACAATGTAAAAAGAGACTTTACTTAACCTAGAAATGGCTTTGGGTTACCCTCTCAGTGGGTTGCTGGAACACTTCAAAAATTTGTTCTTTCTTTTTATAAAAGAGAAAATTTAAACTAATTAGTCTTATTTGATATACTAAAGTTGCATGGGGAGTTTATCAGATAAATAAATAATTATGTTGTATACAACATAATTGCATACCTCGTTTTTTGTGTTGTTTTGCTTTTGTCGAGGACAATGCCTTTATTTTACATGTCATTTCCAAAGAAGACATTTTTATAAGTCAGCAGCCAACAAAATTTCTAAAAGGGAAAGTGACAACAAAGGTAAATGGCTCAAATCCCTCTGTGTACATCAGTACATTATGTACATTTCATGGTTGAGCACCTTGTGTATATGGCTTAATTGAAGGTAAGGCAGTGTAGATTGTGCAAATAAGTAATCTGTGTTCTGTGATCAGGAATGGCAACTATATCTATCACACAAAATGCACAACCTGAAATGTTTCAATCTGCAACCGAAATTTCCTCAAGCAAAGATGCACGTGAACAATGATGAACACATACAGGGCAACTTGGGCAGAGAGAAGGGATAGTGTCATGGGGCAGTGAGGTTAGTACACTGATCAAAAGTCCCAAGAAGGAGCTGTCCCAGTGGCAAAGCAGTCTAGGAGGTTGAGCAACAACCATCTCCAGCCACCTCCAGTTCCTTCCTGTCTTCTAAGTTTAGCAGCTCCACAACAAAGATGAGGTTGGCATTGGGAGAGATGATACCAGGGTAGCCTGTGGCTCCATATGCCACACTAGAGGTACAGGTCAGCTTCACTCTCTGCCAAACTCATTTGAGTTGCGCCCTCTTCAAAACCCTTGATTACTTCCTGTTTGCCAATTCTGAACTTGAAAGGTTTGCTTCTGTCTCTGGATGAATCGAATTTCTTCCTATTTTGGAGCATTCCAAAATGTCCCATACAGTCTCCTACTGTGTTTGATGAGAGAGTCACTCATGGCTTTTGTTAGCATTTAATGTATATTGCCTACTCTTCATATGTATTGTGAAAAGTCTGTGCAAAAGGATGTCGTGGTCTCAGTAACTTGATAAATACAGATCTTCTGCAGTAACTCAATAAATACAGATCTTCTGTGTAGTGCACCACGCATGCCTAGCCCTTCTTGGGTAATCTCCTTCCGTCTCCCGAGTAGATGGTCTCGATCTCAAAGCCCTTCGCTGTCCCACTGGCCCTTGCCTCCGAGGGTCCCTGCTGCTGCCTCAAACCCACTGGGCAGGCGCTCAGATTCACCTCTCCACCACCACCGCAGAGCAGGCGAGGTGCAGTTGGAGTCAGGATATGCATGGGGCAGTATGCATATGTTATTACTAAAAATGAACTTTCAAGAAATTATAATCTCCAATTGCCTGCAATGTCCTAATATAATATTTTTATTCATAATTCTAGTTGATTTCTTTAAATGTTATGTTAAAATTCTTTTGTCAATTGCATTATAATCAGTTCTATAACCAAGTCATTATAAGTTTTAGTCATTTACAGAGTCATTATTTTACTCTGATACTTTGGCAAATATGTTTTATCTTCAGGAAGATAGAGAGGAATTTGACATTCCAAAATACAGGTCTCTGAGAATAACTTTCAGATCATACCTTTAAAATGGATACAGATTTATAGAATTCTACAGAATAAATATGTATTTATGAAATGATGGCAAGTGATCTAGTTAAACAGAATTGCCTATTTGGTGGTAAGTGAACTGAGAATGATTATAATTTTTATAAATTTTTGTTTAAAATATTATTGATTTTTTCTTTTGTTTTTCAGATAAGAGGAAACTTGTTTCTTTTAAACTATCTATGACTTAGCAATTTGGTAAATTATGCCTTTGTAAATAGAATTGAAGCATTTATTCTTTTTTCCCTACTGACCCCTCCAGAATTCAGAAACTCTTAATGAGTATTTTCATTTTCATGGCAATGTGATTATTTGCATAAGTTTAGTAAGAATCTGTTCTCCTTATAATAGGACATAATTGGAAACTGGTCTTTATTACCAAAACTTTGACTAGAATGTCATATTTGAAAGAGAAATACATAGACTTAGCTATGATCAGACAGCTTTAAGGAATTAAAATTGACTTACGGAAGTCCTTGGAACTATAGGCCTGGTATCTTGCTCACATCTCTCCCAGAAGCCTTACCATGTAAGTAAAGAATGTCACTTCTTGGAAGGTGCAGGGACCTCAAGATATTTTGGGGACCTTAAGAAGATAGAAATTCACCAAAAGCTATAGGTATTGCAGGCCAGGTCTAATGGCAAGTCCTTGGCTTTTCTGGCCTTGAGAGGACTTTTAAGTACAATCTGAATATTTCTTATAAAAAATTCCAGCAAAAAGTGCCTGTATGGTTAATTCATATTCCTGTTGGACTTATACAAATAGGTTAAGTTTATTGAAATGAATTATTTTGCAAATAAATTAGTCTTAATTTGGCTATCTTTGGCAAAAATAGGGGTGATCAGAGAGAGAAAATATGTTTCAATAGAAACTAATATACCTTTGTGGATATGAGATTCTAGCACTGTTCATTGTCCTTTGAGTTTTGTTTTGTTTTCTGCTTGTAAACTGGACTGGATCCTGAATTTTTCTAGTTTCCTCCAATATCTACTGTGACTCTCCAAACGTGTTTCTAATTTTTCTTCTATCCTTTGACTAGAAATCACAAAAACTAAAACTGCCTTTTTTCAAAGCCATGCAAGTTAACAATGGACAACTTGATATAAATTCAGAAAACCACAACAGCTTATGCTTAAACAATCTCAGTGACTGATGTTGTGTAAGCAGCCCAGAGAATTTACCTTAGCACCTGATTACATCATCAGAAACATTTCAAACTACAAAAGATGCTTACAGCCTTACATCTAGAAATCTCAACTGACAGACTTATGAACTCGGAAGCTGGTTTATAATTTGATCTGATCATTAACCTTTGTTTTTCTTTTGTTTCCAAGATATATCTCTTATTAAATATCTGATATTATGGAATTTAACCTGTATAGTCCATTGTTTGGCCTATAGCTCTAAGACTCCAACAGATCACTTTAGAGTCCTCAGCACATGGGTCCTATGGGTCCTTAGACAATAGGAATACTTCAGATTACTTGCTGGCAAAACAAGGAGTCTTTGCAGTAGCTAATAGAACATGCTACATCTACATTACACCTCTGGAGAAGTTGAGACTCAGATAAATAAAATCATGCAGAGGGCTACTTAGCTACAAGATGTGAGAAAGAAAGACCCATTAGATAATCTCTTTTCCTGACTACATTCTGGAAAGGGAAGTCTTTTCATGGGTTATTTACATGGTATATTATGTTTTCTGTTAGAGGCTGTATGTTTCTGTCTAAATATTTCACCTTCAGGACTAAAAGCAGGGCTTCCAGAGAAAAAGCAAACTAATGTAATATTCATGATAAACCAGGAACTAAAGAATATTTTCAATTGAATGTAAGACAGTTTAATTCCTATAACCCCTGAACTCAGCCTCTTTTCGGCAGGAAGCAGCCTGAGCAGTATGACCTTTCTCCCTCAAGATTAAGTAATAATTAAAAGAAAGGGGGAAATTGCAACCATGCAAAAACTTTACTTCTTTAAAATGATTTTCTCTCTTCTCATTTTCCTTGATTTCAACTGGCCTTGGCTGGTCTGATAGCACCATGACTCACTTGCTTCTCTTCTTTCCTTATCCTTCCACCTTTGCACATCCTACATGACCACTCCCTTAATCAAGAAGCATTCCATATATAGCAACCAACAGAGTTACAGTGGTGTGCCTTGGCTGAATTTGAGTTCATTGTTTAAGTTGCATCTCCCTTTATAGGCTAATGACTCTTTTGTGACTGACTTGGATAATCAATATTGATTTGTAATAGAGTTAAAAACATGTGCACACATAAAAGAAGCAGTTAAACAGCAGCAGGGTTTGGGGTGGGTCTTAGAGAAGAAAATACTTTCAGAGAAAATTTCCCCAATAAATAATAGAAATGAATAAGAATACCTGTGCTTTAGGAATGGAAAAAAAGGATCAATTAAGTTTTTAAAGCAAAGATAAAAAAACACTTACACCTGATGGTCATAGTTGGTTTGTAAAGTATTTGATAAAATCATCTTTCAGGGTAAGAAGAAAGAAAGTTGGTTTGCAATAACCTTGGTATAAATTGTCTTGATAAATTTGAACACTAAATGAAAAGATTTATGAGGAGTGTTAAAAATTCAAAGTGAATATGCTACGAAATTTCTCACATTGGGTGTGATTAAAGCTATATGTTAACTGAAAAGATGGCACACTTGCCACAAAATACTAGAGATGGAGAACAGACTAGTGATTGCTAGATGTTATAGAAAGGGTAGGGGACAGGAAATTAGAAATTGATTGTGGCTATGAAAGGATAGCACTTGGAATCCTTGTGATATCTCTGTTCTGTATCTTGACTACACACACACACACACACACACACACACACACACACACATACAGTACATGAAAAATTGTTATCTGAATAAACTCCGTAGATTATACCAATGTCAATTTCCTGGTTTTGTTATTGTAACATAGTTACAAAAGAATATTACCATTGGAGAAAACTGGGTGAAGGTACACAGATCTTTCCTTTACTTTTTTTTTTCAAACTTCCCATGAATATATAATTATTTCAAAATAAAAATATTTTAAATGACAGCATACTTGGGAGGGGAGGGGTGAAATGATGTAGATGATAGAGGCTCTGTTCATCTCTCTGGCAATCAAACCAAAGTTGTGACAGAAACAAGGAGTAAAACAGCAAGGAAAAATCACTTGGGATCTAGATGAACAAGCCATACAAGTAGGGAGAGAAATCTAAGCAATCACCCTGCAATGGCAGAAGGTAGGACAGGGTGAGAATACGAGGCTGTCCTGTCCCAAATGACTGAGTGGGACAGAGGCTACTGCAGATGCCTCTTAAAGGGGCTGAGGCCATGAGTGGACTTCTGCGGTGATGGACCTGCTCGTGATGAGCACAAGTGCTGTTTCAGCTGCGCAGGAACTCACAGGGTGACACTGAGTTGTTGGAGTGAGGGTCGTGGTGCGGCTCTGTCCCTGGCTAAAGTGCCAGTGGTATCCATTGTTCCTCTGTTGAGCCCTTCCCCTCCCCAGTGTACAGACTCAATGCTGCCATAGCAGAGATGTTATCAAACTGTATAACAGAGATCGCTCAGCCCAGAAGATTCCCTGAAACTCTGCCTCCCTCAACTCGCAGCCCCACCCAAATTACATACAGGGTGTATCCTCCGGCGGTCAGGGGCTCCTTGCTGAGCAGTGCCAAGACTCACACTGGTGACAGCTGGACTCAGTTTCTGGTGTGGCCTTTTGAGGCAACTATAAGCACAGCACCTGTGGATAGCTTGCTGAATCTTAAAAGGTATCCCCAGAGGGCCACAGGCTGGGGCTAAATTTGGCCTGCAGCTGAACCCCTCTCAGAACTGTGCCACTGGACACTTACTACACAAACTGTATTAATAAAACCGAGAGACTTAGAAGCTTTGCTTAATACATAGACACAGACACAGAAAGGCAGCCAAAATGGGAAGGCAAAGAAGTAGAAACCATATGAGAGAACAGAACAGAGATCCAGAGGTAATGGAGTCAAGCAATCTAACGGATGCAGAGTTCAAAATACTGGTTATAAGGATGCTCAATAAACTTAAGAGAAGTGTAGATGAATTCAGTGAGAATTTTAACAAAGAGATAAAAAAATATAAAGATGGAAATGGAGATTATAAAAGAGAACCAGTCAGAAATGAAGCACACATTATCTGAGATGAAGAGTATATTAGAGGGAATCAACAGATTGGATAAATAAGATGAATGAACCAATAATACAGAGGATGGGGAAACCAAGAACATTCAATTGGAATGGCAAGAAAAAAGAAGCCAAAACTATAATAATAATTTAAGGAGCCTATGGGACACAATCAAATGTAAAAATATCTGTGTCATAGGGGTACCTGAAGGAAAACAAGTTGAAGAGCTATTTGAAGAAGTAATGATGGAAAACTTTCCTAATCCGGTGAAGAAAATAAACAAGCAACCTCAGGAAGCTCAGAGTCCCCAAAAAGATGAACCCAAATAGTCCCACACCAAGACACATAATTAAAATGCCAAAGAGAGTACAAAGAGAGAATCTTAAAAGCAGCAAGAGAAAAAGCAGTTAGTTACCTATAAAGGTGCACCCATAAGACTGGCAGACTGATTTTTCAAAGATGGGTTTGGCACAAAATATTCCATGCGATGAAAAGCCAGGGTCTACAACCAAGAGTCCTTTATACAGCATAGCTATCACTTAGAGTCTAAGGACAGATAAAGAGCTTCCCAGACAAAAATAAGCTAAAGGAATTTAACAACACCAAGCCAGTAATATAGGAAATGTTGGAGGGATTTAAGAAGAAAAAACATGTATCAAAAACATGAAAATGAATGGTAAACTACATTCCCATCAACAAGTACCTCAAATGGAAAAGAATTAAGTGCTCCAACCAAAAGATAGAGTGGTTGAATGGATAAGAAAACAAGACCCTACATATGCTGCCTACAAGAGACTCGCTTCAGATTAAAAGACACATACAGACTAAAAGGGGATGGAAAAAGATACTGCCTTGATGGACCTGAAGGGTATTGCGTTGAATGCAATGGGTTGGATAGAGAAAGACAAATATCGCATGATTTCACATACAAAAGTGAAAATAAACTCGTAAGTACAAAGAATATTTTGAGGGATACTAGATGGGAGGGGAGTTTAGGGGGTGGAAATAGGGCAAAGGGATTGAGAGATGCAGGCAGATGGTTGCAAAGAAGACATGGGGACGTAGAGTATAGCATGGGGAAAATGGTTAGTAATGTTGGAATGAATATGTAGCGGGGAGGAGGAGTGCTGGATTTGGCGGTGTGATCACTTTGCGAGTTGTATGGATCTCTGAACTATATGCTGTACAGCTGAGGCTGGTGTGTCATATGCTAACTATAATTTAAAAAAACCCAACACCTCATTAAATTGTACAATGTAAATGCAGGCAATTAGTTGTCTATTATATTTCAATAAAGATGGGGGGAAAACAGGGAAAAAAGGAATAAAAAATGACAGCATATTTGATTGAATAGCCACATGAAGTTTATATAATTTTATAAATTAGCTGCTCCTTTCTTAACTCTGTGCTTTGTCTCACAGTATTTCCTCAGGCAGAAATGTTCTTCCCTTCCTTTGTCCAAATCCTACCTGTCATTTTAAGACATCTTCCTAGCAGCTTTAACTAATTAATTTTTCATTGTTCTTCTGTTGAGCAACTTTACATATCTTAAATCTAATTTGACTTATCAGTAATATTTTTCTCTCCCCCTCATAAGTAAATGGTGGTTGCTGGGGCACTCAACCTACAATAAAAAACTCATAGCCCACCCTTAGCCCACTTGCTAAGGGTTCCCTTCAGTAATAGTCTAAGTTACAGAACTCTGTCTCACCCATGGCTCTGTTCCTTTCCTAGAGTGGTCCATATCCAATAACCTCTTGCCTCACCTCAGGATATTTTGCAAAGGTCATTTTTAATGTATGTATGATCTGTAGTGATTAACTCCTCTTTCATCCATGATACTGTTGATTTTTGTTTTATTTCTTAATCAGTCTTCTAGCAATTTGTGGATTTTGTCAATATTTCAAAGATCTAATCTTTGGTTTTGTAAAGATTCTCTTATTTTCTATTTTATTTATGTCTGCTTTTGTCTTATTATTTCCTTCCTCCTATGCCAGAGCCAGCCGGCTAAAGTCAAACTACACCTAAAAGAGGGGGGTGAAGCCTAAGGAAAAAGGAAGAAGACAGGAAAGCGCTTCGGGAGGGCATACAGTCAATGCTGCAGCCACGTCTTTATTTAGCTCAGCCTTTATATATGTTTTAGGATACAACTGCAAAGCACAAGGTATATCATTTCAATGCTAACATTCACACAAGATCATATAACATTCTTGTTATCTGGGATTCCATTATCTTAAAAGGATTTCTTTAGGAGGCAAACCTCCCCTGCAGGGTCAGTACTAATTAAATTAACCATTTGCTTCCTTTAACTATTGATAAATAACATAGTCTCAGCAGCTGCTTTAGGGCTCCAAGCAGTCTCAGCAACTGTTTTATGGCTCCCAAACTATGTGACACCTTCAGTGCCTTGCAATGGCTCCCGACACTCCTACTGTTTTGTGCTTTATTTGCTCTATTTTTTTTTCTAGCTTCCTAAGGTGGAAACTCAATTCAAAATGATTTACTCCTTTCTTTTTTTAATACATATATTTAAAGATCTAAATCACCCCATAAATATCTTCAAGTATTTAGGTGTTTCCCAGATATTTTTGTTATTTATTTCTAATTTAATTCCATTATTATTAGAGAATATATTATACATGATTTCAATCTTTTAGAATTTATTGAGATTTGTTTCATAGCCTGGCATATGGTCTATCCGGGTGAACAAATCATGTATGTTTGAAAGGAGTTTGTATTCTATATTTGTTCAGTGTAGTGTTCCATAAAATATCAATTAGGTCAAGATGGTTGATCTTTCATGTCTTTACTAAATTTTATCAAGAGCTGCTACTAATTGCTAAGAGAAGAGTGTTAAAGGTTCCAACTATAATTGTAGATTTGTTTATTTCTCCATTTAGTTCTGTCAGTCTCACCTGGAGTGGGGAGAAGCTAATGCCTCTCTGCAGTTTTTGAGCCTTAGATAACTCAAAAGTCTGCTCCATACATGTGTGTTTCAGCCAGAAATAAGGACAATTTATACAAAAGTGTGGTCTTCTCTCCTTTTGGGGACTTCTTTTTGTGGATTTCCGCATACTTTCCAGCAGCTCTGGTTGTCCCAAAAACTATTTTCTGATTGTTCTTTCTTTCTCCTTCTTTTTTAAATAAATAAATAATTATTATTATTATTTTAATTTTCTGGGTTTTCAAGCCAGTATAAGCAAGGATATCAACTGGAGCCTGGTCTTAAACAAAACAAACAAACAAAAACAACATAAAAACAGATAATTCACTGAATCCCATTCACTCATTTCTAGTATATGTCTTCTTTTGGTGTACCCCCAAATCTCCAGGTAGTTATTTTTTCTATTCAGTGCAGTTTTTAGTTTTTAACTGTGAGAGGGTTGGTCTAGTACAAAGTCCTCTGTTATTATTGGAAACAGAACCCCTTATTTTTTCTACTGTCTGTAGGATCTGTACTGATTTCTCTTCTCATTTCTGATATTGGTAATTTGTGCCATGCCCCCCATCCCCAACCTTGATTGATCAGTTTAGCTAGAGGTTTACCAATTTAATTGATCTTATTAAAAAATAACTTTTCTATTCCATTTACTTCCAAAATCATCTTTATGTCATTTTTTCATATTTTCTTTCATATTTATTTCATATTTTTACTACTTTTGTTTTCCCCTCTAATTTCTTGAAGTGGAAGCTTAAATAATTTAATTTAAATTTTCCTTCTTTTCTAATATAAAATGTAAAGCTATAAATTTTCCCTCCAAGCACTGCTTTAGGTGTGTTCCACATCTTTTGATACACATTTTTTATTCAGTTCAAAATGGCTTTCAATTTCCTTTTGACTTTTCCTTTAACCCATGGGTAATGTGGAAATGTATTATTTAATTGCAAACTATTTAGAGTTTTCCCAGATAGCTTTATAACTTCATAACAAATCTATGAGGTAAATACTATTATGATTTATTTTATTAAAAAGTCCATGAGAACAAGACCATTACAGTTTTTTTTCCTTACCTCTGCATTCCCTGAAGCACAGTAGCCATTTAAAAAATATTTGGCGAATAAAAGAAAATTTAGTGTTGATAAATTTCTCAACGGAAAGGAGCAAAATGGACTTCAGCATCAGTGGAGGTCATACAGCCAGCAGTTTCGCGTTCTTGAGGATTAGCCAAGCGCGAGATCCCTCAGAAGTGTAACATAAAACTAGTGGTTTGCATGCCCTCGTCAAGCGCTGTATGTTGCGGTACACCAGGTTCCAGAAAACAAAAAATGGAAATTTGAGAAGGCAAAACCCTTCCTGACTCGAATCCCAGTGTCTAAGAAACTGACGTTTGGCTACTCAAGCGATCCTATCCAGGATCAACAACAAAGTCCCTGTGAGTCACCGTTTGGCCCTCTAGCCTCCCCAAGAGGAGATGCCGGAAGTCTGGACTGCCTCCTCCCCCAGGCCAGCCCGCCAGTGTCCTTTTCTGGCCACTCCCACAACCCTCTTGCTTTCTATCTCATGGTAGTGTTATACCTCACAGGTCAGATTTACGACAGGATAAGGAGCCCCGCCTCTTCTACTACAAGAGTTTGTTCCCGCCCTCAGTTTGCTGGCTGCCCTCAGAGTTTGCTGGCCGGGTGGGCTGCAGTAAGAGGAGATTTCTCTGGAGTCATCTCTGGGCGACTAGCCCTGTGGCGGAGTCACACCCTCCCTCCCAGCAAGGTTGGTGCTTGGGAGCCTGCGGTGGGCTCCTTGTCTTGGAATGCAACCAGATGCCCCTCACCCGGTAGTTATAAGACTGTCTGTAGCTAACCATTGCCTCGCCCTGTAGTCCTTGCTAATATAAGTGTGAAAAATACTCCAGTAAATTAGTCACTAGGGCAAGACAGGGAGCAGCGATATCTTCAAGCGCCAGCTCCCAAGAAAGAGAAAAAAAACCAAACAACATCACCACCAGGATGCAGATAACAGAACTGGCTACCAGGCCCTGTTTGCTATAAGATTTAAGAGTCCCCAGAAACAACATTTTTGCACCAGATGATAACAGCCAACTTCTGCTTCTATAATCTGCTTAATGTGTAACTAGGGTGTAGTTCTAGGAGAAATCCTGTGCAAAGATATACTAATGGCTAACTTCTGCTTCTGTAAACTGCTTGCTTGTTTGATGTAGTTTTAGGCTTTATAAGCTGCCTCCTCTGGAAGCTTGGGGCTGATTTTCTGACCCTGTGTGGTGGAGAGTCAGTCATCAGCTGGCTAATAAAGGCTCATAATTAATCTCAGTTGGCTCTGTGGGTCTCAGATTTAAACGCACCACAACACTAAGCATTCCCAAGAGCGCATTTGTGAGAATTGGGGGTCCTTGAGAAGAGATGGAACTGTGCACTTTGTTGATGGTTCAAAGTTACTACACTATGAGAAGATTCCAGCCCAGATGGTTGTAGAATTTCTGGTCGTAATAATTTTTTTCCTGATCACACTTGAACTCCATGCAGGGGCTGACTGTAGAGGTATTTTCAGTGTGTGCATGCGTGCGTGTGTGTGGTGTTCCAGCTGTAATTTTAAAAAATCTATGAATATTCTTATATTTTGATAAATGCTTCTCATCGTATCTTCCCCTAATTCCCCTCCATTCTCACCTGAAGGGTATCACTCTACTTAAGGGTATTCTGTTGGTCTACTTCACCTTTGAATAGAAGTAGCAACTCTCTACTTAAACTTTGCACATTTAAAACACATTCTGCCTTATTCTCCTGCTCAAAATCTTATTGACCTTCCTGTTGATTCAGGATAATACAAATTCCCTAGCTGGCTTTAAGACTCTCCAAGGTCTTGGTTCTGAATTCTCAGTCTTGTGTCCTTTCATGGAAAACACACTTATGCACACGGTATCCTTGCCAACCTGCAGGAATATCATCACTTTGGATATGACAAAGTTTTATAATGGTTTACCCTTGTTTTGAAATTTATTTTTCCATTTAGTCAGAATTTGTTGAGTATTGCCAAGCACTGTTTTAGGAGCTGGGGATACAATGGGGGAGGGGAGAAGACAATTCTTTTTAAAAGTCCCTTTATAAAAGTCCATTTAAAAGTCCTGTACAGTCCTTAAAAAAAAATAACAGCCTATTTGAGATATAGTTTACATACCATAGAATTAACCCATTTAAAATGTATTTTAAATGTATTTTTATTTTCAGTTCAGTTCTCAGAGTATCTGCTTTCATGTTATCTTCGCAAACAGTTCTTATAGGGGCACAATGTTGCTTTCGACCCATTCCAAAAATTATTTTGCCCTGTTTTAACATTGCAAGATTTGAGGTATAAGACATGCAAAGTAGTTCTAGCTGCATTTTAATGTGGCACTATATATACGTATGTTTTTGATCATGATCAGTTTACATCATAATAATTTAAAAACATTGTCTTCACCCCAAAAAGAAACCCTGAACCGATTAACAGTCTATTGTGATTTCCTTTCCTACCCATTCCTTTCCTAGCCCTATGAAACTACTAATCTGTCAATGTATTTGCCTATTCTGAACAATTTACATAAATGAAATCATGCCGTATGTGGTAGCATGTATTAGTACTTCATTCCTTTTTACTGCTAGATGATATTTCATTGTATGGATATACCATAATTTATCCATTAGTCAGCTGATGGCCGTTTGGGTTGTTTTGGATATTATAAATAATGCTGCTATGAATGTTCATGTACATGTTTTAGTGTGAACAACATGTTTCCATTTCTCTTGGGTATATAACTAGGAGTAGAATTGCTGGGTCATATGGTAACTCTACATTTAACACTTTTGAGGAATTGCCAGACTGTTTTCTAAAGCAGGTGCACCATTTTACAGTCCCATCATCAGTTTATGAAGGTTCTGATTTCTCCACATCCTCACCAATGCCTGTTATTATTTGTCTTATTTTTTATTCTAGCCATCCTAGTGGGTGTGAAATATGTCTCATTGTGGTTTTAATTTGCATTTCTCTGGTGGCTAGTGATGCTGAGCATCTTTTCATGTGCTTATAGGCCATTTGTATGTCTTCTTTAGAGAAATGTCTATTCATAGTCTTTGTCCTTTTTAAAATCAGGTTGTCTTTTCATCGAGTTGTAAGGTTCTTTGTATATTCTAGATACAAGTTTCTTATCAGATATATGAAAGCATTGTAGATTATGCTACAGTTCCTTTCGATGAAAAGCACATAAGGTTAATACTCTCCCTGAAGAACATATTACAGATTTGTGGGGGTAAATCAGAGAATAAGTTGAATGACTGTTATGTATGGCACTATATAAACACTATAAAGTTAAATATAGTACAAGGAACTCAAATGTCACACTAACCAGGAAACTACTATGTCAATTTCTATAACTCATAATTAGATCAGGCCCAGGAAAAGATGCTGTGAAGATTGTGCGAGCAGCATTTTGAGATTTGGAAAATGAAGCAGGGGAAAACAGTTACATAATTTGTCCATTCCCTATTGACTTTTGTTTTTTTCCTTATTGATTTCGAGGAGTTCTTTAGTAGAGATATTAACCCACTGACGTAGATACGTGGCAGATGTCTTCAGTCTATTAGCCTATTGAATTTGTTTTAAATCTTCAACTATAATGATGTTTTACCTTTTTTGTGTAGTCAGCGCTGTCTTTCTTGTTTATTTAAAAGGTTTCTGGGTGGTAGTATTGGGATACCGCTATTAAATTATGGGTTATATAAACTGACATAGTAAGTTTCTGGTTAGTGTAACATTTGAGTTCCTGGTACCATATTTAACTTTGTAGTGTTTATATACTGCCTCCTTATATCCCTGCCTAGAAAAATATGCTATAATCTGCTTCAGCTTTGTTGATTCATTTAATTTTCTATTCCAAACAGTCTTCTAAGAGTTATTCCCTTATTCTTTTGTTTGTGCTTAATATACTGCATTAGATTTGTGAGAGCCATGTTGGACAAGTGGTACTTATTTCATGTTAGCAGAAGTTTATTTGAAGATTTAATGTGTGTAGAGCTTGCATGTAACTATTGCTGGTTCTATATTAATTGAGGCATGCTGGGAATAGTAGTTTAATAAAATCTTGTTAACTTTATTTTGGTATTTGTTTTGCTCATTTCAGAGATTTAAAGGTAGTGGTAATTCAAATATTTTTAAGGTCTCTGATCAGTTTGAGAAATGGAGGAAAGCTATGTTATAGTTCTGTAGAAAAAGTTGAAACTCTTTATTTTACATACAGTGTTCCAAGTTTTGTTATTGCTAGGACTCTGTGTGTCTTGTTTAAATTGTGTTAAAATATACATAACATGAAGTAACATTTTATTCATTTGTAAGTGTACAATTCAGTGACACTAAGTACATTCGCATTGTTGTGCAACTCTCCCCACCATTCTCTCCAGAACTTTTATCTTCACAAATTAAAATACTGTACCCATTAAATAATATTCCTCCCCCAAACCCTGACAACCACCATTTTACTTTCTGTCTCTATGAGTTTAACTATTCTAGGTTTCTCGTACAAATAGAAGCATACAATATTTGTCCTTTTGTGTCTGATTTATTTCATTTAGCATAATGTCTTTAAGGGTTAGTCATGTTATAGCATATTGCAGAATTTCTTTCCTTTTTAAGGCTGGGTAATAATCCATTGTATGCATATTGCCGGAGCCAGCCAGCTAAAGTCGAATAGCACCTAAAAGAGGTGGGTGAAACCTAAGGAAAAAAAAAAAAAAAGAAGACAGAAAAGCTCTTCAGGAGGGCATACAGTCACTGCTGCATTTAGCATAGCCTTTATATATCTTTTTGAACACAATAGCAAAGCACAGAGTACAATAGCAAAGCACAGAGTACATATCATATGAATGCTGGCATTTACATAAGTTCCTAAACATCCTTCCCTTGGGGTACAAACATCCTTGCTTTCTGGGCTGTAAAACATTCCACTATCTTAAAAGGATTTCTTTAGGAGGCAAACCTCCCCTCCAGGGTCAGTAATGTTTAACTCAACACCCTGCTTCCTTGAACCATTGTTTCAGCAAACTCAGCAGCTGCTTTATGGCTATCAGCTATGCGACTTCTTCAGTGTCTCAGAATGGCTTCCGACAGCATATATCAAAATTAGTTTATTCATTTATTAGTTGATAGACATTTGGGATGTTTTCCCAAATGTCTGTGCTGCTGTGTACATTGTGTACAAATGTCTGTGCTGCTGTGTACATTGTGTACAAATGTCTGTGCTGCTGTGTACATTGTGTACAAATGTCTGTGCTGCTGTGAATATTTTTGGATATATACTCGGAAGTGAATTTACAGGATCAAGTGTTATTCTCTCCTGTTTTGAGGAACTGTCCATATATTTGTGGTTTTGTCATTAACATGAAATATGAGATTTAAAAGAACTATGTAATTTAAGCACATATTATCACATTTACCTTTCTATAAAATATAAATTCAAAGAGCCATCTCCTAGTTGAAGGGATGGAGATGTTTTTGTCTTAGGACTTGCTGATCTTTGAGTTTTAAAATTAATAGGATTTAGAATAAGTAACAGTTTATCTCAATTGTTTCCCAAATCCTAAACTTCTTTAAAATCCCAGCTCTTGTGTTTTTTTTTCTTCTTAATTCTTTCTATGGTTTCTCTTTTTTGATGCAAATTACCCATGTTGGTGGACTCTCTAAAATGGAATGGATTTTTCAACTTTGTATAGTTCCAAAGGTCGGGATTGTACTTTTATCATTCTTAATTACTCTGATATTGCACAGTAATAGGATATATGAATAAAGAATGTGATGCTTCTTAGCAGCTGGAAAATAATTGCTTTAAGTTTTTACTTCAGGAGAACAGGACAGTTAATTAAGACTTAACATTTAACTCTTGAATTTATTTTCTTGGATCCATTCCAAAATCTGTCTTTACTCTTGTGGTATTCCTAGCAAAAGAAGCTGTGGATAAAAGTATCCTTAATATTTATATGGTTTTAAATGTTTGCAGAGTTATGAGTTAACTCTTACTTAAGGTTAACCTCTGTGGCAAGAATAACTCCAGTGTTAAGGATGAATCTGTGAGTTATAGACTCTTATCAGTGTCTTAAAATATTTTATATTCCCGTTTTTTTCTGTCACATGTAGGACCCCCATCTATAACATCCCTCACAATTGGTGGCATTAATTAATTAGCAAATGGAGCAAATGTATAAGAAAGGTACAGATTTTGATTGCCAGCATCATGAATTTGAAGCTTTAATGGAGATGTTCAGTGGGAATTGATGAAGTGGGGCTTATGAGACATTTTCACTTAGTTGACACATAGGTTTCCAAACCTAAGCCACCCAAAAAAGAATTCCCTTTTCCTGACATTTCAACTTATATCTGGCAGTATATATTTCCCTGGGTCAGATTGGAACCACCATATCTATCCATATGCTCATGCAAGATGTCTGGGACCCTCTTTAAAACCTCTCGGCATTCTCTTTGTTCTACCTCTCAGGAAGAGTTTTATAAATTTTATTTCATCTCTACCTCTATCATCCTACTCCAAATTACCACTATCTCTCACCTGAGTACTACCTCCCAGTTGGTCGGCCAAAAATTGTTATCACTATTTTTCATACAAAAGCTATTTAAAAAAAATATAGAATTTGATTATGTCAATCTCCTCTTGAATCTTTTCTATTATTTGCCATTATATTTAGAAAAAATCTGAAACATTTAACTTAACCTACCATGTTTCTCTCTCCGCATGACCCTTTGATATGGCCTCCCTGCTTTCTGCTAAAGCTTCATATTCCACTTTTCCCTTTTTCGCTGTGATCCATCTTGTCTGGTTTCCTCTTTGTTCTTTGTTTGTAGGAGGTAAGGAGAGTAGATGAAGAGAGTCCTCTTTTTAAGTCAAATGCATTTTAGATAAGGAAAATATGCTTAGTAATTAAAGTTTGTGTCTCATAGGTACATTTTCATAGCAATCAGGAACTCATTACTTTGTCACTTTTCAACTTCTCAAAATAAATCTAGGGATAAATGCATATCTGAGTGAAGAGTCTATGTGGAAAAAAAAATATTTCAACCGAGAAAAGGAAATTTAGGACTGGGCAGTCATTACCTATAATATTCCTTTATATTTGTTAGCTTTCACTCAGTGTACCTGAAGTGACTATTTTTGTAATTTCATTCTTCTAGTGTTTAATGATGCATTAACTTTGTTTTCATGCATGTTGCCTCAGCAACCAGTTGGCCCGCACAACCATCTAGGGCTTAGATGCTGTTAGGGGCATCTCAAAAAAGTGATAGTGGTTTTAGCCTGTTCTTGAGTTTCTTGTTTCCCAAGGCAGTCCACTCCTTCTTGGAAGAGTTTTGTCAGCTAAGAAAAGTTTCTCTCTCTAGTAACAATCTCTGGCCTGCAGTTTTCCCATACTGGTTCTAGTTTTCCTTGGAGGAACAGAGAACAAGCCTAACTTCTCTTCCTCTGTTAGCCCTTTAGCTATCGAAGTAGCTGTTGTAGCTTCCTGAATTGTCTTTTTGATGAACAGCCTCAGCTTCTTTAACTATGGTTGTGTTCAGTGTTCTGGGCACTTTACTGGTTATCCTCTAGATCAGTGTTTGAAAGTTTGATATTGGGACAGACTGTATCAGAATCAAAGATACTTACTATAACGACTCCTGTGGGATTAGGATCCTAGATTGACTCTTCTAAAGCTTGCTCCCTATTGAAATTCTAAAACTACAGTAAAAACCTAAAAGGACAATAATATCAGAAAAGGAGACAATAGTGGTACAATTTAGAAAACCAAATAGCCCAAGAATGAGTGGAAATTAATTTAGATGCCCAAGACTCATGGTCATCCTAAACTGACAGAGGGAAAACTGAAACCAGTTATATTTGCCTTGTAAACCTCAAAAAGCTTAAAAACTGGCAATACCAGGTATCTGTGGAAATTGTGATACAGGGAGATAAAATAAAGAAGATTGAGTGAATATGCTGACAAGTAATTCTTCCTAATGGAAGCTGTTCACCTTGGGACAAATTCTGTAGGTTCAAACAGATAATCTCTAGGTAAAGTAACATTTCCACATGGGAAGGCATTATTAGCATTTCTCAGGAAATTTTTATGTTTGTTCAAATCCAAAATCCTGAGAAAGTCATTTTAAAAGTCAGGAAAACAGAAAAAAACTTTTCTTGAGAATTAAAGCTCAACAATCAATATTTTTGGACACCATTCGTTCTAAAAGCTCTACTGACATTCATTGTAAAGTAAGCAAGACTTGCAGATACACCAAATGGAAAGTAAAGGTACACATTTCTAGAGACTGAGACAAGAACATTTAGGAGTAAATCATCGTGATCTAAGCAATCACACTTGTAGCCTTCGCTATCTTAAAAATAGGTTTTTATGTTCTTCCTGCTGCTAACAATGAGTTATTATTATAAGTAAAATAAGCATTAAAAAGTTTATATGCATAGTATGTTTCATATAGATTCTATGACTGGTGTTCTAAGACATAACAAGTTTGGGAGGAAAATAAATCTGTCAATTGGCAGTTATAACATGATATGCTGTGTAGTACTATTAACCTTGCTATGAGTCTCAAGTTGTGCATATAAATACTACTCAATAATTTTGGCTGGTGTTTTGAGTTCAGAAGATTCATTATGTAGTTTTTAATAAAGCATTTATAGAGGAATTGCAACAAGGAGGTATAAATATTTTTGTGCAGTACTACCATATTAAATGAGAACTTACTCTAAAATATGAATATTGATTTCACAAGTAAAACCAAAATTAGAATAAGCAGAAAATAGTTTATCATTACGGAAGTAAAGAAGCTTATATGATGTAACATGTAACCTAACACTGAACTTAAAGATGCTTTTTAATACATTCTGAATTTGACCAATGTCACCACAAAATGAATGAAATTTTTTTTTCTATACCTGGTATATTTGTTGTAAAAGACTATTGAGCAAGGTAAATAATACATGACATATTTAAATTTTCATTTTAAGAATATGCTAAATATTTATAGTACTTTAGGCTTTACAAGGATTTTTACCTGGCATTTATTTTACATTAATATTTATTTTTAAGGTCTTTTTTTTTTTAGCTTTATTGAGAAATAACTGACATATATTCTTGTGTATGTTTAAGGTATACTAAGTGATGACTTGACACATGTATATATTTTGAAAGAATTATTATAGGAGGCTTATTAATACCTCAGTCACCTCACATTATTACTTTTTGTGGGGAGGTATATTTAAGATCTGTTTCCTTAGCAACTTTCAAGTATATAATTAACTGTAGTCATCATGCTGTACATTAGATCCCCAGAACTTAATTATCTCATAACTGGAAGTTTGTATGCCCTTGACCAACATCTCCCATTTCCACTACTCCAAGCCCCTTCAAACAACATTCGACTCTGTTTCTATGAGTTTTCCTTTTTTATTTTCTTTATTTTATATTTTTAAATTTATTATGGTGACATTTATTAACAAAATCCAATAATTTTCAAGTGTACAATTCAACAATAAGTCATATATATATATGATTCTATGTTCACCGCCCATAGTTAGATTTCTGTCACTACATATTTGATCCCTTTTATCCCATCTACCTCTCCCCTCCCCTCTCCCCCTTACCCTCTGGTAACCACTATTCTACTGTCTATGAGTCTCTGTTGCTTTTAGATTTATATCTCACATGTAGGTGAAACTTTTTAATTTTCAACTTTTTCTGTCTGACTTATTCCACTTAGCATGGTTATCTCAAGATCCATCTATGTTGTTGCAAATGGCAGTATTTTGTCTCTTCTTACAGCTGAGTAATATTGCATTGTACATATGTACCATATCTTCTTTATCCAATCATCTATTGTAGGACACTTCGGTTGCTTCTATGTCCTGGCCACCATGAATAATGCTGCTGTGACCATTGGTATGTATCTATCTTTCTGGATATATGTTTTCAAGTATTTGGGGGAAATATCCAATAGAGGGATGGCTGGATCATATGGTAGATTTTGAGGAACTGCCCTACTCTTTTCCATAGTGGCTATACCAATTTGCATTCCCTCCAGCAGTGTGTGAGGGTTCCTTTTTCTCTGCATCCTTTCCAACACTTGTTATTATTTGTCCTGTTGTTGACAGCTATTCTAACCAGCTATTCTGGGTACATCTCTCCCTTTGCCATGCTTCTCACAATATTCTTTTGATTTATCAATACAGGATGTCTTTCTATTTGCTTGTTCTTTCTTTGATTTCTTTCAACAAAGAAAATTCATAGTTTGCCTTCAGATTGTACATTTCAGTTAAATTTATCCCTGGGCATTTTATTGTTTTTGATGCTATTCTGTATGAGATAGTTTTTAATTTCTTTTTCAGAAGTTTTATTATTAATATGTAGAAATATAACTGCTTCCTTATGCATATTTTGTACCATGCAACTTTACTGAGTTCACTGATTAGTTTCAGCAGTTTTAGGGTTGAGTCTTTGGGATTTTCTATATTAAAACTTATACCATCTACAATTAATGACAGTTTTACTTCTTCCTTTCCAATTTTAATGCCTTTTACTTTTTTTTTGTCTAATTGCTCCTGTTAGTTCTCCCAGTACTATGAGGAATATGACTTGTAATAGTGCATTTTGCTGTCTCATTCCTGATTTTAGAGGAAAAGCTTTCAGTTTTTCACTGTTGAGTATGATGTTAGTTGTTGGCTAGTATATATAGCCTTTATTATGTTGAGATATGTTCTTGCTATATCCAGTCTGTTAAGGGTTTTTGATCAAGAAAAAATGCTGCATTTGTAAAAAGCTTTTTCTGCATCTATTGAGATGATTCTGTGATTGTTATATTTTATCTGTTAATTTGATGTGTTACATTTATTAATTTGCCTCTGGTGAACCATCTTTGTGCCTCATGAATAAATCTTGGTCACAGTGCATAAAACTTCTAATGTATTGTTATGTTTGTTTTGCTAATATTTTGTTGAATTTTTGCATCTATATTCATCACAGATATTGGTCTATAGTGTTTTCATCTTGTAGGTCTTGATCTGGATTTGGATTCAGGGTAATGATAAACTCGTAAAATGGGTATGGATGTTCTCTTCAATTTTTTGGAAAAGTAAGTAGGATTGGCATTAATTTTTGTTAAATGTTTGACAGAATCCACCAGTAAAACTGTCTGGTCCTGAGGTTTTTCTGGGTTGGGAGGTTTTTGATTACTAATTCAAACTCTTTACTCATCGTGTGTCCTTTCAGATTTTCTCTTTCTTCCGGATTCATCATTGATAAGTTGTGTGTCTCCAGGAAATTTTATTTCTTCTAGGTTGTGGTTTCCTTATAATCCTGTCTTTCTGTAGTATCAGTTGCAATGTCCCTCTTTCATTTCTAATTTCATTTATTTAAGTCTTTTCTGTTTTTCTTAGTCTAGCTAAAAGTTTGTAAATTTTGTTTTTTTGAGAAACTAGCTCTTAGTTTTGTTGAGTCCTTATGTTGTTTTTCTAGACTTAATTTCAATTGTTTATTTTCTGGTCTTTGCTTTTTTATTCCTTCTGCTAACATTGGGCTTACATTTTTCTTTTTGTAATTTCTTGAGGTATAAAGCTAGGCTGTTTATTTGATATATTTATTTTTCTTAATATAGGTACTTACTGCTTTAAATCTCTTACTTAGAACTACTTTTTATTCATCTCATAAATACAGTATGTTGTATTAACCTTTTTTTGTTCCAAATAATTTTTTATTTTTTCTTTGGCCCATTGGTTAAGCAGGATTGTGTTAATTTTCACATATTTGTGAATTTTCCAGGTTTCTTCCTTTTAATGACTTTTAGTTTTATAGCATTGTGGTCACAGTTCTATAATTTCAGTCTTTTAAAATATGGTAAGAATTGTGTTGTGATCTAACATATGATCTATCATTGAGAATGTTTCGTGCACATGCAAGAAGGTTTATTCTGCTGCTGTTGAATAAAATGTTCTGTATATGTCTCTTAAGGTCATGTCTAAAGTAGTTCAAATTCCATGTTTCCAAATTAATTTATTTTCTGGATCATCTACATCTACATATTATAAAATGGGATAATAAGGTTTCTTCTTATTATTGTATTGTGTTCCAATTTCTCCTTCAGATCCGTAAGTACTTGTTCCACATATTAGGTGCTCAAGTGTTGGTATACATATATATAATTTAATTATTTAATTACAGTCAACATACAATATTAGATTAATTTCAGGTGTACATCACAGCAATCAGACATCCACGCAACTAACGAAGTGATCACCTTGACAAATCCAGCACCCATCTGACACTATACAGAGTTATTACAATATTATTGATTGTGTTTTTTATGGCTATATTTTACATCCTCATGACTATTTTGTAACTACTAACTTGTACTTTTTAATCTCTTCCCCTTTTTAAACATCACCCCAATTCTCCACCCATTAGGCAATCAACAAAATGTTCTCTTTATCTATTAGTTTGTTTCTGTTTTGTTTATTTTTTTTAGATTCCACAAATAAGTGAAATCATGATATTTGTCTTTCTGATTTATTTCACTCAGTGTAATGTTCTCTAGATCCATCTGTTGCAGACAGCAAGATTTCATTTTTTATGGTTGATTAATATTCCCTTGTATACATATACCACTCCTTTTTTTTTTTTTTTTATCTATGCCTCTATTGATAGACATTTAGATTGCTTCCATATCTTGGCTATTGACAATAAGGCTGCAGTGCACATATGGATACATATGCCTTTTCAAATTAGTGTTTTGAATTTCTTCGAATAAATACCCTGAGGTGGGATTACTGGTTCCTTCTCTGTTTCTTGTTATAGCCTTTGTTTTGAAGTCTGTTTTGTCTGGTATTAGTATTGCTACCCCAGCTTTCTTGTTTGTTTCCATTTTCATGAAGTATCTTTTCAATTCCTTTATTTTCAGTCTTGTATCTTTTGATCTGAAGTGAGTCTCTTTTAGGCAACATATGTAAGGGTCTTATTTTCTTTCATTTAGCTACCCTATGTCTTTTAATTGGAGCATTTAATATATTTTCCTTTGAAGTAATTGTTGATATGTATTTATTGCCTTTGATTTACATATTTGATTGATTTATTTTTTTCTTAAAGATGTCCCTTTAACATTTCTTGTAATACTGATTGGTATCAATGAACTCTTTTAGCTTTTTCTTATCTGGGAAGCTATTTATCTATTCTTCAATTTTAAATGATAGCTTTGCTGGATAGAGTAATCTTGGTTATAGGTCTTTACTTTTGATCACTTTGAATATTTCCTGCCAATCCCTTGTGGCCTAGTTTTCTATTGAACTGCCAGTCTTGTGGGAAATCATTTGTAGGTAACTAACTGCTTTTCTCTTGCCGCTTTTAAGATTCTCTATTTTTACTTTCTGGCATTTTAAATTATGATGTATCTTGGTATGTACCTCCTTGGGTTCATACTGTTTGGGACTCTACGCTTCCTCTGGGCTTGTTTATATCCTTCACCAGGTTAGGGATGTTTTCCATCATTATTTTTTTCAGATGGGTTTTCAGTTTCTGGCTCTCTCCTCCTTCTGGTATTCCTATGATACAATGTTGATTGTTCTTCCACTTGACATTGTCCCTGAGGCTCCTTAAACTATCCTAATTTTCTTGGATTTTTTTTTTCTGTTCTGATTGATTGTTTTCTGCTACCTTTTCTAAATCAGTGATTCTATCCTTTGTTTTAACTAATTTTCTGTTAATTCTCACTATTGTATTTTTTATTTCAGTTATTGTATTTTTCTTTTGTGGTTGATTCTTTCTATGTTTTCTGTCTCCATTTTATGTTTTCTATCTCTTTGTTGAAGTTCTCACTGAAATAATTGAGCATCTTTATAACCAGATAAAGTATCTAGTAGATTGCTTGTCTCTATTTTGTTTGGTTCTTTTTCTGAAGCTTTGTTCTGTTTTTCATTGGGACATATTTCTTTGTCTCCCCATTTTGACTGCCTCCCTGTGTTTGTTTTTATGTATTAGGTAATGCTGCTAAGCTTCTCAGTCTTAGTAGAGTGGCCTTATGTAGTAGGTGTCCTGTGGGGCCCAGTGGCATAGTCTTCCTTGGTCACCTGAGCCGGCTACTCCAGGTGTGTCCCTTTGCAGGTTTTGGGTGTCCTCTTATTCTAATTGAGTCTAGGTTGCTGTTTATACATCCTTGAGAGGGATTGACCTCGAACTGATTGGTTTTAAGGACTTTCCATGACTATAGTTGAGAAGCTCTTGTGCAAGGGCTGACCCTACAGAGCACAATTCACTTCAGTGGGGCGCTGGTGCATGCTGAATCTGTTCTTTGAATGTGTCATTTGTAGAGGTGGTTGGGTAGTGCTCTGGTGTGGTCTGAAGCTGACCATCAGATTTATTGATTCTGGGGCCTCTCAAGAGGGGCTTTTGTACACACCAAGGTCTGCCTATACCCTGCATAGATAGGGCCACTTGATGTGAGCTACAAAGTGATCTGCAGATGGTTGCCACTTGTGCTGGCCTCTAAAGTGCTTAGAAGAGGCTGACTTGCTATCTGAGATTGGCCTCTGCTAGTGCTGGGCTTGGGGCTCCTTAGTAAGAGGTATGGGGCTCCCCAATGCTAGTTGTTGTTTGTTCGAGGTTGTGAACCTTTGAGAAATTTTAGGAAAATTTGTGGCATGAGCCAAGAGAGGTCATTTGTATTGAAAAGCCACTGTAAGCAGCTTGGCTGGGCCTGCAACTTCGATTGGGCAGAGTCTTAGGGAATCACCAGAACATTGTGAATGGTGTTAGCTAGGTTGATAGAGACTTAGATATAGCACCCTCCTTCATATACATCTCCACATTGGGTGATAGGCAGGCTCACCAAAGAAGCAATGGCCTCCACCAGCACTTCTGTTTGGGAGAAAGCTGCTGCCCCAGCACTAGAGCTCAGAGGGAGTGAGTTGGTCAGGGAGTTAGTTTATGCGAGGGCCATTTAATAGGAACACTGGGCCTCCAGAAGCCCCCAGTCTCGCTCAGCCATAGTCTCCAATGGTTTTCATAGTCAGAAGTTACAGGGATTTCCCAGCACTGGAACCCTGGGCTGGCAAGCCTTAAATGGGGCTGGGACACCTTGCGCTTCACAGGGCATCTCTGCAACCAAGATATCCCATCCTATTTGCCACACATGGGTATAGGACCACCTTATTCTGAAACTCCACGCCTCCTACCAGTTTCAACTTAACTTCTATATATCCTTATAGGACTTCTGCTCAACTAGACTTAAGGTGATTTTCAATGATGCTGGTTCTGTAGTTTAGATCTAATTTTGATGTTGTCATGAGAGGAGGCAAGCACAGTATTTACCTACTTTGCCATCTTGACTGGGACTTGGGTGTATATGTATCTAAAACTGTTCTGTCCTTTTTAGTTAATGATTCTTTTATCATTATATAATGATCTATTTTGTTTCTTATAATGGCTGTGATGATTTTGTGTGATATAAGTATAGATATTTCTGTTCTATTTTGGTTTCCATTTGTGTAACATACCTTTTTCCATCTCTTCACTCTGAGTCTATGTGTGTCCTTAAAGCTTATGAGAGTCTCTTGTAGGCAGCTTATACTTTGGTCTTATTTTTTTAATGCATATAGCCACTCTGTTCCTTTGATTGAATAATGTACCTTATTACATTTAAAGTAATTATTGTAGGTAATTACTAATGCTATCTTATTAATTTTTTTTGGCTGTTTTGTAGTTGCTTTGTTTCTTTCTCTCTTGCTATCTTCTTCGGGAATTTTGAAAATTTTCCATTGGTATGTCTTGGCTGCCTTATTTTTAATCTTTTGTGTATTTATGTAGGTTTTGCTTTGTGATTTCCATAAGGCCTTCATAATACATCTTATAGATATAACAGTCTATTTTAAACTTATTGCAATTTAAGTTTTATCACATAAAAAAACTTTACCCTTTCACTCCCCTTATATTTTAATTTTTGTTTTCACAACTCCTTTTTATATGGTGTATCCATTAACAAATTGTTGTAGCTTTAGTTATTTTTAATACTTTTGTCTTTTAACCTTTATTATAATGTGTCTTGGAGAATATATCTTTGGATTAAATTGTTCAGATATCTGTAGGCTTCAAGAACTTGTATGTCCAAATCTCTACATTTTGGAATGTTCTCAGCTACTATATCTTTAAAAAATCTTTCTGCGTTTTCTCCCTCTCCTCTTCTGGGATTTCCATAATGTATAATTTGTTTCTTGTAACAGTGTCCTACAAGTTCTGGAGGTTTTCTTCATTCCTTTTCATTTTTCTTTTTGATTTTCTAATTGGATAATTTAGAGACCTGTATTTCAGTTTACTGATTTTTTGTTTTATTTGATTGAGTCTGCTGTTGAATCTTTCTATTGAATTTCGCAGTTTAGTAATTTTATTCTCCAACTCCAAATTTCTTTGGTTCTTTTTATGCTTTCTCTTTGTTATATTTCTTTTGTTCTTGTATTGTTTTCCTGATTTTATTAACTGGTTTATTCATATAGCTTTCTGACCATCTTTGTAACAATTTTTTTAATTCAGTGTCAGACAATTCATGTATCTTCATTTTGGGGGGGTGTCAGTTACTGGAAGTTTAGTGTGTGTGTGCGAGAGAGAGAGAGAGAGAGAGAGAGAGAGAGAGAGAGAGAGAGGTCATTTTTTCTTATTTCTTTGTGATCACTGCATCATATCTGTTTATTTGAAGAAGCTGTCACTTCTAGACTTTATGGACTGAATGGGGGCACAGTGGAGTGTGTTTTGAACCTCAACCTAGTAGTGTGGGGGTGCCAAGTACAAGGGTATGTGGCAGTACTGGGCTTGGGGCTATGCAGTGTCTTCTCAAATCAAGAATCCGAGGCCCACTACATTGAACAATTGCATGATCCTTGGCGGGGATCAGAGAGTGTCTATAGTGGCTGCAATGGATGTTGAGGTCCTTGGCAGCACCTCTAAGTCCAGTGGCAGTGTACCAGGGTAGGCAATGGTGGTTGCTGGAGTTGGTGATGTGTACATGCTTGGCTACAGGGCAACTTCAGGTGTGTGTGTGGGCAGGGCCACATGCAAATACATGTTTGGTGGTGAGATCAGGGGTTCAGCAACAGGGTCTGGGGCCAACTCTAGGAGACCTGGGTGTCAGCATTTACTTGCATGTCTTCAGGGGCCAGCTACAAGAGCATGCGTGGTTTTGGGAGCCAGTATCAGGAATCAAAGCCAGCAGATGCAGAGATCTGGCTGTCAGTGATATCTTAGGCATTCATGGTGGCTCACTGTAGTTCCAGGATTCTGGGCCTGCTCTGGGTGCCCAAGAAGCTGCAGGAAGTTGGGCTGTCGGCATGCACTTGGGCTTTAGGGACTTGCTACAGGCATGTGCATGGCATTGGAAGTCTCTGACAGGAGTCAGGGCCAGTGGTCTGCAGGTGCACAGATGCAGGGACTAACTGCCCTTGTGTGCAGCTGTACATGCTAGTGATAGGAATCAGAGCCTTATCAGGGCCCACAAACAGCCATGGGGACCTTAGCTTCCAGTGTGTGTGTATGGCTGCAAGAACTAGCCACAGGTGTTACAATGGTAGTGGGGGTCAGCTGCAGGGCCCTAGGCTGGTATCTTGCTTGGGCATCCACAGCTACCAAAGGTGGCTCCCAGTGCAGATCCTGGGCTCCAGGGGAAAGGGCAGAGGAGGGAGCAAAGGGAGGGACCCAGGCAGCTGGTGAAAAACCTTTGGGTGAATCTTAGTAAAGTCTGCAGAAGTCCACAGCAGCTGTGCTGGCTGTTGGGTTTTCTTCGTGATCAAAACTGCTGGGATCTTCTGCAGAGCAGACTATTGAGAACTGTATTGCTCTTGTTGCATGGCTGACATTCGTAGCCCCTACCTTTCTTCCTTGTTCCTTGTTCTCTCTATATGTGTTAATTTTTGCTGGTCTCTGCGTGTGGGAAACTGAGACCAAGTCCCTTGTGCTGTGCCCTGAAAAGCTAGGGAGGCTAGTCACTTCATTCTGCTTTCTTTTTCTTGTGCAAGGAGAACTTTCTTCCCGTCGGGAGTTCCTTCTATGCACTGAGCAGTGCTAGCCTTGGGGATGGGATGTTACAAGGAAAAATGAAACTTTCTTCTTATTCCTTTTGTGCAGTTATTCTCTGGCTTATTCATCCACTGTGTTGCTGAAGCTTCTTAAATGCTTCTGAGCTCTCCTGGAGCTATTGTTGTTCATGGATAGCTATCTAATTGTTCTGGGATCTCTTACTCTGCCATCTTGGTGATCGTCACTCTTATTATGTGGTTTTACTTAATTTTAAAAAGAAACATTTGGAGAGGGAAAAAATGTATGCATAAATATTCAGTGTGCAATACTTGGGATCCAAGCACCTTTTGCCCATATCGTGTTTATCAAATTTATTTCTCACTTGTTCATTTTCATTGCTGTATTTTGGTCATTGTAATGAATAAAAGTGGTTGTTTTGTTCCATAATTGATGAACATTTTTCATTTTGACTATTATAAATAACATGGCTATCCTCTTAAGTGACTTTTGACATATGTATATGTTTTTTTCTATTATACATAATCTTGGAGTGAGATTGCTTTGTTATTGGGGTATGTACATATATTACTGCCAGCTTTCATGCTGCTGTTTTCTTTCTTCCACTCTACCACCGCAGTAATGAGAGTTTCTAGTTGCTTTAAGATGTATATAAAGCTCGTTCATGTTTAGTAAATATATGGTAGCTATTTTTTGTTTTTATGAAGATGACTCTCAGGTGTCTTACTTAACATCTGGGTGGTTCCATCTACTGCGACTGCAGTAGATAGGGGGAATGCAGGAAGGTGGCATTAAGGTAGAGAAAGGTGGGGGGGGGGGGTGGAGCTCACTCTGGGACATGTGTAAGTGTTTTATAGCAATTTAGTTTAAAGCACAGATGGGATGCCTGGAGTAGGTAGAGAAACTTGAGAGTCATCATAGTAGATCCAAATTCTAGCCATTAAATAATATCTGAAGATTGGGGTGGGGTGAAAGTGGGAGGACAGAAGAGGGTACATAGAGTGTATTAGTTTACTAAGGCTGTTATAAACAAAATACAACTGACTGGGTGGCTTAAACAACAGAAATTTACTTCTTTACAATTCTAAAAGTCCAAGATCAGTGTGTTGTCAGGTTTGGTTTCTTCTGAGGCATCTCTCCTTCGCTTGCCGATGACCACCTTCTCCCTTTGTCTTCACATGGTCCTTCCTCTGTTCATCTCTATATCTCTGTCCAAATTTCTTCTTATGACACCAGTCATAACTGGATTAGTGTCTACCCTAAAGATCTCATTTTAACTTAATTACCCATTTTAAAGACCTTATCTTCAATTACATTCTGGAGCAGTGGGCATTAGATCTTAAACATATGAATTTTGTGGCTGGAAGCATGGTGATGGAGGTCACAATTCAACCCCTAACAATGAATGAAGGAGAATATACAACAGATAGAGTATAGATTGCAATAAAAGACTTAAAAGGACCCAGAGGGGTAAAAGGAGAATAGATAGAGAGAGAGTCGAGTTTGTAAAAATAAAGAGAGGGTCTCAGGGAGAATAGAATCAACCATAAGCCTCCCAAATTCCAATTCTAATCACTGATATCAAATTGTTTTATTTTTCTAAATACTTTTTTCTTGATATAGAAATGCCAAAGTAAATATTTAATAGCTTTGCCTTACTCGTACTCTCTTGCAAAATGATTATGAATCAGAGCATATTACATGAAGTTTCTGATGCTGAAAAATATTGAGTACATCTTGCCGTTTTTTCAAATCTACAAGAGAATTATCTTGAAACATATATATTTTTAACAGATGAAACATCATGAGTAATCAGACACATATTGTAGGTTACTATTTAAAGCTTTCTATCGAGACTTTCATTTCTAGCTGCATTGTAGTTTTGAAAATTCAAAATATTTGTAAGGAGGTTTAAGGATAATAATGACAAAAATCTGTGAAGTCACTCCGCTACACACCTTGTTCACTTTTTCTCCAATATCCCACACATCAGCAAGTCCTGTTAGTTCTCCTTCATATTGCATGTCTGTTCACTTCTTTACATCTCCTTTGTTACAAGCTAGTTCAAGCTGCCATCATCTTTGGTGTGGACTACTACTACAGGAGCCTTTTGACTGGACTTACTCTTTCCATTCTTGCCCCTTCTAGAGAAATCTTTAAAAAGCAAGCCAGACTATGTCACCCTCTGATTGAAACCTTCAGCAGCTTCTCATTATACTTGGAATACAATTCAAACTGTGTACTATACTGTAATGTGAAGATCCTGTCCACCTGCATGCCCTCATTTTCCACACTAGCCTGCTTTCTGGTTGAACATAACAGCTGGTGGCTGCCTCAGGCCCTTAGCCTGATTTACTTGCCCTTCCTCTGGTTTTCAAATTTCTCTTTGAGTTTGAAGTCAAATATCACCTTGGCAAAGAGGCCTTTCCTCATCCCACAGCTAAAATTTCTTCTTCCCTTTTATTAATTCTAGCATGTCGTATGTGTATGTATGTGTATGTTGTATATGTATGTATGTATGTATGTATGTATGTTGTTCTGTATGCAACTACCAAACTGTCTTCCAAAGTGGATATACCATTTAGCAGTTTTAGCAACTTGGTTGCTCCACCTTCAGCATTTGGTGTCATTGTTTCGGATTTTAGCAGTTCTGATAGGTGCATAATGGTACTTCATTATTGTTTTAATTAGTTCTCTAATGAAATATGACATCAAGTCTCTTTTTATACGCTTATATGTCATCTGTATATCTTTGGTGAAGTGTTTATTCAGATTTTTTTCCATTTTTTAATTAGTTTTTCAGTTTATTGTTTAGTTTTACATGTTCTTTGTATATTTTGCATAACAGTTCTTTATCAGATGCCTTTTGAAAATATTTTCTCCAAGTCTATGACTTGCCTTCTTCTCATGAGACTTTTTTCCAAAGTATTTATCACTAAAATAATCTCATTTTTTATTGTTTGTCTCCTACTACTACAATATAAGGTCCACAAACAACCTGTTTGTTTTGTATTTCCAGTGCATAGCATGGTGACTACGATTTTGGATGCAGTTAACAAATATCTGTGGATTGGATGGATAGATAACAACTGTTAACATTTTTAGTTTGTTTTATTCTTATCAAAAATGGCATTAAGCTTGTTTAAATTCTTCCATTTATTTAAAACTCAGTTTCAAATTTTTGCTATTCCAATTTTCAAAATTAAGGATAATAGCTAGCCACTTGAAGTAGTGTGATATGAATTTCCACTATGATTCAGAAGAATTGATTTAAGGTATATAATTGCTGATCTTCTCTTGCTTTGCCCTCTCAAGAGTTGTACAGATTTATTCTCCAGGAAGTAGTCACAGGACTGGACAATGGGAACAGGAGAACATTTATGTCAGTCCAACAGAGCCTTATGGGATGAATGCTACTTGCTAGACACTGGAAAGTCTCAGTATGTTCAAATGTCTACCCACAAATACACACATGTCAAACCTTGCAAGGAAAAAAAATCAAATTTTATGTTCTTGATTGCTTTTTTATTGGATTTCTTAAAGATTGTGTGAATTGTTTTCCCTCCTATTGTAATTGAGCCTTGGTTACTGTTTACACAGCATTGGGAGGGATTGACTCTCGGGTTGATTGGTTGTGAGGACTAGCCTTGACTACATGAAAGAGCTGTTTTACAAGGGCTGCATTTACAGAGCAGGATTTGTTTTAGCAGGGCTCTGGCCTGCCCTTTGAGTGTCTCTGTAGGTGGATGGTTGGTGCTCTGATGCAGTCAGAAGCCAACCATCAGATATACTAGCCCCAGAGTCTCCTGAGGGGGGCTGTACCACAGGCCAATTTCAGCTGCTGCCTGTGCTTGGGGCCACCTGGCATGAACCACAAAGTGATCTGAAGATGTCTTCCACCTGCACTGGGCTTGGAGGTGCCTGAGAGAGATTAAGCTGTGAGCTGAGGCTGACTGCCTCTAGAGCTGGGTTTACAGCTGCTTAGCAAGAGGTATGGGGCATACTGAGGCCAGATGCTGCTTTTTTGGGGTGTGTGAACCTTTGAGAGATTTTAAGAATGTTTTCAGCATGAGCCATGATAGGCTATTTGTATGGAAAGGCCACCAGAAGGACTTGGCTGGGCCTGCAAGTTGGGTGAGGTGGGTCTCAGGGAATCACCAGGGTGGGGCAAACAGTGTTAGCCAGCTTGATGGAGACTCATATGGCGGCTGCCTGCACACTGGGAGGGATGAGGGCTCAATAAAGGAATGGCTTCTACCAGCTGGAGAAAGCTGCTCCCCCAGCCCTTGCTCTGAAGGCAAATGACTCGGTTCTTCCCTGTTTGTCTTTGCTGCCCTTCGATCAGCTGCCCCAGTGTTGGAGCTCAGGGCAAACAAGTTGATCAATAAGTGAGTTTGTGTGAGGGCCCTTTAAAAGGAATGCCTAGATCTCCATGCTTTTTCTGTCTCAGTCACAATCTTTGCTGGTTTTCATAGCCAGAAGTTATAGGGACTTCTCTTTCTGGCACTGGAACCCTTGGCTGGGGAGCCTTGTATGGGGCTTAGACACCTTGCTCTATACAAGGGACTGCTACAGCTGAGATATCCCTTCTGATTTTTAACCACCACTAGTGGACATGTGGACTGGCCCTTTACATGTCTCTACCCTTCCTACCAGTCTTGATGTGGCTTCTTCTGTATGTCCTTAGATATAGGACTTCTGTTCAGCTAAAATTCAGGTGATTCAAAATGATGGTTGTTCTGTACTTTAGTTGTAATTTTGATGTGGTTGTGAGAGGATGCAAGCATAGTGTTTACCTACCTCATCTTGACCAGCTCCTACTATAGTTTTCAGTTTTTTTCCTTTAGTAGTTTTTAGCGCTATGTATTTTAGTGTTATAATGTTTGCTACTAACATTTGTAACTTGTACTTTTTTGTGTATCTTTGTCCTAATTAAATACATTTTGCCTTGAATTCTACTCTGAATATTTTCACTCTGCTGTTTTTGTTTGAATATGCCAGGTCTCCTATTTTTAAACCTTTCATTAGTTTTTAAGTTGTTGCTCTTAAAATTGACATATATTTGAAGAAAACTTTTTGAATTCTTTCAGAAAAGCTTTTACAGATGTTGTGGTTTTCTGTTGCCGAATTCACAAACCATCTCAAACTTAATGGCACCAAACTAAAAAAACATCAATGTCTAGATCCCACCCATTCCCCTCTCCCATTCTATTTTGATGGGTCTGGGGTGTGGCTTGCACATTTGTTTTATTGTTATTATTTTTCAAACTTTTCAGGTGATTCTGATGTGCAGCTGAGGCTGAGATTGCACTGCAGGACTGCTTCCACCCTGCCCTGGTTGTATTCTGCCTGAGATTCAAACCCTCTGTCTGCTTCTTTTCATCCCCAAGGACCTCCTTTCACCAGGAGCTCCTGAAGACACAAACAGGAGAGACCTCCAACCCTGTGCTAGCTGAAGCAGATGTACTGGCATCTGTTTGACAGATTGTGCATTGGCTCTAGAGAGGGATTCTATACTTTGAAAAAGTTTATAAATCATTGGCCTTTGGGGCCTAAGTCACTTTTTGTGTGTCAGAGCAGAGCTACTAGTACAGCTTTCTTAAGGCAAGTTCTATATACTTTTTAAAACCTTTCTGCAGCTAAACCAGCCCCTTAATTTTCAGAATAGGTATAATCTTTTCCTCTTGGTTAACTATAAAGCAAAAAAAAAAAATCTTCCTTTAATTGATGGTATAGTAAACTAATTGAATTTGAACTTCTGTAGATTTCCACATCAAATTAAAAAATTTTAATTCTTATCAAAAGCTTAGTTCTAAAATGTAGCCTTCCAGGTGGATCATGACTTCCTCATTGTCTCCATTGGTCAGTAGCTTATCAGCACTTCCCACTAAGTTTCCATTGTTTTGGCCGCTTGTAAAATTCTGTTTATTATTTTCTCTTGGACTATGCTTGTGGCTTTCATTATGGGGTGTTATAAAAAATAATCATTTGAAAAAAAATACTGGAGAATTTGCAACACCAACTGTTTGAGAGAATCCCTTTTTAAACACGCATGAAAGAATCTTTCTTGGGCTTGGGGTATTACTAGGAAATGTTGTATTCCTCTGTCCTGATTCATATTAACCCAATGGACACTGTGGACCTTGTAAGCTGCTCAGTCTTCTCCTTTTGCTGAGCAGAGAGGAAAGTATCAAAACCTGAGGCCCTTGAAAAATGTCTAGCGCATGAGAGTTTAATTGTACACTAACTTTACCCCTGGTGTATTTCTCTTCTTAAAATTATTTTCAATTGTCTTTATTTCCTCATCCATTTATTTACTTATTTTTCTAATGTATGTATCCTTGTTAACCTGCCATCTTTTATGAATAAGCTGGTGTACAAATTAGCAAATGACAGCAATTCTAAGTATTTTAAGAAACTGTCCTTTGATCCACTCTTACTGCATTGGTCTTATCTTGCCTTTGCTAATATGTCACAAAAGCCCCTCCTGGTCCTGCTGTGTTGTTTCCCTTCCTGTTTGCAAAGTAGAGTTCAGCATCTCAGGGTAGATAACCTTTCATAGCAGTTCTGTGGCTCTTGTTTCTGCCATTTTGCCTTTGCTTGCCATTTCCACTGATCAGAAGCCCTTCTCCACTCCTTCACCTTTCTCTGCTTAGAGTCAATTTCCTTTGTGAAACCTTTGCGAGTTTCCTCCAGATAAGGCCAACTACTTCCTAGTGTTGCTTCCACTCCTGGTACACACCTCTGTCACACTAATCAGGCTGCTGCTCACTCATAGGTGCCTTTGTGCAAATTAGAAAAAGGTTTCTACCCCTTCTCCAAGACACTTTTAACTGTTGAAAAACCATCTTAATGTCTACGTTGTTTACCCTGTGAGTGGCGCCCTGCTAGGGTTGTGCTGTGTCCAGTTGCACAGTTGTACTTAATGACCCTATCTGTGTTGTAATTATCGTGAATTATATGGATTTCCCTCAGCACTGTTTGACCAGAACAAGCCCTCCACAGTCATTTGCTAAGGAAAAGAAAACAAAGTACAAATACATGCCATGTTCTTGTCTGGAAAAATAGCAGGGAAGGCGTACTTGACAAGGCCTTTTGCACTGAACATTAGGAATATACTGTAATTCAGAGACATATTTCCCCCACATTTTAATGTTTCTGAAATCAGCAGGTATCTGACAGCCAGTGTATCATGGTGGTCGAGAGCACAGACCCTGGAGGTAGACTGCTTGGATCTGAATCTCAGTTCTACCACTTAGACACATATTGTGTGACTTCAAGCATGTTACTTAACCTCTCTGTGCCTCAGTTTACTTATCTGTAAAATGGAGATTACAGCAATGGTTCCCATTTCATGTATTTGTTGTAAAAATTATATGAATTATTATATGTCAGTCCTTAGAGTAATACCAGTCACCTAATAGTAGTAAGAGATATAAATGTTTACTGTTATTATCAATATTATTAAAGGTTATGTATACATTTATTTCTTTTTAATCCTGAAAAGCTGTTTTTAATCTATGGCATACAGTTTATATTGATAGTATCCTGTTTCAGTTGGCTGCTGACTGAGCCTATGCTTGTGTGCATTGCAGTTACACACCTGCTACTGTGTGCCCTCCCCGACCACACCAGTTTTCTGATTGCTGCAGTAAAAGATACAAAGACAGCAAAGCAGCAAGTTTTTGTTTTGTTTGGGGTTTTGTTTGTTTGTTTGTTTTTTTTTGTTGTTTTTCATTTGTTTTGTTTTGTTTTTTTGCTTTTCCGTACAGGTCAGAAGAGAAAGGTAGAAAACTAGGCCCTTTTTACAGACAAAGCTTCTTTTAGAATTTAACCTAACTTCTTGTTCATGTTCTAAAGCTTGGGTTGGTGATAAATCTTGACTTTACAAACTAAATACCAGAGAAAATTGGATTTGAAAACACGATTTTAATGTAAAATCTTTATCTAATTGCCGGACAACTTTTCTTTGAAAATTTTCAAGAAACCTGTGCTACAAAGTGGCAAAAGGTAATGAATGATCCCCATTAGAACTCTCCAGAGTACCCTCAAGTTAGACAATAGATATAAGTCACTCCCTGAATAGCTATGGGTTTCTCCTGGTCATTAGTGTTCACTTGTGGCTCTAACTTCACATGAAGGATGGGGTAGCTGTTCTCTAAGTTATTTCAGGACATCTTTTCACTTGTGCAACCTTGTGGGAAGCTCTGTAGAACTCAGGCTCACTGCCCCACGCTGTTGAGCTCTCCTTCCAATTAAGCAAGATCTAACTAATGCTGTCTTTGGAGATGCTCTGACCATTTTCATTATTAAACTAAATGGCTTTTCCCAGATCATATTACTTTAATCAACTTTACACTCAACTTTGATAAATATTCTTTCATACTATGCAGCACCAGCTAAAACTCTGAAAGTAGTTGCAGTATATTTATTTGGAATTTCAGCCACCCTTTCTTAACTGAACAAAACAGTATATAGGCAAATAATACATGGATGATCTAAAACTTCACCTTGCCTAATTTTATTAGTTGATCAAAACCCATTATATACATAAACTTGGAAATTCAAGGTTATTTCTGTATAGAGCTGGTCAACTTTAGCCCTATCCAAGGGTGTGTTTAATTATTAGTTCCCAGAAAGAATATTTACATGAGGAATGAACTTTCTCCAATAGGCCTTCTTATGGATTCATTTACCTTCAGGTTTCAGAAATAGCAAATACACAGTTACTACTCTCCATATTCTAGAAGGCAGAGAAGCAGACAATGAGAATGTGTTTAACTTAATTCACAGATCCAGCTAGTGGGATTATAGAATAACTAGCATTATACCTAGTTCTTCTACACTGTAAAGCCTCAGACCACATTGGGTCACATCAAAGCCTTTGTTTTCTAAAGAAGTTCATAAAATCTAAGGTAAATACTCAAATGAGGACAAAAATACTTTATGGTCATCTTTTCTTTATCTAAAACTGGATTTCCATCTCTGCTCAAAATCTCATTTTTTTTTTGCAATAATGTCTGCGAAGACAGACAAAGAGTAATTTTTTTCACCTAGGGTGAGGATGACCTAATGCAGCTCAAATGGCCACAGTGCAGCAAACTGGAGCCTACAGCAAGAATCTGGCTCACACATGTATATTATTAGTTTTTAAAAATTACTATATCGGTTGTCAAAATTTAGAACTCAGGCAATTTCATGTAAAAGACCTCTTTAAAATTAGAAGATCCATCCAGACTTGCCCCACATAGCCATAGTTAGCTAGATTGGGGTTGAAGCTGCCCCTTGACTAGGTTCTGTGTTCTTCACCTTTCAGTATCTCCTGTCATTAATGTGACTTTTTTAGTCTTGTGAGCATTTGAATTGTGACCCCTAATGTAAACTAGTGTCCTAGATGTAAGACAGTATCTTACTCTGTTTTGTGGTTGGGTATTTTACAACTTTCCAAAAACATCAAGATCCAGTGTGAGCAGTAATTAAGTGACTTTCAGAAAGGTGGATATTTGGCTACATCAAGTCCTGTATGTTGCTCCTAGGCTGGCTCTGAGCTTTAAGGGACAGGAGTTAAGGTAGGGGTAGATTTGGTTCTCTGAATTTCCTGAGCTATCTCCTCTCTATCTCTTCATTCAGCCTGAAAGTCATGACCACGGTTTTCCTAATTCAGGGAGTAGGACATTTTTCTAAATATGAAAGAAAGCAGCCAGTGACTGCACGGGCCATTCAAAGACTCACAAGACAAGCTATTGCCACAAAAGGATAAATTTCCTGTTTACCAGCTGGCATGACACAAAGTGGCTGTGCTTTCTGGCAATGCAGGACTTGACACACAGGCTGGGTTCTATCTGTCAGGACAGTGGGGCTGAATGCTTGCTCTGTGCTCAGCCATCAGCCCCATGGCCTGGGTCCCGGACGTGGGCCACCCTCAGAAGGGCACTTTTGCTTTGGCTCCAGAAACAGCCTTGGAATTCTGAAAGGAAGCAAAAGAGGGAAGGTAGCCTTACCTCCTTGCTGGCTTCCTCCTTAGCCTTCCTTTCCCTTTGTAGCCCAGTCCAGGTAAAAGCTCTTCACATAAACCTGAATCTAACAATACATTTATGTCTTTTGTTTTTAAGTTTCCAGAAAGCAGAATGCCAACGCCTCTGGGGAAACTGGCCCTTTTTACCAGTGTGATGGCTAGTCAGGGCTGTGCCCTTGTGTATTACCTTATACAAAGTAAGTATCCCAACAACCACCTGAGGCATAGCCTCTTCCTAGCTCTCTTATCCCCGGGTTTCCTCCATCAAAGGAAATTCTTCAGATGGTTTCTGCAGATTAGAGAAAGGAGTAGAGGACTAGTTTTTGAAGCCAGTACACCTTTCCGTTCCCTATAGCCACCTCCTTATCCTATAATGCTAGTTTTTTAGGAGCCACAAGTCAACTGAAAGGACTTGGATTTGTTTGCATAAAAAGCCTTACAAAAAACAAGATGGACTTTCACTCCAGTGCATACACAGAAGATACAAGATTTCTGAGATGACATGAAGAAGAGAGGGAAGGGTGGGGAAACTGGCTATTTCTCATGTGTCCTCAGCCTGTTTGCCCTGCCATTCTTTGATGTTGATTTAGTGGAAGAGGGGATCTTGAGCAAGGGACTCTGGTGAGAGCAGAAAATAA
Organism: Eonycteris spelaea; assembly: GCA_003508835.1. NCBI lineage: Eukaryota > Metazoa > Chordata > Mammalia > Chiroptera > Pteropodidae > Eonycteris > Eonycteris spelaea. The sequence goes on along the minus strand of PUFA01000147.1, from coordinate 4,611,048 downwards.
AAGCAGAGTCCAGGATAGCAAAATCTTAACAGATGTGGCTTCCAACCCCACTGCACTCAAATTTGAATTTGTAAAGACTGGTCAGAATTATGTGAACAGTCAAGACATTTACGGCCATTTATTAATCTGGTTTTGAAGCAGCAGCAGGAGATTTTTTTCAGAGTGACTTTCTTTAAAGTTCCTTCATACTCTCTCAGCTTGGCTCCTCACCTTGACTCTGTAGCATTTTCACTTCCTGCTAGGATGTTAGAATCATCAGCAGACAGGTAAACAGCACAGTGTCATCCCCAACCATTCTTTCCAACCTTTTTTCATTGGCCCAGAGGTCCTTCAGTTTGGATGTGGCCCAAGACGAGTATTCCCAGGGCTAAATCAGACTGGGATAGCTCAGCCTCCTCTCCCCTCTGCCAAAGGGACAGAGGCAGAGATAGACAGGAATGGGTGCATTTTTTTCAGATTGAGAGACTGATAGCCTTACTCCCTTAGGCTGAAGTCAGCTGATAGAGACAGCCCAGCTGGACTCTGCAGCCAACTGGTTAAATCCACCTTCAGAAAATTAGAGAGAGAGAGAGAGAAAGAGAGAGAGAGAGAGAGAGATGGATGTATTGATTAGATAGATTGGTCCATCCGTCCACCTTTAGCTCTTGACTGGCTGTGTGACCTTGTGAAGGAGTCCATCACCTTCCTGGGCCTCAGTTACCTTATCTGAGTATATTAGTACTTATGCATGAGGTTGTAAAAATTAAATAAATCTCATACCTGTGAGATATTGAGAATTGTAAGATACATGAAATATTGAGAATAGTGTCTAGCCATGGACATCACTAAGTAAAGATGGTCTGGACCCCATCATCTGTTCCTCCTTTTCCTCTTAATGGCTGGCACCTTGTTAACTCCTACAGCATCCCCTGCAGTCCCACTCTTGTGAAGCAGCACAGGAGGGGCCTTTTCACCCTCTTCAGGCTTGAGGTGCTTTTCCCTTCTACTACTGTTGTTGGGCCTACAGGAGGGAAGCTATTTCTTGTTGCCAAACAGGAAACCTTAGGAAATCTACCTTTGCTTTCTCTCTAAGGCTGCATGTATCTTAGACTATTAGGGAGGTGCTTCCTGGAGTTCCTAGTAGACTTTTGGCCAAGAAGGGTACCGGAGACTGAGAGTAGTTTATATGCTTTTATCTACATGAAATGTTAGCATAAATCTGAAAACTTGAAAACTTAGTGTTTTCACATCCTCTATCTTGGCCTGAGGATTTTGTTTTGTTGATGTTGTGGTCTATTTTCTACTAGTTTATCAAGTCCTTCATTTAGTGGAAGAAGCAGTGTTTAGAAGTCCAGTCATAGATTCTGGCCCCAGTTCTGCCTTAAGCTAGCAGTGTCACTTTGAGCAAGTCTTAGTATCCTAGGACTTTAGAACCAAAAGGAATATTAGAGATCAGATCAGACCCCTTAGATGAAGAAATGAGGTAGTAAATGAGGTGAGGAAATGAAAGATGAAGAAATTGAGACACTGAAAGATCAAGTACCTTGCCCAAGGTCATCTGCCACATCCCCACACAGATCTTGACTGTAAACTTTGGTTTTGGAGTCTCTAAAATGGACATTTTTAGAATAGTTAGTTCCTAATTCTTCCATCCACAAATTTGATTTTGTATCTGTTTTCCATGCTATGTATGAATTGTATCATTTAACTTTCTATGGAGAACCTACTTGACCAAGTGCAATAAAGAAAAAAAGTAACAGCTATCTTTCCCACTTAGAAAATTTTTCCAGGGCTTCCTATTACCAGTTGGCATTGGAGCAGCTGCATAGCCATCCAGAGGCCCCGGAAGTTCTGGGCATGCCTCTCAACATTCACTATCTTCAACTCACCGATAAGTACCACTTTGTGGACATTGCTGATGCCCAGGTAACATGATCCCCCAGTGAACTACAGACTATGAAGGAGAGGAGAGAGCTGCCATAATCTGGAGAGAGTCTTAGAGGGATAAGGAATTTGGAATAGGAAACCACCATGTAAAACTGCTAGGGATTACTTAGGAACTTTTTTAAAAAAACATGACGGAATAATTTATTTTCATGTATTTTTCTTCCTTTCTGGAGAATTGATGTGGCAGGGAATGCAGTGTTCATGCTCAAGTCTCCATCTTAAACTGATAATGACCAGAGGTAGTTTGTCAACACTTACTTTAGCTTTGAACTTGAAATATATCTTTGGCCAGTTAACTCTCATTCAAATGTAAACAACTCTTTAAATTTTAGTTTTGAAACTTATTTATATCAATTGTGTGAAATGCCAGTCTATTTTTCAGCTGTATTTTGTCTTTTTTTTTTTATAGTTCAGCTGATAAAATTCACCTGAACGTAAATTGCATTTGTTCTTCAGTTTAACAAGTATGTGTTGAGTACATGCTGAATTAGAGAAATGATTCTAAGCAGTGTGGAGAATACAGATATGTAGAAGGTTTTCAGAGTTATGGTTTAAAACTCTAGATAATACAAGTGAAGCAAATATTAAGGTAGAGGCTCAGTAGTGCTTGGAGTTGTTTGTGAAGAAAAGGAATGATGGACTGAGGAGCTACATAGGAAGGCACATCACTGTATTCCTTGCCGCTGTGATCTCAGTGAGGTTTGGCTACGGGAGGTAGGTGGGGCTGGGCAACTAGATACACACTTGATTCTGTGGCTAGCAGACCCTTGAAATATTTTGAGCAAGAGTGAGATAATCTGACAAGTTTCTTTTTGTTATTGTTGCTTTATTATTTTCATGGAAATAGTTTACTGTTTTTTTTTTTCCTAACTGCAAAAGCATTTTGCTCAGATTTTATAAAATATTTGATCTGGTTTATGTTAAAAGAAGGTAAATTATTCAGGTTGGAATACCTGGACTGGAGCCTTTAGGAAAGCAGCGTGACCACACAGGTATACGTGGTGAGAGCATGAGTCAGCCATACCTACAGAAATGAGAGATGGATATGAAAATATTGTGGGGTAGTAATAGAACTTGATAACAGTTTTATAGTAGGAGAGTGGTGGGTCAAAGTGATTATCTTTAATGTCCAACATGGGTAAGTGGAAAGATGGCATTGCCATTAAGTGAGAGAGGGAACCTGGGAGAGAAAGAGAAGGGAATGGACATGTATGGAGTGCACACTCTGTGCCACTTAGCCTTATTTCCATTATCACCAAATCCCTTACACCATGTGATATGGCTCCTCTTTGCTTTCCCATCTCTGGTTACTTGGCTGGATTCCCGCAAGCACAAAAACTTGGAATGGCCAGGGATTGGGTCTGGCTGTTCATGGTGACTCCCAGCACAGAGCATAAGGCCTTGCTTTGGTGCTCAAGAGGGCTGCAGGCCCTTTGCTGAGGGCAGGATGATGCAGCATCAGTTCCTTGATCTGGTAACCAGTGAGTCATTGAGGCCATGGTGGTTTTAGTGAGGAACCCCACCTAGTTAGGCCCAGCTTTTACTTGGGCCTAATTTGGCTGCTTCTGAGAGGGCTTCTTTCTGGGCTTTCCTGCAGCCCTTGGTAGGTCTATGATAGTGTTGACTGTGGTGCTGGGTACTGACTTCTGCTGCTGAACACAGCGAATCCACAGTTACATAATTCAGGGCCTGCTGCCCCAGAGCCAGCTATTGCCTCACCCTTTGCTCTTTCATTTTGTGAAGTATGTTTGATATTCCCTCAGGCTTCTTCACTTCCTTTACAATCAACTGTTTATAAGGATGCCTCTATGCAACATAAGCCATCTTACCCCAGAGTCTCTATTTGTAGTTCCTTTATTTTGTCCAGAAGTGAAAAGCTGTAGTTGTTCATGAGGTAGTTGTCATATTGAAGGATTTTCCCCCCAATTTTATGTGTGAAATAGTCACAAACTACCAGCATCTTTTTCTGCCAGAGCCAGCCGGCCTAGGTCGAACAGCACCCCAGATGGGGAGTGAGGATTAAAGAAAAGACAGAGACAAGAAATAGATTTGGGAGGCCTCACAGTCAATACTGCAGCAGCCCCGAGTTTATTTTGCAATGCATATTTATACTCTACTGAGTGCGTAAGAAGCAAAACACCTCTAAATAACAACCAATCATGGAAACTCTGTAGCTATTCAAAGAACATTCTGTTTCCCGCCCCCACACCAGGTGCACTTCCTCCTGAGTCAGCAGACTGCCCAGCTGGCCAACATCGCAAAAACATCCTGCTTAACAGTCTTGTTTCCCTCAAAATGGCTCCCGACATCTCCCCCTTTTTTATTTTATAACTGCCATAGCCTTCCCAGCTATGGTGCAGATAGACTGTACCTGTCTTAGGCGACCCTCCACAGGCCTGAGCCTTACCCATCATCGGCACATGAATCTCTCGCATCCATGCCCTGTCTTAGGTTGGTCCCAGCCCTGGAGGATTCTTACCCATCACTGACTACCAGCCTCTGCTAGTGGGGAGATCAAACCTGCTCAAACCTGAACTTGGAGCCTGAGACCATGCATTTCTGCACAGATCCTCAAGAAGGAGTTGAAGAAATACTTTAACAAAGGAGGAAGCAGACATAAACCTATAACCACACAAAGGCCCAGTGACATTAACTGGAAGCATAACAAAAGAGGGTTGATGGAGCACTATTACAGTAGTTCCATCAAAAACAGAAGAATCATAATTGGTCAAAGTACAATTATTACAAGTAACATTAAATCTCTTATCCGCTATGGTGATGTTAATATTAAGTTACACAGGCCAGCACCTTTTTTGCTCTGTCTATAGATACAGAGCCATTGTCCCCACTGCTCCCGCTGATAACCCCATCCATAACAGCAGCAAGCTTCCATATGTAAGTCTGTGGAAATCCATCATCTGTCCACCATAAACCAGCAGACAGACTCTTTTCCCTTGCGCTGTTACCCTGGTTCCCAGACCAGTCTATAACATGTCGATCTGGCCCTGACACATTATACCTGACTGGTTTGTCCATATAACAGTTCCTCTATAACAGAGTCTTGTTGTTGACACATGTCTCCTTCCCACATGGGGAGAATGACTGTGGAGGGGGAAGGGCTTCCTCAACTTTTTCTCCTCCACCTGGTGCACAAAGGTGCATGACCTGAGCTCCTTCAGAGAAAGAAATCCTAGAAACATTTAAACAGCTGGGTATTGTCTCATTTTTGGAGAAACAGATTGGTAGTCAGATTCCAGAGCCTGTATAGTTAAACCCTTTTTCAGTTTGTTCTTGCATTCTTTCCATTGATGGGTGATCTCATTTACTCTCACCATAATTTCTGGGCCTTCTCATATGGCAGGTACGTAGGCCCAATACAGCTCTCCTTCAACCATCAGAAGATGGCCTATCGGCATCATCAGGAGCAGCCTTCATGGTAGGGTAGGTCCCCGTGAACTGAACCAATCTTTCTGGCAGCTACCTGGCATTTTCAGCATCCTGTGGAAAAACACAAACATGCCCTCATCCCCATATTAACACCAGGTCGAGGCCTTTCCATGTGCCTGTGAGGTGGTCCTTCCACCTCACCTGTGTGTATATAGTCTGAATCTTCAGGTGCCAGAAACGCTCTGCAGCAGAAAGTCCCTGAGCATCCACAGTTAAAAAATTTAAAATAAAGAAAGCATGATTTAAACTGTTTTGTGGGGAAGTAGGGTACAGCTCCCCCTTTTTTACTTTATGTAATTGATTTTTAAGAGCACTATGGGCTTGCTCTACAATTCCTTGACCTTGAGGGTTATATGGCAAGCACCGTATGTCCTCAGGCTTTGCTAAGGCAATAAGCGGAGGATAATTTTCCTCTAGCTGTTCTGCATCTCCTGGATCTAAAGGCTCTCCTTCATCTTCAGAAAATAAAGATGGCTCTGGCTCAGCTGGCAGTGTGGAGGGTTTAGTTTCACTTTCTTCCCAAACCGCCGGGGCATCCCCCAGACAATCTGGCCCCTTCTTTCTCTTGTATGATCTAAGGGCTGCCCCCCAGTTTTCTCTCTCTCATGGCTAGGATCCAAACTATCAGAAAACTGCGACTATTTCCATTCCCCATTTTCTTTTATTCTTTTACTTATTATTATTATTATTTTTTTATTTTATTTATTTTTTTTTTTTTTTTTCTTTTTTTCTCCTGAAGATTATTCACCGCAACCCTTACCTTTCTGAGCGCTCACTCTACACGGTGTCCTTTACTGTTGTCCCCAGTTCTCAGGTCCCTGTTCCGGCGCCACCTGCCAGAGCCAGCCAGCCTAAGTTGAATAGCACCCAGATGGGGAGTGAGGATTAAAGAAAAGACAGAGACAAGAAATAGATTTGGGAGGGCTCACAGTCAATACTGCAGCAGCCCTGAGTTTATTTTGCAACGCATATTTATACCCTACTGAGTGCGTAAGAAGCAAAACACCTCTAAATAACAACCAATCACGGAAACTCTGTAGCTATTCAAAGAACATTCCCGCCCCCACACCAGGTGCACTTCCTCCTGAGTCAGCAGACTGCCCAGCTGGCCAACATCGCAAAAACATCCTGCTTAACAGTCTTGTTTTCCTCAAAATGGCTCCCAACATTTGTCTACCAGGTACTCCTACTTTACTCACTGGCAAGGTCTAGACAGTGAAGATACCAGTCTATAAAGTGCCTCATCAACCCACTGATGCACAACTGCCCCAAGTTAGGACATTGATCCCTCTGTGTTTGCTATACTTCAAAGTCCTACTTACTTTAGCCCTTTTCTTTCCCTTTTTATGGTTTGTTTTGTTTTCTTTTGGTGTACATAGGTGCTCAGTATATGCTCTGTTGCTTAATTTTATAATCCCCTGAGAAGAGCTGTAGCTTGATTGCAAAAGTGGAACCCTGGAGAATTGCTTTAGTGTGACTAGGTGACTGCTTGTCTACTCAGGGTATGGAAACACCATCCCATACCTGTGTCTTCTTTAAAGTTTATTTAAGTGAATGAAAGGGAGAATTTTAGAAAGTACAGATGTGTGTACACCAAAGCAGATTTTCTCTTGATGGCAGTTTGGAGTGGGTGAGATACACCATCTCTTAGCCCAGGAAAGTACCTTTGCCTATCACCCTGGGAGGTACCTGATGACGGCTTCCTTGTTACTGCATTGTATCCCCTTCACAAGACTCAAGCTGTCTTTAGTTTTTACTAAAAAACCAAAAATATTGCATTAAATATATATATATATATATATATGTGTGTGTGTATATATGTATGTATGTGTGTATATATACACATACATATATATACATATATTATACATATATAATATACATATATATAATCTCTATCTATCTATCTATCTATCTATCTATATATATATATTTTTTTTCCCTAATAGGAGCATTAGCAAACACCTAGCAGCTCAGTCAGAGGTTCTCAGGCTGATTGCCTAGGTTCTGGGCATGGCAGCATCTAGGTAGTACTGCCCACATGGTGCGAGCCCAGCCTGTGGTGACTGGTGACAAAGAACCAACCAAAAACTCCTTGTCTTTCCCAAAGGAGCCTTCATATATATATCTATATATAGATATATATTTAAGGCCTACTCTTTATGGTCCAGGTGTAAGTATATACCAATTTTTTTGGTAATAACTTCCCTCTTTTAAATAGTGAACTTTTTTTTCTCTCTTATTATGAAAACTTTCAAACATGCAGGCGAAGTAAAAGAATGTATGCTATGGAACCCATAAAGCTACTACCTGGATTCTACAATTAATTTTTTTTTTTTTTTTGCTTTATCCCATACTCATTTCATCTAGCCATTTCTTTCTTTGTCCATAAACACATATTATTATTTTCCAACATCCATTCATTTCACGTTTATATCATTAACTAAAGTTTAATTATTTGTTTATAGTTCCTTTTTTTTTGAGGTAAAATTTACATTCTGTGAAAGGTACAAATTTAAGTGTCCTATTTGATGAATTTTAACAAATACATACACTTCAAATCTCTATCTAGATGTAGAATGTTTCCATCACCTGACAGTTTCCTCATGCTCTTCCCAGTTTGTCCCCTCTCACATACTGCAGCCCACCAGAGGCAATCACTATTCCGATAGTTTTTCCCAGCATAGTTTAGCCTGTTCTAGAACATGGAATCATGTATTATGTTCATTTGGATAATGCTTTTTCACTTCACTATATTTTTGATATTCATTCATGTTGTCACATGTATCTGTAGTTCTTTTTAACTGTGGATTTTTAAATAATCATTGCAAGTACTCAGAGCATTGAGTTTGGCACATAAAGTCTCCTTGCCAAATAAGAGAACTGCTCTTGACCTCACCAAACCATTCAAAGAGTGGCAGGACATTTAGAGGGAACTAGATGGAAAAAAAGGTAAATTTTCCAGTTAGGCTTAAGTTAGAAAACAACCTGATTCTGTAAGGTAATCACTGGATATTCTAGGGTTAGCTCTAGAAAGCTTTGTTTTGTCATCTCTTGAAAGGACAGCAACATATCAAATTATATCTTTTCATTTTATACCCCCAGTTGAAGATTACTGTCTCTGGATCCAAGTCAGAGGGCTATCTCTATGTCAGCTCATCCAGAGATGCCTCCTTTAAGAGGTATTATGGGGAAATAGATGGGTTTGGGGGAACAGGAGGAGAACCCTCTGATGGAAACAATCCTAATTCCCATTTTCATTTGTAGTTATATGATTACAGTAATAAGAATTAGTTTTTCAAAATGAAATCCTACCATTCACAATGACATGAATAGACCCAGAGGTTATTATGCTGAGTGAAATAAGTCAGACAGAGAAAGATAAATTCCATATGATTTCATTTATATGTGGAATCTAAAGAACAAAAAGAACAAACTCATCAAAAACAGACATAAATATAAAGGACAATCTGATGATGGCCAGAGGGGAGAGGGGGGTTAGGGGGTTGGGAGAAAAATGTGAAGGGTTAAATAAGTACAAATTAGTAGTCAATAGTTGGTCACGGAGATGGGGATCACATCATAGGGAATGCAGTTAGCATTAAAGTAATGGCCAGGTGTACAGCCAGAGGAGAGAAAGAGCAATCAGGGACTGTTTATAAACTAAATGTCTAACCAATGTATACTTGAAACTAATAATAAAATTAAATTTAAAAATTAAAAAAAAAAAAGAATTAGTTTTTCAAAGCTTGAAAAGTTTCATGGCCTGGTCATCAGCCAGTGCAATCTATAAAATTGTCCATTTTTTATGCTGCTAAATTTGGAAGAACTTTGCAGTTATAATGTACGTCTACAATAATTTGATATATTTTTTAACAGCTTCTAAAACCACTGCCTCAATAGTTACAAATGAATAAAGGAATGGATTCCTGTTCTAGAATTATTCAACACATTTTTTGTGTGAGCTTTCCACCCCATTAATTGGCTCTTCTTGTCTAGGTGTCAATAGCTACATTAACTCATTTCCAGGGAAGCTTCTCTCAGAGATGTTTGCTGTTCAGTCAGGATGTGTTTTAATTCCCAGGGCAAAAGGCACAAGCAGGCCTTAGGCAGCCCACAACAGGCTGCCCCTGGGCTCATTGACTCCAGAACCTGGGCTTGGTGAGGGAGCTGGCCATGTTCCAGCCAAGAATTGAAGGTCCACATGAATTTGGAAATGGGCTATAAGCTGCTCCTGCTCTTTCCTGATGCCCCTACAGTTTGCCCGTCAGTAATTTGTTGAACTTGCCATGACAATGATGCTAATTAAATAACAAGAACAGAGATGGCATTGACATAATGTTGACATTATGTTTGACATTGACATAATGTCAGAACATTATGTTAACATAAAAATAGTGTCTACAGAAATTTAAGACATTCCAAAAAACTGCTTCCCCCCCTTTTGACCATGTCTTCTGCCTTAGTGTTTCCTTGATTGGAAACTATACTTTTGGTTTCTATCAGGTGGCACCTTCAGGAGGTCTTCTTAGAGCTCAAGAATGGTCAGCAGATTCCTTTGTTCAAGTGCAGTGGGGAAAATGGTAATGAAGTAAAAAAGGATTGAATGCCTTTTGTTATTAAAAAAGCTTTCAAAGCAGAAATTAGTTTATTTTTCCCCCACCGCAGAACACTTACCTTTTAAATTTAGCTAACATGCATGTTTGTCATTTACCTTGAAGTAATGTCATTTTTAATTTTCAGATTATTTTTATAAAGTGTGAAGGAAACTATAGACCAATCTTCCTATGAATTTTGTAAAATTCTAAGTAAAATGTTAATAAACTGCATTCAGTGATACATAATATGTAGTATATTATGTTATTTTTCACAAAATATTTTGGTGCCTTTCCCTTGCAGTGCCCTTCTTTATGGGAAGATTATACATCCCTGCTTTGTTGAACTTAGGAGTGACCATGCCATGTAATTTGCTTTGATCAATGAATTGCGAGTGGGATAACATCCAGGATTTCTGTGTGTATATGTTAGCTTCTTCTTTCAAAAAGAAACAATGGAAGAGTAATTGAAATCAATAAAAGTAGTCATCTTTTTATGGCTGAATAATATTCCATTGTATATATGGATATATAACTTCTTAATCTATTTGTCTGTTGCTGGGCATTTAGTTTGCTTCCATATCTTGGCTATTGTAAATAGTGTTGCCATGAACATAAGGATGCATAGATCTTTATGAATTATTGTTTTTGGCATCCTTTGGATAAATACCCAGAAGTGTAAAAAGTGAAATCCTACCATTTGAAATGACATGGCTGGACCTAGAGGTTATTATGCTGAGTGAAATAAGTCAGAGAAAAATAAAATACCCATATGATTTCACTTATATGTGGAATCTAAGGAACAAAAGGAACTAATCAAAATAGATTCATAAATATAGAGGACAATCTGGTGACAGCCAAAAGGGAGGGAGTGGGGGGATTGGGAGGAAGTGGTAAAAGATTAAAGAAGTACAAATTAGTAGTTGATAGATGGTCATGGGAATGGGGAGCATGGCATAAGGAATGCAGTCAGCAGTAACAATGGCTAGGTGTAGAACCAGAGGGGAGATAGAGTAATCAGTAGGATCCTTGCATAAACTATATAAATGTCTAAACAATGTACTGTAGTATACTTGAAACTAAAAATAAAATAAAGGACTAAAAAAAAAGTAGTTACCTTAGGAGAAGCAAACAGATGGCAAAGGGATATAGGTAGGGAATAGGGATGGAAACTGTACCTCCTTGAATGTACCTTGTTTTATAGTTTGACTTTGAAACCATGATATTTTGTTTTCATATAATTTAAAAATAAGGCACAAAGAAAAAATATTTAAAATATTGAAACAATATAGAGAAGAAATATTTCAACTGACTTTGAAAACACTTCTGACTCAACATCCTTGGTGGGATATATCCTAGTGGCAAAAAGAAACCCCAATAAATCTTAAACTACATTCAGTGTGTGTGTGCATGCACACATACTTGAGACTTTCCACATTTGTAATTTCTTAACAGGGAAATCTGGCTCTTATTATCCTAGGTATGTTTACGGATTTGCTCAAGTCTAAATATACAAAGGACAGTTCTGGAATTGCTAACTCTAAAAAGCAAAAAAAAAAAAAAAAAAAAAAAAAAAAAAAAAAGTGCTTAGAATTAAATATATGTTTTTCACATTTAAAGGTAAAATTTATATGCAGTGAGATGTATCATTCTTAAAGTTACAATTCCATGATTTTTTACAAAGGTTTGCATTCATGCAATCCATATTATAAAGATAATATGGATCTTTATATAGCTCATTTCACCCATTGCCCCAGAAAATTCCCTTCTAGTCAAGTCCCAGGGATTCCTGCTCTGCCCCTAGAGGGAGCCATGTATTGACTTCTTCACTATAAATTTATTTTTGGTGCTTGAGATTTGGTTTAAAATACTCAACGTGCCAATTAATGTAGATGACAAAATTGTAATTGTTAATGCTGTTCATGGATATACATGGGGGTTTCTTTTACTGTTTCTCTACTTTTGTGAATGTTTAACATTGTCCATTTTTTTATATTAAGTAACTTTTCAGTATTCAGGTGTAGTCTTTACAAAGTAACGAGGGCACTAAAACTCTGTCAATGCTCCTTCATGAGTTTTTATCAGAGAGCTTGAGTTTTCAAGGTGATAAATTAGATAAATATTAGGACATCTCAGGTAAAATATCTCCCTTCTCTTCAGTATCTACATAGACTCTCCCAGACTTTTCTCACAAAGTAAGTAATTTCATCTAAGTCAGGGAGGAAATTATGGAAGGGATTTGCTTTAATATGGTGTTTATACAAAATATTTTGAAAAATTAGATCAGCAAGATTTAAAAACAGTAGATCAAAGAAGGAGGCTTTTAATATTAAGCAGGAAGAGATGAATAGGGAGTCACTGCTACTGGAGATAGAGTTTCTTTTTGGGATGATGTAATGTTCTGGAATTATAGGTGCTAGTTGGATTAACACTCCGAATATACTAAAAAACACAATTATATACTTTATAAGGATCAATAGTATGGCATATGAATTATATCTTTAAAAAATGGTATAAATTATTGTAAAACCAAAAATAAAATATACAATTAATAGTAAATCCAAGCTACTTGTCCAGAAGTCTATACTTATTTACCCTATAATGCCTTATCAGGCTGGATGGCAGATTTCTTATATATGACAGATTTTTTCCCCCAATTTCAGCTGAATGATTTAAACAAGGATAAGAAAGATACAATATAATCAGGAAAAATCTTTTATTTATTTATTTACTTGCTTGTTTAATTAATCAATCAATTAATTAATTAATTATTTTTAGGGAGAATCTTTTAAAAACTTGTGAGAGAATTATACCCCTCTTTGAAAAATGATACTTAAAGGCCACTGGCATTTCAAAGGGAAAGACAGTGTTTTCTATTTCTGTTAAACATGGGATGAAGGAAGGTAGCTAGGTCCTGCACAGAATTAAAACCATTGAGTTAAAAGTTAATATCTCAGCACCCAAAAGAGGAACATGAAAGTAAAGAATAATGAATCTGAGTCATCTGCATAAGTTTTAATATTAAAAATGATCTTATTGTTGTTGTTTTTTTTTTTTAATCAAGAAAACAATTCATGGCTCATGAGGAAAACTGAGCAAAAGCTGAAGCTTTGAGAACATGTTCAGGGCACTTCATGGCCTTGCTTCTGAAACCCATTTGGAGAGTCTGAGTTTTTTTACTTCTCACAAGGGTTAGGTTCAGATTATTCTGGTGGTAAAAGTCTGGAGGATGGTTGTTAGAATCTTGTGTTCTTTTTTAACCAGAAAAAAAAGCATTTTAAAAAAAGTTCAACAAATCATTTAATTTCTCTCTCATCACTGTATTGGTTGGCATAAAAATTCTCTCATACCTTTCTCATCTAAATCATTCACCATATAACACTAGGAACTTAGATATTTTCCCTGAAAGATATTCATGTAGATTCCACTCTTTAAAATAGAGAAGCAGAAAGAAGTAAAATACAGTTGAACCTTAAACCATGGGTTTGAAATACTTACACATGGATTTTTTCCAATAAATATATTGAAAAATTTTTTGGAGATCTGCAACAATTTGAAAAAAACTGGCAGATGAACCAGGAAGCCTAGAAATATCAAAAAATTTTAAAAGGTATGTCATAAATGCATAAAATATGTGTAGATACTAGTCTATTATCATTTACTGCCATAAAATATAGACCAATCTATCATAAAAAGTAAATTAATTAAAATTATATACACAAACACAGACCATACATGGTGCCATTCTCAGTAATGTAAACAAATGTGAAGATGCAGTATCATCATAACTGCATAGAATTAACAATAGTACATACTGTACTACTGTAATAATTTCATAGCCACTTCCTGTTGTGTCATTTATACTAAGCTACCATTAAGCAGTCTTATTGCTATTTCATTATCAATACATGAATTGTTATACTTGTAAATAAATATGGATTTCTTTTTCACATTATCTTTTCATTTTTGATGCCTAGTATTGGTAATATGTATAACAGCTTTAGTGTTTTGTATTAGGACAATATTGACAGATCATCTTGTAAACAATTATCTTACAGTATATATTATGTAGTACAGTACTATAAATGTATTTTTCTTATGATTTTCTTAACATTTTCTTTTCTCTAGCTTTATTATTGGAATAGGTATATAATACATGTAACATACAAAATATGTGTTAATAGAATGCTTATGTTATTAGTAAGGCTTCTGATCAGCAGTATGCTATTAGTTGTTAAGTTTTTGGAGAGTCAGATGTTATACATGGATTTTTTGATTGCATGAGAGTGAGGGAAGCACTCCTAACTCTTGCATTATTCAAGGGTCAAATATACCAGATTATTAGGAAGAACATAATGTATTCTTTTATATAATACATTTAACGCATAATGTATCCTTTTATATAATACGTTTAATTCCTAGTCCTAGTCCTAACATTGAATTTAGTAACTGATGGGCTCCATATTTGCACAAATAAAGACCGCTATTGAAAATTTTACTGAGGGAAAACTATACTATTTTAACTATCATTGCAAAAGTTTAGACAACAGATCATTTTGTGTAACTTTTAAAATCTAGAAAATTTTTAAACTTTTGTCTTTATTTAAAATATCTGTCATTCAAACTTCCTGCAGTTTGATGACTCCTTAACTCTGATATTGCTACTAAATACTGTAGTTGCAGAGTTGGGGGAAAGTGATTTCAGAACATGTCCTTAGTGGTTTCCCAGAATTCAAAAGGAATATTATAAAAGTTCATCTGTGTTAAACAATATTTTAAAAATTGCTTCCACTTTTCAAACTACAAACTAAGCTACTTCTAGGACCACATTTTATGAAAATTCACTATTCAAAACAAAGTAGGAAGGAATAGCTACATTCCTCCCTCTTCTTCCCACTAAGCACAGCTATATACCTTAGACATATATAAAATAAATATAAGACAACTCTGAAAGATGAACAGAAGGCAGATTGACTAAGACCAAGGGATGCAAGTGAGTTCCCTGGGTTTTCTTTTGCCTCTTTTATCCCAGACTGTGTGCTGGTGAAAACAGCAGCCCAGAAACACCAATGAGAACACAACAAGCCAAGAAAAGCTGCTCCCTTAAGCCAAGGGGCCAGGAAAGAGTCAACCTTGAAAGGCAGTTTCACAGCAATTGCCCTACTCTACCAAAACACCATGGAAAAAACCATGGCCTCACCCCTGTCAGCAAGGCCAAGTGGAACTCCTAGACTTCTTCCCTCACTAGGCTATAATGAGGCATCCCCTGATCCACTGTTGGGGTGGGAGCAGCAAAGGCCCAGTGGGGAGCTGGGACTTTCATCACTGCCTGATAGTCCCCCTACTCCCAATGGTGTCAGTGGATACCACTGGAGACCTTATACTTCCACCCTCATTTATCTGGAATAAGCTTTCTCACCTCCATGGTATTAATGTAGCCTACAATAATGAGGTTCTCTCCCCCATGCCTGTATGTCAAAATTTCGATGCGATTCTAGATATTACTTCAATAAACTATAGTTATGCAGAATTCTACACCATAGGCTCTCTTCAAAGTATCTGTAACAACCACTAAAGTGATCTTTGATAAAGCCGATAATTGTGCCAGGTACTTATTCTGCTTATATGAAATCCATTAGAGACAGCAGATTTGTTGTTGCCAGGGACTAGAAGAAAGGAAAGAGTGACAGCTTAATGAGCACAGATATCCTTTAGAAGTGAGGAAAAGGTTTAAAAACTGGATAGTGGTGATGGTTGCATAGCACTAAATGTACTTAATGCCGCTGAATTATGCACTTCAAATGGTTAAAATGACAAATTTTATTTTATGCTTATTTAACCACAATATCTTAAAAGCCAAGAAAAATCTGAGAAAATAATAATTGGGGCAGGGTTATGTCACCAGATAACATTATAAAACTACAAAAATTAACTGAATATTGTACATGTACTGAAATAAATGACAGATTAATGGAGCAGGATATAAATCCTGAATTCAGAGGGTTTAAAATTTATTATGTAATAAAGGCAGTTTTTGAAAATTGGAGGAAATATTGATTATTTTATAAATGATTATGAGATCATAATAAAATACGGAAAAAAAAATCAGCTATATCTTTCCCCCATCTGGCAGTAGTGAGGAGGCACAATACTTAACCCTACTTCATCCATCAGTGTGGTATCAGAGAAAGCCTACTAAAATAGATTTAGATGATACAGTTTCATAAAATCAAATGTCCAGTATTGTCCCGACCCGCGGGACCTAGTATTTGTGGGGACGAGGAGGATCGACCTGAGAAGATTTTTTGTGGGCTGAAAAGAAAATGGGGGCGAGAGAAGAGCGAAGGCAAGACAATACTCTGATCAAGCCTTCAAATTTTATTGTGAGACAGGGGTATATATACACTGGTGTTCAGGGGCGGAGTGGGCTATAGGATACATGTAGGCAGGGGATTGGCCGCGTAGCAGGGGTGGCAATAAGCTACATTCTGATTGGTATATGATAATGGGGAAGGAGGGGGAGAGAAGAGTATCTTTTGGCGCGCGCGGGCTTCATTGTTGGCGCGCGCGGGCTTGCAGCTAATCTCCAGGAAGTGAAGCAGGAACCTCATGAACCGTGGCCATTTTTTGTCTTTGTGTGGCTCCCGACATCTCCTCCCTTTCTATTTATTTTAGAAAGGTGGGCCTTAATCGAGTGAGGGAATAGAGGCCTGGCTCCTCCAGCAGGGTAACATCCTGCAAATGCTCTCGGTATCTTTTGGGGAGGAGAGGCAGAGCTGAAAGCCAAATTGATCTTAATATATCAAGGCTTTATGTACATATGGATACCAACCTCTATGCAAGCCAGGCGTATTCTCAGGGAGGACCAGAGAGGTTCTAGGAAGAACCCTCCCTTGCAGTACTTTGTCTCGCACTCATCTCGATGCCCATACCCTCATATACTTAGGGGTATGCCTGGTTCTGGCGGACCAGCATATGAGCCATATTAAGTACGGCGCCAAAATCGATGGTACCACGGTCGAGGCGCCTGTAAAGTTGAGAACCGGAGACCTGGAGCATTGGTTGGCTCGATGCAAGACTCTTCATCACAGGCTGTAAGTCTGTGATAATGAACAGCAACCGCTGGCTTGACGAGCTGGTCAACCTGCTCTCGAATAAAAACTGTCAGTTTTCTTAAGGCCCAGGGGCCAAGAGACACTAAAAGGAAGAATCCTGCCAAGGGTCCAAGGATGGCGGGGATCAGAGTAGTTAGCCAAGGGGTGGCAGAGGTCCAGTTTTTGTACCAGGCCTCATCTTTTTCTCTTTGTTTTTGCCTGGCCTCTAGGTTTTTCTTAACTTTATCGATGCTATCTTGTACTAATCCTGTTTTGTCTTTATAAAAGCAACATTCTTCTTTAAGAGCAGCGCAGAGGCCTCCTTCTTTCAAGAAGAGGAGGTCTAACCCTCGGCGATTTTGGAGCACTACCTCTGAGAGAGAGACAACAGATTCCTTCAGGCTGTCTAAACCCTCTTGCAGATTTTGTATGTCTTTATCAATAGCCTGACTAAGAGCATAATATTGTTGTTTAGAAGTAATTATGGAGGCAATGCCTGTTCCGGCCCCAGCTGCTCCCAATCCTAATAATACAGATAAGGTAATGGCGGTTACCGGCTCACGCTTAGTACGAGCAGAGCCCGAGTAATATGGAAGGAGGTCTTCGGTGGGATGTATGGAAATTTTGGGCATGAGCATGACTAAAACACAATATTCATTGTTAGATATTAGTAAGCGCGGGTTAACGGAGGGCGTTATGCCAAAGGAGCAAGCAAAATAAGTACCGTTGGGCGCGACAAGAATTCATAGGACAGCGGGGGTGAGAAGGAGCTGTTACAAATGGGTACTAGCTGAGGGGGTAGACGCAAGAGGGGGCTATGTATACAGAGGCCTATTCCCGAAAGCTGAGCCAACGTGAGACCCGGAGAGGTCTCTGAAAAACGGAAGGGATCTGACCAGCGAGTCTTGCTGGAGTCATTGGTAAGTATGAGGTCTGCTGAGGTATTGACTAAAACTGCTATCCCTTCGTAAAACGGGGGAACGGGGGAGAAACATAACCAGCACTCGCTATATCCAGTGGAGTTAAGGGATTCTGCAGTCACATTAGCCAGGCCTTTAAGGATTTCGCCTGTAGAGGGTAAAACCGGGGGGAGCAAAGCCTGGAAAACAGTACTAGCAGACAGGGGGGAAGGGTTAGAAGGTTTTGGGTCTTTTGTCTTAGGGGCAATAGGGCCAAGGATAACGTGCTTGTTGGCGTTTGGAATGGATCGAAGTAATTTGATTTAAAAGTGAGCCCAGGGTCAGTTCCTGAAATATAAAGCCTTAGCCCCCATTCATGTCCCCTGAGCCATCCATCAATAGGGGCCCTTTTTCCCTTGTCAGTAAAGGCAATGGAGAGCGGTGTACATCGTCCCCTGTGGATGGGTATTTTGACATTCGGGAGTGGGTACGGTTGAGTTACGCTTGGGATTCCAAGTCCTACTTACAGTTATATAATCCCAAGTGGAGCTAGGCTTCCAACTAGCGTCTCCCGTGGTCTCACACCCCCAGGAGCCACAGAAATAGGAGTCTCTGTATCCACATTTATAGTTAAGGGTTCGATCTCTATGAGCTCCAGGGCAAACATAAAACTCTGTTTCTCTGAGATAGGTTCTTTTTACGGCGGTATACACCCAGGGGAACGGCTAGAGTGAGTGGGAGTATTGTCAAGGGGGGGAGCTTGGGAAGGGGGAGGTAAAGGTCTGGGAGTCCCCAGGCCGCGGAAGCTCCGGCAGCCAGATCACAGAGATCAGGGGTAAGAACGGGCCAAGGGGGGGTACTTGCTAATGTGGAGAAATTGAAGGCGACGTCTCCTGCTTCATTGGTGACTGTCCAGGTGAAATTGAGAATTTGATGGGTCCAAACGGGGCGAAGGGCCATGACGAGGATCAGTAGCGTGCATGTCTTCATTTTTGCCTCCTGAAAATAAACAAAAAGGGAAGGCTTCTCAGGGGTTAATATGCCCTGGATTGGAATTATTATTGTTTTTGCTTTTATTTGTGTCTAGGGGTTTAATGAGTCTATCTGGGAGCCATCGGGCATTTTGTACCTTAGCATCATATATACAAGCATGTCCTTTCCCCCATATGAGTACAGGGTCAGGCCCGTGCCATGTGTTGGTCATCGGATCTTTCCACATAGCCTGTGCATAGTTATCTGCCGTGGAGGGATGCCAAAGGCGATCAGCAGCGGTTTTACCCGCGGAGTCATGGGTAAGAAAATTGAGAACAAATAGTGCATGATTTAGGAGTGTCTTTGCATTACCTGTTTTCGGGTAGAGTGCTTCTCCCCCCGACTGAAGTTTGAATAACATGTTTTTAAGAGTTAAGTGGGCTCTTTCAACAATACCTTGGCCTTGGGGATTATAAGGAATTCCCGTTATGTGCTTAATACCTAACTGTGCACAGAACTGTTTAAAGCTAGAGCTGGCGTATCCAGGGCCATTGTCAGTTTTTAAAACTTTAGGTTGTGGCAGATATGCCAGGCATGAGAGAACATGGGTAATAACGTTTTTAGTTGCCTCTCCCGTTTGCAAGGATGCACATAGAAAACCACTGCAGGTGTCAATAGACACATGAATATATTTTAATTTACCAAAGGGAGGGTAATGAGTGACATCCATTTGCCATATCTCTCCTGGGACTAACCCCCGGGGGTTGATTCCGGTATGAGGCTCTGGGAGGAGAGTTAGGCATCCTTGACATTGCCGAACTATTTGGCGGGCCTGTTCTCGGGTGATTGAAAATTTGAGTCTAAGAGTGTGAGCATTGAGATGATGTAGTTCATGAGCCCGTTGGGCTGCAACCAAGGGTGAGTCTGACGTGACAGAGGCTACTAATTGAGTTGCCAGATCAACCCTGTCATTGCCTTGGCAAGCGGCCCCGGAAGGCCAGAGTGAGCGCGTATGTGCCCGATGAAAAAAGGGGCACCGCGGTTTAGAATTAGTTTTTGTAATTTTGCGAATAGGGGGGAAGCATTTGTAGAGGGACGTATGTAAGGCACTGTCTCTAATAGGGGAACAGAGGTGGCTACATAGGCACTATCAGTGTAAAGGTTAAAGGGGGCATCTATTAAAAGCTCAAAAACCTTGATTATTGCAGTTAATTCAACAAGCTGTGCAGAGGAGAGGTCTGTCTGTATTCGAGTAATCTGCCCATTAATGCTGAAGGCGGCTATACCGGAGGAGGACCCATCAGAGAACACCATTACGGCCCCAGCAATTGGTGTGGTTTTAGTCCTTTTGGGAAAGACAACCGGGGTCTTTTGAAGGAACTGGACTAATCTGTCCGCAGGGTAATGATTGTCTATTGTCCCCTGGAAGGAGGTGCAGCTGATTGCCCAATCATCATCATGTTGAATAAGCCATTGTAACTGAGACGTGTTGTATGGGAGGGTTATAACTTCAGGGTCTCTCCCGAACAACTTGAGGGCTGCCTCTCGGCCTAAACGTAAGAGGGCAGCAACTAATTGAGGATAGGTAGCTAAGACTCTAGGGGGGAGGCTGGCAAATGAACCCAAAATAGTGGATGGTTTTGCCAAAGGACTCCTGTAGGGGAGAAGGGAGTGGGAAAAATGAGCAGCCACAAACTTAAATGTGGAGAGAAGTAGCTAATGGTCTGTTCAGAAATAGCCCGCTCTACAATGGTTAACGCCCTTTGTGCTTCTGGTGAAAGCGAGCGGGGGGAGGAGGGATCAGGATCTCCGCGTAGGACATCAAACAAGGGCTTTAACTCTCCGGTGGTCAGTTTTAAATAAGGTCTAAGCCAATTGATGTCTCCTAGCAGACGCTGAAAATCATTAAGAGTGTTTAAGGAGCTTCTCTTTAGCTGAATTTTTTGAGTGAGGATTTTATTAGAAAATAATTCAAAGCCTAAAAATAGTTGAGGGGGGTGGACCTGGACTTTTTCTGGGGAAATGTGTAGTCCTCGATCTCGGAGGGCAGTGACTAGTTGCTGACTGGCCGCATAGAGCTGTTGCTGGTCAGGACCGGCAAGAAGAATATCATCCATATAATGGATAATATACAAAGTGGGGAAGAGCAACCTAAAGGGGTCTATAGTCTGGGCTACAAATTTTTGGCAAAGAGTAGGGCTGTTGGCCATTCCTTGTGGGAGGACTCTCCATTGAAACCGAGGAGAAGGCCCTACACAATTGGTAATGGGTAAACTAAAGGCAAAACGTTTGCAATCATCAGGATGTAAAGGTATGGAGAAAAAGCAATCTTTTAGATCAATAACTAATTTGACATACCCTTTAGGGATGGCTATTGGAGAGGGAATTCCAGGTTGTAATGCGCCCATAGGGACCATAGTCTTATTGACCGCCCTGAGGTCTTGTAAGAGCCGCCATTTGCCTGATTTCTTTTGGATTACAAAGATTGGAGTGTTCCAAGGGGATGTAGAAGGTTCAATATGTCCAGCAGCCAGCTGTTCCTGCACTAACTCTATGGCTGCATTTAATTTTGTAGTAGTAAGGGGCCATTGATCGATCCAGACAGGAACATCACTTTTCCAAGTAATCTTGTCTGCTTGGAGTGCAGGAGGAGCAACGGCCCTTACAAAAAATGTTTTTCAAACCCTAAACCTGAGCGGTCTGTCTTAGGCGTAGCCAGTATTGGGCTGGGATCTCCCTGTTTTAGTTTGCCCAACCCTTGACCAGGGAGGTAACCTTGTGAAAGCATCTGCTGTGCTACAACTTCATTAGGGCTACACATGATGACCTTCATTTGGGAAAGGATATCTCTTCCCCAAAGATTTACCGGCAACCCAGGAACTACGAAAGGCTGAATGAATCCGTATTTCCTACTTCATCTTCCCAGTTCAATAACTGTGAACTTTGTAAAGTGTTTCTTGACTGCCCAATTCCTTGCAAATGGGTCAAGGAGGCGTGTAAGGGCCAGCTGGGGGGCCATGAAGCCTGAGATATGACCGTAGAGTCGGCCCCCGAATCTAAAATCCCTCCAAATAATTTTCCTTGGATCTTAAGTTTAAGGGTAGGGCGTTCTTTAGTAATAGCCTGGACCCAATATAAGTCTGAAGAACCTGGGGTAGAGGGGCCTCGCTTTTTATGGATAGCAGGGTAAGATGTACTTAAAGGGAGGGGGAGCGCCTGCGCAAGGCGCTGGCCTTTCATAATACTGACAGGGCACTGAGGGGCACTAGCAAGAATTTTTATTTCTCCAGTATAGTCATTGTCAACTAAGGAAGGGTGGACAATAAGGCCGTTTATCGTGGTGGAAGCTCGCCCTAAAATTAGAAAATAGGTATCTTTTGGAGGTGGGCCATAAATTCCTGTAGAAATAATTGTAACTCCCTCTTCAGGTGTTAATATTGTTGAGGAGGAGGCACAGAGGTCAAGTCCTGCACTCCCGGGTGTGGCCCGATAGAGGGCGGGAGTGCTACAGCTTGGCTGTTCCCCGAGGCCGGCTGGAATGGAATTGGCTGGGGGGCCCGGGGCTGGCCCCTCAGCCCGTTTCCCTGAAAGGGGGGGGTGAAAGGATTTGTGGTGCTGTAAAAAGGATTTGTTGGATTGCTACGGCACTCTTTGGCCCAGTGCCGCCCCTTATGGCAGCGAGGGCAAATGCCGGGGATTGACCCAACTCTAGGAGGAGGAGCCGTGGTAGGGCATTGGCGAGCGAAATGGCCTGGCTGTCCACATTTAAAGCAGTTACGCATAGGCGATGCGCCCCTGGGGAAGGGAGGAGGATAAGAAGCCGGGGGAGTCTGAACAGCGGCACCTACAGCTAAAAGGGCTTGAACTTTAGATGTAAAAGGATCAACATCTCTACACATTCTCAGCATTTCATCAAGAGTTTTGTCCCGAGTCTTACCTCGGAGGACTGCTCGACATGCCGAATTGGCGTTTTCATAGGCCAACTGTTTTACAATCTTATCATTGGCAGCCTCGGAACCAAGTGTTCTTTCGGCGGCCTCTAACAGCCTGCTAACAAATTCACTGTAATCTTCTTGCGAGCCTTGAGTAATCTTAGTTAGGGAGTATTAGCAGTCCCGGAAGCAGGGAGTGAAATCCAAGCGCCCAAGGCCGCATCTTTCACTTGAGATAAAAGACCAAGGGGGAGGCGCTGCTGCCTAGTTTCAGAGATATATCTGCCCTGTCCCGTAAGCTTATCAAAAGTCCAGGATGCTGTGGGGAATGAGGGTCCTTTACATTGGCAGCAGCGATGGTCTGGCAGCGGTCAGCAAAATCTGCCTTCCAAGTTAAAAACTGACCACGGGTAAGCACAGCCTGGACTATACGCAGCCATTCACTTGGAAGTAAATGTCCTCCTCGAGACAGCGAATCAAGAACAGAAAGAGTAAAAGGGGCATTGGGGCCATAAGCTTTAACGGCCGCGTTCAGCTCTTTTAAGCTTTTGAAATGGATTTTATAAAATTCTCTAGGGCTATCAGCAGGCTCGGCCGGCTCCGGCTCAGTCTGCTCCTCCCTCTCACTTTCTATTTCCGGGGCTGCAGGGGCATCTTCGCCACCGCTCTCGATATCACCCTCCTCCGGACTATGTGTTGTGGCGGGGTCAGAGCGGGCGGAGGCCCGGGTAAGAACAGGAAAGAGCAGTTTTTTAGGTTTTGTGGTTATAAGCGGTTTTCTAGAGGGACCCTTTTGCGAAGGTTGGGAAACAACCAATTTTTGGAGATGGCGGGTTATTCTTTGTTCTACTATCTGCGCTATGAGGTCTTCAGTACCGGTAGGGGGGCTAACAGGACCGGGAGCCGGAAGGGGCAGTGGGGGGGCCGACGGGGGCAAAAAGGCGGGGCGCAAACATTGGGAGGCCGAATAGGGGGAGTGTAAGAAGGGAGATTAAGCGACGGGGCGGCAAGGGGCCAATCTGGGTTGTGATACCTGGCCGCTTCGCCTTCTAGTTCGGCCGCGTCTCCCGGATCCAAAGGCTCGCCATTTTGGCCCTTGGACAGGACCGGAAAAACCTTTTGTGTATCAACAAGGTCCGAATCTCGAGGGAGAGGCGGATAAATGCAACATTTGGGAGGGGCATCAGGGAGGGCATTGAGCAAAGATGGCGTCGGGCGGGGGGGGACTTAGCTGATTTTGGAGCAGGGATCATCGCGAGCGAAGAGACATTGAGGCTGCCCGAGATAGAGGGCGAAGGCAATATTCTGCTACTGACAAGAGTTGGCGTTTATCAGGGTCAGTAGTTTCAACAATATCTCTGATAAGACCCCAGTAAGAAATACCGAAACAGGAACAGAATCGGGACCGTTTTTGATAAGATAATCATTTAAATCTCTACCTACTTTCTGCCATTTTTTAGGGTGAATTTCGGGGCCATTAACAATAAACCACGGACAGACTTCATCAAAAAAATAAAAAACTTTACCAAGTCTTTCTTTTTAACTCGAACTCCTCTCTCCCTAAGTGAACTTTTTAGGTCTCTTATGAAGACCGCTTCTTTACTTAATCTAGTTCCCATTTTCTTGTAAGGCGGCCGATACTCACCAGGGACGACGACCTCCGTGAGCGGCGAAAGGCGTCTCCTATTTCATCAAAAAGGGGTCCGGCCGGACGATATCTTACTCGGGGGTCCGCCTGCGAAGGATCCGAGCCTCGAGCCCCACGTTGGGCGCCACTTGTCCCGACCCGCGGGACCTAGTTATTTGTGGGGACGAGGAGGATCCGACCTGAAAGAAAATGGGGGCGAGAGAAGAGCGAAGGCAAGACAATACTCTGATCAAGCCTTCAAATTTTATTGTGAGACGGGGGTATATATACACCGGTGTTCAGGGGCGGAGTGGGCTATAGGATACTTGTAGGCAGGGGATTGGCCGCGTAGCAGGGGAGGCAATGAGTTACATTCTGATTGGTATATGATAATGGGGAAGGAGGGGGAGAGAAGAGTATCTTTTGGCGCGCGCGGGCTTCATTGTTGGCGCGCGCGGGCTTGCAGCTAATCTCCAGGAAGTGAAGCAGGAACCTCATGAACCGTGGCCATCTTTTTTGTCTTTGTGTGGCTCCCGACACAGTATACAATAGAAAGTTGCATTTTCATAGGGAGGACGAGGAAAATCTCAACTTGAAGGAGAAAGACAATCAACAGATGCCAACATAGAGATGGCACAGATGTTGGAATTATCTGACAAGGATTTTAGAGCATCCATCATTTTAAAAAGCTTTAATAAGCAATTGTGAACATGCTTGAAAAAATCAAAAACAAAAACAAAAACAGTCCTAGCAAAGAAATAGAAGGAAGAACAACAACAAAACAAAAATAGTCTTAACAAAGAAATAGAAGTAAGAACCAAATGGAAACTTTAGAACTGGAAATATAAATGAAATTAAAATCTCACTTGATGGGCTGAACAGCAGAGTGGAGAGGACAAAGGAAAGAACCTGCAAGTTGAGGATAAAATAAAAATTACTTAATTTGAACAACAAAAAAAGGAGACTGAAAATACTACCAATTTGTCTGTAACAAAAAGATCTAACACTCTTGTCATCAGAGTCTCACAAGGAGAAGAGAGGAAGTTAGGGCTGAAAAAGTATTTAAAAAAAAAATAATGGTTGAAATTATCCAAAATTGGCAAAAGACGTAAACCTATATATTCAAGAAGTAGAGTGAATCCAACCAGCATAAACCCAAAGAAATCTATGATTAAAAAAAAAAAAAAAGCTTCAAGTGCTAAAAGAACTGTCAACTCCTAATTCTGTAACTGGTGAGATTATCCTTCAGAAATGGATGATAAAGACATTCTCGGACGATTAAAAACTTAAATAATTTGTTGCTTGATTTGACCTACCCTAAAAAGATGGCTAAAGGAAGTTCTTGAAAATTGTTTTTTTAAAGGAGCCTTGGAACATCAGGAAGAAAAATGGAAACAGCAAAAATAGGGGTAAATATTGTAGACTTTCTTTCTCCTCTTAAGTTTTCTGAATTGGTTGATGGTAGAAACAAAATGTATAACATTGTCTGATATTCTTAAACTGGTAAAATGTTGACATCGACTAATCTTTTCTGGGATGAAATAGTTCTGTATCCTAATTGTGAAGGTAGTTGCAGGAATCTACATGTAATAAAAATGGTATAGGACTATACACACATGTTGAACTAATGTCAATTTCCTGGTTTTGATATTGTACTATACTTACCTAAGATGTATCTTTACTGTATTTCCACGTTGCTATAAGTCTATAATTATTTGAAAATAAAATGTTTTTAAAAGTGTAGAGCAGGGACATTGATTATGCTACTTCAAAATGGCAGGGATGAGGTGGTAATCTTCCCCTTCTGAATAATTTCCAGCCCATTTTTCTCACAATTTATTAGAAAGCTGGCCATTTTAATGATAGACACAATTAAAGAGATATTTTCATGGAAACCCATCACAGTATATTGAAACTAAGAACATTTTTATGTAAAAAGTTGTTATGTTACTGTTGATAACATATTTAGTAAAATAGTTTCATTTTAGTTAATAAAACCCTCACTTATTTTAATAAAATCTATAAAAGGGAACGCAGTCAAAGTTAAAAGATTATTCTGCCATGTAAAATAAACTTCTCCCCAAAGGATTATATCAATATTGGTTTTAAGTAGGAAATTTCCATTTCAAATAGATTACACTAACTTGGGGGTCGGCAAACTTTTTCTGTAATGAGTCAGTTAATAACTATTTTAGGCTGTACAAACCATAAGGTTTCTGTTGCAGCTACTCAACCTTATAGTGTTAGCAGCCATAGACAAATGTAAATGAATGGGCTGTGTTCCCCCCAAGTTTTATTTACCAAACAGGCAGCAAGGGCCATTGTATGCTGACCTCCACACTAGCCTAATTTCAGGTTACTTATCCTCCAGTTATTAAAAAAAAAAAGTCCAAAATAAAAAAAAATAGTTTTTAAAGATTATTGTTATGGACATTAATGAAAATGTAGCCAAAGTAGAATCTACTGAGGTAAAAGCCCTTGACTAACAATATGGAAAGCTGAATTATTCTCTCCTTTGTTCTGCCAGTAGCTGTAAAGGTTATGCAAATCACATACAGTAGTCCCCCCTTATTCATGGTTTTGCTTTCTGAAGTTTCAGTTATCTGCAGTCAGCTGTGGTCCAAAAGTAGACTATTCCAGAAATATTCTACTTTTATAATAGAAAACTCCAGAAACACACAATTCATGTTTTAAATTGCATGCCATTCTGAGTAGCATGATGAACTCTCTTGCCATTCTGCTCCATTCTGCTCGGGACATGAATCCTCTCTTTGTCCAGTGTATTCATGCTGTATACACTATCCACCCATAAGTTATTTGGAAACCAAATCAGTTATCAGATCAACTGTCTTGGTAATTCAGTACTTATATTCAAATAATTCTTATTTTAATAATAGGATATTCACATAACTTTTCTTGTAGTATATTGCTAAAATCGTTTTTTATTAATCTCTTAGTTGGTAATCTCTTACTGTGTCCAACTTATTAAATTTTATTATAGTTATGTATGTACAGGAAAAAAAAACAGTATATACAGGGTTCAGTACTATCTGTGAGGTTTCAGGCATCCACTGGGGGTCTTGGAATGTATACCCCCATAAATAAGGGGGGGGGTTACTATATTTCTTCTGAGATTCCATTACATCATCTCTACTATGAGAGAATTTGAGGAGGGTATATATTTTTCTTTCCCAATTTTGTTAATATGAATTTCAATTCAGCAAAACTTATTCCCACTATTACCACTAGACTAAGATTCTAAACACTTTCAAAAGAAAGGTAGACTCATTTTTATATAAATTGTAGCAGAGGCATGTTTAAACACAATGTGCAGTGTTAAAATTGATCATTGGAAGATTTGATAAAAAAAAAAAACTGAAAAAGTATCCAAAACAATAGCGTCAAATAAAATACATAGGGATAAAGTTAACAAAGAATGAACAAATTCTTTCTACATTGAAAAATACAAAATAATTCTGAGAAAAATAAAATGAAATAAATAAATGGAAACACTATGTTTATGGATCAGAAGAGTCATTGTTAAAATCTCGAATTGATCTATAGATTCAATGAATCTCGATCAAAATCTCACAAGTCTTTGTTTTAGAGGATAATTTTGGTATGAATAGACAAGTGAACTCTAAAATATCTTTGGAAATGCAAAGGACTTAAAACAAAGAACAATCTTGAAAAAAAAAAGGAATTGGAAGTCCTATTTTACTGGACATTGAGACTTATACAGTTCTGACAAAAGGATAAAACAAATAGATTAATGGAACTGAAGAGTGTCCACAAGGAGATCCACAGATATCTGGTTAAATGATTTTAGACAAGGACGCCAAAACAATTCAGTGGGAAAAGGAAAATCTTCAACTAATGGTGCTGAAACAACTGAATATTCCATAGGGAAAACAAAAGTATTTGACCCCTACCTAACACCACACAAAAACTAATAATTCAAAATGATTTGTGGACCTAAATATATCAGCTAAAACGATAAAGCTTAAAAAGAAAAAAATAATACCTTCATGACTTTGGGGTAAATAAAGATACAGAGAATACAGGTTCCAAAGAATATTAGTGATTGGACAAAATAGACAAGCCACAGAGTGGAAAACCACTCATACATTTTGCATATTTCATAAAAAATTCTCAAGCTAAAATGTAATGTTGAATTTTATTGTAATTAAAACTGTATTTATAAACTATGAATAGACTCAATAGTACTGTTTAGTCCCTTGTAACCTTGTTAAAAGGACAAATTAACAACAGCTTTAACTGTAGAGCTAAGTCATTAATATAAAGATTTTATTTGGTTCAATATTGTAAAGATTCTTCAGGCGCTCTTTATGTCATATGAGCCCAAAAGTGTCAATATACCTTTACAAGTATAAGTGCTTCTAAAAAAGAACTATGCAACTCTAAATTCAAGGTACAAAAACAGCTGAGAATATGCAACATACTGCAAAGAGTACAGTAGCCAGATAAAAAAAAAAGGTCTTTTTAAAAATAAATACAGTAATTATGTTAGATGTGTTTATTATGAGTATAATATAAAATGGTTTGGAAAAAATCTGAATGTTGTCCAAACGACTCTGATTTTAATACTGGATAAATCTATCAAGCATAAAAATGAGTCATTAAATAGTGTATTATTTTTTCTCATCCCTATCTCTTTTTGTAAGAGAGATATTTATAAAAATTTGCATAAAATTGCATTATACTTCTTCCAAGACTTACCTTAGGCTTACCATTGTGGCTCTGTGTTTTCATTGAAAACTGCCATGTGGCAGATTTTCCTCTTCCTCTTCATGGAGCTTGTTTAGAAATGCTAGTTTCTAAGAAACTATAAATAAAACCAATTTAGTGAGATAACAGTGCAACCCAATGGATCAAATTGCCTAATTTCATCTGACAGTATATGAACATACCAGGGACACTGAAGCTCACCTGGTAAGGCTGGCTGTTGATTACAAACTATGTGTGTAAATGTCTAGCACAGTACACTGCACAAACTTTAAAACAGGTGGTTAGCTGCTGTCCTTGTCATAATTATGACATTTGAGAAGTCAAATGCTAGGAAGAGAGCATTGTGTGATATCCTAAGCAGGCTGAAGGGACGGGTCTGAGTTGTTCACAGGACAGAGCACATGCAAGGGCATGGGATGTGTATAGACAAGTTACATTCAAATATTTATCACTCTGAGCCTAATCAAAGGTAAATAAGGACTCTTAGACATTTTTTGTGTGTGTATGTGAGAAGGATATTCAATTCTTTCAGTTATACAGCATACACTTTTACATTTCTATTTTTTAACAGAAATTTACTGTTCATTGGGACCTTGATAAAACTTAAGCATTCAATCCTAATCAAATTAAATTCTATTGAGTATATTCTAATAAAACTTTTTGGGACAAAAGTTTCTAGAGGTCCAATGTCAAATTTTTCATGAACAAAGTAAAGGTTTATAAATATTTTGGCATTTCATAACTTTTCCTACTATAGCTTGAGGACTAATAAGAAACTCAACAGAAGTAGAGACTTGATGGCCTGCATGAATATGTTCTGTATGTCTTCCCTCGCTCTGGGAAATTTTATTCACAAGAACAAAATAATGGTGTCTTTTCACTAACCAAAGCACCCATTATGTTGATCAGATCACACTACCACTTGCAAGTGACCAAAATTAAGTGAATAACAAGCGATCACCACCATTCTCATTAACGATGTTGAAGAGAAAAAAAAAATTAGGATTTTTAACTGATAGGTACAAGCATTAGGCAAAAATAGAGAAAAGAGAAGCCAAATCAAGTCAATATATGTCAGTAATAAAATCTAAAAATAAGACATCACTAAACTATAGATGTTATTCTAGGTCTCAAAAATTTGCAAGATATCTATTTAAATTAAAATCTCACTTCCCAAAAAGTCCAAAGTGAAAAAGTATCAATTTTAGTGAAGATATCAACATACATATAAGCATATATGCATATATGAATAATGCAGAATAGATTTACAAATAAGTTAATTTGGGCATTTTTACTTGTATTTATAAAGAAAATGAATAGATATCTTTGTATACAAATTCTTATCCTTGAGAAATGGGATTTAGAAATAAAGGTTCAAACATCTCTCTTAAAAATAACACTGAAATGTGTAACGACCCATTAAGCCTCCTGGTTGGCAACTTTCTAAATCTGGCTTCATTTGATCTAACTTCACAAGTTTGACAAAGTCATTTCAGTTTATATCATTAATACCTGGTTATCCACTTTCAGTACATGTACTATCTGGCTATGAGCCCATAAATAATATTGTTTTCAATGTATAAATCTTAAAGTAAGTTCTAAAGGGAAATGCTACTCAGTAGATAAAATCTCTTGGAATTTCTTATAGCAAAGTTTTCTCAAATTTAAATCGTTTGGAAACAGCCTTTTGTTCCATTTTCTCTTTTTCAGACTGTCTGCATTGTCCTAAAGAATATGAAGTAACTATAATTAATTCCTCTGTTAAAACTGATTTCTTGGTTTCTGATTGCTGAGTATCTGAATTAACTTCAGGCACAAAATCACCTTGGATGGCATTTGCTTCATCTAATGGCCCTTTCACCTTGAAAGAAAGATCTTGAATACTGCTCTGTGTCAACCATGGATGTTTCAGATATTCTTCAGCGGTGGCTCGATCTCTGTATAAAGATACACATTTTACACTTAAGACAAAATAGTTTAAAATCCACTTGTGAATGAAAGTATAAGGTATTATACATGTTGTATTATAATTTGGGAAGTATGAAGAGGTGGCAAAATCTTACTGAATAAAACTAGAAGTTTTGGCATTTGCGTGCAAATACCATTCCTCACAATGCTGAAAAATATTTTAAAGAAATAGTAAATCTCTGAAAGCCCTTTAGAAGACCAAAAACAGACAAAAATATCTATTATACTGAGGTACAGTTCATATTTTTTAAAAACATTTTGATTTTTGTCACTTTTTCTTTCAACAGATATAAAGCCAAAGGTTTCATCTAGTTTTATGTCTGCATATGATGTCTTCATTTTGGTGTTTGTTATTAAACTTTCGTTTAGAGGCGATCACTCAAAAATTGACAAATATCAAGTTAACTAATACTCAGTTTTCTTAACTAAAAGTGTCTTGATGAAGTCAACAGCTGACTCAGATACAACATCAAATTCATCCTCAGAATAATTTAAATTCACCTATGAGATATTTAGGAATGTTTCTTGTTTATTATCTCCTAAGAAAGGTGACATTCCTGTAAGCATGACATATGTTAACACTCCAATGCTCCTAAATCAAAATGAAAATGTAAGAAAAGTTAGTGTCATATTCATTTGTTGGAACTAATTTGATCAGTTTTTCATAAATAACTCTTACCGCATATCCGTTCCATGCTGATAGGTTCATGACTAAGAATTTCAGGAGCTGGTATCAGCAACAGAAGAAAACATTTTGCTTTGTGAAAAAAAGTTTCTAATTTGCTCTTTTAGATAAAAAAAAAATACTCATTAGAAACTGAGCCGCTGTTAGGTGTGGGCTAAAATTAGTTAACATTATAAATCAAATTAATATGCATTATTGTAAAGTTTAACTAGATGTGTGTAATTAACTTGTTTACTTTTCAAACCTCCACCCATCATTCCTGGGTCCTAGTTTTGTTAAAATATTTGAATGCATAAATACTGTAATGTAAACTTACAACTTTTTTTAACACCTTTCTCTTCCTATACCTTCTATTTAATCAAGCATCATATGTTGTGATGATGTGCCCCTAGAAAGATGAAAGAAGGGGTTAAGACTAGAAGCCTCTATGCCAACAGCCACAGCAGCCACATTTCCTGATTGAATACCTGGCGATTACATCGGTAGGCTATTGTTTAACTCTGTTCCCACAAGAAAGAGTAGGAGGAATTTATGGGAAACATGGTATGGGAATCTGACCTTTTAACATTCCGCTTTCTGCTTCTGTGCCCCCGCTTACGCATCATATCAGACTACCATTTGGTGACGGGTAATGAGTAGATGATGTATAGATCCATTGTGACTGGGATATAGTAATTAATGGATTTTTGGGTATAAAACTGTGGACCTGAAATGGGTCGAGGCTGCTCCTTTGGAAGGACAGCCACTGGCTAATAAACTGCCTCTAATATCAAAGCACTCAGGTTGAGTCTGGTTGTTCTGGTCACAACAATGTAAGAGATTACTGCTTTTAAATCTATCTCAATGCCATCCATGGCTTTTCTTCCCACAGCTCTCACTAAAGTCCACAGCATTTTCCCCTTTGTTTCCCACTTGTTTTGCCTCTCTGATCTATTCTCTATGTCGTAGCTAGGGTCAGCTTTTAAAATGTCTTCCCATTAACAAAAAGTCAGTCACCAAGATTAAAAAAAAATTGGACATCCTCAGATAACGTGCATCACACACAACAAAGGTGCATCTATAAAATTGAAAGAACAATAGGCTGTGATAAGATTTAACTAAACTGCTGTCACACATAAAGGCAATGGAAATGAGATAGGAGTTACACTAGGGGCCCTCCCCAGGGCAGCCAAAATGAAAAATAGTCTTGAAACAATAGTCTTGATTTAACTGTTAGACCTGACACAATAGCGAGGCAATGATAGGAACATTCCCCAACATAGGCATGTGCAGAAAGACAGCTGGTATGACCTAGAATTCACCTCTGATTCATTATATGATCATTATAATAAATTTTACATTGCAGCTTTAACCCCCTGCCCCCGCCATGGACAAACTGAGTGTATTATGGATATACTCATGTTCAGAAAGGGCTTCAGTAACAGGGGGAGGACCAAAGCCTTTCAGGCAGAATAAAAGAGCCCCAAGCAGGAGGTTTGAGTCTGACCTCTTGGCATCCCTCTCTTCTGAGAGTATACTTTATCTTCGAGGTTGACCAATCTTGGCATCCCACTCTCCCACCTGGGAAGTGTACTTTTGCTTTCAATAAAACTAGCTTGCTTACAAATTGCTGGGCATCTGTCTGCCTCTCACTGTCTTTCTCTCAGTATTCTTTACTCTGTCTCTCACTGTTATCACCTATCTTGGTCCCTCTCACTCTGTCTCTGAGAGGAGACCACTCTCTGTCTGCAGAGTGTTACCCCTTTTCTAATAAACTTTGCTTTGATTCTTACTTTGGTGTGAGTTGAATTCTTTTTCTACACTCTCAGCCAAAGGACCCTATTCTTCTCTCGGTGCAGGGCTTGTTCCCACCCCTCAATTCGGGGAAATTTTCCCTGTCCTGCCTCACTTCTCCACTGTATGGATTCTTTTAATTGTAAAACATGTATCTCTTTTATAAGAAAATTGAATTCAGAATAGTGAATTTACCTCTAGGGAAGAAGGGACAGGAATGAGAGAGAGTGGTCACAGGGCCCTTTAACTGTATGTATAATGTGAAGTTAAAATGGTAAATTTTATGTTAGAATATTTTATCATAACAAAAAGAAAAAAATGGAAATTCCATAACATGTTAAGAATTGATCAAGCTGGTTGGTAAGTACCAGGCTGTTCATTATATAATGAACAATTTAGAAAAAAATTTTTAAAGAAAGGACTCATTTACTCTAACAAGATAAAATAAATGAAAAGGTAGCCAGAAAAACAAAGCAAAAGAAACAGAAGGGCCGTTAAAAAAAAAACAGCGTATAGCCCCGAACACCTGAGTAGATGACCTGTTTGTGAGCAGTTCGTAAACGTCACCTCAGTCTCATGTGGAAACTTAAGGTTTCCCATTTTGAGCTCTAGGTTGCACCTGAGAAGTAAGAAATAATAGAGATGGCATGATTTAGAAAAAGGACATTTGTCAGTGCGACGTGGAAGCTGGGTCCGGTGCAGGGTAGGGCTTGCAAGGGGTCCTGCTAGGTGGGGAGAAGGGGTATCGGCCAGGAGTGACCTGGGAACCCCTGGGCGGAGGCATTGGAGGACTGACCAGGAGTGGGCGCCGGGCAGGGCTGTGCTGCCCCCGGCCACCATGGGCCCCTGTCCCTCTGTCGTTTGGTCCTTTCACAGTAGGCTCATCTCTCAACCATAACAGCAGTAGGGGCAGCCCTGCTTTTTCTTTTGCCCAGGTATTTCTTTGGAGGAAGACTAAGCTGCACCCCTACTAAGCTGCATCTCCTCAGGTCCCTAGAGAGCTGTGCAAGCAGCTAGCCTCCTGCTGTGGTAGTCAGAACCTTCCCTGGGCGGGGAGGGGGGGGCAGGAGAGGGGAATGGGGGGGGTGTCTTGCATCTCTCCACTCCTGCAGATGCCAAGAACTGAGGACCAGGTTCCAGGACTACCCAGTGTGGTAATAGAAAGACATTCTCAAATATGCAAGGACTTAAGAAAATCCCCCCTTGAAAAGAAAAATCTACTTATTGATACAATTGAGTCAACCAAAAGATGATTTTTATCAAAAGTACACAGATAGGAAGGTTACACTATGAAAAGGCAAGCAATATGTACTGAATTCATATAAAAACAGAAATCTAAAAAGTGATAATTACAACATAAAAAATGGAATAAAAATGTTCTAATTCTAGGAAAAAATAAAAGTCACATAACAATTACTGGTGGGAACAAGACCCTCCCCACACACATGAATATGAGGGAAGAAAAAGTTGGAAGGTAATGTTAGGTATGCTAATTTCCTCAACTTCAATACCTGAAATCTTTGAGTTGAGAAACAGGTTATGAATATTATTTAAAGTTTAAAAAAAATACTAGGAAATTTAAAACAAAGTGCTTAGCATCCAAATCACTGGATGGGAAGAAGTAAAATAAAGACTAAATACATGGGAATGGGGAGCATGGCATAAAGAATGCAGTTAGCATTCTTTACTTTTTGACCTCTAGGTCTAAAGAGCCACCATTTGTCCAAGACCTGTTTCATTTCTGAAACTTTACAAAGAGCTGTTTCATTTCTGAAACTTTAAATGTTAACATTATAATCTCTTTAAATTATTTCACTGCCTTGCTCTACTACAGAAATCTTTTTTAAACCTTATTCAACCACTAATCCTTCTATGCAACATTTATTTTCCACTCTATCAAAAAGTCACAGTTTACTTCTTTTTCTACAAAACCTAGTGTAGTTTATCACTTCAGCGACTCTCTTGCTTGTACCTTCAAGGTAAAAGCAGCTCCTTACATAGCAGATGGCCAGACCCACTATTAATCACACATCCCACTCTTCTGAATACTTACCCACATATTCAGGTGTGCCCATGATTTCACGGAGCTCTTCATTGCTCTTCATTATTCTTGAAAGACCAAAATCAACTATCTTAATTTCACCCAGTGGAGATTCACTTGTCAGTAGAATATTCTGAGGCTAAAAAATAGCACCCCTCCAAATTAACAAAAAAACCATGACTGAATATATAGATCAGGTACCCTATAAAATATCCACATTTCATATGTGAAATTGAGATTGAGGACTTTTAACAGTAAGTTGTCATTTATTAAATAAATACTTTAACAGCATACTACATGTAAGACAGCAGGCCTGTACAATCTATTCTCTTATACTGGCTCCTGTACATAAATATACATCTACCCCTATCTTAAAAATAAAACAAAACCATTCATAAAAAATATCCCTCATGACCTTGCTATTCGCTCAAAGCCCAGCTTTTCAAAAGCATAGTCGTAAACACTTGCTAGCATTCCTCAATCCAGCTGAATCTGGATTTTACCCCTAGCATTCAATTTGTTCTAAAGTCACTAAAATCTCACTAAAATCTTTAATAATCAGACTCACTAAATCCAATGGATGGCTTTCAGGTTACTGTTTGCATGCAGTGACTACTTTGGCACTGTCAATCATCTTTATATTCCCTCTTGCATCTGTTCCTCCCTCTGTAGATACCTCACCATTTTCATAGAATTTTTTCCTTCTGGCCTCCTTTTAAATACTGGTGTTGTGCAAGATCTCTCTCTGGCTCGTCCTCCTTTTCCAAAATTCTGCATTTCATTTTTGAGCAAATTCAGCTGCTATTTACATTTTGATGACTTTTACCCCAAACTCTCTGCAGACTCAGATCTAAATAAAATCAGATCTCTTCATTTGGCTGAAAACGTAACACTTTCGACTCCCCAATATGGGGCAAGGGCCTTTAATTCAATAAACATCTTTAATGAAAGTTTTTCTTCCAGCCCCACCAAACCCTTCCTTTTCTTCTGTATTCCTAATCTCAATGCCCAAGTCAAACATTGAGGAATCATCCTGAAGTACTCTGTCTCCTTCATCTTCAACCATTTCCACATCTAGTTAAGTCACCAGTCATGCCAATTCTATTTCCTAAATCTCAATATCTCCATTGCTTACAGCTTGGCCTTTCATTATTATTATTATATTATTATTATTATTATTATTATTATTTTTTACCAGTGACATAGGGAAGAGGCATGAGAAACTAAACAAATTAAACCAAGTTGTATTCAGAACTATAACGTGCTACCAGACCAACGGAAACCTACAGAACAAAGGAAGATTCCTGCAGAGGTTACTAACAAACTATTTACCATAACTTTAACACTGTATACCCACACTATGAAAGGAAAACAGGAAAATAAAGTCTTTAAGCTACTACACAAAATAACCCAACCATTCATTCCCTATGGCCAGACCACCGTGAACCTACAGAACAAAGGCTAAGATTACTAACATATCTTTAATACTGCACATACCCATACCATGAAAGAAAAAAAATAAACTTAAAGCTGTAATTCATAGAAACTAAGAATCACATATAAACTAAATTCCTCTAAACCCTTTCAACCAACTGCTTACTAATCTCACCCCTTTGATGTCTCAAAGGCACCTCAAATTCAACATACCAAAGCCAGATTCACATGTTTACCTCCAAAATCATATTCTTATGCCAATGACAGGCACCTCAGTGAATGCTATTCTCATCCAGCAGGATAGGAGAGAACACTAAGAATCATCTTTGTCATTCCCTTCTCTCCCTTTCCTCCACCAGTTAGCTAATATGTCACCATAACCTGATTTTAATTTGTAAATTTAAGCATTTCTAGACTTTGTCTAATTTTCTCTAAGTATAGAACACTAACTCAAGCTACCATTTTTTAAAAAATTGAAACAGCCTCTAAATAGTTTGCCAAGATCTATTCTGCCCATACTGTAACCAGAAGGATGTTTCATACTATATAAATCTGATCTGTTATTCCCCGGCCTAAACCCTTCAGTAGCTTCCATTCCCTCTTATGTTAACCTCCAACCTGATTAATGTGATATTCAATACTGCCACAGCAATCTCCTGCCTAGCCCTGCAGACTCATCGTATACCTATTTGTTTCCTTTGGCTCAGTGAAATTGAGTCTCACTCAACATTGCTCAGTCTCTCATACTTGCCATGCTCTCTCTCACAACTGTATCTTTATATATGGTACTCCCTCCAGCTAAGATACTTTGTTTCTGTTTTTCTCTGCCTAGAGTCAACCAACTGTGAAGAAGACCAAGTATGTCAGTGAAGCGTATTATAGCAATTTTGAAAAATGTATGGGGCTACAATATGAAAAAATAAAGTATAGCTGGTCCCTCTCTTTAAAAAAAGGTCTTACTATCTCCCCAACTGTCCATCCTACCCTTTTCTGTTATGAAAATGCTTGTAGATTTATTAACGCCTGGATTCAGAAATAGAATAGAATAATCTACAGCTCCATGAGAAGAAGAGCCACAGTACTGGTCACTGTGATATCACCAGGATCAGTGTCCGGCACACAGTAGGCACACATTATTTGCTGAGTGAAAAAAAAAGACATTTAACTATAAAAAAAATTAAGAGTATCTATTTTGTGTCACGAACAGTGGTACTATAAATACAAGTAATATCGACTCCATACTGCCAAAGAGTTCATAATCAGAACAGAAAACAGATGGAACTATCAGGCTCACTAACTGTGCTGTGTGTTTTAAGTGCTGTGGTAGACAAAGTGCTCAGGCAATAAATAAAGTAAATGAATGAATGAATGAATGAATAAATAAATAAATACATACATAAATAAATAAGGAGGCATAATTTTGTCTTGGAGAATTAGAAGAGATAAGTGAACAGATCCTGAAAGAGAAACAGGATTTCATAATTTATAACATTTTTATTGATGTCCGACTGAGCTATGACCTGGGAAAATAACAGAAAACAAGGCATGCGTCCTCTTTTGTTTTGGTGCTTTACATTCTAATGGGAACAAAAGATACAAATAAATAATATAAGTTCAGGTAGTTTTAAGCACTTTGGAGAACTCAGAGTAGGGTAATGGATGAGGGAATGCCTGCTGGGCATGTGTTTTTGTGCAGGTGGATGCTGTTTTTATGGAAGCTGAGGGGAGGCTTCTCTGGGAAGGCAATATTTGAGAAGAGAACAATGTTAAGAATGAGTCAGACATGGCAGAATATTTTGGGGATGGGGTAGGCAGGGAGCATTCCAGGCACAGGAAAGAGCAAGTATAAAGGCCCTGAGGCAAGGACAAGCTCCTAGTAGAGAAACTGCAAACTGGAGAGCAGAACACAGGTAAAAAGGAGATTTGTGGTAGTAGGCATGAGACAGGAAAACAAACAGGGGTGGAAGGACAGGAATCACAGGGCTTTGTAGGCCATTCTGTAGTAATTGGCAGAAGGCACATCTCTGCAGAAGGAAAAGGACATTCCAAAAAAGAAAAGGTCAGATGCCAAACTATACAGGCAAGCAAGTGTATAGCATGATCTGTAGAAAAGATTATCAAATACAATAATGTGGCTGGAAATATACTTCTGAAGCATATGCCTTTATCCTGTTTTTAAAAGTTGTGAGAGGGGGAGAAAGAGTGAGGAAGATATGATGAAGCATGGGACAAAAAAAACAAAACAAAAAAAAAAAACAAGAAATTTTACACATTGTGCTGTCAAAATCTATAGCCCATTGTGACTAATAAGGTATAGGAGCAGTGATAATGAGATGCTTATGTCATTCACAGACCGATATAGTCAGGTTGGTAAGAGAGGACAATTAGTTCAATTTTGATTCTCAGACCCAGAATTTGATTTTCAGACCCAGACTACCCAGTATAGATGTAAGGATAGTTAGAAATGCAGTTTGGAGAGAATGCAAGGATGATACAACTTTGTAGATCAACAGCATACAGGTAAGACTAAAACTGTGGATGTAAATGAGAGGAAGAGTATATGGTAAGAAGAGAAGTGGACCTAGATGAATTTTGGCTGATAACTGCATTTGAGGGTAAGCAACAAGAGTTATGAAGGAGATGAGAAATAGTACTCTGAAAGTGAGGCTAAAAACTCAGATATAATATTGTAGTAAGAAAGGAAGAGGAGGGTCATCAGCTAGGAAAAGGGGAAGAATGAAGAGACCACTAAATATAGTAAATAAACAAGCAATGAAAAACCCTTGAGAAAGTAATTTTTAATAAAATAATGTGAGAAAAAGCTAGATTACAAAAAGTTGAAAGGCTAAATGATCTTTATATTACAGGTCTTTTTGACTTAAATATCTTTTGATACCCTTTAAACCAGTCACATAATTTAAAATTTTCTAGTAGCCATATTACAAAAAGTAAAATGAAAAAGGTAAAATTAACTTTAATATACTTATTTATCTAAAAAGATCTAAAATATTATCCCTTTGATATGCAATTAAAACCGAAAATTATTGATATATTTAACTTTTTTTCATACTAAGTCTTTGAAATCTAGTGTGAATATCACACTTGGAGCACATCTCAGTTCAGATAAGCCACATTTCAAGTGCTCAGCAGCCACATGTGGCTGGTGGTACTGGATTGATTAGTCAGCTATAAACTCTTAAAAAAGAAAAAAAAAGATCTAAATAATATACCAGGAAATGAATTCTCAGTATCTCTTACACAATGTCCTAATTTATTACTACTATGCAATTATGAAATTATAGTTTATTTGGAAAACACATTCATAAAAATAAATAAGACATTTCTTTATAGTGAAAACAATAATACCGTGGCTCAGTGTAATCTACAGTTTTGTAAAAACGTGTTTTGTTTTTGTTTTAAATCATAGAGAGTTTTGACTACAGTTAAAAACTTAAAACTGAACAAAAACCAAAAACAAATTACTGTGATTATAGAAATTTGGACTTTGGAGGCATGCTAATTTGTTACAAATACCCAAACCAGATAAAGCACATACCCTTGCTCCCCACTCACCCTCAAAAAAATCAAGAATGCTCAATCAGTCAGTGTCAGAATCAATTTCCCTTTTAAATAATAAAATAACTAGAGGCTTTAGTAATATAAACTTCATTACAAAGTCACATTCTCTTTGTTAATTATGTTCTAGCTATTTCTTCTGGTAAAAGCAAAAGAAAACAAAAAATTCCTATGTAGTACCATGATTACAAGTCTCCAGACTTCTCAAGGCAATTTTAGTTTTATTACATCAATAAAATATAACAATACAACAAAATGTACTATTCAGGAAAATCGATGAAGATTTTGGCTCTGTGATATATATTTATCAATGAACATGTTTAACCCTTCCTAGTACATTCAGATGACAAGAGAAATATTACTAAGTAGAAATATTCATAAGATCTAAAGATTCATTTGTAAGTAATAAAACACGTGCACTGATTTCCAGTAAAGATGGCAGAGTAGGCAAATGGTGGTTCACCTTTGCCTATGACCACATCAAAATTACTACTAAACTTCAGAACAATCATCACTGAGTACTGCCTGAAGTCTAGCTGAACAGAAGTCTTGTAACTAAGGATATACAGAAGAAGCC
Organism: Eonycteris spelaea; assembly: GCA_003508835.1. Classification (NCBI taxonomy): domain Eukaryota; kingdom Metazoa; phylum Chordata; class Mammalia; order Chiroptera; family Pteropodidae; genus Eonycteris; species Eonycteris spelaea. Next base: position 4,569,753 of record PUFA01000147.1, on the reverse strand, counting down.
ACATTAAGACTGGTAGGAGGGATGGAGAAACAGAGCCAACTAATCCCACACCCATGTTAGTGGTTAAAAATCTGAAGGAATATCTCAGCTGCAAAAGTATCCCTGAGGAGCGAGGTGGTCCCAGCCGTACACCTGGCCCCCAAGTCCAGGGTTCCAGTGCCAGGAAGAGGAGTCCCCATAACTTCTGGCTATGAAAATCAGTGGGGATTGTGGATGAGTAAGACAGAAGCTGCTGGAGTCCCAGGTACTCCTCTTAAAGGGCCCACACATGGACATACTTGCTAATGGACTCATTTGCTCTGAACTCCAGCACGGGGGCAGCAGCTAAAAAGCACCAGTGATAAACAGGGAGGAACTGAATTCTCTGGTTTTAGGGTGAAGGCTAGAGGTCAGCTTTCTCCCAGACAGAGAAGTGCTGGAGAAGCCAGTGTTCCTTTGTTGAGCTCTCCACAAACCCAGCCACAGGTACAGGATGGCACCAAGTCTGAGTCTCCATCAACCTGGTTAACACCATTTACCCTGCCCTGGTCTTGAGCACTCATCTGACCAAACTTGTGGTCCCACCCCAGACATTTCCAGTGACTTTTCCATACAAACAGCTTGTCTTGGCATGTGCTGCAGACTTTCTTAAAATCTCCCAAAGATTCAGAAACCCCAAACAAGCATTGTCTAGCCTCGATATGCCCCATATCTCTTGCTAAGTGGCCCAAGCCTCTACTAATGGAAGCCAGCCTCAGTTTCCAGTTGGGCCTCTACCAGGGATCTCCAAGTCCACCACAAGCAAGAACCATCTGCAGATCACTTTGTAGTTCATACCAAGTGGCCCTGTGCAGGGCACAGGCAGTAGCTGGTCTTGGCTTGCACCACAGTCCCTCCTAAAAAGCCACACCAACACATCCAGTGTCCAGCTTCAGATCACACCAGAAATCACCCAACAATCTCCACAAATGACAAATCCAAAGGGCAAACTTGGTAACTACCAGAACCCTGCTACATTGAATCGTGCTCTGTGGAGTCAGCTCTTGGACAACAGCTGTTCCTCTGTAATTATCAGCCAGACCTTACAATCAGCCTGAGGGCCAGTCCCTCCCATTGATGTGCAAAAAGCAACCAATGCTCAACTACAACAGAAGGACAAACACAACCCAGGCAAGGAACACACCTGCACCATCTAGCTCAGGTGACCAGGGAGACTGTCACTGGGCCCCACAAGACACCTAATACATGAGGCCATTTTACTAAGACCAGGAGATATAGCAGCTCTACCTAATACATAGAAACTAACACAGGGAGATGGCCAAAATGAGGACACAAAGAAGCATGTCCCAGATGAAAAGCAGAGAAAAAACCTCCAGAAAAAGAACAAACAATGAAGAAAAACAATTTACTAGATGCAGAGTTCAAAACACTGGTTACAAGGAACTTAGAGAAAGAATAGATGTTTTCAGTGAGAACTTCAACAAAGAGAAAACATTAAAATGGAGATAGAAAACATAAATCATAAATAGTCATACATTAAGAATACGATAACTGAAATGAAGACTACATTACAGAGAATCAACAGTAGATTAAATAGAACAAAGAATAGAATCAGCAATTTGGAAGACAAAGAAGCACAAAACAATCAGAAGAGCAAGAAGAAAAAAAGAATCCAAAAAACAAAAAAAAATGTGGATAGTTTAAGGGGCTTTTAAGAGAACATCAAGTATACCAACAGGCAGCAGCTGATCTTGGTTTGCACTGCAGTTCCTTCTAAAAAGCCAAAGCATCATGAGGGTACCAGAAGGAGAAGAGAGAGAGCAAGAAGTTGAAAACCTATTTGAAAATAATGTATGAAAACTTCCATAACCTGGTTAAGGAAATAGTCATACAAGTCAAGAAAGCACACAGAGTCCCAAACAAGATGAACCCACACCAAAACACTTCATAATTAAAATGCCAAAGGTTAAAGACAAAGAGAGAATCTTAAAAGCAGCAAGAGAAAAGCAATTAGTTGCCTAAAAGGGAACTCCAATAAGACTGTCAGCTGATTTCTCAACAGAAACTTTTCAGGCCAAAGAGACTGACCCAAAGTACTCAAAGTGATCAAAAACAAGGACCTACAACCAAGATGGCTCTACTCAGCAAAGCTATCATCATTTAGAATAGAAGGAGAAAAAGAGCTTTCCAGTCAAGAAAAAGCTAAAGGAATTCATCACCACCAAACCAGCATTAGAAGAAACGTTCAAAGGACTTCTTTAAGAAGAAAAAGCAGTTCAAAAATATAATAAAATAGCATTAACTACATACCTACCAATAATTACTTTAAATGTAAATGGACTAAAGGGTCCAATCAAAAGATATAGGGTGGCTGAATGAATAAGAAAGCAATATATACACTGCCTAGAAGAGACCCACTTCAGATTGAAAGACACACAGACTGAAAATAAAGGGGTGGAAAAAGATATTTCATACAAATGGAAATGAAACAAAAGCTGGGGTAGCAATACTTATATCAGATAAAATAGACTTTAAAACAAAGGCTATAACAAGAAACAAAGAAGGACCAAGCAATTCCACTTCTGGGTATTTATTCTAAAAAACCCAGAACACTAATTCAAAAGACACACGCATCCTTATGCTCATTGCAGCATTATTTACAATAGCCAAGATATGGAAGCAGCCTAAGTGTCCATCAGTAGACAAATGGATAATGAAGATGTGGTACATATATACAATGGAATATTACTCTGACATTAAAAAAAATGAAATTTTGCCATTTGCAACAACATGAATGGACTGAGAGGGTATTATGCTAAGTGAAATAAGTCAGAAAGAGAAAGACAAATACCATATGATTTCACTTATTTGTGGAATCTAAAAAAAACAAAGTAAACAGACAAAACAGAAACAGAACCTTTTTGATGGTTCTGTCATAGATACAGAACCTTTTTGATGGTTGCCAGATGGTAGGTGTGTTGGGGAGATGGGTGAAAAGAGAAAGGGAATAAGATGTGAAAATTGCCAGTTAAGTAGCTAAAATGTTTCCCCCTTACATTTTATTTAAATTTTACACTCTCTAGGAAATGTTTTATTTAGTTATAATGCAAAGCTAGCTAGTTGGTTTGATGGTAATATAGTAAATTCTAAATTAGTGTGATCCAATTATTAAAATATTATAGGCCCAGTCACATGCATCCATGATATACCAAAGTGAAAGACATTGTTAGAGATTGTAATGAGATTTCTAAAAATCATGAATCAAAATCAGAGCTACTTCAGGAATTTCACATTTAATGTTTATTACATTGTCTCTACCAATGTTTGACCACAGGTACTTTTTGAAAATAGACCTTACTCCTCTAAGTAAAATGTAAGTACAATTATATGACTATAATGTTTGTCAGTCTGTATGACAAAATATACCCTCTCCTGCTGGAGCCAGCTGGCTAAAGTCAAACAGCACCTAAAAGAGGGGGGTGAAGTCTAAGGAAAAAAGAAGAAGACAGGAAAGCGCGTTGGGAGGGCATACAGTCAATGCTGCCCTAGAGTTTATTTAGCATAGTCCTTATATTTCTTATTGAACACAATAGCAAGGCACAGAGTACAATACCATAGGAATGCTGGCATTTACATAAGTTCCTATACATCCTTCCCTCAAGGTTCAAACATCCTAGCTATTTGAAAAATATTCCACTATCTTATAAGGATTACTTTAGGAGGCAAACCTCTACTTCAGGGTCAGTAATGTTTAACTCAAATCCCTGCTTCCTAGAACCATTGTTTAAGCAGTCTCAGTAACTGCTTTATGGCCTGTAAGCTATGACTTCTTCAGTGTCTCAAAATGGCTCCCGACACTCTCCAATAAGTGAAATACATATGCTGAAAACGAAGATAAGTACTTCAGCTTAGTTAGACCTTTCTAGGAAATTCAGTTCATGATAAAGAAGTGTCTCACAATACCTAATTCTATTTAAAATGCATGAATTCCAGTTGATAAGAGAACAAAGTCAATGGAGAGGTAATGATAGTGGAACAAAAAACATAAAAACTGTCCTCAAATAGACAATGGCAGTAGGGAGGTATTTCTAAAATCTTATTTGTCTGTGTCATTGGAAATCTTTTTATTTGTTTTGGTATCTTCACCTTTGTACATAATCCATTTAATATTTACTAAACAATTACCATTGGATAAGGTCAGGTAAAACTGAGGCTAACCTGCTTGATAAGGCTTATGGTATCATGGACAAGGTTTTAATGAACATTTAACCAGGCAATAAAAGTTCCAAGTAAATTGACTTTATCTGTTAAAACCCAGATCATCTTCTGATCTTGGAAGCTAAGCAGGGGCAGGCCTGCTTAGTACTTGGATGGGAGACCACCTAGGAAGACCAGGTGCTATCAGCATAAAAAAAAAAAAAAAGGATTGTAAGCTGACAAGGTCCTTGGAATCTGTGAGATCAACCAAAGGTTATCTTGCCTAAATAAAATAAAATAATAAAAAAAATAAAATAAAACCCAGGTCAGAGTACAGAAATAGGTTAATAATCCTGTCTAAATTAATTTGGGGGACTGTTTAGAAATGTTACCTCTCTTTCAGGTAGTATACTGATGCTTACATTATCAGTGGTCAATTTAATTCTCAAATGGGAAAGTTCAAGCTTCTAGTTCCTAGTCTGTTCCTCTACTTCTCATTATAATATAACAGAGTGGACAAATTAGTGATGGAACATCTAGTATAAAATTGTGGAAAGACCTAACAAGTAGAAGATCATTCAAACATGAAGAATACTAGATTTTAAGGCTAGATATTTTTGTGCTGTTTTTGGTCAAGTCCTCCCCATGACTGAAGTAAAAGCAAGTCACTGTGCCAATGACTAACTAACCAAATTATTGAGGTTATTCTGAGACTTTTAGCTTTGTTCCGATTTTGGTAGACTTACTGTTTTTCAGATTTGTCAATCCTTGCATGGTTTATATGTAAATGATAGGCTTTCCCTGAATCACAGTTTAGTATTGTTTCTATTTTTGTGGACCTATACATACTCCAAAATCTGTATCTACTACTCCTCAAAGAATTTTCCATGTTCAATTTAAGATATTTGGCTGAGAGTTTTTAGTCTTTTGGCAAACGGATCATTTGGGGCCTTGACCTGAGCCAAAGAGTGTATTTCACATTATGTCAATTATCTCTTTTTTAGGCGTAAATATAATAGTTATTCTAACTTCTAGATATTCTACTAATTATTCTACTAATTTGAAGTTACCATACACATTGGGATTATCAATTTTTGCAGAATGGAAACATAAGAAAACATATCTTTGTAGCTTAATCTCTCAAGCTCTTAGAAACTGAGAGTCAATTTTATAATCATAAATTGTTTCTGAGCAGATGGCTATTAAAAGGTATAGAACAGTAAATTCTGTCTAGACTCTTATAGATCACAGAATTCATCTGGAGATGATCTTTTGGCAGAGATAATTCCCATCCGCACTGCTGCCACACCAACCCCATCTCTGCCCTTCCTTCTTCAGCAATTCACTTTGAAACATGTCTGACTGCATATGTGAAGAGTCCAAGGGCAGAAGAAAGGCTAAGAACCCTCTAGGCCACTTTATCCACTGATTCCTCCAGGTCTAGGAAACATGAAGAGTCCAGTTTCTAACAACAAAGGCCCATCATTAAAGCCTCTTTTAAGGCTGAAAAGAATTCTACACCAAGTGTACTGGGTAGAAAGAAATATGATTTATACTGATTAGATTGGGGAAAAAAGGATATAATTTCCTTGTATAAATACACAGTTGAACCTGGTACTCTAGAATTTAATATTCAGTTTTGATTGCTTTCAATTAACATCAGAATCATGACACATAGTGTTGGCAACCTGCTTGACTTGCTACTTAATAATTTCCTGAACAATGGACATAGTTTGAGCAGTCATAAATTGAAACTCATTTCCTATAGGTACAATGTTATTTAAATTGGGGTTCTGTTCCTAGGATTCCTTTCTACATCATACAACTAGCAAAATGTCATAAATTAAAACGACTTTACAAAATTAAGTGTATAAAACTAATCATGAGAAAAGACACAGCACAAACAGTACTTTTGGGAATTATTCTGCATGGCTGATACTAACTGAGGCTTTTAAAAGTATGAGTGCACTGAAGTTTGGACTGCAGAGACCATTGTTCTGATAATTGCTCCCAAGGAAAATGTAGGTGGGTATTACTTGCATCAAAGATCTTTGAATCTCTAATCCATAGGACAGACTGAAGGGAAAAATCAAAACCCCAATTCTCTAATCCATGCTATAAGCATTTTACCTAGTGATTTTAAAGCTATTTCAGCTTTAACATCCTGGGATGAAATGTGAGTACATACCTTTCCACCCCTGCCTTCAAATAATGCCACTTACTACCATAGTCTACTGTGTTTTAACTCTCCACTTTAAACACTACACTAAAAAGTTAAGACCCTTGAGAAAAATGTTTACAAAATGAATTTACATTGGCATCTCAGAAAACAATAAAAGTTTCCAAATTGTTCTTGCTCCTATATTTTCCATAGGAAACTAGTATTTGAAGAAATATCTTTACTCTTCCACCTTATTTCAAATGGAATTTTATCTAGTTTACTTTAGAAGTCAATCTATACTTGAGAGTGTTACTTCATACAATACAACTTAAGCACTATTATTTATATAGTCTGCAGTTTCGGCTTAGCAATTTGTTTTAACAAGCCTTTGCAGGTAATCCTGATCAGCACCAAAGTTGAATAACCACTGCCATAATCATCTTTCTGCTAGCAGCCAAGAGAGATCAGCATATGAGGGGGTAGTGAAATGAAGTTCAGGGTAGTAAAACCTTTTTTGGGTCCAGGGGTTTCAGCCTTCTCAGATTACTTTCTTTCCTAACCCTATCTCCTCTTGCTAAAAAAGGAATTGGAGTCACTGAGTATATTCTATGTTTGAAAACTGGTTCATTTCCCCACAGCCACACCTACATTTCATATAGAAGCAACAATCAGAAATTCAACAGGGATCTTCAACTTTCTTACCACAGATGCCTAAGGATACTTGTAATGCCTTAGGATATTTACTGTTTGTCTGAGCACCCATTCTCTATTCTTTTTCTAAAATGTTTTTAATTTCTCAATTATAGTAAACATTCAATATTATATTACATTAGTTTCAGGTGTATAAAAACCTAAAAGATTTCTAAATATTCATTTTGTATCCTGCTACTTTACTCAATTTATTTATCAATAAATAGACTTTCTATATCATATCATGTCATCTGCAAATAATGACATTTTTATTTCTTTCTTTCCAACTTGAACGTCTTTTCTTTTTCTTGTCTGATTGCTGTGGCTTGAACTTCCAACACTATGTTGAATAAAAGTGATGAGATACACATTCTTGTCTTGTTCCTGATCTTAAGAAAAAAGCATTTAGCTTTTCACCATCGACTATGATATTAGCTGTGGGTTTGTCATATATGGCCTTTTATTATGTTGAATTATGTTCCCTCCATTCTCACTTCGCTAAGAGTTTTTATAAACGGACGCTAAATTTTGACAAGTGTTTTTGCTGCATCTGTTGATGTAATCATGATTTTTATATTTCGTTTATGTTGTGTATGACATTAATTGATTAGCCAATATTGAGCCAACCTTTCATCCCAGAAATAAATCCCACTTGACCATGGAGTATGATCCTATTAATGTATTTCTGAATTTGGTTTCCTATATTCTGTTGAGAATTCTTGTATTTGTGTTCATCAGGGATACTAACATAGATAGAAAGATAGATAGATAGATAGATAGATAGATAGATAGATAGATAGATAGATATTTTTTTGTAATATCTTTGTGTGGTTTGGAATCAGGGTAATGCTGGCCTCATAAAATGAGCTTGAGAGCCTCTCTTCCTCTTCAATTTTTCAGATCATTTCAGAAGGATAGGCATTAATTCTTCTTCACATATTTAGGATAATTCAACTGTGAAGCCATCTGGTCCAGAATTTTTGTTTGTTGAAGTTTTTTTTGATTACTGTTTCAATTTCATTAAATTATTAGTCTGTTCAGATTTTCTGTTTTTTTTTTTTCATAATTCAGTCTTAGAAAATTGTATGTTTCTAGGAACATATCCATTTCTTCCAGGTTCTCCAATAGTTGGCATATAATTGTGTTATTTTAAAAAAATTCTTCATATTTACATGGTATCAGTTGTCGCTTCTCCTCTTTCCTTTCTGATATTATTTATTTGGGTCCTCCCTTTTTCTTGATGAGTCTGGTCAAAGTTATTAATTTTATCTTTTCAAAGAACCATCTCTTGGTTTCATTGATTTTTAATATGCTTTTTTAAAAGCTTTTTTGTTTGTTTATTTCCACTCTGATCTTTAGTATTTCTTTCCTTCTACTCACTTTGGACTTTGCTTGTTCTTCTTTTTCTAGCTCCTTTAGCTGTAAGGTTAGATTGTTTTATTTAAGATTTTTCTTGTTCCTTGATATAGGTCTGTATTGCTATGAATTTCTTTCTTAAAACTACTTTGGCTTTGTCCATAGCTTTTAGGTTATTGTGTTTTCTTTATAATTTGTCTCAAGATATATTTTGATTTTTTTCCCTTGATCTCATTAACCCATTCATTGTTTAGTAACATGTTATTTAGCCTCCATGTGTCTATGTATTTTTCAGTTTTCTTCTTGTAATTGATTTTTAGCTTCATACCATCATGATCAGAGAAGACGTTTGTTATGACTTCAATCTTCTTAAATTTATCAAAACTTGTTTTGTGGTCTAACATGTGGTCTATCTTGAAAAATGTTCCAGTGTGCTTAAAAAGAATGTATATTCTGCTGCTTTGGGTTGAAATGTTCTAAAAATGTCAATTGAATCTATCTAGCCTAATGTGTAATTTAAGGCCACTGTTTCCTTGTTGACGTTCTGTCTGGATAACCTAGCCATCGGAGTCAATGAGATGTTAAAGTCCCCAACTATGACTGTATACTATCAATGTCTCCCTTTATGTTCATCAATATTTGCTTTATTAAATGCTCCTACTTTGGTTGCGTGTTTGTTTACAAGGGTTATATGCTCTGTATGGATTATTTCCTTTACTTATTTATTAATTTTTACTTTTTAAATATATAATATTATATAGTTTCAGGTGTACACCATGGTGATTAGACATTTATATAACTTACAACATTATCACCCCAATAAATCTAGTACCCATCTGACTCCACACATAGCTATTACAATATTATTGACTTTATTCCCTATGCTGTATTTTATATCTCTGTGACTATTTTGTTAACTGCCAATTCGTAATTCTTAATCCCTTCGCTTTTTTCACCCGCTCCCCCAAACCCCCTCCTATCTGACATCCATAAAAATGTTCTCTGTATCCAAACTTATTTCTGTTGTTTATTTTGTTCTTTAGATTCCACATGTAAGTGAAATCATATGACATTTGTCTTTCTCTGTCTGACTTAATTCACTCAGCACAATATCCTCTAGGTCCATCTATGTTGTTGCAGATGACAAGATTTCATTCCTTTTTTTATGGCTGAGTAATATTGCATCGTATATATGTACAACCTCTTCTTTATTCATTCATCCATTAATGGACACCCAGGTTGCCTCCATATCTTGGCTATTGTAAATAATACTTCAATGAACATATGGATTCACATGTCCCTTTGAAGTAGTGTTTTGGGTTTCTTTGGCTAAATACCCAGAAATGGGATTACTCAATCCTTCTTCAATTCTTGTTATAGTCTATTAAAGTCTTTTTTGTCCAGATATTTGTTCTCCTACCCCAGTTTTTTTCATTTGTTTCCATTTTTATCTCTTTCACCCCTATCCTTTCAGTCTGTGTGTCTTTCAATCTGAAATAAGTCCCTTGTGGGCAGCATATGTAAGGCTCTTGTTTTCTTATCCATTTATCTACCCTATCTTTTATCTGGAGTACTGAATCCATTATTTACAGTTAAATTAATTCTTGATAAATATGTAGTTGTTGCCATTTTATTATTCATATATATTTTTTTTATCTTTCTTCTTTATAAGAAGTCCCTTTAACATTTCTTGTCTAAGACTGGTTTTGGTAGCGATGAACTCCTTTAGCTTTTTCTTGTGTGGAAAGTTCTTTATCTGCTCTTGATTCTAAATGATAGCTTTGGTGGGAAGAGTAATCTTGATTGCAGGTCCTTATTTTACATTATTTTTAGTATTTCGGGCCAATCCCTTTGGCCTGCAAAGTCTCTGTTGAAATTGGCTGAGTCTTATGGGAGCACCCATATAGGTAACTAATTGCTTTTCTCTTGCTGCTTTTAAGATTCTCTTTGTTTTTTAACCTTTAACATTTTAATTATGATGTGCCTTTTTTACAGTTTATTGAAATAAAATACATGATTAGTTGCTCATATTTACATTGTACAATTAAATGGGTTTTTCAATTATAGTTAGCATACAATAATATATTAGTTTCAGTTATACAGCATAGTGATTAGAGGTCTATGTAACTCACAAAGTGATCACCCACTAAATCTAGTACCCTCTTTCCCTTACCACATTGTTGACTATTTTCCTTAAGCTAAATTTTTTATCTCCATGACTATTTTGTATCCATTTGCTCTTCTCAATCTATTTGCTCTTTTTTGCTGTCACCCTAACCTCCCTCCCATTTAGTAGCCATCAAAATATTCTGTATCTCTGAGTTTGCCTCTATTTTTGTTGTTTTTTTGTTGTTTAGATTCCACATATATGTGAAATTATGTGGTATTTGTCTTTCTCTATCTGACTTCATTTGGTGCAATATCCTCTAGGTCCATCAAGGCAGTATCTTTTTTGTCCCCTTCCGTTTAGTCTATGTCTTTTAATCTGAAGCAAGACTCTTATAGGCAGCATATGTAGGGATTTGTTTTCTTATCCATTCAGCCACTCTGTCTTTTGCTTGGAGCACTTAATTCTTTTCCATTTGAGATATTTGTTGATAGGAATGTAGTTATTACCATTCTTTATTCATGTTTTTGACAATGTTTTTTCTTCTTAAGAAGTCCCTCCAACATTTCCTAGAATATGTGGCTTGTGGTGGTGATTTCTTTAGTGTTTTTTGTTTGTTTGTTTGGGAAGCTCTTTATCTGTCCTTTGACTCTAAATGATGGCTTGCTGGATAAAGTATTCTTGGTTGGAGATCCTGGGTTTTCATCACATCGAATTTTTGTACCAAGCCCTTCTGTCCTGCATAGTCTTTTTGAAAAATTAGCTGCCAGTCTTATGGGTGCTCCCTTGTAGGTAACTAGCTGCTTTTCTCTTGCTGTTTAAGAGTCTCTCTTTGTATTTCACCTTTGGCATTTTAATTATGATGTGTCTTGGTGAAGAGCTCTTTGGATTCCTGGTTTTGGGACTCTCTGAGCTTCTGGGGTTGTATGTCTATTTCCTTCACCAAGTTAAATTCAAATTGCTCTTCAACTTCTGTTTTCCTTCAGGTACCCTTATGATATGGATATTTTTACATTTAATTGTTCCCATAGGCTCCTTAAATTATTAATATACTCTTGGCTTCTTTTTTTCTTGCCATTCTGATTGAGTATCCTTGGCTTTCCCATCCTTTATACTGTTGGTTCGTTCATCTTATGTATCCAATCTGTTGATTTCCTCTAATACACTCTTCATTTTGGATAATGTGTTCTTCATTTCTGGTTCTCTTTTATAATTTCCATTTCAATTTTATATTTTTTATTTCTCTGTTAAAGTTCTGAGTTCATTGAGCATCCTTATCATCAGCATTTTGAACTCTGCATCTGGTAGATGGCTTGACTCCATTTTTCCTGGAGCTCTGTTCTGTTCTTTTATATGGTTTCTGCTTCTTTGTCTTCTGATTTTTGATTGCCTTTCTGTGTCTGTTTCTATGCACTAAGCAAAGCTCCTAAGTTCCCAGTCTTATTAGTGTGGCTTTGTGTAGTAGGTATCCAGTGGTACTGTCCTAAGAGGGTTTTCAGCTGCAGGCAAGTTTTTGCCCCAGCCTGTGCCTTTCTGTGATCACCTGTTAAAGATTCAGCCAGCAATCCACAAACGCAGTATGTATAGTTGCCTCAAGAGGTCCACACCAGAAACAAGGTCAGCTGCTACCAGTGTGGGTCTTGCGGCTGCTCAGCAAGGGCACAGGACACACTGAGGACAAAACTGGTTGTGGCTTGGGTAGGTCTATGAGTTGGGGCAGGTGGAGTTAGGGAATCTTCTAGAGGAGTGACCTCTGTTATTCAGTTTGATGATGTCTCAGCTATGGTGGCACTGTGTTCACACACTGGAGAGGGGCCTCAACAGAGAAATAATGGATAACACCAGCACTTATGCCTAGGAGAAATCCTTACCTCCAGCCCTTTCTTCAACAAACTCAGTGCCCCCATGTAAGTCTCTGATGCCCCATGAGCAGGTGACCTGGCTCTGATGCTCAGAATTAGTGAGTCTGTTAATCCAAAAGTCCAGTCACGGACACGGCCCATTAAAAGAAAGTCTGTAGCTGCTGTAAACCTCTGTCCCACTCAGATGCTCTGGACTGGGCAGCGTTGCATCTTTGCTCCCTCCTAGCTCTTACTACTACAGGGTGATTTCTTATTTCTCTCCCTAGTTGCAGGCTTCTGTTCATCTATCCCCCAGGTGGCTCTGCTTGCTTTTTATTCCACGTATCTGTCACAACTTCGATGTGGTCACATGAGAATATGAACAAAGCGTCTATTATCTATGCTATTTTGCCATGGATTCTAATTATGATGTGTCTCAATGAACTCTTAGGGTTCATCTTGTTTGGGACTCTGTGATTCCTGGGCTTGTATGTCTATTTCCTTCACCAGGTAGGGAAGTTTCTGTCATTATTTCTCCAAATATGGTTTCAATTACTTGCTCTCTCTTTCTGGTACCCTCTATGACATGAATGTTGGTTACTTTGATGTTGTCTGAGAGGCTCCTTAAACAATTTTCGCTTTTTTTTTTTTTGGATTCTCTCTGTAGCTGTTCTTATTTGGATGTTTTTCTGTTACTTATATTCTAAAATCGCTGTTTAATTCTCCTCTTAGCTAATCTATTGACTCCCTGTAATGTATTCTTCATTTCAGTTATTATATTCTTCCTTACGATTGTTTCTTCTTTGTTTTCTTTCTCCATTTTTATGTTTTTTATCTTTTTGTTAAAGTTCTCACTGAGTTCATCTGCTCTTCCTAAAGTTGATAGAGCATCCTTTTAACCACTGTTTTGAACTCTGTATCTGGTAATTGCTTGTCTCCATTGTTTAGTTCTTTTTTCTGGAGCTTTGTTCTGTTCTTTCATTTGAAGACATGTTTCATTGTCACCCCAGTTTGGCTGCATGTGTGTTATTATGTATATGAGGGCTGCTAGTCTCCCAGTCTTATAGAGAAGCCTTTTATGGTAGGTATGCTATGGGGCCTAATGGTACAGTCTTCCCTACTCACTCTATGCTAGGTGCTCTAGGTATGTACGTATGGGTGTGTGTGTCTTCCTCTTGTAGTTGAGCATTTGTTTCTGTTTGCATGTCATGGGAAAGTATTGACTCTCGGGCTGATTGGTTTGTGAGAAATGGCTGGTGAGCGACTGGCAGGATTTGCTTTAGCAGGACTCTGGTGCCTACCCAGTCTGCCTTATGGGTGTGTTGTCCTCAGGTGCATCCCTGTGTGGTGCTCCAGCTCAGTCCAATACAGGACACTGGGTGTGACAGTCCCGAGGGCCTCCTGGTAGGGATCCCACTGCAGGGCTGTGCCTTCACAGGGCCACCTGTCATGAGCCAACAAGCATACTCAGAGAGCCACTACCCATGCTGGGTTTAGAGGTGCCTAGAAGAGGTCAAGCCATGTACTGAGGCTGGCTGCCACAATGCTGTGATTGGGGCTGCTCAGCAAGAGGTAAGGGACACACTGAAGCCAGATGGGTTTAATGAACCTTTGAGAGATTTTAGGAAGTCTGCTGCATGAACCAGACAGATCCTTTGTATGGAAAAACCTCTAGAAGTGGTTTGGGTGGAACCACAAATAAGTGGGGCTAGGTCTCACCAGAGGAGGGCAACCAGTGTTAAAACATTAATGGAAATGCAGATATGGTGGCCCCCTGTATCTGCAAGATGGAAAACGGAGAGGCTCAACAAAAAATAAATGATCTACCAGCATTTCTGTTTAGGAGAAAGCTTCCCCTCCAGCCCTTGCCCTGAAACCAGACAATTCGTTCTTCCCAATATGTCCCTGGTGCCTTTCAAACTTGTTCGCCTGCACTGGGCTCAGGAGAGGGTCAGTGAGTAAGTCTGCACACAGGTTAAGAGGAGTCCCTGGAACTTCAGCCACCCTCTGTCTTACTCGCCAAATCTCTCCTGTTTTTCCCAGCCGAAGTTGGAGAGTTCTCTTCTCAGACTGGAACCCTGGGCTGAAAGCCATGTGTGAGTGCTGGGACTTGCTCCTTCGAGGGCAACTTGGCAGCTGAGCCATCCTCCTGATTTTTAACAACGGCGGGTATGAGCAGCCCAGTCTGTTTCTCTGCAACCTTACCAGCCTCAAGGCGCTTCTTCTTATGTCTTTAGTTGTAGGGACTTTGTTCAGCTTAGACTTCAGGCCATTCTCAGTAATGCTTGTTCTGTAGTTTAGTCATAATGTTGATGTGGTCGTGAGAGGAGGCAAGAACAGAATTTTCCTACACCACCTTGATCAGTTTCAATCCTAACTTTTTTTTAAAAATTAGCTCAAGTACTGTCTCTCCTGGGGAGCCTTCACCTAGCCAGCAATATACTCTAAACTCCATTTTGGGGGGGCAATTATTATTATTTATATTGCTGTTTTTTACACATGCATATTATCTCCTTGATAAAATTAATTGGCTAGAGGATAAGAGTAAAGACTGCATTTTATATAACTTGTTACCTAATAAAGCACAAAAACTCATAAATGATTGAATAAATCAATGTTAAATATTTTACATCTGGAGTGTCATTCCCTAGCAACCTCAAAACTGTAAAGTAATTCAGATCTTACCTTCAAATCAAGATGAAACTACATCATGGGCCTGTAAAAAGTGAACACCTTCTAAAAATCTGCCTCATGAGTCTCTGAACATCTTTTCTTTAAAGGCTTCTTCTCTGTATACAACACAGTGGTCAAAGATTTTACCCCCAGAGGCACTACAGAAGGATGGAAGTGTATTTTAATTATATACTTAAAAAAACTTATTAAAATATTTAATCCCTTTTAGTTCTTAATATTTATACACATTAAACATCTATCTGGATAAACTATAATTTGAGTGTGTGTAAACTTTTGCCCACCTATTTAGCATTTCCAAAGCTAAATAAAATTATTAGTTTAAGAACTTTATAATCAAACATTAATAATAAAATATATTTAATATATTTTTAAAAATTAAATAGTAAAATATATTAACATATTTCAAGTAAAAATTCCTCAAGAAATTTTGGTTCTAGAGTACCTAAAAACATTTTTTTTAAAGCAAAGAGTGAAAATAAAGCAAATACCCCTCACTGAAAGACCCTTCCTAATCCTAGAGCCACATTTGAAGGTAATCCCATAATCACGTAAGTGTACTATATCCTTCCCAGGACGATCAGCTAAGAAGCTACTATGAGCAGGGGAGACAATAAGGACCCAATACAGAAGAGAAACAGCAGTACATACTGAAAATAATTCAAATTGAAAGTAATATTTTTATATTTAATTTTTATATTTTATAACAAATAATTAACTAAGATCATTTAAAGAAAATTTGAAAAGAAGCCTCTTTAATGCAGATAAAAATAATGGAATCATAAAGATGTATGGAAGAATGAAGAAAAGTAAAGGGATTAATGTATAACTAGATATAATAAGTAAATATAAACCATATAAAACAATAAAAGTAATGACTTGTGGGATTTAATGTATAATAGCATTAAAATATATTATAATAGCACAAAAGAGGAAGAGACTAATGGAATTAAAGCGTGCTAAAGTTGCATTGCATGGAATTGATAAAAGTATTTGGCTTTAATAAATCAAGAATGATATTAAAATCCCTAGAGTAACAACTAAAGTAATAGAAAATGCACAAGTAACAAGTTAAATAGAGTGAGGAAATGGAATAATAAAATGTATGTAATCCAAAAGAAGCAAGAAAAATAAGAAAAAAGAAGATACAACAAGAATAGACAAGTAGAAAACAAGCAGTAAGATAATAAATTTAAAACAGATGAGTTGTTTGTTTTTTAAAGCAATTAAACATAAATGAAATTTATATGCCCTCAATTAAAAATACAAAACTTGTAGACAGGATTAATAAATAATCGCAGCTATATGTTGCTTCTGAGAGACACCTTAATAAAAAGTTACAGAAAGATTGAAAGTAAAAGGATGGAAAGAGTTATGTCATATAAATAGTACTAAATAGAAAATTGGTATATTTATTCAAATATTAGACAAAGTAGATTTTAAGACAAAAAGCATTACTAGAAAGAAAGAGGAACTTTTTAAAATGATAGAAAGATCAATCTGTCAGTAAGTTATAGCAATTCTCAATTTGTATGGTCTTAAACATATAGCATGAAATATATGAAGCAAAATAACAGAACTAAAAGGAGAAATAGATAAATTCATAATCATTATCAGAGATTTTAACACAATTCTCTAGTTGATAGACAAGTATAAACAATAATTATGTAATAAATGTTCTTAGCAATTTTGAATGACACAATGAACAAATGAACACAATTGGATGTATGTATATACTACAGAATGCAGCCTTTTGTTGTAAAAGAGAATATTTATCGATCATCAGTAACAGATCATAGAGTACATTTCAGCAACTTCAAAGGACTGAAGTTCTACAGAGTATATTCTGTGATCACAGTGGGAATTAGGCAAAGGAGCGAACTGTTACCTACCATTTTGATATACACAACTAAACCACAACCAAAAGCTCTATAAAATCACAATAGCTTTGGAAATAATTAATTTTTCATTTATGGTGATAAAAATAAAAAAGGATTAATTTGGGGTTGGAGGATATTGACTGAAAAAGAATGAAAGGGGACTTTCTGAAGAGACGGAATGTCCTATTTTTTTATAGGGCTGTGGCTCACATAGTGTGTGCATTCTCAAACTGATTAAAATGAGTGAATTTAAATTATACTCAATTTAAAAAAATTTTTTTGATAGAAATTTTTATACCATTGGGAAAAACATGAGCTCATAATATTAAACAAAGTCAATTCAAGCAATGTATTAAAAGATATATCATGGCAGTGGATTTTATGCTAGGAGTGTAAGGATATTTCATTACATGTTCAGATTAGAGGAGAAAAGTAATCCTATCAACTTAATAAATATGGGAAAACATTTTATAATATCCAATAAATATTCATGAATAATTTGAAAAGTTTAGCAACCTATAAACAACAAGAAAGGAATTCCTAAACTTAGTAAAATAGAGCTCTCAAAAACTTACAAGAAGCAGTATCATTGAAGTCAGGGACACAACAATAATACATGCTATCATTACTCTTATTCAGCGTGCAGTAGAGAGCATAAACAGTGCAATCAGACTAAAATGGTGCTAATATTGGAAAGGAAGAGTAAAGTGATCAGGAAAAAGGACAAAATTAAAAATGTAGACAATTCAAGTACATTTCTAGAATATCCAAAAGAATCAACTGAAATAATATCAAAATTAAAAAAAAAATTAAGGAAAGATAATTAATAAAAATACATCAACAGTTTCCATATAAAACCAACATGAAGCATATAAGATAATGGGAATATTATCTCATTTTCAATAGAATGAAAAATAAAACATGCAGAAACAACCCTAAAAAATTTACAAGGCTTATATTTTTATTTGATAATTATACAGAACACAATAATTCTAGTGGACATAAAGACAAATAAATGAAGATACATAGCACGCTCTTAGATGAAGAGATTAGATTCTATTGTTCTTTTATATCAATCAATATATTTAATAACTGTTGGGTGAGGGAACTAAACAAAATGGATGCAGTCAAGGTTACCTCCCAACAAGCTGCGCGGTTTCTGGGCAGCCTTAGCAAACAGTGTCCCAGGTGGCCTTAGATATAGCGTCCTATGTAACATTAGATACAGCGTCCTATATAACCTGTAGATTGTGATTGATTATAGTACTGGTCTTAAGCCCCTATCATGCACCTTGACATAAGAATACCTCCACTTGTACAGCGGGAGGGGGAGCTGGAACTGTGCCGGTTCCTTGCTGTGTCCTGCTATGCCTGAATAAAGCTATGTCATGTGTTATCTGCCCACGGCCCCTCACATGTTCTCCAGCTGCCAGAACAGCACACTCCAAGTTTTGGTACCCTGAACTTGCAAAACGATAACATTCTAATAATCCCAAAAATTTCTTTTGGAATTTGTTGGAATTATCCCAAAGTTTATCATGAAGGATGTTCAAATCAGAATAACTGACAAAATGTTGGAAAACAAAGTTTGTAAAGAGAGAATTGTCCTAACAGATACTAAAAGTATTATGAAATAAGACAGCTCAACATAACAGAATGTAAGTTATGAAATAAAGTTATTACATGTAAGAAATTAAAATAGGCCAACAAATTTTCTAAATCATTAAATGTAATAAAAGACTATAAAATTTAGAAAAGAATAATAGATAACCATTACCTGATTTCTAAAGGGGAAATAATTTCTAAAGAATAAAGAAGTGGAAAAAAACTTCAAAGGAAAATATTTGACTACCTAAAAAGACAATATCCTCATATATTAAAAATATTATATACAAATTAAATGTTAGACAAACTGCAAAACATTTGCAAAACGCATTATATGTAAAAATCATACCTTAAATATATAAAGAAATTATAAACAGTAAGAAGGATGCCAAAACTATATTAGAAAGGGGTCAAAGAAAATGAAAGATAAATTTTAAAAAGACATTTATAATAAACATACATCCAATGTTCAATTTACCATTAATCAAAGAAATATACAAATTCAAAAATAAGGTTTTATTATTGCCAGTAAAATTGGCAGCTTTTTAAGGGAATTCAATGCCCATCATCACTGATAATGGAGTGAAGTACTGGAAGGATTAAAACATAAGTATTTTTTATTTCCTTCTTTTACTCTTATCTGTATTTTCTGTAATTTTCCAAGAACTCAGATATCACTTTCTAAGGGGCATCTCATCTGACTCTATCAGAGTAAGATAAAATCTGGCTTACCTATTTTCATAACAACCCAAGCTTATCTTTATCAAATTGCATTCCAAGTGTATAATTTTCTCTCTTCCTAGCTAAATAAAAGATGATTTTTTTCATTATCCTCAGTATGTACAAGTGACACTCCATAAATACTAATAAATAAATGTGGTTGAATATGCAACACTCAAAATGTCTCTGAGTATGGGAATTACGAAATGAATTATGATATACATATTTACCTAATAGGTTATTTTTAAATTTTTGTCAAATCAACTAGATCTTTTTGATTTAAAAGTTATTGGGAATGAACTTGATTAACAAAATCAAATAAGTTTCAAGTGTATCATTCAACAAAATGCTATATATATAATATATTATTATATATATATATATATATATTCCTTGTGTGTTTACCACTCAATGATTTAGATTTCCTTCTGTCACCAAATATTTGACCCTTCTACCCCTATCTACTTCCTCCATCATCCCTTCCCACTGTAAACCATATATTCACTGTCTGTGTCCATGAGTCTCTGTCTGTCATGTTTGTTTGTTGCTTTCAGTTTATATCCCACATATGAGTCATATCATGTGATTTTCAACTTTTTCTGTCTGACTTATTTGTTTAGCATGATTATCTCAAGATCCATCCACATTAGTTGTAAATGGCAGTATTTTCTCTATTCTTATGGCTGAGTAAATATTCCATTGTATATATGTATCATACCTTCTTATCCAATTATCTAACATAGAATTTGGTTGCTTTCATGTCCTGACCACTGTGAATAATGCTGCTATGAACATCAGAGTGCATATATCTTTGCAGATAAATGTTTTCAGATTTTTTGGGTAAATACCCAGAAAGAGGGATTGCTGATCATATGGTAATTCAATTCTTAGTTTTTGAGGCCACTCCATATTGTTTCAATAGTGATTGTAACCAATTTGTATCCCCTCCAGCAGTGTATGAGGGTTTCCTTTTCCACAATAAGTTTCAGCTATATACTTAAGAGTAAGGCATATATATATTTACATTGTGGTGTTTACCTCCCATAGTTAGAGCTCTTTCTGTCACCACATATTTGACCCCCTTTACCCTGTCTACTTCTCTTTTTCTTCCCCTTCCCTCAGGTAACCACTAGTCTATAGTCCAGTCCATGAGTCTCTGTTTGTTTGATATGTTCACTTGTTGCTTTTAGGTGTGTATCCCACATATAAGTGATGTCATGTGATTTTCAACTTTTTCTGTCTGGGTTATTTCACCTAGCATGATTATCTAGAGGTCCATCCATATTGTCACAAATGGCAGTTATATCATTTCTTCTTATGGCTGAGGAATATCCATTGTATATATGTACCACAGTTTCTTTAGCCAATTATCTATTGTAGGACAACTTTGGTTGCTTCATGAACTGGCCACCATGAATAATGCCGCTGTGAACATTAGTGTGCAAATTCTTTTCGGATATGAGTTTTCAAGACTTTGGGATAAATAACCAGTAGAGGGATTTGCTGGATCATATGGAAGATCAATTCTTAGTTTTTTGAGGAAACTCCATACTGTTTTCCATAGTGGCTGTACCAATTTTCAGTCCCACCAGCAGTGTATGAGGGTTCCTTTTTCTCTGCATTCTCTCCAACATTTGTTATTACTTGTTTTGTTGATTCTAGCTATTCTAACAGGTGTGAGATTATTTCATTGTGGTTTTGATTTGCATTTTTCTAATAACTAGTGATGTTGAGCATCTTTTGAAATATTTGTTGGCCATTTGTATGTCCTCCATGGAGAAGTGTCTGTTCAGGTCCTCTGTTCACTTTCTGATTAGATTGTTTGTTATTTTGTTATTTTTGAGTTGTATGAGTTCTTCGTATATTTGGATATAGGATCTTATCAGAGGTGTTGCTTGCAATATATTTTCCCATTTGATGGTTGTCTCTTAACCTTGTTGACGATTTCTTTGCTGAGCAGAAGATGCAGTCCCATTCATTTATTTTTGTTTCTACTTTCTTTGCTCTTGACATCAAATTCATAAAACCTCTTTAAGTCCAAGGACCTTGAGTTTGGTTCCTATGTTTTCTTCTATGCCTTTTATTGTTTCAGGTCTTATATTCAGGTCCTTAAACCATTTTGAGTTAATTTTGCTGTGTGGTGATAGACAACAGTCTAGCTTAATTCTTTTGCAGGTAGCTTTCCAGTATTTACAGCACTATTTATTGAAGAAGTTTTCCTTTATCCAATGTATGGTTTTGGCTTTTTTGTCAAAATTATTTGCCCATATAAATGGAGGTTTACTTCTGGAATCTTGATTCTGTTCCATTGGTCTGTGTGTCTATTTTGTGTCAATACCATGCCTTTTGATTACTGTTGCTTTGTAGTATAATTTAAGTTGGGCAGAGTGATGCCTCCAGCCTCGTTCTTTTCTTCTCAGGATGGCGTTGTCAATTCAGGATCTTTTGTTCTTCGTACAAATCTGATTATATTTTTTCTATTTCTTTAAAAAATGCCGATGGGATTATATTAAATCTATATAATATTTTAAGTAATATGGTCATTTTAACTATGTTGATTCTTCTAATCCAAGAGTATGGATATCTTTCCATTTCTCTGAACCTCTTTGATTTCTTTTAATAGGGTTTTATAGTTTTCATTATATAGGTCCTTCACATGTTTTGTTAGATTTATTCGTAGGTATTTTATTTTTTTTTGTTTCAATTTTAAAAAGGATTTTTTCTTTCCACTTCTTTTTCTGACACTTCATTATTAGAGTATAGGAGTCTTAGTGTTTCTATGTAGAGAATCATGTCATTCACAAATAGTGACAGTCTGAATTCTTCATTTCCCATTTGGATGCCTTTTATAACTTTCTCTTGGCAAATTGCACTTGCTATGACATCCAACGTTTATTGAATAACAGTGGTGATAGTGGACAGCCTTGCCTTGTCCCTGATCTTTGAGGGCAGGTTTTTATTTTTTCACCATTACGTGTAATGTTGGCTGAGGGTTTGTCATAGATGGTCTTTATTATGTTAAGATGCTTTCCTTCTATACCAATTTTGTTAAGTATGTGATCATAAATGAGTCCTGTATGTTCTCAAAGGCTTTTTCAGCTTCTATTGATATGATCATATGATTCTTATTTTTTAATTTGTTTATGCAGTGTATCACATTAAATAATTTGCATATGTTGAACCATCCTTGTGCCTCTGGGAAGAATCCCAATTGATCGTGGTGTGTAATCTTTGAATATATTTCTATATTCCGTTTGTTAGTATCTTATTTAGGATTTTGCATCTGTGTTCATGAGAGATATCGGTCTGCATTTTTCTGTTTTGTGTTATCTTTACCAGGTTTGGTATCAGGGTAATACTGACCTCATAAAATGAGTTGGGAAGTAACTTTGAGGAGAATAGGTAATAAATCTCCTTTGAATTAACCTCAAAGTACGTACTCCTTGTATTTCTTTTTTCTATTGGTTTTTTTTTCAATTTCATTTATTTCTGCTCTAATTTTGATTATTTCTTTCTGCTGACTTTAGACTTCGCTTGTCCTTCCTTTCCTAGTTTTTAAAAGATGAAGCATTAGGTTGTTTATTGGGGCTCATTCTTGTTTTTGGAGATAGGCCCATAATGATATGAATTTTCTTATTATCACTTTTGCCATGTCTGAAAAGTTTTGATATATGTACTATCATTATCATTTGTTTCTATGTATCTCTTGTTCTCTATTTTATTTCTTCGCTTACTCAAGTTATTCTTCAGTAATATGTTGTTTAATCTCCATGCTTTTGTGGTTCTTCCTGCTTTCTTTTGCAGTTTGATCTCTAGTTCAAAGCATTATGATCAGAGAATATGTTTGGTATGATTTCAACCCTTTTATATTTGTTGAGACTATCTCTGTGTCCCAGTAAGTGGTCTATCCTTGAGAATATTCCATGTGTACTAGAGAAGAATGTAAAAGCAGTTGTTTTGGAATGGAAGGCTCTGTAAATGTCAATTATGGTCTAGTTGGTCCAATGTGTAATTTAAGGATATTATTTCCTTATTGATTTCTGTTTGGATGATCTGTCAATATCTGACAGTGGGGTATTTTGGTCTCCTACTATGACAGTGTTTTGATCTGTTTCTCCCTTTAGTTCTATTAGTAACTGCTTTACATATTCGAGAGGACCAAATAGGGAGCATACATATTAATAGTGTTATGTCTCCTTGGTGTATGATTCCCATTATCATTATGAAGTATCCTCAGGATTATTTTACATTTTTTTATTTTGAAGTCTATTTCGTCTGATATTAGTACTTCTACTTCCATCTTTCACCAAATGCTATTTGCTTAAAATACCATTTTTCACCCTAACTTTCAGTCTATATCTGTCTTTGGAGCTGGATGTGTCTGCTGGAGGCAGTATATGTTGGGTTTTGCTTTTTGATTCAATATACAACTCTGTGCCTTTTTTTGGTGAGTTTAGTCTATTTATATTTAGGGGATTATTGAAATATGAGGTATTCTTATAGCCATTTTATGTTTCTTTTATGGTAGCTCAGTGTTTCATGACTTCCTTATCCTGTGGAGAGAGAGAGAGAGAGAGAGAGAGAGAGAGAGAGAGAGAGAGAGAGAGACAGTCATCATCCATTTTTTTTCTGCTCGTGCCTTATCTCCAGTTCCCTTTGCTATTTGGATCTCTGAATCTTCTCTTTTTCAGTCAGTGTTGTCTCAGTTTTTCCCTATGTATACTGAATGTTCATTACTATCTTGATATAACTATTCTCTTCTTATTATTTAAGTTTATAATGCCTCGTTCTTATTAAGGGTACTTTTCTGCTTCCATTTAGTTGATATTCACTTTACTCCTAATTACATCTGTTTTGTAGTTCTTTTTATTTGTGTTAAATGAGCTGACCCCTTTCAGTATTTCCTGTAGTGCAGGACTCGTAGTGGAGAATTCCTCAGTTTTGTATGTCTGGAAGTCTTAATTTCTCCTTCATATAAAAGGATAGTTTAACTGGATACATTATTCTAGGCTAGTTTCTTTTACTAAAAGTTTAAATATTTGATTCCATTCCTTTCTGGCTTGTAAGATTTGCACTGAGATGTCCAATGATAATCTAATTGTTTTCCTTTGTAAGTTACTGTCTCTTCTTCCTGGCTGCTCTGAGAATTCTGTCTTTGTCATTGAATTTTGATAATTTTAATACAATGTGTTTTGGTGAAGGCCTTCTATTTGAGATAATTGGGTGATTTTTGATTTTTGAATTTCCAGCTCTAGCTCATTCCTTAGATTTGGGAAATTCTCATCAACTATTTATCTGAAAATGTTTTCTAATTCCTGCTTCTTTTCCTCACTTTTGATAATGCCCTTTATTCTTATTTTCTTCTCCTGATGGTATCGGCTAGTTCTTGAATTTCTCTTTCATTATTTTTCATTCTTCAGTTTCTCTCTCTTCCTTCTGATTTATTTCTAGATTATTGGCCTTCAATATCACTGATCACTTTCTCCATTTGTTTGACTCAATTTCCCAAGCTTGTTATTTCATTTTTCAACTCTTGCAGTGTGTTCTTCATCTGCAGGTTCTATTTGGTTCTTTTCGAGCATTCAATCTCTTTGCTCTGCTCATCTAGGTGTTTTTTTTCAATTCCAGAAGTTGTTGATATGACTCATTTCAGAATTCACTGAGTTTGTTCAGTAGTACCAACCTGAATTCTCTGTCCTTTATATTGCATATTTCTATGTCTGTTATTTTCTGGAGGTTTTTCTCTTCCTTTCTGAGATGCCTTGTCACCTTCATTGTTCATGGTGTTTAATGGACTATTTCTCTCCTGGTCATTAATGGAAGTGTATTCGTTTGTTTGTTTGTTTGTTTTTGTTTGTTTGTTTTTCCCCCAGAAAGAAGATTTATTATATAAAGATCTCTCTTTAGCCTGTTGCAAACAGGCACTTTTCTTTTGGTTTCCAGTAGGTGGCATCTAGGCCTCTTGGATCCCTGCCTTATATAAAGCCTTTAAAATGTCTTTTTATTTTCTGATAGATCTTTAATGACATTAGCTACCCTCAGTTTCAGTCCCTGTGTGTGTTAGCAACAGTTTCAGTAGCATTGCTCAGATTCCCCTGGGTCCCATGGTGTTCGGTCTGGGAGAGTATGGTGGAGGGACCCTTTGGGTTGGTGCTTGGGGCTGCGGTCAACCTCAGTTTTGCAACCATGGCCAGTAAAAATCAACTGTTGTTTTTTCTGCTGTCCTGCTTCTCTGCCTTCTGCCCTGATGACTGGGTCCTGCCACCAGCCGCAAGGAGCTCACAACTTTCCCAGCCAGTGCTGTTCAAGGATCCCCCTGTACCCTCTCTCCTCCCACTCCTCCTACAGGCAGCTCCAGTGGCTGTGAGAGGCAACTTCTTTATTTCTCCCAGTCTTCTGTCCGACACCCGGAATTCTGACCTTTGGTAGCTTTATGCATAGATCCCATGCTCAGACCTGCTGGTGTGCAGTTTGGGTGTTTTTGCTGACTTTTTAGATTTTCAGCTTATTGTTATTTCAAAGGGAGAAATCTGGGGGAAATCTTTCACTTCTCCATTTTTCCAGAAAGATCTAAATTATTTTAAATAGCAGTAACTTATAGGCAACATTTTTATTTCTTCCATGATTTTCATTATAGCCATTAAAAGCCTTAAGTTCATGGTTAATAAGTGTGTTTGTAAATATAAGTTAGCTTTTACTATATTACTAGTATTGTTATGGCTAATGACAGCTATTAATATGCTAATAAAGAGGATGGTATGGATTGAATTGTGTCTCTAAAAATATTGGTCAGAGTCCTAACTCTAAGTACCTCGGAATGTGACTTCATTTTCTATATAAGGTCTTTACAGAGGTAATCAAGTTAAATGAAGTCATAGGGTGGGCCTTACTCCAATATGACTTATAAAAAGGAGGAAATATAGACAGGAACACAGACATGCATATGGAGAACATCAGATAAAATGAAGACAGAGACCTACAAGTTAAGGAATATCAAAGATTGCAGGCCAACCAGTGGAAGCTAGGAGAGAAAGATAAAACAAATTCTCTCTCACAGCCCTCAGGAGAAACCAGCCTCATCATCACCTTGATCCTGGACTTATAGCTTTGCTTAAACCACCTAGTTGTGGTTCTTTGTTACAGCACCCCAACAAACTCATACAGAAGGTCTATGGTAGTTAGCAGTCCACATCCTTCTTTGATGAGTACACATTGCTCTGGATTCATGGCATCTCCTGTAGTATACCAGGTCCATCTTGACTTCCATCTCTTCTGCCCTTCTGAAAAATTTCCTAATGGTTATGTCAGGTCCAGGAACCAGGATCTCAAAAGATATTTTGTGACAGGGCATATCTTTTGCACCCAATATAAAGTTTAGTGGCCTTGAGCAAATCACCTCCTCTTGTCCCAGATTCCTCATCTCTGAGATAAACTAAGTGTCTCTACCCAGCTATAAATGTGATGATTCCTGCAGCACTGATAAAAGTTAACCTGACCTTGTATAACTCCTTTCATTTATTCTTAGTGAATCATCTTTTATGAGCATATTTGAACCACATCTTAAATATAAGCTATATGTGTTATTATTTTTAACAGTATATAATTAATGAGTTGTCAGCATAATGTATTGGAAAAGTATGGCCATAAATATCAGGAGATCTGAAATCTAATCTTGATTTCAAAATAATGCTCAGATTAAAAACAAGATAATATAATTTACTTCTTTCTGAAAATTATGGTCTAGTCCAATTTTTTCCTTCCATGAGTAGAGTTATTTTCAGTTACATGAGTCTAAGTAAACTCAGTGTGTGTATAAAAATGCATTATCAAGACTTTTCAGGTTTTTCTTCTCTATACTATCCATACTTTTTTCTAATATTATCTCCTTCCAAGTCTTTAAATTTTATTATTATAAAAATATGTGAGTAGGATTGAAAGAAGAAAGAAAGTAATAATACCACTGTGATATTGGGAGTTAGTAATATATGCCATTGGACACAATATTTTTGCCTAATCTAAGCTTTATCCTAGAGTCACACAAGATGTCAGGGGTGACCAGGAGCCTTTATAAAAGAATCTCAACAGATATGAATTCAATAAGCCTGTGTGAGCCTGGTTTAACATAAAGGACACTCACAAAACAAAGCCCATGTGGTTTATGAGCAGTCTGATAGGCATACACAAGGAACTTATTACAAAAGCTGTTCCTTTATTCATGGATTTGTGAACACATACTTACAAGTTTTTGATAAATAATTTTTTCTGTGGATTGTTATCATAGCAATTGGTAGCCATCTGTATTGTTTTGTTGCTTATTTCCAGGAAGAATATGATAAAAATTATTATGCATTATCCTAGACTTCTCTTTGAAATAAGGAGCACACACGAAGCCATACCAAAGTTAGTTTATTGACATTCCTTGAAGGTAGTATGAGAAAAATGAAAGCTTGGCCTGAGTATCATGTGATATTCTCTTGTCCATGTAAGCAAAATCGCCTAATATTGTGGCCTTTCCCTGCTATTGACTAGAACGTAGACTTTAAACAAAATTGTTATAGATATTTCCTTGATAAATTGATGTTGCAGGAAGCAGGCTAATGGGATATATTTATACTACATCTAGATACCTTTTTCTTTTTCCTATTGGAATGATTGGATTATAGGTCACTAACAGGAAAATAACACTTTCTCTTTTGATGGTTGAAACTCCATCCTAGATTTTTATGATATAGAATTGCAACAGTACTTTTAATGAGCATTGAAGTACATAATAATAATAATAATAATAATAATAATACACCACATTTGTTATGTAAAATTCTACCTACTTTCATTTGAAAGTGCTTCATCTTGACTGGGAAAACATTTGTGGCAATTGAGAAATTTTTTGAACCCAAATTTTGGACACATCAACTGACAATGCCATAAATGTAACATTTTAATAGTCCTGGAAATTCCAGCCAATTGGCTTGAACAAAAATATACTTACTGTTGAAGGACATACGGTCATATTTAATATAGAAAATATTTAGATTTTGCATGTTTAAAGCTTGCCAAAAAATCATATCTCTTTCATAATTTTTCATCATCATTCATATACTATGGTTGTAGAACAATCGAAGGTTAAAAATTTTCACAACCACTGTTGACTTAAATAAAGAAGATACAAAATACTCAGTAGATTTAGAATACTTCTCCTGAACCTACAGAGCCAATTTGTATTTTTAAAGAATATCATCTTTATATGATATAATAAAATGTTGATATTCATGAAATTATTATTTTAATACTTTATAGCATTTCAAAAGCATTTTTCAAATTGTAATGTGAGTTTTATCTTATTTATTGTTTTTGTTTGTCCCTCAATTAAGGGTAATACACTTTTACTCAAACTAGCTCTAAAAGATCTTGTTTTAGAGGAACTGTTCATAAGTGCTTAATTTTATAATATTCTTCCATGGAGAAAATTCATACTTAAAATTAAAAAGAATACAATGGCAACAAATAGATCTCGACCTTGCGCATTAAATTACATATGGGTGGTTTATACCTTCCCAAATTAAGAGCATAATTTAGTCCTATAGCTTTTTATTGTACATATATAATATATATCATATATATGACATATATTATATATTATATATATAATAAAAATTATACATAATTATAAAATCAGCTTCACATATGAGGGAATATTAACTAAAGAAATATCTTTTGGGACATAGAAAAATAAAAAAAAGATCTTTCTACAGCAACTGTCTGTACTCCTTTTTGTTTTCCTTCCTTAAGGATTCTTTGGAAGGCTGTAATGGAATCTTGGGGCATTAAGCAAGCTTTGCATTCTTTCAGCTGACTCTGACACCAGAGGTTTTTTGGAATTTTATGCTTTTATAAAATGCTGTTTCTGTAGTGCTTGGTGGGATACATCTAGAGCCATGGCATCAGGGGTGGGGCAGGTAAAAAAAGTTAGTTGAAAAACTATTTAGGACTCAGTTATCCATCCTAAATTTCTAGGATACTTTGTTCCTTCTGTATATGGGTAGAATAGATATTAATTAATCTAATTAATAGATTATTTAGATATTTGTATAAATTGTAGACCTCCCCAGGAGCAGGATCCATCTTTTGAATAGCTTTCTCTCTTGTCAATGCCTAACAAATAATTAATTTCTAAAAAAAGAATTAGATGCTCTAGTTAATGAGTATTTATATATGTGTGTGTGTGTGTGTGTGTGTGTATGCGTATACACATTATATGACATCAAATTCTAAAAGTGAAAGATGCCCTCTATACTAGAATGTCCAGCTCATTATCTTGCACAAAATATACATATACTTACTATTAAAGGATATACAGTCATGTATGAAAAGAATTTCAGCAGTCGTTTTATACTGTCATGTGCTCAAAGAATTAGAATTGTGAAATAATTTGCATAATCTTTATGTTCTTATTTTTATAAATAAATAATAACGGCTCCATTGGAATTCATTAATTTTTTCAGATATTGAAATATATACTGAATTTTGCACACCCCAACTTCATATTATGTAACTTACAAATTCCATCTTATCTTGGTAAATATTCTTTTTAGACCACAATTGAAGGATAAATTTCTATAACATTTATATTCCCTGATTGACAATAAATATACAACAGCAAGGGGTGCTGGCATAGCAAAGTAATTCTTACTAAAAGAATGTTTCATTTTGTTGCTGGAGGGGCTTCTTTAAAAAGAAAAATCATGTATCAAAAACATAAATAAAGAATGGTAACAACTACAAATGTATCAACAAGTACTTCAAAGGGAAAATTAGTAAGTGCTCCAACCAAAAGATAGGGTGCGTGATGGATAAGAAAATAGGAGTTAAAGACACACACAGACTAAAGGAAGAGGATGAAAAAAGATATTGTCTAGATAGACCTAGAGGTATTGCGCTGAATGAAGTAAGTCAGATAAAGACAAATATCACATATTTTACGTACATGTGGAATCTAAAGAACAAAATAAACAAAACAACAAAAAGGAAACAACTCATAGATCCAGAGACTATTTTGAGGCCTCTAGGTGGGAAGGTGGTTGCAGGGGTGGTGATGCGGGGGCAGCAGGAGGGGGCCAGGGAAAAAGGCCAAAGGGATTAAGAATTACAAATGGATAGTTACAAAATAGTCATGGAGATATAAAGTAGCATAAAAAACTGTCAACGATATTGTAAAAAATACATAAGAGATAGAGGGGCACTAATCTTAGTAGGGTGACACTTGTGAGTTGTATATAGATCTCTAATCACTATGGTGTACAACTGAAACTAATATATTATTGTTATACCAACTATAATTGAAAAAAAACTCATTGAATGTAAATATTAGCAATTAATTGTCTTTATACTTCAATAAAGCTGAGGGAAAAAAGAAAACCAAAAAAGAAAGGAATGTTTTATTTTGGAGTACAGGAATATTAATTAATGCACTGTCCAGACACAGACTGATATAATGAGCACAAGACATAGCTTTGTATGAAATTAACTTTGTCATACGTTTTCTCACATTTCTCTCTGTTTACTATATAAAAACAACATTGTGACATTTCAACAGTAGGGTCTTATTAGCTCTTCTTTTCCCAGTGAAGAGAAAAACACTTTCATTTATGATGATTTTAGACAACATGGATGACAAGATTAGAAAAATAGAAAATGACAGTTATGCTTGGGCTTATTCCAAATGTAATCGAGAGCTTAGAATGTCTTTGGAGCCTGCAACTATTTTTTCTGAAAATATTACGTTTTCTGGGATATTCTTTTACTGAATGCTAAAATAAATTTGATGTCTATTTTAACACAAATCAACATGCTTTAGGGCGTTAGATATCTGCTCTGGGAGGATTGGTGGATGAAGGAGAAATTCTATATTGTCCTTGAAACCTAACAAGCACCATCACTATCTGCAGCTTTTTATTTAGTATGGTCCCCGTGGACAATCAGATGTAAAGGAATTTAAATACCTTTGGTTTTTAATTTTAAAAAAAGGAAAAAAATCATGAAAAAACTAATATCAAAGTTAAAATAAAAATTTGTCTGTCAAGCAAATATTACCTGGCTTTAAAAGAGGTCATGGGAGTATCTCTATATATTTTTTCCCTTTGTGTAGCACTGTAGCTAGGTTAAACAAAGCAAAACAGAACAAAACCATAAAGAACTCAGGTATTCAAACCAAACCTAATATGTCTTCCTTCCCTTTTTTCTGTTTGGCTTTATCACATTCTGTACAACACAAAAAGGGTAAAAGCCTTGTCTTTATGCTACATATCTCCTTCTTGGACATTTGCACAAGTTAGTGCTTCTAGTGTGGTGAGTGTTCACAAGGGGAGTGCCCCTCCAAGGCTTCTCTAAACTCAAGTTGAGTCACAATCCCCACAACCATTGGGGTACACTGCTTTGCATCAGCAGAAGGTGTTTAACTTGTTATTATTTGTTGGAAAATGTAATATTGGCACCATATGTATAAGCTAGTTCCAGCTGAGGGACTGATGCCACACATGAATCATGAGTTTAATGTATAAAAGTTTTGAGTGCTCCATTGCGTTTTTTTTCATGAATAATAATACACAGGGAAAGCAGAGTGGTATGAAAAGAAAGAGTTGATCAACTCCTAGTTCTGGAGTTGGTTGTTAGAAATTATAAAAAATGGTGGCTCTGCTCAAAAGACATGGGCATACAAAAGCTGGGAATGCTTAATACTCAAATTTTCCCAATTATATAAATGGAAGTAAACATTTATTATCATTTGGTCAACTTGCATTCATATTTCATTGTTAGTAATGGAGGTATGTGGAGATATACATAGACCTCAAGACAGCTGTTTTTTAAATATTGCATACAAGCTAGCAGTTCATTGAAAATAGAAGAGATAAACCTGAAGGTTAAAACTTAGAAGAAGGCAGTTCTTCATGCACAGCTTTTGTTAATCCTGATTTGGTTTGAAAATAAAAAATCATGTAATACCAAAATCAAAGGAAAGTTGATTCAGGAAATGGAAAGGGGGTTATCACAGAAAGGGTCATGTCACTGTCCAGGAAAAAATCAGGTGAGTTTCCATTTCATTATTCAAGTCCAAAGGTGCTGGTTTTCTACTGCTGTTAACAGCTTTTCATACAACATGGAGTATGAGGGATAAGGTGGAAGATCCAGTCGATTGAAACATGTGTGTGCCCTGAATAGCAGAGAAAAGATTGATGAAGCTGTATATTTCCATGATATAACTTGTTTAGATATATCTGTGATTAGTCTGAAGCTATTAATCAAAAGTGAATCAAATGTGAGGCAGAACCACAGTTTAGGACTATCATAACACATTATAAACTAATAACCATAGCCTTCTAGATATGAATAGACCAATTGACAGAGTGAAATAATTAGAAAATAACCAGAAATAACTAGAAAAGCAAACTACATTACCCTAAAACCACACTAGCAAACCAATGATTAAACTTGATATCAGGTTTATTTTGCAAGTAAGATGTGAACTTAGATATAGTTAGTGAGGCAGAAATATAATTAATATCACAGGATCTATTCCCAAGTCTCCTTTCCCAGCTCTAATTTCTAGGTCTTAAAATTGTCTTAAAGGTGCCAATGAATTCCCTGGAATTCTAAAGTACAATACTCGATCAAGTCAGGCATGCCCTGGAGGCAGTCTTGCTACTCTACAGTTTCCAGGGGGACAGACCTAACTTGAAGCAATTATGCTGCATTTTCAAGAACAGCTGAGCCTGTGGACTAGCCCTTCCTGAGTTCTAGAGGCATCCCTGTACCACATGGCCTTGTTTCTGCTTTACTTGTCATGTGTTTTATCCTACAGACTCACACATGCCAGTGTCCGGCCTAGACAAGGAATGGATTCCCCTGATATGGACCAGGACCAGACCTCACATCACCTGTGCAGGGCTCAGATGCCCAGGACACACAGAATCCTCCTGTGGAACTTCAAATCTGACTGACTAGGCTGCTCCTTGTCAGAGGTTCTTTGTATTTTTGTATTTTTTTTTTTTTTTTAGAATCCTTGGTTGATACACCACTCCTGTACCAAAGAAGGGAGAAAGGTCATTGGGTGCAGCTGAAGGTTAATTTAATGCCTCTTCCTCCTTATAAGGGTTGGTGGGTTGAAATGGTGTTTTTTGAGAAGCTGACTGGCACACAAAAGGCCATATAAGATAAAATACAACAAAATAATGAATATAAAATAAAAATAAAATTATTTTTAATTACAAAACAAATTTACATACAAACAAAATCCTAACCAAAAAGTAACATTCTCTCCTCATTAGAATTTTACTTGGGATATTAAACCCTTCTTTAAAATGATAAGATCTCCAGGGAAGTTGTATATAATCTAACTTTGAACATCTCTCTCCCCTTGGCTTCTCTACAGCTTCTCAATGGCTGGGGAGGATGCTTTTATTTTTGCCTCCCAGCATCCATTCCTCCTCCTCCTGTTAACAGCTCCCTCACTGTCCTTGGAACACTCTCCCTACTTCCATCCCAAGCTCCGGGGTAGGCACAGGATAACAGAGCATATGGCTTTAGGCTCTGAGGATTTAACTGGAAAGAAACATAAAAATAGCAGATTAGCAGAGATCTCAGATTATCATCTAAAATTCATATAACCCTATGCTGATTTCAAAAGAAAATAATTGAAATATTTTGCTTAAGTTTATTTGTTTGAGTAAAAAGTAGAAGAGTACTCAGTATTTGAGTAGGATGACAGCTAGAGTTGATTTTCCTTTTAGAAATATTGAAACTAGAATGTACTCTGGGCTATTGGCTAACCAAGTTAAGTGGGGCAGAAATATCCCCAGTGTGCTTTTGTAACCGGCTGAATTAGCTAGGAGCAAAATATCTTCTTGCTTTTCTTCCTCTGGTCATTTTAACTGGTACTCATAAGTGGAAATATTACATGGGAAAAATCTTATATTTACAAAATGCATTAATTCTGTAAAAGATAATTTCTGGGGGTAAATTGAAAATAATAGCAAATGTCACCTCTTCAAGACCTAGTCTGAACACCCACAGTTTCTTCAAGAATTGCTTTTATTGCATGTATCTATAGCCTTAGTTAATTCCCTTAAATTCTAGTTTGTAATCTAGAATGAATAAACACAGTCAAATCACAATCTATTAAGCAACCCTAAAGACTTACTGCCCTCCAGGTATGGTTCTGACCACACAGAGCATCTGCTTACCTCATTCCCTGTGCACTGAACCCAGTGCTTTCAAGTGAGGGGTCGGTATTGGAGAAAACATGGAACTAGGGTAGAAAACCTCCATTCTGATCATAGTCTTGCCACTTACTAGCTTTATAACCTAAGGAACATCAATTAATTTTTCTGAGTCTCACTTTTCTCACTTACAAAATGGGAATAATAATACATGCTCTGAGCCCCTCAGTGAGTTGTTGCAAGGAGCATTAATGATAGAATACACACAATGCTTTTTGTAAACTGTAATTAATCACTTAAACATAAGATTTTCTCAGTAAGTTAACCACATTGCAATCATGATTTTAGAAACTGTATCATGCTTGTAGGACTTAAGACCCTCAGTCTTTTTTCACACGACTGCTGGCAAATGAATCAACCTCATCTCCTATTTGTACAATTGATATTTTGGAACTCCATGTGGATTTCTTTTTTACTTTTTCAATCCTGGCAGGTCAAATTTCAGTCCATTGGTATTAATCTGGGCTTCTAGCATTTAGAGAGAATTTTAAATTTGAATTGTGTCCATCACTGTTTTAATCACCCTTCTGATTTGTGTCTTCTTCACAGTGATTTCCCTGTCTACTTGATTGTTTCCAAGTAATTGATTAAAATATTAATGAATACAGTGCCAAAGATAGTCTTGTTCCTCTTCAGTTGGTTAAAAGCCAACAGCAAAAGGAAGCAACAATTACTACTGTCTGCTGCTGTCAGCCAGTTGGGAGTCCAGTTATGCCAGTTGCATCTTCTTTCATGTCTTTTTCCACTGCCCAACTACAGCCTCATTCTTCAGATGGGTTCTCACTCTCATTCACTACTCACTCTACTCTTTCAAGTTTTTAAATAACCTCTTGATTCCTAAATACAGAGGCTCATTCTCTACTCCCACCTCAGGCTCTTTAAAAGCATTTAACTGCTCTTCCGTTGAACATCTCTCTCCCCTTGGCTTCTCTACCACTTCTCAATGGCTGCCATTTTCCCCCAAACTCCCAGTGACTCCTTCATGCCTCCTTTGTAGCCTTGCAGCCTAAAGAGCAGTATTTATTACCTCAGCACTATTGACATTTTGTTGTGAGGAGCTGTCTTGTGCATAGTAGGGGTTTAGCAGCATCCTTGGTCTCTTCTCAATAGATGCCAGTAGCACCTCTCCAGCAAAACAAAAATGTCTGCCAAATGTTTCCTCAGGGACAAAATCATCTCTCCCCCGACCCCCCTTGAGAACCACCATTATAGATTAAGCTGACTACCTCTGCCCTGGCTAGGTTACATTTATGGGGAAGCATGTTTATGTTAGAATTCTGTTTACAACTTTTAGGCTCATAACTCATAAGTCTGTTATCCCTGGTCCCTACAGCAAATGTTCCTAAGGAATCCTAAGCTTTTCTCTTGTCCTTTATTCTGTCTCCACACTCTCTTGGACTATATCTACTCTGACTAGCTTCTGTGCTTCTCTTTCCTCCATTCCCTTTCCAAACTTTTTCTCATAATAAGGAAACTCTTGCCCCTTCTAGAACTCTGTCTGGACATGGCCTCCAAGTCGTAGTGTCCCTTCTTAGTTCTCATGAATGAAAATGGCCATTGCTCACCCTGACACATTCTGTGATATGGATTAACGCTCTTCTCACTCTTTGTTGCCAATTCTAGATCATTACTTTTTAATCTTTGATCAAAAATTTCATTTCTTTTCCTTTGACTCTCATACCATTTAGATCATCTCTCACCAAACTACAGGTTTTGTCTGACATTTCATTTTAATAAAATTAAATAGAATAGAAAATAGTGTGTATCATGGGCAGATAGTCAGGATAAAGCATTGTTTTGAGAGAACTTGTGTTTCAGATACATACACATACACATACATACATACATACATACATACATACATACATACACACATATTGGGCTTATGAACATGTTCTTTATATCTGGGCCAAAGCACTTGTAAAAATGTTGTTGCATATGCATATTCTAGGTTGTGATGTAAATGGTATTCCTTTATGTGGGCTATAGTTTAAAAAGTTTGAAAATCAGTACTCTAGACACACACCTTCTATACCTTCTGACCTTCTGGATAATTACATTTATTAAAATCTTTGGCTTAAAGACTTTCCATTTCAGGCCCTATGTAGCATCTGAATCTACAGGGATGACATGTGTTTATTGCTCCAGACTGCCACCTGCTCGACCACAACCCCAGTGACCATCTCACCTCTCTTATATTTCAGCTATGTAGGTTTAAGAAGCTTCTTCACCAGGCACTGTAAAATTATATTCTAGAATCCCCTATTATCAAAGTCCTTTTTTCTAACCCTCACCCAGCTTTTAGAAGACAAGGACTTGAACTGACATGAAGATTTTAATTAGCCTGGGCTATGACCCAAATTTTGCTTTGACACTATTTGGTATTCTCATTTGGGAAGGCAGTTGTCTTTCTATAGGTGAAAGATTTGAGGACAAAGCAGCTGCAGAACACCTCTCCTTTAAGTGTGGGCAGTGCATATGGAGGCTCACAGTCTCTTGGAAGTCCTGGATCACCCTGTGTTTGTTTGGTGCCCCTGCCAGCCTCTAGGCCCTTCCCTGCCCCAACTCACTGCACTGGCAGCTCTCACCAACCTCAGTACTTCCTGCCACCTGCCATGTGGCTTGGCCAGATCTTCCCAAACTAAACTACTGTTCTTAGAAGTCAGAAGTTATTTCTTTCTTTTAAAGAAAAGAAATAGGTGACACTTGTTCAGTTCTTGGATCTTCAGAAAATGTACAAGGGAGACCAGTCAGGGGTTACTATTCAGAGGGTCAATTTCACTATTTTCTTAGAGAGCCATATCAGCACTTGCTTTTTGGGGTTCACCTGGCCCGGGGCAAAGTCCCTGCTTCCCCTAGGAACCCTCTCTGGGGCTGCAGAGCAACAACACTTTTACAAGTGCTTTGGCCCAGATATAAAGAACATGTTCATAAGCCCAATATCTGTGTTGTAAATTCTCTGTGTGGGTATTAATATATATTTAAAAGCTTCCCAAAGTAAAAACATAATTAGGTTCAATCTGTGACTCCAAATGACATCTATTTCCTAAAGCATAAAATAGAAATTCCTCAGCAGGGTCTTTTCTTAGTGGCCCACTAAACTATCTCTCTCACCTGCAGTACTGCTTTGGATATCTTATCCTCTGTACTGACTTGGCAGTCTTTCCTGAACACATCCTGGCCTTGTATCTCAGCCCCTCCTAGATGTGCACACTGTGGGAGTAATCTATCAACAAATAGTGACTCAAACTCATTTCTCTAAAATAAGAGCAGAATTTTCCCAAAGTACCTCATCCTCTGAATTTATCATTAAACTAGACAAATGGAAATCTTGCCTTTTAAGCCTGATTTTTTTTTTTCTGTCAGACTTAATTCAGTAAATTCATCCATTAGCATAACCAAGCAAATGAGCCCTAAGGGTCTGCTGAACTAAGTTGGTAAAGACAGGGCTGAAAAATTATGTGACAGCTTTAAGCTGTTATTAACCAGCTAGGCATGAACTCTGTTTCCTTGGCCTCCTAATGCCACAGACATCACGGGAATTGTCTTCAGAACATTTTGCAAATGTCAAGTCTGAGAAAGCTATGAAAATTATAGTACAGTAAATCCTTCCACAATAGGAACTTAGCCAAGGTATCTGGAAAGGTCATGAATTTAATGTGAATATTCTTTTATGGTTAGAAATATCATAGTAGAAGAAAATCATATGAATCAATATTTTCTTCGGTCTATTGAGCAGTATTTATTTTGATAGTACCTATACATAAATATCTCTTTAGTGCTCTTTATTTCACTGATCAGGATATGCTACCCAAAGTGGCATAGAAAGGACCCAGGAACTATTGGGATTAAAACTCACATTAAAAGAAATTCATTCTGTTAACTTGTCTGTATCACTAAAGCCTCCTTTCCTGTATTTATCTCACAATAATTTCCTCAATAGCTTACGATATAGGAGTCACTGTAGAGACCTGAGATAAATGCAGTCTTATCCTTACATGTTTTAAAGCACAGAAACATAGTAGGAACAATGTAACATGTACATGAATAACTATCCTATGGAGAAGTATCAAGTGATATGCTGCAGAAATACAGATACAGAGCTGTTAAGTGTTTGGGCTTCCAGCCTCTTCTCACCTCCTCCCACCCTAATATCCACCCTGAAAACCAGGTGAGACATTCCTCTTTAAATTAAACTGGGCTACACACAGATTGGAAAGCTTCTCATAACTGACACATGTACCATGACACTACAGACCTAATACATTCAATCATCAAAAAATTTCTAAGAATATGGTCTAAATTTACCTCCCAGAGACTCACTTGCACCTTTCAATAATAACTCATATAACAAAGCACACTTTGCCCTCTTCAGCAGGTTTCCTGAGGATTGGGAAGAGCTTCATACCTGGGGAGAGACGTAATTTTCCCCCATTTCTCTATGCAGAAACGCCGAAGCCCATTGCTTCCTCGAAGGGCTGCAAAGCCTTCATAGGGCACACTTGAAGTACCTGTGACGAATTGAAGTAATCTTAATCTCTGCTCGTTATTGAAGCGCTCTACTGCAGCCCAAAACCAGCGGATCACAAGATGACCATCATGATAACCTGAATGGAGTAAAAGGACACCGAAAGAGAGGATGTGGAGAAAGGAGGAAGGAGGAGAGGGGGAAGAGAGATGAAATACATATCAGGTATGATAGGAACTGAACAGCTGCTTTTGATTTGCTGATTTCTCTAATGATGGCCTTTAGGTAGATCTAAAATAATTTATGTAACTGTCAATTTTAAAAGAAAAGCAGATTTAGAAAATAGCCATTTTATAAAAAGATTACATATTCTGAGGGATGTCCTCAGAGACGTTTGTTCTCTAAATAACTGGCATTCCTCCAGTCATTTTCTGCCTCATATAAATGTAGACAAGGAATGGCTAGGCTTAGCAGAGATCTTTGGAATCCTTAAGAAACAAAACTTTC
Organism: Eonycteris spelaea; assembly: GCA_003508835.1. Taxonomy (NCBI): domain Eukaryota; kingdom Metazoa; phylum Chordata; class Mammalia; order Chiroptera; family Pteropodidae; genus Eonycteris; species Eonycteris spelaea. Next base: position 4,530,279 of record PUFA01000147.1, on the reverse strand, counting down.
TATGAATACAGTATTTCATTGTATTTTTTTTTTCTGATGTCTTAGCTCTTGGTCACTATATACTGTGGAAGAGTCTAAGACTTAAGAAAGGCTGGAGGTAAAGAGCCGCCTTGGTGAATGGAAGATATCAGGCTTTCCAGCAGCTATTGGTGTGCTTGAAGCAGCTGCTCTCAGACTAGCCATCAACTGAGACAAATTGGGCCCATGGGAGAAATTTTGGGTACCGTTTGGAGTACAGTTGGAAGAAAGCTTGGATTGATTAAGGTGAATGATTTGCTGCTGACTGCAAATGCAAGAGGCATTCAAAGATGGGAGATATCAATGTGGGCTGGGTAGATACAGTGAAGACTTCATAAAAAATTAAGGCATGAGTTTAGCATGCAAAGGGTTTGTATGAGTGGAGGAGAAGAGGAAAATATTTCTGGCAGGGGAAATAAAAAATAACAAGATTAAGGAAGAAATATGTAGAGAATAGTAAGCTGATTAGCAGAGAAAGAGATTTGGTGAGGACTGAAAGAAAATTTGATGGGGGCCTTAGAAAGCCTTAACAGCCAGGCAGAGACATTTTGAATTGATACCTGAAGTCAGTGGTTTTTCTACCAGATCAAGAAGAGCCTAAAGGTCACACAAAAGCTTCTTGTGGTTGAGTGTATTGGGGTAATGAGAGGCTTAAATAGTGGGTCTCTTGCTTTCTCTCTCCATTTACTGATTGGGTTTCTCTATATTTTACATGAGAAAAGGGCTTTGAGGCAAAAAAACAACAAAACAAAAACAAAACCTGCCAAAGATGTCTTCTACAGGTAATAAGTAGCTTGTTTTGTGGGGAGGGAAGTGGCCTGATGAAAATAATGTTTTAGGAAGACTAGTTTGTCAGTGTGAAGGTAATAGTTAGGAGGGGTTAGAAAATGGTTTTGGAAAGATAACAGAATTGGGTTACAGCAAACAAGGACTGAGGTGAAGAGGGCTCCAATTCTATTGGAGTGGGACACAATTCCCTGCCAGCTGGTAACTGATTTCAGGAACTGGCCCATGGGCAGCTATGTTCCCTTTTGCATCAACACCAACTTAGGCTAGAGACTACCATCAGGGATTATTGTCAACTGAAGGAAGGGTTCATATTGGAAGTTGGAGAAAGGCATACACGAGAACGTACTTTACACATATGTTGAAGTAAGGGTAAGCTTTTGTAGTCTTCGAAAAGTGATAAAATGTGTGTAGAAATGTTATTTTATATTCACATTATAAATATATATGAATACATATATATAAAATGAAATGTTATTCAGCCATAAATAAATGAAGTAATGAAATAATACAACATAGACAAACCTTGAAACAGTATGCTAAGACCATGTATTGTATGACTCTATTTACATGAAATATCCTGAATAGGTAAATTCATGGCAACAGAATACACATTGATGGTCACTGGGGTGGGGGTAGGAAAGAATGGGAATGACCACATAATGAGTACAGGGTTTTCTTTAGGGATGATAGAAATGTTTTAGCTAGAGGTAATTGTTGCTTAAGATTGTTACTGTACTAATGCCACTGAGTTGCTCACTTCAAAATGGTGAATTTTATGTCAGTTTTACTCTCAATAATAAATTTTTAAAAAGTGATGAACTGTATCTGTGATAGTTATATCATCACAAGCTCTGCCAGCTCACCTCCCCGGTACTCAGTGTTATTCCGCCAGTCGTTTAGGTCAATTTCTGCTGTGCCAGCTATCACCAGCTCCAGTTCCCTGGCATCGAACACGGAGACAAGCCTAGAGTCTACCACCTGAAACACAGATTAGGCTTCCACAAACAGTTCAACCACATCAAAAGTTATATTCATTATTATTTCTATGGCTTAAGCTGAGAAAGTGATCGTCATTTATTACTCCCCCCCCCCCCCGCCCAATGTGCTATCATTGCACACTGCACTTTGAAATGTAAGCTATTTATGAGCAGGGAACTCAAAAAAGTGCTTTTCACTACCTCTGATACACACCTCAGATAGATGCTATGAAAAAGCCTGATTTGACTCTTTCTAGTCACATTTAAATTTCCAAGTAACATTGCATTTTATTTTATTTATTTTATTTTTATTTTTTAAATTAAATGTATTGGGTGACTTTGTTTATAAAATTATATAGGTTTCAAGTATATAGTTAAATAATATATCACATGTATACTGCATTGTGTGTTCACTACTCAAAGTTAAATTTCCTTTCATCACCTTACAACACCTTTACCCTTATCTATGTGATCCCTCTACCCCTTTCCCTCTGGTAACCACTAAACTGTTGTCTCAGTCCATGAGTTTCTGTTTATCTTATTTGTTTGTTGCTTTCAGCTTTATTTCCTACATATGTTAAAGACAAAAAGTCCAAATCACTTTGAAGTAACTAAATAGCTATTAGTATTACCATTTCACTTAAAAGTTATCCTCTCTTCCACATCAAACTATGACATTTACTAGGAATGGGCATTATATATAAATTGATGATTTATTTTTTCTTCCCCCCTAACTTCCTTCTCCCTTCTTTAAAAATCTAGAAGGACCTGCTTTGTTAGGGTTTTGATCTCTGGCTTTCCATCTTGTTGCCAAATGTATCAGGCACAATTGAACATCTGTAGTGGGCACCTCTTTTAATCAAACCAGTGGTGGATGAGCCAGTGACCCATGTGATTCTCCATTATGGCAGGGAAAGAATGATCCAAGCCCTAAGGAAACACTTACAGACTCTTGTTCTAAACTGAAAACATTTAAGGATGCCAATTTTTTGTGTACAGGAAGGCTAGCAGCTATCATTGTCTTTTTGATTTACCACCTCAGCATGAATTATGTGGCACATAATATAACAAAATAAAAATCTTGCAAGAGTAAACAATGTCTTCCAATGCCTTCAATTCCTTTATGTTTATTTCATTGAATGAAAGGAAATGCAACATGAACATACCTTGGCAGGAGATACTGTATATTTTCACATCTGGCACACAAGGACCACATCAATATCAGTTTTGTGAGAGCACTTTTACCTATCACAAGAGTTGGGTTTCCTAGAGAACTTTGATCCCTTATTTATCTACCTCAAGAAGGTCCTCTTTGAAACTCTGGTGAGTAGAGATGAACCCTTTGCCTGCTCTAGTTCTTTCTCCCCCTTTTTCTCACAAGCTGTGTCTGGTGATGAAGGCTCTGGCATACATCATGCCTTCTTCAGCTGGGACTGAGCCTCACCTCATAGAAACCCCGCACAAGGGCTTCTGTCTGCTGCACCACACCACGTTCTACTCGCCACTTTACCATCCTCTCAATGTACTCCTTCTTGTTCTTCTCCGTCACCTGGGTGTTGGCTCCTCCAGATTTTAATTCCCTTTCTGTTACCTTGTAAAACAAAAGAAAGATTGTGAAGCTTGTCAACTGAGGTTATCTCAGTGAAACATATCAACTAAAGGAGTATGATCCATATGCAAAAATTCTCTTCACAGAGGTTTAGCATTATTACCTCCATAGTTCTTTTCCTCTCCTAGAAGTTACTAAAATGACTCAGGTTGTTCTAAGCGAATATGAGAAAAGTTGCCTTTTTTAAAATAAAGAGTAACTGGTTTTTTATAAAAAAAATTTTATTTATTTTTCCCCACTCTGCCTTACCCCCACCCTCTGATAACCACTAGTCCATTGTCCATGTCCATGAGTCTCTGTTTGTTTATGTTCATTTGTTGCTTTTAAGTTTATACTCCACATATAAGTGATATAATGTGATTTTCAAACTTTTATGTCTGGCTTATTTCTCCTAGTAATATTCCATTGTCTATATGTCTATATGTACCAATTGTCTATATGTACCAATTATCTTCTTTAGCCAATCATCTATCATATGACACTTTGGTTGCTTCCATGTCCTGTCCTGGACACTATGAATAATGCTGCTATGAACACCAGTGTGCAAATATGTCTTCGGATATGAGTTTTCGAGTCTTTGGGGTAAATGCCCAGTAGAGGTAGAGGGATTGCTGGATCATATGGTAGATAAATTTTTAGTTCTTTGAGGAAACTGCATGCTGTTTCTATAATGGCTGTACCAATTTGCCAGCAGTGTGATGAGGGGTTCTTATTTCTCCATATCCTCTCCAATACTTGTTATTACTTTTCCTGTTGATTATAGCCATCTTAATAGGTGTGAGATGGTATCTCATTGTGGTTTTTGATTTGCATTTCCCTAATAGCTAGCACTGTTGAGCATCTCTTCAAATGTTTGTTGGCCATTTGTATGTCTTCTAGGGAGAAGAGTCTGTTCAGATTCTCTGCCAATTTTTTAATTGGATTTTTTTTTTTGTTGTTATTAAGTTGTATGAGTTCTTTGAATATTTTGGATATTAGGCCCTTATCAGAGGTGTTGCTTGCAAAATATTTTCCCATTCAGGTGTTCTCTCTTTACCTTGTTGACAATTTCTTTTGCTAAGCAGAAACTTTTTAGTTTGATGTAGCCATTTCATTTATTTTTGCTTTTACTTCCTTGCTTTTGAGGTCAAATTCATAAAATCCTCTTTAAGTCCAAGGTCCTTGAGTTTAGTTCTATGTTTTCTTCTATGCATTTTATTGTTTCAGGTCTTATATTCAGGTCCTTAATCCATTTTGAGTTAATTTTGGTGTGTGGTGATAGACAACAGTCTAGTTTCATTCTTTTGCAGGTGGCTTTCCAGTTTTCCAGCACCATTTATTGAAGAGGCTTTCCTTTCTCCACTGTATGTTTTGGCTTTTTGTCAAAAATTATTTGCCTATAAATATGGGTTTACTTTCTGGACACTCAATTCTTCCACTGGTGTGGTGTGTGTGTGTGTGTGTGTTGTGCGCGCGCGCGTGTGCGTGTGTGTTTCTGCCAATATCATGCCATTTTGATTATTGTCGCTTTATAGTATAATTTAAAGTTGGACAGAGTGATGCCTCCAGGCTCTTCTTTTTTTCTCAGGATTGCTTTGGCAGTTCAGGGTTTTTTGTGCTTCCATACAAATCTGCTGATTTTTTGTTTCTATTTCTTTAAAAAATGCCGATGGACTTTGATGGGGATTGCATTAAATCTGTATAATGCTTTAAGTAATAAGATCATTTTAACTATGTCGATTCTTCTAAGAACATAGAATATCTTTCCATTTCTTTGAATCTTCTTTGATTTCTTTAATAGGGTCTTGTAGTTTTTCATTATATATGTCCCTCACATGTTTCATGTAATTTATTCCTAGGTAATTTAATTTTTTTTGTAGCAATTACAAAAGAATATATTTTTCCTCTTCTTTCTGACTTTATTATTAGAGTAAGGAAAGCTGTGGATTTTTGAACATCGATTTTGTATCCAGAAATGTTACTGTATTTGTTTTATTGTTTCTAGCAGTGTTTTTGTGGAGTCTTTATGGGAATTTTATATAGAGAATCATGTCATGTGCAAACATTGGCAGTTATACTTCTTTTTTCCTATTTAGATGCCTTTATATGTTTCTCTTGCCTTGATCGCACTTGCTATGACCTCCAATGTTATTTGAATAATGGTAGCAATAGTGGACAGCCTTGCTTTGTTCCTGACCTTAGAGGGAAGGTTTTTAGTTTTTCGCCATTTAGTATAATGTTGACTGAGGGTTTTGTCATAGATGGCCTTTATTAGTTAAGATGCTTCCTTCTATACTGATTTTTTAAAGTGTTTTGGTCATAAATGCATGCAGTATCTTGTTGTAGGCTTTTTCTGAATCTATTGATATGATCATATGGTTTTATTGTTTTATTGTTTATGTACTGTATCACATTAATTGATTTGCATATGTTGAAATCTCTACGCTTCTGGGATGAAACCCACTTGATTGTGGTGTATAATATTTTTAATATGTTGCTGTATTCTGTTTTTACTATCTTATTTAGGATTTTTGCATTTGTGTTCATGAGAGATATTGGTCTGCAGTTTATTTTTTGTGTTATCCTTATGAGGTTTTGGTATCAGGGTGATATTGGCCTCATGAAATGAATTGGGAAGTATTGTCTTCTCATATTTTGAGGCTATCTCTGTGTTCCAAGTATGTGGTCGATTCTTGAGAATGCTCCATGTGCACTTAGAGAAGAATGTATAAGTAGCCCTTTTGGTATGGAAAGCTCTGTAGATGTCAATTAAGTCAAGTTCATCTAACATGCCATTTAAGAATTTATTTGCTTATTGATTTTCTGTTTGGATGATCTGTTCATATCTGACAGTGAGGTATTTAGGTCCCCTACTATGATAGTATTTTGGTCTGTTTCTCTCTTTAGTTCTGTTAGTAATTGCTTAACATATTTCAGGGCTCCTTGAAAATATTAATAAGTGTTATGTCTTCTGGTATATAATTCCCTTTATTATTATGAAGTGTCACTCAGTATCTTTCTTAACATTTTTTTATTTTGATGTCTATTTCATCTGATATTAGTACCGCTACTCCACTTTTCTATGAATGCCATTTGATTGAAATATTACTTTCCACCCTTTCGATTTGAGTCTCTCTCTCTTTTTTTGGAACTGAGATGTGTCTCCTGGAGGCAGCATGTGGTTGGGTTTTAATTTCTGATCCAATCTGCAACTCTGTACCTTTTTATTGGTGAATTCAGTCCATTTACATTTAGGGTGATTATTGAAATATGAGGTCTTCTTATATCCATTTTATGTTTTGCTTTCTGGTAGCAGTGTTTCCGTTGCTTCCTTACCCTTGTGTCTCTATTTTCTTTATTTTTGTTGGCTTTTGTGGATTTTCCCTGTGATCCTTTTTTTTTTTTTTTATGTTATATACTTCAGTTCTGAATCTTTGGCTTGTGGTTACCATTATGAATATGTAAAATATAGTTTTATATAGACAGTCATATATTTTCTTCTGCTCATGCTTTATCTTCATTCCCCTTTGTGAATTTGGATCTTTGAATCCTCTGCTTTTCAGCCATTATTGTCTCAATCTGTCCCTGTGTATGCTGAACATTCATTACTATCTTGCTATAGCTAATCTCTTCCTATTTTAAGCTTATAATGTCCTGTTTCTAGTTAGGGTTGCACTTCTCTGCTTTTATCAGCCTGATAGTCATTTTACTCCTAATTATTTGGGGGTCTTTTGTCATTTTTCTTTAGGTGAACTGACCTCTTTCAGTATTTCCTGTAGTGCAAGGCTTGTAGTGGAGAATTACCTCATTTTTTTTATGTGTGGAAAGGTCTTTATTTCTCCTTCATATCTAAAGGAGAGCTTAGGTGGACACATTATTCTAGGTTTTGTAGGTCCTTTCATTTAATAGTTTTAATATTTGGTTCCATTCCTTTCTGGCTCTTAAGGTTTGTGCTGAGAAGTCTGATGATAACCTAATGGGATTTCCTTTGCAGGTTGCCATCTTTTTTCCTTGGTTGCCCTGAGAATTTTGTCTTTGTTGTTGATTTTTGATAATTTTAATACAATGGGTCTTGGTGAATGCCTTTATGGGTTGAAATAATTGAGTGTTCTGTTGACCTCTTGAATTCCAGCTCCAGCTCATTCCTTAGATTTGGGAAATTCTCATCCACTATTTGTCTGAAAATGCTTTATAATCCCTGCTCCTTTTCCTCACCTTTGACAATGCCCATTATTCTTATGTTTCTTCTCTTGACGGTATCAGCTAGTTTCTCTTTCATTGTTTTTCATTCTCCAGTTTCTCTCTTCTTCCTTCTGATTTATTTCTAGATTTTTGCCTTCTATATCAGTGATCCTTTCCTCCATTTGGTCAACTCTATTTCCCAAGTTTTCTCTTTCATTTTTCAACTCTTGCAGTTATTTATCTCTGGAAGTTCTATTTGGTTCTCTTTGAGGGTTTCAATCTCCTTGCTAAAGAACTCATTCTGCTCATCTAGTTGTTTTTTTAATTCCTGAAATTGTCGATTTGATTCGTTTTGGATCTCATTGATTTTTTTAAGAAGAACCAATCCTGAAATTCGATTCTCATTTTTTTTAAAGTTTTTCTTGCCTATTTCTATGTCTATAAGCTTATTTTCTGGGATTTTTCTCTTTCTTTCTGAGATGACTTGTCACTTTGGTTGTTCATGATGTTTAATGGACTATTTCTCCACCTGATCATTAATGAAAGTTTGTTCTGCCTTTTTTTTTCCCCCATAAAGAAGATTTATTATATAATAGTCCCTAGCCTTTTGCAAAGAAGGTTTTTTTTCTTCTGGTTTCAGTAGGTGGTGTCTAAGCCTCTTGGATCTATCTGTGCTTTATATAAAATCTTAATAATGTCTCTTTTTTTTGTCTCTTTTTTTTTTGTAGATGTTTGATCATGCTCACTACGTTCAGTCTCAGTTCCTTTCCGTGTAGGGACAGTTTTGGTAGCATTTACTCAGATCCCCCTGGGACTCTGCAGTGATAGGTCTCAGATGGTATGGGGGGAGGGACCCCCTGGGTTGGTAGATGGCGGCTGTGGCTCAGCCTTAGTTTTGCAACTGTGGCTGATAAAAATCAACTGTTGTGTTTCTGCCATCCTTTCTCTTCTACCATCCCTGTTTCTCTGCCTTTTGCCCTGATGATGGTGCACTGCTGTTGGCCACATGGAGCTTACAGCACTCCCAGACAGTGCTGTTCAGGGAAATCGTTGCACCTTCTCCCCTTCCCCTTCTCCTACAGGGAGCTCTGGCTGCAAGAGGCAGCTCTTTGTTTCTCCCAGTCCACCACCTGACACCTAGGGCTGACCTGTGGTAGCTCTTATGTACAGATCTCATGCTCAGATGAGCTGGTGTACAGTTTAGGTGTTTTTTGTTGAGTTTTACATGTTCAGCTTTTGTTGTTTCAAAGGGAGAGACATGGGGACATCTCTCACTCTGCTATGTTTAATCCAATCTCCGAGCAAATGTTTTCCTAACTCAAGAGTTTAATAATAGAAAAAATGAAAATGCCTCTGGTGGTCCCTACATGAAACTGAATGTCTCCATACTATAGTCACATACTTGATGTCTCAAATATCGATTACAGCAAAGTCTTAACAGCCACCTATTTCTGCATCTGCAGCAGATAATTGGTAGCAAAACAGCAGAGGGTAGGAACATGGTTTTTTATAACCAGGTAAAATATTGACTGAAGGATGAAGCTGGACCTTGAAAAAGGAAACCGAATGACGTTGCCACTTAGTATGGCGATAAATGTTTGTTAGGACAAGTTTGATTCATCAGGAAGAGTTTGTGATCTGTGCTCTATCTTTTCAAAAGCAAGAAAGCCATTAGAATTTTTATCAGAAAGTGTTGGTGTTTGAAGGTGGTAAGCTTCAATCATCTTAAATTTGCTTAAGGGTTTTTCCTCACCATTTAATGCTATAAGGCAAAGGAGGCATCACAGAACTTAGTTATTGGTTTTTTAAAAAAACATATACACATACATATTTGGCATTAATAGACTCAGGTATCTAAATAAAGAGTCTACAGAAGAATGACAGTTACTTTTTTCCTATCATTTAGGTGACTAGCACTAAATATCAAATATTGGCCAAATGTAACATACTAGTTGTCACCAAATCCTTGGAACCTCTGGATTTTAGCTGCTCAGTTAAAGATTATTTCCCAACCTCCCTTACTTCTAGGTGTATCATGTTGTTAGGTAGTTAGTCAGGTATGAGCAACCAGAACCAAGGCCAGCTCTGTAACCATAGAAATTTCCCTTGAAGATCTTCCTTAAGAGTCTCCCAGAAATACCTCCCTTCTAGAGTTATAAATTACCCAAAATCCTAGAGCACAAAGGCCATAAAAGCTGCTGGCTAAACCATCTACAAATGCATGCTCAGAAAGTAGTGCCCAAAACTTCAGCCTCATTATACTATCATTATAATATTATGACTATGACTGGAAGCTCATGAATCTAATTATAACAGACTGAATTCTAGGTAAGCACATGCACAGTAGGTGAAGTTATATAGCAGCCAACTGTTAGTCAAGGTGACCTTACACATGGATCATCTAGGACCTCCTATCACTACCCAAATATAAACAGACCTTACCACTTCTACATTGTTACAGTGTTCCTGGCTGAAAACCCACTCCTCTCTTTGGGTGTATTATCTTATCTCTTCATCTAAATTTCACAGGGCTACAGCCTTCCCTAGCATGGCCCATCTCCTTCTAAAATGTACTTTCAATAAATCTTACTTTTTCTAAATCTCGGTGACCTGTAATTTTTTGCTGCATCAGCAGGGAAGAACTGAGGGACAACACACACAATGCCATTGTCTACCCTCCTCCACCTCCTCCCCAATGCCACTGGGACAATGCTGGATTTCACATTACCCCAGCAGTGACACTGTATCTAAATTCTGGCCAATAAAGTATAAGCAGGAGTGTTGTGTGGCACTTTATGGTCCTCCTTAAAGGGATGGACTCTTATTCCTTTGTCTCGCTGCTTCAGACACAGATGTGATGGTTGGGGTGCCATTTGCATTTGGACCATGAGTGCAAGTTTGTGCATAGGGACTGCAGCTTTGGGTTTCCTGCCTCCAGACTTCTATGTTGAGAGAAAAATAAACTGTTAATTTCAGCAGGGTCATTTTGGGCTTCTCCACTAGCAGCTGAACTGAATCCTAACAACTCAGGAAAAGCCTAAGCTGTCTTTCATCTACATCTGTCCATCTGATCTCCACTATCTCATAACTTACCAAAAGAAGAGTTGTAACTAACTTTTATAAGACCAAAGTCATTGTTTTTTGTGATCATATTTTAAGAGAAAAAGGATTAATTTAAGCTTTAAACAGATATACATTATTCTAGAGCTACAACACAGCCTTATCATTATTTTTAAAAATTTTTCCAATTATAGTTGACATTTAATATTATTTTATATGTTTCAGCTGTACGGCATACTGGTTAGACATTTACATTATTTAAAAAGTGATTCCCACTAATTAGCTGATTGCCCACATAGTAATAACTATGTAATAACTATATTACATAGTAATTACTATGTAATAACTATGTAATAACTATACAGCATTATTACAGTATTATTGATTATATTCCCTATACTGTATTTCACATCTCCCTGACTACTTTATAACTATCAATTTGTACTTCTTAAGCTCCTTACCTTTTTTCTGTCAGCCCCACAAGCTGCTCCTATTGGCAATCACCAGTTTATTCACTGTATCTATGAGTCTGTTTTCATTTTGTCTCTTTAAATTCCACATATAAGTGAAATCATATAGTATTTGTCTTTCTGACATATTTCACTTAGCATAATACCCTTTAGGTCCATCCATGTTGTGGCAAATAGTAAGATTTCATATTTTAATGGTAGAGTAATATTCCATTACATATATGTACCACTTGTTTGTCCAGTTGTCTATTGATGGCACTTAGGTTGCTTCCATATCTTGCCTATTGTAAATAGCCCAGCAGCGAATGTAGGTTTGCTTATATCTTTTGAATTAGTGTTTTGGTTTTCTTTGGGTAAATTACCAGATGTGGAATTGCTAGGTCATATGGTAGTTCTATTTTCTGAGAAACTTTTAAACTGTTTTCTGAGAAAACAGTTCTATTTTCTGAGAAACTTTTAAACTGTTTTCCATAGTGGCTGTCCCAATTTTCAATCCCACCAACAGCACACAGGGTTTTTGTTCTTCACATCCTTGCTAACACTTGTTGTGTATTAGTTTATTGATGCTAGCCATTAGGACAGGTGTGAGGTGATATTGCAATGTGGCTTTAATTTACATTTCTCTGAGGATTAGTAACATTGAGCATCTTTTTATATTTCTATTGGCCATCTGTGTTTCCTCTTTGGAGACATGCCTATTCAGGCCCTTTGTCCATTTTTTTTTTTTATTTCGACTGTTTGTTTTTCTGTGTTGAGTTGTATGAGTTTTTTATAAAATTTTGGATATTAACTTCTTATCAGATGTATTGTTGGCAAATACATTTCATTCAGCAGATTGTCTTTTGTTTTGTTCATGGTTTCCTTTGCTGTGCAAAAATGTTTAGGTTCTTTACCTTGCTCAAGAAGATATATCAGAAAAAAAAAAATATTACTCAGAGCAATGTCAGAGAGTTTACTGCCTACATTTTCTTCTAGGACTTTTATGGTTTGGGTTTTACATTTAAGTCTTTAATCCATTTTGAGTTTATTTTTGAATACAGTGTAAGAAGATAGTCCACTTTCATTTCTTTTGTTTTTTTGCAGGTATCTGTTCAGTTTTCCTAACATGGTTTATTGAATAAACTGTCTTGACCTCATTGTATATTCTTGCCTCTGTTGCCGTAGCTTAATGACTATATATAGTCATGGACTTATTTCTGAATTCTCTATTCCATTCCATTGATCTATGTGTCTGTTTTTATGCCAGTATCATGCTGTTTTGATTACTCTAGACTTGTATGTAGTTTGTTCTTCTTTTTCAAGATTGTCTTCGATGTTCAGGGGTTTTTTTGGTTCCATATAAATTTTAGGATTATTTTTTCTAGGTCTGTGAAAAGTGCCATTGTATTTTGACAGAGATTGCATTGAACCTATAGATTGCTTTGAGTAGTGTGGACATTTTAACAATGTTAAAATTTCTTACCCATAAGCACAGTATATGTTTCTATTTATTTGTGTCTTCTTCAATCGCTTTTTTCAATGTCTTCTAGTTTTCTGAGTACAGGTCTTTACTTCCTTGGTTAAAATTATTTCTTGGGGTGTGTGTGTGTGTGTGTGTGTGTTGTGTGTGTTTGTGTGTGCGTTGTTCTTAATTTCTCTTTCTGAAAGTTCATTATGGGTGTATAAAAATGCAACCAATTTCTGAATATTAATTTTGTATACTACTACTTTACTGAATTTATTTATCATTCTAACAGTTTTTTTGAGGGGGGGTTCTCTCTATATGGTATCATGCCATCTGCTAATAATGACAGTTTTACTTCTTCCTTTCTAATTTGGTTGCCTTTTTTTTTTTCTTGTCTGATATCTGTGCTAAGACTTTCAATACTATCTTAAATAAAAGTGGTGGAGCAGATAACTTTGTCTTGTTTCTGGTCTTGAGGAAAATGCTTTTTGCTTTTCCCATCGAGTATGATGTTAGCTATGGGTTTGCCATATTATTATGTTGAGGTATGTTCCTCCTATTCCCACTTTGCTGAGAGCTTTAATCATGAATGGATGTTGGATTTTGTCAAGAACCTTTTCTGTATCTATTGATATGATCATATGATTTTTGTATTTCAATTTGTTAATGTGGAGTATTGCATTTATTGATTTCAAGATTTTGGACCAAATTTGCATCTCAAGAATAAATTCAACTTGATCATGGTGTATTATCTTTTTAATGTGTTGCTGAATCTGGTTTGCTAATATTTTGTTGAGATTTTTGCATCTACATTCATCAGGGATATTGGCCTATGATTATCATTTTTTTAAACTCTCTTTGTCTGGTTTAGAATCAGAGTAATGGTGGCCTCATAAAATGAACTTGAGAGCCTTCCCCACTCTTGACTTTTTTTGAAAAAGTTTGAAAAAATTAAGTGTTAATTCCTTTTTGAATGTTTGGTAAAATTCACCTGTGAAGCCATTAGGTCCAGGCTTTTGTTTGTTGAGAGTTTTTTAATGACTGATTAGATTCCCTTAGAAGAAATTGGTCTGTTTAGATTTTCTGTTTCTTCTTGACTCAGTCTTGAGAGAGTGCATGTTTCTAGGTATTTATCCATTTCTTCCAGATTTTCCAATTTGTTGGCATATAATTGCTTATAGTTTTTTTTCTTTTAAATAATATTTTGTCTTTCTTTGGAATTAATTGTTGCTTTTCTTTTACTTCCATTTTTATTATTTGGTTCTCCCCCCCCCTTTTTTTTGATGAGTCTGGTTAAAGTTTTATCAATTTTGTTTATTTTTTCAAAGAACGAGCTCTTGGTTTCATTGATCTTTTGCATTTTTTGTCTCTATTTTATTTATTTCTGCTCTGATGTTTATTATTTCTTTTCTTCTACTCACTTTGGGCTTTGTTTGCTGTTTTTTACCTAGTTCCTTTAGATATAAGGTCAGATTGTTTAGTTGAGATTTTGTTTGTTCTGTATTGCTATGAATTTCCCCCTTAAGATTGTTTCTGTTTTGTCCCATACATTTGGGTTCATTGTGTTTTCATTTTCATGTGTCTCAAGTCATCTTGTGATTCCTTCCTTGTTCTCATTATTAATGATTTATTGTTTAGCAGTATGTATTTAGCCTCTATGCGTTTGTGTATTTTTCAGTTTTTTCTTATAATTGATTTCTAGTTTCATAACATTGTGGTTGGAGAAGACGCTTCACATGATTTCAATCTTCTTAATTCACTAAGACTTGTTTCGTGGTCTACCATGTGATCTATCTTGGAAAATGTTTTATGTGCACTTGAGAAGAATGCATATTCTACTGTTTTGGGTGAAATGCTCTAAAAGTATCAATAAGTATCAATTAAATCCAAATGGCCTAGTGTGTCATTTAAGACCATTTTTACCTTGTTGAATTTCTGTCTAAAAGATCTGTCTATTGGTGTTAATGGGGTGTTCAAGTCCCCTACTATGATTATATTACTGTTGCTCTCTCCTTTTATGTTGATCAATATTGCTTTACATATTTAGGTGCTCCTATGTTGGGTGCATAAATGTTTATTAGGTTATATCTTCCTATTGGATTGATAATGATAATGAATCATTATGTAATACTCTTCTTGGTCTTTTACTATAGCTTTTGTTTTAATCCTTTTTTTTTTTTTTTTGGTCTGATATAAGTATTGCTACACCAGCATTTTTGTTTTTATTTGCATAAAATATATTTTTTCATTCCTTTAATTTCAGTCTTTGTATGTCTTTTGATCTGAAGTTAGTCTCTTGTGGATAGCATATGTATGGGTTTTGTTTTCTTATCTATTCAGCTACCCTATGTCTTTTGATTGGAACATTTATCTATTTACATTTAAGATGATTTTTGATAGTGAAATAGTTATTGCCATTTATTATTCATATTTATATTTTCCCCCTTCTCCTTCTTTTACTTATAGAAGCCCCTTCAACATTTCTTATAATACTGGCTTGCTGTTGACTAATTTCTTTAGCCTTTTCCCGTCTGGGAAGCTCTTTATCTCACCTTCAATTTTAATTGATGGCCTTGTTGGGTAGATAAGTCTTGGTTGTAGGTCTTTACTTTTCATCACTTTCAATATTTTGTGCCAATCTCTTCTGGTCTGCAAATTTTCTCTTGAAATATCAGCTGACAATCTTATGGAGTATCCTCATAAGTAATCCTCATAAGTAACTAACTTCCTTTGTCTTGCTGCTTTTAAGCTTCTCTCTTTATCTTTAACTCTTGCCACTTTAATTATGACTTATCTTTGTGTGGGTCTATTTGGGTTTACCTTATTCACATCTGTCTGTGCTTTCTGGATTTGTATATCTATTTCTTTCACCAGGTTAGGGAAGTTTTTAGTCATTATTTCCTCAAATACATTTTCAATCTCTTGCTTTCTTTCTTCTTCTTCTGGTACTCCTATGCTATGTATGTTGTTATTCTTGATGTTGTCCCAGAGCTCTTTTAAACTATTATTTGACTTTTTTTTTTCTTTTTGCTGTTCTGATTTGTTGTTGTTTGTTACCTTGCCTTCTAAATTGCTGGTTGCTCCTCTGCTTCATTAATATACTGTTGATTCCTTCTAGTGTATTCTTCATTTCAGTTATTGTATTCTTCATTTCTGACTTTTTTTATAGCTTACAAATTATTTTTTATGCTTACCCCTATTTATTGGAGTTCTCACTGAATTCACCTATTCTTCCCCTAAGTTTATTGAGCATCCTTATAACCAGTGTTTTGAACTCTGTTTCTGGTAGGTACTTGACTCCATTTTTCAAAATTCCTTTTCTAGAGTTTTGTCCTGTTCTTTCATTTGGGACATTTTTCTTTGTTTTCTCATTTGGCTGCCTCTCTGTGCTTGTTTCTATGTATTAGGTAGATCTACTATATTTTTCAGTCTTAACTAGGTGTCTTGTGTAGCCCAGTGGTGCAGTCTCCCTGGTCACCTCTGCCAGGTCACCTCTCCCTGGTCACCTCTGCTATTGGCATAGCATTGCATCAGATTAACTCTCAAGCTGACTGGCTGTGAGGACTGGCCATGCCTATAATGTATGAGCTGCCATGTGAGGGTTGATCTTATGGAATGGGATTTGCCCCCAGTAAGCTTGTTTGCCTGTTGATTCCTTTATTTGGGTGTGTACCTTGTGGGGCTAATCAGGGATGTTCCATTCAGGTCTAATGCCAGCCTTTAGGTGTGTTTGTGTATTTGTGCTAACAAAGTCAGCTGCTGCTTGTGATTGACCTGGGGCTACCTGGCAGGAGCTAAGAAGATATCTGTGCTTGGTTGTTGCCTATGCTGGAAGAGGTCACGTAGTGAATGGAGGATGGCTGCCACAGTGCCAGGTCTGGGGTAGCTCAGCAAAAGTCCAGGACACCCCAATCCCTGAGGCTGCCTGTAGGTTTGGTAACTGAAAAAGCTTTGGGTGGTATGTGAGTTGGATGAAGTGGAGTCTCAGGGAGTTGCCAGGGCAGGGCAAGTGGTATTCCTCAGGTTAGTGCAGATTCATATTTGTAGCCAGTGCCAAGCTTGTGGCCACTTGCAAAAGTCTCTGATCACACTGAGGCCATCTGTTTCCTGTCTCATGCCTGAAGACCTCCAAGATTCATTCAAGAAATACTGTAGCTTGGGCCTGGGCTGGTTGTCTGCCACTAAAAGTGTCTCTTGAGGTGTGCAGGCCAAGGCTTTACGATTGTTGCTGAAAGAGCTTCCTCTGGAGAGTACAGGGTGGGGCTGGTTGCCTAGCAATGAAATTGCCACTAGTAATTTTTCAGTTGGGTATATTGGGGTATCAGGGAGTTACCAGGATGGAGTGATCAGATATCACCATGCCAATGCAGATTTGGATTTGGCTGTGTGCCAGGAGGTCTCAATTCAGTCAAAATGGCACTTTCCTGTAGCTTCACAGGAGGAGGGCTCAACAAAGGAACAATGGTGGCTACCCCTCCAGCCCTCACCTTAAAGTCACACAACTCAGTCTTTCCCTATATGTCTCTGATGCCTTCTGAGCTGCTGTCCCTCTGCTGGAGCCTCGGATGAGTGCTTACAAGTGAATGAATCTATGTGTGGGCACTTTAGGAGGATGCCTGGGTTTCTAGCTGTCTTTTGTCTTACCCTGACAGTCAGAATCCTTACTGATATTCACAGCCATATTTTATGGGGACACCTCTTCCTGGCACTGGAACTCTGAGTTGGGGAGCCCCAATGTGGGATTGGGGCCTCTTGCTCCTCCAAGGGGACCTCTGCAGTGAAGATATCCCTCCTGATGCTCAACTGCCACACGTGGGTGTTGGACCATTCCATTCCATGTTTCTGTTCGTTCTACCAGTCTGGACATAGTCTCTTCTTTATATCTCCAGTTATAGTCTTCAGGTGCTTCTCCAAACTGACTGTCCTATAATTTAGTTGCAATTTTAATGTGGTCATGGGAGGAGGCAAGCACAGCATTTACCTACTCCACCATTGACCTTACTATCAAAATATCCTTATTTTGATCACGGGGAACATTTTAAACTTTTCTCTGATTTATTCAGTTCCTACAATATGTACATGTGAAGAATTGCTCTTTTGTGTTTTCAATGCTATTTTTTTCTCTAATTTTCTTGTATTTAGCTATTTGTAATTTACTTCATTTTTTTTTATTTTAGACCTTAGAATTTTATTGTTCAAAATTATTTGTGTGCATAGTATTTAAAACAGAAAACCTCATTGCTGAGTGTGAGCTTCAGGTCTGTCTGTTACTTTATTTTTTGAGTATGTAATATGTGTCTATGGAATAAAATTCAAGTGGTATAGAAGGCCATAAAACAAAAAGTAAGTTTTTCTTCCACCTCCTCTCTTCCCACTTGGAGAAATTCACCTTTACTTCCCCTCCAGGAGATTCTATGTATATACTAGGAAATGTGAATATATCACCTCTTTTCCCCTATAAATGGTAACATATTATACACAGTTCTTCACTAAACTTTTTCACCTAAAAATATATCTTGACAATTGTTTCATATGAATTTACACCTCTTATTCTTTCTTTGTTTGTCTTATAATACTCTCTTTATTGTTTATGATTTATAGGAAAATTGATTCCCTGGGATATCTTAATTTTTTTAATAGCCACACAACCCACTAGTCCACTATTCCATTGTGTGAATGTATCATAACTTATTTAACCAAAGCTCTACTGCTAGACATTCAGATTGTTTCAGATCTTTTGCAGCTATCAACAGTGCTGCAGCAAAGATGCTAATACATTAAGTATTTCAATTAGGTGTGAAAAGATTTGTAGGAAAATTCCTAGATATGGCTGTTGAGTCAAAGACAGATGCATTGAAATGCAGATAGATATCACAGAGGTGTTTTTCATAGAGTTAACTAAACTTCTATTTACTTCAACCTTCAATGTTCAAGAGTGCCTTTTTCTCTATATCATCTCCAAAATAGAATACTGCTAAACTTTCTGATTCTTTACATTCTCATAAGGTAAAATGATATCTCATAATAGCTTTAATTTACATTTAAAAAAATTTTGAATGAGGTCTAATATTTCTTTATATTTTCTTTCCTGAGAACTATTTATTTATATTCTTTGATAATTTTCTATTGTGTTGTTGATAATTTTTTATCAATCTGTGAGATCTCTTCCTTTATTAAAAGATAGTATTTTGTCTGTGTCACACATTACAACATATTAATATTATGCCATTTTTACTCTGTTTATGCTGTATTTTTGCCATGCATAATTAGAGAAATAATTTTAGACTATGTCAATCTTTTATAACTTTGGAAGTCTGTATCACATCTACAGCAGCATTCCTTGTTACAAAATTTAAAAGAATTAGCTTGTTTTATTCTTAGAATTTGTTTTTACATTCAGCTTTCTGATCCAGGTGGAGTTTATCTTACTGTAATGAATTAGGTCATGGTTCTAATTTAAAAAAATTTAAAATGGCTACGCAGTTGTTTTAATACAGTTTCTAAGAAATTGTGTTTATTTTATAAATTTACCCTCCACTATAGGGCAAATATAGTTATGGGCTAAAAACTGTCATGCACAAAGAATAGCATATTTTATACATGGCAGGACAGGTAAGCGAATCATATATTCTTCAATATCTTTAAATGTGCTTCTTACAGTTGTAGAAAGAAGTAATTTTTCCCTTCAAATATGTAAGAGAGTATTCTTCAAAGGTATGTTTATACAAAACAAATACAACAGAATATTGATACTTTCCAGGACCCATCCAAGATTCTTAATTGAGATGTCAGTGCTGGGTGGTTTGCAAAGTTAAGTGTGTGGCTCATCAATAGACTCAGCACACTGTCCACATTCATACAAGGTACTTATAAAGTATTCCAACTTAATTCTCAAAACAACTCTATTATAAATACATTATAAATAATGTTCTCAAAACCTTAATTTTTAAATCTGCTCAAGCTATGGTAAACCTGATTAAGCTGTAACCCAGAAGATTCATTGTTACATAAATGATAGTGGAAAATAAATGAGAAACTTTATCTTATTAAATAGTATTAAAATATATGCATTTTGGAGGAGTAAATGTCTAGATGTTAGTTACAAAATAAAGTATTTTTGTAGTTGTGCAGATAACGGAAATACTTTACATATGTATTGCACACTTTACAAAAATGCTTTCTGATCCATTATTACACTTGATTTTCAAAAACACTCTAAAGTAAACCTATGTCATAACAAGAAAAAGAAGGAAGAAATGGGCAGCCTTATTAAAGAATTATACTTTGAATAAATAATATTTTTTGTTTTCTAGTTTAAAAACAAAATCCCATTACTATATGATCCAGCAATTTCACTCTGGGAATATATCCAAAAGAATTGAAAGCAGGAACTCAAACAGATATTCGTGCACCTATTTCCTGGAAGCATTGTACACTATAGCCAAAAGGTGGAAGTGACCCAAGTTTCCATCAACAGATAAATGGATAAACAAAATGTGGTCTATACATACAGTGGAATATTGTTCAGCCCTAAAAAAGAAGAAAATACTGTCACCTGTTATAATATGAATGAAGCTTGAGAACATTTTGCCAAGTTAAACAAGCTGGTCACACAAACAAAAACACTGTATGATTCCATTTATATGAGGTAACTAGTGTAGCCAAATTCATAGAAAGAGAAAGTAGAATAGTATTTGCAAGGGGCTGAAAAGAGGGAGAAATAGGGGAGTTGTTGTTTAATGGGTATAATTTCAGTTTTATAGATGAAAAATTCTGGAGACTGGTTGCACAACAAAGTCAATGCACTTACCTACATGCTTAAAAGTTGTTAAAATGGTAAATTTTATGTTATGTTAATTTTATACAATTAAAAACAAAATCTATTTTCCAAGCTCCACATCTCACAAACCTGTCCAAAGACCTCTTCATTAACAGTGAAAGTAAGGTCTAGGATATCTGTGATGTTGTTGTCCTTCATCCATTGCAAGCTCTGGTGGAATTCTTCATCCAAATATTCCAAGTCACTCAAATCGCAGGGCCTGGGGCCATTTAAATGGAGAAAGGTTAAATAAATGGCTGCCTAGATCTCATTCCAAATGTTGTTATACAGCTCTTGGTTAAAACAACACAGACTTATTCTAATAATTTGATATTTTTGAATATGTTTTCTCTTTTAAAAGAAAATATTAAAATATCTACAATAATAAACATGAAATAATTATTGACTCATGAATTTTCCATGATAATTGGAAAAAAGTATCATTTTAAAACAAACTAAGGTTTAGATAAATCAATTCTATTAGTTTAATGAAATGTTTGTAATGTTACTATAATTGTTTCTATAAACTAATTCATATCCATTATATGATGTTATAATACTCTTCTTTGTGCATAAATAAAATCTCCAAATGCATTTTTATTGCACTTAAATGTTTATGAGATATCTAAGCACTCAGAAAAGTAAACCACCATAAACCTCATAGGAATGCTTAGGCAAAACAGGAACAAAAGAGCCAGAGGTACTAGGAAGGCCAGCACCTGTTATCCTGCAGGTGAGACTGGATGGATTGTGACTTGTAATACACTTACAGTTTCAGGAGTGCCTTATAGAAGGGTCTTGTGAAGAAGGCGTCAAGAAGGTATTGATGTATCAAAGCCAAGCCTAGGATGCGACCACTAAATCTGAACCTGGAACACAGACAAGACAGAGATTTAAGAATATATAGAAATTTACATTGTTAAGTATATTAATTTGTACTTTTATTTTATGTGTTTCTTTGTAGTACCCATCTTAAACCACTTAAGGAATTTGCCAATTGATGACACAAAGGAGACATTCATTCTCTTTCTCCTTATTCTTTACCAAAAACAATGCTTATGTATTTGGTATATATTAAAAGAATCCTTCTCTTCCCCAAGTACCAGAATAGAGTCATTTTGCCAGGGTCTTCTTCTCAGATCTGAGAGTCTAAGGAGCTAAGAAAAGAGAAGTACTGGTGAAGGGGAATTTTGGAATCCTGGATACACAGCCCACAACCTGAGGAGGACTTGAACCCAAGGACATAGAAAGTTTTTTTTGGACTGTGCATCCTTACTTTTTCAAGCATTCTAGAGATACTACCTGTAAGTTAATGTGTGTCTGATACTATGTTGGGAATTGGAGGATTTGAATATGAAACACATATGGCAGTTGAGTTTACAGTCAGTGGGAAGAATCACATGGGATCACATTCTGATAACCAGTAAGCTGAGCCTACATTGCCAGGCCAGCCACATACAAACAAAGGACAAGGTCTTTGCTAGAAAAATTTGTTACATAGCCCTGGCCACCTCCATACATAAAGGCCTTTACTGATTTAAACCTTTTTGAGGAAAATAGCTTCCTGGAATTTTTGCTGGTAACCTGAATAGCTGAATGTGAAGACTACCTGGAGCTTAATCTCATCATTGTCCTGCTTCTAAACAGCTTGTTTTCCTGGTCTAACATACTGGTTTCCCCACGTCAGCCTTGCCAATCTCTGGCACCAAAATTGGGTCTCCCTGCTTTCTTCCTATCAAACCAGATTTTCACCTAAGCGTAGACTTAGTTGTTACTTAATGTCAGATCCTCCCGATTGGAATTCCCAACTAACCCATCTCTTCTACTTTCCATGAAGCTCTTTTTAGACTCAAAGATGTCCTGCTCTATGCTGCTATAAAAAATGTTAAAATTAATAGATTATCTGCTCCTGTAGCATAAGTGTGATTGTAAATAGTACTTCGAATTTTCATGTTTGAAGTAATCAATTCTTTTGGCGTGAAATAACATGCAAATATTATTGAATCTGAAGAAACTTGAGGTAAGTAGAACCTCACTAAAGGTGCTATGGGTCACTGTGGATGAGGAGGATCATAGGATAATCAAATATCTTAGAGTTCTTGAGGCCAGGGTGCTTCCTCATTTCTCTTTCTTGATCACCCCAATAACTGACTGGTCTCCAATATGGTATCCACAATTCTGTGTATAAAAATACAGTTCACTCCAATACAGGCTTACCTGCTCTAACTAGACTCTAAGGCATTATGATTGGTGCTACTAACATGATGATGGGGTTGTGGCCATTCATGTAGGGATGATTGAGACCACCAGAGCTGAGGAGAGAAAATGTTAATGTAGAGGTGCCTGGCCAAGTACTATCCTCACTTAAAGTTGGCCCTAGAAGCTCTCATGAAAAGATTTAGTCATATTGGCAGGCAGTGATTATCCTCAGATATGAAATAGATGACAATATTACATGAGAATACTATTTTCAGATCAATGTTAAAAATTGAATATCTAATGAATTGTAAGTTTTCTGGAAAAATATGAATTATTCAAATCTATTCAAGAAGAAGCAGAAAACTTAAAAGACAACCATAATGTAAATTAGAAAACTTTGAAGAGAAAGGACTATATTTGAAATTGAAACTGAGACTGACCGTGTGTGTGGTGTGTGTGTGTGTGTGTGTGTGTGTGCGTGCGCATGTGCGCGTACGCACGTATGCATACACATACATATATTTAAAGACAATTCTTTCAAACCTTCAATGGTCAGAAACCGCTTTATTTTTTGAATAGTTTCAGAAATTAGAAGAGTGTAGAGAACTCCTTAATTCATCATTAGGGGCTATCATAAATATAAAATGCAATCTTAATAAGAGCAAAGAAAGAAAACTAGGATTTGAGAGGAAAATGGCAGACTAGGTAAAAGCAGGGTTCACCTCCTCCCAGGTTCTCATTGAAATTACAAATAAATTATAAAATAATGAATGTGGAGAATCACCTGAAGTCCAGCTGATTGTAACACCTATGTCTGATAACATAAAGGAGCCACATCAATGCTGGTAGGAGGGGCAAAGTCACAAATCGGGCTGGACCTGCACCTGTAGGTGGTGGAAGATCACTGAGAGGGAGAGCAAGTCTGCAGAGGCTCTCCTGCAGGAGAAGGGGGTCCTAGTTTCATTTGGAGGCTCCAGGGAAGGGGGTCCTAGTTTCATTTGGAGGCTCCAGCCCAGGGAAGAGGAGATTCCGATAACTCTGACTATAAAACAAAGGGAATTCTGGCCATCTGGGTGAGACATAAGGAGACTGAAACCCTAGACACTCCTTTGAAGGACCCGCACACAGGTTTTCTGACCTGCAGACACTCACCCAGGACACTAGAGGTGGGTCAGAGTCTTCCACAGGTTTCATACTGAGAAAGTCTGCATTACCTGGTACCACAATGAGGGCTGGAAGGGCAGCCACCATTGTGCCTTAGTCTGGTCCCCCTACTAGGCAATCTACAGACCACACAGCTTGACTGTGCAGACCCCTCCCACAAGGTCATTAGGAAGCCTTGGCCTGAGATCAGCCCACCCATTCAACCTGCAGATTGCCTAGGGCTTTTGTTGCTGGACAGCTGCCGCTCCCTGCATGGACTGGCCAAGCATTCGCAGCTGGCAGCCAGTGCTGTGAGTATATATTTCCTAGATAGAGCCAGGCAGATCACTGCTGCCAACATGAACTTGGACAGATTTAGGGGATCTGTGGGCCAGTCCCAGCAAGATCACAGCAGCTGGTCTTGCTGTGATCTGGGACTTCTGCAAGAATGAGTGAAGGGTTACCAAAGTTATAGCAAGACTGAGGCTATATTAATCTGACTGCCATTGTCTCTCTGAGATCCCACCCCTACCCATAAATTGCCCCAGGTGATACATTGACAGTGAACTGCCACAGCCCTGCCCCTCCCCCACCCCATCTCCAATCCACACAGGCAACAAACTTTGCTAGCACAAGGCGGACACTGCATGAAAATCAGTGGCAGGCAAATCTCCGCTGCCTGCCAGAGTTGCAATATTGCATCTGGGGAGTGCAGGTGTCTGTGGGACCACCCCAGACAGCAGCTAGTCTCACTGTCATCTGTGACTACAGTGGGAATGACTGAGCACAGAACTTGCAACAAAACTGAGGCTGTATGGGACTGATGGCCCTTGTATCCCTGAGATCTCACTTCACCCAAGCGACAAAGTGCCTGCAGCCATTGACAGGCAGCCTCACATGCCCTACTTGGCTCTGGGATTGTGCAGTCTGTGTAGGCAACAGATCTTGGCTAGTGCAGTGAGTGCATTTCATGGAAAAGAGTTGTGGACAGACCACTACTGCATGTATGAGCTGTAATATCTATTGAGGGGACTGTAAGGGTCTGTATTGGCCTGACAGCCCTTGACTCTTTGAGCTCCTGCCCCATCCAATACACAAAGTTCCCATCATACATTGCAAAGAAATTGCCCCTGTCCTGGGGTGGTGCATTCAGGCCCAAGGTGGGCAGCAGCTTACCTTGGTATGATTGGAAACTTTTACAGGGAGCCACAGAGACATGGGCAGGGGAAAATTTAGTTGATAGATCCAGGAGACTCCTCAGGTCTCTGTGCCACCCAATATGCATATCACCCTGAGGTTCATCCAGTTTCAGAGACTTACAAGCAACAGACAGTCAGTGTCAGACTTTGAGGAGTACTGGTCCATCTGCTAAACTGCCATAGGTCAGAAACAGGGGATAACCAACCGCTGAGACAACATTGTCTCTTCCACTCACCTATAGATTCAGCATAGGCAACAACCATCTGCAAATCGCTTTGTAGCTCCTTCCAGGCAGTCCTGAGCAATCAAAAACAGTGACTGGCCTTGGCCTATGGGAAGCCCCTCCCAAGAGGCCATAAAACCAATGCATCCAGAGGCTGGCACCAAACCACAACAGAGCCACTCCTGATTAGCCCCATTAGCAGTACACGCAAATAGTGGTTGCAACAAGTATGCAAGCCTGCTAGGGCAAATCTCACTCTGTAGGGTCAGCCCCCACGCAGCAATTTTTACACCGTGGGTGGAGCCAATTCCCACAATTAGTTTACCTGAGCGTTAATCCTATCCACTAATGTACTAACAACAATAAAGGCTTGGAGACAACAATAAAGGCTTGGCAACAACAGAAGATCACACACAACCCACACAAAGATAATGTCTACAGCCTCCAGCATAGGGAATCAGGGAAAGTATGCCACTAGGCCACACAGGACACCTTTCATATTAGACCATCTGGCCAAGGCTGAGAGATGAAACAAATATTCCTGACACATAGAAATGAATACAGAGAGACTAATAAAATGAGAAAATAAACATGCCAGAAATGTAACAAAGGAAAAAATTCCAGAAAAGAAGCTAAATGATATGGAGGCAAGCAACATAACAGAGACAGAATTCAAAATAATGGTTATAAAGATGCTCAACAAACTTATGGAGAGAATGGAAGAGCACAATGAGAATATCAACAGAGATAGTAAGCATAGAAAAAGACATAAAAACTATATAAAAGAACCAGACAGAAATGAAGAATATAACAACTGAAATGAAGAATACACTAGGAGGATTCAACAGTAGATTGGACAAAGCAGAAGATCGAATCCATGAACTGAAGACAGGTAGCAGAAATCACCCAATCAGAACAATTAAAAAAAATAATTTTAAAAAGTGAGGATAGTTTAAGAGACCTCTGGGACAACATGAAGCATAACAATATCCCGATCATAGGAGTACCTGAAGGGGAGGAGAGGAAGCAGAGGATTGAGAATCTATTTGAAAAAAATAATGAAAGAAAACTTTCCTAACCTGGCAAAGGAATTAGACAAACAAGTTCAGGAAGCACGAAGAGACCCAAACAGGAGGAATTCAGACCCACAAGACACATCATAATTAAATGCCAAATGTCAAAGACAAAGAGAGAACCTTAAAAGCAGCAAGAGAAAAGCAGTGAGTTACTGACAAGGGTACCCCATAAGAATGTCTGCTGATTTTTCAATGGAAACTTTGCAGGTCAGAAGGGACTAGCAAGAAATACTCAAAGACTTCATAAACAAGAATCTACAACCACAAAACTCTACTCAGTAGTTTTCGATTAAGATGGAAGGTGAGAAAAAGAGCTTCCAGACAGGGAAACGCTTAAGGAATTCATCACCAACAAACCAGCATTACCAAAAATGTTAAGAAGACTTATGTAAAAAGAGAAGGGATAAAAATAAAATAGGAATAACAAATACAAATGACAAAAAGGCACTAACTATGTACCTATAAGTAATCACTTTAAATGTAAATGGATTAAATGCTCCACTCAAAAGACACTGGGTAGCTGAATGGGTAAGAAAACAAGACCATGATTTGCTGTCTACGAGAGACCACTCAAATCAAATGACTCTCACAGACTGAATGTAAAGGAATGGAAAAAGATATTTCACATAAATAAAATAAAATAAACCAGATAATAATATTTACATTAGATAAATAGACTTTAAAACAAAGGCTATCATAAGACAAAAAAGGACATTACATAATGATAAAGATATTGATAAATCAAGAGGACATAACACTAGTAAACATATATGCACCCAACATAGGAGCACCTACATACATAAAGCAATTATTGGCTGACATATAAGAAGAGATCAATAGTAATACACTCATAGTAAGGAGACTTTAACACCCGTTGACAACAATGGACAGATCTTCCAGGCAAAGAATCAACAGGAACCAGTTGGCCTAAAGTCACACTAGACCTGATGGATTTAATAGATGTTTTCAGATCATATTACCCCAAAGCAGCAAAATATATATTCTTTTCAAAATGCACATGGAACATTTTCTAGAATAAACCATATGTTAGGACACAAATCAAGTCTTAATAAATTTAAGAAGATTGAAATAATATCAACCGTCTTCTCTGCTCACAATGGTATGAAAGTAGAATCAACAATAAGAAACTGAAAAATACACAAACACATGAAGGCTAAATACATGGTACTACACAATGCATGGGTTATTAATGAGATAGAGGAAGAAATAAGAGACAAATGAAAATGAAAACAAGAATGCAAAATCTATGGGACACAGCAAAACAGTCCTAAAAGGGAATTCATAGCAATGCAGGGCCTTCCTCAAGGAAACAAGAAAAAGCTCAAATAAACATCTAGCCTTACAATTAAAAAGAACAAGAAAAGAACAGCCAACAACGCCCAAAGTGAATAGAAGGAAGAGAAATAATAAAGATTCAGCAAGGGAATAAATGAAATAGAGTCTAGAAAACAATACAAAAGATTAATGAAACAACAGTTGGTCTTTGAAAGGATAAACAAAATTGACAGACCCTTAGCCAGACTCATCAAGGAAAAAAGAGAGAATACTCAAATAAATAAATCAGAAATGAAAGAAGAGAAATAACTACGAACCCTACATAAATACAATACATGATAAGAAAACATCAGGAGCAATTATATGTCAAACAAATTGGACAATTTGAAAGAAATGGACACATTCTAGAAACATACAATCTCCCAAGAAGAAACAGAAATTGAACAACAGATTACCACCAATGAAATCGAATTACTTATTCTAAGTAAGCAAATTGTCCCCAAAAAACAAAAGTCCTGGACCATATGGCTTCATAGGTGAACTTACCAAACATTCCAAAGAAATTATCATCTATTCTTCTCAAACTATTCCAAAAAATTCAAGAAGAGGGAAGGCTCCTTCTTTTATGAGGCCACCATTACCTTGATTCCAACCAGACAAAGACATTACAAAAAAAGAAAACTATAGGCCGATATCTCTTATGAACATTGGTGCAAAAATCCTCAAAAAAAATATTAGCAAGCCAAATCAAGCAATACATAAAAAACATCATACACTATGATCAAGTTGGATTTATTCCTGGGATGCAGTTTGGTACAATATCCACAAACCAATTAATGTGATACCACTGCATTAACAAATCAAAGATTAAAACCATATGATCATATCAATAGATGCAGAAAAAAGCGAGCAAAATCAAGCATCCGTTTTTGATACAAACTCTCAGCAAAGTAGGAATAGAGGAAACATACCTCAACATAAAAAGGCATATGTGACAAACCTACAGCTAACACTATACTCACATGGGGGAAAGGACAAAAGAATTTTCCTTAAGATCAAAAACAAGACAAGGGTGATCACTTCCCACTCTTCTTTAACATTGTATTGGAAGTCTTTAGCCACAGCAATAAGAAAAAAAAGGAGAAATAAAAAGGCATCTTAAATGGAAAGGAAGAAGTAAAACACTCGTTATTTGCCACTGACATGAGACTTATATATAGAAAACACTAAAGATTCCACCAAAAAACTTAACTGATCAGTGAATTCTGTAAAGTAGCAGGTTACAATATAAATATTCATAAATCAGTGGCATTTATACACTGATGATGAACTTCCATAAAGAAAAATTTTTAAAAATCCTATTTACAATTGCATCAAAACTATAAAATACTTGGTATCAAATTAACCAGGAGGTTAAAGACCTGTTTCTCAGAAAAATTATAAGTCATTGAAAAAAGAAATTGAAGAAACAAATAAATGGAAGCATATACTATGTTCGTGGGTAGTGGAATCAACATCATTAAATATGGTCATACCCAAAAGCAATCTATAAATTCAATGCAATTCCTATCAAAATACCAGAATGGCATTTTTCAAAGAGCTAGAACAATAATCCTAAAATTTATATGGAGCCAACAAAAAAAATCCCAAATAGCCACAGCAATCTTGAGAAAGAACAAAGTTGGAAACATCACACTACCAGATATCAAAGCTACCTACAGTAATCAAAATAGCATGGCACTGGCCATTAAAAACAGATACATTGATCAATGGAACAGAATAGAGAGGCCCAGAAAATGAATCCATGCCTATACCCTCACTAATTAATATAACAAAAGGATGTAAGAATTACAATGGGGTAAAGGCAGTCTTCAATAAATGGTTGTGTTGGAAAAAATTGAACAGATACATTCCAAAGGAGGAGGAGGAGGAGGAGGAGGAGGAGGAGAGGAGGAGGAGGTGAACTGGACCACCTTCTTACACATATACAAGAATAGACTCAAATGGATTAAGGATTTAAATGTAAGACCCAAACCATAAAAATTTTAGAAGAAAATATAGGCAGTAAAACTCTCTGATTACTTACTAACAGGGATTCTTTTTCAGATATATCTTCCAGGGCAAGGACAAACAAAAAAATAAACAAATGGATCTACATCAAACTAAAATGGTTTTGTACAGCAAAGGAAACCATCAACAAACCAAAGAGATAATCGACTATTTGGAGAAGATATTCACTAATGATACATCTGATAGGGGTTAATATTCAAAATATATAAAGAACTCATACAATTCAACAACAAAAACAAATTAACAATCCAATGAAAAAATAGGCAGAAGACATGAACATCTACTTCTCCAAAGAGGAAATACTGATGGCTAATCGACATATGAAAAGATGCTCAGGGTTGCTATCCATCAGAGAATTCAAATTAAAACTATAGTGAGATATCACCTCACACCTGTCAGAATGGCTATCATCAATAAATCAAAAAACAACAAGTGCTGGTACGGATGTGGAGTAAAGGGAACCCTAATACATTGTTGGTAGGGTGACAAATTAGTACAGCTGCTATGGAAAACAGTACGGAGTTTTCTCAAAAAATTAAAAATGAATTTACCTTTTTACCTAGCAATTGCACTTTTTGATATTTATCCAAAGAAAACCAAAACAATAATTCTTAAAGATCTCTGCACCCCAATATTCATGGCAACACAATTTACAATAGCCAAGATATGGAAGCAACCTAAATGTCCATTAACAGAAGACTGGATAAAGAAATTATGGTTATATATAGAGTGGAATATTACTCAGCCATTAAAAAAAGGAAATCCTACCCTTTGCAATGACATGGATGGACCTAGAAGTTATTATGCTGAGTGAAATAAGTCAGAAAGAGAAAGATAAATACCATATGATTTCACTTATATGAGGAATCTAAGGAACAAAAAAAACAAACTAATCAGAAACGGATTCACAAATATAGTGGACAATTTGGTGACAGAAGAGGGGAGGGGGTTTGGGGGGCTGGGAGAATTGGGTAAAGGGTTAAAGAAATACAAATTAGTAGTTGATAGTTGATTACAGGGATGGAGAACACAGCAAGGGAATTCAGTTTGCTTTAACATGATGGCTAAGTGGAGGGCCAGGGGAGGGACGGAGCAATTGGGAGGATCGTTTTATGAACTATATAGAAGTCTAACCAATGTACCATATACTTAAAACTAATTTAAATAAACAATTTTTTAAAAAGTGTTTGAAAACCTTTGTTTCTAAAAGAACTCACAAGACTGACTTATTTTTTAGAAGTTCAGGAAAGAAGTCACAAAGGAACTACAAAGAACTTTAAGGGTGGGTTTAAATTTGGACATATGTAAATGAGAGAAGAGAAACAGAGGAAACATAAGACATGTTGAATGGGGAGTGGAGTGCAGTCCTTATGGTATTACAGGAGAACAGAGGAGAAGCTGGTCTGGAGAGGCAGATGTTGTCTCAGGCAGGAATTCTCAGGGCTCTGAGGATTTGAGGGATCCAGATTTCATTTGGTAAACAGTAAAATTATTAAAGATTTTTGTGCTGAGGAAAGAGGGTAAGACTGGCAAAATGGGATAGAGAATGAATGAGACCAAAGGTAGGATAAACAAGGTAGGTAGTACATGTGACATTTAATATATGCCAGAGGCTCACTGCCAGTTTGTGGTCCAGAACCATATCCTCAGGAGTATGAGAGCACGTTGGGGAATTCATGTCTGTGACATTTATTTCCCTCTAATAATTTAGCTAAGGCATTAGTGCCAAATAGCATTTTAGCCATTAGGAATTTATTTTTAAATATTATATGTATCATTTTAATGAAAATTCATTAACATGATAAATACTTTATTTTTTTATCATCATTACTTTTGTCTTCTTCTGGCTTGTTTGGCTCCTTTCTCCTAACCTTATCTCCCGTGACCCATCCATGTTGAATACACTGTATCCTCCCATATTTTTCATCTAAATCATGATATATTAATTTATATATATGTAAGTCTTTATATCTAAACACGTACAGGTTTTGCATCATTATTTTTCAGTTTGAGTGGTATTTTTCATACTTTTTTGCTTTTTTCTTCTCTAAACAATATCTTGAAGAAATCACCGTTTATCATCTGGTGAGGTTCTAAGACTTTTTATGTCTCGTGTCACTGTGCAGTGTGACTATGCCTTGATGAAGTTAAGAGAACAGTCAGTCCCCCTGCTGATAGACAATTGGGTTGTTTTTACATTTGTGTCTTTACAAATAATGCTTAAATAAACATCCTTGTCTGTTTTGTTAGGCAGTATAGCATATCTTTTAAAAGTTTTCACTCTAGAGCCAAACTATCTGGATTTGATTCCTAGCTTCGTCATTTACTAGCTATGTTACTTTGGGCAAATTTTAAACTTCTATGGGTATGGGTTTCCTCATTTGTAAAATAGGGGATCATTAGAAGATGTGTAACTCACGTAGTACCTGGCAAAGAAACTTGGCCCATAATAAGGGCTCAATAAATATTAGCTATTATTATAAGATTCCTTAATTGTAGTGCTTTTGTTTCTATGAGATAGACTCATAGGCAAAGGTTACATGTATTTTAAAATTTTACTATATTGTTGGTTGTTTTTTTAAAAAAAGGCTATACAATTTATGTTTCCATGGCAATGCATGAGTATCTTTTATCCATGTCCCCTTAAAAATAGATAATAGAATTCATTTTAATTTTGCTAATTTGATAGTTATAAAGTGATGTATCATTGTTATTTTAATTTACATTTCCATGACAATTGGTAAAGTTGAATTTTTTATGGGTTGTTGACCATTTGAATTTTTTTCTCCTTCTTAACAGCTTTTTCATGTTCTTTGCCAATTTTTATATGATTGTTTCCCCTCTTCTTTCAAGTTGTAAGAGCTCTTCAAAAACTATTTACAGATTTTCAACCTTTGATTTTCCTGAGTTGTGAAGATTAATTATTTTTCAAAACCAAAGCTTGTTTTTGACTTTGTTAAAGGTATTTTGCCATAAAAATTATTTTAAGTTTTATATATTCAAATATGTCTTTTTAAAAGTAGATTCCAGGGCTCCAGTCTTGATTTTTAAAAGTCTATATCACTAAAGGTTACTTTTATTTTTTAATTTTTTTAATGGTGACATTGGTTATATGAAATCCAGTAAGTTTCAGCTGCACATTTTACCAGTAAGATATATATATATATATATATATATATATATATATATATATATATATAATATTTACATCATGTGTTCACCTCCCATAGTTAGATTTCTTTCTGTCACCACATATTTGACAGCTTTTACTCCATCTACCTCCCTGCTTCTCCCTCTCCCCTACCCTCTGATAACTGCTAGTCTATTGTCAATGTTCCAATTCCAGTTTTGTGGTTTTTGTTGTTTGTCCTGTATAATTTGTTGTTTTTTGGTTTATATCCCACATAGAAGTGATATTATGTGGTTTTTAACTTTTTCTGTCTGGCTTATTTCGCTTAGCATGATTATTTCGACGTCCATCCATGTCGTTAAAAAAGGCAGTATTTCATCACTTCTTATGACTGAGAAATATACCATTGTATAAATGTACCACAGCTTCTTTATCCAATCATCTATCCTAGGACACTTTGGTTGCTTCCATGTCCTGGCCACTGTGAATAATGCTGCTATGAAGATCGGTATGCAAATACTCAAGGTTCTTGAGTTTGTTTTATATTCTCAATAATATTTATGTTCTAGAATACATATACAGTCTCCTAGATTTTTATGAAGAAATTTAAACTGTTATGTTTTTTGCTCGTGCTTTCAAATTAGAGAGAAATTGAACCTCTTTCTTTTTTTGGTTGCCTAGCCAGTTGTATTAACGTCATTAAATGTCTATTCTTTTTCCAACTGAATTGAACTTCCACCTTGTCCTATATTATATTTCGCACATCCTCAAATCTATTTCTGGATAATACAAAATGTTCAAAAGAGGGTTCTCTGTAATAATTTTGAAAAATTTTACTAGATGTTTCTCACAAGTTCTGAATAAAGCTGGATTAAGAAATGGGCAGAATGGATATAGTCACAACCTGTTATGCACATCTTATGGTGACTGTTCAACTAATTTATGCCCCACAGCTTTTTTTGGGCCTTGCTAGGAAGGCTCTTCAGATTTAGTAGGTGTGAGACCACTAAAGCTCTTGTAGGTGTCTAGGAAACAACTCAGGGACTACTGTTGGGACAGCTTGGAGTGGGAGAGCTAATCTCATCCTTAACTCAAATAAAACTACATACTGAGCTCTTCTGTCAGGAGGGAGCCATAGCAATTGAAGGGCCATGAGACATCAATGGGATCTTATGATATTATGGTTTCTACCTACTACTTCAAGACTCTGCAGATGTAGCAAGGGGTATTTAAAATGTGTTATTCAGGACTTCTTAAGTTTCATAAAACTCTGCAATTATACTTAATATCTACTTGGCCACACTCTGTCAAAGGAACATTTCACCTCCCTATACCTCCTCTTGCTAAATACCTAAACACATACATCATATGTGTGTGTGTGTGTGTGTGTGTGTGTGTGTATTTTTTTACCACCCAAATAGTGTCTGCTTAACACGGAGAGAATTCAGGGCAGGGGCAGAAGTAGGGGGCAGGGAGTTCTATTTTGCATTTACCACAGGGCCATTGGCTTTTCTTATAGACATTGGTTTGAGGGGTCCTAAACTTTTTGGTACTGGTAAGGTTAGATTTGTCACTATCACCTACATGAAATAAGCGCATGGGCCTTCCATGGTTGCACAGAAACTGCTTAAACAGCATCAGATTTGAAACCTGTCTTCTGAGTATTCTCACACTGATGATTACATAAAAAGTGGCCCCATATCACAATAACTTCTTAAAATGATACATACTAATATTTAAAACAAATAGAGCAAATCCAACTCAGGTATTCTTCCTCAAAATAGAGAAGAAGCTCATCTGTTTCAATTGTTTAGACTCAAGTGCATCTTAGATTTTCTCTGAGAAAAGTGGCATTCAGAATGATTGAGATAGAAAAAATTTCCCAGTGGTGATTTCAGAGAGGACAATTGGTAGAAATTTAACTAAACATGGGCGCTATTATAAGGAATTATACATCATTGACCCATTTATCTATCACTCCATCATCCGTCCATCATCCATTCATCCTCCTTTCATTCCACCTTTTTCCTATTTTTCTTTTTTTCTTTCTCCTTTCTTTTTCTTGCTTTCCTTCTTTCCTTTCACAGGAGTTTATTGAGTGAGGTATTCTGACTAGGAAAGCAAGACCTTACTCTCACAGGGCTTATGTTCTAAGAAGAGAGACAAATAATAATGAGTAATAAGTATATAGTACAAGTATATAAATATACTTTATTTCAGATAGTGATGAATTTTTGTTAATATAGAAAGTAAGATGTTAAGTTGGAGATTTATATTAGATGGGTTTATTTATTTATTTATTTATTTATTTATTTATTTATTTATTTGAATTTTTATTGGTAATATGTAAAAAACATAAAAATTATCATTTTAACCAGTTTTAAATATAAAATTTCAGAGGCGACCACAGAAACATGGCAGAGTGAGAGATGTCCTCATTCTTCTCTTATTGAAACAACAATAGCTGAACATCTAAAACGCAACAAAAAGACACCCAAACTACACATTAGCATATCTGAACATTGTATCTACACATAAGAACTACCACAGGTCAAAACCCTGGGACTAGGGCAATAGATGGGGAGAAACAAGAAGCTGCCTCTTGCAGCCAGAGCCTCTACAGAGGAGGGAGAGGGGAAAAGGTGCTCCGGGTTCCCTGAACAACCCTGTCTGGGAGAGCTGTTAATCCATGGACCGGCAGCAGTGCCTAGGGATCAGGGCAGAAAGAGGAGAAATGGAGAAGCAGAAAAAGCGGGATGGCACACAGAAACAACAGTTGATTATTATCAGTCAAGGTTGCAAAATATGAGGCTGAGCCACAGCCCCCAACTCCCAACCCAGAGGCCCCTCCCCATATCATCCAAGACCGAACACCGCAGAGCCCCAGGGCAATCTGAGCAAACACTATCAAAACTGTCATTAACACTGACAGGACTGAGAATGAGGGTAACAAGCGTGATTGAAAATTTATTTTTAAAAAGGCATTATTAGGACTTTATGTAAAGCAGGGATCCAAGAGACATAGACGCCACCTACTGGAAACCAAAAGAAAAATGCCTTCTAGCAACAGGCTAAAAGAGAGACCTTTATGTAATAAATCTTTCTGGAAAATAGCAGAATGCACTTCCATTAATTCCCAGGCAGCAAAATAGTCCATTAAACATCATGAACAACCACGGTGACAAGGCAGCTCAGAAAGAAGAGAAAAACTCCAGAAAATAAGCTTACAGACAAAGAAAAATGTGACTTAAATGACAGAGAATTCAGGTTGGTACTTCAGAAAAAACTCGATGAGATCCAAAAAATTCATATTAACAATTTCAGGAATTGAAAAACAACTAGTAGAGCAGAATGAATTCTTTGCAAAGAGATGGAAACCTTATAAAAGATCAAATAGAACTTCTGGATACGAAAAAACACACCGAAAGAGATGAAAAATCAAACAGGAAACTTGGGAAATAGATTCAACTAAATCGAGGAAATGACCAGTGACCTCGAAAACAGAAATCTAGAAATAAATCGGAAGGAAAGAACAGAGAAAACAAAGAATGAAAAATAATGAAAGAGAATACAAGAACTAGATGATACCATTGGGAGAGGAAACATAAGAATAATTGGCATTGTCGAAGGGGAAGAAAAAGAGCAGGGATTAGAAATCATTTTTAGACAATTTCCCAAATCTGCTGTCATTCTCTAGTTCAAGGCCTATATTAAAAGATATACTGAAAGGAGTCAGCCTATCTAAAAAAAAAAAAAGAAAGAAGAAAGAAAGAAAGAAAGAAAGAAAGAAAGAAAGAAAGAAAAGAAAAAAAAGACACACGCACACACACAAAACCTACATAACTAGGAGTAAAGCTACTTTCAGGCAGACAGAAGCAGAGGAGTGCAGCCCTTACTATGAACAGGACATTATAAGCTTAAAAAATAAGAATAGATTTGCTATAGCAAGATAGTAATAAATGTTCGGCATACATAAAGACATACTGAGACAACGATGACTGAAAAGGTGAGGATTCAAAGATCAAATTCGCAAAGTGGAATGGAGATAAGGCACATGCAAAAGAAAATTGGTTACTACATATATAGAACATACTCTGCATATTTGCAACGGTAACCACAGGCTAAAGACTCAGACTGAAATATACAACACAAAAGAAGAAGAAATAGAGGGAAAAACCACAGAAGTTAATCAAAATTAAAAAAAAAAAAAGAAAAAGAAACACAAGGGCAAGGAAGCAATGGAAACACCCAATTACCAGAAAACAAAAGATAAAAATGGCTATAAGAAGACCTCATATTTCAATAATCACCCTAAGTGTAAATGGACTGAACTCACCAATACAAAGGCACAGAGTTGTAGATTGGATCAAAAACAGAAACCTAACCATATGCTGCCTCCAGGAGACACATCTCAGCTCCAAAGACAAACATAGACTCAAAGTGAAAGGGCGTTAAAATGACATTTCAAGCAAATAGCATTCAGAAAAAAGGGAGTAGTGGTGCTAATATCAGATGAAATAGATTTCAAAATAAAAAAGGCAAAGAAAGATCCTAAAGGAACACTCATAATGATACAGAAATCATGCATCAATAAGACATAATACTTTTAATATCTGTTCTTCCAATCACAGAGCCCTGAAATATACAAAGCAATTATTAACAGAACTAAAGGGAAAAACAGACCAAAACACTAATGTAGTCAGGAACATAAATACCCACTGTTGGATATGGGCACATATTCAAACAGAAAATGTATAAGGAAATAACATTCTTAAATGACACATTAGACCAACTGGACATAATTGACATTTACTGAGCCTTCCATCCCAAAACAGCTGCTTATGTATTCTTCTTTAGTGCACATGGAACATTCTCAAAGATCGATCACAGGGACACAGAGATTGCCTCAACAAGTATAAGAGGGTTGAAATCATACCAACCATATTCTCTGATCATGATGCTTTGAAATGGAGATCAACTGTAAAAGAAGAAAGAGAAAAAAAACACAAATACATGGAGATTAAACAACATGCTACTGAAGAATGACTGGGTCAGAGAAGAAGTAAGAGAGATCAAGAGATAAATAGAAAGGAATGATAATGATAGTACAACATAACAAAACATTTGCGACACATCAAAAAGTCATACCAAGAGGAAAGTTTCATATCATTAGAAGTCTATTTCCAAAAAAAGAATGAGCTCAAATAAGCAACCTAATGCTTCACTTAAAAACTAGGAAAGGAGGAACTGAAGTCTAAAGTAAACAGAAGGAAAGCAATAATCAAAATTAGAACAGAATAAATAAAAAAAAAATAGAAAAATAATGCAATAAAGAGCTGGTTCTTTGAGAAGGTTAATAAAATTGTCAAGTCCCTGGCTAGACTCACTAATGAAAAAAGAGAAAGGACACAAAGAAAGAAATCAGGGAAGAAAGAGGAGAAATATATGACAGACAACACAGAAATAAAAAGGATCACACAAGAATATTATGACAAATTATATAACACCAAACGTTAATAACCTAGAAGAAATGGACAAGTACTTAGAAAGATACAACTTTCTTAGACTGAATCAAGAACTAGAATATCTAAAATAGATCAATCAGCATTATGGACATTGAAACAATCATCAAAAAACGTATCAAAAGGTAAAAGTCCAGAACCAGATGCTTCACCAGTGAATTCTACAAAACATTCAAATAAGATTTAATACTTATTCTCCTCAAAATCTTCCAAAAAAATTGAAGAGGAAGGCAATACTTCATAAATCATTTTATGAGGCCAAGTTACCCTGATAACAAAAACCTGGTAAAGATAACACACACACACACACACACACACACACACACCAACTATACAACCCAATATCTCTCATTGAACACAAATGTAAAAGTCCTAAGTAAGATACTTAGCAAAACAAATACAGCAACATATTCAAAAGATTATTACACCACGATCAAGTGTGCTTCATCCCAGGGACATAGGATGGCTTCAACATATGCAATAGATTAATGTGATACACCATATAACAAATTTAAAAAATAAGAATCATATGATCATATTAATAAATTTAGAAAAAGCCTTTAACAAGGTACAGCATTCATTTGTGATCAAAACACTTAACAAAATCGGTATAGAACGAAAGTAACTTAACATAATAAAAGCCATATATTAACAAACCCTCACTCAATATTACCCTTAATGGTGTAAAACTAAAAAATCTTCCCTCAGAACAAGACAAGGCTGTCCACTATGGCCACTGTTTTCAAATATAACATGGATGTTCTAGAAAGTACATCAGCCAAGAGAGAGATGTAAAAGGCATCCTAATAGAAATGAAGAAGTTAAAACTGTCACTATTTGTGGGTGACAGATCTCTATATAGAAAACCCTAAGGACTCCACAAGAATATTACTAGAAACGATAAAGAAATACAGAAAGTTGTGGATACAATATCAATGTTCAGAAATCTATAGCATTCCTATACCCTAAAATAAAGTGTCAGAAAAAGAAGTGGAAAAAATAATTCCTTTTGCAATTGCAACAAAAAGAATAAAATACCTAGCAATAAATCTAACAAAACATGTGAAGGACCTATAAATGAAAAGCTATAAGATCCTATTAAAAGAAATCTAAGAAGAACAAAGAAATGGAAAGATATTCCATGTTCTTTGATTGGAAGAATAACACAGTTAAATGACTTTTCCCTTAAAGCATTATACAGATTTAATGCAACTCCATCAAAGTCCCATCAGCCTTTTTAAAGAAATAAAACAAAACATCATCAATTTGTATGGAAGAACAAAAGACTCCAAATCGCCAAAGCCATCCTCAAAAAAAAAATAACAAGACTGAAAGCCTCACTCTGCCCAACTTCAAATATTCTACAAAGCAACAATAATCAAAATGGCATGCTTTGGCAGCAAAACAGATGGACCAGTGGAGCAGAATTGAGATTTCAGAAGTAAACCCATATTTATATAGGCATATAATTTTAACAGAAAAAGCCATAAACCATACAGTGGAGAAAGGAAAGCCTCTTCAATAAATGTGCTGGGAAAACTGGAAAACCACCTGCAAAAGAATGAAACCAGACTCTTGTCTATCACCACACACCAAAATGAACACCAAAAATGGAATTAAGGACTTAAACATAAGACCTGAAACAATAAATTGCATGGAAGAAAACTTAGGGACTAAACTCATGGAACTTGACTTAGAGCTATTTATGAATCTGTACTCAAAAGCAAGGGAAGTAAAAGCAATAATAAATGATGAGACTACAGCAAACGAAAAGTTCTGCACAGCAAAATAAACTGTTAACAAGGTAGGAGACAACATCTGAATGGGGAAAATATATTTGCCAGCAATGCTTCCAAAATGGGACTAATATCAAAATATACAAAGAACTCAGACAACTTGATAACAACAACAACAAAAAATGATTCAATCAAAAATAG
Organism: Eonycteris spelaea; assembly: GCA_003508835.1. Classification (NCBI taxonomy): domain Eukaryota; kingdom Metazoa; phylum Chordata; class Mammalia; order Chiroptera; family Pteropodidae; genus Eonycteris; species Eonycteris spelaea. The sequence goes on along the minus strand of PUFA01000147.1, from coordinate 4,490,136 downwards.
CAGGAACCTGAACAGACACTTCTCCCAAGAATACATACAAATGCCCAACAAACATATGAAAAGATACTCATCATCAGTAGCTATTAGGAAATGAAAATCAAAAACCACAGTGAGATACCATTGCACACCTGTCTTAGAATAGCAGTTATCAACAGCACAAGTAATAACAAAATGTTGGAGAGGATGGGAGAAAAAGGAATCCTCATACACTGCTGTGGACTGCAAATTGGTATAGACACTATGGAAAACAATATGGAGGTCCCTCAAAAAACTAAGAAGTATATACCACATTATCTAGCACCCTCTACTGGTATTTGCCCAAAGACTTGAAAACTCATATCTGAAAAAATATTTGCACACTGATTCATAGCAGCATTATTCCCAGTGGCCAGGACATGGAAACAACCAAAGTGTTTACATAGATGATTGGCTAAAGAAGCTATGGCACATGTATACAATGGAATAATTACTCAGCTATAAGAAGAGATGCAATACTACTATTTGTGACAACATGGATGGACCTCTAGAATCATGCTAAGTGAAGAAAGCCAGACGGAAAAAGTCGAAAACCAGATGATATCACTTATATGTGGGATATAACCTAAAAGCAACAAATGAACAGGACAAACAAACAGAGACTCATGACATGGTCAGAAAGCTAGTAGTTACCAGAGGGTAGGGCAGCAGGGATGAGGGAGGTAATGGGTAAAAGGGATTAAGTATGTGGTGACAGAAAGAACTGTAACTTTGGAAAGGAAACACACAGTGTAAATATATATATATGCCTTACTATTAAAGTGTATAGTTTGAAAACTTTATGGATTTGCTAACCAATGTCACCAAAGAAAAATAGTAAATTAAAAAAAATAAAATAAATGTAAATTTTAGGGATTTAAGTAATTTCATTTGAGCAACTATCACCACTGTTCACCTCCAGAATCTTTTCATTATCTTTACTGAAATTCTATACCTGTTAAACAACAATTCTCATTACTCCCTTTGTCTAATCCTTGGTACCAGCTAGTCTACTTTCTGTTTTTATGAAATTAAATATCTTTGGTACCTCATATAAGTGAAATCATACAATATTTGTCATTTTATCGTTTGTTTTACATGCATAATATTTTAAAACTATCCATGTTGTAGCATGTATCATAATTTGTTAGATTTCGAGGCTGAATAATATTTCATTTCATGTATAGATTATATATTTTATTCATTCATCCATTAATGGATATTTGGATTGTTTCTACATTTTGGCTATTATGAAACATGCTGCTGTGAACACTGGTATACAAATATCTGTTCATGTCCCTGCTTTCAATTTCTTTGGATATATACTAGAATAGTAATTGCTGGATCATATGATAATTCTGTTTATTTCTTTAGGCACTATGATAATGTTTTCCATTGCAATTTTACCTTTTTAGATTTCCCCAAGCAATGCACAATGGTTCCATTTTCTCTACATACTTGCCAATCATTGTTATTTTATTTTTTAATTGCCATTCTAATGAGTATAGATGGATGCTTTTGAAGTTGTAATTTCCCAGAGCTGTCACCTCTACTTCCTCACTTGTTTTAGATGTTCCACTGTACATCTCCACCCACAATGAGTTTTCCAGGCATTTATGTGTCTATAGAGCCGCTGCAGCTTCCTGAGCAATGGCACATCTTTTCTGCCTGATAACCAAGAAGGTAAGACAGATACTAGTCCTTTGCAGTCTCTGAAACAGATTAGAATTGCAAATAAGCTCTGCTGTCTCTTGGTTTGAGGGATCAAAAATTGGGCACTGCTCCCTCTAGACCATTCCAAACAACAAGGAAGACTGTGAGCAAGGCCAATAAATATGTCCTAAAACGTCCTACTGATTTGAACATGGCTTTTTTTTTTTATTGGAACTTTGCTTATTTGCTGTAGAACTTAAACTGTTCCCCTTTTGTCTTTCTCTCCCACTCTTTGATTTTTTCAATTACAGTTGACATTCAATATTATTTTATATTAGTTTCAAGTGGATAGCATAGTGTTAGAAATTTGTATAATTTATGATGCAACCCCTGACTAGTCTAGTAACCCACCTGCACTATACGTAGTTATGACCATATTATTGACATATCCTTATGCTTTACTTTAAAATCCCAAGGACTATTTCCTAGTCTCTTAACCTTTAACACTCCACCACCAAACCCCCTCCCATCTGGCAACCATCTCTGCATCTATAAGCCTGTTTCTGTTTTGTTCGTTAGTTTATTTTTCCTTTAGATCCACATATAAGAGAGATCATATGGTTTTTGTCTTTTTCTGTCTGACTTATTTTACTTAACATACCTTCCAGATCTATCTATGTTCTCATAATAACAAGATTTCACTTATTTTTATGGCTGAGTAATATTTCATTGTTCGATGTACCACTATTTCTTTATTAAATTATTTATTGATGGCACTAGGTTGCTTTCATATCTTGGCTATTGTAAATAATGTTGCATTAACATAGGAGTGCATATATCTTTTTGAATTAGTGTTTTGGTTTTCTTCAAATAAACCAGAGCTGAATTGCTGGGTCATATGTAGTATTATTTTTAATTTTTTGAGAAACCTCCATATTGTTTTCCATAGAGGCTGTACCAATTTGCAATCCAACCAACAGTGTATGAGGGTTCCCTTTTCTCCACATCCATGCCATCACTTGTTGTTTGTTAATTTATTGATGATAGCCATTCTGACAGGTGTGAGGTGATAACTCATTGTGGTTTAATTTGCACTTCTCTAATGATTAGCCATGTTGAACATCTTTTCACATGTCCTATGTCTATTGGTATTCTGTTTTCTCTTTGGAGAATGTCTGTTCAGTCCTCTGCCCATTTTTCAATGAATTGTTATATTCTTTTGTGAAAGCTCTTATCTGTCCTTTCATTCTAAACAATAGCTTTGCTGGTTAGAATAACCTAGCTGTAGTCTTTGGTTTCAGTACTTTAAATATTTCTGGCCATTTCCTTCTTTCCTGAAAGTTTCTGATGAGAAATCAGCTGACTTTTATGTGAGCTCCCTTGGAGTAACTAATTGCTTTTCTCTTGCTGCTTTTAAGATTCTCTTGTCTTTAACATTTGGCATTTTAATATGATATTCTTGGTGTGGGCTTCTTGGCTCATCGTTTGAGACTGTCTGAGCTATTTATTCTTTCACCAGATTAGAAAAAGTTTTCAGTTATTATTCTTGATATAGTTTTCAATTTCTTGATCTCTCTCTTCTTCTCATATCTCTATCATGTAAATGTGATACACTTGATGTCCCAGGCCCTGAAACTATTCTTACTTTGGGGATTTTTTTCTTGTTGCTATTGTGGTTGTTTTTGTTTCTCCTACCTTATTTTCTGAATCACTGATTCGATCCTCTGTGTTATCTAATTTACTGTGATTTCCTATATTACTCTTCACTTCAATATTATAGTCTTCATTCTACTGGTTTCTTTTTCATGTTTTTTTTTTGTTGTTTTGTTGTTGTTTAAATCCCTATTTCTATGTTTCCTACGTCCTTGCTGAAGTTTTCTCTGATATCATTGAGCACCCTAACAATCAGTTTTTTGAACTCTGAATCTGGTACTTTTCTTGTCTCCATTTTTTTTTTCTGGAGTTTCGTTCTGTTCTGTCATTTGGTACACGTCTCTTTGTCTCCCCATTTGGCTGCCTCCCTGTGTTTGTTTCTAAGTATTAGATAGAGTTGCTATATCTCTTGTCTTGGTAGTAGTGTCTCTGGGGCTCATTGGCACAGTCTCCATGGTCACCTCAGCTAGGTGCTCCAAGTGTGTCCATTATGTGAATCATGTGCACCATAATGTTGTAATTGAGATTTGATTGCTGTTGCACATTAATGAGACAGAATGACCCTCAGGCCAATTTGTTATAAGGACTGGCTGTGACTATAGTGAAGTTGTTGTGCAGGCAGACCCTATGAAAATAGCATTTGTTTTAGCAGGGCTCTAGTGCCTGTTTGTAGAAGTGGTTGGTGTGCTCTGTGGTCTGAAGCTGGACACAGTGTGTAGTTTCTGGGGCTTCTTGAGAAGACTCCTGTTAAGCCAAGGTCAGCCACTTCCTGTGTTCTGCCTGGGGTTACCTGTATGAGCTACAAATTGATCTGCAGATTTTTGTCACTGAGCTGGATTTGGGAGTACCTGGAGAAGTTAAGCTATGAACTGAGCTGGCTGCTGTTAGTACTGAGCCTTGGGCTGCTGAGCAAGATGTATAGGGCATATCGAGGCCAGATACTGTTTGTGAGGTTTGTGAACCTTTGAGAGATTTCAGGTAAGTCCACAGTACGAGCCAAGACAAGCTATTTGGGACAGTGACTGGAAGTGGCTTAGGTGAGCTTCCAAGTTGAGAGCTATGAGGTCTCAGGAATCACCAGGGCAGGTGACCAGTGTTAGCCAGGTTAATAGAGACACAGATAATGCCTGCTGTGTGTGCAGGTGCATTAGGGGGCAATGGCTTCTTGGTATCACTTCTGTCTAGGAGAAGGCTGCCTCTCCAGGGCTGCCCTGAGCCAGATAATTTTGTTCCTTTCTTTATGTTTCTGGCACCTTTCAGCTGCTGCCCCAGCTCTGAGCCCCGAGGGAATGAGTCCATATGTGGGCCCTCTAAGAGGAACACCTGCAGCACCAGTGGCCCTCCATCTCTCTCAGCTACATCTCGCTGATTTTCACAGCCAGCATTATGGAACTTTCTCCCTGGCACTACAACCCTAGACTGGGGAGACTGGTATTGGGCTGAGCCCCCTCACTCCTGGTGGGGAACCCTCCAGCTGAGATTCCCCTCCTACTTTTAAATATAAATACCGTGGATGTGGGACCAGTCCAATTAGTGTTGTGCCTCTACTACAAGTCTTCATGTGGATTCTTTAGTTTATCCTTAGTTATAGAACTTCTGTTCTGCGAGACTTCAGGTGAGTCTCAATGATGATTGTTCTGAGATTTAATTCAATTTTAGTTGTAGGATGAGGCTAGCACAGTGTTTAGCTATTCTAACATCTTGACCAAAACTGGATTATTCTCTTCACTCATTCATAAAGCTCCTTGTATCTAATACTAATTACCACACAATATGATTAGTGCTATAATAGAGGTATGCATAACATTTATCACATTGTATTGTAAATTGCCCAGTGAAATATCTGACATTGCCTTAATGGAGAGGCTAAAGCCTAAAACAGGAGCCAGCTTGGTCCATAACTATCACTGTGACTTTGGATATGTCTGTACCTTATCTTCTTTGTATTTAAAACTAAAATAAATCAGTATCTGTGTTATAGCATTGTTAGACAAAAGTGTCTAAAATGGTGCCTGCCATGTTTTAGTAAGTTTTCAATGGATGCTTCCTTATTAAGTTTTATATTAACTTCTGCATCTCTAGGGACATAAAATAAGTATACATTAGAGATTAAATAAATAAAAAATTTAGCATATGAGCACCTTGTTAATATGCAAATGACATAATCATAATCAAAGAAAGAAGATAGGGAATTTGCTACTTCCAGATTTCTATGGACAAAGACACATACAATAGACACATAGAGTTTAGCAAATGGTAATGTTTCTAGAGGATGGATTGAAAGTCCTAAATTGTATAGACTCTTCTGCATTTTAAATCTTGGCCTCCCACACCTCATGGGTTACCTGCCATTCTCTGTTCTGCTCTGTGACCTGAGGGACATGTTGCTATGTTCTGCATTATCTGCAAATTCCTTGACCTGTGGTTTCTGGTTGGTTTGGCCAATGGGACTAGAGAGTGGAAGAAGAATGCCAAGGTGCTATTTTCCAACTTCTCCCTGCCTGAGTCAGGTCTGGCAAGGCTGCATCAGTTCTGATTTTGACAGGGTCCTTATCAATTTGTAAAGTCAGTGGTACAAGTAAATAATGAAACTGCAATTATAGAAAGTCTTTTTGGGTTGAAGGCAAACAAAAATATTTTTTTCCAGTTTACTTAATGTGTATATAGAATCTTCACTTATTTATTCATATTGCTATCTTTCAACATTTACTAGAAATAAAGGGAAGTAGGTAGAATCACCATGCCTCTGTATATAGTTTTGATTTGGCTGGTTCTATTCTAGTGTATATAAAGCTTGCACAAGCAAGCAGGAAACCAGAGAATTTTAAATAGTATAGTCAAATAGGGGCTTTCAGGAGAAGGACATGGTGTGTCATAAGCCCCTCCACCTATTTCTTTGTGTAGTGCCTGACCAACAATCAGCTGCTGGAGCAGCACAGTGTGAGGGGAGGAAGAGCCCTTCCCTTAGAAAAGAAACAACATTTGGGTATACTGCAGAGCAGAGTGCAATGTTCCCAGGGGGCAAGTGCATTTATCCCTTATATTGCAAAGGCTTTAAAACCATAGACAATTAAAAAGTGTGAGCTTTGAGCAATTAATTGCACAAAGAAAGTATGAGCATTCTATTTATTTTAATAGCCCTGGTAAAAGAAAGTGACTGACAGAGCTTATGGAACAACATTCAGGTATACACTTAATCTTCAGGGAAATGTTATTTGAATACCCCACACTGTTAGGCATTGTGCTAGAGTAAAATAAGATAGACTGTCTCTGCTCCCATTGAGCTTATTTCTAGTAAAGAATCAGACAAACCAGAGTATGGGATACAGAAAATTTAGTGAAAAATAAAGAACCAGAAAAACAAAAAAAGACTAGTGCAAAGATGCCTCCTCCCGCCACGCCTGAGTAGTTTTTCAATCCTGAGTGATGTTTAAATCCATAAATCTGACCAGTTTATTCACTGCTTGTTTATGGTCTTTGGCACTGTTCTGCAGAGTGAGGAGCAGGAGAGGCCAAGAGAGTCATTCCTTTTCCCAGGAGGAACCATGTCCTGGTCTCCTGTGTCAGGGACAATTTCCAGCTTTACAAAGTCAAGGCTGTGGCCATGATGAGCCCTGCAATACTTTGGTCTCTGTTTTCTTATGAGTGATGCATTGATCATAGTAAATGTCATCTTCTTCATTCTCTGTATGGATCACTGAACAGAGGGTCTTGGGGAGTAAGGAAGGAAGGCAGGCCATGCACTTAGATCTGAGATCAGCCACAGCTTCACCCAATCTGCTGGTAGGTGAATGGCATTTGATTTGGTGATCATATTTGAGAACTTTGGATTTAAGTTTCCTCAGTGTCATTGATACTGTGGGAATGACAGTGACAAGGCCTAAGGCTGGGGACACAGCACCCACTAGCTGCTCCCACTTTGTATAAGACTCAGAGCGACTTCATCTAGGAGTAAATACTTCTCAGTGTCCTTCACTAAAATGCTGGCCAAAGAGCTGACCAAGCACTCAGCAATGCTCAGTTTTCTTTGTAAAATCATTTCTCACAAGGCCCAAATAGGAAAATACTTGGAAGGAGTAACTGCAGCCTTGCCATCTGGTTGAGACATAACAGCCCAATAGGACTTCTTGTTCAAAGCTAAAGAAGGCAGCTCAAGTTCATCACTCATGGTTGCAATTGTCCAAAGGAAACCCAACATCTCTCACAGGACCACTGAGGCACTGAGGAGAGAAGACTATAATTCCATGTGCCATTCATGATACAGTCTGGTACCCATGTTGGTTCCATACCCTGGCTTCATACCAGCCCAGGGCTCAGGGAACTGAAGGCTCAGAGTTGGAGCCTAGGAATAGAAGGTGGTCCCTGCTCTCTTCATAATAAGTTGCCATCCAATGTGGAGCTCTGAAAGGACACTCTCATATCTTCTGGTTAGACTGCTAGTTAGACAGAAAGCTACCTGTAATTTTGTTTCTGGGCTATATAGTAAATATTCTCAAATAAGTGGGAACATCAACATATGAAAATCCTTACATTCTTTCTCTTGGAAAAAAAGGGTAGGCACTTTTGACCTTTAAAAAGATTCACCCAGAGAACTTTGCTAATTCTTACAACCCCGTATCACACAATTTGCTTCCTGAGTGAAATGAAGTATAATTGGCATATTTAAATAGCCTCTTCAGACTTTTCATGCCAGAGATAAGCAGAAGCAACAAAGTCAAGGTGAGAGTAGGGGCTGGGCAGCTGGCAAGGTGTTTTCCCCAGTGGTAGGTGACTGGTCACTCTTGAAAAGCAAACAAACAGATCATAAGTTCAGCAAGTTCTATGTGCTTTCCAGTAGGTTTTTGCCTGTTACCTTATTCTGTGTCTGCTCTGAAACATTCTTGACTCCCAGGTTTTCTTCAGAATGCTGGGTCCATTTATAACTATCATGACACTTATCCCTGTTCTCCTCTGCCACTATCTATACGCAGCTCCCTTGGTCATTTGACCACTCTTACTCTTTTGATGTCTGAACCTCTGTCCTCCCAATCCTATGTTATGAACCCTTGTAGACTCCATTCCATTGCCTACACACCTCTCCTGGCCTCTGCCTTTTTATTTTTATTTTTTAATTTCATTTTTTCCCCTACAGAACCTGGTATTCTTAGGTGGTCTCCCATCCAAGTACTAACCAGGCCTGAACCTGCGTAGCTTCCGAGATCAGATGAGATTGGGCATGTTCAGGGTGGCATGGCCGTAGACTTGCCTCTTCCTTTTTTGACTGTCTTCTCCCCTCCCCAAGTAGATCTCCTGAGTACAGCTCACTTCCTCCAAGTCCTGTACATTCTTTTATCACACTCATTCTAGGCTATGAGCTCTCTAGTGACTCCTTCTTAGCTTCCCTCTGAGACCTTTGACTCTTCCCACCCCTTGCACATCAATGTTTGCTTCTGCTCTGCTTACTGTCGGCAGAAGTTCTGAGGGTTCTCTCTCATATATACTCCCACTCTGAGCCACTTTGTGTTGGTGTCTCTAAAATTTGATATTTAACCAGTTGCTCCCCTGCTAACCAGAGCCATAGTTCAAGTTTACATATTATTATATCAAACTGTGTTTAAAACAGAAATTGCAATATCTCCCTGTCAAAAGGTGAATTCCTAATTTTTCCTCTCTAAATATTGTCTTCTGGACATACTTGCCATCACAATTAATAACATCAATCCACCTAACTGTATGACCAGAAAACTCGCACTTATTTTATATTTTTCTTTCTCCCTCACATCAACATTCGATCAGTGCACTAATTAGTTCAGTCTCTTCTCTCTCTGAAATGTCCCCAAAGTCAATCCCTTCCTTTTTAGACACTGCCTCTTAGTCTTTAACTTCTATTTCTCCCCTTGGTTTATCAACAGCTTCAGATTTTCATTCACAATATAGCAAGATTTACTTTTTTATTTGTATTTATGTATATTTAAAATTAAGTCGATTGGGATAACATTGCTTAGTACAATTATATAATTTTCAGGTGTACATTATAATTTGACATCTATATATTGCATTGTGTGTTTAAAACCCAAAGTCCAGTTTTCTTCAGCTACCATATTTTTGACCCCTTTACCCCACTTCACCCTCTCCCTATGGGTAACCTTCATTACCCTGTCTACCTCTTCCATCCTCTCCCACTCCCTACCTTCTGGTAAACACTAGTCTAAAGTCCATGTCTATGAGTCTCTCTTTGTTCGTCCTGTTCATCTGTTGCTTTTAGGTTTATATCCCACATATAAGTGATACTATGTGGTTTTCAACTTTTCTGTCTAGCTTATTTTGCTTAGCATGATTATCTCGAGGTCCATCCATGTTGTCGCAAATGGCAATATTTCATGTCTTCTTATGGCTGAGTAATATTCCATTGTATATATGTACCACAGTTTCTTTAGCCAATCATCTATCATAGGACACTTCAGTTGCTTCCACGTCCTGGCCACTGTGCATAATGCTGCTATGAACACTTGTGTGCAAGTATCTTTTGGGGTATAGGTTTTCAAGACTTTGGGGCAAATACCCAGTAGACGAATTGCTGGATCAATTCTTAGTTTTTTTTGAGGAACTTCCATGCTCTTTTCCATAGTGGCTGTACCAATTTACAGTCCCACTAGCAGTGTATAGAGAGTTCCTTTTGCTTGGTATCTTCTCCAACATTTTTATTACTTGTCCTGTTGATTATAGCTATTCTAACAGGCATGAGATGTATCTCATTGAGGTTTTTGATTCGCGTTTTCCATAGATGATGCTGAGAGAAACTTTTCAAATATTTTCCGGCCATTTGTATGTCCTCTAGGGAGAAGTTTCTTTCAGGTCCTCTGCCCATTTTGATATAATCTTTAGTTTTTTTTGAGTTGTATGAGTTCTTTGTATATTTTGGATAGTAGGCTCTTATCAGAGGTGTTGCTTGCAAATATATTTTCCTATTCAGATGGTTGTCTCTTTACCTTGTTGACAGTTTCTTAGGCTGAGGAGAAGCTTTTTAGTTTAATATAGTCCCATTCATTTATTTTAGCATTACTTCCCTTGAATTTGAGGTCAAATTCATAAAATACCCTTTAAGTTCACAAGATGTTCGAGTTTATACATTTTTTTTTATTTTTTTAAGTTTATTGGTAACATTGGTGAATACAATTATGCAATTTTCAAGTGTACATCATAATTTTACATCTATATTTCTATTGTGTGATTATCACCCGGAGTCCAGTTTTCATCAGCTACCATATATTTGATCCCCTTTACCCACTTCGCCCTCTCCATACTCCCCTATATTTGACTCCCTTTAGCCTGTCTCCCTCTTTCCTTCTCCCCCACCTCCTACCCTCTGGTAACCACTGTCTATTGTCCATGTCCATATGTGGGTTTATATCCCATGTATAAGTGATATCATGTGATTTTTAACTTTTTCAGTTTGGCTTATTACTTTTCTTCTTCTCCCTGTTGTTTGTTTGTTTGTTTGTTTTGTTTGTTGTTTGTTTGTTTTAGGTGAGGCAACCCTTGGTTGACCTCACAGATTGCAAGGACCTTGTCAGCTTACAATCCCTTATTTTTTATTTTGTACGCCGACAGCACCTGGTCTTCCTAGGTGGTCTCCCATCCAAGGGCTAACCAAGCCTGATCAGATAGGATCAAGTTTGTCAGGGTATCATGGCTAGAGACCAGTCTGGCTTATTTCACTTACAATGATTATACGAGGTCCATCCAGGTTGTCTCAAATGGCAGATTTCATCTCTTCTATGGCTGAGTAATAGTCCATTGTATATATGTACCACAGGTTCAATTTGTTGCTGTGTCTGCTGAATGTTCATGCTATCTTGCTTTAGCAATTCTGTTCTTATTATTAAGCCAATGATGCCCTGTTCTTAGTAAGGGTTGCACTCTCTGCTTTTATTTGCCTGAGAGTCACTTTACTCCTAATTATGTATTTTGTTTTGTTTTGTTTTGTTTGTTATTTTGTTTTAGATGAGCTGACACCTTTCAGTATTTCCTGTAGTGAGGCCCCGTAGTGGAGGATTCCCCCAATTTTTGTATGTCTGAAAAGGTCTTAATTTCTTCTTCATATCTAAACGAGAGCTTAGCTGGATACATTATTCTAGACTTGTAGTTCCTTTCACTTGGTAGTTTAAATATTTGATTCCATCCTTTTCTGGCTTGTATGGTTTGCGCTGAGAAGTCGATGATAATCTAATGGGTTTTCCTTTATAAGCTGCCGTCTTCTTTTCTCTGGCTGCCCTGAGAATTTTCTTTGTTGTTAATTTTTGATAACGTAAATACTATGTGTCTTGGTGAAGGCCTTTATGGTTGAGTAATTGGGTGTTCTGTTGACTGTTGATTCCAAGCTCCAGTTCATTCCTTAGATTTGGGAAATTTTGTCAACTATTTTCTGAAAATACTTTCTAGTCCCTGCTCCTTTTCCTTGCCTTCTGTAATGCCCATTATGCTTATGTTTCCTCTCCTGATGGTATCAGCTAGGTCTTGTATTTCTCTTTCATTATTTTTCATTCTTGGTTTCTCTCTTCTTTCTTTTGTTTTATTCTAGATTTCTGTCTTCAAATATCATTGATCCTTTCCTCTGTTTGGTCAACTCTATTTCCCAAGCTTGCTATTTTATTTTTAACTCTTTCAGTGTTTTTTTTTTTTAATCTCCAGAAGATCTATTCTGTTCTTTTTAAGGGTTTTGATCTCCTTTCTAAAGAACTCATTCTGCTCATCTAGTTGTTGTTATCAATACCTGAATTACCGAGTTTTTTTAGAAGCACCATCCTGAATTCTCTGTCATTTAAGTTGCATATTTCTATGTCTGTAATCTTATTTCTAGAGATTTTTTTCTTTCTTTCTGAGATGCCTTGTCACCTTGATTGTTCATGATGTTTAATGAGCTATTTCTCTGCCTGGGCATTAATGGAAGTGTATTCTGTTGTTTTTCCAAAAAGAAGATTATTATATAAAGGTATCACTTTAGCCTGCTGCAAAGAAAGTGCTTTTTTTTGGTTCCAGTAGGTGGCTTCTAAATCTCTTGGAACCCTGCTTTATATAAAGCCTAAATATCTTTTTTTTATTTTTTTGTAGATATTCAATCACAATTGCTACCCACAGTTTCAGTTCCCGTCAGTTAGCAACAGTCTTGGCAGTGTTTACTCAGATTCCTCAGGGACTCCACGGTGATCAGTCTTGGAGGGTAGTGGGGAGGGGCCCTCTGGATTGGGTTTGGGAGCTAGGGCTCAGCCTCGGTTTTGCAACCGGGGCCCATAATAAATCAATTGTTGTTTCTCTGCCCTGTCCCACTTCTCTGCTTTCTGCCCTGGTGACTGGGCCCTGTTGCTAGCTGCTAGTTCTGGCACTTCAGGCAGGCTGATCATGGAAATTGCCATACCTTCACCCCTCCCCCCTTATTTCACCAAGTCCACTGCCTGACACCCGGAGTTCTGACCTGTGGTATTTCTTCTGTGCAGATTCCACACTCAGCCGTGCGGGTGTGCAGTTTGGTTGTTTCTTTCTTTCTTTCTTTCTTTCTTTCTTTCTTTCTTTCTTTCTTTTTTTTTTTTTTTTTTTTTTTTTAGTTTTAGTTGTTCAGCTTATTGTTGTTTAAAGAGGAGAGATCTGAGGAAGTCTCTCACTCCACCATTTTCCTGAGATTTTGTATTGTAATTGTTGGTTCACTCATGTGTTTCTTCCCACTATAGCTTTTTTTAGGGAAGAGATCTTGCTCATTTCACCTCTGCATCAATCCAACATAGTATGTGCTAAATCTATAATTGTTTATTAAAATGGCATCCCTATGACATTTAGCATAGTCCTATATGGTATGATATTGGTGAACATCTTTATTGGTTGCAGATTGAGTCATAAGTCTCCTTAGCAACAATTTTCCTGTTCCACCTGTCTGGTTTTTTAAATTTTTTTTCTGTCTCACAGGCTTTTTCTCCCTTTATTGTAAGAAAAAAAATGACAAAGGGTAAATTTTGTTTCATCACTTTTTTCAAATGTTTTATGTAGTATGCCTGCCATAGGTCAAAGACTACATTGCTGAGACTGCAGAGAACAGCATGGCAATAGCTAGAAGCCTTAGCAGAGGTGGATTATTTGATGCTATAAAACCAAAAACAGAGTTTGGCCTATAAGCCCAGCAGGCCCAAGTGTCAAGCAGAAGCTGCCTTCATCGGCAGCCATTGTACAACATCATGAATAAGCAATGTCACATAAGAATCACATTAGCAATCTCCAGGACTCATTTCCTCCTTAATTCCTGCAGTGAGAACAGGGGTAATTTTCAAATCAGGTGTGGTGGTGACACAGCAAGAAAGTGTATGCATAATACATGTCTCATGCAGATTTCTGGAGGCTTCTGATACTTGAGGTATCTCACCCAAAGAACTGAATAGAATTGACAGATTACTTATCTTCTCACACTTATCAGTAAGTGGTAATAGATGCCTCAATAGAGAGAACCAAGAGATAACTGGATTTTTGAGTCAAAAGAATACTTAGAGATCATTTGTCCAACAGCTTATTTTATAAGATGTAGAATCTTGATGTCATAGTGCTAAAGCCATTGGTCCAAAAGTGTGCAATGTTAAAGGATTTCAAACCCATGAATACCTCTAAGGAGCCTCCACTGGAATTCATAATTTTAGTAGAATTTTCAATGTTCAGGATTTATATCTACTTACTTCAAAAAGCGATTACTGTATTTTACGTCAATTTGCAGTTGACAATACATTTTCAGTGTCTTTAGTAATTTATTTTGTATTCTGGGTGAAGACTAACAGAGTCTTTCTAAAGCTTTGTTGATCACTCTCATCACCCTTCATTCTATCTAACACACTGCTCTAAACACAGTGGCTGTTGGGAAATGCTGTTGCCTCTGACTAAGAAAGAGTAGAACTTTCAAGCATAACAAAGCAAAAATTCTAGATCTTACCATTCTAGATGATTTTCACAAATGCAGACATGGGGCTGATTCTGCACTGTGTAAGTATCATTTGCAGAGTACTCAAAGAGTCCGTAATACGGGTTGAAGAGCTCCTGAGACAAAAGGAAGAAAACTCTCGAGAAGGACCACTGTAGTCCAGGCTGCAAAAGAAGCAGAGGCCAGAAACTCATTACAAACAAAAGGTAGGAAACTTATCTCTTATCTAGGTGCTAGTATGCTCTTTCAGAGTCAGTGCTGGGGAAAAGAGAGAGTAGCCTTGGCTCTTTAGAGTGGATCCCAATGGAAGTATTCAATTTGCTCTAGAAAATGAGGATGTGCATGAATGAACTTTTTTGATCATATAGCAACTTTTTTGATCATATAGCAACTACTGGATAAAAACATACAGTGCTTATTAAACTAAGGACTTTTCTGGAAGAGGCACAAAGAAATTTCCCGTGACAGTGTTTGCATGTATGCATGTATGCGATGAGTGTGAATCAAAAAGCTTTCCAATTTATGCTTGATATGCCCTTCTAAGTGGGCTTACCCTCCCATGGTTGAGATGGGTTTTTATGAAATCACTGAAATTATATGAAAAATTTGATATGTAGTTTATATTGCACACTTTAGGATGAAGAGTTTTTTGGTTTTTGTTCTGTTTGTTTTGTTTTGTTTTTAATCAAATACTCAGAGTATGCACACCTTGAAAAAGTAAAGATCCATTAGCTTAGGGCTATATTTTTGGTTATATTTTGACCATATACCTCAGACTCTAGTACCTGTCAATATTAGGCTTTTAAAGAATATGAAACCTAAAGCTTGGCAATACCTGGAGAGAGAAAGACATTCTGGGGAGGACATGATTAGAATCACCTTGGGGCAAAGGCTTAGAGACATCCTGCTTATTCTTAAGAAAAAATCACCCCAAATCCAAAGGTCTAGTCTACCCAAATTGAGATATCTGTATAAAACTACTGATGTTCACCCCTCCTCTCCAACAAAGTGACATAGAGCTTGTTTCTCTGGAGCTCTTTCCGGAATGGCCATCACTTGATTGAAGGTTCCCTCCAACAAGTGGTCCGACGAATGATAAGCCTGGAAAGGAGAAGAAGCCATGTGGGTGTGAAGCGTTGACTCAAAGCTTGTTGTTGGAGGTGTTGCTGGGTGAAGTGATGAGAGCCCAGGCTTAGTCTCACTCTCCAGGCCTCTCCAAGGTACAGATTCCATCAATTGATCAGTGGACTTTTTAAACACTCTTTTCAAAACATTGGGAACACAATGTGTACACTTTTATAATTGGATACATTCCATCCTATTAGACTACATTTTGGATTTGGGGATTAATTTAAGAAAAAAAAAAAACCCA
The DNA here is from genome assembly GCA_003508835.1 of Eonycteris spelaea. Taxonomy (NCBI): domain Eukaryota; kingdom Metazoa; phylum Chordata; class Mammalia; order Chiroptera; family Pteropodidae; genus Eonycteris; species Eonycteris spelaea. The sequence goes on along the minus strand of PUFA01000147.1, from coordinate 4,474,513 downwards.
GAATCTCTTCAGTTGAATTCCTAAGTTCAAGTTCAGTTTTTCAAGATGAAATAATAAATTCAGAAGGAAAAACCAAACAACTTTTTACTTATACTCCAATTACAAAGTTACAAAATAGTCTATGAATTTGACTAACAAGTTAAATTTTACCAATAATAAGCAAAGAGAAATGTTAAAGATTTTTTGTTTAGTTCACGATTCCTTGTTTTCTGAAAAGATCTACTATTAACTTTACATATGCCTTTGTTTGCTATCTACTGTTCTTTCTCTCTTTCCTTCCCATCTCTTCTCTCTCTTTATGCTCCTTCCATTTCTTAATCCCTTTCTTCTTTCTTCCCAACTTCCTAACAATTTTTTTCTTCCTCTTTCTTATGAACAAAACTGCTACCACACAGGTGTCCAATATTCAAACATATACTACAAAGACATATGGGAGAAAATGATATAAAAAAGCTACCATCTGAATTCTGTTCCAAGTACTGGAGTACTCACTTAATTTTCCTGGACCCTGACCAAATCCTTTGGCTTCCAATTTCGGTAGAAATTGCGGAGCTTGGCCTCAAAAATCTCTTCGGTAGGGTGAAGGGGCTCTTGCACTGGCTCTCTGTAAACCTGATGAGAGAAGAACATGGGTTGAAGGTCAAGAGCAAATACACAGAGCAACAATAGAGGAAAGTCTAACCAGAGGCACATCCCTGTGACTTCATATTTTTCTTCTCCCAGAAGTTTCCCTTAATTTCCATCACTCCCGCAGTTACTTTTATAAATAAATATAAGTAATACAATAAAGGAAGTATTTATTGAATCCTGAGGACAATAAATATTTATGTTTTCCACTCCATTTCAAGTTCTATTTTCTCATCAAAATACTTTGATAAGTGTATTTTCTAGCTAATAGTTACTTAATCTATTACAACATAAACAATGCTAGACTAAATTTTTCTTGTAAGTCACTATATTTAAGAAATGACTGTAACTTTAATGAGACAACTAATACTAATATATGCATATGTTGTACTTCTCTAAGTTGTATTGATATTGATACTAAAATACATACCTGTCTACTAGGGCTCAGAGCACTTAGGACTTTATATTAGATTACCTTGCATCATATAAACAAAATTAAATAATAATAATAATAATAATAATATAATAATAATAATTTCCTTGACTCTATTAGAAGAGAGTTTTTCTATCACCCACAGTGCTTTATAAATGCTTTGTTATCTTTATACACCTTTTAAGGAAAAAATAACATTGGAAAAAATAACATTCTTCCCCAAGTTTTACAGATGGCCAGAATCATGGTTTGTTCCTTATTAATTACTCTATTTAAGGTTTGGAATTTATAATCTAGAGAAGACTGATAGCAAAAACTCATAGAAATTAGAATATAATTGCAATTTGAAGTGACTGTACTCGTGAAGAAAAGGAATTTGGTTCTCTGAGATTACAGAACACTTTGGCCATGTTCAGGAAACCTTCCATGGGGAAGATCTGAAGCATAAGAAGCATAAATGAGACTGAATAAATTAGAAGAGGCTTCCATTCAACAAAAAGAAGAGGTAAGTTGGAGGAAAAAAGCCAATTTAGGTAGAGAAATCAGCATGTGGAAAAGGTACTGCAGCAGAATGGAAAGTAGTGTTCCAGCTTACCTGAAGTACAGGTATAAGAACCACACACGAGTTGAAAACTAGGCTTGAGAAGTGAGCAGGAGGCAGATCAAACAGGGGTAAGGTATGCTGTTGTTAAGAAAGTTTGTTTAATGCTAAGCACAATAGAAAGCCATTGCATAGTGGCTGACATAATATGACTTGAGTTATAAAAATGTCATTCTTAGACTTTCAGGTCATGATGGTGGAGTATATAAATGTTGTGGTTGCCTCCTCTCATGGACCATATCGAAATTACAACTAAAACTACAGAAAAATTACCTTAGAGAAATCAACTTAAGTCTAGGTGAACAGATGTACTACAACAAAGCCATACAGAATAAGCCACAAGACTGGTAGGAGGTGCAGAAATGCAGAAGGGGCTGGTCTCGCACCATGTGTGGCAGTTAAAAATTGGGAGGGTATCTTGGTTGTGGAGGTTCCCTCAGAGGAGCAAGGGGTCTCAGGTCCACACCAGGCTCCTTAGGCCAAGATTCCAATGACAAGAAGAGAAGTACCCACATTTTTGCTGTGAAAAACAGTGGAGATTGTGGCTGAGTGAGATGAAGGGTGGCTGGAGTACCAAGCACTATTTTTAAAAGGCCAATTCATGGATTTAGTGGCTAATGGAATCACTCACTCTGCTCTTTAGTGCTGCAGCAACAGCCCAAAAGATGCCAGGGACATAATGGAGGAACTGAGTTGTCTGGCTTCAGAGTGAGTACTGGAGGGGCAGCTTTCTACCAAACAGAAGAGTTAGCAGAATTCATTGTTTCTTTTTTCTTTTACATTTTTTTTCTTTTAAGCATATTTTAATTTTTTTAAAATTTTAGTTGACAAACAGTATTATATTAGTTTCAGGAGATACAACATTAAAGATTAGACATTTATATAGCTAACAAAGTGATCACCCTGATAAATCTAGTACCCAACTGACACTGTACATAGTTATTACAATAGTATTGACTATATTCTCTATGCTGTACTCAGATCCTCATGACCATTTTATAACTACCAATTTGTATTTCTTAATCCCTTTCCCCTTGCACTCATCCCCAACCCCACTCCCATCTGGCAACCATCAAAATGTTTTCTGTATCTATGAATTTGTTTCTGTTTGTTCATTTGTTTCTTTTGTTCCTTAGGTTACAAATGTAAGTGAAATCATATGGTATTTGACCTTCTCTGTCTTACTACTTCACTGAGCACAAGACCCTCTAGGTTCATCCATGTTGTTGCAGATGGCAAGATTTCATTCTTTTTATGACTGAGTAATATTCCACTGTATATATGTACCACCTCTCCATTATCCATTCATTTATTGATGGACACTTAGGTTGCCTCCATATTTCAGCTATTGTAAATATGCTGCAATGAATATGTGAATTAACATGTCTCTTCAAAGTAGTATTTTGGGTTTCTTCGGGTAAATACCCAAAAAATGAGATTGCTGGGTTTTTTGTTTATTTGTTTGTTTGTGTTTTGTCACTTGATATAGCCTTTGTTTTAAAGTCTATTTTGTCTGGCATAAATATTGCTACCCCACCTTCTGTTTTTGTTGTTCATTTTCATTTTCATGAAATATATTTTTCCATTCCTTTACTTTCAGTCTGTATGTGTCTTTTGATCTGAAATGAGTCTCTAGTAGGCAGCATATGTAAAGGTCTCATTTTATTTTCCTTTTAGCCACTTATCTTTTGATTGGAGCATTTAATCCATTTAAACTTGAATTAATTGTTTGATAGATATATAATTATTGCTATTTTATTATTCATATTTGTATCTTATTTCTTCTTTGTAAAGAAGTTTCTTTAACATATTTTGTAATACTAGTTTGGTATTGATAAACTCCTTTAGCTTTTACTTGTTTTGGAAGCTATTTTATCCGCCTTTTGATTCTAAATGATAGCTTTGCTGGTTAGAGTAGTTTCGGTTGTAAGTGCTTATGCCAATCCCTCTGGCCTGCAAAATTTCTGTCAAGAAATCAGATTAACGTCTTAATGGAGTATGTTTGTAAGTGACTAGCTTCCTTTCTTTCGCTGTTTTTAGGGTTCTCTCTTTGTCGTTAAGTTTTGCCATTTTATTTATGATGTGTCTTGGTGTGAGCCTCTTTGGGTTCATCACGTTTGGGACTCTCTAGGCTTCCTGTACTTAATACATATTTCCTTCATCAAGTTAGAGAAGTTTCTGTCACCATTTTTTCAAATAGGTTTTCAATCTCTTTGCTCTTTCTCTTCTCCTTCTGGTAACCCAATGATGCAAATATTGATATGTTTGATGTTGTCCCACAAGCCCCTTAAACTATTCTCATTTTTTAAAATTCTTTTTTCCTTGTTCCCATTCTGATAAGGTGTTTTCTGCTACCTTATCTTGTAAATCTCTGATTCCATCCTCTACTCCATCTAATCTACTCTTGATTCCTTATAATGTATTTTTCATTTCGGTTATTTATTCTTTATTTTTGACTGGTTCTTTTTGTGTTTTCTATCTCCATTTTTATGTTTGCTATCTCTTTGTTTAAGTTCCCACTGAATTCATCTACTCTTCCCCTCAGTTCATTGAGCATCCTTATAACCAGTGTTTTGAAGTCTGCATCTGGTATATCAATTGTCTCCATTTTGTCTATTTTTTTTTTTCTGGAGCTTTGTTCTTTTCTTTGATTGGGGACATCTTTGTTTGTCTCCCCATTTTGGCTGTCTTCCTGTGTTTGTTTTTGTGCATTAGGTAAGGCTCCTATGTCTCCTAGTCATAATCAAGTGACTTTATGTAGTAGGTCTCTGTGTACCCAGTGGCAGTATCTCTGGTCACCTGAGCTGGGTGTTCCAGGCATGTCTCTCTTATATAGGTTGTGTATGCCCTATTTTTGTAGTTGAGCCTTGCTTGCTGTTTGCATGTCAATGGGAGGGTTGACTCTTGGGCTGATTGATTTTATGGACTGGCCATTGACTACAGTGGAGGATCTGTTGTGCAGGGGCTGACCCTGCAGAGCAGAATTCACTTTAGCAGGGCTCTGGTATCTTCCCAGTCTGTCCTCTGGATGTGTTGTCTTTGGATAGGGCCTGGGTGGTTCTCCAGCTTGGTCTGAAGCCAGGCACTGGGCATGCCAGCCCCAGGGCCTTTGGGGAGGTGCCTGTCACAGGCCAAGTTCAGCTGCAGCCTGTGCCTTTGGCCAGGACCGCCAAGCATGAGCCACCAAGCATGCTTAGCATGAGGTACAGGGCACACCAAGACCAGATGCTAGGAAAGTTCACAGCATGAGCCAAGACCTGCCGTTTCTCTGGAAAAGTCACTGGAAGCAGCTGGCATGGGCCTGCAAGTTGGGTGGAGCGGGATCTCAGGGAATCACTAGAGCAGGGCAACCAGTGTAAGCCAAGTTTATGGAGACTGCATGCTGAGAATGGGGAGAGCTCAAAGAAGAAACACCAGATTCTGCTTACAAGACTCACTTCAAATCGAAAGATATGCACAGACTGAGAGTAAATGTGTGGAAGAAGATGTTCCATAAAAATGGAAACAAATGAAAAAAGAAGGTGGGGTAGCATATTCATGCCAGACAAAATAGACTTTAAAACAAAGGCTATATCAAGTGACAAAACACAAACAAACAAATAAACAAAAACCCAGCAATCTCTTTTGGGTATTTTACCTGAAGAAACCCAAAATACTACTTTGAAGAGACAGTTAATTCACATATCATTGCAGCATATTTACAATAGCTGAAATATGGAGGCAACCTAAGTGTCCATCAATAAATGAATGGATAATGGAGAGGTGGTACATATATACAGTGGAATATTACTCAGTCATAAAAAGGAATGAATCTTGCCATCTGCAACAACATGGATGAACCTAGAGGTCTTGTGCTCAGTGAAGTAAGTAAGACAGAGAAGGTCAAATACCATATGATTTCACTTACATTTGTAACCTAAGGAACAAAAGAAACAAATGAACAAAACAGAAACAAATTCATAGATACAGAAAACATTTTGATGGTTGCCAGATGGAGTGGGGTTGGGGATGAGTGCAAAGGGGAAAGGGATTAAGAAATACAAATTGGTAGTTATAAAATGGTCATGAGGATCTGAAGTACAGCATAGAGAGTACAGTTAAGTTTACAAAAAAAAAGGGGGTAGAATTTTACTTTGAATGCAAAAGGTCCAGGTAAGATGAGAGATAATTAATTTATAATTAATAATCTGCCCTGTTAGGTGGATTTGCCCAAGAATGTATAGCTATAAATGTAGAGGAACCAGATAGTAAGGTTTATCTAGGGGGTTAGAGTTATTCTAGAATGTGCAAAATAAAATGCAGAAGATCAAGGAAATTTAAGAGCATTGGCAATGACGTTATGGAAATGATGAAACATGGAATCTATGCTGGGTAAGGAAAGACAGAAAAGAAAGGAAAGGCATCCATAAACTGCAGGTCCTGATAGATTAAAAAGATTGTAATGAGAGTAGTTGAATAAACATTTTTATTGGAAGCAGGATACTCAGGTCAGTAGTTTAGAAATAATGACAAGGGCAAGAAGATGACTGTGGAAACAAGTGGTTGAGGTAGAAGAAGAAGGTCACTAAAGAAAAGGAGGTCTAGGAGGAGCTAGGAAGTGGTGAACCAATGGGGTCTTGTGGATATTGAAGTCATTCAGGATGAGAAGAGGACTTGGGAAGGGAGGGAGACATGATACAGTGCCACAGTCTTTGAGAATGAGAAAAAGGTTGGTAGATGGCAGTAAGTAAGAGGGTTACAGCTGAGTGGTATAAGCAAGGAAGCCCAGAAGGCATCAGCCTTACCTCTGGGCTCTGCGGCATTCTAAGGTGTGAGGAAACCAGTAGCACCACTTGAAAGGAAGTGTCTTTGGTGAAATGCCAGGTTTCAGAATATAGTTAGAACTAAGATACAAGTATAAAGGTGCAAGTGTAATGTTATGTCTAGTAGATTATAGTAGAGTATATGACCTTTACTACTACTGGTACTACCACTATCCCCATGGTCATTACTGTGCATTTTACAAAGTACTTTAGCATAATGTCTATGTTCATTATCTCTGTAGCATCTAGGTAAATTTTCATAAAGGTCTGGAAAATGGGAATTATGAAATTAATATCGCTATATTTGGAATTAAATATTATATTTGGATTTTGACCCCATGGCCAAAGCTTGGAAAATAAAAAAGTTAAGCAATTTGACAAATAAACTGGATGAGTTCTTAGATGAATGGTATCAGTAACATCTCTATCAGTAAAGTTGATAACTTTTTACAAAAGTTATCCAAGTAATTCTCATTTAGCATATAACTCTTTACTGTCTCTTTATTTTTCTATTTTCAACATAATATCACTCACATGTAATGATGTTAAAATTATACGCTGTTGCCAAAGGTTTGGACCAAAGTGTAGACAGGTTATAAGGTTGGGACAGTCTCTATAACAAAATGGCAGATCATCATGCAGACCAACAGCTTTCCCAAATGGAAGGCTTGACTCCAAAAGTAAGTCACCCTGTACACACTGGATATGATTGTCCTAATGCTATCTCTGACGAAGCTCCTGGTTCTCTTTTTCCCAGGCCATGGCATCTCAATTATGTGGTATTCACAGACAGCATGTATTGGGCATTTCCTTAAACAATGCCATTGGTACACTTTTTAGGAAGAAGTTACAACAAGGAGAACAGACTTAAAAAACAGAGTTTGACAATTAAAAAAACTACCTCTAAGAGACAGTTCTGAATGATACAATTTGGAGGAGCCAAACTAAATAATAATCTAGTTTTACAGATTTATGGCAGTACTGAGCCATACTGAGACACCCCTTCTGAGGGATAGAGCATATTTCTAAATTCTGTTTTTCTTCTGAATTTCCCCCACTGGCTTCAGAATTCTGACTCCTGAAGCTGTGAAATATCTTTCAAACTAACTTCCTTTTTTTTAAAGTTATTAAAAAAATGGAGTTACCACAGAGACCTACAACAATGTGATAATGTGAACTGAACAAATGGGGGAAAGTCTCCAATATCTGGATCTTGTTTGAGAGTATAGATTTGACTTAATTAATTATCTTGATGAACCCAGGAATAGTGTCTTTCTTTTTCATTAAACACTTCAATATATATTTCCTCATTTGTAATGGAAATTCCTACATAAATTTTTGTATCATGAGTAATTCATTTCTAACAGATAAAGAAATTTCAGGAGAATCATTTTCACATGATATAAGAAAACTCTTTGCAACATCTTGGGGACATAATGGCGGTCCCAGTAACCATATAACCTAGTAACTTCTTACAACTTAATAAAAGTTGCCAAAATTGGTTTTCCAATAACATTCTGGAGTCATAAGGACAAATGTTTCAAAAAGGGCTCTTCCCTTTTAAGTACTTGCATAATGCATTTGGACTGCAGCAGCAATTTAGTGCAGGGGTCTTGCAGACTTTTCTGCAAAGGGCCAAATAACAAATATTTTAAGCTTTTGGGGCCATTTGCTCTTTGTCACTACTACAAACTTCTGTAGTATAAAAGTTGCCATAGAAAATACCTAAATAAACAGGTGTGGCTGGGTTCCAATAAAATTTTATTTATAGACACTGTACTTTGAATTTCATATAATTTACACATCATGAAAATACTCATTTTGTAAAAAATTAAAGTTAAAAAAATGTAAAGTGTATTCTAGCCTTGGAGTATTACAAAAATAGGCAAGCAAATTTGTCAACACACAATTTAGACTGTGCATTCCATTAAAAAATTGAGAGGAGGCAGGGAGAGAGGACAAGCATAAAAACTGTCCTTCTTATGCTTTCATCTGGTCGAAACACCGATGGCCACATACAGGAGATAGACTGCCAGATACTCAAATTACCTGGGAGTTCTGAGGTGAAGAACAGGAGAACAGCGGGGAGAGAAGCTAACCCAGGGTGAAAGGCAGCCTGCAAGGGGATGTAGGACATAATCTCTTCTTCGAAGAACTGCAAAAAAAAAAAAAAAAAAAAAAGTTAGTTCTCTGTTTATGACAGCGTGTTCATGAATTGAGGTAATAGTGGTTACACTTTTCACAAAACAACAAAATCTAGGCACATTCCAGCATGAAAATTCTGTATTATTTTAAACCATAATTAATCTTTACAACAAAATCTCCATCAAGTACTATATATAGCTTTTATTGCCTAAATTGTAAATATAAAGAAGGCAATGGATAGCAGGTACAAGATTGGCGACCCTACTTTAGTCACAGTTGCTAGAAAACCTCTAGACCAAATGATGAAGTGTTTTCAGTATGGGCTGTAGTAGAGGAGAACTGCTTGGGTGTGCCTTTCCAGCATTTGTTCAGGCTTAGCCCCTTACCTCAGCAAAATAACTAGATCTGCATCACAGGACAACTTTTCAAGCCATGATTACCCTCAGTCCGAATGTAATGGATTTCTCCCTAGGATAATATGGGAAAGAAGAATTACATATCAACATATACGTATGGAATGAATCCTTTTCTGATCCCCTTTTTCTCTTCCAATGTGGCTTGAACAATAATATCTTACGTGACCAATGATTTTGTGGTATTTTAAGTTCATGCTGCATATTCTGATGATGATCTACAAGGGATCACCTCTCCTCAATTCACACAAACAGAAGCTAAGGAACACAACAAAGGTAGGTCATAAACTGTCCTTCTATGCTTTCTTCTAGTAGAAACACAGATGGCCACTTTACGGAGATAGACTGAATAGTTATGACCGTCCAGAATGGAGCTGGCGTGAGGAAAGCTGCCGAAGGGCTCTTGTGAGTTCATGATATCTTGGAAGCCACAGAAAGAGAGTAGGGGTTGTGTCTTGAGAAACCTTTATTCTGATGAAAAATATATGAGGCATGCTTGGGCTTAAAGAGAGTCCGGCTTCCAGAACGCATGAGCTCCCCAGGTTGGTCTGAGCACAGGCATCAATTTTTCTGTTTATTATAATTCATGCATTCTGATATTTTTAAATAACCTCCAATTCCAAACCTGGCAAACTATCCTAATAAGTCTTGAATAAATACATTTATTTTGATTCAAATGAACCTTGTAATCAGGCATCTCTGACATTCAAATATTTGAGAGATTACAAATACCACAGCCATATAAACATTTCATGTAATGCTCATGCTTCAAAGATTACTATTTTTTCTTTCTCAAAGTGAAGGAGCAAAAAAATCTGGAAAGACTTAGGAACTGATTTTAAAAAAAAATATTTAACGGTTTTCTTTCTTTTGCTGTTGTGGAATCTTAACCCCCAATGTGTTGGTATTAGGATTGGAGCCTTAGGAAGTGATTAGGTCATGAAGGCAGAACCCTCATGAATGAGATTAGTGTCTTTATAAAAGACATTCCAGAGAGCTCTTATAGTCCCTTTTGCTATGTGAGGGTTATGAGAAGTTCTGTAAATTGATAAGAAGACCCTCACTCTATGCTAGAACCCTGACCTTGGCCTTTCAGTCTCCGGACTGTGAGCTTCTTTATAAGCCACTCAGTCTGTGTATTTTGTAATAGCAGCCAAATGTACTAAGACTTACACTATCCACTGATCTGCAGAAAGCCCCACACCTGGCTATCATTCCTTCTCAGCTCCTCACCCTCATGTTCAAGCTATAATTAGCTTCTATTGTTTTTTGTATTCTAATATCACCACAAGCTGCTCTCTCCCCTTCACCCATGCTCTACCATCATCCACATGACCATCATCTCTCAAATAAATTAATATCATAGTCTCCTACATAGTCCCCTCTCTATCCTTTTTTTTTTTCAGGCTTTATTGAAAATATAATGGACAATTAGTTGTCTCGTATTTACATTGTACAATTAAATGAGTTTTTTTTTTCAATTATAGTTGGCATAAATTATTACTAGTTTTAGTCATACAGCACAGTGATCAAATATCAACATAACTGAAAAAGTGATCACCCCACTAAATTCTAGTACACCTCTTTCCCTTTACATATTTATTAAACGTTTTAACCATCTTACCCATGCTACACTCTACATCTCCAAGTCTATTCTGTAACTATATTATTACTTGTTAATTCCTTTGCCTTTTTTTTTTTTGCCATCCCCCATAACCCCTTTCCCATCGAATAGCCCTGAAAATACTCTCTGTATCTATGAGTTTATTTCTGTTTTTTGTTGCTATTGTTGTTTATTTTGTTCTTTGGATTCCACATGCACATGAAATCATGTGATAATTGTCTTTCTCTATCTGACCTATTTCATTCAGCACAATACCCTCTAGTCGATCAAGGCAATATCTTTTTCCATCCTCTTCCTTTTAGTCTGTGTGTGTCTTTTAATCGGAAAGTGAGTCTCTTGTAGGCAGTGTATGTAGGTTCTTGTTTTCATATCCATTTGGACACTCTGTCTTTTGCTTGAAGCACTTAATTCTTTTCCATTTGAGGTACTTGTTGATAGGAATGTAGTTATTACCATTCTTTATTCTTGTTTTTGATACACGTTTGTCTGGGAAGCTCTTTATCTGCCTTTAACTCTAAATGACAGCTGTCCTGGATAAAGGACTCTTAGTTGTAGATTCTGGCTTTTCATCACGTTGAATATTTTGTGCCAAGCCTTTCTTTGAAAATCAGCTTTCAGTCTTATGGGTGTTGCCCTGTTTAGTAACTAACTGCTTTTATCTTGCTGCTTTTAAGATTCTCTCTTTGTATTTAATCCTTGGCATCTTAATTATAATGTGTCTTGTTGTGGCCTATTTGGATTCATATTTTTTTTGGAACTCTTGAGCTTCCTTAGGTTGTATATTTGTTTCCTTCATCAGATTAGGAAAGTTTTTCATCAATGCTTCTTCAAATAGTTTTTCAACTTCTTGTTTTCCTACAGTACCTCTATACACAGATATTTTTACATTTAATTGTGTTCCATAAGCTCCTTAAATTATTATTATAGTCTTGGCTTCTTTTTCTTGCCATTCTGATTGAGTGTCCTCAGCTTCCCCATCTTCTATATCAGTGGTTTGATCCACTTCTTCATCCACTCTGTTTATTCCCTCTAATATACTCTTCATCTTAGATAATCTGTCTTAATTTCCAACTGATTCCCTTTATAATTTCCATTTCCATTTTTTATGTTTTTTAAATCTCTTTGTCAAAGTTCTCACTGAATTCAACTACATTTCCCCTAAAATCATTGAGATCTTTATACCAGTGTTTGAACTCTACATCTGTTAGATTCCTTAACTCCATTATTCCTGGATCTCTGTTCTGTTCTCTCATATGGTTTCTACTTCATCTTTCTATTTTGGCTGCTTTTCTGTGTCTGTTTCTATATACTTAGCAGAGCTCCTAAGTCTCCCAGTCTTATTAGTGCAGCTTTGTGTAGTAGGTGTTCAGTGGCACAGTCCTGAGGCAGGTTGAGCTGCAGGCCAAGTTTACCCTCCCCCTGTGCCCTCTGGAGACACCTGTCAAGATTCAGCAAGCAATGCTCAGATGCTGGGCTTATAGTTTCCTCAAGAAACAACACCAGAAACAAGCCTAGCTACCACCAGTGTGAGTTTTGGCACTGCTCAGTAAGGAGCACCAGACTTGCAGAGGACACACCTGTATGTGGCTTAGGTGGGGCCATGAGTTAGGGGAGACAGAGATTCAGGGAATCCTCTGGGCAGATCGACCTCTGTTATCCAGTTTGATGATGTCTCAACTATGGACACACTGAGCCCACCCACTGGGAGAGAGGAGAGCTCAACAGAGGAACAAAAGATACCACCAGCACTTCTGTCCTCACCTGCATCCCTCACTTTGACGACACAGTGTCCCCCTGTAAGTCCCTGGTGCCCCCTGTGCAGCCAACCTGGTGCTGGTGCTCAGCATGAACAGATCTGTCGCCACGAAAGTCCCCTCAAGGACACAGCCCCTTTAAGAGATGTCTGCAATTGCTGACTGCCCACTGCCACAGCCTCTTTCCCATTTAATAGCTGGGTACCAGGCAGCCTCGCATCTTCATCCCCTCCTATCTTTTACTAGTGCAGGTTGATTCATTATTTCTCTCCCTAGTTGTAGTGCTTCTGTTTCATCTAGATCCCAAGAGACTTTCCTTGTTGTTTGTTCCGTTTCTGTCACTATTTTGATTTGGTCACAAGAGAGATGAGACAATCCTCTATCATCTTTGCCATCTCCCCACCCCGCTGTATCTTATGCTCCACCACCAGTCTAGTTATTCTCCACAGAGTAGCCCAAGTGGTCATTAAAAACTCAAATGTACCTATCTTTCTTTCCTGCTGAAAACTCTTTAACTACTTTTTAAATAAAATTAACTTCAGATAAAATCCCAACTCCTTTCCATTGCTGACAAGTCATGCTCTACAATTTCATCATAGTCCCAATTTACCCATAAAACCATTTACACTCTCCTTGATCCCCACCTTGCATCTCAAGGACAGTTCATTCTTATCCTTCAGGGTTCAGCTTAGTGCCACCTACCCAGAAAAGCCTTTCTTATTTCAATAGGAGATAAGTCCTATTTCTCTGCACCAACACATTATCCACTATCACTGAGTTCTGATTATATCCTTCATGACCCTCAATACATTCTGTAGGTATATATTTTGCCTAAAAAACAAAAACCAAAAATAAACCAAACTTGTCTTCATCTGTCTCCCTTAATAATTATCAGTTCCATGAGAGTAAGACCTATGCCTGTTCTGATCTCTACCGCATACATAGCCCAAGCACGAACCTCATTCAGAATAGTTACACAATAAAAGCACTAGTTGAAGGAAAGATTAAATGAATAAGGACTTTACCATGACCTTTAAAGTTAATAACTAGGTCTGCAACATAAGTCTGGCTCCATCTCCCCCTCTATGTTGATTTCCTTATGATTCACTATTGTCTGCTGAAAACAATTTTCTGAGAACTCAGCCTCCACCCCTCATCCAAACTGGCTTTGTGGACCAAAGACAGTGGATCCATGGCTCCATGAGAATAACAATGGCTGAATGGTGTCACTGTCCTCACTTGGGGACTATAGAGGAAGCAGTAAATTCTTCCTCTAGACAGGTCATGGGGAGAGGTACTTCTTTTTTTAACTCTTGGACCTTTAAAATGGAGCTGTCTCGCACTCACATCACATCTAGGAGCAGGCAGAGATCCCTAAATAGAAGAGCCATTCCAGAAAGGCAAAGGTATGAGAGAATACAGCCTATTTGGTGAAGGTGGAAGATACCATAAGAAAAAGAAAACACCTAGCACAGGATGAAGATTAGGCTAAGGCCAGACTTTGGAGCCCATAGTAGTCATGTTTAGAATTTTTAACTTATTTTATATACAATGGTAGTCACGGAAGATTTTTTTTGAAGGCCAGGAGTTATACAATTTAATCTGTGTTATAAGAAGATAATTCTGGTTATAGTAGAGTGATAGGAGATTTCTTTTACGAGACCCATGCAAAGTCCAGAAGAGAAATAAGGAGGATCCAAATATTGGCCATGATAGAGAGATGAGAAAAAAAGGGATGGAAAAGAAAAAGTGAAGATAAATATTTAGAGATGGGGATGAAGAAAAAAGAAGGAATTGAGATGATAACAGCAGTTTGGAGGATCTTGGTTCTAATTTATAGAGGTAAAAGCACAGATTTTTAAAAAAAGGTATTAATGAGGGGTGTTGAAGGGAAAGAATAGTAAATGATATATTAGCAGAATTGATAAGGATTTGAATACAAAGAGGCTATTTTCAGACATTGGTGATTTATTGAAGAAGTCATATAGAGTTTTACAGTTGTCAGACAGATTTAGAAGATTTAGGAGGTGACTGCATTCCTGTCACCTTGCCTTTTATTTATATACATATAGCCATTTAAGCATCTCAATATGGCCACAATGTGACCCTATTTTAGTGATTGAGGGAAATTAAGTGTAGAGGATTTTATAACATGCCTTGATTGTTAGTTCCTATTTGAGCAACAATTCAAGCTTCAAGGGACATCTATACAGCTTCAGCTTTTGAAATTCTGGGTAGTAAACTGAAGAAGAAAGATATTTGAATATCTTGATAAGAAAGTGGAATTTAAGTTCAGAGAATATTTTCTCTTTAACCTCCTTGGTGGCTATCCCTTCCAAATGAAGTGAGTCAGAGTTTCAGAGACTTTTGTTGAAAAATGACCATATAGACAAAAAATTTAAGTAGTTAAAATATATATGCTTTTTGTTTGCTTGTTTGTTTATTTTTGAATATGGTCATCTAATATCTGGTTTACCATTAAACAATTGAATTTCAAAAACAGAAATTTATGTGATGCTTTACATAAATAACTTAATTAAAATTATTTTGCGCCTTTCTGTGCTTTCCTCTAAATTAATGGGAATCATTTTAGCCTCATATATGAATGATATGTAACATGACAATATGACTATCTCTGATTATGACACTTCTGAGAAACTTAGAAACCCTTGGCCCCTTCATTTTTGAGGATTCAAATTACAATTTAAATACATGGATAAAATGCATCAGTAAATTCTGCTCATTTCTCTTCACAGAGATGTCTCACCTGTAAAAATAGATAGAGAGATAGGGGTTAGAAAGGTGGGGGACACTCGCCTACCTGAGTGTGCGGTTTCTCACCAAGCTTGGCTGACGCTCTTGCAGCATTTCAAAAATGTTTGGCTGGCGAAGAAAATGCCACAATCTTGTCATTATATGCTGAAACAGACAAATGTGAAGAGTTGTGGTTGAGTCTGCAGTTCAGAGATAATTTCTCTGATGATTGGAAGGTGGTTGCTTATATAAGAATTAATATAGAAGTTTGAAGGGTAGGCAATATACTCATCAAAAAATGTAAGATATAGAGGATTTTTTTCTGTGATATAAAAGCATTATTATTTTAAGCAATCATATCAAAAGTGAACTAGATCTAAGTTAACCATCTTAATATTCCAGGGACTTAACAGGTATTAACTCATTCCTATGTGAAGAGGTGAAAAAATAAAGTAGATCTTCCATGAAAGGAGTTTCATGCTTCTCCTTTTAACTTCTCTTGGTCATTATGCCATAGTTACTACAGCAAAAGATTATTTATGAGTTCAAAGAAGTCACTTTCTGAGCACTTGAAACTTATGACCTATGGCCATGGGTTGATTTCTCAGTAGTCAAAACGGAACTATCCAAACCCATTTAGACTCTCACCTCATTTCCTTAATTCAAGTGACATGAGTTTTAAAAAGGGTAGCTGAGGTTAGAAAAAAAGACTGTGTTTGACATCCCCAATACACACAAGGGAAGGGAGGTCTAAATTAAAAACTGTAATTAACAGCAAACAAAAATACATCACCTCATTGAACTATGCTCCCTGGATTCAGCTAACGAATCATTGAAGTGGAGCGAAGAAGGGGGAATGAGACTGAAAAGAGTAGGAAGAGGAATCTGTGAGGAGAGAGGATAAAGAGAGGAGGAAGGGGAAAGGGAAAAGAAGGCAAAAGGGAGGAGTGGATGGGAGCCAAAGGAAGGGGAGAAGACTATACCATAAAAGAGGAGAAAAAAAAACTCCACAGAATACTCTCAATATTAAAGGATTCGCAATAAAAAAAAAAGTTAAGTATGAGTATCCGCGGGTTCAAAAAGCATGATACATACCCAGTGGCAATGACTCATATAGATGCTGACTTTCGAATAAGCAGCTACTAGGCTGTGTTCCTGCCTGGCCAGTAAAGAGGCTCCTCTGTTTCTAGAGGACTTCTGAAGCCTAAATTTCAAAATAAAAATTATTAGCGTTGGAAATGTCACCAAATTTAGATGGTCTTTTAAATGCCAATTTTCCAATATGAAAGGGCAAAAGACCCTGACATCATCTAAGTTAAAAAAACCAATAAAGAATTGATCCAATTTCTAAATGGTGCTAAATAATCAAGTCTTTAAAATATGACTGAGTGATTGATGTGCTCTATTATGGTTTTTTTATTATTAATTTTTTATGCTGACATTGGTTAATGAAATCTATTAAGTTTCAGCTATAGCATTTTAACAGTAAGATATATATATGGTGTGTGTGTGGTATATATATATACACACACACACACATTAATATATTACACTGTGTGGTCACCGCCCATAGTTCTTTCTGTCACCACATATTTGACCCCCTTTAACCCATCTATTTCCCATCTTCCCCTCAAACCCTACCCTCTGGTAACTACTAGTCTATAGCCATGTCAATGAGTCTCTGTTTGTTTGTCCTGTTCATTTGTGGCTATTAGGTTTTATATCCCACATATAAGTGATATCATGTGATTTTGAAACCTTCTGTATGGCTTATTTCTCTTAGCATGATTATTTCAAGGTCCATCCATGTGTGCAACTGGCAGTATTTCATTCTTCTTATGGCTGATGTGATATTCCATTTTATATATGTACCACAGCTTCTTTATCCAATCATCTATTGTAGGACACTTTGGTTGCTCCCATGTCCTGGCCACTGTGAATAATGCTGCTATGAACATCCTGTGTGTCAATATTTTTCAGATATGGATTTTCAAGTCTTTGGGGTAAATACCCAGTAGAGGGACTGCTGGATCATATGGTAGATAAATGCTTAGTTTTTAAAGGCCTTTCATACTGTTTTCCAGAGTGGCCGTACCAATTTGCTGGTCCTCCAGCAGTGTATGAGGATTCCTTTTTCTCCACATCTTTCCCAACATTTATTACTTGTTCTGTTGATTATAGTTATTCTAACAGGTGTGAGATGGTATCTCATTGTGATTTTCATTCACATTTCCATAATAGCTAGTGATGTTGAGCTTCTTTTCAAATACAAGTTGGTCATTTGTATGTCACCTACAGAGAAGTTTCTGTTTCAGAACCTCTGCTTATTTTTTGATTGGAAAGTTTTGTTTTTTTTGTTGTTGTTGTTATTGAGTTGTATGAGTTCTTTGTATATTTTGGATATTAGGCCCTTATTGGAGGTGTTGCCTGCAAAAGTATTTTCCCATTTGGATGGTTGTCTCTGTACCTTTTGACGATCTCTTTTGTGAGCAGAAACTTTTCAGTTTGATGTAGAGTCGCATTCATTTATTTTGCTTTCACTTCCCTTGCCTTTGAGGTCAAATTCCATAAAACCCTCTTTAAGTCCAAGGTCCTTGCGTTTAGTTCCTACGTTTTTTTCCTGCATTTAGTGATTCCGGTCTTGTATCCAGGTCCTTAATCAATTTAGAGTTAATGTTGGTGTGTGGTGATAGACAACAGTCTATTTCATTCCTTGCATGGGGTCTTACCAATTTTCCCAGCACCACCTAGTGAAGAGGCTTTCCTTCTCTTCACGATATGTTTTTGGCTTTTCTGTTGAAAATTATTTCACCATAAATATGGGTTTTCTTCTGGCTTTCGAATTCTATTCCACTGGTCTTTTTTTGCTTGCCAATACCATGCCGTTTTGATTTACTGTCGCTTTGTAGAAATAATTTGAAAAGTCCAGCAAGAGTGTTTGCCTCCAGCCTCATTCTCTCTCCTCAGTATGGCTTAGGCAATTCGGAGTCTTTTGTGTTTCCCATACCAATCTGATTGATTTTTTGGTTTCTTTTCTTTAAAAAATGCCAATGGATTTTGATGGGGATTGCTTACATCTGCATAATGCTTTAGGTAATATGGCATTTTAAACTATGCAGATTCTTCCAATCTAAGAACATGGAATTATCTCCCTATTTTTTGTATCTTCTTCGATTTTTAAATAAGGGTCTTGTAGTTTTCATTATATAGGTCCTTCACATATTTCGTTAATTTACTCCTAGGCATTTTATTCTTCTTTTTGATGCAATTGCAAAAGAAATTACTTTTTCCCCTTTTTCTTCTAATGCTTCATTATTGAGAGTATAGGAAACGCTATGGATTTTGAACCTTGATTGTAATCCAGGGATTTACTGTATTTGCTTTTTGTTTCCAGTAAGTGTTTCTTGGGTGGAGTCTTTAGGGTTTTTTATATAGAGAATCATGTCATCTACAAATAGTGGCAGTTTGACTTCTTCATTGCTAATTTGGATGCCTTTTATATCTTACTGTTGCCTAATTGCACTCACCAAAGACCCCCAATGTTACATTGAATAGCAGTGGCAATAGTAGACAGCCTTGCCTTGTTCCTGATTTGAGAAGGAAGGTTTTACTTTTTCAACATTAAGTACAGTGTTGTCTGAGTGTTTGTCATATATGGCCTTTATTATGTTAAGACGCTTTCCTTCTATACCAATTTTGTTAAGTATTTTGATCATAAATGGATGCTGTATCTTGTCAAAGGCTTGTTCTGCCATTTATTGATATGATATTATGATCTTATTTTGTAATTTGTTTATGTGGTGCATCACTTAATCCAATTTGCATATGTTGAACCATTCCTGTGCCCCCTGGGATGAAGCCACTTGATAATGGTGTATAATCTTTTTAATATGTTGCTGTATTCAGTTCACTAGGTCAATAGTTAGGATTTTTGTATCTGTGTTCATGAGAGATATTGGTCTCTAGTTTTCTTTTGCGGTTATCTTTACCAGGTTTTGGTATTAGAGTAATATTGGCCAAATAAAATGAATTGGGAAAATATAGCCTTCTCTTTGATTTTTTGGAAGACTTTGAGGAGGATAGGTATTAAATTTTTGAATGTTTGATAGAATTCAACTGGTGAAGCTATCTGGTCCTGGTTTTTTACTTCTTGCTGGGATATTTGATAATTGTTTCAATTTCCATACTGCTGATCAGTTTGTTTAGATCTTTGTGTCAGTCTAGGAAGTTGTATTTTTCTAAGCACTGGTCCATGCTTCTAGGTTAGTAAAGTTTTTTAATATAGTTTTAGTATTCTTGTATGATCCTTTGCATTTCTGTGATATCTGTTGTAAATTTCCCTTCTTTCATCCATTGATTTTGTTTATTTGTGTCCTTGCTCTTTTTTCTTTAGTGAGTCTACTCAAGGGTTTTGCCAACTTTATTAACTTTCTCAAAGAACCAGCTTTGTTGCATCATTCATTTATTTCTATTGTTTTTGTTTGTTTGTTTGTTTTTCAATTTCATTTATTTTCTCTAATTTGATTATTTCTTTCCTTCTGCTGACTTCAGGCTTCAGCTGTTCCTCCTTTCCTAGTTTGTTTAATGTGAAGCATTAAGTTGTTTATTTGGGCTCGCTTGTTTCGGGAGATAGGCCTTTAATGATATGACCTGCTCTATAACTGCTTTTGACATCTCCCCAAATTTTAATATGTTGTGCTAACATTATCATTTGTTTCTTCTTTTTTTTTTCCTTCTGACCCAGTTATTATTCAGTAGCATGTTGTTTTAATCTCCATATATTCATGGTTCTTCCTGGTTTCTTTTAGCAATTGGTCCTCTTGTTCAAAGCATTATGATTCAGGAATGTGGTTGGGTATGTTATTTCAACCCTCAAATATTTGTTGAGGCTATTTCTGTGTCCCAGTATGTGGTCAATTCTTTAGAATGTTCCATGAGTACTAGAGAAGAATGTATAAGCAGATGTTTTCTGGAATGGAAGGCTCTGTAAATATCAATTATATCTAATAAGGAAGATATTATTTCCTTTATTGATTTCTGTATGGTGATCTGTCATTTCTGGACAGTGGGTATTTAAGTCTCCTACTATGACAGTGTTTGATCTGTTTCTCCCTTAGTTCTGTTAGTAATTGCTTTACATATTTCGGGGTTCTTCTGATTGGGAGCATAGATATTAAAATAAGTATTTAGTTCTTCGTTGGTGCACGATTTCCCTTTATTATTATAAAGTGTCCCTCAGATCTTTCCTTACCTTTTTTACTTTTGAAGTTTGTATTTTGTCTGATATTAGTACCATTGCTGTACACTTTTCTCTGAATATTTTTGATTGAAATATCATTTTCCACTCTTTTACTTTGAGTCTGTATTTTGTCTTTGAGTTCAGATGTGTCTCCTGAAGGCAGTATATTGTTTGTGTTTTGTTTTTGATCCATTCTGCAACTCTGTGGCATTTGTGTTGGTGAGTTCAGTCCATTCACATTTAGGATGATTATTGAAAGATGAGGTCTTCTTATAGCCATTTTATCTTTTTCTTTCTGATAAATTTAATGTTTCCATTGTTCCCTTTGTCCTTATGTTTCTGTCTTTTTTATTAATTGACATCTGTGTGTATTGCCTTGGTTCTTCTTGTTTTTATATTTTAAACTTTAGTTCTGAATTGATTGGTGTGTGTTCACCATCATAAAATATAAAAAAGGATAGTTACATATATATACAGTCATCCATTTTCTTCTGCGCATGCCTTATTTCTTTCTCCTTTGCAAATTTGGAAATTTGAATCTTTTCCATTTTAGTCATGTTTTTTTCAATTTATCCCTATGTATGCTGAACATTCATTACTATTTTGAATAGCAATTCTCTTCTTTATTTAAGCATAAATTATGCTCTGTTTTTAGTATGGGTTGTACACATCTTGTTCTATTTGCCTGATAGTCACTTTACTCCTGATTATGTATATTGTTTTTTTGTCATTTGTTTTAGGTTAGCTGACCCTTTCAGTATTTCCTATAGTGCAGACCTTGTAGTAGAGAATTCCCTCAATTTTTGATGTCTGGAGAGGTCTTAATTTCTCCTTCATATCTAAAGGAGAGCTTAGCTGGATACAGTACTCTTGGCTGTATTTTCCTTCACTTAATATTTTGAATATTTGATTCCACTCTTTTCTGGTTTATAAGGTAGTGCTGAAAAGTCTGACGATAATTTTAACGAGGGTTTTTCTTTCTAAGTTATCATTTTCTTCTCCCTGGCGGCCCTCAGAATTTTATCTTTGTCATTGATTTTTGATAATTTTAATACATGTGTCTTGGTGAAGCCTTTTTGGGTTGAAATAATTGGGTGTTCTGTTGACTTATTGACTCCAAGCTCCAGTGCATTCCTCAGATTTGGGAAATTCTTGTCAACTATTTTCTGAAAAATGCTTCCTAGTCCCTGCTCCTTTTTCTTACCTTTGATGATGCTTATTATTCTTATGTTTCCTCTTTCTGATGGTATCAGTTAGTTTTGTATTTCTGCATTATTATTTTTCTTTTTTTCATTATTTATTATTTATTTATGGCTACAGCACCTGGTCTTCCTATGTGGTCTCCCATCAAAGCACATAACCAGATCCAAACCCTGCCTAGCTTCCAAGATTAGACATTAGGCTAATTCAGGGTGGCATGGCGATAGAGCATGGACTGTGGCTTCACTGGGCACAAAAACAGGACCTAAAGCAGATGTGTTAACCATTACACTATAAACCACTTCCTCCATCATTATTTTTCATTCTTTTGGTTTCTCTTTCTTCCTTCTGATTTATTTCAATTTTTGTCTTCCATAATCATGATTCTTTTCCTCCATTTGGGCCGACTCTATTTCCCAGCTGCTATTTCATTTTTCAAACTCCTGTAGTGTATGTTTTCATCTCCAAAAGATCTATTCTGCTTTTTTTTTTTAAGGGTTCTAATCTCTGCTCTGCTCATTAAGGTTGTTTTTTTTTTTTTTCAATTCTTGAAGTTGTTGATATGAACTCATTTTGGAACTCATTGAGTTTTTCAGAAGTTACCATCCTGAATTCTCTGTCATTTAAGGTGCATATTTCTATTTCTGTAAGCTTATTTTCTGAAGATTTTTTTACTTTCTGAGATGCCTCGTCTCCTTGGTTGTTTTATGGTGTTTAATGGAGTATTTCTCCACATGGGCATTAATGGAAGTGTGTTCTGTTGTTTTTTCCAGAAGGAAGATTTATATATAAAGGTCTCTCTTTAACTTGTTGCAAAAGAAGGTGCTTTTCTTTTTGATTTCCAGTAGGTGGTGTGTAAGCCTCTTGGATCCCTGCTTTATATAAAACCTTAATAATGCCTTTTTTTTTTTGGTAGATATTTAATCACTGTGCCACCCTCACTCCCTGTCAATTTTAGCAACAATTCATTAGCATTTGCTCTGATTCCCCTAGGGCTCTGGGTATCTTTCTTGGAGGATATGGTGGAAGGGTCTCTGGGTTGGGAGTTGGAGGCTGTTGGCTCAGCCTCAGTTTTGCAATCATGGCCAGTAAAAAATTCAAATGTTTTCCTGATGTCCTGCTTCTCTGCTTTTGCACTGATTAACTTGGCCATGCCACAAGCTGGTGAAGCTTACAGCACTCCCAGGTAGAACTATTCAGGGATAATCACTGCACCTTCTCTTCTCCCCTTCTTCCTGTGGAGGCTCTGGCACCTGTGAGAGGCAACTTCCTCATTTCTCCTCGTCCACCACCCAACGAGCCTGGGTTCTGACCTGTTGTAGCTCTTATTCGCAGATTCCATGCTCAGACATACTGGTGTGCAGTTTGGGTGTTTTTGTTGATTTTTAATGATGTTCAGCTCATGGTTGTACAAGGGGAAAGATCTGGGGATGTCTTCATTTTGCCATGTTTCTTCCAAACTTCTGTTATAGTTTTTAAGAAAGTGGCTAAATGTCATGAATATTAATACTCTGAATTAATACTCTGACATCAGTTGGCACATTAGTAACACCTCTTTATTTCTCTCCTAAATTTACAACAAATAGGACCACTAGAATTTAATGCAAGACCCTTACTCAACACGCAAAAAATGCCTGAGAGATCCATGCATTGAACTTCTGAAGGTGGGCGTATTGTAATGGGCAGCATGTGGGAAAAGGGGAAGGGATAATATACAGGGACAATGGCAGCATTCTGGTGCCAGTTGTAACCCCAGCTGATGTGTTAGTGATGGATGGAGTTAGAAAGACAGCCTTACTCACAGCAGCCCAGAGAGTAGGAGGAACAGAAGCAAAATTCTGGCCTGAGTAGCCAGCATCTCCTGTGGCTAAACCCAGTGATCAAATATAGTGCAGCAGTGTGGCACCTATGGACTACAGCTGCCATTAACTTTAAGAAGCCATGCCACAGACTTATAAACCCACCTCTTTCTTGCCCTCTCATCACCCCACTTCTGCAGAATGCGTAGAGGTAGAATTCCGAAGAGCAGTGGAGATACTTTAGATAGCACTTCTTGCCTGGTAGCCTCTGATTACAAGGAGTCAGCAGCAGGAACTCACAGGCTCAAACACTCATTGCCCTCCACATTGCACCATAGAGATGTACAATGAGGCTGAAATGGAACTTGAACATACAGGAGTATGCTCACCACTTAGGGAATATGGGGCATTTTCCCAATACCAATGTTGAAACTTCCCCACCAATATCCTAGAGGTGTCAGTAGGTGGGTAATGTAAAACAAACAGTTGCACTATATCATCATTTATTGTAAAACAAAAGAGAGGTCTTGATGAATTGTTAAGAGCGAAACAGTACTTAAAAAAGAAAAAAAAAATACCTACTCAAATGTCCAAGCTGAGGAAACAATTTCATCAAGTACCATGAATAACCAAGGTAACAATGTAGCTCAGAAAGAATATGAAATCACCAGAAACCAAAGTCAAAGACATAGAAGACTGTGATTAATAGAAAATTCAAGATTGCACTTATGAAAAAGCTCAATGAGATACAAGAAAACTCAGAAAGGCAGTTAAATCACCTCAAAAATAATATCACTGAATGAAAGGACTACTTTATTCTTTAGAGACTGAAACTATGGAAAAGACACCACACAAAGCTGGGAGCTGAAGAACTCAATAAATGATGTAAAGAATGCATTAGAGAGCATTGAAAACGGCAGATCAGATAGAAGAGAAAAATTAGCAAGCTTGAATATAGGAAGTCTAGAAATGACTCAGGTGAAAGAAGAGAGAAAACTGACAGTTAACTATTCCTGTTTGTCCCGAGAATATTCACCAGCCAACTTGTAGCTACAGTATTTTACCTGAGATAATTTGCAGATTACAGTCCAATCTTACTTCCAAAGTTTGTCACGAAATATCTCACTTTTATTATTACTTTTGCATTGCTCTAGTATATTGATAGTGTTGGAAACAAATGACATCATTCTATTTATAGCATTCTGTTTTAGTAGCGGTATTTCCATCTACAAAAATATAGTAATTCTTGATCACCAATAATATCAAATCCTAAGAAAAACACCGTGTTCCCAAATGTGATGTTAACACCATTCTCCAACAGTTGTTAGTCAAAGATTCATTTGACAAATCCGATTTTTCTGAAATAGAATATTCTGATGATTTTTCAGATAGTCTTTGGAAGACTATACAGCCCAGGCTTCACCCGATTAGGAATTTGATGGAAAGAAGCCCCCACATCAGCTGACTCTTGTCATGGTCTGAATGGTCAACTCATGAGTCCATGTCAAAGGTATGGTTTTACCGACACACCTGGCAGAAAAGTTAATGTCAGTGATACCACTTGACCCACTGCAGTATTTTGAACTGTTCTTTGCTGAGGGATTAATTTCAAAAATTACCAGTGATATGAAGCCCAAGCTGCCTTGTTGGCTTCAAAACCACCTAGTATGAAGGATTTTTGCAAATGGATAAATGGAAAGACACTAACAATGATGAACTGAAAGCCTTTTTTGCAATAATGTTACTGCAAAGATATGTGTAGAAACCTGAGCTGGAGATGTTTTGGTTAATGAGGCCTCTTTTGGATATATGTATTTCAGGCCAAATTATGACTGGTGAAAGAGTTTTACTTTTGCTTTGGGCCTGCATTTTGTCAACAATTCTGCATATCCGCTGGTCAATCAAGGCCCAAATATCATTGCAGAAGATCAAAACCTGTGTTCAACTTTCTTTGTAAATAAGTTTTCAACTGTATATACTCCAAACAAAAACAATGCAGTTGATGAATCACTGATGACTGTACAAGAGGCAGTTAGCTATGAAGCAATACATCCTGAAGAAATGAGCCAACAATTTGGTCTCAGGCTATATGCACTTTGTGAAAGCAAATCTGGTTATGAGTGGAATGTGCTTGTTCGCACAGGGCCCAGTATGAATTTGAAAAGATTCAGCTGATGATCTGATTGTGCATTAATTCTTACCTTGGTTCTTACCTTCTTGGCCAAGGATATTGTGTCTTCCTTGATAACTTTTATACATTCTCCCATGCTTTTCAGAGAATTATATCAAAAAGGACTGATTAAGTTGGGACAGGCTTGTTTGAACTGAAAACATATGCCAAATGATCTGAAAAAAAAAAGGATTGCAAAGGGGACGCCTGTTGCCAGATTCTGTGGTGAATTATGGCACTGATATTGGTGTGACAAGAAGGAGGAGACAGATGTTTCAACATTCCAACAATGATACTGTGATTGAAATATACAATAAGAAATGGAAAGAAAATTAAGAAAGCCATGGGTCATTGTGGATTATAACAAGACTATGGGAGCAGTGGACTGAGCTGATCAGATGCTTATTCTTATCCAATGAGCGCAAAAGGCATAAGTTTTGGTATAAGAAATTCATTCACCACTTCTAAACAATTACAGTGCTGAATTCCAACATCCTGTTCAAGAAGGACAATCCTGAGCACTCCAATCAGCCAAGTAAACTTCATACGACATTCATGATTGAAAATGCTGGAAAATATTACAAAGCCAGGACAGCAACATCTTCGCGGTTCCATGCTCTATGAAGTCACACCTCTTCAACCTGTCTGAAAGACATTTCCCCAAGAGTATATCACCAATCAGGGAAACAAGAATCCAACTGGTCACTGCAAAGTTTGTTGCTTGCACAATGACAAGGATGGTAAGAAAGAGTGGAGAGAAATATGATAGTTTTTGTGTGGAATGTGGTGATGCACTTCTGTTGTTTCCATGCTTTTGAAATTTACCTAACACAAAAAAATTTTAAATACTGATCATCATATACAGTTTTGTTGCATTAAGATTAGAGACAAGTTCTGTTTATAAATAAACTCCAAGAAAGATTTTTAAATTTATTTTCACATTGAACCCAGTCAGATTTGCTTCAGTCCCTCAAAGAGCACTGTTTTATGTAAAAATTAAATTAACGCTGATAGTGAGCTACAACTTTTTTTTTCAAGTGGGAAATGGGTTAAAAAAATATTAAAGAACTCTACAAGAAACTGACTCCATTAGAAAAAAAAACAACATAAGGAATACTGGATTATACCAGAAGGAGAAAGGAGGGAAAAGGGAACACAGAGCTCATTTAAAAAATAATAGATGAGAACTTCCCAAACTTATAGAAAGAGGTGGGCCCTGAATCTAAGAAGCTAACAGAAGATCTAATTATCTCAGTTTGACAAGATCTCCTCCAAGGAATATTAGATAAAACTTTAAAAGTTATTGACAAATTTGCCTATGAAGCCGTCTAGTCCGGACTTTTGTTTTTTGGGATGTTTTTGAATACTGATTCAATTTCATTGGTGGTAATCAGTCAGTTTAGATTTTCTGTTTCTTCTTGACTCAGTCTTTGGAGATTGTGTGTTTCTAGGAATGGATCCATTTCTTCCAGATTGTCCAATTTGTTGGCATATAATTGCTCGCAGTTTTTCTTATGTTCCTTTGTATTTCTGTGAGACCATAGTTATTTCTCCTCTTTTGATTCTGACTTTATTTATTTGAGTCTTCTCTCTTTTTTCTTTGATGGCTTTATAGGCAAATTTTACCAAGCAGTCAAAGAAGAATTAACGCCTATTCTTCTCAAAACAATTCCAAAAAGTTCAAGAAGAGGAAGCCTCTCAAACTGCTTTTATGAGGCATCTGTTGCCTTGATTCCAAAAACAAAGACATTACAAAAAAAAAAAAAAAAAAGGGAAAATGTAAGTCAATATCTCTTAAGCACATTGATGTAAAATCCTCAAAACAAAAATTAGCAAATGGAATTCAGCCAATATAATAAAAATATCATACACCATAATCGAATTCGATTTATTCCTGGGATGCAAGGTTCGGTACAATATCTGCAAATTAATTCATGTGACACAACCACATTAACAAATCGAAAGATAAAACCATATAATCATATCAATAGAATGCAGAAAAGGCATTCAACAAAACCAGCATCCATTTATGATAAAAAACTCCCAGCAAAGTAGCAATATAGTAAACATACCTCAACAGAAAAAAGGCCACATATGGCAAAACCAACAGCTAACATCATACTAAATGGTGAAAAGGCAAAAGCATTTTTCTTAAGATCAGGAACAAGACAAGGATGCCCACTTTCACCACTCCTCTTCTACATTGCATTGCAAGTTCTTAGCCACAGAAATAAGACAAGAAAGAAAAAATAAAAGGCAGTTGAATTGGAAAGGAAAAGTAAAACTCTCATTATTTGCTTGCTGATACGATACTGTATATAGAGAAACCCTAAAGATTCCACTTAAAAAAAAAAAACCTGTTAGAACTGATCAATGCATTCAGTAAAGTAGCAGGTTACAAAAATAAATATTCAGAGTCAGTGGCATTTTAGTACATCGATGATGAACTCTCAGAAAAGGAAAGTTAAAAAACAATCACATTTACAAAATTGTGTCGAAAACCTATAAAATACGTGGGAATCAAATTATTCAAGGAGGTAAAAGACTGTTCTCAGAAAATTATGTCACCAAAAAAAATTGAAGAAGGTGCGAATAAATGGAAGCATATACTATGTTTGTAGGTAGGAAGAATCAACATCATTAAAATGGCCATACTACCCAAAGCCAATCTAAGATTCAATGCAATCCCTATCAAAATACCAATGCATTTTTCAAAGAACTAGAACAAATAATCTAAAATTTATATTGGAACCCAAAAAAAATAAAGTTGGAGGTATCACATTGCTTGATATCAAACTATACTACAAGGCCTACAATAATCAAATAGCATGATACTGGCATAAAACAGATACATGGATCAATGGAACAGAATAGAGAGCCCAGAAATAAATAATGCTTATATGCTCACTTAATATATAACAAAGGAGGTAAAAAATATACAATGGAGTAAAGACAATAAATGGTTGTTTGGAAAATTAGACAGATACATGCCAAAAAAGAAAAAAAAAAGAAAGAAAAAGAAAAGGAAAAGAAAGAAAGAAAGGAAACTGGAATACCATTCTTACACTGCATACAAGAATAGACTCAAAATAGATTAAAGAATTAAATGTAAGACCCCAAACCATAAAAAATTGTGAGAAAAATATAGGTAGTAAAAACTCTCTGAAATTACTAACAGGAATTTCTTTTTCAGATGTATCTACTCGGGCAAGGGAACAAAACAAAAAAAAATAAACAAATGGGTCTACATCAAACTAAAAAAGGTTTTGTACAGCAAAAGGAAACCATCAACAAACCAAAGAGACAACTGACTGTTTGGGAGAAGATATTCACTAATGATACGTCTGATAAGAGGTTAATGTTCAAAATAAGTAAAGAACTCATACAACTTAACAACAAAAACAAACAAACAAACAATCCAATTAAAAAATGTTCAGAAGACTTGAACATCTACTTCTTCAAAGAGGAAATACGGATGGCTATAGATATATGAAAAGATGCTCAAGGTTGCTAACCATCAGAGAAATGCAAATTAAAACCACAGTGAATATCACTTTACACTTATCAGAATAGCTAATCATCAATAAATCAAGAACAACAGTGTTGGTGAGGATGTGGAGAAAAGGGAAACCCTCATACATTTGTTGGTGGGATTGCAAATTGGTTACAGTCACTATGGAAAACAGTATGGAGGTTTCTCAAAAAATTAAAAATGAGTCTACATTTTGACCCAGCAATTGCACTCTTGGTATTATATCCAAAGAAAACTAAAAACAAAAAATTGCAAAGATCTATGCACTCCTATGTTCATGGAAGCACAATTTACAAAAGCCAAGAATACGGAAGCAACCTAAATGCCCATCAGCAAGAAGCTGTGGTTAATATATACAGTGGAATATTACTCAGTCATAAAAAAAAAAATGAAATACTACCCTTCGCAATGACATGGATGAACCTAGAGGTAACTATGTTTGAGTGAAATAAGTACCATATGATTTCACCTATAAATGGGAATCTAAGGAACAAAAAGAACAAACTAATCAAAATAGACACCCACAAATATTGATGACAATGATAATAGCTAGAGGAGAGGGGTTTGGGGATGGGACTGGGAGAATGGGATGAAGGATTAAAGGAGTACAAATTAGTAGTTGAATGGATGGTCAAGGATTGAGAAGTACGGCATAGGGAATGCAATTAAAATTAATATGTAAATGGCTGGGTGGGAAGCCAAGAGAAGAAAGAGCAATTAGGGGGATCATTTTTATAAACTATATAAATGTCTAACTGATGTACTGTATACTTAAAAACTAATAATAATAATAATAGTAAATAATAATTAATAATAATAAATAATGATAAAAACCCCCTTAATTGACATAGAAAGAATTCTCATGGCCAAGCCAGTAGAAAAGAGATTGTACCCTTACAAGGAAACCCCATCAGATTATCATAGGATTTTCAGGAGAAACTGTACAAACTAGGAAGAACAAAATGAAATATTCAAAATAATGAAAGAAGTCACCAGTCAAGTTATCCTCTAGATATGAAGGGAAATAAAGGCTACCAAGACAAAGAAAAGCCTGAGGGGATTTACCACCAGGGGACTGCATCACATAAATGTTGAAAGGAGATCTTCTGCTAGAAAAAAAAATGATAAAAGTATGCAAAAACTTTGAGCTAAGATGACAAATACACAGAAACAGGAACTTACAGCCCTACTCAGAACAGGGTAAAAATTATAATGTAAAAGTTAAAGGGGAAGCATTTTAAAAAGATTATAAATCGGTAATTTAGAAATCAATTCACAGCATAAAATGTATTAATTTTGACAATAAAACATAAAGGGGGTGAAAAAATTACTAAATGTACATAGGCATTGAATAAACATAAGATACAATTTATAAAAGGACTAATATATGTGTGACTTTTATTTATATATTCTAATGGTAATCACAAGGCAAAAACCTAGAGCTGAGACATGAAACATCATAGAAAACTGCCAAATCATAATAACAGACAGAAACAGAAAAGAAAAGAAACAATGAAGAAAATGAACAACTGAACTTACAAATCAAAAGGCACAGAATAGTAGTATAAATTAAAAAAGAAGCCCCAACTATATGTTGCCTTTAGGAGACCCATTTCTGCTACAAAGGAAAACACTGGCTCTAAGTTAAGGTATGGAAGAGAATACTCCAAGCAAATGGTATCCAGAGAAATGTGGGCATAGCCATATTTATATCAGACAGAATAGATTTCATGATAAAAAAAAAAGTAGCAAGAGATAAAAAGATAGGCATTTTATAATGATAAAGAGGACAATTCATCAGGATGACATAACACATCATTATATATGCAACCAACCTGGGAGCACCAAAATATATAAAGCAATGACTAACAGACCTAAAGAGAGAAAACTGACAAAAACATAATTAGCAGGGGTTCTTACATTTTTTTTTTAATAGTAGGGGATACTAATACCTCATTGACCACAATGGATAGATTATTCAAACAGGAAAGTCACTAAGGAAGAATAGACTTCAACAACATATTATACCAAATGAACATAATCAATATTTATATAACTTTCCATTCCAAAATTACAGGATATACATTCTTCTCAAGTGTTCACAGGGAACACTCTCAAGGATATATCATTTATTGTGGCAGAAAACCAATTGTAGTAAATGTAAGAAGGTTACAATCATATTAAGAATATTTCCAACCACAATGGTATGAAAAAGAAAATTACTTAGAAGAAGAAAGCTAGAAAGACCACAAATGTGTGGAGATAAAATACCATGCTATGAACAACTATTGGGTCAAAGAGGAAATAAAAGAGCTCAAGAGACATAGAGATAAATGCCAATGAATATGCGACATATCAAAATTTTGGTATGTAGCAAAAGTGATATTAGGAGGGAAGATTATAGATTTAAGGGCTACCTCAAAAAAACATGAAAGAACTAGAAGAAGTGAGGTCAGAAAAAGTGGAGAGTGAGAGATCTCCCCAGATTTCTCGCTTGAAACAACAATAAGCTGAACATCTAAAACTCAACATCATCAACAACAACAACAACAACAACAACAACAACAACAATAACAACAAACCCACAAAAACTTCAAACCAGCACGTCTAAGCATGGGGTCTGCATATAAGAGCTACCACAGGTCGGACTCCTGGAGACTGGCGGTAGTCAAAGAGAAACAAAGAAGCTGCCTCTTGCAGCCTCAGCTCCCTGCAGGAGGATGGGGAGGGGACATGTGGCAATTTCCCTAAACAGCCCTGCCTGGGAGAGCTGTGAGCTCTACACAGTGGCAGTGCCCAGGGATCAAGGCAGGAAGCAGAGAAGTGGGTATAACAGAGAAATGAGGACAACAGAGAAGCAATAGTTGATTAATATAAGCCATAGTTGCAAAACATGTCTGTGCCACAGCCTGCATTCTCTAACCCAGAGAGCACCTTGCCCTATATGCTCCAAGACCGAACACCATGGAGCCCCAGGGAAAAATGAACAAATGCTACCAAAAATGTCTCTAACACTAACAGGGACTAAAACGGAGGGTAGTGAGCATGACTGAATACCTGTAAGAAAAATAAAAGGCATTATTAAGACTTTATATAAAGCAGGGATCCCAACAGGCTTACACACCAGCTACTGGAAGTCAAAAGAAAAATGCCTTCTTTACAACAGATTAAAGAGAGATTTTAATATAATACATCTTACTTCTTGGGAGAAAAGCAGAATACACTTCTATTAATACTCAGGTTGAGAAATAGTCCATTAAACACCCTGAACAAAGGTGACAAGTCATCTCAGAAAGAAAGAGAAAAATCTCCAGAAAATAATCTTACAGACGTAGAAATGTGGGAATTAAATGACAAAGAATTTAGGATGGTACTTCTGAAAAAACTCAATGACATCCAAAAAACAGAATCAGTTTTTAGCAAGGAAGTGAAACCCTCAAAAGACCAAATAGAACTTCTGGAGATTAAAAACACACTGAAAGAGATGAAAAAATGAATAGCAAGCTTGGGAAAGAGAGTTGACTATTAGAGGAAAGGATCAGTGATATAGAAGACAGAAATCTAGAAATAAATCAGAAGGAAGAAAAGAAACTGAAGAATGAAAAATAATGAAGGAGAAATACAAGAACTAGCTGATACTATAAGGAGAGGAAACATAAGAATAATGGGCATTACTGAATGTGAGGAAAAGGAGCAGGGACTAGAAAGCATTTATAGACAAATAGTTCATGAGAATTTCCCAAATTAAGGAATGAGCTAGAGCTTGGAGTTCAAGAAATCGACAGAATACCCGATTATCTCAACCTAAAAAGGCCTTCACCAAGACACATTGTATTCAAAAATCAACAGCAAAGACACAATTCTCAGGGCACCTAAGGAAAAGAAAATGATAACCTATAAAGGAAACCCATTAATTGATTATCAGACTTCTCAACACTATCTCACAATCCAGAAAGGAGTGTAATCAAGTATTCAAACGTTCAAATGAAAGGAACTACCGGCCTAGAAAAATGTACCTAGCAAAGCTCTCCTTAAGATATGAAGGAGAAATTAAGACCTTTTCAGACATACAAAAATTGAGGAATTCTCCACTACAGGGCCTGTACTACAGGAAATACTGAAAGGGATCAGCTCATCTAAAACAGAATGACAAGAAAAAAAATACATAACTAGGAGTAAGGTGACTAGCAAGCAGATAGAAGCAGAGAGTGCAACCCTTACTAAGAAAGTAGTATTATAAGCTTACAAAATAAGAGATTTGCTATCACAAGAAAGTAATGAACGCTAGGCATACATGGGAACAAATTGAGACAATAATGACTGAAAAGGGGAGGATTCAAAGATCCAAATTTGCAAAGGGAAATGGAGATAAGACACATGCAGAAGATAATGGAAAACTGTGTGTGTGTGTGTGTGTGTGTGTATTCTTTTTATATTTATAATCATAACCACACACCAAAAATTGAGAACTGAAGTATGTAACATAAAACGGGAAGGACCAGAGGGAAAACCCACAAAACCCAAGAACAACAACGACAACAATAACAAAATACACACTAAAACAAGAAAGCAATGGAAACACTGAACTGCCAGAAAGCAAATGATAAAATGGCTATAAGAAGACATCAGAGTCCATTAATCACCCTAAATGTAAATGGACTGAACTCACCAACACAAAGGCACAGAATTGTAGAATGGAACAAAAAGCAAAACCCAACCATATGCTGCCTCCAGGAGATACATCTCAGCTCCAAAGACAAATAAACTGAAAGTGAAAGGATGGAAAATGATATTTCAAGAAAATGGCATTCAGAGAAGAGTGGGAGTAGTGGTACTAATATCATACAAATAGACTTCAAATAAAAAAGGTAAAGAAAGGTACTGAGAGACACTTCATAATGATAGAGGGAATCATGCACCAAGAAGATATAAGACTTATTTTAATATCTATACTCCCAATCAGGGAGCCCCAAAATATATAAAGCAATTTTAACATAATTAAAGGGAGAAACAAAACAAACAGAATCATAATAGGGGACCTAAATACCCCATTGTCAGATATGGACAGATCATCCAAACAAAATGTATAAGGAAATAACATCCTTAAATGACACATTAGATCAACTGGACATAATTGACATATATAGAGCCTTCCACCCAAAAACAGCTGCTTACGCATTCCTCTAGTGCACATGGAACATTCTCAAGGATTGACCATATACTGGGACACAGAGATTGACACAACAAATATAAAAAAAGTTAAATCATACTAAACATATTCTCTGATCATAATATTTGAAACTGGAGATCAACCGAAAAAGAAAGCAGGATGAACCTCAAACACATAGAGGTTAAACAACATGCTACTGAAGAATAACTGGGTCAGAGAAGAAAATAAAAAAGAGAGATCAAGCCAAGCCATAAATAGAAATGAATGATAATGATAGTAGAACATATCAAAACTTTTGGACACGTCAAAAGTGGTAATAAGAGGAAAGCTCATATCATTACAGGCCTATCTCCAAAAACAAGAATGAGCCTGAATAAACAACCTAATGCTTCATCTAAAAAATCTAGAAAAGGAAGAACAAATGAGTCCTAAAGTCAGCAGAAGGCAAAGAAAATCAAAATTAGAGAAGAAATAAATGAAATTGAAAGCAACAATGACAAAAATCAATAGAAAAAATAAATGCAACAAAGAGCTGGTTCTTTGAGAAGGTTAATAAAATTGACAAATTGAGAAAGGACACAAATAAACAAAATCAGGAATAAAGAGGCAAAATTAAACAGAGACCACAGAGATAAAAGGAATCATAACAGCATACTATTAAAAAGTATGTAACATCAAATTTAATAACCTAGAAGAAATGCACACATACTTAGAAAAATACAACTTTCCTAGACAGAAAGATCTAGAAAATCTAAATAGAATGATCAGCAGTATGAAATTGAAACAATCAAAAAGTAAAACTCCAGGACCAGATGGCTTCACCAGTGAATCCTACCAAACAGTCAAAGAAGTTCTAATACCTATTCTGATCAAATACTTTCATAAAATTGAAGAGGAGACAATACTTCTTAATTCATTTTATGAGACCAGTATTATTACCCTGATACCAAAACCTGGTAAAGGTAACACAAAAAAGAAAAACTACAGACAAATATTGCTCATGAACACAGTTGCGAAATTCCTAAATAAGACACTATCAGACTTATTACAGCAACATATTAAAAAGATTATACACCACGATCAAGTGGGCTTCATCAAGGGGCACAGGGATGGTTCGACATATGCAAATCAATTAATGTGATACACCACATAAACAAATTAAAAAAAAGAATCATATGATCATTAACATAGATGCATAAAAGGCCTTTGACAAGATACAACATCTATTTGTTATCCAAATGCTTGACAAATATGTATAAAAGGAAAGTATCTTAACATGATAAAGGCCATATGTGACACTCAGCCAACTCTGTGCTAATTGTGAAAAAATAAAAACCTTCCCTCTAAGGTCAGGAACAAGGCAAGTCTATCTACTATTGCAACTATTATTCAATATAACATTAGAGATCCAGGAGAGTGCAATTAGTCAAGAGAAAGCTATAAAAAGCATCCAAACAGGAAATAAGAGTCAAACTGTCACTATTTGTGGATGACATGATTCTCTACATAGAAAACCCTGAAGACTCCACAAGAATACTACTAGAATAATAAGCAAATACAATAAGGTTTCTGTGTACAAAAGTCAATGTTCAAAAATCTATAGTTTTCCTATACTCTAATAATGAAGTATCAGAAAAAAGAAATGGAAAAAATAATTATTTTTTGCAATTGCAACAAAAAGAATAAAATACCTGTGATTGAATCTAACAAAACATGTGAAAGACCTATATAATGAAAACTATAACACTCTATTAAAATAAATCAAAGAAGATACAAAGAAATGGAAAGATATTCTGCGTTATTGGATTGGAAGAATCAACATAGTTAAAATGACCATATTACCTAAAGCATTATACAGATTTAATGCAATCCCTATCAAAATCCCACAGACATTTTTTTAAAGAAATAGAACAAAAATCATCAGATTTGTAAGGAAGCACAAAAGACCGGAATTGTCAACGCCATCCTGGGATAAAAGAACGAAGCTGGAGGCATAACTCTGCCCAACTTCAAATTATACTATAAAGTGACAGTAAACAGAATAGCATGATATTGGAAGAAAAATAGGCACGTGGATCAGTGGCACAGAATTGAGAGTCAGAGGTCACTGCCGTCCTCATTTTCCAAGACAAGGAAGTGAAAATGTGAAAGACTAGCCATTGAGAAACTCACAACATCCCCCAGCAGGCCCTTGAACCTCCTTCTCAAAAAGCCTTTCCAAGAAACATGACGGATTGAGAGACATACTCCAATCACTCCCCTCGAAACAGTAAGCTGAACATCTAAAACTCAACACAAACCCCCACCAAACTGCAACCAGCACATCTGAGCATGGGATCTGCGCATAACAGCTATCACAGGTCAAAACCCTGAGTGTCGGGTGGTAGACTCAGAGAAATAAAGAAGCTGCCTCTTACCGCCACCAGAGCTCCTTTCAGGAGGAGGGCAGCGGGTGAAGGGGCAGCGACTTCCCTGGTCAGCCTGCCTGGAAGTGCGAGGATTTCCAGCAGCAGGCAGCAGGGCTCAATCCTCAGGGAAGAAAGCAGAGAAGCAGGACAAACCGCAGAGAAACAACAGCAAAATGGAGACTGAGACGTAGCTCCCAACTCCCAACTCAGAGGGCCCCTCGCACCATACCCTCCAAGGCCGATCACTGAGGAGCCCCAGAGGAATCTAAACAAACGCTACCGAAACTTTTAGTAACATTGACAGGGACTGAAACTGAGAGTAGCAATTATGATTAAATATCTACAAGAAAATAAAAAAGACATTTAGGCTTTATACAAAGCAGGGATCCAAGAGGCTTAGATGCCACTTACTGGAAACCAAAAAGAAAAGTGCCTTCTTTGCAGCAAGCTAAAGAGAGACCTTTATATAATAAATCTTCCATCTAGGAAAAAAAAGGCAGAATACACTTCCATTAATACCCAGGCAGAGAAATAGTCCATTAAACACCATGAACAACCAAGGTGACAAGGTATTCGAGAAAGAAAAAAGAAAAATCTCCAGAAAATAAGCTTACAGACATAGAAATGTGGGAATTAAATGACAGAGAATTCAGGATGGCACTTCTGAAAAAACTCAGTGAGTTACAAAACAACACAAATCAACAATTTCAGGAATTAAAAAAAATTTTGAGAGCAAAGAGATTGAAACCCTCATAAGAAACCAAATAGACCTTCTGGAGATAAAGAACACACTGCAAGAGTTGAAAAATAAAATAGCAAGTTTGGGAAATAGAGTCAACCAAATGGAGGAAAAGAACAGTGATATCAAAGACAAAAATCTAGAGACAAATCGGAAGGAAGAAGAGAGAAACTGAAGAATGAAAAATAATAAAGAGAAATTCAAGAACTAGCTGATACCATTAGGAAAAGAAACATAAGAATAATGGGCATTACTGAAGACAAGAAAAAGTAGCAGGGACTAGAAAGCATTTTCCGACAAATAGTTGACAAGAATTTCCCAAATCTAAGAAATGAGCTGGAGCTTGGAATTCAAGAAGTCAACAGAAACCCAATTATCTCAACCTAAAAAGGCCTTCACCAAGACACATTGTATTAAAGTTATCGAAAATCAATAACAAAGACAGAATCCTCAGGGCAGCCAGGGAAAAGAAGTTGGTAACTAATAAAGGAAAAACCCATTAGATTATCATTGGACTTCTCAGCAAAACCTTATAAGCCAGGAAGGAATGGAATTGAATATTTGAACTATTAAGTGAAAGGAACTACCAGCCTAGAATAATGCATCCAGCTAAGCTCTCCTTTATATATGAAGGAGAAATTGAGACCATTCCAGACATACAAAAATTAAGGTAATTCTCCACTATGAGGCCTGTACTACAGGAAATAGTGAAAGGTGTCAGCTCATTAAAAAAAATCACGAAACACAACAAAAAAACAGAATTAGGAGAAAAGTGACTATTAGGGAAATAGAAGCAAAGAAGACACAAAGAAATGGGAAGATATTTCATGTTTTTGGATTGGAAGAATCAATATAGTTAAAATGATCATATTACCTAAAGCATTATACAGATTTAGTACAATCCCCACCAAAATCCCATTGGCATTTCTTAAAGAAATAGAACAAAAAATCATCAGATTAGTATGGAAACAGAAAAGACCCCAAACTGCCAAAGCCATCCTGAGAAAAAAGAACAAGGCTGGAGGCATCACTCTGCCCGACAATAATGAAAACGGCATGATATTGGCAGAAAAACAGACATACAGGCCAGTGGAACAGAATAGAGAGTTCAGAAGTAAATCCATATTTATATGGGCAAACAAAAAGCAGAAACAGGAAAGCCTCTTCATTAGGTGGTGCTGGGAAAATTGGAAGGTCCCATGCAAAAGAATAAAACTAGACTGTTGTCTATCACCACACACCAAAATTAACTCTAAATTGATTAAGGACCTGAATATAAGACCAGTATCAATAAAATGTATGGAAAAAATATATAGAAACTAAACTACAGGACCTTGGCCGTAAAGAGGATTTGATGAATATATAATAAATGATTGGTACTATATCAAACCAAAAAGCTTCTCAGCAAAAGAGATCGTCAAAAGGTACAGTGACAACCATCTAAATGAGAAAATATATTTGTAAGTAACACGATGGTATTATTAAAATTAATAGGGATAGCAGTATGGCTGAGTAGGCTACTCCTCCTATCAATCAACCCCAAAATCATCTTGGGCACCCTGTACTGTAAATATAGTTTAAACAAAACACTAGATTGTGAATCTATTAACAGAGATTAAAAAACTCTTATTTACTGAAAAAGTATGCAAGAACTGCTAATTCACACCCCTGTGTATAAAAACATGGCTTTTTCCCACTTTTAAAGGATGTGGTTATCCGTTGTTCTTAGGAACCAAAAAACTGGTGCAACTCCAAATAAAAGTAATAAATCTATTCACCTCCTACATACTGCTATCCCTATTAATTTTAATAATAACAGGTGTTACTTGCAAATAATACCAATCATAAGGGCCTAATATCCAAAATAACAAAAACTAATACAACTCAATAACAACAAAAAACAATGATCCAATCAAAAAATGAGCAGAGAACCTGAACAGACATTTCTCCCTACAGGACACACAACTGGCAGACAAATATATGAAAAGATGCTCAACATCACTAGCTATTAGGAAAATGCAAATGAAAATCACAATGAGATGTCATTTCACACCTTTTAGAATAGCTATAATCAACAGAACAAGTAATAACAAATGCTGGAGAGGATGTAGAGAAAAAGGAACCCTCATACACTTTTGATGGAACTGCAAATTAGTACAGCCACTATGGAAAACAGTATGGAGGGTCCTCAAAAAACTATGCATTAATCTACCATATGATCCAGCAATCCGTCTACTGGGTACTTACTCCAAAGACTTGAAAACCCATATTCGAAAAGATATTTGCACACTGATGTTCATAGCAGCACTATTCACAGTGGCCAGGACATGGAAGCAATTAAAGTGTCCTATGATAGATCATTGGCTAAAGAACCTGTGGTACATATATACAATAGAATATTACTCAGCCATAAGAAGAAATGAAATACTGCCATTTGTGACAACTTGGATACACCTTGATATAATCATTTTCAGCAAAATAAGCCAGACTGGTCTATGGCCATGACACCTTGAACAAACCCTATCCCAACTGATCTCGGAAGCTAAGCCAGGTTCGGCCTGGTTCGTACTTGGATGGGAGACCACCTAGGAAGACCAGGTGCTGTAGGCATAAAAAATAAAAAATAAGGAATTGTAAGCTGACAAGGTCCTTGTAATTTGTGAGGTCAACCAAGGGTTTCCTCACAAAAAGAAAGAAGGAAGGAAAGGAGGAAGGAAGGAAGGAAGGAAGGAAGGAAGGAAGGAAGGAAGGAAGGAAGGAAGAGAGGGAGGAAGGAAGGGAGGGAGGGAGGGAGGAAGGAAGAAAGGAAGGAAGAAAAGAAAGAGAGGAGAGAGAGAGAGAAGAGAGAGAGAGAGAGAGAAGAGAGAGAGAGAGAGAGAGAAAGAAAGAAAGAAAGAAAGAAAGAAAGAAAGAAAGAAAGAAAGAAAGAAAGAAAGAAAGAAAGAAAGAAAGAAAGAAAGAATCCAGACAGAAGAAACTGAAAATCACATGATATCGCTTATGTGTAGGATATAAACCTAAACGCAACAGATGAACAAGACAAACAAACAGAGACTCAAAACTAGTGGTTACCAGAGGATAAGGGATGGGAGAGGAGGGAGAAGGTAGACAGGGTAAAGGGAGTCAAATATAGGGGAGTACGGGTAGGGTGAAGTGGGTAAAGGGGATCAAATACATTGTAGCTAAAGGAAACTACTCTGAATTGTAATCACACAATAGAATATATAGATATAAATTATAATGTACATGTGAAAATTATATAATACAATGTTACTCCAATAAACTTAACAAAAAAGGATTGAGAGTCAGAAGTAAACCCATATTTGTATGGGCAAATAATTTTTGACAGAAAAAGCAAAAAACATACAGTGGATAAAGGAAAGTCTCTTCAATAAATGGTGCTGGGAAACTGGAAAGCCACAATCAAAAGAATGAAACTAGACTGTTGTATATCACCAGACACCTAAATTAACTGAAAATGGATTAAGAACCTGATAATAAGACCCGAAACAATAATTTGCATAGTAGAAAACATGGGGACTAAACTCATGGACCTTGAACTTAAAGAGGATTTTATAAATTTGACCTCAAAAGCAAGGGATATAAAAGCAAAAATAAATGAATGGGACTACATCAAATTCAAAAGCTTTGGTACAGCAAAAGAAATCATCATGGTAAAGAGACAACCATCCAAATAGGAAAATATATTTGCAAGTGACGCCTCTAATAAGGGCTTAATACCCAAAATACACAGAGATCTCATACAACTCAATAACAAAACAAAACAAAAAAGATCCAATTAAAAAATCGGTAGAACCACAACGAGATACCACCCCACAGCTGTTAGAACTGTTAGAATAGATGTTATCAATAGGACAAGTCATATCAAGTGTTGGAGAGATGTGGAGAAAATGGAATCCTCATACACTGCTAATTGGAGTGCAAATTGGTACAGCCACTATATAAAACAATTTGGAGGTTTCTTGAAAAACTAGGAATGCATCTACCATATGATCCAGAAATCCCTCTACTAGGTATTTTTCACAAAACTTGAAAACCCATATCCAAAAAAGTAATTTGCAAACTGATATCATAGTGGCAGTATTCATGGTGGCCAGGACTTGAAGCAACCGAAGTGTCCTATGATAGATGATAGATAAAGAAACTGTGGTACATATAAACAATGGAATATTACTCAGCCATAAGAATAGATTACATACTGTCATTTGTGACAACATGGATGGACCTCGAGATAATCATGCTAAGCAAAATAAGTCATACAGAAAAAGTTGAAAATCACATGATATCACTAATATATGGTATATAAACCTAAAAGCAACAAATGAATAGGACAGAGATTCATGACATGAACAATAGACTAGTGGTTACCAGAGGGTAGTGGGGCAGTGTGGAAGAGTGAGGTAGAAAGGGTAAAAGGGGTCAAATATGTGGTGAGAGAAAGAAATATAACCTAACTGTGGGTGGTTAACACACAATAAAATGTATGTATGTCTGTATGTATGTATGTATGTATGTATGTATGTATGTATATGTGTGTGTGTGTGTGTATACACATATATATATTTATATACAGATTATATATATATATTTATGTACAGATGCACACACACACACACACACACACACGTTCCTACACACACACATATTTCTTACTGTTAAATTGTACACCTGAAACTTACTGGATTTCATTAAACAATGTCACTATAAAAAATTAATTAATTAAATTAAATAGAAAAAAAAGAAAATATGTAAAAAAAAATAATAAGAACTAGAAGAAGAAAAACATACAAAGCACAGGAGCAGTAGAAGAAATAAAATAATAAATATTAATGTTGAAATGAATAAAATATGGAACAAAAGGACAACAGAAAAAAATTAAGAAAACAAATATCTGGTTCTTCAGAAAGTTAAATAAAGTTGATAAACCTCTGGCTAGACTAATTAAGCATTAAAAAAGAAAAGACTCAGATAAAATAATAAATTATAGAGAAGTTACTACAAACACCACCAATACAAAAAAGTTATACATGAATACTATGAAAGGCTATATGCCAGCAAATTTGATAACCTAGAAGAAATGGGCAATATCTTAGCAATACATAACCTTTTTAGGCTGAACAATGAAGAACTGCAATAGACCGATCATTTTCAAGAAAATTGAAACAGTACTCTACCAAAAAATGAAAGTCCTGGATGAGATCACTTCACTGGTGAATTCTATCAAACATTCAAAGAAATTAATTATATTTCCTTCTCAAACTCTTCCAAAAAACTGAAGAGGAGAGAATACTTCCTACTCAATTTGTAAGGCCATTATTACCTGATACCAAAACCTGGCAAGGACAACATACAAAAAAGAAAGAAAAAGAAAGAAAGAAAGAAAGAAAGAAAGAAAGAAGAAAGAAAGAAAGAAAGAAAGAAAGAAAGAAAGAAAGAAAGAAAGAAAAAAGAGAAAGAAGGAAGGAAGGAAGGAAGGAAGGAAGGAAGGAAGGAAGGAAGGAAGGAAGGAAGGAAGGAAGGAAGGAAGGAAGGAAGGAAAGAAAGAAAGAAAG
Source organism: Eonycteris spelaea (assembly GCA_003508835.1). Lineage (NCBI taxonomy): Eukaryota > Metazoa > Chordata > Mammalia > Chiroptera > Pteropodidae > Eonycteris > Eonycteris spelaea. The sequence goes on along the minus strand of PUFA01000147.1, from coordinate 4,431,530 downwards.
AAAGAAAGAAAGAAAGAAAGAAAGAAAGAAAGAAAGAAAGAAAGAAAGAAAGAAAGAAAGAAAATTATAGCCCAATATCTCTGATGAACTTCTACCCAAAAATTCTAAACAAAACACTATCAAATTAAATATAGCAACACACTAAAAGTATAATACAAGGGATGCAAGGATGGTTCTATATATGTAAATCAATCAATGTGATGCAACATATTAACAAAATAAAAGATAAAAAAATCATGATCATATCTTTAGATGCAGACAAAGCATTTGACAAGATATAACATCCACTTATGATTAAAACATTTCATAGAATTGGTCTAGAAGGAAAGTATTTCAACATTATAAAGGCCAGGTATGACAAACCCTCAGCTAATATCATACTCAATAGTGAAAAATTAAAAACTTCTTCCCTAAGATTAAGAGCAAGACAGGGATACCTACTCTCACCACCGTTATTCAATATAGTACTGAAAGTCTTAGCCAGAGCAATCAGGCAAGAAAAAGAAATAAAAGCCATCTAAATTGGGAATGAAGAAATAAAACTGCCACTTGTTGCAGATGACATGATTTTCTATATAGAAAACCCTAAAGACTCCATCAAAAGACTATTAAAAGAAATAAACAAATACAGTAAAAACTATAAGATATAAAATTAATATACAAAAAGATTATATTTTGTATATTGAGTTTCTATATACTAAATATCTATATATGACAAAATATCAGGAAGAGAAATGAAGAAAACAATCCCATTTACAATGTCAACAAAAAGGATAAAATACCTAGAAATAAGGTTAACAAAGGGAGTGAAGGATCTTTACATTGAAAACTAAAAGACATTGCTGAAAAGATTTGAAAAAGGCAGAACAAAATGGAAAGATATTTCATGGTCAGAGATTGAAAGAATTAATATTGTTAAAATGACCAAATTACCTAAAGCAATACACTAATTTGATTCAATCTTCATCAAAATCCCAATGGCATTTTTTATAGCTATAGAACAAAACCTTTCAGATAGCTAAAACAATCCTTAGAAAAAAGAAAGCCAAATCAAAGGTGTTACACTCCATGACTTCAAACTATACCACAAAGGTACAATAATCAAAACGGTATAGTACTGGAAGAAAACCAGACACACAGACTAATGGAACAGAATCGAGAGCCCAGAAATAAAACATACATTATGGGCAACCAACTTTTGACATAGAAGCCAAAAATATACAATGTAGAAAGATTTGAATATAAGACATGAAGTGATAAAATACATAAAAGGAACATAGGCACTAAGTCCATGGCTCTTGGTCTCAGAGAGGATTTTGTGAACTTGACCCCAAAGGAAAGCGAAGTTAAAGAAAAAATAAACGAATGAGACTACATCAAACTAAAAAGCTAACATACACCAAAAGAAACCATCAACAAAACAAAAATTCAAAAAACTGAATGGGAGAAAATATTTGCAAATGATACCTCTGATAAGAAGATATTATCTAAAATACACAAAGAACTAATACAACTCAACAACAACAACAACAACAACAACAACAACAACAACAACAACAAAAATCTGACAAAAATGGGCAGAGTACCTGAACAGACACTTTCCAAGGAAGACATATACAGATATATGAAAAGATACTCAACATTATTAGTTATAAAGGAAATGCAAATAAAAACCACAATGAGATAATACCTCACGCCTATTAGGATGGCTATTATCAATAAGAAAAGAAATAACAAATTTTAGAGAAAATGGGGAGAAAAAGGAACCTTCTCACACTGCTGGCAGGCATGTAAATTGGTGCAGCCACTATGGGAAACAGTATGGAGGCTTCTCAAAAAATTAAGAATAGAGCTATCATATAAAGCAGCAATCCTTCTGGGTATCTACCTGAAAATGTTGAAAACACTAATTTGTAAAGATATATGTATCCTTATGTTCATTACAATTTTATGCACAATAGCCAAGACATGAAAACAACCTAAGTGTCCTATGATGGATGTTTGGATATAGAAGTGGTACATATGTACAATGGAATAGTACTCAGCCATAAAAATGATGAAATATTGCCATTTGCAACAACATGAATGGACCTAGAAGGTATTACCTAAGTGAACTTGGTCAGTCATAAAACAACAATATGATTTCACTCATGTGGGATATAAAACAAAAGCAACAAATGTGAAAAAATATGAAAACAAAATATATGACAAATATGAAAATATGAAAACAAAAAAAGTAATTTACATAATACAGAGAAGAGAATGGTTGTTACCAGAGAGAAAGGGGGTTCAAATACATAGTGGCAGAAGGAGAATAAACTTCAGGTGGGGAGCACACAACAGAGTATACCCATGTCATTCATATTATAAAGTCATATACCTGAAATTTATATGTCATTAACCAATGTTACCCTAATACATTTAATTTAAAAAAAATTAAAGAATTGAATTCCTCTCTCCTCTATTAAACATACACACTGAATAGATTAAGAAACAGATTAAATAAAAATTTTAGATAAGTATTATCAGTAAAGGTCCATTTATAACCTTCATTTTCAAGAGGTAGCGCTGAACTTCAAAACTGAATGTGCAATGGACTTGCTCTCTTAAACAGCATTTATTGCATTCAAATGGCCATTCTTTCTTTAATGCTTATTCTTCCATTTTCTATGCTAGCTACTCTTCACATGGTATCTCATATCCTCACAAAATTCTACAAGATGAGCATTTTTAACCCATTTATAAACAGCGGCTCTGAAAATCAGAGAAAATTAAGTTTTTTTCCAAATTTTCAACATAAGAGAAAGAACAAAGTTTTTAAGTAATATTTGACTGCAAAGCATCTATTTACCACTCCCATACAATTAGCCTGTGTCCAATATTTTGGTTTTGGTTGGGCATTTTGACAAAATTTCCCAGAAGAATTAACTTTCTTAGTTTAAAATTGGTATTTTAATTTAGCTCACTTTTAAATTTTAATAAATCGCCTAAGTTCTAGAGCATGCCAATGAATTTTCCGCCATGATGCCATATACATCCTTTTTCCTAAAGATCTTTGCAGAGTAAACTATTTAAACTGAGGCAGTATAAATTTTCCATATTAGAGCACATCCATCAGATATAGAGAATGAATTATTCTATAATTGTTGGCAAAGCATGCCAAATAAGCCTAATAAGCATTTAAGAATTTTGAAGATTTTTAAGAGACTTAAAAAGAGCTGAAATATCCAGAAAAAAATAAATAAATTCTCTCTCTCATACCAATATACATTCATTCACTCAGAATTAAGGAGGTAATGAGATCCTAGGTTATAAAATCCAGAAATGTTAAGTCAGTCCCATAGTGGTGACCTAAGACTAGGCCATGTATGATATTGCAGATGACAAAGTAGAACAGATTACTTAGTAAACTATTTAAAATTAAAGACACAGTAATTTCTGCTCTTTCTTTGGGTCCTACTTCCATACTACAAGCAAAAATAATGTTATTTGCATGCAGAGATGTGCTACCAGTTCACTATATGCAGCAGACTTTGAACTGCTCTTCTGGAAGTAGTAGACATACGAATCCATCCTTTTTCTCCCCTGATCCTTCTCTTTGTCCATGGCTTAAATGAAGGATAGGGAATAGATTCTATGCCACTTTGGTGAATTTCTCACTTTTATACCATTCACCCTCAGTTCTTTTCAGCTGGTATAGCCGGACACCAATATCTAGAAGCTGGTACTTTTCAAACAGCACTGTCCAGTCTCTATTAAAGTGATAAAGTGATAAAAGAAAGCTTTGCTGATTATTAATATAGGCAATTTTGAGTACTCATAATTCTTTTTTCTCCATTAATTAATAAATTTTTAAAGCATTTCTGGAACTAAAATAACAGAGTTCTTTTCCTTGGAAGAAATGAGGTCCATCTGCCTTAATTTGTGTTTAAAATATTTTGAATGCTTGTAAAAACAGGGTTCTCAAAGACAATTCAATTAAATATTATTAAAATAATGAGTTACAGAGAGAAACTGGAAAGCAGTTAGATCTGATAGGAGACCTTGAGAAGGTTTGGCTATTCACTGAACTCAGGTGATGTCTGCTGTCATACCCAAGTCAAAGTATGTAATTGTAGGTGGGTTGCCCCCAAATTAATTGGGCTTTGAAACAGGAAGAGGCTCACTTCTATTCCTAGCTGTCATAGGGAAATTCTTGTGTTGGAGATATGCTTTATGGGATAATGGTGACTACATCCTGAGGTTACCTGCTTACTGGGAAAACTAAGCCAGATTGAAAACTTCAGAAACCAAAGGAAGGCCAGTTACCCTGAATGTTGATGATTGATTGACATTTATATTTTAAGTTGTCTATAAGTGAGATGGAGGAAAAACACAGGAAAGAGTTAGAACTTGTGGGGTCCCTGAGCCATAGAAACATCTGCCAAGGGTAAAGGAGGTGATTGTGAAGTGGTACTAGATGGCCCACAAACTAGAGCCAGAGTATGAGAAGATTAGATAGAAATGTCCTTCTCTCACTAGGGGCCAGGAATTTATAGGGATGGAGACAATTTGAGGCATGATTGGAGGAGATTCTGAGATTTTGAGATTCTGAGATTCTGAGGCTGAGCTAGAATTTAGTATGTACTAGGGTTCTTGTAGTGCTGAAGTGGTACTACATGGCCCATCCTGAGGGATGTCTGATATCAATCAACCAACTGATTTGTATTTTGCTGCAAACATTATGATAACATTTGCTTTCCTAATTACCAAAAATGATTAGAAGAATGAATTTTCCATTTAAAACCAAACATATTATTCATGGAATTCCCTGGCATTTGACACATTCTATCTTACTATGTATATCAGGGGTGTGTGTGTGTGACAGAGATAAACAGAGAGAGTAGAGTCCCTAGTGGCCTGCGTTTCCCCCAACATGCTATGACTATTCTTCCATGATTGGGTAAAGCTCAGTGTGCAGTAAGGACTACTTTTAAGATTTTTCCTTTTGATGTTGAGATAGCCCTAATCATAATTGTAAATGTGAAAACTTGAAACATGTAGTTCTCCAGACAAAACAAGAGATATGCTCAGCAAATAGTTTTCAGTTACTGGTAAATAAGCTTCTCTTCTGTGTTGCAATTTAGAAATTTAAACTTTTTTTTTTTCTTTTTTTAAAGCTGTGATTGAAAATTGCAGGTTTTAGACTGAATTTAGATTAATCATTAGCTAATGCTCTCCTTGAAAACACTGGAGATTTGATGATAAAAAAATTAGTGTGTTCAGAGGAACGGGTCAAATGATGAATTTACATTTATCTCTGGATTCCTTTTGTGTTCTAAAAATAGATCATTAACAAAGTTTTTTTTTTAAGTAAACAAAAGAAAATTCTGTTTGAGTTGTTCACCATATTTATAATACAAGTGGGCAATAAGTGCAATGTATAAAAAAAAGCTTGAGTCAAATTATGGTAGGTGCATATGGTAAAATATTATAGAAGAATTTTAATGACAAGGAAACTGTCTACAAGGTACTGCGATGGTAAATTGGAATACAAAACCACCATTTATGCATGATTCAACTTTTTACTTTTGTGTGTGCCAGGGAGTATCTCCAGGGTAATACTCCAGATAAGGGATTTTAACTTTTTTTTCCATTTGTGTCTCATTACATATTGTTTATAATTTAAAAATTCATTTCAATAGTGTCAGAATTTTAAAAACTTCCAACCAAACCTATAATCCAGCATAGATCACATTGTATCAAGAGGAAAATTACCAATTTTAAGAAGCAATGCAGTGTTTGCTTTGGCAGCACATATACTAAAATCTGGAAAGATTCAGCGAAGATTAGCTTGGCTCCTGTTCAAGGATGACACACAAATTTGTGAGGCGTTCCATATTTTTAATAGACAGAAATCAAAGAGAGGTTTGAACTGTTTGAGGCAAGAGCAATGATGGTGAAATAAGTAGTGAGGTTTTATAGAATAAAAACAAAGTTTAGACTGGCCTTAAACTTTGTTCCTTTTCATCCACTGAATTTCTGACTACCAACAAATAATAGAGGTTACTTGGGCCTGAGAAGACTACAGATTTGTTGGGTCCTACTGGCTACATACTAGAACTCAGTTTATTAGGAATAACAATACATTCTCTACCTGCCTCAAAAAATTTCTTATGAAGATTAAATGTTAATGTGTGCTAAGTGTGAAAAAGAAACAACACAGAAGTTACCCTCCCTAAAGGTAAGCTTCCTGAATGATGATGTCTCTGTTTTATCAGAGTCAATCAAATGACTTTTGTCATCAAAGAAGCTCACTGCTAAGAATGACTAAGAGTGACTTCTGCTTTCAAAGTAGAGTTGGGTTTTCTTCCCTGTCAGATTCTTGCCCTTTCCTGAGGCAATTACTAGTAAGCTTTTCTGTGTGTTCCCTTCCAGAAATTTTTTATGACTAATGATTTTCTAACTTGACCAAGATAAGGTGAAAATTATGTGTTCTGTTATCTTTCCTCATTAATGTTAATTTATATTGCTTACTGAAGTATGAACAAGCCAGATTTGCCCTTCAGTGATTTTTACTAATAGAAGAGTCCTATATGTCCTTTCCATATTTCTATATCCAATTCCATTTTGACATTATGGAAAGAGATAAGACCTGTTTTGTTGGTTATTACAGATAGATATACCACTGTATTAAAATGTATGTTAATGTGTCAAATAATGATCTCTTTATGTATAAAATTTTATATTGCTGATACTTTCTTTCAGAAAACTGTGAAAAAATTTCAGGTGAGGTAAAGGCTGATCCAAAAGATGTTTAATGGTGTCTCTATTAATAACATACTGTTAGGATTTAAAGGGGAAATTTTGCCATTTAAGATCCTGAATATAGAAACTGATTTTAATTCTATCCTTACATGCAGTTGATAAAAAAATCAACCACTGAACAATACTCAAGAGAATGGCAAGAAGGTGAACAGAAAATATTGATTCCTAAGGTTCTGGTCTAAGAAACATCTGTAACAAATTCCCCAATTTCCATGCTATATGATACAAATTTAAAAAAATCATGGACTATGGAAATCATTTATTGATTATTTCTGAATCTCATATTTCCATCTGCTTAACTGTCATTTCTTGGATGTCTTGCTGTTTTCATACTCATTATCAACTTATCTAAAGACAAACGTACCATTCTCACCACCTGGCTTTGCTGCTTATCTTACCTATGTGTTATTAATAAACTATAATTCAAGGTTCACCAACTTTAAAAATTACAGAGGCGGAATAGACTGTAGTGTCCATCTGTTCCCCTTGTCTCTATTTGCAGATAAGAAAACTGAGGCTTCAGAAAGGGAAGAAAGGCACAATGACACACAGCTTCTTTGCAGAGAAGCCAGAACTGGGACTCCCATCTGCTAACAGTTACCCCTTGACTTCCCTGGGGCAGCTTCCCAAAGGGTGTCTTTTGTTTTCTCTCTCTTGCCACATTGACTTAGGGCCTCACAACCTTATACCTTGTCTGTGGCAGTGGTCTCTAAGAGCCTTTCCCTCTCAAATCCCTTATTGCTACAATCCTTGGTTGTCATTGTCTACTTTTAAAAACACTAGTTTACACTGGATTGGGAGTTAAGAAATCTGAGCTGTGATCCTGAACTCTGTGTGTGACTTGAGTTTTTGATATTTCAGTTTACTTAAATGTAAAATGTGATTATTAACTGAAGTTTTATTACTGCCTAAGAGTGTTTGAAAATACTTAGGGGTGTTTTGTTTTGTTTTAGTTGTAGTGACTGATGAGATGAGGGATCCTGACATTTAATGGACAAGACCAGGAAAAAAGGTCCTGCGATGGCATGGGACATTTCCACATATCAGAAAATTGTCCTCTCAAAGTGGCAATAGTCTAGTCTTCCCCTATTAAGAACTGATCCCTGAATTGCTCTCTACTGCCCATTTTTACAAAAATCATCATATCATTCCTCTCAAATTCATTCAATAGACTCAAAAAGTTATAACTCTTCCATGTGGTTTTCAAAGTTTTCCAAAAACCAAGATAAAAACCAAGTGGAAATTTACTATTCATTGTCTCTCTACAGGTCTTTCTCAATCCTACCTCTGCACCACTTATACTGTGCTCTCTCTAGATTTGTCCTTTCTCTGCCTTTGTACCTAGGTAGATTTTACCAATTTTTCTAGTTCTAGGTCAAGTGCTTTATTTTAAAAAATGCCTTTCCTTGCCCTCTTTTGAATTTCCATGTCACTTATCTTAGCATGTATCTTAGCACTCAATCAAATTCTAATTTCTCTTATTACTTAACTGTGTATACTTTTCTGGCTTCAAAAAGAGAATACAAACTTCTCCTGGGCAAGGATCATTTCTCACACTTCTTTGTACATCATTGTGTTCATAGCAGGCCATGCACTTGATCAATGTCTGTTGAGTAAAACCAAATTACAGCAAACACAATTAACATTTCTCATCACCCCCTCTATTTTTATACTGAGGTCATTCTGTCTCTTCATTCCTTAGGCTGTGTGCTCTCACAGTAGGAGAAACCCCATATTTGTTTTCACAGAGGATGGGTCTTTGTTTTCTCTGGTGTTCTGACCCTGCATCAGATAACCTCTGTCTTTCAGCTTCTCTCTCTGTTGCTTTTCTTGGTTTCCCCTTGTGTCTGTGCAAAGCTACCAGCAGAGAGAGGGTGAGCAGAGGAAAACCTGATGAACAAAGACATTTGGAGAGTGGATAAATTAGGAAGAATACAGATGGCTGACACACACTTATGTTCTTTTATTGTTATATGTTAGAGTCTTTTTTGGATGATACAAGTGGCACTTTGTCATTATTATTGATAATCAATGTAAATGTGCTTGGGCTATTCAATCATATCAAACAGCTATTTTGGAAAAGGTAATGTAAGTGGTATTCTTAATCTCATTCTTTTAACAGAAAGGTTTTAATTTTGTTCAGTTGAATTTCCTATAAATGTAAGAGATTTATAGGGGATTCGCTTTACATAGAGTAATGTATATTTTTATTTTATTGACAGTGAATCTGTCTGCAGTACTCAGTTTCTTTTATCATATGTAGTTACCCTGTATAATACTAACATTGACTTAAAAACATTAAAGAGTTTGGACATTTTAAATAAATTAAAATGACATATTTCAAGTTGATGCAGAATTTACACTATCATCTTAAGACAACATGTCATTTACTTTCTGAAATGTTATAAAAGTGCCATCAGAGAGGAGGACTATGCACTTTGAGATGAAAAGTTGGGGCACTGCTTTCTATAGTCTGTGAATATGTCTGCTGCTGAGTGACTGATATCTAGAGGGTCTTGACACCCACATAAGACTTGTAATCCCTCTCTGTGTGGTCACATACACATTTTATGTATATGCAGAAAGAAAAAGTAACTGTTTTCAGTAGTATCCTAAGACAATGATACCTAAGATGACCCCATGAAAGCAAAACTTACTTTATCACACAGGCATTAAACCATGAGTACCCTTGTCTGGAAATAGTTGTATCTCTAAGAGTATATAGATGAATCTTCTGAAAAAGTAGTAAAGAATGTTTTTTGTACACTAGGCTTGGTGAAGTAAGCAGTGAGGGTTTATAGATTAAAATATTATGTTTATTGATCCATAAAACAACTATGATACACCACCAACAACAAAGGTTCATCCCTTGAGACTTATATCTGCTATCTGAAGGCTTTCAGATGTGTTATTTCCCAGTTTATACTGAGGTGTCCACTGTGGGGCCAAATATGTATGTGTATATATACATTTATATATTTTTCTTCCTATACCACTTTTTTCCATTTTTATCTTATTGTAATAACCCAATTCTACAAGATTTTTTATGAGAAATGGTTCTCAGTGCCTCATCTTTTGATCCCTGGCAGTTTTATTTTCAGGAATTGTTTGGAAGTAGAAAAGAGCTGTTATGAGTTTTGGGGTGTGAAAGGAGAGACAGTAATTCATAAAGGCAATAAATGTGAGCTTAAGAAATTTGTCAGCCTTTCATAGCTCAGCAGCAGGTAACCACAGGTAATGAAAGAATATATAAACCAGGGAAGAGCATGTGGTAGGATAGGAAGAGCTTACTCCCTGGTGTCTGGTTGATTTCCTCAGCTTTTAGTCCATATATATACTACAGAAGTCTTCTCCAGGATCTAAGGAGAGATAGAAGTTTAAAACCAGTCATATGCTGCATAGCAGTTCCATCATCTTTTAAGAATTCACACATGACTAGTAGGCCTTAGGAAGCACGACTCCAGCCATAAGTGTAAAAATCCCCTGACTCTGCATTTTCTGTTTTCTTTAAACAAGACAGCTTTTCAGTAGAGGTGATTGTGTAGGACAAAAGGGAAGGCAGAAGTAAGGTAATCTGAAAATGGGTCTAAGGAGTTGAGTGAGTGTCCCCTTATTCTACAGAGCAGTATGGATATGGCTCATCCCCTTGAGGAATAAGCAATCCCAGCCACCAAGAAATAGTTCTGGCCCCGCAAGAAGAGAGAGATCCTGTGGACCTATGAACTGTGGATAGGAAAAGTGGATGGTGTTACCTCTCCAGCACTGTAACTTCGGAGTCTCTGGAGATGCTGTCGATGTGTCAGTTGATTGGGAAGACGACCGTTCTGAAGAGGGATTCGGGGGTCAATGAAAGTAGTAGCTCGACTATTGTGGTCCACGAAAAAAGACTATAAAAAAAGAGAAAAAAAGCACACTGTGAGAATGACCCAGAATAAAATCAGTAATGTATGGGAATGCTACAGAGCTCAGTCATCATATTTACTTCTGTCCCTCCTGCTTATCTACTCAAAATTAGATGGAAGACTGGGGCACTGTGCATCTGCATTCTTAGTAGTTGAATGTATCAATATCAGTCACTCTGCATTGAGATGCTATCATAACACTTTATAGAGTAGTAATCATAATACTTTATTTAACATGAAAAATAAGAGAATTAGAGACTTTAATGGATAAAAATACTAGTAATTAACAATTTATAGAATATTTTATTTTTAAAATAAATGTTCTTTTCTGATTATAGAATTAGCACAGTCTCACTGAGAAAAAAATTTAAAAAGATTAGAAAAATAAAGAGAAAATAACCAAAATCATATGAAATATCACAATCTAAAGGCAATCACCACAATATTTTCTATGTGGCATGTTTGATTATTGCTATGTTCCAATATGTGACAAAAGTTATTCTTTAAATCTAAAATTACCTCTTATAAAAGAGAAAATTAATACTTAAAAAAATTAAACCTTTTGTGCTAAAAAAGTCAAATACTCTCTTTTGAACAATATGTAATTTTTGGTGAAGGTATCTTTGCATTAAATGACCTCAGTCAATGCTCATTTTATGTATGTTCAGATGTCACCTAACAAAAGCAGCCAAACAAATTTTATACAGATTTAGAAATTATTTTTGGGAGGTATGAGTTTATAATTTCAAGTATTAGATATCATTGTAAACAAGAGCTGTATGTCCACAAATTAGATGGGACTGAAGATGATGTGCTTTGAAAATTGTTAGATGGCTCAAAGGTAATGTTAAGGGTATCAAAAATATGAGTAAAAAATCTGAATAAGAATAAAATGTGAATGAAAAACTAACATTTACCAACATGTTTCTATAATGTGAGATTTTAAACACACAAATATAGACTAAACTAATAATATTAAGTGGACATTTTATTATTCAACTGTATACCTAGAAATTTATAAATTAAAGTTTATATATATTCCTTATTTTTATTAATTTTCAGTATAATTTAATTTTTTAGTACAAATATCTAAAGTTGAGTTAATTACTGGGTTAAAAGTTAGAAAAATGTTGTTTATTAATCCATATTAACAAACTATCTTCACAAGAGCTGTACAGATTTAATATCTTACCATAATTCCATGAACCCTTTTTTGAGTATTTGAAAGAACTTTTAGAAGTGTTGAATGTTAAATAATGATAGAGGATAGTTTACAAGGGAAACCAAACATTTTCTTATATAGGTTTATTAGTCAATTTCATCATAGGAATATTGTCTACTTTCTCCATTCCCTTTTTTGCTGTTGGGATATTAAGATTTTCTTATTTATTTGTAAGTGTGCTTAGGTACTCATCTGCCTTCAAATTGCTTTTAATTTTTGTTTGCTTCATTTTATAATACACAAAATTTTATATTCCTATGTGTTCAAATATCAATTATTTTTCTGTCTAGAGGTCAGTTAAATGCTAAATTTAAATTTTGTCAGTTGATCATTTCTGAAACGATGGAAAGTTGTAATTTGATATTTTTCTCCAAAGCCCATTTTGTCCAAATCACTCATTTCCTATTTTATTACACATAAATGCTTATAAACACCACTGTCTTTTTCAGAAATATTTTATCCATTTCAATGGTATATGGGATTTTTCACAGCTTCATTAAATGTTGGTAGGGCAAGTTTCCTTTCATTATTTATTTTTTAAAACTTTCTTATTTTCATTTTCCCAGATGAACTGATATTAATTTTATTAAGTTCCAAAATAGTTCTACTTGCATTTTGTTTAGCATTACCTTAAGACTACAAATGATTTTAGAGATAATTCATTCCTTATGATACTTGAATTTACCTATTTCCCATTTCTGAACATAGAATGACTCTTCATTCAAGAATATATTTTTCTCAGTAAAATCTTATAGTCATCTTCCTGAAAAGATACATATTTCTGGTTAAGATAGTTTATATTTATATTTAATACTAACTGTTGCTATTCCAAATGCCTCTTTTCCTGTTATGTTTTGTAACCCATCATTATGGTACCTAGAAAAATGATTATTGGTGTATTTTGTTTGTGTCTGCTCATTATATTAATGCTTCTATCAAGTAAAATACTCTTTTAAGTTCATCATCTTTGTTTTTAACTTGCAAATAATTATGACAATTTTGTCTTCTTCTTTACAAAGTCTATTATCTTTAACCTCCTTTCTTGTAATATTGGTGAGACATTCTAGAACAATATTAAATAGGTATAACAGCTTCAATCTTCTTGTTCTTGATTTTGATAGGAAAGCTAGAGTCCAATTATAAAATGGGAAATGGTTCATTGTGTTAAAGGAGCCTTATAATGTCATAAAAATATATTTACATTTTTAGTTTTTGAGACTAATTTTTTTTGTTTAAAAATATAAATGTGTAATAATAGATTTGCTAGTAGTAAATAACCCTTACATCATTGGGAGAAAATCTATTAAATTGTGGTGTTTCATCCTTATTTTAATGTACTGTCTAAGTCAACTTTGTTTTGATTATGAGCTTTTAAGAACTCAAGTATCATCTAAAGCTTTTAAAAAAATTCTGATTTCTTTAGTTTTGCTTATTCATCTCTGTGTGTGTGCATATGCTTAGATTTACACAATTTAATCAAATGTGTAGGTTTATGTATCCACCACCAGAGTCATCACTACAAGAACACTTTATGCTGCCTGTTTATGATCACACTTGAAAATCACTCCCTTAGTCCCAAATTATCTTTAACCACTGATTAACCACATATCTGTTCTTCATTTATATAATTTTGTCATTTCAAGAATGCTATATAAGTGAAATCATACTGCATGTGACCTTTTGGGACTCTCTTTTTTACACTCAATCTAATTCACTTGAGATTCAATCAAGTTGTTGTATGTATCAGTACTTAATTTTTATTGCTGAGTAGTATTCCGTGGTACAGATGTACCAGACTTTGTGCTAATAACTTTCGCTTTTTGTCTGCTTTCCTTAGTTAAATTATGACTGTTTCATTAAAAGAACTCTGTAGTTTCCATTTTTTAACTAGATTCTAAAGCTAACTGGGGTGAGCAAGTAACTCATTATGCATTTTCCAGTTTATTTCATGACTATAAGTCTATTAAATTTTTTATATTTCCTGAGCTATTTTTATCATTTATATATTTTAAACAGTTGTCCATTTCTTCTAGATTTCTCTGTTATTCATTTCTTCTAGATTTTCTAACACTGATCTCAAGCATTTATAACTATACATGCATTTTCTTTCTTTTTAAAATTCCTATGAATCTGTCATATCTCATTTCTTGGTTTTATTTGCTATTTTCCCTTATTAATTTCTCTTCTAAAACAACTTTTATGTTTATTTATTTTTTAGAATTTTTTTTTTTATTTTTCAATTACAGTGGACATTTAATATTATTTTATATTAGTTTTAGGTGTACAGCATATAGATTAGACACTTATATAATTTACAAAGTGATCCTCCTGATTAGTCTATTACCTACCTGGAACTATTTACATAGTTATTACAATATTATTGACTATATTCCCTATGCTGTACTTCACATCCTTTGACTATTTTGTAACTACCAATTTGTACTTCCTAATTCTATCTCCCTTTTTAACCAGCCCTCCAACCTCCCTCCCATTAGGCAATCACCAGTTTGTTCTCTGTATCTACAAGTCTGTTTCTGTTTTGTTTGTTCATTAATTTTGTTCTACAGATTCCACATATAAGCAAGATTATATGGTATTCGTCATTCTCTGTCTAACTTATTTTACTTGGCACAAAACCCAAGTCCATCCATAAAAATTTCATTTTTTTTATGTCCAAGTAACATTTCATTGTATATATGTATCACTATTTCTTTAGACAATCATCTACTGATGAGCACTTAGGTTGCTTTCGTATCTTGGCTACTGGAAATAGCACTGTAGTGAATATAGGAGTGCATATATCTTTTCAAATCAATGTTTTAGATTTCTTCAAATAAGTATTCAAAATGGATTGCTAGGTCATATGGTAGATCCATTTTTAACATTTTGAGAAAATTTTATACGGTTTTCAATAGTGGCTATACCAATTTGCAATCTCACCAATAGTGCTTGAGGGTTCCCCTTTTTCCATATCCTCACCAACATTTGTTGTTTTCCAATTTATTGATGAAAGCCATTTGATAGGTGTGAGGTGATGGGAAGGTGAAATTTTAAGTTGCATTTCTCTGATGATTAAGGACGTTTAACATCTTTTCATATTATATTGATCATCAGTATGTCACCTTTGGAGAAATGTCTATTCAGGTCCTCAGCTCATTTTTTTTTTTAATTGGGCTGGGTTTTTGTTGTTGTTGTTGTTGTTGTTGTTGTTGCTGTTGTTGTTTTTGGCATTGAGTTAGTATAAGTTCTTTTTAAATTTTGTATATTAACCTCTTATCAGATGCATCATTGGAAAATATCTTCTCCCATTCAGTAGGTTATCTTTTTGTTTTGTTGATAGATTCCTTTGCTGTGCAATAACTTTTTAGTTTAATGTAGTCTCATTTGTTCATTTTTTCCTTTTGTTTCTCTTGCCCAAAGTAACATATCAGAAAAAAATATATATATTACTGAGAACAATGTCAGAGAGTTTACTACCTATGCTGACATTCTTATGGTAGCTCTCTCATAAGTAACTAGCTGCCTCTCTCTTACTGCCTATAGGATTCTCTCTTTGTCTTTAATCTTTGCCATTTTAATTATGATTTGTCTTAGTGTGGACCTCTTCGGGTTCACCTTGTTTGGGACTCTGTGCACTTCTTGGACTTGTATATCTATTTCCTTCAACAGGTTAGGTAAGTTTTCTGCCATTATTTCTTCAAATAGCCTTTCAATCTCTTATTCTCTCTCTTCTCTCTCTGGTACCCCAATTATGTGAGTGTTGATACACTTGATGTTGTCCCAGAAACCCATTAAACTATACTCAATTTCAAAATTCTTTCTTGTTGCCATTTTGACTGGGTATTTTCTGCTACTTTGTATTCCAAATTTTTGCTTTAATTCTCTGCTTTATCTTTTTTAGTGTTGTTTCTTTCTATTGTATATTTTGTTTCAGTTATAATATTCTTCATTTATAACTGGTTCTTTTGTATGATTCCTTTGTCTTTTTTTATGTTCTCTATCTCTTTGTTGGCCTTCTTGCTAAATTTCTTGAGCATCATTATTATTATTGTTTTGAACTGTGTATCTGGTAGGTTGCTTGTCATCATTTCATTTAGTTTTTTTTTTTTTCTTGGAGTTTTCTCCTATTATTTCATTTGGGACATGTTTCTTTGTTTTCTCATTTTTCTGCCTCTCTGTGTTTGTTTATATGTATTAGGTAGATTTGCTATGTCTCTCAGTATGTGTGGCCTTTTGGTGCATTCTCCCTGATCACCTGCACCAGGTGTTCCAGGAGTATCTTTTGTGTGTGTTGTATATTCCTTTTTGTTGTGTAGTAGTGCATTGATTGCTATTGGCACATCAGTGGGTGGGACTGACTCTCAGACTGACTGGATGTGTGGATTGTCCATGCTCACATCATGTGGGCTGCTGTGTGGGCTGACCCAATGGAGTGGGATTTGCTCCAGTAGGCTCTTGTATGCTTGTTTTAGATCACTCTTTCGTTATGCTGCTTATGAGTTTAATCAGGTGATGCTCTGTTGTTCTCTGATGCCAGCTTCTGGGTATGTTGGTTCTTGGGCCCCTTGGGAGTTGCTTATGTGCAGGCCAAGATTAGCTGCTGTTTGTGACTTACCAGGGGCTACAGTAGGTCACTTGCCTTTGCTGGACCTGGGAACATGTTAGAGAGGTCATGCTATGAACAAAGGCTGGCTGCCATAAGTACCAGTCCTGAAGCAGCTCAGCTTCACAGGGTACCCCAAGTCCTGACATTGCCTGCCAGCTGCCCATAAGGCTCAGCCACTGAAAAAGTCTCAGGTGGTACACAAGTTTAGCAAGATAGAATCCCAGGGATTCACCAGCTTGGGGTGAGTGATGTTTACCAGGTCCATGAAGATGCAGGTTTGGTGCCACTGGTGAGCTTGGGGACATTTGCAAAAGTCTCAGAGGACACAAAGGCCAGTCTCTGCTTGCTTTGTGCCTGCATACTCCCTAGAAAGACTTTAGCATAAGTTGAGCTGGTTGCCAGTCATCAAAAGTGCCTTTGGCAGTATGCAAGGTGAAGCTGGCTGTTTGCTGCTAAAAGAGATTGCTGCAGTGTGTAGGGAGAGGCTAGTTACCTGGCCACTGAAAGTGCCTTCAGCATTGTGTGAATTGAGTGGAATGGGTTCCCAGGGAGTCACCAGAGTGGAGCAAGCCAATGCAGATTTAGATTTGGTTGTGTTGGGGGAGCGCTCAGCATAGGACAGATAGTGCCCAACTACAGGCTACACGGGAAGTGAGCTGAACACAGGGATAATGACAGCTATCTCTATAGCCTTCACCTTGAAGCCACACAACTCAGTCTTTCCCTGTATGTCTCTGGTGCCTCCCAAGCTGGAGCTCAGGGTGAGTGCTTGTGAATTAGTTAGCATGGGCTCTTTAAAATGAAGCCTGATGTTTCCAGCTGCCTTCTGTTTGTTTCAACCCAATGGATAGAATCCCTGCTGATGTTTACAAGCAGATATTGTGGGAACTCCTCTTCCTAGGACTGGAATCCTGGGCTTGGGAGCCTGGTATAGGGCTGGGACTCCTCACTCTTCTGGGAAGACATCTATAATCAAGATATCCCTCCCTATGATCAACCATACACATGGGTGTGTGGTCAGCCTGTTTCAAGTCTTAATATGACCTTTTCTCTATATTTTTAGTTATAGGAGTTCTGTTAAGCTAGTCTTCAGAAGGTTCTCCAAGTTGATTGTTCTATAACTTAATTATAATTTTAATATGGTCATGGAAGGAGGCAAGCATGACATTTTCCTTCTCCACCATCTTGCTCAGACCTCCTCATACTTATTATATCTATCATCTATCTATCATCTATGTATGTATGTATGTATGCATGCATGTATGTATGTATGTATGTATGTATGTATCTATCTATCTATCTATCTATCTATCATCTATCTATCATCTATCTATCATCTATCTATCATCTATCTATCTATATATTAATTTCAGACAAATTTTGAGATGAATTTTTGCTTTAGTTACTGTTACTTTTTATCTTTTCCATAAGTTATTGATTTGGAACCATATTTTATTTTTCTTGTTTGTTAATTAAAACTTTCAATGGTGCTAAAATTTTGAGTACAGCCTTTTCATATCCCATGTTTTATTAAGTATTGCTCACATGTATTTTCAATACTTTATCAGTCTTTATTTTATTTTAAATTCAATAGTTACCTACAACATTGTTTTGAATCACTAATTAGCAAAAATTTTATTTTTAATGGTTATGTTTAAATTCATTATTTAAAATTTAGCTTTATTCTTTGTGGCCATGGAATGTAATCTGAGTATTATTTATTTTTTGGTATTCTTTGTGTTATGAAAGGTTATCATTTAAGGAAAAAGTTCTAAAAGATCTTGATAAGAAGTAGCTTTGTCTTTTTTTTTTAATTGTGGCAAAATATACATAGCATAAACTTTACCATTCTAATCACTTTTTTTCAATACATAATTTTTATTGCATCTTTAGAAAAGCACAAAGAAGTGAGGAATCATCTAACATCTTGACATTTCTGTAGCTGGACAATTGATTAGCCTGCTAAACTGTTTCTTTTTCAGAAACAGATGCCATAAAAATATTTTGTATCTTTGTAACTGTTGTGGCTTATTGAATCGAAGCTGCTGAATTTGATACAAGTTAAATGTTGTTTTTTTCAAGAATTAACTCATCTTTCTGGGCTTCAGACACTGAACAAGTAACACCTGACCTCATCCTAACTCTGCAGATGTATTTTTCACCCAAGAAAGTTTGGATTTTAACAAGAGAACCATTCTCCTGAATAACGACATTGATGGATAGTGAGCATACGCAGACCTCATCTTGGAAGCCCAGTGTAACACGCTTAACCTTGCTCTGTATATGACTACACATAGCGAACAGTAGCCAGGTTCCTTTTTATTTCCCCATCATTTATCAACCTATTTTTTTCCTAAGGACCCTGAGTTCTACATCGATGTGATTGAAGTCCCTCCAATGGGTGCCTCTGGGGCCCTTCACAATAATCATGTGTGCTTTCAGAGTTATATCTACTTTTTCTAGACTATTAACAGTGAGTGCCAAGAATGGTCTTTATCCTCACAGTAGATTCAGCAGAGTTTAATCATTTTTAAGTGTACAATTTAGTGGCATTAAGTATATTCATTGTTGTGTAACCATTACCACTATTCATCTTCCAAATTTTTTCATTTCCCAAACTGAGACTCTGAACGTACTTAAAAATAACTCTTTATTCCCTCCTTTCCCTGGCCCCTGGTGACTGCTATTCTACTTTCTGTCTCTATATCTTTGACTAGTCTAGATTTCTCACATGAGATGCATTATTTATTCTTCTGTGTCTTATTTCATTTAGCATAATGTTTTCAAGGTTCATCATTGTAGTAATTAATTGAATTTTTTTCTTTTTAGCAATAAATAACATTCCATTGCAGACATTACAACACTGTTGTTTGTCCACCCCTGCCAGCTCTACTTTTTTCACCTTTATTGAGGTATAAGTGACAAATGAAAATTGTAGATAATTAAATCCATGAAAGCTATATTTTAAACTAAATTCCATAACACAAAACTATATTATTTAAATCCTGACTTATTTTGTTAATTTTTTCTGTCAAATTGATAGGTATATTTGATTTATTTAAATATTCACCACCTGTCCTTTTATACTATAATTTTTCCATTATTGATTTCCTCTTCTGCTATATTGTGAGCCATCTGGAGAATAGCTTTAGTGTTTTATTGGGATAAGTAAGAATAGGGTAAGCTCTGAAATCTTGCACATGACATTCGTTTTCCTAGTGTATTTACACTTCGATGATACCAATTTGTCTGTAACAGGATGATTGGGCTATAGCCTTTTTCATCAATAACCTGTAGTTTTTGTTCTGTGCATTTCTATAGTTTAGTTTTATGAATGGGAAGTTTAAAGCTTGTCTGATTTTTATTCTTTTGCAGGTAACTGTCATATTATCATGGCTATATATTGATAAGATCAAAAAGAAGACATTCCAGAGTATGTGTAGTATAGAATTCGTTTTAATTAATTTTATTATAATTCAATGAGCTCAAGTAACTTGCCCACCTGAACCATGTTTTACATCACAAAATTTTATTTTCAATACTTACTAATTTAATTAAATTAATATTTAATATTTAATTACTATGGTTGTACATATTAATCTAGTTTCTGCCTCGGGAACAGCTATAATCATTCATTCAATAGAGATTTATTGATTACCAACTATGTCCAAGTTCTATTCTATGCTCTCAGGATTTTATCTATGAGCAAAACAAAGATTCCTGCTCTCAAGGAGCCTAAAACTCTGCTAGGAGAAACAGACAAAACAGGAAACCTAACAAATATGTAAATTATACAGTGAGCACATGGGTTAGGGATCTTGCAGGAGCTTGTGGTATTAAATTAAATAGTTAGGGTAGGCCTCACTGAGAAGGTGAGATATGTTTTTTTTCTTTTTCATTTTTTGATTGTTTAAAACTTTTCCTTCACTGCTTGCAATCGTCTTTTTTTTTTTTTTTTTTTTTTTTTTACCACCACTTGGGGTTGCTTCTGTGTTCGTATTCTCTATCAGTGATTTGATTTTACATGGCATTTCTGCTGTGTTTTATCCCTATGCTATTACATTTTTCTTGCAATCTTAAAATGTTTATTTTCCTCCCACTTTCTTTTCTTTTTTTTGTAATTGTAGTAAGAACACTTAACATGAGATTCACTCTCTTAATTCATTTTTAAGTGCTCAGTATGGTGTAATTAATTATAAGCATGATGTTGTACAGCTTATTCATCATTTATAACTGAAACTCTATACTCATTAAACATAAAATCCCTATTTTCTCTTTCCCCCAGTCCCTAACAACCACCATTCTAATCTATTTCTATGAGGTTGACTAGTTCATAAATTCATATTAATGGAATCATACAATATTTTTTTTCTGTGACTCGCTGATTTACCCTAACATGTCTTCCAGGTCTAGTCATGTTGTAGCATGTGTCAGAATTTCTTCTTTTTAAAGGCTGAATAATATTTCATTGCATGTATATGCCACATTTTCTTTGTATATTCATTGATCAATGAACATTTAGGTTCTTTCCATATTTTGTGTACTATGAATAATTCTGCAAGAAACATGGGAGCCCAGCTATTACATCAAAATCAAGATTTTGATTTAATTTATATATGTATGTGTACACACACACACCTAGAAAAGGGATTGCTAGATCATATACTAATTTTATTTTTTTATGTCTCCTTCCTCTCAGCTTGTTTTTTGTTCATGGCCTCTTCTTGCTCAATAGAAGTGATGTGCTCCTGTATCATTTTGTGGATGATAAGCAGATATCTTTTAAAAATTCATTTCTATTTTCCAGAGAAAATTATACTATGAGATCTAATTTTCTTAGATATTATTCTGTTTACTTTGCATAATAGTATGTCTTCATAGGCCCCTTCTCATTTTGTTGATTTCATTCCTGCCACCATTTCATGTCTGCCTCAATAAGGATCTCCCCCTTTGCCCCCAGTCCATGTCCTCAGCTCCAGCACCTCTCTGGATGGTAACCACCTTCCTCAGCCCAGCCCTAGAACTTACTTGAGGCCCACAGGCAATCTCTACCAAAGTCAATGAGAGGTTTTGTCCTGTAACCTCCTTTGTCAGACTTTCAAAATGACAAATGAGTCAGATGCCATTTGGTTCTTTGCTTTAGTCTTTGTCTCTGTGACCCTTTGTGGGGATGACTATGCCTGCAAAGACACCAAACAATTTGCCCCATTCTTTGTATTCTTACCACAGTGCATACTAAGAGTGAAGCTTGTCATCTCTGAATGTGCCGATAAAGCAAGAAGCAGATTCTCACATTAACTTACTTTTTATGTCAGTTGTAAAATCATGAAGGCAAGGCAGGCATTATTATTGCTACTTTATGATAAGCAAAATGAGACTCAGAGAGGTGAAGCGGCTTTTATAGGGTCATAATTCTGGAATGGGATGGACCAGTCCTGGTACACAAGTCCTCCAACCTTTATTTTTTCCATTATCCTCTATCATTCCTCTCTACCCTATGGATTGTGGTTACACATTTCAAAGTTAAGGTTACTATACCCCACCAATTCATTACATGATTTGCCCCTTAGCAATTTTGTCTGACGACTGTGAGTCTGTGTGTATTCAGTTTATAGGGAGTCAGAGAGACTCTTTATGTGTGTGTCTGTCATCACTCAGGTAGTTTGTATCATAACTGAAAGCAGAACTCAAGTCTTTCCATTTCAAATTTAGACTTTTTTCTTTCTTATGTATGATACTATCACATTAAACAAAATTAAAGGGAAAATGTCTCGCCAGAAATTCCCTAATATGCATTTTAAAATGATTAAATATTCAGTGCATGTCTCAGCTACTGTGCTTTCTAGTTGTGTAGGACCAGAAGGTGATATGTGCCATAGAGGACCAGGGCTTATTGTATTTGGGGCCTTCCTGCATTCCATGGGCTCCCTGCTATTTGTATCTTGGTATGAGATCTTCAGTCATGGAAATCCAAGGCTAAACAATCAGTTTGTATTCGTGTGAGCTCTTTGCAAAAAAAAAACAAAAAAAAAAAACAAAAAAAAAAAAACACCGCCTTTCAGTTCATTGATTCATAGTAGTGTCCTTCTGGCATATTGGTTAAGCAATAAATACAAACATGGCCACCACTACAGACCACTGAGACAAAGCACATGCACCCAGCACTGATTCTTTACTTTTTGTTCTGGCTCAGACTTTATTTCCTATACTAACATACTTCAGCAAGTCCTCACAGTATAAATCACTGTCATTCTCCCAGTGGAGGATACAGCTTGTAAATGAGAAGGTCCTGGGGAGCAGATTCTGGCTATAGTGGCTTTTCTGCTAACAAGGCACCTCCTTTCCTTAATTAATCCCCAACTACAGAGGAGCAGGTCATAAAGCTTCCTTATACTAACAGACTTGCAATAAGTAGACACAATCTCTCCACATACTCTAGAGTCCAGGTGTTGAGGCACAATAAGGGGTTTGTGGGAGAGGATTTGTGGCTCCCAGGGGTCAATAACACCCCATTGACTCACTTTGAGGAACTGTGGCTTTGTAGGTTAACAATCATAGAAGAAAGGAACTGCATAATGCAGTTTTCCACTGAAAGACATGTCTGCTGGTGAGGCTTCTGATTTCTTTGATCCTAAAAGAGGGAGGGGTTCTTTCTACCAAAGTTTGCAAAAGATTGCACAGGGACACTTCTTTAGTAAATTTTTGGCCTGTTCTATAAATACATTGAGATAGCTGATGGTGATTGAGATAATTCTCATTTTAGCAAACTCAGCTAGGCTTCTAAAGCATTGCTGGGAAGGACCAGTTAAGGTCCTTGGTTAAGGTCATACAAAGGCAAAATGCAAGCCAGTTAACATGACACAGGCTCAATATATCCCATCGCTGTTTGCCAGGCTGTTTTAATGAGTATTGAAGGCTTATTAGAGAAATTACAATGAATTATCTAATAATGTCACTCCTATTTAACTAATAATTTAATTTCCTGAGAGTTATAGTTGTCTAAGGAGGCAAAACAGTAGAAAGAGATTTGAACGGAATCTGGTTTCAAGTTCCAAAGCTAAATTTAAAAAGACATAGACAGTAGACAGTAGTTTTCAACTGGACGTGATTTTGTCCCCCAGGGGTCATATAGCAAAGTCACAGTTTATGGGGAGTGGGATGCTATTGGTTTAGTGAGCAGAAGCCAGGGATGCTGCTAAACATCCAAAAAAAACCCTGCTGTGTGTGGATATTTACTCTCCCCTTCCTACTGGTGGCGAATAGCATGTATCGGACACATAGGCTTTCCTCTCCTCACCAAACTCTCTCCCCACTTTCTCACTATCTTCTCCTTCCAGGAAAGAGCTTCTTTGATGAAAAACCTACACAATAGTCATACTCACCTTTCCCTGCTGGTCTGTTTTGATCTCCCAGCCCCGGGGCAATTCCAGCTGCGTGTCTGCAAACAGGTTGATGAAATTCACCAAATCCCGATTGTGCTGGTAGCGTTCAAAATTGCGTGCATCCCGCCGGACTTTCAGAATCATGTGCTTTAAGCAGGTGCTACTGGTGAAGACTCGGTAAGCATTCTGAGATGGGGTCAAAATCAATTGGAGTAGAGAGTGGAGGATAAATAAAAACACAGACCAAGTACACTCTGAGTACCTAAATGTGATATAATGTGATTGCTGCACAGTCATTTATTGTAAGCCTCAAGGGCACGGCCTCAGAAGCAGAGATTTTGCTCAAAAATTAAATGAGTACCCTTAAACCTCTTTGAGATCCTAACTCTACCTACTGCTTCATAGCCTTGGACATAGTTGACCTCCTCATGTATCTCAAAATCTCTCCTCCTTTGTTCTTCCTTTATCTTCCCTCCTCCCTCTCTCTTAGCAGCTTGCCTCTCTTGAGTCTCTCTCTACCTCTCTGAACATCACTCCTGTCTCTCTTTCATGGATCCTTCTTTGACTACACAGGTCTGCCTTTTTCTTATCTGTCTAATAATCACAGGGATTATTAATTTAGGCTTCCTGGGATTTAAGGCAGGACTTCAGAGGTCTGTCACTCCTTCAAATCCTCTGTATAAATGTTTGTGTGTGGAGGGGTTGGGGATGAGAAAGAAATTTTAAAAGTTCCAGTAGTTTCTAATTGTGCAAATGATAATTCATGGTACATGGGGATGGTGTGTGTGTGTGTGTGTGTGTGTGTGTGTGTGTGTGTGTGTGTGTGATGATATGAAAGACTTCTTGTAGCCAGAGCAGGCTGGTACAGTGGCTCCTCTCAACTCAAGGTCCCTTGGTGTCCAGTGCTAACGGCATCAATTTCTGGCATCCATGTCCCTCTTTGGTACTCACCCCTGCACCGCTGGGCAGCTGCTCTGGTTCTAACCGCTCTGTATCCCAGAGGCTTCTAAAACTGTCTAAAAACTGATCTCCTCCTACCCCTGCAACAACCTTTGTCACCCCGTGAAACTACTACATCTGCTTAATAGAGTCACCACCTAACAGGTGACCAAAGCAAAAAAATTCAGACATTCCTGAGTCCTCATCTCCCATCCCCCTAAATCACAGTGGTCCCAAGCACTGTTATTGATTCCATGCAGAAATAGCTCCTGAACTGAATCATTCCTTTCTGTACAACCAGCTCCTTACTTAGGGCAAGCCTCGATCATCTCTCACTTGAGCACCCAAATCAGCCTCTAGTCTTAGTTCCTCAGTTTCTCCCACACTTCCACGAGAGAAAATACTTCAGCAAACATCTTGATCATTTAATGCCAATGTTTAAGACTGCTGTTGGTTCCTGTTGCCTATTGAAGTAGATCTAGGTTCTTATTTATGTTTTATCAGGCATTCTCTTACTTATTCTCTAACCCTTCTTACCACCTTTGCTTGTGACCACATTCTAGCCACTCTGGACCCACCCTTGGCCCCTTCAGTTGTATCCTTTCTCCTTCTGCCTGTAACTTCTTCCCTGGACACTTTCAACCTTCAAGACTCAATTCAGCAGTTGCCTCCTCAAGAATGTTTCCCGATGTTCCATCTCCTGTGTTTGCAGAGCATTTCATTCTTCATTGAGGTCAGGTCCTGTCTGGACACGTTAGACAGGTCTTTTTACATGTCTGTTGCTTTGCAAAACAGAGCTCCTGCTATTTAGGTATCAGCCTAATCTGTCTTTGTGACTCCAGCACCTAGATCTGTGCCTGAACTACAGAAAATGTCCATTGAATAAAAGAACTAATGAATATAGTGGTATCATGTCATTGCTTTCTTGAAAATATGTACAAATTGAAAAAAAAAAACCTACATATGTAAACAATCACATCGAATTTAAGTGTGCTATTTAAAATGACTAATTATATTAAAAATAAACCTAGTTATTCATCTAGGATAAATCTATTTTAAAATTTCATTAATAAAAGTGATTTTATAAAATGATTCAGGCTAAAGGGAATCTATCAACTTCATAATTTTGTTCCTTTAAAAATTTTACAATAAAAAAATTAATATTCTTTGCAAAAAACTTTCATTGCCATTAACAAACTTGAGTTTAACAAAAAACCTGAAGAAGCAACAGCATTTCCAAAACCAGCTCTTCTCCTTTTTGGGAGATTTAAAGAGGGTAAAAAAGAGGGGACTGAGCATTTTTTTGTTGTTTTTGTTTTTGTTTTTTTCTTGCCTGGGTTAAAATGCTACACACTTTAATGTATCAAATGACTTTGCAAAGTTGTATTTTGGGTCTTCACCAAAGCCAAGCCATGTTCACTCTGCCATTTTGGATCACTCACATAATTGGCATGCAGTACAGTGAAGAATTCTGGATTGGTGATGAACTTGACCGCTGGGGACTGCAGCAACAAGGTGTTTTTTGTGAATTTACTGGAGAAAGTGACCCTTCTCTCCTCAGATCTGGAAAAAGTGAAGCAAAGCAACAGAGTGCATTGGAGAAAAGTCATTTCAAACACAGTACTTCTCTGTACATGAGCAGCACACAAGCCTTCACTTATACAGTTAGAATCAGCTATTGTTTTTAATATTAATCTGACCAAGAATTGGTGATATGACCAGGTATTACAGAGAAACAATCAGATGTTACAGATATCTGACTAGGAATCATATCACTTTGTGTATGTCAGTTAAGAACCATTATGTCCTAGGAGTTTCCTGCATTTCAATTAGCCTCAAGTCCTTGAATACCTTTTCTCTTTCATGCCAATGACTTTTTTTCTTTCTTTATAAATTTCTAATCAAAGCTGTGATAGGTTGCAGGAAAGGCCACAATTCTTCCCCTCCCTGCATCCACACCCATCTGCATGAGGCTGCAGCATCTTCCCTTGTTGAATTGAGCTAGTGATGTATCTGGTTTTAACCACAGAATTTTGCAAAGGTTTGAAGTCAGGATTTCAAAAAGCCTGTGTGTACCCATTTTCACTCAGAACTCTACCACCACCATGAGAACAAAATTGGGCTAGCCTGGTACAAGATGAGTAGCCACAGGAACAGGAACAAGCTACCCTCTCAGGGAAAACAGACCATGGCTGATCTGACAGCTGACCAAGGATGCATGTATGAGCCTCAAGGTGTCCTGTGGAACCACCCAGCTTAGCTCTGCTCAAATTGCTCACTTGCAGGACTATGGGATAAATGCATGGATGTGAATTGCACTACTAAGCTTTGGGAGTTTGTTACACAGCAAATGCCATGGGATCTAATACTAAATTCAGAAATATATTTTCTGCTCTTTTTCCTCATGTTTTTAATTACTCAACCACTTTACCACATTGCTCTCAGAAGGTCAAAGAAATTAATGATAGAAAAGCCTAAATTAGTCAATTTTGTTAGTATGTCTGATAAAATCAAATGGAGGCAATTAAAATTGTTAATGGAACTGTGTACATACATTTAAAAGAATGCATGAAAATGTCCACTATTCTGCATTATCATAGAGGGCTGAGACATAGCAAGACTGGAAACACAAACTTGCTTACTCAGACTATTTTCTGAGCTTTCTTTTTGCAAATAAATTTGCCATCACTTAACTCCATTTTAAAAAAGTAGATTATTAGGATGTCACTGTGATCATTTTATGTCATTACAGATATAAGTGAAAGCTAGTCTCCTATGCCTTTCGAATATTCTCATCTGAGTTCACTCAGACAGTTTGGAAGAAATTACAACCAGATGCCTATATAGTATTTGGTAGAAAGGCTCTCATATCGTGTGCATAACCATAAGTCCAATGGAAAAATCTCCTTACTCTCAGGTACTCCCTCAGGGGAATTGTATTTTATCCCAAAAGCAAACAAATAATTATTCTTATTTGTAGTGGTGTTATGTGACTCTTTTGAAGTAAACTGAATTTTTTATTGCATGTTTTATTTATAAGTAGAAAATCCTTAGGATAACAACAAATAAATTTACTTAACTAGAACTAATTAAGCTACTGAAAAATTGCCTTAATGCACAAGTACCATAAAAAACTCAGCCCTGAGTCCCTGGAAATCATCTGCTTTCCTGTCTTCAGACCCCCAAGCCATGGTGCTGGTATTCTCTTTTTGTGAATCCACTTCTTTAGTTTCTAGTGGGAAACTTCTGTCTGTTTTACCTTATTGATACCTTGCGGCTTTATCCTCTGCCCTGACCTCCACCCATCCCATTGCTCTCTTTCCCCTAGGGCATAGCACAATGGCACAAGGTAAGGAGAGGGACTCAGTACACTCTGTCACACAGTAACAAGATGCCTTCGGAGAAGTCTGAGGACCTATCCTTACATACCTAAGCTTGACTGAGAAGATTCAGCTTCTGAGTCACTCCCGCCACCTCCTCCGCTGCCTCCTGCTGGGGCTTGCTCACAACTTTGGCTACCAGAATCTTCTTCAGGCCTCTCTGTTGCAATGGTTCGCTGAATATTTTGATACCTTTGCATTAGGACATGGAAAAACAGGAGTTAACTTTTGTTTGTTGATTTGTTGGAGGCTGGTGCCTTGAATCAGATAACTGGGAAAATCTTTAAGGAACTGTCTTGAATGTCAGGAAAAAGATACTTAAAATTCCCACAAGAGAGCTAAAACAGTTACCAAGGTAAGTATGGCTGGATGATTTGACTTCTCTTTGTTTTGTGAGCTATGATGAGTTTTAAATATGGTGACTTTTTAAAAAAACAACACAAATAATGACTAATCATTAAAAAACTGCATATACCTTGCATTAAACAAAATCTGGCAAAATCCAAAATAAAGTGTGGGAAGTAACTTAAAATGTTATAATAAAGATATCAAATTACCTATAGATTATTATAATAAGTCTACAAAGTAGAATAGTATTTCTACTTCCCACCTTTTTTTTTTACTTGACAGGTAACTAATACAATTAGCAGGGGTTGTGGAAATACTATACTACAAAAGTATGCTGACAGAAAAATAAATGTCATGGCAGCCAAATGTTTTCTGCTTATTTAAAGGCTCATTTTATTTTTCTTCCCAAGTTGGAGATTTAGTAAGTTGGTTGGCCAGTAAGTCATCTTGCCAGGTATCTAGAAAATATTTACTAACTCTTCCAATATTTCCAGGCTCTGTGCTGGACTTTCAGACCAAAGAGAAGACTAGAGTATGACATCGCACTCTGCACACACACACAGTCAAAAAGGAACTCTAAGTAAACCATAATCAATGTGAAAAAGCTCTCTTAGATCTGTGAGAGTTGTGTGAATACAGATGAGAAAACACCTAAGGTATATTCATTTTGAAATCAGAGTATAAATTAACTGGGGAGCTTGCAGGGACACACACACACACACACACACACACACACACACACACACACACAGATGATAACATGCCCAAAAGAGTTCATCTTTGGAGAACTTTGAGAAACTTGATAGTGATATCAGGATATGTGGGCCTTGGGCAGTGCTAGGAGACCAGCAGAGGGGAGGCAGAGAACACCTAGCAGGTTGCCCCGGCAGCAGTTTGAATGTTATTCTCTAGGCACAAGTTCTCCAACTTGAGCTGCATCAGAATCACCTGCAGGACGTTTAAAACACAGATTGCAGGGCTGTACTCCCAGAGTCTCTCTATTTCAGTCTGTCTGGGTGAAGAAGACAAGAATTTGCATTTCTAGCTACTTCCCAAGTGATACTGATGCTACTGGAATCAAATTTGAGAACAGCTGCTGTAGGGGCTCGGTAACTGCTGAAAAACAGAGACAGACTCAGCTGTACACTGAGAATGACATCCCCTATAGAGTTGGGGAGAGCAGTTGAGGACTACTGCACCAGTCCAGGCTGAAGATGCTCAAGGCTTAGGCCAGGAAGGGGTGGTAAACCATATTGGATCTTTAAGTCTAATACTGAGGAAGGGAAAACATATTTACTGTAGGAACACTTAATCACCTCAATCTGACCGAAAAGTACATTTCCTAAATCTCCCTAATTTACATTGTAATTTTAAGCAGATGTCTAGCTGTCTCTTTTCTGCTTGCCCTGCTCTACTTCCTTCACTCCAAGCAGCCTCCCTTCTCCTTCCCCATTTGACCTCTATATTACCTAATATCTCTCAGCCTACCAAAGTACATGACTAAGATTCAGCGTCCACAGCAGGAATGAGAGAAGTGACCCAATTCAAAAGATGTTTAGCAGTAGAATTTGTAATAATTTTATATGTACACTCAATAGGATTTGGGATCTGATTAAATATGTAGGTTGAATGAGGGGGGTAGCAATTGTGATGTTCAAGGCTTTCACTTCGACAAGGGAGGAGGAAGTGCCAACACTGAAAAAGGACAAGAGAATGGGCATGTGGGGAGGAAAGATTTTCGTGTGGATTTGGATGTGTTGACTTGGAGGTCCTTAAGGTCATACAAGTGACAATAGCCAGGAGAATGTTGCTATGTGGGTCTTATGCTCAGGAAAGAGTTGTTGGAGTGGAGGAAGAGGCATGAAGTGGAGGAGGAGGGTGAGTCCATGTAGATCTTTGAATAACTAGGTCTTCAAGTGTAATCCAAGATGGGGGCAAGGGAGACACACTGTCACACAGACAAAATCTGCTATGGCAGGGCTTCTGAAGACCAATGACATCTTTCTTTAACCTTGAAGATGAATTTTTTTTTCAAGTGTGGTCTCTAGACCACTTGCAAGAAAATCATCTGGGTGATCATTATAATTACAAAAACTGAAGCAAAATCAAGCCCTACATTTGTAACAAGTTCTTCAGGTACTACTATGTACATTTTGGTGTGAGAGTCACTGGTCTGGGGCTTTCTTTAAGTTTTATTTTACTTAGGGAGACTCAGTCATTCACTCTTGAGCAGTTACTGTGAGGCATTCCTGAGCAGGTCTCTTATAAGACAATGTGGAAGGGGTCAGGGATGAGCAAAGACTTATATCGAGGATGAAAGAAATACTAGTGCTTATTTACCACTTCAGTGTTTCTGTGGTAGGGAGATGGTAAGGAAGGCAAGGATGTCTGTCTGTAATGTTCTGCAGGAACTCGGGGAGTGAAGCAATGCCATAGTGGGAGGGACAGAATGTATGTGCCAATGAGAAGCTGCCTAAGTGGGTAACCTTGCCCAAGGGGAGGAATAAGGCCTGCCAAAGACCAAGGAATCTGCTGTCAGGAAGATACCTTAAATGGTCTATGACAGGTTGCATTTCCAAAAATGGCTCAACAGTATTTTTGGTTCTGCATGCTCTTCTAGAACCTTACCACTCTCTTATTAAGAGACAGAATCAACGTTCCCTCCCCTTGAAACTGGGAAGGTCTTGTGGCTATCTTGACTAATAGAAGATACAGTTAAGTGACAGCCATCAAAAAATGACCCCTTTGTGTTATTGCATCTGCAGTGAGTTAAAGACTGGCAGTATACTTTATGTGGCTGCCCTTATTGTGGCAAATCACTGACAAAATTTAAATGCTTGAAAGCAATAGGTTAAGGTAAATATTGAAGAGCCTGGATACTTAATTATCTCAAGGTTATCTGTCCTTCCCTAAGTAGTTTTTTTTTTTTCTCAAGTCTCTAAAGTCTTTTTCTTTTTATCTGTCCAGATGGAGGTAGCAAATACAACTTCCTATTCAGCAAAGTCCGGCTATTGATAGCAAATGTCCTTTGAAAGTTAACTGTATCAGCCAAAAAAAAAAAAAAAAAAGAAAAAGAAAAAGAAAAGAAAGAAAGAAAATTTAGTTCTATTAAAAATTCACAGAGATAAAAAAAAAATTGAGCTCTGGTTATTGTTGTACACATAGAAGTATGTATTAGGTGGAAATCACCAGGACTCTTTTATTGCATGAGCAGTTGAAGGCAAAGCATGGGAGAAATGCTATTTAGGATTTTGTTTACAGATTAAAAATGAAAATGACATCTTACAATTTTACTAGTAAGGGTTTAGCTTTTAGAAAAAACAATTCTCAAAAGTGTTTTCAAACATTTCTTTTTCTAAGATGAAATCTTTTTAAGAATTACTGTTTTTGAGTATATAGCAATTATGGAACTAGAGTAGACATAAATGCAGTGATATATGAGACAGTTTTTCTCTAGGAAGCTTTTCCTATTCTATGGAACCTATCCTTGAAATGTTTTCAACTGTTGGAATTCCAGGCCCTTTTGGGAATCTGTGACAGATATGGATCAGTCTAGCAAAAAAATGCACATCCGTGTATAATTTTGTATACAATTTCTAGAGGGTTCATGGAACATTGACACCCTCAGTGAATACCTGGGGTGGAGGTGTGGGCCTCCATGAGTCCCTTGGTTAAGAATCTCTATTATCAAGCCTGAGACATCAAGAAGTTCAGAGGATTCCCCATCTTTAAATGACACTCAGGCTTAGCTTCTCTCCTGCCACCAATTCCAAATCTAGCTAAGTACCTACTTAAGGTACAAAATTACTTTCTGGCCTCCTCATACATCTGAGAAGAAAAGTGTAATGGGTTTCTTTAGCTGTCATTCTCCTTTCACTGTGGTTTATAGGGGGCTCTGCATGCTGTTCACCAACCGCCTGTTGAGTTGCTCCATCTGCTGGATGGACCCTGATCTCTGCATCCCGTCAGGAGAGGCTGCTGCTGTTGGACGCTGCCAGGTGGTTGTACGGTTCACGT
Organism: Eonycteris spelaea; assembly: GCA_003508835.1. NCBI lineage: Eukaryota > Metazoa > Chordata > Mammalia > Chiroptera > Pteropodidae > Eonycteris > Eonycteris spelaea. Next base: position 4,398,927 of record PUFA01000147.1, on the reverse strand, counting down.
GGTCCACGTAAAAGACCCGCCCATGGCTGTCAATACGAGCTTCCCAGTCTAGTGTATAATAAAAAGGCAAAAAGAAAAATGAAGAATAAACTACTGATCCATGTGAAACAGATACCACCTCTAGGTCTTTTACAGGTAGAACTCACCTTTGGTTATTCGCTGAAGATCAAACCCTGCTCACAAAACCTGCTATGGCTTCTGAGGCATTGGCATGGAATTGGCATTCCAGAAAAGAGTCTACTGGAGAACTCAGATTCTCTGCTGGGCTATTCTAAACAGTAACTGCAGTTATTTGAATATGACCTATGTTAAATTGTAATAATTTCTAAATGCAATGTCTAATGTTTATTTTATTTCTTTCTTTAAAAATTTCCATCCTGTCAATCTTGTTGGCTACTGAAATGACAGCTGGAAGATTAGAAATGTCTTTCAGTGAGAGCTGGCACTGAGATGCTGGGGAATTTTTTCTTTGCTAAATCTGATAGAAGGTAACTAGTCAGGGGAGGAAATAATGGCCCTCATATTAAAGCCAGTTTTAACTACAGTTCTAAATTACCACACATGATCTCTAATACTTAGTAATTTTAATTGATTGCCATTTGTTGAGAGAAAGAATACCTAAGGTTTCAAGCCATCCTTCTGATAAGTTGTAAATTCACAGTGAAAGCCATTTGTGGCTTTCAAATAGCTCTTGACAAAAAAAAACAAACAAACAAACAAACAAAACAAAAAAAAAACAAAAAAAAAAAAACCCCAAAAAACCAATAACAACTATTGACAGACATCAAACTTTTAAATACCTCTGTTGATAAACAACATTCCAACAGTACAAGTAACCAAAGACAAAAGTAAGTTCCTTCACTTTTCAAATTTAAATAATAATCCAAAAGGTAGAATCACAGATATACACAAATAGTACATGTATGAGCTGGAATGGAGGGGGATGGATGAAAAAAATTCTCAAAACTGAGGGGGCTGGCTGTTAATATATACATATCTGAGCTTAACATGGAAAAGCAGTGTCTGTTGTATAGAAATGGACAAAGCTTTTAGAGTCTACATATAAAAATGTGATAGAAATAACAACTTCATGATAAAGTTATGCTGAGAAATGAATTAGGCTAAAGGAGAGAAAGCTAAAATGACTGCAAATGAAGGAAAGCTATTCAGCCTTTTAAGTGATAAAAACATAGCTTTTGGCAATAGATCGCATAGTAACAATTCTATTGAAAAAATTACAATTCAGGTAATGCAACAGCAACTCTCATTTTTTAAATGAAAAACAATATATTTAGTATTTTTTTGAGGATTTAGCTATACATTTTATCAGTTTGTGAACATTATGACATATCTGACATTTATCTGAGGAATTGCCTAATAATGCCCAAAGAAAACCAAAACATAAGAAAACACCAAATTTAACTTATAAGACAAATTGAAGGGAAAATCTAGACAGATTGTATAAATATATTCTAGGATCTTTTGATTAAAATTAAAATTCTAGATAATCCAGGCATCAGCTGTTAGTGTAAATGTTATTGAGCTCGTTGATGAAATTGTATATATGTGTAACTACTTGGTAATTAATCTTGATCTACCAAATTTGAAATTTTGGTGATTTCAAAAATCAGACATTTTTTCCCCTTGAAACCTATGTGACTGTTATCCAACAAAGAATGAGCTTTAATCCTTGAAGCACATGGTATTAATCGATTCAATTGAACAAAATCCTCTTAGCACTCACTATGAACTAGAAACTATGGCAGGTCTTGAGGACACGTTGCAGAGTAACACATATGCCTGCCCTCCAGACACTCACAGTAAAGGAAGGATTCCTTCAAAGACAAGACACCAGTCTCCTAAATTATTTAGGAAAAAAAAAAAATACTAGAGAATTGTGTGGCAATAATAATAATTTCTCTCTGTAAGTTTCAATACTTCTAAATCATTAATGGAATAGAATGAAAGACAGACAGGCCCTTTTGTCAACATATTAAATATCTGGAATACATAGTATTAATTATATACTTATAAATATTCTGAAAATAATAGCTAAGTAGAATTTAAGATCTGCTTAAAGATAAACATGTTTTCTGGCTTGCTTTGTTAAAAATTAACTTTCACGTATTTTAAACCATATTGTAAACATAAAAAAATTGAATAGAACTTCAGGCCTCAGTATATCCTGATGGATGACACTGTAATATAGACAAAGACTCCTGAAAATGATATCTTTATGATGTTGAACAATTAGAGTAATTCATCTGGATCAAATTCATTTGTGATTGAAGGACCTATCACATACTAAATATATATTTTCCATGAAGTCTAAGGACAAAGAGCCTAATAATGTGTCATCTTTTAGTTATTTACTAACAAAAGTTAAAAATGTACTTTTTTTACTTTAATAACTTCAATATCTTGTTTGTAGTCTTACCTCTCTGTTGAACTTTAGTCACACCTCCAATTGCTTTCTTGATATCAGTATCTGGATGATGTTTCAAATATAACATAATCAAACCAAAGCTTCAGAGCTTTATCACCAAAACATTCTCTATCTGAAGCTTCCCTTCTCAACTCAGTTAAAGGCAACTCCATCATTCTAGGTAAAAAATTCTTGAAGTCTTCTTGACTCCTATCTTTCTCTCACACGTTACATCCAAGCTGTCAGCAAATCTTACCTACAAAATAAATGTCCATAATCTGACCACTCCCTCACCACTTACATGGCTCCTCTGCTGGCCCTAGCCACCATTGTTTATCACCTGGAGTCACTTAATAACCTTATGTTGGGTTTTCATGCTTCTATCCTTCCTCTTCTTAATTTAATGCCAACACAGTAACCACTTATATTTAAAATATAAGTCAGACAACACCACTTCTCTGTTCAAAACCCTACACTGTCCCCTTTTATCTAGAGTAAAATTCAAAGCCTTTAAGTGGTCTACAAGGCCCTAACGTGACTGGGCCTGATATCTCCCTACCTCCTCCACCTGCTCCAGAAGCACTGTCTCCCTGCTCTCTTCAAACCACTAGACAGGCAGTTCTTTTTGCTCAGAAAGCTCTTCCCCAATAATTGAGTGATAATTTCTTACCTTTCACAAAACATAGCATCAAATGTTGCCTTTTCAGTAAAGTTACCTGACCAATTTTAAACGGCAAACCAGCTACCACCACAAACTCTAGATACTTTTCTCTGCTCTATATTTGTTTTTTGATAGCACGTATCACCATCTAACATGCTAATACTTCTAATTTGTTCTTTTTTATTATCTATCTCTGCCAGATTAGACCTAAAACTCTACCAAGAGCAGGGTCCTTTGTTTTACTTACTTAAAATAGTACCTGCACAGAGTAGTATTCAATCAATATTTGTTGAATAGATGATTATCAGCAATGAAATCATCCATGTACTATTTGATTAAGAAAATTAGTTGTTATGCTTCACTATCAACTTTTATAATACTTTTCAGTGTCATGTGGACAGAAAATAAGAGAAAACCTATCTGGGGAAATTTGTTTTCATTATTTAAAGCAGTTTATATAAAGTAATTATTAATTAGTTATATTAAAATTATTTATAATATCTATATGTATAACTATTACATCTAGCATGGATTAGAAGTCAATTTGGTGATAAGTTATTTGTTATGGGGAAAGTGTTCCTTTCCTGGAGAAAACATGTTATAGATATTTTCAGATAAGTGATTAATTTGGAAGTATCTATAGTGGCACTTAAATTTTACTATTCATTATGGGTAGTATATTAATATTCATTCTATATTGATCAATCACCAATAAATAAACAAGTGTCAAAAGTTAAAGGACATAATGTTGGTTGGCTCACCTCCCAAAATATAGTGTTCTTTTAAATACCTACAAATTAAAAGTATTCATGTTTATCTAACTGATAAATTATAATTGAACAGGAGAAAAAACTATGTGAATGCAAAGCTATTATTACATTACCAAGAATAGATTGAATTAAAGAATAATTATTTCTCCTTTTGAAAACTGTTACCACTTAATGTAATGTTAAAGAAACATCGATTCCTAGCATCTAGAAGAATTTGCAGTTGTAGAATGTTTTCAAAACCTTAAGATTATCTTTGTTGAAAAAACACAGCCTAAACCAAAACGAGATGTTGAAGAACTCACATGAACATTAATGCGATGCTAAGTGGTGTGTCAGTTCCTTCTATTACAAATTTATTATAATGGAATAGAGTATAAGATTAAAGCTAGAAGCATTTACAAAATGAGAAATTTAAAGTTTTACTTTACAAATTAGAATAACGAGTCACTGAGAGAGTAAATGATTTTCCCAGTTCAAATGACTAGTTGGATAAATAATTAATTACATTCTATATAGTTATCAAGAGAAAATGATATTGAATTCTATCCCTAAAGATGATATTTTGTCTGGAAACCACTAAGAACTACAGAGGAAGTCTGAGGCCGTCAGCTATTGATGCAAGTTATAGTAAAAAAAAAAAAAAATGCAAGTTCATGGGTCCTGGTGGATTGAAATGTTTTATTACATGGAGATGCTTATGAATAACAAGCCAATGGAAAAGAATAAGATTATTTCATCTTGAACCACATTAAATATAAGTTGGTAAAATTTTGGGAATTAAGGGTTATGTACAGATTGCAAGGACTAGTCAAGTCTTACAAAAAATGCTCTTAATTTCAGAAATTGAGGGGTACTAAAATACTGGACTGTCTCTTCAAGATCACATGTCACTATTAAAAGACAGGACAAACAATTTTTATAGTAGGCGCCATATTGTTTTTTGATAACACTGTTAAGGTATGAAGTTGAGGAAGAGTTTGGATGTTTACATACAAGTTTCATATTGTTCTATTTAGAACTTAATTAGGAAGAAGTAAGACATAGAGTTTAAAAAACTAAAGCATTACTTGTGGAAGAGGCTCAATCAATTGTTGGGTAGTGATGATGTTCAGGCCTCAAGGAAGGAAGCTGGCTTACTGGCTGGGAATTATGGACAAGTATAGGACATTCACCTATGAACAGATAGTCAAGACATTCAGGTTTACTCATTTGCGTGACAATGTCATAAAAAAGCATGACTGTAAAACAGACTATTACAGAAACAAAACCGAAGGTGGGTAATCTATTTTTGTGTCTATTCACTACATTTATAGTCATTCATGAGAGAGAGTTATTAGAGGGAATTGTTTTTTTAAATCCCAAAAGAAAATAGCTGAATATTTCATGATTATGATCTATGTGACATAGACTAACATGTAGGATCAGGTTCTGATGTGAATTTTCTTGGTGAAAAGGTGGCCTCAGTAAATGACACTAAAGAAAATTAGCAGAGCTTGACTTTAGCTCAGCAAAAGAAATAGGCCATGTTTGAGGGAAGTGCAGCATTTCTACAGTTACATAAAAGCTCAGTGGGCCCATGCAAAATGATTGCTCCTTGCCTGAATAGGTTTCACCAGAGGGCTACCAAGAAATGTTTTTCAGATTTTGATTTTGGAATGAAACTCTTACGTGGTGCCTTTCTAGGATGGGGTTCAGAAACCGGTGCCCAAGAAGGTAAATTCCCATAGGAATGGAAGCTAGGGGTTGGAGTGAGGGACCAAAGAGATATGGAATTTTGTGATTGTTCAGGTTATTTTGAGGAAGAATCAGGCAAGTCGAGGTGCACTGGAAAGAGAAAATGGACAAAAGACAAAGGAAGTATAAATAAAAGGCAGGAAGAGTGAGAAAGAAAAACTTGAAACTCAGAAGTGGCATAGAAGAAGAAAGATGAACATGGAGAAATTTTGGAAATAAACATATTCTCAGAATGCTTTCCCTGTTATTATGAATATAGCTAATAGTATTGTCAATCAGACTTATAATAAACTGAACAATGTTCTAAAATGGTGTTCCTATTTCATGATGTCCTTAGGTCATGGTAACAATAGGTGAAGAGTGGCCATGTGGTTGAAAGGCTTACAGCACCAGCAATTGCATAGGCAATTGCTCTTGGTCTTTGGATAGGTAGAGAGACACAGGTCATGAGATAGACCCCATTCAGACTGGTGTCCCAACTTCCCACTGCCTCATGTATCCTGATCCTGGCTTTCTTGCAATAACCCTTATTGGCCAGAGGACAAAGATCAGGACTTCTCCTTCTTCTGCCCATCATGAATGATGCAAATATCAAGTGTTCCATTATCACATGGGTAAAAAGGAGAGAAATTGTGAAAAACAGTCGTTAAGATCTTTGTGAGATCTCAAATCTTTTCCAGAGTGTCCATACATGAAAAAGGTGATTATTTCTTCTCATTCTAGATCCATAAAACTGATTTAAAAATTAAAATAAATTAACTAGGAAAGAAGTTAGATGGATTTAATCTAGTAGTTTAATTCGCAGAGCTAACTAGAAAACAAAAACAGACAGACATTAAGGAACAAGGCTTCCTTTTAAACATTAAATATATTACATGGTTTCTTGTGCAAAATCTGGTATGTTACTCAAATCCTTAGGATCCTCTGAGACTGTAAGGAAAGTCAAGGAAGGTGACCCTCATGTCAGTGCACAGCTCCTTGTAAACTAATTCTTGTTTCAAAGATGGGCTCTGTTTTTAGTCTGTCTTTATACGTGGTTAGTGTCAGAAACTAAAAAACAATGGTACAGCTGTTATGTCACCAGCTGCTGTGTTTTCAGTTTAGTTTAGTTGATAAAAAATCAACAAACTTATCTCTCACAATTAGTTCAAGCAATCAGGTTAATTACACCTATAAGCTAGTGGAAATATTGTCACTTGCTGTGGTTAATGGAGCAGAGTTCATCTGCTTATGAACCCCAAGAAAATGCAATAATGTAACTGATGCAGGTCAGCCAAGTGAAAGGTTGGAGAACATAGAAGAAGCAAGCGATTTTGTTCTGTAGAAGGCCATAGGCTCACACAATCACTCTTGCCTCAATCACAAAGCAAGTTTTCAGACCTCAGAACTTCTGAGAGGGAGACATATTCTATTTGAAAGTTAGTCTTGCTGCTTATTTGCCTGGAAGAACCCTCACTCAAGGAGTGGCCAAGGGCTTTACAAGTACCACCCCATTCAGTCCTTCCAATAACCTTTGAGGTAGATTCTACATTTACACCCATTTTACACATAAGCGTGAGGCATTTATATAACTGGTTAAGGTATCATGACTAGGAAGTGGTAGGACTGAATATAATAAACCCAGGAGACCTGACTCTATGACCTGAGTTCATGATCACAGCATTATATTGCTCTTTTTATTTTATCTGCAGAAAGTTTTTAAAAACTATTTTATACTGAGGTTAAAAACAGTTTTAAAACTGTTTTATAGAAGGAGCAAAAATTAAATAAAATAAAGAATACCTCCTCCATAAACTACTATGGATTCATCTATCTGGGCATGTATAGTCAGTCTACCTTGGCGATGGCAGTGAGAGAATGTGAAATCTTAGAAGTCATGACAAGGGGCAATGGTGATTCTAATCCAAGAAGAGGGCCTGCATATATATATCAGGTAGGTTGTGTTGAAGTCCTGCTTTCTTTGAGCATGGGCCAGTGAGGGACAGAAACACAATTCTGACACTGTTAGCTCATGACTTACTACTAAGGGAGGGAAGATTGGCTGAGAAGTCAAGTGGCAACGTGTGTGCAGCCTTCGCAAGATCAACAGTCCTTCTCAGAAATCTTCCTATTGCCCCTGGTGACCACTGTAAGGAAGTGTGCAGGTGTTTCTTAACTTTTCCTGAGTTTACAGTCTGCAGAACTCAGAAATTTAGAAATTTCTTTAGAAGTTGCCCTGCAAACACTTTCACTATGGTTCTGAAATACCTTCCTATTTTTTTGTTAGGGCAGCTTCCCTGCTGGACAAGGGCATGCCATTGCCATTTTTTTTTCTTTTTTGGTTTTGTAAACATGTTTTTAAATAAATGTACACTGAATTATTTTTTAATTAATAATACATGAATTGTCTTCAAGCATGGTGGTCAAAATATACCCCACAGGCTAAATGGTTGACAACTATGAACCCAGATTTATTTTTGTATGGCTCTGAGTTAAGAATTGTTATTACAATTTTAAATGTAAAATTGTTAGAAAAATAAGCTTTTGGTGAGACCAGTTGCTTACCTTTGTCCCTTGATTCACAAAACCTGAAATATTTACTATCTGGCCCTTTACAGAAAAAATTTGCTGACCTCTGGTCTAAAACATCCCTAATAGCTCCTAGTTATACCTTTTTATGTGTGTAACCCCAAATCTCCTTATACTGTAATTATTTTTGTGTTATAATTAATGAATACCTCCCATATGTTTCTGATGTCTATTTATCTTCCAGCATATAGCATTGGTCCAGAACAAAGAAGAGACTCAAAATATCCTTGTTAATTAAAGAAATTGTTCATCCCATTTTCGTTTTCATGGGTGCCTTTCCATATTGTATGCTATTATAATGTATTATATGTCACTTCAGTTAATTGCATATCACTATGGTTTTCCTCCCTGTTTTTCTTTCTTTACCAATTTTCTTGCATTTATCCTTATCACATGTTCCACACATCCTTTCTCTGAAATGTATAATAGAACATTGTTCAATGCTTAAAATTATTTTCTGTGTGCTCACTTTATTTCTTGTAAAAATGTGTAGGTGCCAGGCATTTGTCGAAGGGCTGAGAATTCAAACATAGAAAAGATACAGTTCTTGCCCTTCATGAATTTACAATCTAGAGACAATACCACCACATTTTGTTTGAAGGCTAATTTAAACAGCAGAATAGACAAAATAGCAGAATCTACATTTTTCTCTCTTAAAACAACTGAATTCTTTCATAGTTATGTATCTTGAACTATTTCCTTCTATGTCACTGTCATTTGATTGGAAAATAGTTCCCAATTCTGGATAAGAAAATTAATTTTATATATGATTCCAAAGGCATAACTAAGAAGGACTATCTTTTGTTAAAATACAGAATACATTTTAAAACTAAAAGTGGTTGCTTTTGATTTAGAATATTGCTTGAAACACAGCTATTTATATATTCAGGTTATTCCCTTCCATTAGACAAAATAGACCAAAAAAAAAAATCAAAATACCACCACCAACAAAACCAACAACAATAACGAGAACTGAACAGACAGAAATAATGACAAATATGTGTAGGCTATACTTATCCATATGTAGACAAGCTAATTAAATTCTAAAACAGAGGTAAAATCAATGTTCTTTAACTTACATTTAAATTTATTGCTAACCTTTAGTAAGTTTTTGGAAGTCAGCAGATATTTAAACATCATCCACCTAATAATTATGTTTATTTCTGCATATATCATATGATACTAACTTTGATGCTCTGATCGGAGCCAAGAGAGGAAGGATAACATGTACATTAACCAGTTCTGATGCTTTGTTAAACAGAAGCACACATTCAAGTGCATGCTCACATGTGTGCACTAGCTGTAAGTTTTGGTGTATATCCAAGAGCTGGTGGGGTCTCAGCTATTCATAATCACGAAAGCTTACACACACATATATATAGGACAGGCATACACATTGCAGCAGTATTCCATTTGGGACTGACCCTCTAACCCTTGTTCTTAAATCATTTTGGTAAGACCTGTGTCTCCCTGGTGGTCCTATTTTCATTCTGACCAGCTTTGAGGTCTAACCTTCTCTCCGATTGCTTGGCCCTGCCACGGGGAACTCCAGACGGTCAATGGCTCTTGCCATGCTCCCAGCGGGGGTGGCTGGCTGGTCTTGCCATGGCCCAGGTCCATTTAGAGACTCTGGGTCCAGCTCCGGGCTCTGCACAGAGTCGGGTACCGACTCGAACGCGCTGTTCTCCTCCTCCTCCTCATCTTGCGAGGAGAAGACTGTGCTCTCGGAGATCTTGGCACTGTCCACGGGGAGAAACGAGTATGACTGGTGAACCTGCTACTATTGTAGCAGGAGGGGCTGTAGCAAGAGGCGCTGTAGCAAGAGGCGCTATAGCAAGAGCTGCTATAGCAAGATGTGCTGTAGCACGAGGAACTGTAGCAAGAGGGGCTACAACAGGACATGTCACAGCCTTCACAGTTGTGGTCTCCCCCTTGCCTGGGGCTGGAGTCGCTCTCACTCCCCGTGCTGGGGAGCAGGTCACCATCCGGGACCGGGCTGTTGGCTAAACCAGAGTGGACAGGGGGCGCCATACTAGGAGTAGCCCCCTCCGGGTCCTCTCCACCCTCTTCCAGGGCAGGTGGCTCAGCAGCTACCGTGTCCACCTCGCTGAGCCCATCCTTCTCCGAGGTGTTCTTGAGGGTGGACTCTTCCTCAGCACTGTTATTGTCTGTGGCGCTGCTCCCTTGGGCCGAGGGCATACTGTGCAGGAGGGTGTGGATGCGAATGTAGTGGGTCCGTGGGGTCTCTGGCTCGCCGCAGGCAGATGCAATCACAGTCTCCAGCTCCGACACAGGCAAAGAGCACGGCCTGCTCTTTCTCTTTACCGAGGTGCGCAGCTGCAGCCTGTTCTCCGGCTGTCCAAAGGTAGACACATCCTCCCCCTCCTCCTCCTCCTCCTCCTTCTCCTCCTCTTCCTCCTCCACCACCTGTCTCTTTTCCTCCTCTTGCCCCCAGCCAAGCTCTCTGTTAACACTTCCTCTGCCACAGGATCCCCATTGCTGCCTGGGGCTTCGTTGTCATCCAGCAGCCCCGGTGGAGGTAACTCCCTTCCCAGGTCCAGCCCTGTGGCTAGCTCTTCGGCACTCAGAGCGGGCTCGATGTCCTCTTGCCCCAGACCCAAGGTCTCCCCAACCTGGTCAGGTCCCACAGAGACTGTATGGTCATCTCCTGCCTCAGTGGTACCTGCCGCTTCCTCAACCAGTTTGGCAAGCTCCAGGCTCTCCTCCCGGACAGTGTCCACAGCACTGTCCTCCCTTGGCTGGTCTGGCTTCAAGCTCCCAAGGGCCTCTGGTACATAGTGAAGAGGCTCCCATGGCTGCTTGCCACCAGGTTGTTCATGGGGCTGTCCTGAATTTCCACTGACTCAGCTTCCATACTCAGGGAAATCTCTTCATCATCTGCAGATATAGAGGAAAACTCCATGTCATTTCTTCAATAAGACCGCATTTAGTGTTAGTGTACTCTGTGGAACATGAACATGTAAGCCACCCTAAGAAATTTTTGTTAAGATATTGGATGTAAGGGTTGATGAAGGCTTCTCATTGGCCAGTACTCAACTGAAAAATTCTATAAGAATGTGTTCTTCTGGAACAACTAATCCTAAAATTTATATGCAACCACAAAAGACTTCAATAGCCAAAGCAATCTTGAGAAAACTAAGCAGAGATATCATACGCCCTGATTTCAAATTATACTACAAAGGTACAAAAATCAAAACAGTCTGGTAATGGCACAAAAATAGACATATAAATCAATGGAATAGAGTAGAATGCCCAGAAACAAATTTTCACTTATATGGTTAATTAATCTATGACGACAGAGGCAAGAATATACAATGGGGTAAAGACAGTCTCTTCAATAAGTGGTGCTGGGAATACATGCACAAAATGAAACTGGACCATCTTTTTATATGCAAAAATAAACTCAACATTTTTCAGAGTTTAAATTTTTTTAGATTAAAGACTTAAATGTAATACCTAGAAGAAACTCCTAGAAGAAAACCTAGGCAGTAAACTCTTTGACATTTGTCTTTCCAATACCTTTTTGGGTATGTTTTCTTGGGCAAGTTCAACAAAAGCAAAAATAGACAAAAGGGGCTACATCAAACTAAAAAGTTTTTTTCACAATAAAGGAAACCATCATCAGAATGAAAAAGACAACCTACAGAACAGGAGAAAATTTTTGTAAATGATATATGTGATAAGGGTTAATATCTAAACTATATAAACTACTTATACAACTTAACATAAAAAATCAAGCAATCTAATTAAAAAATGGGCAGAGGACCTGAATAGACATTTCTCCAGAGTGTAGGTGGCCAGAGACATATAAAAATATACTTAACATTGGTAATCATCAGGGAAATGCAAATCAAAACCATAATAAGATAGCATCTTACACCTGTCAGAATGGTTATCTTCAGAAAAACCAAGAAATGACAGTGCTGGCAAGGATGTCAAGAAAAGGGAACCCTCAGCGCTGTTGGTGGGATTGCAAATTGGTGTAACCACTATGGAAAAAAGTATGGGATTTCTCAAAAAATAAAAATGGAACTGCCATATGACCCAGCAATACCACTTCTGGGTATTTATCTGAAGAAAACAAAAATGCCGTGTCCAGCAAGTGGCAAATCTTGCCACATCCAGTGTTGCCCTGGAAAATAATTCTGAGTGGGAATGGTGGAAGATTGAGAGAGAAAGAAGACAGAAAGCTGGGATCAGGAGGCCTAATATGCACTGATGATGGAGTAGCGAGTGATTTTATTTTTGCAAATTGCTTTTATACAAGAGCATACATTTGCTGCCTAAAATAAGATTATCCCCACCCAACCTACACATCATACTATAATCATTTGCATTTCCGTAGATCATCCCCACCCTACACACCCTGCTGTAATCATTTGCATTGCAACACCACATTGTTCATTGTTCTCGGATTAGTTCCTACTTCCCCATTCTTAGGAGAATTCGTAGAGGTGAGGCAACCCTTGGTTGGCCTCACAGATTGCACGGAACTTGTCAGTTTACAACCTGCTCTCCACACAAAAACACAAATTCAAAAAGATATATACGCCCGTACATTCATTGTAGCATTATATAATAGCTAAGATATGAAAGCTATCCAGATGGCCATTAGTAAATGAATGAATAAAGAAGATGTGGTATATATACATAATGGAGTATTACTCAGCAATTAAAAAGAAAATGAAATCTCACTTGTGACAACGTGATTGGGCCTAGAGGGTATTATGTTAAGTGAAATAAGTCAGAGAAAGACAAAACCATATGACTTTATTAAGTGTAGAATCTAGCAAAACAAAACAAATAAACAAGACAAAAATATCCATAGATATACAAAACAAGCTGGTGGTTGCCAAAGGGGAGGGAATAGGAGGATGGGGATAGGTGATAGGATTGAAAAAAAAAAAAGGCTAGTCTTCCTCCCAAGTGCTTGATCCTATTCCCTTTATTGTGACCATATGATTTATTGTCTGAACAGGACATGATTGAGAGTGAAAGGGGGCATTATTAATAATAAAGCCAGGACAACAGGCAAAAATAGGACTGTACCCCAATAGGACTTGGGAGAAAAAAGAATAAGTTCTTATTGTGTTAATGACAATTTGCAGGCATAATATATTTCTGAATTCTGTTTCAATGGAATTCAATTTTTGGTTAAAATACCCAAAGCTTAATGCTACCCTAGTTCTAGGCACATAGGAGGTACTCAACAATGTGTCCTACTTAGAAGACTTTGGAGATGGGGGAGGGCTGTTTACAGTTTCTTGCTAATCTCAGGCAAAGTTATTTATACTTTTCAGCATATTTTGTATAAACTGAGTCCCCTAGAATGATAGAATGGGTAAGTTGGGTTCTTAGGCAACTAGACAGTAGAAAAGAGCTAGATAATGGAAGAAACCAGTCATTCGGACTAAAAGCCTTCCAATATTTGGAGATTATTGAGTGGAAGATTAACCAAGTCTCCACACCAAGCAACTATTCAAGGAGTTGCAGCTATAATTTACCTCTATCTCCCCCAGATGCGAACTTCCCATTTCAAACACACTAGTGCAATAAGGCTGTCCTTACTGATATACTGAAGGAAGAGTCAGTTTTATTCTCAGAATACAAAAAGGTTAAAATTGAAAGATAAAAACAGTCATATTTTCTTACAATCTGCATTGTATATTGGGCATAGAATAGTAAAATTAGACTTAATGAGTGAGCAGTGATAAACTTCAGACACTGAGTTCTCAAGGGCATCATTAGTTTTAACAGCAACTCATAAGCGACCTAGGAGAACCAAACAATTTTCAGCATGATCTATACTTAGTATGGAGGTTGCAAGAAAAGAGCAAAAGTGTAATTAGAGGCCTCTCATCATTCTTATTTGGAAATATGTTTTGCCATGAAAAACTGAATGCTGTTTGATTGAAATCTTCTGTTCAATCTATAGTTTTAATTTTTTCCTATGGAATTGTAAAAATTCATTGTTGCGTAGTTCTTCAACAACATGACATGTACCAAATTTATTCATGTTCACATTCTTCATTCATTCATTTATATATGCAATGATTAAACACCTACTGAGCACTTATGATGTGGGTGTTGGAAATAAAATAATAAATTATATATCACTCTATACCCACATTGGCTTGTTGTCAATCCCCACTTATCTGTCTAATCCTCTACCTTTTGGTCACCAATGATAAGGACCCTCTCTATCAAGGGGACAGGAACCTGGCTTTCAGATGAGATCACTGACTTCTAGGTCTCAAGTAGAAAAGACAGAGAATCATAAAACCTAGGAAATGTCTGGAGAAAACCATTGTTATTATATTTAAGAGAAAGATACCACACTGTGACGTGAAGCTAGGATAAGACATAAAGTTCATACTGAAAATACCTGGGTGGATGGAGGAAGTGATCTCAAATCGAAATTGCAGCTGTCCACTAACATGATCTGTTGGAAGCCTGCGTCCAAGTGTGTAGCTGACCACTCTATCCCTAGAAGAAAATAAGCACTATCACAGATCTGGTCAATATCTCTTTTTAAAGACTATATAAGAAGGTGATACCCAGGGCAGCCCTGCTATTAAGATCTCCTCAGGTACCTATGAGATGGTCTTAAGGTAAAGACAGGATGTACCTCTGATCAACAGCAATGAAAAACTTTAAGAATATTCTTACCAAATACTGTAAAAGGAGTCAGCAAAATACAACCCATGAGTCAAATCTGGCCCACCACCTGTTTTTGTATGGCCATGAGCTTTTTACATTTTTAAATAGTTGCAGAAAAAGCAAAATTAAAGTAATATTTGTGACACATGAAATTTATATGAAATTCAAATTTCAGTTTTTCACCAATAAAAATTTTATTGGAACACAGCTATGCATATTAGTTTACTTATTGTCTAGGGCTGCTTTTATGATGCAAATGATAGAGTTGAGTAGTTTGGACAAAGAACTTATGACCTACAAAGCCTGAAATATTTACTAATGGACCATTTACAGAAAGTTTTCCAACCTGTGTTCTAAAGAAAAAAAGACATGGATATCTTCGCTTGCTTTTTCTGTGCATGTTGACATTTTCCAAATATACCCTTAATAATGGGCAGTGCTAGCAACAGATTCATGTTTGCAGTATATATATATAATGTCTAAGAAAGGATGCTGTCATGGTTACTGGAGACATTGTAGAATGCTTCAGAGAGGGACCTGTTGCAGGATGGAGCAAAGCAAGATTTGTGTGCTGTGTTCACTGGCTTGTGACTTCCAATTATACCTACTCCAGGGTCCCACACAGACACCCTGAAACTCTCACTTGGATTCTGGCACCATCCTCTCTGCCCACTCAAGGTAATTTCTTAATTCCTGAGAAGAAATTATCCAAGGCAATCAACCTGAAACTTTGCTTTTATAGTTTCATCAGTAACGTAGCTTCAGCAGAGTACACTAACCTTTACCTTGGCCTAAATAGAAAGAGTAACTACCTCGAGATATTCAGGAATTAATAATTCCTGTGTTTCCAGTAATAACAAGGACATATTTCAAAACCAACTGTACTCAGGTGATTCTGTATTAATTCCATTTATTCATTTGTGACATTCAAATAAAAAGATAAATCATTGCTTGTAGTGTTTAATGTTTCTTTTCAGAAGATATCAGTGCTATGAAACAAACAACATGTATTCCAATGGTCTACTGACTTAGTATTTTTTTTTTTCTTTTTTGGTAAGCCATGGTTTAGTATTTGAACTTCCTTGGAAGTCTATTAAATAAAGCATTATACAAAGGAAAAATAGAATGAGCTATATTGTTTATTTATAAAGGGCTTTGGTTAATATTATGAAGTAGGTCTGCTATGACCATGAAAGACAATCCTGAATCTAAAACTTAGTCGAAATCAGGGGAGGCCCAAAGACAGTCAGACAATTAAACAAAAATTAAATTTACTATGCTTTGCATTTGCTTTACAGACTTTTTTCCTTTGTATTCCACCCTGTTATCAACAAATATGTTTTTAGTCTGTGCCATGGAAAAAGTGCTACAGTTGATACAAAGCATGTAAATCATAGTCCCTGCCTTAAAATAGCTTATATCTGGCTGAGAGTATAAAGCAAGATCACTAAATAATAGTTCAAGGTAGCAAGTGGTATTTCTAACATGCAGCTGAGGTGGTTGAGGTTAGAGGACTTCAGAAGAGGCAGGGGCCCAGGTGAAGGAATCAAGGGAGCATTGGAAATGGAAGTGCACTTGTGACTGGAGAGGAGGGAAGAGGAGCAAATGTCTGAAGGCAGGGAGATGGAGAGAGAAGATGCAACAAAGGTTTCCAAAGCAATGCATTGAGGGGAAGAGGATATGGGAATTGTATTTGCGGAAGGCATAGGGAGGCTGTGGTGTGAAGTGGATTTGCTTTTGTTTTGGATGCACCCTGAGGTTCTGCCATGGCCCAGGCCTGATTGGCCACTGCTTCAGTGGCCATCACCCCAAAGCCCTTTTTCTACATTGGGACACCTCTAGAATGGGCAGCATTGCAGAAGTGGTCTCCACGGTCTGTGGAAAGCAGCAGTCCTTGAAGGAAGATTCGCTCACTCAGACCTCAGGGAGTGATCTATTATTCCATCAGAGGTAGTGAGAGGAAAGCACCTCTGTTGCTTCTTTTTAGTTAGCATTTAAGGTCAATTATACTCTAATATGAGTTCCTCCTTTTTCTTGTGTGGTAAGAACACTGTGGGAAAATCATAGCTTACCTTGTTCTGGTAGGGGAGGTGTTCTGGTAGGGGAGGTATTCTGCAGGACAATTAGGTAAAGAAAAGAGGCAACAGCTTTGACATACAAAAAGTGCTCAACATGGAAGAGCATATGGGTTCTTTCTGTGGTTGTAGCGAGCAGGGGGAGGGAAGTTTAGTTCAATAGACACTAAATGAATTTCTAATACACATTAGACAGCAGTATGCTCAGTACTGGGGTATAAAGAATTCTACCTAGACCTTCTTTATGGCTTCCAATGCACCCTCTGGCAGAAGTGTTACAGCTATGAAAGAAGACAGTAGGACAAAGAAGAGAAATGAAAAGTATGGTCAATGATAATTTTGAGAATTGATCCCAGGAACCTTTTGAGGTGCCTATTGCAGGAGAGGGCATTTGGACATTGAAGAGAGGCAAATGTGGATTTGAACTCTGGCTGTATTTCCATTAGTAATTAGCCTACCTAAATCACAAATAGGTAATTATTCATCTTACTTAAGCATATGAATCCACATATGGAGGAATGATTATAGCACCTCAGTCCCAGCTCACAAAGAAGACTAAATTAAATAACAATTATCACAAGGAATATCATTCCTTTCTGAGTTCCTACCATGTGCGAGGAGCTGCTTTATATTCTTTATGTACATGTTTTGTTTGTTTGTTTGTTTGCCTGTTTAATCCTTACAGTCATGAAGAGAAAGTGCAAACACTGTTTGACACATGGCTGTAGCTCCATGATGTCAGCTCCCCTTGGCTTGAGAGTTAGCAGCATGTCTTTGTACACACAGCTGTGCATGTGCTATAATGTTCTAGTTAAATGTCCTTGTGGTAACCATTAGTGAGTCCAAAGTTCTTCTAAAAAATTAAGACACTTTGAGATTCTGCACAATCTTTCTCATTCCTTTGATATCATTCTAAGAGTCACATCATATTGAAGCATATGTTTATGGCCAGAGAGCTATACCTAGTGTTTTCAAATATAGTTGCTATTACCTAAGAAAATGCATATTACATGTAAGGTTTTATCTGCTCAGGGTTCACTTTAATGAGAACCATGAATGGACACGAATGTAAAAGATATAAAACACAGAAAATATTTTTATATACAACTAAATTATGTGAGCAACATAATTGCTGTCGTTCAATGAGAATTTATGCTTTTAAAATTTCATACATATTATTTAGCATATTCTTATAAATACTAAAGTTTTCTAAGGTACCCTAGTAACCCAGCATTTCATCTTGTTATGGAACTGTCACAATGATTAAATCCTATACACAAGGCAAGCATACAAATGAAATAATATTCTTCATAGTAAAACAAATTTTAATTTCTACCTGTATAGAAAAATTCTCCATTAAAGGCTTCTTTCAACATTGTGTCTTAGAATTTATATCATCTTGCATCACTAGCCGGTGGTACACAAACAAGGGGAAAGGAAAGGGCTTGTTTAATTTAATGTTGTGGCTTGAGCATCATAATGAGAGAAGCCAAAGAAATTTAACACCATCATTTTAGATTGAGTCTCTTTGAGACTATATTGCTGCAGCTTGAGGGCTCCTTTAGTCTGCTGGCTGAAGCCTAGATACTGAGGTCTCAATCACATGTTTACCCTATAGCGTGTCTTTCCAGGAGTCTCTGAACTGGCATCGAAAGCTTTCCCAAGAACGCTTGATGATAGGGCGGCTCTTGGCAAACTTGTCCTTCACCTCAATTTCCAGCACGTCAGTGGGCAATGACACAAAGCTGAATTGCTGCAATGAAATAATATGTCACATCAATTAACTGAGAGGTGTGAGGTCTGGCCAATTTCCAGTCTATCTGCCTTGGATGAAGTTATTGTAAGACATCCTAGTAGCAACATATATATCAAGGCCTTAGAAATTCTGCGAGCCATGTTTATTCAGTAAATACATAATGGCAACAACGAGGTATACTTCTTCAGTGCTTAAAAGTAAGGTTATTTTCTAAGACTCAAATAATAAAACCAACTCACCTTAAAAAGAAAGAATGCTACTAAGGTCTCGCCATACTTGACTACAGGTATTAACATGCTTAAAGTAAGAAAAAGCACAAACTCACATTTAATTAAGAAAATGCACTTTAATTCAACAATTCAAGATTTTTTTTCACTATTAGAATGGCAAAGATTTAAAAAGACTAATAATACCCCATGTTCTTGAGAGTGGGAAAAGACAAGAACTCGCACACTGTATCAATGGGAATGTAAATTGATTTGAACTTTGGGAAGGGAATAGGCAGTATTTATTGTCATTTAAGCTGCAGATTCCCTTTAAAGCAGAATTCTACTTTTAGGGATTTTCCCTCTGGATTAACTTGCACAAGAGTGTGCCAAGTATATATTTTATAGGAATGTTCATCAGAGCATTATTAACAACAGCAAAAGACTAGAATAGAGAGGCCAAACGTGTTATCAATAGGAAATCAGCTAAAATGAAGAATCTTCAATCTTTGAAACAGAGAACTCTGCTGTAATTAACAAAGGAAATATGCATTGGTATGAAAAGATACTTGACAAACTAAGTGAAAAAGCAAGGCATAGAAGAATATGAAGAGTGAGATTTGTACTTAGACTACAGAGAAAATGCCTGGAAGGGTGCATTCCAAACTGAACTTTTAATTTTCATGATAAATTAGTTTTAGTTTACTTGTATACAATTCCTAAGAACCAATCATTCCTGATACTGACAAAACAGACTTTATGGACATGCTAAACCTGAGGATCAAATCCTCTAAGAAGACCTATGTGAGTGAGGGTCCAGCCCCCATAACCATATCAGGTCCTCAAAATTTCTATAATTTGGTACAGTAATTCCATTGTTAAGTGTATTATAATGGACCTCCTAACCTAAATGCTCAACAATAGGCTAGGTACATTATAGTATATGCATATGATTCAATAGCTTATAATTTTCTAAATTAAATAACATTATGATTATACATATGTATACAATACAATCACAACACACTAAATTATAAGATAGAAAAATGCTTCTTTTAGGTGATAAGAGCAGGAAACATATAATTCATAATTACAATAATATAAATGATATGAATAGAAAAAAGATGAGAAAGAATTACAAGTGTTTTTTTTTCTTTTACTTTTCCCTGTTCTGCATCAAGACTTCCTTCCTTCTTATTCCCAGTTCCACCCTCGTTGCTAAGCCTTAACAGCAAGTGAGGTGACTGAGAGAAAGGTTAGCCTCATCCCAAGGGTCCAAATTAGGAGAGAACTCACAATGTTTGCTGATTTTCACCAGCTTTTATTAAATTAAAAAATGTATTCATTATGTAAATTTCCTTATTGCTTAAGTCAATTTGCATTTTCTCATCAAAAACATCCTAAACTGAAACATTTATAGATACAGAAACCACACATTTCAGATTTCCAGCATAGTTCTCTTCCCAAGAAATTTAATTAATTTTAGGGAAGGCAATTCATTAAGTGTCAAATTAAATATGATTATTTTATTTTTTTGTAAGACAGTCTATTGAACCTGACATTAAGAATGTATCTGCACACCTGAAAATTTTATAATTGTATTAATAAATGTTACCCAAATAAACTTAATTAAAATTTTTTTTAAAAAAAGAAATGAAATATACCAAAGTTAATCCCACTAAGACTATGTCAAACTAATATTTTAACATAGAACCAAAAAATGGATCTGGAAAGATTCTGGCATGTAATATGATTAATCCAATAATATATCTATGTTATTTAAAAGAAAAGAATGTATCTGCATTATTTGCCACATTTTTGTTATAGATCTCAAAATAAATTTAACATCCAAATATTCACTTTACTGCATGTTAGAGCCTCTAATTACTAAAGGAATTTGTTTGGTAGCACTAATAAGAAAATAAACATTTAAAACATATATTCTGCTATAAATTAACATACAGTAATAAAGCAACTTTTAGGCTAGTTATCTTTCAACTGTTTAATAAAAATTCTCCTATTATTAAACATTTATTTTTATTTTCATTTTATTCCCATCTTCCCACCCTCCTCTTCTGCAACCTTCAGTTCATTCTCTATTTCCATGGGTGTTTTTCAGTTTTGTTTATTTATTTTTATGTTTGTTTAGATTCTACATAAAAGTAAAATCATATGGTATTTGTCTTTCTATGACTTATTTCCCTTAGCATAATACTCTGTAGGTTCACCATGTTGTCACAAATGGCAAGATTTCATTTTTTTTATTGCTGAGTAATATTCCAGTGTTTATGTGTTGTGTGTTTGTGTGTGTACACATGCACACATCACCTCTCATCTTTATCCATTCATCTATGATTGGCATCTAGGTTGCTTCCATATCTATTACTATTACAGTAATGCTGCAATAAACATAGGAGTGTATATATAGCTTTTTGAATTAGTGTTTCTGTTTTCTTCTGATAAATACCTAGAATTGGAATTACAATCTATTTTTAATGATTTGTGGAATCTCATATTGTTTTCCATAGTGCTGCACTAATTTACAACCCTACCAAGAGTGTAGGAGGTTCCCTTGCAGTAAAGTGACATGCAGTAAAGTGAATATTTGGATGTTAAATATATTTTGAGATCTATAACAAAAATGTGGCAAATACGCAAATAATTTTTCTTTTTAAATAAAATAGATATATTATAGGATTAATCGTATTATATGCCAGAATTCCCTAGATCCACATCTCGCAAACTTCTGTTTGTTGATTTATTGATGATGGTCATTTTGGCAGTTGTGAGGTGATATCTCTTTTTGGTTTTGATTTGCATTTCTCTGACGATTAATGACATCGAACATCTTTACATGTCTGTTGGCCATATATATGTCCTCCTTAGAGAAATGTCTATTCAGGTCCTCTGCCCACTTTTTAAATTGTACTATGGTGGGGGTTTTGGTGTTAAGTTGTATGAGTTTCTTATATATTTTCGACATTAAACCCTTTATTGAATGTATCATTTGCAAATGTCTTCTCCCGTTCAGTAGATATTTTTTTAAAATTTTGCTGATGGTTTCCTTCATTGTACAAAAACTTTTTAGTTTGATGTAGTCCCATTTGTTTTTGTGTGGTTGCATTTTCCCTAGGAACATACCTGGAGAGATTTTGCTAAGAATGATGTCAAGAATTACAAGTTTTAATAGCAGTTGTTTAATAAAGTAAGGTCATGTTTTTCTCCATTTATTTTTATGACTAGCAAATGTTATTTTTATAATGAAAACCTTAATTGCCTTTATTAAAACAAGAGTAGGCTGCATGGAACACTGAAGTCAGTTTATCAAAAACACACTCTTGGTAGCAACTCCTGAATTCTCTTCCTTCCATAAGGTGTCCTTTTTCAGCCTATATTCACACGTTCACCTCTGTTCCAGGCGTCAACATCACCCAACCAGGCCGTTATCTCCATGCCCCAGTTATTGAAGTCTACGTAAACCTCTAGCTAGGTCAGGTTCTTTTAAGAAAAAGTGAGCAGCTCTGAAATATAAATGTCTGTCTATTCATGAGCAAGCTATTTGCGCCTGTGAACCTAGGCTCAGGGTGATGGATTTTACCTCTGCTTATTTCACTTTTAATTCAAGCCTCTGAACAACTTTTGAAGTAAGGTAAACTTGGCTTTTATTCTTAGTTCTGCACATCTAACCTGTTGGCTCTCTCATTCATAACCTTTCTGAACCTCAGCTTCTCCAAAGGTAAACTGAGAAATAAGGCTGATGCCAAGTTAGATTAAACTGCATTCTTCTCTCTCCATTCCCGTTCTATATAGACCCTACCTGCCCCATCCTTACTGTCTCCTCCTTTTGATTGTCTAATTATTGGACTTCTTCACATTTATTACTTCAGTTAGTTGGCCCTTACTGGCCAATAATTCTGTACAGCTGTTTGTAGTAATCCATAAGGACTGGTTCAAATGCCTACCATGCAAACAAAAGCTACAATTTTCCTACTATGAATAATCACTCTGGATTTCCGTTCAGAGAACTGGCCTTGTTATTGGTCAAAAGAAAATCTGTAACCTATCAAGCAAAAGATTAAAAAAAAAAAAGATGTGTTATTGATCTAAGACCTCTGATATTTTTGGAATTTTTATCTTCATGCATCCTAGTTCACTCATAAAAGAGAAACCAATGTGATAAATAAAAGAGCCAATCTCAGACATTCCTAAGGGTCTAAGGTTTGGCCGTTTCCCATTTCATTTTCTTCTGTCTGCTTGTGAGCATCTAAGAGCAACTTTAACACATGCTTGGATCAACCAATAAATAGATAGCTCTTCATAGCTGCATAAGTTATGAAACTATCCTAAACAAAGAAACTCCTGGTGTCTCAAGGGTCAGAGTGTAAACTTCCAAAGATCATTTTTCCATTAGAGCATTGGATTATGAATTATCTTTCTTGGCTGCAGTTTAGGCACCAACTGTCAGAACTCTTACAATTGGACAGCATTTGCAGGAAGAAAGCTATATAAATCCAATGTCAGGGCATGAGTTGGAAAGACACATACAATATGTGTCAATGTCAAGCCTGCTTTTGGTTAAAAGTAAACTTTTATTATTGGGAATCTTATTTTAGCTTTAGGTCATTGATAGATGGCACTGGCTCTCATTAGAATCATCTGGAGAGCTTTCACAAAAATACCCATTATCGGGTCCCATCCTTGAATAATTAAACTATATTTCCAGGTGTGGAGCTGACCACTTGTAGTGTTTAAAGCTTTCTGGGTTACTCTACTATACAACCAGGTTAAAAGACCACAGTTTTCTCAGTAACAATTCATTTTAAGATTGAATAATCTCATTGTTAGAGAAAATATTCCTTAGATCAAATCTAAATTTTCTTTGTGGTACAAATATTTAGTTCAATGATTTATAACATATCTGCAAACCCCAGTTTAATTTTTTTGTTTGGTATTTCTATTAATAGCAATAGATGATAGTGGGACTCTACGCAATAGATGCCAGTAACATCCCTTCCTCCCCCAACCAAGTTGTGACAACCCAAAAAACGTCTTCAGACATTGCCCAATGTCCCCTGGGGAACAAAATTACCCTTGTTGAGAACCACTGATATAGGCCTACTATCTTCAATTTTCCAAAGAAATATTAGGATTGGTGTTGCAATATGTGAAGAAATAATTTATTTTGGCTTGCATTGTTAACTAATAGGTTTTATATAAATAAGACACTTTATTTATTATATTTCATCTTGCTTCAGAAAAGATATGAGTAGTAATCTATAAACAGAACTTCCTTAAATTCAACTTACTGAAATAAAAACAAAGTAGCTAACTAAAGAAAATGTGAATTGGTAATGATGTAAACTAGCATCACTTTCTTAATGGGCAATTGAGACAGAGATTAGAAGAGTATGGTAATAAAGGATTTGATGGCTCAGAAAAAGAAAATGTTGTATATTCACTTACACACGTGTTGAGAATTGACTGAGCTGGGAGCTGGTGACACAACTACCACCCTTAAGTGTTGGAGTGCTGGAGCCATAGATCTCTATAAGAGCTCACAGTCTTAAGTTTCAGAATAGAAAATGACAAAACAGAAAAAGCTATAGTAAGAGCCCAAAGGCTCCACCTTATGGACAGGTAGAGAGAGGACGGTGGCAATGGTGCCGGGAGGAGTCTAATGGACAGGTAGAGACAACTTTCCATAGGATGAGATACCTTTACTCAGTCTTAACAAATAAGTAAAACATTGGCCAGATGAAGCATGAAGAACATTCCAAGGAGAGAGAGAGCAATGGGAAGGGGTTGAAGTTCACAGAGTACAAGGGTCCCTTTGGGAACTGTGGGTGACTCACTATGTCTGGGTCATAATGTCTGGGTCATAATGGGAGTCATGTTGTGAGATGAAACTGAATAGATGTTTAGATTCCATGGTGAACAGCCTCCTGGCCAGAGCTTGGACTTATCCCAAGGCATCTGGGAAAAATTGAGGGATCTGAATTATGCAAATGACACACTCAGATTTCATATTAGAGAAGTCACTGTAGTAATGCTGAGGAAGTGACCCATTTATTTTAGCCTGGAAGCAGGCTCATGAAGTGAGACAAGTGAGAAAAAGAGGATGAAGCCTGACAGGCAAGGAGGAAAGGTGACAAATTTGGGAACTGGCTAAATGTCAGTAAGAGCCATGGCATGTGGAAGAGGAAGAGACCATAAGTTCCCAAGATTGGATTCCCAAAACTGAGGGCATGTTGGAGACTAATAATTAGGAATAAAGAGAAGGGCTGAGTGACTGTACGCCCCAAAGTGATCAAAAAACACAGCGGTGGAAATAGGATGTTGCATATGTAAGGATAATAGGTTTTAAAGAGAGAGCTGAAGATTTTGTGAATACTTTAACAAGCTCTAGGTAAGTATTGGAATGGATAAGCTGGTGATGAATGGAAGTGGAAGTCAATGATATTTAAGAGTCAAGGAAATTAGGATGCGAGATGAGTTATTCATGTGAACTACGATAATCCAGGTGTAATAATGGTAGAATCTTGAGTAGAAAGGGAATATAGTGCCAAAGGTAGAAAGATCTTTACTGATCATAGCTGACAAATAATGGTACCTATTATTGCCTTAATGTAACTAAGACAATAAGGATATCAATGTGAGAGTGATACTATAATAAAAAATGAGGAAATAGTTGTAGGAAATTTAAGAGACATATTCAATATGATTTTTAAAGTATTTGTATTTAGCTATTTAGGAATGATTATGAGAAAAAGTAACCTCAGTCTGAGAGAGCAGACATGTAGGGGTTCATTTATGCTCACTCATACTTATGGAAGTCAAGAAAGGTTGAGAATAATTAAATGGAGAGCAATTTTTCCCTCACCAGCAACATTATAGGGTTTATTATTAAGAAATGGTACTCTGGAATCTAGGCATAGGAAAAGTTTGCCCTACTAGGCAGTGTGTGTGGCTTGCCTCTATCCTAAGAAGATGTGCTAGAGACAATACTGCTGAGAGACAAGCCTTGTAACTGTCAGGAATCTAACAGCTTTGAATTATAAAGACTGCTCTTATAAATTTGTGATATATGGAAGGTTTATGTTTCTCTTTATGCATAAAAGCAAATGAACTGGACCTTGACTGGACCTCTACCACCTCCATATCAAGATATGAAAATCCTCAGGTACAAAATAGAATATTATTAATTTTATTTATAGACACTGCTATCACAAAGTTAGGCTGAGATTTATTTGTGGCCAAGCAGAGTGGGAAGCAAGATCTGTGTGTGTGAGTGTTTATAAAAAATATAATATGTATTCTAGAAGAAAACAAAGCAGTGATCTCTCTGATATTGCTACTAGTAAATTTTTTTGGACATATCTCTTCAGGCAAGGGAAACAAAAGAAAAAATAAACAATTGGGGCTATATCAAACTTAAAAAGTTTTTGCACAGCAAAGGAAACCATCAACAAAACAAAAAAGATAACTGACTGAATGAGAGAAGATATTTGCTTATGATACATCTGATAAGAGGTTAATACCCAAAATATATAAAGAATTCATACAATTCAACAACAACAACAATGATGCGACAACAACAACAACAACAAAAACAATCCAATTAAAAAATGGGCAGAAGACCTGACAGACACTTCTCCAAAAAGGAAATATGGATGCCCCAATAGATATATGAAAAGATGCTCAAGGTCACTAATCATCAGAAAAATGCAAATTATAAACTACAATGAGATATCATCTCCTACATGTCAGAATGACTATTATCAATTAATCAAAGAACAAGTGTTGGGAGGATGTGGAGAATGGGAACTCTCATACACTGGTGGTACAGCCACTATGGAAAATAGTCTGGAGGTTTCTCAGAAAAATAATAATGGATCTACCTTTTGACCTATCAATTGCACTTCTGGGTATTTATCCAAAAAATAACAAACAATAATTTGTAAAGTTCTCTGTATCTCTATGTTCATTATCAAAACTTCTTGGAACTCCTTGAAAGATCTCTATCTTATATATATATTATTCAAAAAATTAAAAATAAAAAAAGAAATATCTACCCAAATCATTTCCTGAGGATAAGACAACTTTGATATAAACTGTACAATGATACTATAAGAAACAAAAATAAAAGGCATTTGTTTTCATTGGTCAGTTGCAAAAATCCTAAATAAAAATAAGCTGTCAACCAAAACATAGCATTTATATGAAAAATACCAAAGTATATCTTCCAAGCTGAAACACTACTTTTGTGACCATTCTTCTGAGATCAGGAGCTCCTCTTCTCTTTGGTCATTCCTAATATTCTTCTAGATTGTGTGCGAGACTTCAGACATTTCACTTCATATACTAACTTTACTTCATTTACTTTTTGTTCAAGAATTTCTTTGGTTTCATTTTTCTCATCTATATTTAAATATATTTATCTTGCTGTATTATATGTGTGTGTGGTGTGTGTGTGTGTGTATTCTGTATGTTTAATGAACAAGAATGGATGTGAAATTTGAAAGAATATACAGGAACTGTGTGATCTCAGATTTGGCACGTGGTGTGCTCAAAGTAAATACTCAGGTCACTAAGTGCCTTCATACTAAGAAGATGGGCCAACAATGGTGGCCAGACCCTCTCCTCCTCTCTTTTACTATGGTGGCCTGTTAAGAAAATCTCTACTTCCTTTTCCCATCCTAGCCTCCCAATAATGGGACCATTATTCTCAACAAAGTGAAAGGTGAAAGTAATTCCCATGCCCATATCGTGACTCCTATTTCTTAAAGGTACTGGAGCGGGAAAGGAAAAAAGAACGAATATGTCTTCTTTCTACTCCAGGACCCTCAAAACATAATTCTGGTGTGGTGATAAGAGAAAAAGAGTATTCAAACTGAAATATTAATTAGACTCGATTAGGTTATTTATAACTAAAAGTGACTAGAAAGTTATAAAATGAGCCCAAGGACATCATTAAGAGATAATTGATGTTGATAAATGCAGTGGCTGGAAGTAATTAAAACTGATTATTATATCACTCCATTGAGTTGAGAAAGCTTAATTAAGAAGACTATTTATCATTTATCTATTTATCTATCATCTATCTATCATCTATCAATCTTTCTAAATGAGTGCATGTGTGTGGTTTGGCAGGTATATAAAATATTTCTCAAATATTCTTTCAATTTTGTTAGCTAGGTTTGAAAGCTTATTGCTAACTCCATCAAGATTTGTCTTTTACTCTTTATGTTATCCATGGGCTTCAATTGTTTAATTCTTTTTCAAATTGCCTGTAAAATCGCTAGACTTGCTGTATTACTTATGTCAGTATGTTTCTCTCACAGATACACTAATATCTATTAATAATTCATCACATACCCATTAATGCCTCCCTTAAATGTAATGTTATTTTAGTCAAAGATGGATACAGTTAATGCTCTAAATATTTACTGCGGATTTTTTTTAATATACATATATATTCTCTTTAAAAATAAAATCTCAAAAATGTGAGTTAGCTAATATTTCATGGAATTACTATAATAATAATTTTATAATACATGAAATCAATAAGCCTTAACACAGTAATTCAGCTGTTATAAAATTGCAAATTAAAGTCATTGATAATATTGCAATAAAACTCTATATTTTCTCTGGTATTTTTAACTTTTAAAATACTGTTGTTTGACAACAACAAAAAAAAGACTCATAGATACAGACAATGGTATGGTGGTTACCAGAGGGTAGAGAAATGGGAGAGGACAAAGAAGGTAAAGGAGGGATCAAATTACAAAGTTATAAAAGAAGATTAGACTCGGGTGGTGAGCACATTATAGAGTATATACATATCATATTATAAAGCTGACCCTGAAATGTATAGATTATTAATCAATGTTACTCCAATGAATTTAATAAAATACTGCTGTTTACATTTGCTATCATTTATATTTCTTTATTAAATATTTCAAGTTAATTCCCCAAAGCACCAAAAAAGGCTGGGTAGCTAGATAAATTTCAGCATGACATGACCTGTGATTTGTCTCTGGGGCATAGCCATTACTTCTTGTAAGAAAAGCAAAATGTAGGCAAAGATGAGAACCTGTTCCTCGGGTCTCCAAAAGAATGGATCACAGTTAGAGATGGTCCTTGCTGAAGGGAATTTCACCTGACTAAATCCCAGAATTTGACCGTTTCTATTATTTGGTCCGAATTGCCTCTTTTCTTTTCATTCTTTAAAATATGGCCAGTTTTGTGTAGATAGGGCAAGGACAATTGCATCCCATCTCTGAACTTTCTTGGGTCATCCCCTACCTGCCTGTTTCACTATTTCCGATCCTTACCTTTCCTCGTGCCTAGATCTTCCTCTATGGTTCATTCCATCCGCACGTGGTTTCTGTTCTTCTCAAAACTTTATGCTTGAAATTCCACTTAGACAGATTTTCCCCAACACTAAGCCATCTACGATTTTTTGGTAATCAGCTCTATAGTGTGTCATTAGCTTAACTAATTGCAGTCAATGAAAGAGGCCACTCCCAAATTCCAACTCTAATTTGTAACTGTTTGTCAATTTTCTTGGTGTAATACTTCCCTATCATGGCTGACTTCACTAAAAAGTAGAGCTGGGAAGAAGATGTGCACAGTGGCTCTAGTGAGCCCACATGAATGGGTTCCAGACACCCTGATCCTACAATGGATGTGCTAAGCCAACCCTCACCA
The DNA here is from genome assembly GCA_003508835.1 of Eonycteris spelaea. NCBI lineage: Eukaryota > Metazoa > Chordata > Mammalia > Chiroptera > Pteropodidae > Eonycteris > Eonycteris spelaea. The sequence continues at coordinate 4,369,341 of PUFA01000147.1, read as the reverse complement.
GCTCACTCTATTTCCTTCATGAGAAATCAGGAGACATTGGGTTTTATGCTGTTCTCAAACCTCCATTTTTTCTTATTGCAAAATGATACTACACAGACAAGTATAAGGAATACTCTAGCTAATGGACATCAACTGTGTGCCTTTGTGTTCTAGGCTCAATAGGTGAGCCTCAGGCATCAACTGAAAACCAGTGGCAAGTACTCTGAGAAACGCCCCTTACATTTCTAAGTTTGCTTTTCAGTCCGAGTTCCTTTCATAACAGATTCAGCAACTGGTTTAACCAATAAAAGATGATGTGGTGTTACTGATAGTGCCTGTGACAAGGACTTAAAAAACCTTTTTTTTTTAAACTACTATTTTGTATCAAGGCTGTTGGTTAGGGTTTCTCACACACTCTCGCCAGTGTCAGCCTTTGCAATTTTGGAAAATGCCTTTCTTCCATAAATGTGACTTCTTGTATTCATGATACTTTTACTATGTCCAGGCTGAAAGTGTAATTTAATTTCTGATTAATTTACTTCTCAATTTCTACTCAATCAGGACTGAGGTTAAGAATCGATTTTAAACCAGAGTTTGGTTAAACCTCATTATGGTTGGCTGATTACAGTAATCATTTAGCAGTGTGCTTTACCTTGCAGAGATCATGGGTCTTGGCCAGGTATTTTTTATTTCTCCCTAGAGGCTTTTAGCCTAACTTGGTCTGTTTGTTCATCTCTGTCAACCAGTTTTTGGCAAAATTTTCTGCCCAGTAAGTCTCATTCTTACATACTCATGTTTTTGGGTGATTAATGTGATAACTGTGGTAAAACAATCTATTATCCTGACTCTTCTGAGTTTATGCCCATATTTGACTCTCCAAGTTGTCAGGGGGATATTGAAGGGACCCATTAGACAAAAAGTGAGAGATAATGACTAATTATATATATTTATATATACCATTCTCCATATTCACTGCCATCATTCTGGTCCAAGTGTCATTGTCTCCCACCAAGCTTTACAATTGCCTTCTAACTGACGCCCCTTCTATCCTCAGCATCAACAGAGTCTAAGTCTTATTTGTTTCACACTTCAGCAGTATTCGGAATTAACTGATCTTTTTTCATTTTAGGCATTCTGATAGACGTACAGTGGTATCAACACAGTACTTATAATTTTTAGAACACGAACGACTATTTAAGTAGAACATCTTTTCATATGCTTGTTAGCATTTGGACATCGTTCTTTGTGAGGTGCCTGTTAAAGTCTTTGGTTCATTTTTCTTAGTTTCTGCCCTTCTCTTTTGTTTTTTGTAGGAGTAATATGTACATTCTAGATACTAATAATTACTATTTAGATATAGCTCAAAATCATTTCTGTGGTGTACTCTTAACATAGAGCTTTATGAATAGAGGTTTTTAAATTTGATTATTTTAAAGGGTAGTTTTTTCCATCTTTATTAATATAATAGACAATTATTTGCTTGTATTTAAACTGTACAATTCAATGAGTATTTTTTACAATTATAGTTGGCATACAATAACATACCAGTTTCCGTTGTATAGCATAATGATCAAGATCCACATAACTTGCAAAAGTGATTACCCCACTAAATCTAGTACTCCTATTCCCCCTTACATAGTTATTACATTATTAACCCCTTCGTCATGCTACAACCCTACATCTCCATGTCTATTCTGTAACTATCCATTTGTACCTCTTACCCCTTTGCCTTTTTTTTTTTTGTCTTCCTCAAACCTATCCCATCTAGTATTCCTCTAAATAGTCTCTGTGTCAATGAGTTTATTTCTGCCTTTGTTTGCTGTTGTTGATTTTGTTCTTTAGATTTCACATTTACATGAAAACATGTGGTATTTGTCTTTCTTTATATGACCCATTTTTTTCGACACAATACCCTTTAGGTCCATCAAAGGCAATACCTTTTTCCATCCCCTTCCTTTTAGTTTGTGTGTGTGTTTTAATCTAAAGTGAGTCCCCTGTAGGCAGCATATGCAGGGGCCTTGTTTTCTTATTCATTCAGCCACTCTATCTTTTGGTTTGGAGCCTTTAATTATTTTCCATTTGAGGTAATTCATGATAGGAACACAGTTATTACCATTCTTTTATTCCTGTTATTTATTTATTTATTTATTTATTTAATATTAATTTATTTTTATGGTGACATTAGTTAATGAAATCCAATAAAGTTTCAGCTCTACATTTTCACAGTAAGGCATATAATACATTTATACTGTGTGTTTACCACTCATAGTTAGATTTTTTTCTGTCACCACATATTTGACCCCCTTATCCCATGTACCTTTGCCCTTCCCCCTCCCCCCACCTTCTGGTAACCACAGGCTATTGTCCATGTCCATGAGTCTCTGTTTGTTTGTCCTGTTCATTTGTTGCTTTTAGGTTTATAACCCACATATAAGTGATATCATGTGATTTTAACTTTTTCTGTCTGGCTTATTTCTCTTAGCATGATTATCTTGAGGTCCATCATGTTGTGCAAATGGCAGTATTTCATGTCTTCTTATGGCTGAGTAATATTCCATTGTATATATGTACCACAGCTTCTTTAGCCAATCATCTATCGTGGAATACTTTGGTTGCTTCCATGTCCTGGCCACTGTGAATAATGCTGCTATGAAATCAGGTGTGCAAATATCTTTTCGATATGAGTTTTCAAGTTTTGGTAAATACCCAGTAGAGGGATTGCTGGATCATATGGTAGATCAATTCTTAGTTTTTTGAGGAACCTCTACAACTGTTTTCCATACTGCTGTACCAATTTGCAGTTCCACCAGCAGTGTATGAGGGTCCTTTTTCCTCTGCATCCTCTCCAACATTTGTTATTACTTGTCCTATTGATTATAGCTATTCTAACAGGTGTGATGGTATCTCATTGTGGTTTTGATTTGCATTTCCCTAATAGCTAGCGATGTTGAGCATCTTTTCATATATTTGTTGGCCATTTGTATGTCCTCTAGAGAGAAGTGTCTGTTCAGCTTCCCATTTTTTGATGGATTGTTTTTTGTGTTGTTATTGAGTTGTATGAGTTCTTGTATATTTTGGATATTAGGCCCTTATCGGAGGTGTTGCTTGCAAATATATTTTCCCATTCGATGGTTGTCTCTTTACCTTGTTGATGTTTCTTTTGCTGAGCAGAAGCTTTTTAGTTTGATGTAGTCCCATTCATTTATTTTTGCTTTTACTTCCTTGCCTTTGAGGTCAAATTCATAAAATCCTCTTTAAGTCCAAGGTCCTTGAGTTTAGTTCCTATGTTTTCTTCTATGCATTTTATTGTTTCAGGTCTTAATTTAGGTCCTTAATCCATTTTGAGTTAATTTTGGTGTTGGTGATAGACAACAGTCTAGTTTCATTCTTTTGCAGGTGGCTTTCCAGTTTTCCCAACACCATTTTTGAAGAGGCTTTCCTTTCTCCACTGTATGTTTTTGGCTTTTTTGTCAAAAATTATTTGCCCATATAAATATGGGTTTATTCTGGACTCTGATTTTGTTCCACTGGTCCTGTATCTGTTTTGTTCTGCCAATACTATGCCATTTTAATTACTGTTGCTTTGTAGTATATATTTGAAATCGGGCAGAGTGATGCCTCTAGCCTCATTGTTCTTTTTTCTCAGATGGCTTTGGAATTTGGTCTTTTGTGCTTCCTACAAATCTGATGATTTTTTTGTTCTATTTCTTTAAAAAATGCGAAGGGATTTTGATGGGGATTGCATTTAAATCTGTATAATGTTTTAGGTAATAAGCCATTTTAACTATGTTGATTCTTCCAATCCAAGACACAGAATATCTTTCCATTTTTTGTATCCTCTTCTATTTATTTTAATAAGGTCTTGTAGTTTTTATTATATAGGTATTCAAATGCTTTGTTAGATTTTATTCCCAGATATTTTTTCTTTGTTGCAATTGCAAAAGGAATTATTTTTTTCCACTTCTTTTTCTGATACTTCATTATTAGAGTAGAAGAACGTTATGGATTTCTCAACATTGGTTTTGTATCCAGAAACTAGAAGTGTTCTTGGGAGTCTTTAGGGTTTTCTATATAAAGCATGTCATGCACAAATAGTGACAGTTTGACTTTTATTTCCTGTTTGGATGCCTTTTATATTTTTCCTTGCCTTATTGCACTTGCTAGGACTTCCAATGTTTTATACTGAAAATAATGGCAATAGTGGACAGCTTTGCCTGTTCTGATCTTAGAGGAAGGTTTTAGTTTTTCACTATTAAGTGTAATGTTGGGGGTTTGTCATATATGGCCTTTATTATGTTGAGGTACTTTCCTTCTATACTGATTTTGTTAAGTGTTTTGATCATAAATGGATGCTGTATTTTGTCAAAGGCTTTTTCTGCATTTATTGATATGATCTTATGATTTTTATTTTTTAATTTGTTTATATATTCCTGTTTTTAATACATGCTTTTTCTTCTTAAAGATGTCTCTCCACCCTAAGGGAGAGGGTAGAGCTGGAGTTAAATAGGGTAAAAGGGTTCAAATATGTGGTGACAGAAAGAAATCTAACTATGGGAAGTGAACATGCAGTGTAAATGTATATATACCTTATTGTTAAAATGTACAGCTGAAACTTATTGGATTTCATTAACCAATGTCACCATAAAAACTGAATAAATAAATTAAATTTTAAAAAAGTCCTTCCAACATTTTCCTGTAGTACTGGCTTGGTGTTGATAAATTCCTTTAGCTTACTTTGTCCGGAAAGCTCTTTATATGTCCTTCATCTCTAAATGATAGCTCTGCTGGATAAGGTATCTTGATTGTAGATCCTGGGTTTTCATCAAGTCAAATATATTTTATGCCAAGCCCTTCTGTCCTGCAGAATTTCTTTTGAGAAATCAGCTGCCAGTCTATGGGTGTTCCCTTGTAGGTAACTAACCTCTTTTCTCTTGCTGCTTTTAAGATCGTTTGTATTAAATTTTTGGCATTTTAACTATGATGTGTCTTGGTGTGGACCTCTTTAGATACCTGATTTTTGGAATTCTCTGAGCTTCCTGGGGTTTTATGTCCATTTCTTTCACTAGGTTAGAGAAGTTTTCCATCATTATTTCTTCAAATAGCTGTTCAACATCTTGATGTTCTTTCATTATGCCAATCAGATGGATATTCGAACCCTTAATAGTGTGCCATATGCTCTTTAAATTATTTTTGTAGTCTTGGCATCTCATCTCATGTCATTTCTTCCCATCCTCTAGATAGGGTATTTGATTCTTTTTCTTTATTCGCTTTGTTTATTCCATTTAATATACTTCTCATCTCAGGTAATGTGTTTTTCATTTCAGACTGGTTCCCTTTTATCATTTCCATTTTTATTTTTATGTTTTTTATCTCTTTGGTGAAGTTCTCACTTCACCAAATTTATCCACACTTCTCAAATTTATCTACACTTCCCAAAAGTTCATTGAACATCTTTATTACCAGTGTTTTGAAATCTGCACCTGTTAGATTAATGGATTCCATTATATTCCATTATATTTGTTCTATTCTCTCATCTGGTTTTCTGCTTTCTTTGTTTTTCCATTTTGGCTGCCTTTTCAGTCTGTTTCTATGTTCTAAGCAAAGCTCCTAAATCTCCCAGCCTTATTTGTGTAGATTTGTGAAGTAGGTATCTCAGGCACAGTCCTGAGAGGGGTTCAGCTGCAGGCCAAATTTAGCCCAAGCCTCTACCCTCTGGGACCACCTGTTAAGATTCAGCAAGCAATTAATGATGCTGTGCTTATAGTTGTCTCAAAAGGCCACACCAGAAATGAAGGCCAGCTGCCTCCAGTGTGAGTCTATGCACTGCTCAGCAAGGAGCACCTGACTTGCTGAGGATATACCTGGATGTGGCTTGGGTGGGACCACAAGTTGAAGGAAGCAGTTTTCAGGGAATCCTCTGGGCAGTGCAACCTCTGTTATTCTGTTTGATGACATCACAGCTATGGTAGCTCTGTGTCTGTGCACTGAGAGGGAGACGGGCTCAGCAGGGAACAGTGGATACTGCTGGCACTTCTGTACTGAGCAAGTCTCACCTAGGCGCTCACTCGACAATGTCTTCTGGTAAGTCCTGACACTCTCTGTGTTCAGCCGAATTGGCAATGGTGCTCAGAGTGAGCAGGACTGTCATCAGGAAAATTTGCTTACAGATGCGGCCCCTTTAAGAGGCTTCTGTTGCTGCTGCTGCTGCAGCCACCATCTCTCTCAGCCACTTGAGATCCAGTAAGGCATGCGTCCTAAATCTGTTCTACATTTCTGCCGTTGCAGGGTGATTACTTGGATCTCCCTATCTGCATGGCTTATTCATCAAGAGCCCAGGCAACTTTTCTTTGCTGCTGCTCCTTGTTTCTGTCACAATTTTGATTTGGTTGCCAGAGGGGTGAACAGAGCCTCAATCATCAAGGCATTTTTTTCTCTCTCCATTTTTATGATTTTTATCTCTTTGTTAAAGTTCTCACTAAATTCATCTACACTTCCCCTAAGTTCATTGAGCATCTTTATAACCATTGTTTTGAACATACATCTGATAGATTGCTTGACTCCATTATTTCTGGATCACTTCTGTTTTCTCTTATGGTTTCTATGGTCAATGGAGTAAGATAATTTTAATTAACTGGGAGTGACTGAGCTGTCTGAGCTGTCATGAAGTTTTCTACCATTGGTTTGCCTTGATCCTACATGGTAGCCAGCCAAGGAAAGAAATGAGAATCTGGGATTCTGCTAGAACCCATTCCCCCCAGGAAGATCCAGATTTTCAAGTTTTGTCTCCTCAGTACTGTGTGATTACAGCAAATTCCTCTTTGATCTTCAGCAGCATTTTTGCCTACCTTCTTATATCACATAAAAGTAGATGTAAGAAAATGGCTTACTTGAAATCCTTTCTCTCCAGAATTTTGACCACACTAATTCTGGTTTTCTTGACATTCTCTGATGTCATCACAAATACATTTAAATATATATATATATATATATATATATATTATATATATATATTATATATTTTATCTGCCTTTATTCAGTACTTTTGTGTTAGCGTGCTACCTGCTGCTGCATGAAGGCCCAAAGCAGAAATCAACTACTTTCATTCTTTACTTTTTGTAATCCATTCCACACATAGCAGCAGGAATGTTTTTAAAATTTTTAATTAGCACATGATGCTTCCCTATCAAACTACTCCAGTGGCTTATCACATTTAGAATATAATCCAACCACTTCCTATGATTTACAAGACGCTGGCCCTATCCCTGTCTCCAACTTCACCTTATATCCCAGCTCCAAGCCTCATACAATCACTAACTACCCTCCAGTCCCAGTGACCTTCTTGCTGTGGTTTAAACATGCCACACTGTCTGAAACAAGTCTTTGTTCTTCTAGCTTCTCAGTTAATGTGATAGCAACTTAGAAAGGTCTTCCTGGACCACCAGATATTTAAAGTAGCTCCTCTCAGTCATTCACAACATATTATTATATGATATTTCCTTCATGTTACTTATTTCCATTGATATTATCTTGTTAACTTATTTCTGTTTTGTTTTCTCACATTAAAATATAAGTTCTAGGAAGCAAGACCCTGTCTATCTAATGTTCTAATCTGTGGCCGGACTGGAGAAGGCTGATAGTGCATGTGTGGGAATTAATCCATCCAGCTTTTAGGACAGAGACAGTGGGAATGAGGTGAAGACTAATAAAGACCATGGCACCAGGCTGTATTTTAATATTTTCTCAATCCACTTGATATTTCTGAGAATTAGCTTTTAGGAATGCCCTGTTTTATTTAGGGATATGCATATACTCTCTACATAAGCACTCTGATAATAATAACCCAAGACCCAGTTGCTGCCATTTCTGTTTAACTTCTTTGTGTAGCTATGACCTTACAATGCTCATTAGATACATCCTGGAAAGTCAAGAAGAGTGCTCCCTGGGTGAAAATAGTTTCTGATTATAGTAATAATAAAGAAAAAGAGGATGATTAACCAATATAAAAAAATATTTACTATTTTTATTTTGCATTACATTTAATATGTATTACTCTCAGTTTTTCCTCCTCATTTTAAAATTCTATAGTAACTTTAATTTTTCTAAGATTTAGTATGTTTTAATCAGCAAAAAATGTTTCAAGTTTGAACTTTAATAAATTAGAAAAAATCACATCAGACTAACGCATCATAAATCGGAAATAAATTTCGCATTTAAACTACACATTAAAAATATTTTTGCTCTTAAATATAGGCAACCTCAATTATTTCTCACTGAATATCCTTTGTATATTAATCAGTAAATACAGAAAGTAGGACAGTTTGGTTCTCACCTTCTTGCAAAGAAAGTTAAAGATTTCATGAATCCTATAGGAGCAGGGGATCTTCATCTTACTCACCACGGTGATATGAGACCCAGAAACCAACATTAGCTTTCCTTTATAAGGAATAAGGAATGATGTTGGATGTATGCAACTAGAGGAAGCCCAGCCCAATTTCTATCACTTGTCCATGTACACCACAAACTCTGATCACATGACTTTTCTAAAGAGTTCCCTAAGTGTGGGATGCCTTAGTACCTTTGCTCATACTGCTCCTTCTACTTGGAGCGTCCTCCCCATCATGTTTCATCACCTGTCAAGACCCAAGTTCAATAGTACACCCTCTGTTGAAGTCTTCCCTCACTATTCTGCAGCATTCTGTCCATACTTTGAATAGAGCATGACTTTATCGTATTGTCTCCTTCTATTAGGCTGAGTGGTTTTAGCTTGCCATCATTTTTGTGTCTTTCCAGGGGCTTTCATTTCTACTACAGAGTAGATACACAATAAGCATTTTTGAAAAAATAAATGGATAATCAGACATAAGAACTTCATCTTGCTTTCTCCAGTTTAAAAAATTTTCATTTATCCTTCAAACTTATCTTCTAGAAGTTCATATGATTAGCTGGAAAGACCAACTTAAGCCTTTTGATAACTGTTTTTGGCTACAGATTTTAACTTTTTTCCCTATGAAAGGTCAAGGGGTATAATGATCACTTTGAGTATCTGATATAAGCTATGGGCACTCTCTCCAGAATTTGCTCACAATTACTGACACATAAAACTTATCAGCATCAAGCTGTGAAGAAAAATACTTTAAATTGCGGTTCTGTCATTCACTAGTTGAATGAACTTTGGAAAATCATTTAACTTTTTAGTGCCTTTTATTTCCTCATCTATAAATTGGGAGTATAATAATACATGTCTCAAAGGGTTGTTGTGAGGATTAAATGAGTTAATTATATAAAATGTTTAGGACATTGCTTGGCATAATATGTAATGTGTTATTAGGTTACAGGAATTAGAGGTATCAAGATAAATCAGTTATGATTCCTTTCCTTGAGGAGCTAAGAGTCTCATGAGAAAGACAGATGTACACATTAAAGGCAACCTGGTGACACTATGGTGGAGGTCTGGTCAAGGGAGCACTGAGGAAGAAGCACTTTCCCTGTGAGGCGTGGGGTGGGGGCATCAAGGAATGCCCCACATGGGAAGTGTATTTTAGCTGAGACTTGATGGATGAGTGGAGTTGCTTGTTGGAGTAACTGGGAATGCATATTTTATTAAGTATAAGCAAAGACACAATTTATTTAGCTGTCTGAAAGCACAAGGGTCAACTGGGGAATAACAGCTACCAAGAATAGCCTTAGCATAATGTCTGCGGTGGAAGGTACCGGAGAGAGAAGCTGAAGCACATTGCAGACATAAACTGGTTTATCTAACACCATGTTTAACTGCCTTCCCCTCTTCCTTCCATGATATAGAGTTAGGAAAGCAGAACACTAGGCTTTCCTATCCAGGTGAGGTCCTGTGACAGGTAATAGGGCTTTTGCCAGGAAGGGCTTTTACAGAATAAAAATGCAAAGCCTTACAAGGAGAAGAATTCTTTGGCTTTTTTTGTTGCTGTTGTTGTTGTTTTCTTCTTGCTTGGAATTTGGTTTTGAGACTTTAAGATAAGAAGATGAAAGCCCTGTGTTAAGGTGTAATGGGAAGACACCGAGAGCTTCGGTTCTTGGTGGCTATACTCCGCAACTGCATTGCCTGAACCACCTCCCTCCAGACTTCTTGTTTGTGAGAAATATGGCTAGGCTTCCTCTAGCTTACAGCCAAATGCATCCTTAACTTATACTAGTGGTAAGCAATGCCAGGTCATAGAAGGCCCTGAATGCTCTTCCCAGAAGCTATGACTTTCATATTTGGGCACTGGGCACTATAGTATAATTTACCTGCTGAAAGAACAGCTTTATAGTCACACAAACCTTTATTCAAATCACAGTTCAGCCAGTTACTCTCTGTTTAACTTAAAAAATTTGAGCTTCATCAGGGAAACATTTAATGAAACTTATTTAGAACACTAACTTTAACTGTAGCATGCTGGATAGAATGGAGGAGGTCCAAAAACATTCTGATGGTGCTGGATTTTACAAATGTTCTCTGAGATATAACATCTTTATGACTAAATACCTTATAACAAGTTGCTCTGAAGTTCTTCAGAGAGGTCTTTTTTATTTCATGTACTATAAATGTCTGTGGCATCTTGTATTATCCCCAGGAATGCAGGTAGAAGTCCAGAAATATATGGTGAGAATAGCCAAGACTAAAGAAACAAATAATTTAAGATTCATTATTCCATACTAATGGCACTGTTTGTGCTTTAGAATCTGTGAATAACCAAAGTAGCAGGAAGTTTAAGTGCAACTCCATTTCCCTTATGTCCACTTAAAAGCCCCTATGTTGCTATTCTGGGTCAGGGTTAATTAAGCCTAGGAAGCAGGTGGTTTAAAAATGTTTGCCCCCAAATATCTAATTACACTTTCTTGTTAAAGTTGTTTGAGGATTCTATATCAGAGATGATTTATTTTAAAGAATAAAGGGAAGAATGCTGTCCAAAGCAAATGTCTTGAGTAGGAGTAGTACATTTCCATTAGTAACAGCCTGATGAAGATAATCTGAGACTTGGACTGAGGATAACTAATTTCTCAAAGTTCCACAACTAGTTACTAGTCAATATGGGATTTGACCCAAGGTTTGTGTTACTACAAAGCTGCACTTTTACTGTATTAGACTGCTATCACACTCAGGCCTTACCCACATAGTTTGGCCTCTCTGCTGCCTTACCCACATAGTTTGCAGGTTACACCCTCAAGCTAAAGAGAGCAAATTAGGCAGCAAAATGGGTCGTGACAACTTTTGGCTAGCTCTGACCCATGGCTTTGTTGAGAAACCTTCTAGCACCTGGTCGGTGGTAGAGACACGTTTAAGAGTGGAGAAAGGCTTTCCTTAGACAAAACAAACAACTTAACACTCCAACAAGTTGCCTAGCACTGTGTGAACCAGGAAGATGGATGAACAATTAAGCTTTATGTCTATTTAATCAAGCAATATGTAACCCAAGGGTTATTCTAGGCTTATTAATTTTATCTGTCCCAGGAAGCTGACACTTTTAAAATCTCTGGCACTAGTCCCAGAGGGACATATTTAAAATTTGACCCACTTGCTTAAGGACAACATGCATGAATAGAAAAATGAGAATGCTCAGATCAAAACTCTTCTTTCTCCCACAGAAAGGTAGAGAGAAAGGCTGTCCTGCTTTTAGGTGCAGGTTTGGATCCAAATAAAGGGCTACTGTATGGCTACTGAGTGTAGATGTGATGAATGGTTTCCTGGTACTACCTTGAGGAATTCTATCAAGAATCCTGAGAGTTACAACCCATAGAGAACACAGCTCCCTTATAAGACCAAGAAAGCCATGAATTTAGAGGTAGAGTGTGGGGCTGTAAGAAAGGAAAGTAGCACATGAACTTCTTCATGATCAGTCATTTCATTTAGTCACTTAAGCATCTTCTTAGGGCCCATGGCACTCACCTCGGCATGCCAGATGGGATTCACGGTGTTGCCCATGATCTTAGATCTCTTCTCCTGTCCATGGTGAGGGAGGGCGGGGAAGATGCTGTGCTTCCCAGGCTGAATGGAAATCTTCAGGTAAGGATCTGGGTTGAAAAACATCCCTTTCTTCAAACCCATGGCCTGAAAATCTATAAAATACAAGATAGTTTAATTTAAATGAGTTTTAGTGAGGTTGAAGATCATAATAGACCTTTCAAAAGGAGAAAAGTCCATCTAAAACATGGAAAAATCTTTCAATCTCTAGACTATTTCTACCTCATTGAAAATATGTCTGTAGAATCCACTATATAGAACATTTACTGGTATACATGAAATTATTTTGGTAAGAGATCCTTGTATTAAATCAATACAACTGCTATTATGGTCACTAAGCTTTTCAAGAGAGGACCATTAGCCTTTACTGGGTTGGACTTTAGTGTTTTTTGGGCAGGCTAATATCAGGGGATTGGGTGAGGGTCACCTTAGAAAACTTAGGTGAACAATGAGTAAGGAAATCCAACTTTGAAATTTTATGGATCTAGATAAAAATTCCTCTGCAAAATGAAGACACAAGAAAAAACAAAGGTTATAGCCTCACAGTAAATATGATCTTTACTGAAGAAGAGAACATTAGAAAAAACAAAGAGAAAGAGGATGGTTAAAAGAGCAAAGAGCATGGACACTGGAGAAATAAGAAAAGAAAATATGGTTTACATGGAGCTAAATGCATATCAGTGAGGAGAGTCTTAAATAACCATGCTGTCAGGCAAAGCTTTGAAAACTGAACTGTTTCATTTAATTGAAATTGTCTGATCCTGTACAATTTCATTCTGAAGGGAGTTGGGATAGAGAGAAAGAGAGAAGAGAGAGAACAAGACCATTTGTGATAATGTTCTATAATTATTCTGGGATAATTTGAAATCATTTATATTTATTAGACATATATTTATCAATTCAAAAACACAATTAAAAAGTTTTCTATTATTGAAGTATCCCTCCTTGCCCCAAATTATTTCCATTTATATATCAGTGAAAGAAATGGTGATAAAGATACTCAACCCATAGTATAAGTTGTGATATGTTTGAGTAATTTTTTACTAAGGAAAAAGTATAGAAGTTTTTATGTAAATTTACTTAAAAGTTATTTTGAGTTGATTTAATGTTATTTTCATAATGAAATTCTTACTCTCTTGCATTATAATATACTGTAATGAGGAGGGAAAAGGTAGAAAGTACAATAAACATCATAGAAATTTGTAAAACCCAGGGGGAAAATGATACAAAGTACAATAACCATCACAGAAATGTATAAAACCCATAAGAGTGTGTGCAGAAAAGAAAGAATACAGCAGCTTGAGGTTTCCCTCCTTAGAAAGGGTTGTTCATAAGGTTAGTTTTTAGCTAGTGTCTGGAAACTTGGATCTCTGGAGGGTTTCCACACCTCAGAACTGATGAGTGGCTCATTGTGTCTAACCTGTGTGTGTAAACTATGTGGTAAATGCTAAACACCTGCTTTCCTTTTGGGTATTCTGGAATTTTGGTATTTGCTAGGCAGAGGTGCCTATGTGAAAATGAAAACCTTGACTCTAAGTCTGTAATGAGTTTCCCTGGTATACAAAATTTCATATGTGTTGTCACAACTTGTTGATGGGGAAAATAAGCACATTCTGTGTGACCCCACTGGGAAGACCCACGGAAGCTAGCCCCTGATTCCCTCCACACTTCTCTCCAAGCACCATTAGGCTTTGGTTATTTAACTTTATATCCTTTCAATGTAATAAGTCATAGCCACGAGTATGATTACATGCTAAGTTTTAGTGAATCATCAAATCTGGGATGATGTTGGAGATCCTGATAGATAGATAGAAGATAGATAGATAGATAGATAGATAGATAGTTAGATTTATAACAGATAGATAGATTTATAGATTTATTCATCATAAAATAATATGACTATCATCTCCATCAAGTCCACCACTACCACCTACTGCTTATTGGCAATTTCACTAAATTCTGGAAGCCTTTAATGACCTTCAAATACACCATCTGATTTAATTCAAACCATGAAACCTATAAGATAGTATATTCCTAATTTGAGAAAGAGAAAATGGAGGCTTATGAATTAAGTAGCTTGATAAGGTTGTCAGAATTGGTCAATATTCAAAATAGAATTTGAACCAGTCTATTTGATTCCTAAGTCTGTGCTTATAATCAATAAGTTATATTACCTTTTAATAGAAACATCAACATTGACATAGGCTAAATTTTCAAGCATAAATGAATCTTTTTTTTTTAAATACTCTATTCCAGAAAACATGGTACAGTGAGAGATGTTTCCATATCTCTCCTCTTGAAACAACTGCTGAACATCTAAAACTCAATAAAAACACCCAACCTGCACACCAACACAACCGAACATGGGATCTGCAAATAAGAGCTACCACAGGTCAGAACAGCAGGATTCAGGTGATAGACTGGAGAAACAATAAAGCTGCCTCTCGCAGCCAGAGCTCTCTGCAAAAGGAGGGAAAAGGAGAAGGTGTGTTGGGTTCCCTTAACAGCCCTGCCTAAGAGAGCTGGCAGCAGTTTCCAGGGATCAGGGCAGAAAGCAGAGAAGTGGAGATGGCAGAGAGGCAACAGCTGATTATTACCAGCTTCTGTTGCAAAATACGAGGCTGAGGAGCAGCCCCTATCCCCCAACACAGAGGGTACATCCCCCACATCCTCCAACACTGAACACCATGGAGCCCCAAGGGAATCTGAGCAAACACTACTGAAACTATTGCTAACACTGACAAGGACTGAGATTGAGAGTAGCAAGTGTGATTGAATATTTTAAGAAAAAAGGGCATTATTAAGACTTCATGTAAAGTAGGGATCCAAGAGGATTAGATGTCACCTACTGAAAACCAAAAGAAAAATGCCTTCATAGCTATGGGCAAAAGAGTAAACGTTTCTGGAAAAAATAGCAGAATACACTTCCATTAATTCCCAGGTGGAGAAATAGTCCATTAAACACTATGATCAACAAAGGTGACAACGCAGCTCAGAATTAAGAGAAAAACCTCACAAAAAAAGCTTACAGACATAGAAATATGCGATTTAAATAACAGAGAATTCAAGATGATACTTCTGGAAAAACTCAATGAAATCCAAAATAATTCATATCAAAAATTCTAGGGTTGAAAAAACAACTAGATGAGCAGAATGAGTTCCTTAGCAAGGAGATCGAAACCTCAAAAAAAACCAAATAGAATTTCTGGGAATGAAGAACACACTAAAAGAGTTAAAAAATGAAATAGCAAGCTTGGGAAATAGAGTTGACCAAATGGAGGAAAGGATCAGTGATATTGAAGACTGAAATCTATAAATAAATTGTAAGAAGAGAGAGACCAAAGAATGAAAAGTAATGAAAGATAAATACAAGAACTAGCTGGTACCATTAGGTAATGAAACACAAAAAATAATGAGCATTCTCAAAGGGAAGCCAGGGAAAAGAAGATGGTAACCTATAAAGAAAATCCATTAGATTTTGGGATTAATACTGGGATTTTGATTGGAATTGCATTGACTTTATAGATGAAGTTTGGGAGAATTGGTACTTTTATAATACTTCTCATTTAAAAACATGTTTATTTTTTTTTCACGTCTCCTTTCATGTCCTTCAGTAAACTTGTACTTTGCTTTATAAAGATTTACACAGTTAAGTTCAATTTGGATCTTATTAAAATACATGTTTCATGGAGTAAAAGAATTTGAAAACTGTTGCAACAATGAGTGTAAAGAAAAGTACGTGGAACTGGGAGTCAGCATACCTAGATTTAATTCTGGAACACTCACTATTGAACTTTATAACTTGAGAAAATCTATTTAATTCTTTCAGGTCTCAATTTCTTTAACTATAAAATTGTTGGAATGAATGTCTATAAGAACATATAAAGTTTTATGATTTTCCAGAAGTAAATGATACATTAATGGGAGAATACTTAATTTACTCCCATTTTTACCTGTATTTGTTTTTTTGTTCTGATGATAAACATAATGCACAATTATAATATTTTTTAAGTTCAGAATGAAAAGAAACAGAATTTTAAAATTATTTCAACTTATACCATGTAGTGGCAACCGTCACCAGACATTTTCCTTATTACTTTCCAGTATTTTTCTTTGCATAATTGAGATCATATTGTATATACAATCTCTATATAAACATTTTCCCTAGGACTTGATAGTCTAATTCAAAGATTCAAAGTTATCTTTAGCTCAAAACGTTTCTCCTATTATTGTTTTTGTTCAATTTGTTCTGACTTCTTTTATCGAAAACACCAATTACATATGTGTTGGTGCTGTATGTGTCATCCATCCTTTCCCTCTCATCTCTGTATTTTGCCCTTCATCTGTGCATTCTGAGAGAGATTCTCAAGTCAGTCTACCAGATCACTAATTCTAATTCTGTAGTGGTGACTGTGTTCTTAATGGCTTTCTAAAACCTACTTTTAATTCTATGTTTGTACCTTTTAGAATTATTTTAAATTTCTCCTTGATTGTGATAGACAGATAAATGTCCCCCACGACCCCCAAAGATGACACAACCTAATCTCTGGAATCTGTGTATACCTTACATGTGTATACTTTACAATGGTATAAGGGACTTTGCAGATGTGATTAAGTTAAGGATATTGACTGAGATAAAGAGATTATTCTGGATTATCTAGATGGGCCCAATGTAATCATGAGAGTCCTTATAAAATGGAATTAGGAGGGGCAAAGTGAGAAAAAATTGATTTGACAATGAAGGAGAGATTAGAGTGATGCAACAATGAGCCAAAAAATGCAGGCAGACTCTAGAACCTGAAACAGATAAATGAATTTATCACTGGAGACCCCAGAAAGGAGCCACCCCTGCTGACACATTGATTTTATTCCCTTAAGATTCCTTTTGTACTTCTGACTTTCAGAACTGTACAAATATATTTGTGTTGTCACTAATTTTATGGTAATTTGTTATAGCAACAATAGAAAACAAATACACTTAGTTTTCTAAGTTTTTATTTTTGCCAGCTTCAAAGAACTCTCTTACTATTTTTCCACCTCTTAGACATACTTAATAGGTCCTAAGCTTTCCTGTATTGTATTGAGAGTACATGCAGAGGAGTGATAAATGCTTCAGTAAATATTTATCAATAAACTATTTATTTTTCTCTTGAGTGTTATGTGCTTCAACTTTTTATGAGGTAGAATCTCTTCTCTACATATTCTTCAAGCCAAATGTCTGCTATTTGTCCATGAATAGTTTTGTGGAGTCTTGTTATTTGTCCTTTCTAGTCCTTTTTGTCCTTTTTAGTTAGTTTGGTCACCCACTGGCTACTGTTGGAATCTTCATCTCTACTTTACACTTGGAAATGACTGGCATATCTAGTCAAGTTTTTGATACTTTATGGGTTTGCTTAGTTATAGATTTGTTGATCTTTTTATCTCGGGATTTGTTATGATACTTTAAGTAGTACTTACTCTTTTTTTCCTAGACTGAGTGAATTAACACATATATATGTTTAGCTACTGAATATCACACTTCCATGACCATTTCAGATTTGCTTCTTTAGCTGCTAACTTTACAACTCCAGTCATATTTAATTGATGGCAATTTTGCCTTGGAATAAGTGTAAAATAATTATATTTGGGTGAACTATAGGAGATGAACCAATTGTTTGAACTAAGTTTGGGAAGGTGGTTTTCTTTCCTGTGGTGGGTTTGTGAGCCCATGTTAGCACTGGGAACCAATTAATAGAGATTTCATCTCCTTCCCCAGTTCCACACTACTAATCCTACATTGCATCATTCTTAGGCTTTAGGATTTCACTGAGCTTTCGTTAGTAAAAATTCCTCATCATTTTTGGCAGGTAGTTGAGTAGCTTTCCTGGTTTCTACTGTTCCTGAAGGTTTGTAAAAATAATTTTGACTTCTCAAACATTTCAATAGAAACACAAGAATAGCAAATCAGGAGTTGTTAGCTTTTTGCCCTAGTAATACAAAAGTATTGGTGTTCTTCACGTTTTTTTTTTTAACCTAGACAGACACATGCTAATGTTGTCAATGGATTTTTTCATAAAAAAGCTTTATATATATGTGTAATATATATGTATATGTATATATATATATATAATATTACATATACATATAGTATATATATATATATATATATATATAATATATATATTAAAGCAGTTGGAGATTCACATCACATTTAAGAGGAAGTAAGAAATTTTCTACAAACTGCCTGCTCCACACATGCATAGCCTCCCCCATTATCAACACCCCTACCAGAGTGGTATATTTGTTATAATTTGATGAACCTACATTGACATATCATAATCAAAGAGTGATAAAATGCTTTTACTTCTTCTTCTTAAAGTCTATAGTTTACATTAGGGTTCATTCATGGTGTTGTATATTCTGTGTTTTTCACAATGTATCCATCATTAGAGTATCATACAGAGTATTCTCACTGCCCTAAAATCCTTTGTGTTCTTGCCTATTCATAATGTCTTTCCCAATCCCTATCAACCACTGATCTTTTTACTGCCTACATAGTTTTGCTTTTTTCCAAAAAAGTTGGAATCATACACTATGTAGCCTTTTACCAGAATGGCTTTTTCTCACTTAGTAATATACATTCCATGTCTTTTCATGGCTTGATAACTCATTTATTTTTAGCACTAAATATTCCATTATCTGGATATACCACAGTTTATTTATCTATTCACCTACTGAAAGACATATTGATTGCTGCCAAGTTTTGGCAATTATAAATGAAGCTGCTATAAACATCTGTATGTAAGTTTTTTATAGACTTAAGTTTTCAACTCATTTGTGTTAAACGTCAGGCAGTGTGATCACCCAGATCATATGGTAAAGAGTGTTCAATTTTGTAAAGACTACTACAATATATTCCAGAGTGTCTGTACTATTTTTGCATTCCTACCAGCAATGAATGAGAGTTCCTGTTTCTCTACACTCTTGTCAGCATTTGGTATTTTCAATTTTCTGGATTTTGGCTATTCTAACAGGTGTGCAGTGATATTTCACTGTTGTTTTAATTTGCATTTTTCTTGATGACGTATAGTGTGGTGTGTCTTGTTATTTATTATTTGCCATCTGTATGTCTTTAGTGAAATGTCTGCCAAGGTCTTTGGCCCATTTTCAGCTGGATTGTTTGTTTTCATATAGTTGAGTTTTAAGGGTTCTTTGTATGTTTTGGATAACAGTCCTTTATCAGGTGTGTCTTTTGCAAATAGTTTCTCCTGGGCTGTGGCTTGTCTTCTCATTCTCTTAATATAGTATTTTGCAGAGCAGAAGTTTTTAATTTTAATAATATTTACATTATTTTTTAATTTATATTTTTTTATGTCTCAATTATTTCTTTCATGTATCATGTCTTTGGTATTGTATCTAAAAAGGCATCACCATACCCAAGGTCACCTAGGCTTTTTCCTATGTTATCTTCTAGGAGTTTTATAGCTTCGCATTTTACATGTGGGTTTATGATCCATGTTAAGTAATTTTTGTGAAGGATGTAAGGTCTGTGTTTAGATTCACTTTTTTTTATTGCAAGTGGATGTCCAATTGTTCCTGCACCATTTGTTTGAAGAGAATATTTTTTACTCCATTGTGTTGCCTTTGCTCTTCTGTCAAAAGATCAGTTGACTATATTAGAGTTTATTTCTGAGCTTTCTATTCTTTTCCACTGATCTATTTTTTTTTTCTATTCTTTCACTGATGCCACATTGTCTTGTTTCCTAGCTTTATGGCATGTTTTGAAGTGGGTAGCGTCAGTCTTCCAACTTTGATCTTCAATATAATGTTGGCTATTCTGGGTCTTTTGCCTTTTCATATAAATTTTAGAATCCATTTGTCAATATCCCCCAAAAAATGGCTTGCTGGGATTTTGATTGAGATTGCATTGATGCTATATACTAAGTTGGGAAGAACTGACATCTTTACAGTATTATATTTCCCTAACCATGAACATGAAATATCTTTCCCTTTACTTAGTTCTTTGATTTCATTCATCAGAGCATTATAGTTTTTCTTATATATAGATCTTATGCATTTTTTTTTTTTAGATCTATAGCTAATCATTTCATTTCGGGGTGCTAATGTAAATGGTATTGCATTTTAATTTCAAATTCTACTTTTTCATTGCTGGTATATAGAAAAGTAATTGAATTTTTGTTATATTTAACCTTTATCCTTGCAACCTTGCTATAATCACTTATCAGTGGAACTTTAGACACACATTTGCTTTACTGGGGCTTACTTTAATACGAAAAGCCCAGTCGATTGTCTATCTCCCAAGGACAGTACATGAGTGTGATCTTGAGTTTCTGACATTTATGGCCTACAATATTTTTGGTTTGACAATAAGCTAAAAAGGCAATAGTTTCTCAAACTGTACTCACCAGCGTCCTAGAGCTTCATGACATTGCGTCTCCTCAAAAACAACTTAGGGTGAAATCGAGTGTGTGGGGTTCTAAGCTTCATATAGTATTTTAGCAAGAGCAACTCAGTTTTTCTTTATACTTTTAATACTGAAATTATTTTAGATTTACATAAGAGTTACAAAGATAGTATAGTAACATTTACTCAGTTTCCCTACTATTAACATATTACAGAACTATGGTACATTATTAAATAAAGATTAACTAAATTATTCTTAACTATTACTAAATATTATTAACTAAATTACAGGCTTTATATGATTTACATGGATTTTTCCATAAATGTAGTTTTTGAGCAGCTCAGGTTTTGTCAGTTTTACGAATTGGGCTTAATTGAGATTTTATTTAGACAAAAAGCCTACCAGCTCCTTCTCTCTGCAGGCTTTTCTTTACCTCCACTTTATAAAAACTCAATTACCTTTACTGTAACAGGGTGGAATGCTTCTCCATCTCTTCCAGATGTTGCCTTGGTCCCAGCCTGCATTTCTATAGATATGCTAATTGACTGGAGTTCTCCCAGAGACTAGAGTAACTTCTGGTTTGAATGACAGGAGCAAAGAGATTTGGAGCTTTCTAGCTCTTCCTTGGATCTCCTCTCTTGCCCTGCCCTTAAACCTGGATACATAGGGTACTAGAACTTGAGGCACTCTTAAAATAATTTGAGAGAACTAAAAATCTTCCATCTCCTTGTCATGGCTCCATTTCAAGAAATAAAACCTTTCCTTATTTCAAACTCTGATCTATTAAATATTTAATATTTGATGTGCTGACCACACAGGCCTCATGACTGCAACACTACTTAGAAACAGGAGAAATAGAATAGTAGCTTTTCTTCTCATCATCTCAAAGTGCTGTTGAATCTATTACTTATTGAATCCTCCAATGTCTTCATGAGGGCAATTTTTGTTTTACAAATGGAGAAATGGAGACACAGAGAAGTTGGGTAACTTTTAGATAAGAGTCAAATTGAAGTGGGTTTCCTAACTGTTGGTTCACATTCTTATTCTCTCCATAAACATTCAGGTGAGCAAAACATACCTGAGAGAGAAAAGCTGATCAGCCTCCGATTTCCTTGCTCCTGGACTGTCTCATCAGAGCCAATGCTTTTAAAAATCTGTAAGAAGGAAAATGGGAGACAAGCAGAACAAGCATTGAATAGATACACTCCAACACAAACATGCTTAATTATCCTCCAGCTACACTCTTTCGGAATATAATTGTTGCATGAGTTAGCTATAGTCTAGCAGATATTTTCAAACTCAGTTGCTAAAATGCTTTATTTTCCATCATTGTGCTCGCTCTCTCTCTCTCTCTCTCTCTCTCTCTCTCTCTCTCTCTCTCTCTCTCTATATATATATATATATATATACATATATACACATATATATGAGAGTGTATAGTGTATATATACATATACATATGTATATATCTGTTAATGGATTAATCAAAACAGCCAGAGTCCTTGCTTCCACTCTTATCTAGGTAAGTTTTCTCAGAAATTATTATTTTCAAAGGCATACATTGTATATTTTGCAAAAAAAACTTTTAAAAATTTGAGTATTAAGCAAATCCACACAGTGTTTACTTTTAGAAGATAATCTATACTGACGAATGAAAAAAAATATGGAAAATTTGATGATCTGTAACTCAGTCTTTGTAGGTTGTATGGGCTTGTCTCTTTCTCCTGCCTCTCAGTATTTTCAATACTGTGAGACCTGCGATTTGATGTTAGCATCAACCTGCCTTATATAAGACTGGTAATAATGATGACATCACTGAGGCTTACAGCTTTAGCCCAAGGGGAGTACAAAAGGATTATTAGAACACATCCTTGTTGAAGCAGATGCCCTTGGTGGGCCTAGGCACTTGTTATCAGCTTATGTGCAAATCTCAATATGTCTGCTCTTAGACCTAAGTATAAGGTGAACCTCAAAGATAATAAGCTGCTCAGCAGAAGAAACCAATGTGGGTAGCATATGGAGTGTAGTAAGAGATTGTGAAACTCTATGATAGGTCTGTGTTTCTAAGAATCTCATTTAATAATAAAGGATCAGAATAAGATAGGGCTCAGATTGATGAATTTGAAAACTGTTTGGTTTTAGGCATTATACCTCTTCACATTGGAGAGCCTACTTCTTCCTATTCTGTTTGTTCTTAACTTGACCTGACACAGAGCAGCAGAGGACAACAAAATAGTTAAGAGACTGTGTCTTCGGGGTGAATCATTCTCCTCTCAAAGTAGCCAATACCCAAAAGCATAGTCAGGCCTCAGTCTTTAATGTTGTGGACTTTTCTTCTTTTTCAAACCTATGCTTGGTTAAAGACTATAGGAGCCTTTGGCAGGATGACTACACCCTTCTTACAGTGCTGTATCTGCCTAAGTGGAATAATTATAATTGGTTGCTCCTAATTCCAGTTTACAAATATAAACATCTTCTTGTTCCTTCTCAGAATGTAAGTTCCTTGAAAGCACAACAAAAACTATACTTTTAATAGAGCCTTGTAAGTTTACAAGTCTAAAGTGTGTACATTATATATTCCAGGACTCCCTGATTGGGAGCATAGATATTAATAAATGTTATGTCTTCTTGGTGCATGATTCCTTTATCATTATCAAGTGTCTCTCAGTATCTTCTTTACCTTTTTTATTTTGTCTATTTTGTCCAATATCAGTACTACTACTCCCACTTTTCTCTGAATGCCATTTGCTTGAAATATAATTTTCCACCCTTTCACTTTGAGTCCATATTTGACTTTGAAACTAAAATGTGTCTCCTGGAGGCAGCATATGGTTGGGTTTTATTTTTTGATCCAATCTGCAACACTGTGCCTTTTTTGGGGGGGAGTTCATTCCATTTACATTTAGGGTGATTATTGAAATACAAGGTCATCTTACAGTCATTTATCTTTGTTCTTTCTTGTACCCTGGTTTTTCAATTGCTTCCTTGTTCTTGTGTGTCTCTTTTTTTGTTTGTTTGTTTGTTTTTTGGTTGGGTTTTGTAGGCTTTCCCTCTGGTTCTTCTTTTCTTTTCTTTTCTTTTCTTTTCTTTTCTTTTCTTTTCTTTTCTTTTTCTTTTTCTCTTCTTTTCTTTACCTTACTTTTACTTTACTTTTACTTCACTTTTACTTTACTTTTACTTTACTTTACTTACTTTACTTGTTTAATTTTATTTTTATTTTATGTGAGGCAACCCTTGGTTAACCCAACAGATTGCAAGGACCTTGTCAGCTTACAATCCCTTAATTTTTTATTTCTTATGCCTACAGCACCTGGTCTTCTAGGTGGTTTCCTATCCAAGTACTAACCAGGCCTGACCCTGCTTAGCTGCCGAGATAAGATGGGATCGGGCTTGTTCAGGGTAGCATGGTTGTGGACCCCTCTTGTCCTTCTTGTTTTATGTTATATAATTCAATTCCAAATCTTTGGAATGTGGTTGCCATTATGAATATATAAAGGATAGTTATATGGATACATTTGTCTATTTTCTTCTGCACATGCCTTATTTCCATTCCCCTTGCAAATTGGAATCTCTGAATCCTCCCCTTTTCAGTCTTTGTTGTCTCAGTTTGTCACTATATATGCTGAACATTTATTACTATTTTGCTATAGCAAATCTTTTCTTATTTTGTAAGCTTATAATGCCCTGTTCTTAGTAAGAGTTGTACTACTTTACTTCTAGTTGCCTGTTAGTCATCTTACTCATACTTATGTTTTTTTTTTTCTTTTTGTCATTTTGTTTTAGGTAAATTGACCCCTTTCAGTATATTCTGTAGTGCAGGCCTTGTAGTGGAGAATGCCCTCAATTTTTTTTTTTTTTAATGTCTGGAAAGGCCTTTATTTCTCTTTTATATCTAAAGGAGAGCTTAGCTGGATATATTATTCTTGGCTGGTAGTTCCTTTTACTTAATATTTTGAATATTTGATTTCACTCCTTTGTGGCTTGTATGGTAGTGCTGAGAATTCTGATAATAGGTTTTCCTTTATAAATTACCATTTTCTTCTCACTGGCTGCCCTGAGAATTCTGTCTCTGTCATTGATTTTTGATCATTTTAATTCAACATTTCTTGTTGAATGCCTTTGTGGGTTGAGATAATTGGGTGTTCTGTTTACTTTTTGAATTCCAAGCTCCAGCTCATTCCTTAGATTTGGGAAATTTTCATCAACTGTTTGTCTAGAAATACTTACTAGTCCTTTGCTCCTTTTCCCTCATCTTCAATAATGCCCATTATTCTTATGTTTTCTCTCCTGATGGTATCAGCTAGTACTTGTATTTATCTTTCATTATTTTTTATTCTTTAGTTTTCTCTCTCTTCTTTTGGATTTATTTCTAGATTTCTGTCTTCAATATCACCAATCCTTTCTCCTTTTGGTCAACTCTCATTCCCAAGCTTGCTATTTCGTTTTTCATCTCTTCAGTGTGTTCTTAATCTCCCAAACGTCTATCTGCTTATTTTTGAGAGTTTCAATCTCATTGCTAAAGAACTCCTTCTGCTCATCTAGTAGTTTTTTCAATTCCTGTAATTTTCGATATGAATTGTTTTGGATCTCATTGAGTTTTTCAGAATTACCATCCTGAAGTCTCTATCATTTAAGTTGCATATGTCAGTAAGCTTATTTTTGGGAGATTTTCTCTTTCTTTCTGAGCTGCCTTGTCACCTTGGTTGTTCATAGTGTTAAATGGACTATTTCTCCACCTGGGCATTAATAGAAGTGTATTCTCCCCCGCCCCCACCCCCAAAAAGATTTATTATATAAAGGTCTCTCTTTAGGCCATCTCTATGAAAGGCATTTTTCTTTTGGTTTCCAGTAGGTGACAACAAATCCTCTTGGATCCTTGCTTTATATGAAGTCATAATAATACTTTTTTTTTCCTTATAGATATTCAATCATGCTTGCTACCCTTAGTCTCAATCCTTGTCTGTGTTAGTGACAGTTTCAGTAGTGTTTACACAGATTCCCCTAGGGTTCTGTGGTGGTTGGTCTGGGAGGATATAGTCAGAGGGGCCGTCTGGGTTGGGGGATTTGAGCTGCGGATCAGCCTTGCCTTTTGCAACCATGGCTGATAATAACTGTTGTTTCTTTGACGTCCCCACTTCTCTGTCATCCTCACTTCTCTGCTTTCTGTCCTGATGCCTGAGCACTGCCGCTAGCCATGTAGAGCTCACATATCTCCCAGGTAGGGCTGTTTAGGGAACTCACCACAACTTCTCTTCACCCCACCTCTTCATACAGGGAGGTCTGACTGTGAGAGGCAGCTTCTTTGTTTCTTCCGTATATCACCTGACTCCCAGGTTTCTGACTTCGGTAGCTCTTTTTTTTTTTTGTTTATTGGGGTAACATTGGTTAATAAAATTATATAATTTTCGGGTGTATATTATAATTTGACATTTATATATTCTATTGTGTGTTTACCACCCAGAGACCACTTCCCTTCATTTACAATATATTTGATCCCCTTTACCCACTTCACTCTCCTCTAACCCCCAATATTTGACCTTTACCCTGTCTACCTCTTTCCTCCTCCCCTAACCCCTACCCTCTGGTAACCACTAGTCCATTGTCCATGTCCATGAGTCTCTGTTTGTCCTGTTCATTTGTTGCTTTTAGGTTTATATCCCACATATAAGTGATATTATGTGGTTTTCAACTTTTCTGTCTAGCTTATTTCGCTTAGCATGATTATCTCGAGGTCCATCCATGTTGTCGCAAATGGCAGTATTTCATCTCTTCTTATGGCTGAGTAATATTCTGTTGTATAGATGTACCACAGGTTTTTTAGCCAATCATCTATCATAAGACATTTCAGTGGCTTCCACATCCTGGCCACTGCAAATAATGCTGCTATAACATCAGTGTGCAAATATCTTTTTGGATATAGGTTTTCAAGTCTTTGGGGTAAATACCTAGTAGAGGGATTGCTGGATCATACGGTAGATCAATTCTTAGTTTTCTGAGGAACCTCTATACTATTTTCAATAGAGGCTGTACCAATTTGCAGTCCCACCAGCAGTGTATGAGGCTTCCTTTTTCTCTGCATCCTCTCCAACTTTTGTTATTACTTGTTCTGTTGATTATAGCTATTCTAACAGCTGTGAGATTGTATCTCATTGTGGTTTTGATTTTACATTTCTCTAATAGCTAGTAATGTTGGGCATCTTTTCATATATTTGTTGGCCATTTACATGTCCTCTAGGGAGAAGAGTCTGTTCAGGTCCTCTGCCCGTTTTTCAATTGGATCGCTTTTTTTGTTGTTGTTATTGAGTTGTATGAGTTCTTATATTTTGGATATTAGGCCCTTATCGGAGTGTTGCTTCCAAATATATTTTCCAGTTCGAATGGTTGTCTCTTTATCTTGTTGACAATCTCTTTTGCTGAGCAGAAACTATTTAGTTTGATGTAGTCCCATTCATTTATTTTTGCTTTTAATTCCCTTGCCTTTGAGATCAAATTCATAAAATCCTCTTTAGGTTCAAGTTCCTTGAGTTTAGTTCCTATGTTTTCTTCTATGTATTTGTTGATTCTAGTCTTGTGTTCAGGTTCTTAATACATTTTGAGTTAATGTTGGTGTGCGTGATAGACAACAGTCTAGTTTCATTCTTTTGCAGGTGGCTTTCCAATTTTCCCAGCACTATTTATTGAAGAGGCTTTCCTTTCTCCACTGTATGTTTTTGTTTTTTTGTCAAAAATTATTTACCCATATAAAAATGGGTTTACTTCTGAACTCTCGATTCTGTTCCTCTGGTCTATGCATCTGATTTGCTGCCAATACTATGCAGTTTTGATACTGTAACTTTGTAGTATAATTTGAAGTAGAGCAGAGTGTCCTCCAGCCTTTTTTTTTCTCAGGATAGCTTTGGCAATTTGGGTTTTTTTTGCTTTTACAAATCTGATGTTTTTTTTATTCTATTTCTTTTAAAAATGTCTTTGGGATTTTTTATGGTATTGCATTACTTCTGCATAATGCTTTAAGTAATATGCTCATTTTATCTATGTTGATTCTTGCAATCCAAGAACACAGAAATTCTTTCCATTTCTTTGTATCATTCAATTTCTTTTAATAAGGTCTTATACTTTTCATTATATAGGTCTTTCACTTGTTTCATTAAATTTATTCCTAGGTATTTTAATAATATTTTTGCAATTTCAAAGGAATTATTTTTTCCACTTCTTTTTCTGATGCTTCATTCTTTAGGTTTGACTTATGGATTTTTTAATGTTGACGTTGTATCCAGAGACTTTACTGCATTTGGTTTTTTGTTTTTAGTAGTGTTTTTTGGAGTCTTTTAGGGTTTTCTATATAGAGAATCATGTCATCCACAAACAGTGACAGTCTGACTTCTTCATTTCCTATTTAGATAATTTTTTATTTTCTCTTGCCTGATGTACTTGCTAGAACTTCCAATGTTTATGTTGAATAACAGTGGCAATAGTGGATAGCCTTGCCTTATTCTGACCTTAGGGAAGGTTTTTAGTTTTTCACCATTTGTATAATGTTGGCTGAGGGTCGTGTCATATATTAACCTTTATTATATTAAGGTATTTTCTTCCTAGTACTTATTTTTAAATGTTTGAGCATAAATAGATGCTGTATTCTTGTAGAGACTGTCCTGCATCTATCGATATGACCATATAATTCTTATTTTTAAATTTTTTTTGTGGTGTATCACATTAATCAATTTGCATATGTTGAAACATCCCTGTGCCCCTGCGATGAAGCCCATTTGATTGTGATGTGTAATCTTTTTCATATGCCGCTGTATTCGATTCACTAGTATCTTATTTAGGATTTTTGCATCTGTGATAATGAGAGATATTGGTCTGTAGATTTCTTTGTGTGTGTGTGTTATTCATACCAGGTTTCTGTATCGGGTAATATTGGCCTCATAAAATGAGTCATGAAGTATTGTCTCCTCTTCAATTTTTTGAAAGAGTTTTGAAGTGAACAGGTATTAAATCTTTGAATGTTTGGTAGAATTCACTGGTGAAGCCATCTGGTCTACACTTTTTACTTTTTGGATGTTTTTGATGATTGTTTCAATTTCCATACTGCTGATTGGTCTATTTATATTTTCCAGTTCTTCTTTATTCAGTCTTAGGAAATTTGTATTTTCTAAGTACTGGTCCATTTTTTTCTAGGTTAGTAAATTTTGGTGTTATATATTTTTCATAGTATTCTGTATGATCCTTTGTATTTCTCTGTGGATGTCAGTTGTAATTTCCCCTTTTCATCCTGATTTCATTTATTTGTGCCTTTTCTCTTTTTACTTTAGTGAGTCTAGCCAGGGGCTTATCAAATTTATTAACCTTTTCGAAGAACCAGCTCTTTGTTCATTTCTATTTTTTTTTTTTTTGTATTCGATTTAACACTTGCAACAACCTGAGATGATGGAGACACATTATCAATTCTGATCTCATGTGTGCACATTCCATTCGCTCTGAGGCTTTCTGATACCTGATTGTTCTTCAAACCACCGGACTCTGGGTTCTAATGCTTATTCTTGATGTGTCCAGGTAGTTTTATCATTTGTATTGCACATAGATGTTTCCACACAAAGCTACTTAGCAATGGTTTAATAGAGTCGAAGCCAGACCATTAGTAGTGCAGATTTGTTAGGTTATTGACAAGGCTCTTGGGTTGCTTCACAATAATCTCCTCTACTCCCTTTCTTATTTTCACTTTACATCTACTTTTGAAAAGTTGGTTAAGTATGAATCCATACCACTGTTGCATAGCCCAAAATGAAATTCAGCAAGAAATAGAACAAAGATCAGGACTTTTTACTTTTGCAGGGGAACTTCTTATTCAGTAAGTATAAGATTCATGGCCTCTAGTTAACTAGGCTCCCTCTGCTTAGCTCTCTACCATTTATTCACATCTATTTTTTTTTCTATCACAGTACCACTGCAGGTAGATGAGCTGTTTGCCCAAAACACATGTGTCTCCATCACACAGTCATAGATGCATGTTGACCTATATCCTCCACCTTGTACTATCCAAGGACATCATGTTTCTCAGACAGGCTCACTGTTATTCCCAGAGTCAGGCAAGTGTGCTGGGGCAATTTATGTTATTCAAAATTATGTGTAAAATTATTTTAAGAATAAACATAAAGAAATTTAAAGTTGAATACAAAGTATGCATGCATTTTGAAGGTAAAGCAAGAGTTTTTAAAGAATCTCTTGCATTTGAAAGGCACTCTGAATTGCTCCTCTGAATGTCCCAGACCTGGGTTTAATTTGTTGGGAAAAAGCTGGAGAAGCTCCCTCTAACACATAAGGCATTTCCAATAGGCCTATGGCCAGTTTATGCTTAATTATGATATATGAATTCCATTTACATATCCATGATTATTCTCAAATAATTATAAAATGACTTCATTTTCCTAAAAATTAAAGACAATGTTTGTGTTTAGTTACAAAACAATTAAATCAACAATGATGTCAGAGATTGAAATTCATGACTTTCATTAAACATTTGTTTAGTCACCTGACCAAATAACTTTGATTTTCTATAAATCAAAAGTGCAATGCTCCACAATTCATAATCTACCTCTAAAAATCAAGTACAAAGTAGCATTGCATTATAAATAATAAATTATCAAAGCTATAGCATATCAGCAGCCAAGAGCAGAAAATTACAGATTCCATTTTAGATCAGAAATAAGTGGTTCTTAGGAAGTTCATATCATTTGCATCCAGGAAAAGTCAATTAAGCAATCTGATATGCCTCTGAGCTACCTTAAAGATCAAAAATCAAATGAATCGAAGGCCAAAATCCAGTTTTACTCCAAATCTCTGAAATATTTAACAAACAAACAGCAACAACAACACAACAACAACAACAAAAAACACCTACAAATGTTTACAGAGTACTTCGAGTACATTCCTTCATTGACTCCTCAAATGCTGCTGTTAGGTGTAAAAAAAAACTTAATCCAAGTTCCCAACAAAAGGCCTGTAAACTCAAAGTACAAAGCCATCTTTAGGAGCTAAAAGAGTGAAACTTAAAACTTCAGCAGTCAACAACATTTCCAGCAATTTCTCCAATCTCAGGAACACCTGTGATGGAAGACTTAGAAGGCCCATCAAAAGGGCAAGAAGAAAACAGGAATGAGTGTTAATTGTGTGCCAAGCACAGAACCAGTTCTTCTAGATACACTATTTTAACAGTTTGCAAATTAGGAATCATTTACTCCCAAGTTTACAATGTGAAAGCTGAGCTCAAAACAATTTTTTGACTTCCCAAAACTTACCTGGGATGATTCAATTCTGGTATAGCTGACTTAGATAAAAAGAGAATTGTAGAATCCCCCAAAGAATTCATTAACCCTCTGAGGCATTTCCTTAGGCCTGGCTTGGTTGCTTGCTCTCTTTTGTTCTATTTGGTTCATATCTGCCTGCTCCTCTTTGCTTTTGGATTCTGTTCTCACTAAGCCACTTTCTGGAGTCCCTACTGCTCTCACTTTCTTAATTACCTGAAAGCAAGGCAAAGCCTTCCTAATTTCAGGGTTCTTCTGCTAAGCACTCCTAGTTTTCATTGTCTGTTAGACAAAATGTGTTAATTAGGAAAGATTTTCTTTACTAGACTGCTTTTGGTGACACAGAATATAGATATTAGCACTAAGAGTAAATCTGCTTGGGGATAAAGACTGCTGTGTTTAAAAAGCTAGTTTTTGGTTTACTAAAAAGAAGGTGATGAGAATGTGTAAGAATCACTGTGTGAATGAGAATGCTAGCTGGAAACATCAAATACCAGATTTTCCCTGATGATTTTTAGGCTTTCTATTTTATTCTTTTAAAAATAATTTCTTGTGTAGACAGTTCTGAAAGTGGGGCCATGACAACTCTACCAAATTCTAAGAAACAATTGAGTCATTCTGTTGCTTTAGGGCAGAGGTTCTCCAACTTTAGCATGTATCAGAGCCACATGCAGGGCTTAATAAAATACAGGTTGTGGGCCCCACCTCCAAAGAATCTGATTTTGTAGGTCTGAGGAGGCTGGAGAGTCTGAATTTCTATCAAGTTTCAGGTGAGGCTGATGCTGCTGGGGAAACCACACTTAGTGAAACACTAGTCTCAAGCATCTACCTCTCTTAAATGGTAACCTAAAGATGCCTTAGATTTGTCTCTAAATATCACAACCCCTCAAAACTGTTTGGGTCATAGTTTCCAAGTAGCAAAAACAGGTTCTGGACCATTGCTTTCTGCCCCTCGCACTCAGGTCTGTGCCTTCCAACAGAGATAAAGATCTTACTTTCTTGTCTGGACTCTGTCACCCAGCTGGTTCCTTGTCTGTGAAGGAGCCTTCACTCCACTCCCTGGGGCTGAACATTCTCACATGGGTCAAACCGGTCAAAGGGCACCACTGTGCACAGGTAAGGCTACAGGCTGTATGGCTCACTGACATTTTTCTTTGTCCTATAGAGTATTTGAGTTTTCAAAAATAGTTTTCATATATTTTAAAAATCAGAAGATTTACCTACAATGTGGGTTTCAGACTTTTAAATATCAAGGTAGCCAGAAAAAAAGCAGCTAGAGCTTAGAAACCAGTCCTCCTGAGAAGCACCACACCTTCTCAAGCCTCCTGTCTGGGACTGCTTCCATCAATCTTAAGACACCATTGCTTCACATTTTTAAGCTCTGAAATCTGGGTGTCGCTAACCAATCACTTTGCATTATAATTACAATTGGAAAGCTTTTTTCTAGCTTGGCTGTACAAAAATTCTTTCACTTAGGTATGGTTTTAAGGTTTTTATCAGTCATGTTTCTCCAAAGGAAAAGACCCAGTAAATTACATAAAGTTAAGGAAATTGGGTCACATGTTTATGAAGGCTGATAAGTCCAAAATTGCAGTCAGCAAGGCAGGAGACCCAGAAGAGATAGATGTGTAGTTTACAGTTAAAAGTGGGTGAGCTAGAGACCCAGGAAAGACTGATGTTTCAGTTTCAGTTTTAGTCCAAAGGCAGGAAAAATAATGTCCTTGGCTAGAAGGAAGTTAGGTGTGAGAAATTTCCTCTCATTCAATAGATGGTTAGGATTTGTTGTTCTATTCAGATCTTCAGAATTGATAGGATGAAGCCAACAATGTGAAGGATGACATATTTTACCTCAGCCTATTGATTTAAATGTGAAATTCATCTTAAAATACCCTCACAGAAATACCCAGAATAATGTTTGACAAAATGTCTGGGCACCCCATGCCATGTCAATTTGACAAAATAAAATTAATCATCACAAGGTTTCCCCATTTGTAGCATGTATCAGCACTTTGTTCCTTTTCATGCCTGAATAATCCATTATATGTATATGCAGGAGTTTATTATTTTTTAAATCTTGGACATTTTCCCCTAGCTTTGAGATACAACAGACATATAACATTGTAAATGTTGAACTCGATATACATATATATTGCAAATGATTACCACCATAGCATTCGATAACCTCCACACACCATATATTTACCATTTCTTTTTTTGTGGTGATAACATTTTAAGATCGGTTCTCTTAGCACTTTCAAGTACATAGTAATCAAATATAATCACCATTCTGTACATTGTATCCCCAGAACTTACCCATCTTCTAATTGGAAGTTTCGTACCCTTTGATCAACAACTCCCCATCTCCCCAACCTCCCCATTCCCTGCCCTAACTCACCACCACTCTATTCTTTGTTTCCATGATTTCAGGTTTTCAGATTCTACATATAAGTGACATCATCAATATTTGTCTTTGTTTGACTTATTTCACTTAGCATAAATGCCCTCAAGATCCTCTATGTCATCACATGACAGGATTTTTCTTTTTGTTCATGGCTGAATAATAGTTCATTATATATATGGACATGGTAGATTGTTTCCAGATTATGGCTACTGTGAATAATGCTACAAGAATATGGCAATGCAGATATCTCTTCAAGACCCTGTTTTATATTTATATATATATATATTTTATATATATTATGTATATGTATATATGTGTACATATGTGTACATATATTTATATAATTGCTGGATTATATGGATTGCTGGATTATATAAAATTCTATTTTTAATTTTTTGAGGAAATTCATAAAGTTTTCCATGATGGCTGCACCAATTTACAGTTTCACCAATAGTGTACAAGGGTTTTTGTTTTCTCCAAATCCTCATCGGCATTTGTCTCATTGTTTGATGATAACCATTTTAACAGGTATGAGGTGATCACTCATTGTGGTTTTGATTTGTATTTACTTGATGATTAATGATGTCAAGCACCTTTTCATGTACTTGTTGACTACTTGTATGTTTTTTTTTTGGAGGGGGCGGGCTTTTGAGTCTCTCTGAGTTTTTTTTAATATTTATTTTTTGGATAATAACACCTTTCCAAATATATGATTTATAAATATTTTCTCCTACTCAGTAAGTAGCTTTTTATTTTGTTGATTATTTCATTTGCTGAACAGGTGTTTAGTTTGATGAAGTCCTACTTATTAATTTTGCTTTGTTGCTTGTGCTTTTGGTGCATATTCAATGTCAAAGACCTTTATGTTTTCTTCAGAATTTTGTGGTTTCAGGTAAGTCTTTAATACATTTCGAGTTAATTTTTTGTGAGTGGTGTAATATTGGGGCCTAAGTCATTCTTCTGCATGTGATTATTCAGTTTTCTGAACAACATTTATTGAAAACACTAATCCTTTCCTCATTGAGTATTTTGGTTCCCTTGTCAAATACTAGTTGACTGTATATTCAAATGTTTATGTTCAGGCTTTTGTTCTGTCCGACTCATTTATTCTTGCCAAGCCACCATACTCTTTTGATTACCATAGCTTTGTAGTATATGATGAGATCAGGAAGTGTAATACCTCCAGCTTTGTTCTTCTTTCCTGGAATTGCTTTGGCTATTTGGAGTCTCTGTGGCCATACAAATTTTAGAATTATTTTTTTCTATTTCTGTGAAAAATGCCATTGACATTTCAATAAGGATTGTACTAAATATATACATGGCTTTGAGTATATGGACATTTTAACGATATTAATTCTGCATCATGAACCTAGAATATTTTTCTATTTGTGTCTTCAATTTTTTTTTCATAAAGTCTAGTACTTTCAGTGTACAACTCTTTCACCTCCTTCATTAATTTTATTCCTCAATATTTTATTGTTTTTGATGCTATTGTGAGTGATATTTTTCCTTTATTTTTTCTGATATTTCATTGTTATGTATAGAAACACAACTTATTCTGTACGTAGATTTTGTATCTGCAACTTTACTGAATTCATTGATTAGTTCTAATAATTCTTGCTGTGGTCTTTAGGATTTTCTATGCATAAAATATATCACTGCAAAGACAATTTTACTTCTTCCTTTCCAGTTTGGATGTCTTTTACTTCTTTTTCTTGCCTGATTACTCTGGCTAGGACTTGTAGTACTATTTTGAATACAATTATTGAAAGTGGTCACCCTCATCTTGTTCCTAATCTTAGAGGAAAAGCTTTCAATCTTTCACTGTTCAGTATGATGTTAGCTGTGAGCTTGTTATATATGGCTTTCATTATGTTGAGATATTTTTCAATGCCCAATTAGTTGAGTTTTTTTATTATTGCTGTTATGAAAGAATATGTTATTTTGTCAAATACATTTTTCTGCTCTATTGACATGATTGCATAATTTTATCTTTTATTCTATTAATGTTTATTTATTTATTGATTGATTTACATATGGTAAACCATCCTTACATCCCAAGAAAAATCTCACTTCATTATAATGTATGACTCTTTTAAGGTGCTGTTGAATTCTGTTTGCTAATATTTTGTAGAGAATTTTTGCTTCAATTCATCAGAAATATTGATCTGCATTTTCCTTTGTTGTAGTATCTTTATGTGGCTTTGGTGTCAGCAAATGCTAGCCTTGTACAATGAGTTTGGAGTATTCCTTCCTTCTCAGTTTTTGGAAGCATGAGAAGAATTGACATTAATTATTTTTAAATATTTGATAGGAAGAGCGGAGTGAGAGACATACTCATATCTCTCCCCTTGAAACAACAGTAAGCTTAACACTCTAAAACTCAACAACAAACAACAAAAAACACTCAAAAACTGCTCACCAGAATGTTGAGCATGGGATCTTGTGCAATAAGAGCTCCCACAAATCAGAAACTCTGGGTGTGGTGGGAGGTGGACTGGGAGTAACAAAAGGAGCTGTCTCTCCAAAGCTGCAGAGCTCTCTACAGAGAGAAGAGGGAGGGGAAGAGAGACCAACATCTCCTTGCATGAGTTCCTCCAATATTCCTGCCTGGGATATGTTACCAGCTCCCCATGGCTACTGGCTGAAGAGCTCAGTCATCAGGGCAGAAAGCAGAGAAGGGGAGGGAACCACAGAGGAACAACAGCTGATTTTAGCCTGCCACATTTGCAAAACCAAGGCAGAGCCTCAGGGCCCAACCTCCCACCCAGAGGTCCCTTCTCTCATCCTCCAGAAGAGCTAACACCGCAGAAGCCCAGGGGAATCTGACGTGAACAGTGCCAAGACTTACTCACTGAACTGAAAGGTGTACCGAAACTGAGGGTAGTTGAGCATGATTAAATATATAGGAGAAAATTTTAAAGTGTTATTAAGACTTATATAATGCAGGGATCCAAGAGATTTGACACACTGGAAACCAAAGAAAAGCGCATGTTCTTTGCGACAAGCTAAAAGGGAGACTTTTATATAATAAATCTTTCTGGAAAAACACCCGAATACATTTCCATTAATTCCTAGGTGGAGAAAGAGTCCATTAAACACATAAGCACACCAATGGTGACAAGGCATCTCAGAAAAAAAGAGAAAAATCTGCAGAAAATAAGCTTATAGACACAGAAATATGCAACTTAAATGACAGAGAATTTAAGATGGTACTTCAGAAAAAAACTCAGTGAGATCCAAAACAACACAAATCAATAATTTCAGGAAATTGAAAAAACAACTTAGATGAGCAGAGCAAAGAAGACTGAAAACCTCAAAAAGAACCAAATGGAACTTCTGGAGATGAAGAACATGCTGCAAGAGATGAAAATTAAAAAAGCAAGCTTGAGAAATAGAATTGACCAAATTGAAGAAAAGATCTGCGATATCAAAGACATAAATCTAGAAATAAATCAGAAGGAAGAAGTGAGCAACTGAAAAATGAAAAATAATGAAAAGAGAAATAGAAGAACTTAGCTGATACCATCAAGAGAGGAAACGTAGAATAATGGCATTACCAAAGGCAAGGAAAAGGAGCAAGGACTAGAAAGCATTTTCAGACAAATAGTTAATGAAAATTTCCCCAAATCTAAGGAATGAGCTGGAGGTTGGATTCAAGAAGTCAACAGAAAACCAATTATCTAAAAACAAAAAGGCCTTCACCAAGATATATTGTATTAAAGTTTATAAAAAATCAATGACAAAGATGGAATTCTCAAAGCAGCCAGGGAAAAAAAACACATTAACTCATAAAGGCGAACCCATTAGATTTCTCCTCAGACTTCTCAGCATAAACCTTACAAGCCAGAAAGGAATGGATTCAAATATTTAAACTATTAAGTGAAAAGAACTACCAGCCTAGAATAACGTATCCAGCTAAGCTCTCCTTTAGATATGAAGGAGAAATAAAGACTTGTCCAGACATACAAAAACTGAGGGATTCTTCACTATGAGGCCCACACTACAGAAAATACTAAAAGAGGTCAGTTCACCTAAAGGAAATGGCAAAAAATAATACATGATTAGGAGGAAAGTGACTATCAGGCAAATAGAAGAAGAGTCCAACCTTTACCAATAACAGGGCATTATAAGCTTAAATAATAAGTGAATTATTATAACAATAGTAATGAATGTTCAGCATACATAGGAACAAACTGAGATAAAAATGACTGAAAAGGGGGAAATTCAAAGAACCATATTCACAAAGGGGAATGGAGATAAGGCATGCGCAGAAGAAAATGGACAACTGTATGTGTATGTATATGTGTGTGTATACACACATACACACACAACTATATATTTATATATAAAACTATATATTTATATTTATATATATTTATACATGTATATAATAATATATATATATATATATATAATATATATATAACTATCCTTCACATATTTATAATGGTAACTACACACCAATTCAGAATCATTGTATATAATATAAAACAGAATGACCAGAGGAAACACAGAAAGCTGACCAAAATAAAGAAAAGCAAAGCACAAGGACAAAGAAGCAATAGAAATACTGAACTCCCAGAAAGCAAAAGATAAAATGGCTATAAGAAGACCTCATATTTCAATAATCACCCTAAATGTAAATGGAGAGAATTCACCAGTAAAAAGGCACAGAGTTGCAGAATAGATACGAAAAACAAAACCCAATTATATGCTGCCTCCAGGAGACACATCTCAGCTCCAAAGACAAATATAGACTCAAAGTGAAAGGGTAGAAAATGATATTTCAAGCAAGTGGCATTCAGAGAAAAGCAGGAAGTAACAGTAATAATACAGACAAAATAGACTTCAAAATGAAAAAGGTAAAGAAAGATACTGAGGACACATCATTATGATAAGAGAATCATGCACCAAGAGGACATAACACTTATTAATATCTATGTTCCAATCAGGGAGCCCTGAAATATGTAAAGTAATTACAAACAGAACTAAAAAGAGAAAAATACCAAAACACTATCATAGTAGGGGACCTAAACACCCACTTTTGATTATGGACAGATCATCCAAACAGAAAATCAATAAGGAAATGACATCCTCAAATGAAACATTAGACCAACTGGACATAATTGCATTTATAGAGCCTTCCATCTCAAAACAGCCGCTTATACATTCTTCTCTATTGCACGTGGCATATTCTCAAGAATTGACCACATACTGGGACACAGAGATAGCCTGAACAAAATATAAGAGGGTTGAAATCATACCAACCATATTCTCTGAGCATAGTGCTTTGAAACTAGATATCAACTGCAGAAAGAAATCAGGACGAACCACAAATGCATGAAGATTAAACAACATGCTACTGAAGAATAACTGGGTCATAGAAGAAGAGAGATCAAGAGATACATAGAAACAAATGATAATGATAGTACAACATATCAAAACTTTTGGGACACAGCAAAAGCAGTCATAAAAGGAAAGTTCTATATCATTAAGCCTATCTCCAAAAACAAGAATGAGCCCAATAAACAACCTAATGCTGCATCTTAGAAAACTAGAAAAAAAAAGAAATGAAGCCTAAAGTCAGTAGAAGGAAAGAAATCATCAAATTAGAGCAGAAATAAATGAAATTGAAAACAAACAAGCAAACAAAAATAAAAAAAAAATAAATGCAACAAAAGCTGGTTCTTTGAGAAGGTTAATAAAATTGCCAAACCCCTGGCTAGACTTCACTAAAGAAAAAAAGAAAAGACAAATAAACAAAATCAGGGATGAAAGAGGGAAAATTATGACTGACATCACAGAAATACAAAGGATCATACAAGAATACTATGAAAAATTACATAACACCAAATTTAATAACCTAGAAGAAATGGACCAGTACTTAGAAAAATACAACCTTCCTAGACTGAATCAAGAAGAACTGGAAAATCTATAAATAGACCGATCAACAGTATGGAAATTGAAACAATCATCAAAAACATCCAAAAAGTAAAGTCCAGGACCAGATGGCTTCACCAGTGAATTCTACCAAACATTCAAAGAAGATTTAATACCTGTTCTCCTCAAACTCTTCCAAAAAATCAAAGAGGAGGCAAGACTTTCCAACTCATTTTATGAGGCCAATATTACTCTGATACCAAAACCTAGTAGAGATAACACACAAACAGAAAACTACATACCAATATCTCATTATCACAGATGCAGAATAATAAATAAGATACTAGTGCACCAAATACAGCAACATATTAAAAAGATTAAAAGATTTACACCACAACCAAGTGGACTTCATCCCAGGGAACAGGGATGGTTCAACATATGTAAATCAATTAATGTAATACAGCATATAAACGAATTAAAAAGTAAAAATCATATAATTATATAAATAGATGCAGAACAAGCCTTTGACAAGATGCAGCATTCATTTATGCTCAAAACACTTAAAAAAATTGGTATAGAAGAAAAGTTCCTTAACATAATAAAGGCCATATTTGACAAACTCTCAACCAACATTATACTTAATGGTGAAAAAACTGAAAACCTCCCTCTAAGATCAGGAACAAGGTAAGTCTGTTCAATA
This sequence comes from Eonycteris spelaea, assembly GCA_003508835.1. Lineage (NCBI taxonomy): Eukaryota > Metazoa > Chordata > Mammalia > Chiroptera > Pteropodidae > Eonycteris > Eonycteris spelaea. The sequence goes on along the minus strand of PUFA01000147.1, from coordinate 4,329,696 downwards.
TTGTCACTGTTATTCAATATAAAATTGGAGGTACTAGTGAGTGAAATCAGACAAGAGAAATATATAAAAAGTTATCCAAATAAGAAATGAAGAAGTTAAACTGTTACTATTCATGGATGACATGATTCTCCTATACAGAGAACCCTAAAGACTCCACAAGAACACTACTAGAAACAATAAGCAAATATAGTAAAATCTCTGGATATGAAATCAATGTTCAAAAATCCATAGTGTTCCTATACTCTAATAATGAAGCATCAGAAAAAGAAGTTAAAAATAATTTTTTTTGCAATTGCAACAAAAAGTTCAAATACCTAGGAATAAATTCAACGTAACATGTGCAGGATGTATGTAATGTAAACCACAAGACCCCATTAAAAGAAATCGAAGAAGATACAACGTTCAAAAATCCATAGCATTCCTATACTCTAATAATGAAGCATCAGAAAAGAAATGGAAAAAATCATTTGAAATTGCAACAAAAAAAAAATAAAATGCCTAGAAATAAATTTAATGAAACATGTGAAGGACCTACGTAATGAAAACTACAAGACCATATTAAGAGAAATTGAAGAGGATACAAAGAATTGAAAAGATACTTCATGTTATTAGATTTGGAAGAATCAATATAGTAAAATGACCATATTATCTAAAGCAATATGCAGATTTAATGCAATCCCCATCAAAATCCCATTGGCATTTTTTTAAAGAAATAGAATAAAAAACCATCAGACTTGTATGGAAGCACAAAAGACCCCAAATTTCCAAAGCCATCCTGAAGAAAAAAGGATGAGGCTAGAGGTATCACTCTGCCTGACTTCAGATTATACTACAGAGTGACAGTAATCAAAAAGGCATGGTATTGGCAGCAAATCAGACACACAGAGCAGTGGAACAGAATCAGGAGTCAAGAAGTGAACCCATATTTATATGGGCAAATAATTTTTGACAAAAAGCCAAAAACATACAGTGGAGAAAGGAAAGCCTCTTCAATAAATAGTGCTGGGAAAATTGGAAAGCCATCTGCAAAAGAATGAAACTAGACTGTTGTCTGTCACCACACAGCAAAATTAACTCATAATGTATTAAGGACCTGATTCAAAGGCCTGTGACAATAAAATGTATAGAAGAAAACATAGGAATGAAACTCAAGGACCTTGAACTTAAAGGGGATTTTATGAATTTGACCTCAAAATAAGGAAAGTAAAAGCTAAAATAAATGAATGGAACTACATTGAACTAAAAAGTTTCTGCTCAGCAAAAAAAAATTGTCAACAAGGTAAAGAGAGAACCATCCGAACTGGAAAATATATTTGCAAACATCATCTTCCATAAGAGCATAATATCCAAAAATATACAAAGAATTCATACAACTTAATAACAACAAAAATACAAATGATCCAATCAAAAAATGGGCAGAAGACCTGAACAGACCATCTCTCTAGAGGACATACAATGGCCAAGAAATATATGAAAAGATGCTCAATATTGCTAGCTATTAGGGAAATCAAAAACCAAAATGAGATATCATATCACACCTATTAGGATAGCTATAATAAACAGGACATGTAATAACACATATGGAGAGGATGCGGAGAAAAGAAGCCTCATACGCTACTGGTGGGACTGCAAATTGGTACAGCTGCTATGGATAACAGTATGGAGTTTCCTCAGAAAACTGAGAATTGATCTACCATATAATCCAGCAATGCTTCGACTGGGTTTTTACCCCAAAGACTTGAAAACCCATATCCAAAAACATATTTTCACACCGATGTTCATATCAGCATTATTCACAGTGGCCAGGACATGGAAGAAACCAAAGTGTCCTATGATAGATGATTGGCTAAAGAAGTTGTGGTACATATATACAATGGAATATTACTCAGCTATAAGAAGAGATGAAATACTACTATTTGTGACAACATGGATGAACCTCGAGATAATCATGCTAAGGGAAATAAGCCAGATAGAAAAAGTTGAAAGTCACATATCACTTATATGTGGGATATAAACCTAAAAGCAACAAATGAGCATGACAAACAAACAGAGACTTGTGGACATTGATTATAGGCTAATGGTTACCAGAGGACTATAGAGTAGTGGTTAGTAGTGGGGCGGAGGAAGAGGGTGGAACTATACGGCAAAGGTGTTGGCCAAAATATTGGTTTAGGAGAGAGTGAAGTGTGTAAAGGAATCAAATATATGTGCATCTGAAGGAAATTGGAGCTTTGGGTTGGCAAACAACACAATAGAATATATAGATGTTCAAATGATAATGTATACCTGAAAATTATATAATTGTAGTAACCAATGTTATCCCAATAAACTTAATTAAAATTTTAAAAAATAAAAAAGAGTTTGATAGAAATAAGTGGTGGAAATATCTGGTGTTCTGGCTTTTGGGGGAATGCTTTTACTCATGGATTCAGTTATTTTTTATTGATCTGTTCAAATTTTCTATTTCTTCATGATTCAATTTTGTAGGTTATTTATTTTAGAAATTTATTTCTTCTAGATTATCTAATTTGTTATTGTATAATTCTTCACAATAGTAGTTTCTGTGATATCAGTTTCCTCTTTCATTTCTGATTTTATTTCTTTGGATCTCCCCCCTCCCTTTTTAAAAAATCTAGCTAAAGATTTGTTAATTTGCTTACCTTTTAAAAAAAAATTGGTTCCTAGTTGTTATTCTATTGTTTTTTCTGTGTTTCTATTTCATTTATTTCTGCTTGGATCTTTGTTATTTCCTTTTTCTGCCTACTTTGGTCTTCATTTGTTTTTCTTCTAGTTACTGTAGGTGTAAATTTAATTAAATTTAATACCTTTTTCTTGATTTAGGAATTTAACACTATAATCTTTCCTCTTAAAATTATTTTTGCTGCATCCCATAAGTTTTGATATGTCGTGTTTCTAATTTTTGTTTGTTTAAAGTTTTTTTTAATTTTTCCTTTTGAGTTTTTCTTTGACCTATTGGTTGCTCAGAAAATGGAAAGACATTCTGTGCTCATAGATGAGAAGAATTAACATTGTTCAAATGTATTTTTGAAATTTCTAGACTTCTTCCTTTTATTCTTTTCTAGTTTCATACCATTATGGTTGGAAGAAATACTTGGTATGATTTCAGTTTTTTTTAAGTTTGCTAAGACTTCTTTTGTGATCTATCATATGATCTATTCTAGAGACTGTTTTATGTGTGCTTGAGAATAATGTGTATTCTGCTACTGTTGGATGGAAGGTTTTGTATGTGCTATTAAATTCATTTGGATGGAATGTTTTATATATGTCTGTTAAGTTCATTTGGTCTAAAGTATGGTTTAAACTCAATATTTTCTTGTTTATTTTCTGCCTCTATGATCTATCCATTGTTATATTAAGGTATTGAAATCTCACGCTATTATGGTATTGTTTATTTCTCCCTTCTGATCCGTTACTATTCTTAACATATGTAGGTTTTCTGATGTTGTGGGTAAGTATTTATGATTATTATATCTTCTTGATGAGTAGACACCTTTATCATTATATAATGACTTTTTTGAGTCTTGTTACAATTTTTAGACAAAGTGTATTTTTTTTCTGATACAAAGATAGCTACCCCTGCTCTTCTTTGGCTTCCACTTGCATGGAATATCTTCTTTTTCCCACCAATTCACTTGCAGCCTGTATATGTTCTTAAAGCTAAGTGAGTCTCTTGTTGGCAGCATATAGTTGGGTCTTATTTTGTTATTCAACTAGCTGCTCTATATCTTAGTATTAAGGAATTTAATCTATTTACTTTAGAGTAATTATTGATAGGTAAGAACCTACTAATACCATCATATTATTGTGAATTGATGTTGTCCAGGGTGGTATGGTTTTGTGAATTGATGTTGTGAATTGATGTTGTCCAGAGTGGTATGGTTTTAGTCTCTTTCCTTTATCTTTTCTGAATTTATAGCAATTTTTAAAATTATTATTATTTATGCCTACAGAACCTGGTCTTCCTAGATTGTCTCCCATCCAAGTACCAGGTCTGACTGCTTAGCTTCCGGGATCAGACATTGGGGCTTATTTAGGGTGGCATGGCCATAGACCATGGACTGTGGCTCCACTGGGCATCTATTACAATTTTTGGCTGACCATGAGCCTTACAGAATACATCTTATAGGTATAACTGCCTATTTTATACTCATAATTTAACTTTGATCATATATAAAACTCTATACTTCTACTCCTCCTCCTTTTATATTTTGATGTCACTATTTACCTCTTATATTTTATATTCATTAAAAATATTGTAGCTATACATATTTTTAATACTCTTGTCCTTTAACCTTTATACTAAAGTTAAGTGGTTAATACTCTAATATATTATAGTATTGGAATATCTGAATATAGACTATATACTTACCTTTACCAGTGTGCTGTATATTTTCAGGTTTTTGTGTTACTTATTAACATCTTTTTGTTTCAGCTTGAAGAACTTCTTTCAGCATTTCTTGTAAGGCTGTGGTGATGAATCTCTCATCTTTTCTTTGTCTGAGAAAGTCTTTATCTTGCCTTCATTTCAGAACTGCTTTCCCAGGAAAAGTGTTCTTGGTTGGTAGTTTTTTTCTTTAAGCACTTTGAATATATCATCCTATGTTCTCCTGTCCTGTAAGGCTTCTGCTGAGAAAAACTGCTGATAACCTTATGAGAGTTCCCTTGTAAGTTAAAATTTTATTTTTTCTTGTTGCTCTTAAAATTCTAGTTCTCTGATTTTTGACAGATTTATTATATTGTCTTAGAGAGGGTCCCTTTAAGTTGATTTTTTTAGTGCTTATGAGCTTCATGAGTTTGGATATATAAAACTCTTCCCAGATTTGAAAGTTCTTGGCCATTATATCTTTAAATAAGTTTGTTGTTGTTGTTGTTGTTATTTTGCCCTCTTTTACCCCTTTTCTCCTTCTGGAACTAATAATTTATACTTTTTTATGGTATGCCATAAATCATGTAAACTTTCTTCACTCTTTTTCATTTTTTAAAAATTTTGGCTCTTCTGATGGGTAATTTCAACTGGTATGTCTTCAGGCTCACCCTTCTTCTCCTTGGTCAAATCAGTTCTCTATTGAATTCTTTTGATCAAGGTATTCTTCGCTCCAAAATTTCTATTTGGTTCTTTTTTTAATGTTTTCTTTCTTTGTTGAATTTCAGATTTTGTTCTTGTATTGTTTTCCTGATATTACTGAGTTGTTTATTTATGTTCTCTTGTAGTTCTCTAAATACCTTTAGAATTTTTTTTTTCAGGTTATCCTTGGATCTCCATTTCTTAGGGTAGTTTGCGTTCTTTGTGTTCTTTGGTGGAGTCATGTTTCCCTCATGATCCTTATAGCCTTGCATAGGTGTTTGCATTTTAAGAAGCAATCAACACTTCCAGACTTTATAGACTGATTTTGGTAAGGGAAGATTTTCACCTATAGGTGGCGGGGGCGGCGGGGGGGCGGGCGGAAGTTCTGGAGTTGCAAGGTGCTAAATGAGGCAGTTTGTGGCAGTTTAGGGGAGGCATAACATCTCTTTGACTCAGACCACTGGGATCCACAGCATCAACAACTTTGTGATCCTTTATTATCACTGTGGGAGGTCCACTGTGGCTGTTGGGGTCCTCAGCAGCACCTCTAGGTCCAGCAACTAGGACCAGGACAGGTATTGGTGGTCACCAGAGCTGGTAGCATGCACACACCTGATTGTGGGGTCCAGCTGCAGGTACCTGTGTAGTGGCAGGGGCTAACTGCAGACACATATATAATGATAAGAGCTAGGGCAGGCAGTAAGGTCTGGAGCCAACTGCAGATTCTCTGGCTCTCAACATGTACTACTGTGACTACTAAGAGTTGTTACAGGTACATGGCAGTGGAGGCCAGAAATGGACGTTGGGCTTGGACATGCAGGTACACAGCTGGAGGGGCTAGTTTCAGCTGAGTGTGGTGGTGCAGGCCAGTCCCTGATTTGGGTCCACAAGCAGCTGTTGGGACTCTGGTTGTTGGACATGCTCTCCCATGCTTGCACAGTCTCCCCCTGGGCATTTTCTCACAGTGCAGACTGGTGATAGGATCAGGACAGCAGCATGCAGATATATGGCTGCAGGTGCTAGCTCCCAGGGCATGCATGGCAGTAGGGTTTAATTGCTGGAGTCAAGGCTGCTATGTGTAGCCACAGAGGCCTGGACTGGCAGCTGGTGTGTGCCCAGCCTTCTGGAGGTGGAATGTATAGCTGGGACTCAGGCCACTGACAACAGTAAACAGGAGTACCAAAAGCTGGAAAATCTGCAGTGGTTCTGTGGCAGTTGTGCCGGCTGTTGCTTCTTTCTTCACTGGTGAAAGCTGCTGGAGTTTTTTGTAGAACAGGTCACTGTGAGCCTTATCACTCCTGCTGTGTGGCTGCTATTGGTAGACCCTACTTTTTCCCCTTGTTCCTAGCTTTTTCTACACCTCTCAGCTTTGCCAGCATGGGTAGAGGTAACATCAAAATGGGAACTTTGTGGGCTGAAAGGTTAGGCAAGCTGTTCACTTACCCCGATCTTCCTTTCCCAGCAAGGGGAACTCTTTAGAGCTGAGGAGTTTCCCATTGGCACTGAACAGTGCTTGCCTGGGGAATGGGATGATTCAGGCAAAAACATCTGTCTGCCTACTCTTTAATTTTCTCCTCCTCTTCCTCTCCTTCTTCTCCTCTTCCTCCTCCTTCTCTTTTTGTTTTGTTCCACTGTGCTGCTGAAGTTTCTGTAGCGTACTTCACAGGTTTTCCATAGCTATTTTTGTTTGTGAATAGCTGTTTAAGTGTTGGCCTTTGTGGGCAGACAGAGGTTGACGTCTCATATACCACCATCTTAATGATATCACCCCCATAGTTGGTTTTTTGCCTGGTATTTAACCAAAAATTTTGATGTTGGCCATTGATTTAAAGAAGATTTTATATAGTTCCTTTTTCATATGGAACTTCATTACATGGTTCATTAATTCTAAGTAATGAATGTTTATTCAAATGATTTATTAATTTTTTGCAAAGAGGTGAAAAATTCAAGAATGGATATTAAATTTCCTCAGTCTAGAGTGGATGGATGGTTCAGGCATTTATGGAGCTTTTGATAGGCAAGTGTACAATGTGGTGTTGAGAGCTTGAGCTGGAGTCAGAGATCTTTCTTTTCCAGCCACTTCTCATATCATGTGGCCCAGGGGCAGGGCAATCAACTCCTCTACTTCTCAGTGTTCCTTTGTAGCAAATGGAGGCCAGAAACATAATCTACTTCACTGAGTTCTCCTGAGAATTGAATGAGATGATGTATTTAAAACACTTAACACTAAGGCTGACATATAGTAAATGAACTAAATTAGGTCAATGTTGTTATTTGTATTGGTATTTGTTTCTTAACCTCTGATTTTTTATTGTTAATTATGTTAGCAGACTGTCTAATATTTGCTTTTCTAATATAGATGAAGATTGAAGCATAAAGAGGTCAAACAAGGAACCTGCTTGAATGGCTATGAGAAAGAGACATGACCAAAAGGTAATTCTGGAAGCTGCCTCAGTGCCTTCTATATGGACAGATTATTTCTGCTCAGCCAGACTCTATTATAAACACAACCTCAGAACAACAAACAAAATGCGTTGTCTGGTGTGCCACACCCATCTATATGAATTTAATATGCTTTGAGTCTTGTCCACATTTTTCTATCCCCAGTTTTCCAACAACATATCAAGCTGATATTGCAATAATTTTGTAAATAAAATCTGGCCTTAATGAAATAAACAACAACTAACAGCAATAGTACAGTGAGCTTATGTTACAACCTACACCCTTCAGTTTGCCCAGATGACGGAGCTGATAAATGCCCCTCCTCACCTTGGAGCTGAACTTAGACCCCATTAATCTCATATAAAGATCAAAATTTGTGATTAGGGATCTCAGAGCTAAAGCAGGCAGGGTGGTGAGGGTGGGCAGAAATTTTGGAAGGGTTCCATCAGAAGACAGGAGAATATTCAGGGAGGTAGGAGCATCTACCTGATTAATTTTGGATCAGAGTGGATGTAGAGCAAGTATTTGGTAGCTCATGGGGTAGAAAAACTGTTTGAGTCAGGGCTTTGCCACTTCTTTGGGAACTATTTGCATCCCTGGGAATGGGTTTCTATATAAAGTGGAAGTTAAGAAATTTGGACTGAATTAGGATGACTTGGCGACTCTCTTTCCTCCTCTATCTTCAACCCCCAAATCCTGGGAGAATGAGAGGGGCTTCTGAAGCCTTTGTGACAGACAGACTTCTATGATGAACCCCAAAATTTCCTGCCACTGTATACAAGCCTTCATAATCCCAGGAACTATGAATTACTCCAATAATTAGGTTATATATATGTCACAGTTGACTCTGAGAAAGAAAGATATGGGTGGTCCTAATGTAATATCATGAGCTCTTTAAATTTGGGTCTAGAGGGGAGAGAGAGAGAGAGAGAGAGGATGGCGGGAGTCACAGATTCTAAGTGAGAAGGATTTGACTTTGCCATTGCTTGCTTAAGATGGAGGGGCTGTGGGGAAAGGCATGTGGGCAGCTGTAGAAACTGAAGAGGCAGTAAGGACATGGGAAGTTTACCCTACACCATAAGGAACTGAATTCTTCCAACAAGATTGAGCTCAAAAAGCAGGATTTTCCTTAGAACTTCCAGATGAGAACACAGCCTGGCTGACATCTTGATTTCAGGTATTTACCTTGCAATACACTGAGCAGAGAGTCATACTGCCCTGGACTTCTGACCTATAGATTTATGAGCTAATATGTGTCATGTTAAACTGTTAACTTTGTAGTGATTTGTTACACAACAACAGGAAACTAATATAACCTTCTTCACTCTATTTCTTTTATAAGCCAGAGGTCATTTTCAAGACATTCTTTTGCTTTGGGAGGAATATCTATCAGATTATAGAACTAACAACAGTTATAGTTCTCCTAAGCCATTGTGGCCAGTTTTTCATCCACAGAAACCATGAATTGTAAACTGGCATTGTTTCTCTTTTAGTAAGGGCCACTTTAACCCACAGAGATCAGCCCTACCACAGCCACTGCAAAAATGTGTGCCCACCATTGTTACAGACATGCTCATCTGATCCCAGAGCCTCAGTCTTTACTGGTTAAAAGTACGTGTTCATGTATTCTGTAAATAGCCTGAACTCCTTCCTGTAGCAAGGCAGAGGGTGTGTGCACATATATAGAATTTTCTCTGTGTTTCCAGAATTTTAGGACACTTTGTAGGGACAAGAAATGGGCAGCTCATGCTTAACAATTGGATCCATTGCTTTAAATTTAAAATACTTGGAAAGGTATTTGAAGGTAAAGTATATTAACTATATTATTTGGAAATATAACTAACCTATGGTCTAAAAATGAATTTATTGTTTCTCAACTTTTTAAAACCATGTGTGTATATAATATAGAGCATATAGTCTATAGAGCAATTTATGTTATTTAATATATGTATAAAGCTTACCTCTCAAGTCTCCTTGAATGATAACCTCTCTTGAAGTAACTTTTATGACTCCATGTTCCTCTGTATTGGTAATCATTTTGTGTGCTTATGCATTGATAGGTCATATTTTACTAATTTCAAACCATGCCAAAATATACTCCTAAAGTAAGTGCACATGGGAAGAGAAGTATGGTGAGGGTGCCACAAAAAATGCTTGAGGGAAGAAGGTCAGTTAGAGAGTTGTGCCAAATGGCTGCTGTGTGTACCACAGGAGAAGGCTTGCTCACTGTCATCTATCCTGAGCCTGGAGTGCTGTAGGGAACTTCTATCCTCAGGAACTGATATTTGACAGGTTAAAGGACCGTTTCACTACTATGCAGTTGTAAGTTATGGCTGAAGTTTGCTCTGGAGACTGAAGATTCCTGAACTGTGTACCTCTGGATGGGAAGGAATGAGCTAGGGGAAGAAGGACACTGAGGGCAGAGGAAATTGTAGCAACCAAGGCAGGAAAATGCAAACTAGCCTGGTGTTCTGGGAGCCACAAGTTTCTGCCATATCCCTGGGCTTGAACATGTGGTGCCATGAGACTCTACAGAGGACAGGAAATGGAGGCTATTTATACCATGTCTTGAACATTGCATTTATTTATGCTTTATTTTTATTTATTTTTTATTGTAGTTACGTTTAGGAATTTGAACTTTACTACAAAGGCAAGAGAAAGCCATCAAAGGTTTTTGTTTTTATTTTTTATTTTTTAGTAAATAACATTTTTTAATAATAAAATTGTTTTAAAAAGTCATACATTCTCATTGCAAATGACTGGAGATGCTCTGAACAAGGTAGTGCAACACTTAGATTGTACACTGAAGCCTTGCTTCCCTAGGGCAACAGGCCTCTCCAGACCAGGTGAGGAAGACTCTCTGGAAGCAAGGAAGGCATCTGCCCTTTTTAAAGCTTTCCAGGTAAATCCTGAGGTGTACCCCAGCCTGAGAACCACAAAGTTATAAGGCATAAAATGAATTCAGAGAGACTAATTCAAAGGCAGCTGAAATGAACCACAATGAGGATTCTGAGGTTCAGTATGGTGGGAGGATGGTGAGGAGAACAGAGCTTTGTACCCTTAAGTGATAAATGAAGAGAACCTAGTGACTGACTGGAAGAGGGTATTGAGAAAAAGAGGAGTCATTGTGACTGAATCTCTTTGCATTCTCTTCAAATTTAGAACCTTTTTCTTACAGATTATGAAATTCCTCAAAGTCATTGTTCTTCCAGACTTGGTTTTGTCTTTACCACCAGCAAGTCCAAAGTGATAAGAGTTAATTCTTTGCATCTAAGCATATGAAGTTGGAGGGGAAACTGCTTTAATTCTACTTTTTAACAACAGCTATTAATTTATTGCAAAACCTTTGGGTAAATTAAATCATAGGAAGTATGTCAGTTGCTATTCCATCTGAGTCAACAGTCTGTTTAGTGAAAAAAAGAAGGAACTGCATTTGCATGGACAAAGCTGTTTGTGGCCACTGACTCCCATGATTAAACAGACAACCTTCCCAGAGAGGGATAAGCTTAGTTCATCCATTTGCATATACCGTGAAACTGGGACAATGTTTACTCACTAAACAAAAATGCTCATGAAAAGATGCCTATAAAATGATTTTTCTTTCACACAAACCATTTTCTGCTCATTGACTTGCTTTGAAATTTCTAACAGGTATTCCCATATGAAAATATATTTACGTTCTAGGCAAAAAATGTGCATTTCTCTCTAGTATAATGTTTTTTTTGTCCCATGACATGCCACAAGGATGATTATCTCCTGAGAGAAAGTAGCAAAAGCCCACTCAGGTCCAAGAATGTGCTTGCTGTTAGGCCCAGGAACTCGCATTCCCTCCAGATGTGTCATGGGAGCTCCTGCTCCCTACAAGTGATGAGTGATCATGTGATGAGTGGATATTTTCCCTTCTTTCACATATGGCAAAAGAGTTCTTGCTCTTCCATTAAATACTGGTCAGTATTCAAAAACCTCACACCTATCTCCTTCTGTATTTCCAGGGTCTGTGTGGAAGCCGAGACTCACCCTCTGGTTGCCTAAGTTTGGTTTTCAGAGACAAATTCTCTAAATAATAGTACTCAATTATACTTTAGAAGTAATCCATAGTCATTCCAATCTAGTTCTTACAAACATTTGTTAAAATAATATTTATAGTTCAGTCATCATTTTGACTACTATCCATCCATCCAATCATCCATTTCATAGGTACTATTCTAGGGGCAGTGAATTCCTTTAAAGAAACATATTGAATGTAGGAACTAGGGTCTTCTTAATAGGTAGTATCATTTTTTTTGTCAAATATGCATTCAGCTTCTTCTATATTATACTGACACTGAAACTTATGTATTTTTCAACTAGAGAGTTGAAGTAGTCCTACAGAGAAACAATTATAGTTGCAGCTCAGGAGACTCATCATATTAATGAACACTTACTGTATTCTTATTGATGCTGCACAAGTGCTGAGAGCATCACAAGCATTATTTCATCTCATCCTAGAGAACCTTTCAACAGTCCTATGTAGAGGGTCTTATTTTTATCACCTATCTGCATTATCATTGTAGATTCAGAAATTGAGTACCGAAGAAGTTAAATAACTTATTTAAGATCAAGTTATTAAGTAGTTGAGCAGGGCTTGCACCCATGCTTATTAGGTACAAACGTTTTATGGTGCGCCTGCCATGTGCCTGGTACTGTTCTTGCCAGTGCTGGAAAACCCTGAATAGGTCAGGCAGGTCTCTGACTCTAGAGGCTACATTTCAGTTAGGGGGAACAAACACAAACAAGTTACAACATGAGCAACATGAACAAATACAAAGCATAATAGAGTATGGAGAGTGACTGGAGGTGTGTGAATATTTTTGATAGGGTGGTTATGAAAGGCTGCTCTGAAGAGGTGACTTTGGAGAAAAGGCCTAAATGAAGAGAGGAAGTAAATCATTTAAATATCTGGGAGATATATGCCGAGCAGAGAAACAAGACAAGATGCAAAGGCCCTGGGGGAAGATCAGTTTGATGTATTCAAGGGTCAGAAAGACAACCAGTGAGGTTAGAATTAAGTGGAGAAGGAGGAGGCAGAGTTAGGCAAAGACTTAATGGCTCTGCAAAAATGTTGTATGAAAAAAAGCCAGATTTGAGCAGAAGTGTTATGTAATGGGATGAGAAAATATGAGTAGAGAAGAGAAATTGACTTTACAGTACAGAAAGACTAATTCCTAGAGGTAGTAGATCTCAGAATCAGAATTTCTTAGAGGGCAAGAGGGGATAGTTTCCTGCATGCAAATGGAAAAAAATGATACAGTTGTAACTGGAAGGGAAGCATAATGTGTGAGTTTATGTATAGGCAGACTATTAGATTGGATAATGGTTGCCTCCATTTTCTCAGTGATAATCAACTGCCAGTAGAGGAAGGGTGCTGTAAGTTTGAGGAAAAAAGAAAGTGTAAAACAGCCTTCTCTAAATGTGGGAAAGGTGGAGTGCTTCAGAGGAGTGTTAGAGGGCTCTCGAGATCTATAGTTGGAGAAAAAACTGCTTTAATTCTACTTATTAAGACTAAAGGAAGACTATTCTGCTGACTAAAGGCAAGTAAAAGTAGAAAGAATTGGGTTTAATCAGCGTTGGATTTTGCCAGGTGAGAGTGACAGAGGGATAAAGGGGCAAACAATATATTATGGAATTTTAGCTAAGGATAAAAGTAAAAAAACATTAATAATAGACTGGGATTTAGAAAAGTGAGTTTAAAGGTGAGAAGTGGTGGTTCAAGAGTGTAGTTGGATTGAAAATTTGGAAGTGATATAGTCACTGGTATTGTGAGACCTACAGCAAAACCATGGGAGTCAATGGCTAAGGCAGGTTGTGTGTTAGGAACTAACAAGTCAGGGTGTGGAATAGATCATCTCTTTTATATGAATATGAAATCCACAAAGAATCACAACAAGATTATCTTTTAGCCCATATTGTAGTACAATCCTGGAAAATAAAACAGTGGTCAATACTCATATATGGGATTAGACTTATAGAGGACAGAACTCAGGACCCATAACTCCCACTTTTGCATCCTAATTCTACATGAATAATACTGATGGTCAGGAAGCCCATCTCAACTTTTTGGCATTTCTGTTTATTATTTAGGAAATATAGGGCAATGAGGCATTTTAAAAAATATTTGGCCAGAAATGCTTACTAAATGAAAAGCATTAGTCCAATTTTAATTTGCACAACCCAAGTTAGAAGAAAAATTATGACAAAATGCTATCATTCATTTCTTTATTTCATCCTTTCTCTGTATTTTTTGAGAAAGAAAGAGTGAGAACTAAGTATATGAAGGAATACAGGAAAGATGCCCATATTACTGTTTGGATATCCTATGGGCCTGAAAGAGTGCATTTCTCCCCTTCAAACATACACAGCTACTAAGTAGGAGAGCAGGGATTTGAATCAGTTCTGTTTGACTTCAATGTGCTCTTAACTTCCTTTCCTATTAGTCCAACAAGGATTATACATACAAATGCACACACACATACTCATAATCAATAATAACCTCCATGTCCTACATCTAGAATATAGATTGTCCATACTTTCTTTTCAGTTCAAAATGCTTCAACAATGCTTGTTTAGGACTTCTGAGAGAACAATGCAAACTCTTCCCAGGTAGGTTATCTGGGAGAACTACCTATAAACCATGCGATTGTTTATAAAACAGGTTATAAATAGCTCTTTGAAATATTTCCCTGCTCTTGAGTTAACCTCCTCCTGACGAGTCCCTGTTTCTCCTCACTCAATAGTCATTATGCACACAGGAAAGCAAAATTACCTCAAATTAGCTCTTATAAAAGGCTTAGAAATTTCTAGAAATGAAGGGTCTAGAAAGAAAACATTCAAATAGCTAGATTTTTTTTTTAAATCTTAGTTTAATGTTGATGACTTTAAGCAAGCAAGATTTTTTTTTTAATTTGAAAGTGTAACACACATATATGGCCAATAAAATTAATAGGCTCCATTTAAACTCAAGGTACTCTTTAAAGCAAGCTATTAATGACTATGTGTATATGCATCTATTTGGATGTATAAAACATACCATAAACTAAAGCACTTATGCTAAAGTTCTACCAATTCTTGTGAAATGCAGTCATCTTTATTTAGCTTCTGACCAAGCAGCCATTTTCCATAAAAGATGGTTGCATTCAGAGAAATTATTCATAGCCCTGGAGGAGGTACAAGAAAATTTACAGGACCAGACTTCTGCTTTTGATCATAGGACTGCCTTGTAATTCTGACTTCCTTTTGGCTTGAGTACAAAAAGGGCCCTTAACTGGGAGACTCTGACAACATACCTGATAATGCTACTAATTTAAGGGCTTCCGTCATCTTTTGTTATAAGTAACATAGGAAAACTCCAAAGGAGAAAAAATAATCTCTGTGCATTAAAATGCAAGGATTTGATTCTTTAACATAATGACACTAGGGAAGATCCCTGATCTAAAGGTGTGGATCTTGTCTATGGCCATGTCACCCTGAATGAGCCTGATCCCCCTGATTTCGGAAGCTAAGCAGGGTTAGACCTGGTTAGTACTTGGATGGGAGACCACTTAGAAAGACCATATGTAGGCGTAAGAAGTCAAAAATAAGGGATTGTAAGCTGACAAGGTCCTGTGAGGTCAACCAAGGGTTGCTTTGCAAAAAATAAAATTAAATAATAAAATTAAATTAAAAAGGTGTGGGTCTTAGTTCCCTGTCAGCAACAGCACCTTAAATCCAGGGGCCAGTCCCAGCTCAGTTTAGTTGGTTCAAGGAGGTAGAATCTAATGATGCATCAGAACAGATTAATTATTGTGAGGTGGCAAAGTGAGGTTGCAGAGTTAACAATAAGCTCTTGAGTAAGTGCAATGAGAATTTGACCTCTTAGGTCAGTCTTGAAGCAAGGAAACTAAGAGCTTTTTAATCAATTTGAACTTCATCATCTTCATAAACCAACAAAGGCAAAAGTACTGATGATAGTTCAGTGTACATGATATCTGTAGAAGTGTTAATTAAGTTTGAAAATGTGGCTGGTGTGAGACAAGGACAGCCTCTCTGGATATGGAGAGGAAGATGGCTGGCCTGGGTTGTCTTTTTCTCTGACCTTCATCTCACCATGTGTGGCCAGGAATTATTTTTCTGCTTGAGCTGGGGAGGAACTGAGCTCACCCTTTCAAGTTCCAGGTGTCTCCAACCTACAAAAATGCTTTTTACACTGCTTTCATTCACTTTTATTACAAGTCAGATGGCATTTATTTCAACTCCATGAGATCCTTGGGAAGTAAGAATTTCCTTTCTCTCAAGACTTTTTCCCTGAAGGGAAATTTTTTTCCAGAGTGTGACCACTAAATCAAACACTGGAGTTGAAAGTTGCAAATATGGAATCAGGATTCTTATATTTGAAATTTCTTAGCCTTTAATTAAATGTTAATAAAAAGAGTTTTTAATAGAAAGATCATTGAGGATTTAAAAACCAGAATATTTTCAGCTAGACTTTTACTAACATGACGAACATTTATTTGGTACTTACTGTGTAAAAGGCGCTGTGCCATGTGGCCAGTGGGAATACACAGAGCCCAGAGTCTGGCTGGGATCCCTCTCACTAGGAGATTTGTTAAACTTATTTTAAATGTTGGCTCCAGGACCAAGATAATCAAAATCTTTCACTTCTGAAAGTTCCTAAGGCTCCTTAAGTGGTGAATTATGGGTGATATTTTTCTTTGTTTATATGTATTCCCTAGTAATAGATACTATTTATGCACTTTTTAAATGTTAAAAATGATATCCTATATATTTATTTTCATCCTAATTTTAATTTAAAAAGCTTTAGTGTTTCATGGTTAAGTATTGTAATGGATGCATATATATTTGGTTTGTTAGATGATGATGAAGCTCATGTAAATAATATAAAGTTTCATATATAAATATATATACATATATGTATATTTTACATTTGTGTTTCTCTGTAAAGTTATTTATATTCACATATTTATATGACTAGGGAGACTAGACTGGTGTTTTTTGAATCTGAGGTATTCCCTAGTATTGTTTCATTAAAAAGTAAGTCCCAGAAAATTAGTATATAGTTCTAGAGACTTTAACTCAGCCCAAAGGGACAGTGAGTCTCTCTTACAGATTGAATTGTGCCTCTCCCAAATTCACGTGTTGAAGCCTAAACCCAATGTGATTGTGTTTGTAAATACTTTTAAAGAGGAATTAAGTTCTTTAGGATAGGGCCCTAATCCAATAATACTGGTATCTTTGTAAGAAAAGAGAGACACCAGGGATGAGCATTCTCAGAGAAAAAGTCATGTTTGGGCATAGGGAGAAGGCAGCCATTTGCAAGCCAAAGAGAGAGGCTTCAGGAGAAACAAACCTAGAAACACCTTACTCTTGGACTTCCAACCTCCAGAACTGTGAGAAAATAAATGTTGGTGGTTTAAGCCCCACAGACTGTGGTATTGTTATGCTACCTCTAGGCCACTGATATGGTCACCATGATTACTCCTTCTCATTGCTGTTTAGGAACACTTTATAAACCAGACATAAAACATAAGTGAAGCTTATTAACATAACAAGACATATTTCAATAGATTCAACCTCATAAGCTACATCTTCAACATTGATAGATCACACCTACATGTGTTACCTATGTACTATGGACACCTTTCCCTGTGAGGTTTGTGGTGGGTAATGGTCCCAAAGAAGTCCCTCTGAGACTCAGCAAGTATGACACACACAGCCTTTGGGTTTAAACAAGTAATTCTTACCTTGACAAGTCTTGATAGTTAGTGTTTTTAAAAAAGAGTTTTTAAATAATGCCTTTTTGATGATTAAAGTTGAAATATTTTTGTTTAACCCATTCATGCAATAAATCATATCATATATTTGAACAATAAAATAATAATGTACTCTTGCAATTATTTTGTCATATCTCTATAGCTAACTAGTTGCCTTAATTACTACAGGTTTCTACCATGCACAATTTTTTCAGCCCTGAAATTATATGTGATACACACACTCTTTGATGTGTGTATAATTTCTATATTATTACATGCTTGAGAATATCTATCTTCTGTTCCTCTCACACATCTTTGACAACTGGTACAGTAGAAAGCAAAACTTTTCTTTTAAATAGTTATCTTGCTGAGTTAAGTGGTAGGGAGAGGACGCAGTTTATTGGCTTTTGTTATTTTAGGTATCTTGACAGTTTTCCCTGCTTGTTCATAGAATTCTTCAGTTTGAAAAATCTTCCAAAAATATGTGACTGTGTAGTTCTGGAAGCTTGTTGCATGTTGGATCATTATTTTTTTTCCTTTTATTTATGTGTTTATATATATATTTTATGATATAGTCCAGATATCTGAAATATGATTAATACTTTCAATTTTAAGTCTAAAGTGTAATTAAATTTTTAAAATATTTTTTCAGTTACAGTTGACATTCAACACTATATTACTTTCAGGTGATGTGTAGTAGTTAGACATTTATATAACTTACAAAGTAATCCTCTGATAAGTCTACTACTTACCTGACACCATACATCATTATTATAATATTATTTACTATATTCCCTACACTGTACTTATATCCCCATGACGGTTTTATAATGCCAATTTGTACTTTTTAATACCTTCACCCTTTTCACCCAGCCCCTCAACACTTCTTTCCACCTGGCAGCATCTATGAGTTTGCTTCTGTTTCATTTGTTCATTTATTTTTTTTTAAATTTCACATATGAGTGAAAATCATATTAGTTGTCTTTGTCTGACTTACTTCACTAAGCATAAATCTGCTCTAGGTCCATCCATAAGATCAAAATGTAATATTCATTATTTTTATATTGCTGAGTAATATTAATTTAAATATATGTACCTCTTCTTTATCAAATCGTCTATTAATGGACATGGTTGCTTCCATAATTCAATGGCTATTGCGAATAATGCTGCGATGAACAAGGGATGCATAATATCTCTTCAAATTAGTGTTTAGATTTCTTTGGATATATACCCAGATGTGAGTGCTGGGTCATATGGCAGTTCTTTTTTAATTTTTGAGAAAACTCCATAGATTTTTTTCATAGTGTATGTAGCAATTTACAATCCGTCAGCAGTGCATGAGAGTTCCCTTTTCTCCACATCCTCACCAACACTCATTGTGTATTGATTTATTGATGATAGCCATTCGGTGATATTTCATTGTGATTTTATTTTGCATTTCCCTGAAAATTAGAGACGTTGGACATCATTTCATATATCTATTGGCAATTTGTATATCCTCTTTAAAGAAAAGTCTATTCAGGTCCTCTGTCCATTTTTTTAATCAGATTGCTTGCTTTTTTGTGTTTGGTAGCATGAAGTGTAAAATATATATATATATATATATATATATATATAGTAATATATATATAGTATATATAATACTTTTCAATTTTAAGTCTAAAGTGTAATTAAATTTTTAAAATATTTTTTCAGTTACAGTTGACATTCAACACTATATTACTATATATATATTCACACACACACTATATATATATTCACACACACACATAAATTTATCTTCATTAGTTTCAAGTATACAATACATTGGTTAGATATCTATATAGTTTGTAAATGATCCACAATTGCCCCTCCTCCCCTGACCTCCGCCTTGCCAACATATTAATGTTAATTGCATTCCCTATGGCCGTGCTCCCCATCCCCCTGACCATCTATGAGTTACTAATTTGTACTTCTTTAACCATTCACCCCATTCTCCTAACCCTCCAGAACCCTACCATCTGTCCATGACCAAACTGTCTACTATATTTGTGAGTGTGTTTTGATTAGTTTGTACTTTTTATTCCTTAGATTCCACATATAAGTGAATCATATAGTGTTTATCTTTCTCTGTCTGACTTAAATACTTCTAGGTCCATCAAAGCAATATCCACATGTAGGGGGCTTGTTTCCTTTCCATTCATCCACTCTATCTTTTAGTTGGAGCTCTTAATTCTTTCCCAGGTGAGATACTTATTGATAAAAATGTAGTTGTTACCATTTTTTTATTCCTGTTTTTGATACATGTTTTTTCTTCTTAAGAAGTCTCTCCAACATTTCCTATAATACTGGCTTGGTGGTGAGAAATCCTTTAGCTTATTTTTGTCTGGAAGCTCTTTATCTGTCTTCAACTCTAAATGATAGCTTTGCTGAATAAATTATCTTGCTTGTAGATCATGAGTCTTCATCCTGTCAAATATTTTTGGCCAAGTCCTTCTGTCTATATAGTTTCTTTTGAAAAATCAGGTGCCAGTCTAATGGATTTCCCTTATAAGTATATTGTTTTTTTCTTGCTGCTTTTAATATTCTCTTTGTATTCAAACTTTGGCATTTTAATTATGATGTGTCTTAATTGGGCCTCTTTGGATCCCTGATTTTTGGAATTATCTAAGCTTCCTGGGGTTTTATGTCCTTCTTAACAGGTTAGGGAAGTTTTCCATCATTATTTCTTCAAACAGCTGTTCAACATCTTGATTTTCTTCAGTTACACTGATGAATGGATATTTACACCCTTAATAGTGTGTCATATGCTCTTTAAATTATTTTTGTAGTCTTGGCATCTCATCTCTTGCCATTCTGATTGTGTGTCCTTGGTTTTCTGTTCTCTAGATAGGGTATTTGATCCTTTTCTTTCACTTTGTTTATTCCTTTGTTTATTCCATTTAATATACTTCTCATCTCAGGTACATGTTCTTCATTTCAGACTGGTTCCCTTTTATAATTTCCATTTCCATTTTTATGTTTTTGTATCTTTGTTGAAGTTCTCACTGAATTTATCTACACTTCCAAAAGTTCATTGAGCATTTTATAACTGGTGTTTGAATCTGTATCTGTTAGATTTACTTGTCCATTATATCTGGATCTCTGTTCTGCTCTCTCATATGGTTTCTGGTTCTTTGTTTCCCATTTTGGCTGCCTTTCCTTATCTGTTTCTAAGCAAAGATTCTAAGTCTTCCAGTCTTATTCATGTGGATTTATGAAGTAGGCGTCCAGTGGCACAGTCCTGAAAGGAGTTCAGCTGCAGGCCACATTTTGCCCAACTCTCTGCCCCTCCGGGACCACCTGTTAAGATTCAACAAGCAATCAACAGATGCTGTGCTTGTAGTTATCTCAAAGGCCATGCCAGAAATGGAGGCCAGCTGCCTCCAATGTGAGTCTAGACACTGCTCAGCAAGGAGTTCCTAGAATGTACTTGGGTGGGGCCGCTTGTTGGAGAAGGCGGGGTTTCAGGGAATCCTCTGGCAGAGTGATCTCTGTTATCAGTTTGATGACGTCATGTCTACAGCAGAGCTGTGTTCGTGCATTGGCTCAAGAGGGAACAATGGATACCTCGAACACTTCTGTACTGAGTCTTGCTTTGACCCTCATCCAACAGTGTCTCCTGTAAGTCTCCTTAAGAGGCTTCTGCTGCTGTGCTGCCACAGTCTCTGTCTCACTCAGCCACTGTAGATGGGGCAGCCCCACATCTCACCCCATCCTACGTTTGCTGTGTGCAGGGTGATTTCTTTGGATTCTTTCCCTAGTTGTATGGCTTGTTCATCTACATCTCAGGCAATTTTTCCTTGTGCTGCTCCTTGTTTCCATCGTAACTTTGATTTAGTCACCAGAGGAATAAACAGAGCCTTATCTATGCCATTTTTTTTCTCCTATAATATTTTTATATTAACCCCTTATCAGATCTATTTTCTCCCTTTTCATTTTGTTGATGGTTTCCTTCACTGTGCAAAACATTTTTAGTTTGACATTGTCCCATCTGTTTATTTTTTCTATTGTTTCTTTTGCCTAGAGATATATCCAAACTATATTACTAAGAACAATGTCAGAAAGTTTACTGCCTATGTTTTCTTCTATAAGTATTATCGTTTAGGGCTTACATTTAAGTCTTTAATCCATTTTGAATTTATTCTATATGTAGTAAGAAAGTGGTTTAGTTTTATTTATTTTTATTTTTCTTTTGTATATATCTGTCTGGTTATCTCCACAGAATTTACTGAAGACACTGTCATTACCCATTGTATATCTTGTTCTTTTGTCATGGGTGAATTGACCATTTGATGCAGGTTATTTCTAGGCTCTCTATTCTGTTTCATTGATCTATATATCTGTTTTTATACCAGTACCATGCTGTTTCAATTACTACAGCCTTATAGTTTAATATCCAGTAGCATGAAACCTCCAACTTTGTTCTTTTTAAGATTGCCATTCTCTTTGGGGTCCTTTATGGTTTCATATAAATTTTAGTAGTATTTGTTCTAGTTCTGTGAAAAAGTCACTGGTATTTTGATAGGACTTGCATTCAATCTATAGATTGCTTTTGGGTAAATGGACATTTAATGATGTCAATTTCTTCCTACCCATGAGCTTGATATATGCTTCCATTTATTTATACCTTTTTCAAATTTTTTTTGAATGTCATACTTTTCCAAGTACAGGGCTTTTACCTACTGGTTAAATTTACATCTGAGCATTTTACTTTTTTGATGCAATTATAATGGGATTGTTTTCTTAATTTCTTTCTGAGAGTTTGTTTTTAATATATAAAAATGCAATTGATTTCTAAATATTAATTTTGTATCTTGGTACTTTAATGAATTCTATTATCATTTCTAATAGTTTTTTTGGTGGACTTCTTAGCGTTTTCTATATGTCATCTGTAAATAACAGTTTCAAATCTTCCTTTCCATCTGGATGCTTTTTATTCCTTTTTCTTTTCTGCTTGTTGTAGTTAGGACTTTGAATACTATGTTAAATAGAAGTAGTGAAAATGAACATGCTTGTCTTGTTCCTGATTTTAAGAAAAACTATTAGCTTTTTGCATTGTGTATTATGTTTGTTGTGGGCTTCTCATATATGGCCTTTATTATATTAAGGTATGTTCTCTCTATTTCCACTTTACTGAGAGTTTTTATTATAAATGGATTCTGGATTTCATTGAACACTTTTCCTGCATCTCTTAATATGATCGTATAATTTTATCTTTCAATTTGTGTATGTAGTGTATCACAATTGATGTGCAATTATTAAACCAACAAAGTTTCCCAGAAATAAGTCTACCTTGATCATGGTGCATAATCTTTTTAATGTATTGATGAATTTGGTTTGCTAATATTTTGTTGCAGATTTTCTCCTCTATGTTCATCAAGGATATCAGCTTATAATTATCTATTATTTTGTAATTTCTTGGCCTGTTTTGGACATTGGCAATAGTGGTCTTTTAAAAATATATTTTTTTCTTTCCTCTTCTTCAATTTGTTGGAATAGCTTGAGAATAGCTGTTAATTCTTCTTTGAATGTTTTGTAAAATTCATCTACAGAACAATCTGGTTCAGGACTTTTGTTTTCTGTGAGATTTTGATAAAAGATTTGATTATGTTAGTAGTAATTGGTCAGTTCAGAGTTTCTGTTTTTTCTTCACTCAGTCTAGGAAGACTATATTTTTCTAGGAATATACCCATTTCTTCCAAATTCTCCAATTTTTTTGGCATATAATTGTTCATAGCATTTTCTTAAAATCTTTTGTATTTATGTGGTATCAGTGTCACTTCTCTTTCTAATTTTATTTATTGGAGTTTTCTCTCTTTTTTTCTTGATATGTCTAGTTAAAGGTTTATCAATTTTATCTTTTCAAAGAATCAGCTCTTGGTTTCACTTATCTTATGTATTATTCTTTTATTTCTGTATTTTATTTATTTCCACCGTGATCTTTATTATTTTCTTTCTTCTACTCACTTTGGGCTTTGTTTGCTGTTCTTTGTGTAGTTTCTTTAAATATATCTTAGATTATTTATTTGAGATTTTTCTGTCTCTTGAGGTAGGCCTGTATTGCTATGAATTTCTCTCTTAGGATTTCTTTTCCTTTGTCGCATAGATTTGAGGTCATTATGTTTTCATCTTCTATTGTCTCAAGGTATCTTTTTTTTCTTCTTCGATCTCATTGTAAATTCATTTATTGTTTAGTAGCATGTTATTGAGCATCCATGTAATTGTGTGTTTTTCAGTTTTCTTCTTGGAACTGATTTCTAGTTTCATACCATTTGGTCAGAGAAGAAAGGTTGATATTTTATAATATTCTTAAATTTATTGAGACTTGCTTTGTGGACTAACATGTGGTCTATCTTGGAAAGGTTCTATGCGCACTTGAAAACAATGTACATTCTGCTGCTGTGTGATGAAATGTTCTAAATATATCTATTAAATCTATCTGGTTTAATGTGTCATATAAAGCCCCTATTTCTTTGTTGATTTTCTGTCTAAAGATCATTTCAATGGCATCAATGGGGAGCTAAAATCCCTTACTATAAGGATATTACAGTCAATCTCTCTCTCTTTTTGTTGGTCAATATTTGCTTTACGTATTTATGTGCTCCTATGTTGGGTGCATAAATGTTTACAAGCATTATATCCTTTTGTTGGATTGATCCTTTTATCATTATGTAATGTTCTTTGTCTCTTAATATAGACTCTGTTTTAAAGTCTTATTTGTCTGATATAAGTATTGCTACTCTATTTTTTTTCTATCTGCATGAATTATCTTTTTCCATCTTTTACTTTCAGTTTGTGATGTTTCAATCTGAAGTGGATCTCTTATAGGCAGCATACATATGAGTCTTGTTTTGTAATCCATTTGGCTACCCTATGTCTTTCAACTGGAACCTTTACTCCATTTACTTTTTAAGTAATTACTGATAGGGATGTACTTATCGCCATTTTATTACTCATATTTTTATCTTTTTAATCTTCTTTTTCTAAAAATGTCCCTTTAACTTTTGTTTGTTTGTTTGTTTGTTTTGTTTTGTTTTGTTTTGTTTGTTTGTTTGTAATACTAGTTTGGTGGTGATGAACTTCTTTAGCTTTTACTTGTCTGGAAAGCTCTTTATCTATCCTTCGATTCTAAATGATAGGCTTGCTGGCTAGAGTATTTTTGGTTCTAGGTTTTCGCTTTTTATGACTTTGAATATTTTATGCCAGTCCCTTCTGGCTTGCAAAGTTCCTTTTGTTAAATAAGCTGACAGTCTTATGGGAGCTCCCTTGTAGGTAACTATTTTGTCTTTTGCTTTTCAGATTTCTCTCTGTTTTTAACCTTTGGCATTTTAATTACGATGTATCTTTGGTGTGGGCCTCTTCAGGTTCATCTTATGTGGAACTGTCTGCACTTACTTTCTTCTCCAGAAAGTTTTCCATCATTATTTATTCAAATAGATTTTCAATTGTTTGCTCTCTCTCTCTTTTCCTACTGGTACCCCTTTGATGTAAATTTTCTTATGCTTAATGTTATCCCAGAGGCCCATTAAACTATACTTGTTTTTAAAAATTCTTTATTCTTGGTGATGCTCTGATTGTGTTTCCAGTACTTTGTTTTCAAAATCTCTGATTTGACCCTCTGTTCATAAAATCTGTTGTTGAGTACATGTAATATATTATTTATTTCAGTTCTTATATTCTTCATTTCTGACTTTTTTTTTTTTAGACTTTCTTTCTCTTTTTGTAAGTTCTCAATTAGGTCATCCGCTCTTCCTCTCAGCTTATTGATCATTTATAACTAGTGATTTGAACTCTATATCTAGTTGATTGCTTTTCTTCATTTTGTTTAATTTTTTTTTCTGGATTTTTGTCATGTTCTTTCATTTGGACATGTTTCTTTGAGTCCTTATTTTGTCTGCATCTCTGTTTTTATTTCTATGTATTATGTATATATGCTGCATCTCCCATCTTGGAAAGGTTGCCTTATATAGTAGGTGTCCTGTGAGGCCCAGCAGTGCAGCCTCCCTGATCATCTCAGCCAGGATCTCCAGGGGTGTCCCTTGCATATATTGTGTATGCCCTCCTGTTGTAGTTGGGCCTTGATTGCTATTGGCACATCAGTGGGTGGGATTTACCTTCAGGATGACTGGCTGTGAGTACTGGCACTGACTACATTGGATGAAATTTTGTTTGGTGCTGTGCCACAGAACCGGATTCACTTTAGTGGGGCTTTGGTAACTGTTGAGTCCTCTCTTTGTGTGTGTCATTTGTGGAGCTAATTATTTCATGCTCTGGTATTATCTAAAGCTGTCCATCAGATATTTTGTTTTGAGGGCTCTTTGGGAGGGGCTCTGGTGTATGCTTTGGTCTGCCACTGTCTTGCCGAATCCAGGGCCACGTGGTAGAAGCTACAAAGTGATCTGTGGCTGCATGAAGGTAGCACTCAACAAAGGAACAGTGGTGCCTGCCTGGAAGAAGTGTATTTTTTTTAATCAGGAAATGTTTTCATCCTTAATTTTATTAGTTACAACTTTCTCTCTCTCTCTCTTTTTTAAATTGTTGTCTGTAGGTTTAATCTCTAAGTCTTTTCTTTTTTTAAATCTATTTTCATCTCTTATTTCCACTAAGTTTGGAGTAAATTTTCTAAGGTTGTCTTCTCATTCAGTAATTCTTCTTCCCACAGTTTCTAAGTCATATATCTGTTACAGTAAGACAATGGCCCCCATTATCTCCCTATTGCCCTCTTTTTACTCTTTATCACTCTCTTACATAGTTTCAAAGATTTGACCTTCTTTTGAGTCATGTTGAGAACACAAGCTAAATTTTCTAGAATTTCTTTCTGTTTATTGTATTGAATTTATTTTAAAAGGAACCAATTTCTATGAGTTTTTATAATATTGCTCTTAATTTGAACCAGAGAATACGTTATATAATTAGTGATAGTAATGCATGGAATGCAACAACAGATACTTTTCTTCTCTTAAAAATATCTATCCAAGCAACCCAAGTGTCCATTGATGGATGATGAGTGAATAAACAAAATTCGGTACATACATAGAGTTGAATATTGCTCAGCCTTAAAAAGGAAAGAAATTCTGACACATGCTATAATATGGATGAACCTTGAAGACATTATGCTAAATGAAATAAGCCAGTCACAAAAGGACAAACATTGAATGATACTACTTATATGAGGTACCTAAGGTAGTCAAATTTATAGAGGTAGTAAGCCAGTAGTGGTTGCTAGGAGCTAGAGGGAAGAGAAAAGGAGCGTTGTTGTTTAATGAATAAAGAGTTTCAGTTTGGGATAATAAGAAAGTTTGGGAAATATATAGTGGTGATGGTTGAACAACAATTTGAATGTATTAATGATACTAAACTAGTTAAATGGTTAAAATGACAAATTTTGTGTTATTGTATTTTACCACAATAAAAAATTAAATTTTCAATGAAATGCATCAGATGGTCTCTGTATAAAGAGTTATTTTACTCAAATTTATACTTTTTATATACAAGTGAAGTAAAATTAACAAGTTTCAAGGAAAAAAAGTGAATTACCAAACCAATATGTATCAGTAGCACATACATTGCTTACCCTCTGGGATGTGGTAACTGTTGTGATCCCCAAAGTCTCCAACCTGTTCTTCCTTTAGCTCTTTCCACTCCAAGTTTGGGACATGTCAATGATACTGTAACCATATAAATTTCTCAGAATATTTGGCCTGAAACTCTCTTCATCTATGGTTTTAATTATTCATCATGGTTTTCAATATTGATCAGGGTTTTTTTTTTTTTTTTTTTTTTTTTGCCTTTTTTCTGTTTATCTTTCCCATAGGAGTGAATGTGGGGTGTTGGATAGACTAAAGTAGGCACTTGACACTGATCCTGCTGTGGAAAAGGGGTATTTAGCAACTGGTTTTAGCCCTCTTAGGTCAACATCTACTAAGAGATTTTTTTTTTTCCTAATGATTTTATTTTTTACTGAGACATTTTTCCCCTTTTCATCATGGGTTATACTGTGACCACAATTTTTAAGCATTTAGAGTTAGCCAGACAAGCCATGGGAATAAAATGGACAGAAAGGAAATTAAACATTTTTTTCCTTGATGTAACTGACTTTTCTGTCTTTTTTTTTTAATTATTGATTTTAAAATAATGAAACAACTGAAAAAAATACAAAATTCCACAATCCCACTATTTTAATAATTACTGTTGGATTTTTAAAAGTCATCTATTGTTAGGTAGATACAGGTATATAAACAGGTAAAAAAGGAAAGAAATTGATTAGATAAATAAATAGGAGAAAAAAAGGTGCAAAATAATAAGCAAAAGCTGCTCATAAGGACACTCAACCAATCCTCACAAAATCCTGAAAGATAGCCAGTATTACTCATGTTTTATCTTTTCCTAAAAAGAATTTTATATTTATCTAACTATTAATCAAAACTTATGCATAAATGGAGTAATATTAAAAGCACTATGCTTTGCTTTCTTAAGTTAATTAAACATATTCGGGAACTTTCTCCATAATCACAATTGGATCCTCTCATTCTTCTTCACTTGGGATCCAGTGCCCCAATGGTAAACACTCAGTTTTTTCTGTTATTGCTATTCCTACAATCCAGCAAAGAATATTTTGGTACATTTATCTCAAAGACCTTTTGTAAATGTGCCCATGAAAATTTTGATAAATTACATATATTTTAAAAACTGTGTCAAGAAAATGGACCCAATAGCATGCATACGCTTCTCCTAAACCCTCATCATCCCTGGCTACCATCAAACTTAAAATTTTTGCTTTCTGTTGTAGCATCTATTTTAAAAATTTTCTTTATTATTTTCTTTTAGAGCAGTTGTAGGTTTACAGCAAAATTGGGCAGAAAGTACAGAAAATTCCATGTACTCCTTGTTTCTACATATGTATAGCCTCACATATTTCACATCAACATCCACAATGGTTTATATGTTACAACTTATAAACTTATATTGACACAACATTATCACTCAAAGCCTCTGGTTTAATTAGGACTCACTTGTGGTGTTGTCAATTGTATGTGTTTCAAAAAATGTGTGGTAACATGTATCTACCAGTAAGTGTCATATGGAATAGTGTCACTGACTTCAAAATCCTCTGCATTCCTCTTGTTCATTTTTCCTCCCCTCCACAATCCCTGGAGACTACTCATCATTTTACTGTCTGCATGGTTTTGCTTTTGCCAGAATGTCATATAGTTGGAATCATACAGTATGTAACATTTTCAGATTCTTTCACTTAGTCATAAGCACTTAAAATTCCTCCATGTCTTTTCATAGCTTGATAGCTCATAATAATAATCTATGGTTTGAATTTATCCATTTGCATAATGAAGGACATCTTGGTTGATGCCAAATATAGGCAGTTATAAATAAAGCTATGTAAATATCTGTGTACAGGTTTTTATACGGACTTAAGTTTTCAGCTTTTTTGGGTACACAAGGGAGCATGATTACTAGATTCTATGGAAGGCTATGTTTAGTTTTGTAAGAAACGTCCAAACTGTCTTCCAAAGTGTCTGTACCATTTTGCATTCCTATTGACAATAAATGAGTTTCTGTTGCTCCATTTCTTGTCAGCATTTGGTGTTGACAGTGTTTTGGATTACTACCATTCTAATAGGTGTGTAGAGGTATCTCATTGTTGTTTTAGTTGCATTTTCATGATGACAGATGATGTGCATCTTTTCAAATGATTATTTGACATCTTTAATGTCTTCTTTTTTGAGGTGCCCAGGTATTTTGCCCATTTAAAAATTGAGTTGTTCATTTTCTTATTGTTGAGTTTTAAGAGTTCTTTGTATATTTTGAACAACAGCTTTTTCAGATATGTCTTTTACAAATATTTTCTTCTCATCTCTTTATGGAGTTGTTTATGTGTTTATTGGCTATTATAATTTTTTTACCTAAAACTGACTTTAAGTTTTTTTTTTTTTTAATCTGTTTCTTCAAATGTCTTTTCTTTAACAATATAAGTTCTATGTAAATTAAGGAAGTCAGCTTTTTGCCTGATTTTAAAATCAATTTCCTTTCTTCTTTTTTGGTTCTTATTCTTTAGGAATTTTTTCCCACTGAGGTTTTTTTTGTTTTGTTTTGTTTTTTGTTTTTTGGGTTTTTTGTTTGTTTGTTTGTTTGTTTTTATGTATGCAATGCAATTTGTTAGTGCACTTCCTTTTATGGCTTTAGATCTTGTGTCCTGCTTAGAAATAACTTATTCCTTTCCAGGACTATATATTATTCGTTCATGCTTTCTTAATAGAATTTTTGTGGGTTTTTAAAAAAATATTGAAATCTATTCATCTATAATTTGTACATAAGAAATCAGGAATGATAAGATATTTTGATGTGTGTGTGCATGCACATGTGTAGTGTGTATTTCAATAGTTTGCTTAGCTGCCCTTATACCATTTACTATAAAATCTCTCCCATACTGAGTTGAAATATCTTAATTGTGAACTAAATTTCTAATACCAGGGGCCTACTTCTTGAACGTCTACTTTTCTGTTGTTCTATTACTCTATTTCTTCATCAACTATTTTAATTATTATAGTTTCATAGTATGTTTTAATTCACAACAAGCTAATCTTCTTTTATTATTCTCATTATCCAAAAACATCATAGCTTTGCTCACAATTTGGTTCTGACAAATCTAGGGTTACTTTGCTGTTTAAAAGCATCCCACTTAAATATTCCACCAAAAAGACTGTTAGAAATGATCAATGAATTCAGTAAAGTAGCACATTACAAAATAAATATTCAGAAGTCAGTGGCACTTTTATATACCAGGATGAAATTTGGAAAGAGAAATTAATAAAAAGATCCCATTTACAATTGCATTGAAAACTATAAAATCCCAGCAATCAAATTAACTAAGGAGGTAAAATATCTGTTCTCAGAAAATTATGTCATTAAAAATTTAATTAAAAATGATACAAATAAATGAAAGCGTATACCATGCTTCCATCATCATTAAAATGGCCTTACTACCCAAAGCAATCTATAGATTCAATAAATCCCTATCAAAATATCAACAACATTTTTCAGAGAGCTAAAACAAATAATCCTGAAATTTAGATGAAACTGTCAAAGAACCCAAATAGCATGGCAATCTTGAGAATGAAGAACACAGTTGGAAGCATCACACTACTTGATATCAAAGCGTAACACAAGGCTACAGTAATCAAAACAGCATGGTGCTGGCGTAAAAACAGATACATTGATCAATGGAAGAGAACTGAGAGCCCAGAAATAAATCCACACTTATATGCTCACTTAATATATGACAAATGAGGTAAAATATACAATTGGGTAAAAAATGTCTTCAATAAAGGGTGTTGGGAAAATTGGATAGATACATGCAAAGAACAAAATGACACTCTAACACCTTCTTCAACATATACAAGAATAGACTCAAATGAATTAAAGACTTAAATGTAAGAACCAAAACCATAAAAATTCTAGAAGAAACATAGGCAGTAAACTCTCTGATATTGCTAACAGTAATTTATTATTGGATATATCTTCCCGGTCAAGGGAAACAAAAGAAAAAATAAACAAATGGGACTACAAAAAACAAAAAAGATTTGCAAAGGAAATAATCAACAAAACAAAAAGACAACTGACTGTGTGGGAGAAGATATTTACTAATGATACATCTGATAAGAGGTTAATATCTAAAATATATAAAGAACTCATACAACTCAACAACAAAAAAACAAATAATCCAATTTAAAAATGGGCAGAAGACCCAAACAGATATTTCTACAAAGAGGAAATACAGATGGCCAATAATGTATTAAAAGATGCTCAAGGTCACTAATCATCAGAAAAATGCAAATTAAAACCACAATGAGATATCACCTGACATCTGTCAGAATGGCTATCATCAATAAATCAAAGAACAAGTGCTGAAGACAATGCAGGAAAAAAGGAACCCTTGTACCTTGTTGGTGAGATTGCAAATTGGTACAGTCACTATGGAAAACAACTGGAGGTTCCTCAAAAAAGTAAAAATAGATATACCTTATGACCCAGCAATTGCCTTCTGGGTATTTATCCAAAGAAAATCAAAACAATAATTTGTAAAGATCTATGCACCCTATGTACATGGCAGCACAATTTACAATAGCCAAGATATGGAAGTAACCTAAATGCCCCAAAACAGATGATTGGATAAAGAAATTATGGCTCATATATGTGATAGAATATTACTCAGCCATTAAAAAAATAAAATCCTATCATTGGCAACACATGGATAGACCTAGAGGTTATTATCCTGAGTGAAATAGGTAAGACAGAGAAAGATAAATACCATATGGTTTCACTATATGCAAATCTAAAAAACAAAAAGAACAAACTAATCAAAAAAGACTCACAAATACAGAGGACAATTTGGTGACAGCCAGCAGGGAAGGGGTTTGGAGGGCCAGGAAAATGGGATGAAGGGTTAAAGAAGTACAAATTAGTAGTTGATAGATGGTTATGATATTGGGGAGCATGGCATAGGGCATAGGGAATGCAGTTAGCATCAATATATTGGCTAGGTAGAAAACTGGAGGAGAGAAGGAGCATTTAAGGAATCATTTTATAAACTATATAAATGTCTAACTAATATACTGTATACCTGAACTAATAAAAAAATAAAGCAGAGAAAAAAATAAAAAACCATTTTAAAGAGCATTCTATTTGTGACATCAGAAGTATGGTAGTGTGAGAGGTGTCTCTGGATCTCTCCCCTTGAAATAATAATAAGCTGAACATCTGAACTCAACCAATAACTCACACCTGCCACAAGCATGCCTAAGTGAGTTATCTGTAAATAAAAGCTGCTAGAGGTCAGAATCCCAGCAGTCTAAAGGATAGATGGGATAAATGAAGAAGCTACCTTTCATAGCCAAAAATCCAACAGGAGGAAGGGGAGAGGGGAAACTGTGGCCAGTTCCCAGAACATTTCTGCCTGAGGGATCTGTGAGTTCAGTGAAATGGTGCCCAAGGATTAGGGTTGAAAGCAGAGTGGGAACTAAGGGTGTAGTGGCAATAGCTGGGAAGCAGGATGGAAACAGGAGGCTGAGATATGGACACTAGCAGCAACCCCTACCCACCAACCCAGAATGCTCCATCCCTCACCGCATATCCTCCCAACCCCAAACACCATGGAGCTCCAGGGGAATTTGAGCAAACAGTACCCAAACTCGCTAACACTGACAGGGACTGAGACCATGTAGTGATTGTGATTGAATATTTAAAGAAAAAAAGTCATTATTAAGTCTCAAAGCAAGGACTAAAGAGGCTTGGATGCCACCTACTGAAAATCAAAAGAAAAAAACCTTCTTAGCAACAGGTTAGAGACCTTTATATAATAAATCTTTCTGGGGAAAAAAAAGAAGAGTACACTTTCATTAATGCCCAAGTGGAGAAATAGTCCATTAAATGCCATGAACAACCTAGGTGACAACTCAGAAAGAAGGAGAAAAATCTCTATAAAAATAAGCTTAGAACATAGAAATATGTGACTTAAATAACAGAGAATTCAGGATTGTACTTCTGAAAAAACTCATGAGATTGAAATAATTCAGATCAAAAATTCTAGGAGTTGAGAAAAAAATTAGACCAGCAGAGTGAGTTTTTAACAAAGAGATTGTAACCCTAAAAGGAACCAATAGAACTTCTGGAGATAAAGAACACACTAAAAGAGATGAAAGGAAAATAGAGTTGATGAAATTGAAGAAACGATCAGTGATATTGAAGACAGAAATATAAAAATAATTCAGAAAAAAGTGACCAAAGAATGAAAAATAATGCAAGAGAAATACAAGAATAGCTGACACCACCAGGAAAGGCAATATGAGAATAATTGGTACTCCAGAAGAAAAGAAGAAGCATATTTAGACAAAGAGTTGTTAAGAATTTCCCAAATCCAAGAAATGAGCTGGAGTTCTGAATTCAAGAAGCTAAAAGAACACTCAATTATCTCAACCCAAAAAAGGTCTTCTCCAAGACACAAAATAAAATTTTCAAAAATTAATGTCAAGGAAAGAATTCTCAAGGAAGCCAGAGAAAAGAAAATAGTAACCTTTAAAGGAAAATCCATTAGATATCTTCAGACTTATCAGCACAAACCTTACAAGCAAGAAATGAGTGAAACCAAATATTTGATCTATTAAATAAAAGGAATTAACAGCCAAGAATAATGTATCAAGAAAACCTCTTTTTTATGAAGGAGAAATAAAGACCATATTAGAATACAAACTAGCCTCAACAAATGTAAGAGGTTGAAATCATATCAGCCATATTCTCTGATCATAATGCTTTGAAGCTGGAGATCAACTATAAAAGAAGCAGAGAAACCACAAATACATGGAGATTGAAGACCATGCTACTACTGAAAAATTACTGGATCAGAAAAGAAATGAAAAAGATGGATCAAGAGATACATAGAAACAAATGGCAATGATAGCATAACATATCAAAACTTTTGGGACATGGTACAGTAGTAATAAGAGGAAAGTTCATATCATTACAGGTCTGTCTCAAAAACAAGAACTGAGCCCAAATAACCTAACATTTCATCTTTTAAAAAACTAGAAAAAGAACAAGTGAACCTGAAGTCAGCAGAATGGAAGAAATAATTAAAATTAGAGCAGAAAATAAATGAAATTGAATAACAACTACAACAAAAACAATAAAAAAATTAATGCAACAAAGACCTGGTTCTTTGAGTTT
Source organism: Eonycteris spelaea (assembly GCA_003508835.1). Taxonomy (NCBI): domain Eukaryota; kingdom Metazoa; phylum Chordata; class Mammalia; order Chiroptera; family Pteropodidae; genus Eonycteris; species Eonycteris spelaea. The sequence continues at coordinate 4,295,628 of PUFA01000147.1, read as the reverse complement.
TAATAAAATTGACAAATTTTATTAAATTTTGGCTAAAATCACAAAATCACAAAAGAAAGAGAGAAAGGACACAAATAAACAAAATCGGGAATGAAAGAGGGGAAATTATGACTGATAATGCAGAAATACAAGGGATCATACAAGAATACTATGAAAAAGTATATAAACACCAAATTTAATAACCTAGAAAAAATAGACCACTACTTAGAAAAATACAAACTTCCTAGACTGAATAAAGAAGACTGGAAAATCTAAGTAGACTGATCACCAGTATGGAAATTGAAATAATCATCAAAAACCTACCCAAAAGTAAAAGTCTCGACCAGATGGCTTCACCAGTGAATTCTACCAAAAATTCAAAGATTTAATCATTCTTCTCCTCAAACTCTTCCAAAAAATGGAAGGAGAAGCAATACTTCCTGACTCATTTTAAGAGGCCGGTGTTACCCTGACACCAAAACCTGGTGAAGATAACAAATAAAAGAACTACAGACTAAATATCTCTCATGAACACAATGCAGAAATCCTAAATAAGATACTAGTGAATCAAACAACATATTAAAAATGTTATACACCATGACTAAGTGGGCTACATCCTAGGGGCAAAGGGATAGTTTAACACATGCAATTTGATAAATGTGATATAACCGCATCACAATTTTAAAAAGAAAGATATTGATCATATCCATAGATGCAGAAAATGCCTTTGACAAGATAAAGCCTCAAAACACTTTAAAAGATTGGTATAGAAGGAAAGTACCTAACATAATAAAGGCCATCTACAACAAACCCTCAGCCATGATACTTAATGGTGAAAAACCAAAACCAGCCCTCTAAGATTAGGACCAAGACAAGACTGTCTACTATCACCAGTGTTATTCAACATAACATTGGGGGTCCTAGTAAGTACAATCAAGCAAGAGAAAGAAATAAAATGCAAACAGAAAGCAAAGAGGTCAAACTGTCACTATTTGCTGACATGAATCTCTACATAGAAAATGCTTAAGATTCTATAAGAATACTAGAAATAATCAGCAAATACAGTAGAAATAATAAGCAAATACAGTAAAGTTTATTGAAAAAAAAATCAATGTTCAAAAATCCATAGCATTATTACACTCTAATAATGAAGCAAAAAAATAAATACCTAGAAAGAAATCTAATGAAACTTGTGAAGGATCTACAATAAGAACTATAAGACCCTAATGAAATAAATTGAAGAAGACACAAAGAAGTTGAAAGATTTCCATGTTTTTTAATTGGAAAAATCAACATAGTTTAAATTATCTTACTACCAAAGTATTATACAGATTTAATCCCCATTAAAATCCCATGGGCACTTCTAAAGAAATAGAACAAAAATCATCAGATTTATATAGAATCACAAAAGAACCCAAATTGACAGCCATTCTGAGAAAAAAAAAGAACAAGTCTGGAGGCATCACTCTGACTAACTTCTAATTATACTACAAAGCAACAATAATCAAAACGGCATGGTATTGGCAGAAAAACAGACATACAAACCAATAGAACAGAATCGAGAGTCCAGAAGTAGACGCCTGTTTATATGGCAAATAATTTTCAACAAAGGAGCCAAAAACATACAATGGATAAAGGAAAGCCTCTTCAATAAAGGGAGCTGAGAAAAGCCACCTACAGAAGAATAAAACAAGATTGGTATCTATCACCACACAACCAAAATTAACTCCAAATTGGTTAATGACCTGAATAGAAGACATGAAACAACAAATTGCATAGAAGAAAAATAGGAACTAAACTCAAGGACTTTGGATTTAAAGAGTTTATTAAAATTTATCTCAAAGACAAAGGAAGTAAAGCAAAAAGAAATGAATGGAGCTATATCAAACTAAAAAGTTTCTGCACAGCAAAAGAAAATATCAACAAGGTAAAGTAGCAATTATCTAAATGGGAAAATTTATTTTCAGTCAATGCCTCCAAGGAGGGCTTAATATCCAAAATACACAAAAACTCATACACTCAAAAACAACAAACAAACAAACAAACAAACAAATCCAATTAAGAAATGGTAGAAAACCTGAACACTTCTCCCTAGAGGATATACAAATGGATGACAAACATAGAAAAGGATGCTCAACATCACTAGTTATTAGAGAAGAGAAATGCTAATCAAAACCACAATGAGATACAATCTCACACTTGTCAGAATGGATATTATAAACAGGACAAATAATAACAAAAGTTCGAGAGGATATGGAGAAAAAAGAACCCTCATACACTGCTAATGGAACTGCGAATTGGTACAGCCGCTATGGAAAACAATTTAGAGATCCCTCAAAAAACTTAGCAGGATTCTGGTAAAAGTGTCAGAGTGAGAGATGTCCTCAGATCTCTCCTCTTGTAACAATAAGCTAAACATCTAAAACTGAACAACAACAACCAAAAACACCCAGACAGCACCCATCATGTCGGCAAGATCCACCATAAGAATTACCACAGGTCAGAATCTCAGGTGTCGGGCAGTGGACTTGGAGAAACAAAGAAATGGCCTCTCCCAGCCACTGGAGTTCCTTGCAGGAGGAGGGTGAGGGGTGAAGGTGCAGCGACTTCCTGAACAGCCCTATGCAGAAGTGCTGGGACTTCTACACAGCTGGCAGCTAGGACCAGTCATCAGGGCAGAAAGCAGAGAAGCAGGACAGTGCCACAGAGAAACAACAGTTGATTTTTACTAGCCGTGTGGTTGCAAAACGAGGCTGAGTCACAGCCCCAACACCCAACTGAGAGGGCCCCTCCCCCATACCATCCAAGAATGATCACCACGGAGCTCCAGGGGAATGAGCAAACGCTGCCAAAACTGTTTGCTAACATTGAAAGGGACTGAAACTGAGAGTAGTGACTGTGATCAATTTTTACAAGAAAATAAAAAATAACCACATTATTTAGTCTTTACATAAAGCAGGGATCCAAAAGGCTTAGACACCACCTACTATAAACCAAAAGAAAAGTTCCTTCCTTGTAGCAGGCGAAAGAGAGGCCTTTACATAACAAATCTTCTTGGAAAAACAGCAGAATACACTTCCATTAATGCTCGGAGGAGAAATAGTCCACTAAACATCATTAACAACCAAGGTGACAAGCATCTCAGAAAGAAAGAAAAAAAAAACTTCAGAAAATAAGCTTAGAGACATAGAAATATATGACTTAAATAATAGAGAATCAAAAATGGTACTTCTGAAAAAACTCAATAAGATCAAAAATAATTCATATCAACAATTCTAAGAATTGACACAAGATGAGCAGAGCAAGAAAATTGAAACCCTCAAGAAGAATAGAATAGATCTTTGAGATAAAAAAAAAAAAACACATTGCAAGAGTTGAAAAATGAGAAGAACAGGCTTGGGAAATAAAGTCAACCAAATGGGAAAGGATCAGTGATAATCAAAGATAGAAATCTAGAAATAAATCAGAAGGAAGAAGAAGAAGAACCCAAAAAATGAAAAATAATGAAAGAGAAATTCAAGAAACTAGCTGATACCATCAGGAGAGGAAACATAAGAATGGGCATTAAGGAAGGCGAGGAAAAGAAGTAGGGACTAGAAAGCATTTCAGACAAATAGTGGACAAGAATTTTCCCAAATCTAAGGAATGAGCTGGAGCTTGGAATTCAAGAAGTCACAGAACACCCAATATATCTCAACCCCAAACACCTTACCGAAACATATTGTATCAAATTTATCAAAAATCAATGACAAAGACTGAATTCTCAGGGCGACCAGAAAAAAGAAAATGGTAAATTATAAAGGAAAACCCATGAGATTATGGTCAGACTTCTCAGCACTACCTTACACACCAGAAATGAATCAAATATTCAAAATTTAAGTGAAAGGAACTACTAGCCTAGAATAATGCATCCACTTAAGCTCTTCTTTAGACATGAAGAAGAAATTAAGACCTTTCCAAACAACAAAACTTAAGAGAATTCTCCACTACGAGGCCTGCACTACAGAAAATGTTGAAAGGGGTCAGTTCACCTAAAACAAAATAACACAACAAAAATAAATAATCAAGAGTAAAGTGACTATCAGGCAAATAGAAGCAGAGGAGTGCAATCCTTACTAAGAATAGGACCTTATAAGCTTAAATAATAAGAAGAGAATTGCTAAAGCAAAAATAGTAATGAATGTCCACACAATGTAGGGACAAATTGAGTATTAAGACTGAAAAAAGGGAGGATTCAAAGATTCACATTCGCAGAAAGGAATGGAATAAGACACACAGAGAATAAATGGACAACTGTATATATATATAAAACAAATCCTTTCTTATTTGTAAAAGTAACCACACACCAAAGATTCAGAACTGTAGTATATAACATAAAACAAGAAAAACTATAGGCAAAACCTACAAAGCAAGCAAAATAAAGAAAACAGAAATAAAGGATGCGTAGCAACGGAAACACCGAGCTGCCAGAAACAAAAGATAAAATGTCTATAAGACATTATAATTTCAACAATCTCCCTAAATGTAAATGGACTGACCTCACCAATAAAAAGTTCCAGAGTTGCAGAATGGATCAAAAAACAAAACCGTCTATGGCCATGCCACCTGAACGAAAGCCCAGATCCCATCTGATCCAGAAGTTAAGCAGAGTAGGGCCAGCGTTAGCACGAATAGGAGCACACCTAGAAGCCCAAATTCTGTAGGTGTAAAAAAAATAAAAAATAAGAGATTATACTACGAAGCAACAGTAATCAAAACGGCATGGTATTGGCAGAAAAACAGACACACGGACCAGTGGAACAGAATCAAGTCCAAGTCGACCCATTTTTACATGAGCAAATAATTATCAACAAAAAGCCAAGAACATACGTGGATAAAGGAAGTCTCTTTATTAGATTGGTGCTGGGAAAATTGGAAGGCCAACTGCAAAAGAACAAAATTAGACTACTATCTTATCACCACACAGTAAAATTAACTCACAATGGATTATGGACCTGAAATATAAGACTGAATCAATAAAATGCTTAGAGGAACATAGAAACTAAGCTCAAGAACCTTGGACTTCAAAAGATTTTATGAATTTGACTTCAAAAACAAGGGAAGTAAAAGCAAAAATAACTGGATGGGACTACATCAAAACTAAAGCTTTTGCTCTTCAAAGAAGATCATCAACAACATAAGAGACAACCATCTAAATGGGAAAATATAGTTGTAAGCAATGCCTCTGATAAGGGTCTAATATCTAAAATATACAAAGAACTTCAACAACTCAATAGCAACAAAAAAAAAAACCTAATGATCAATCAAAAACTGGACAGAGGACCTGAACAGACTCTTCTCCCTAGAGGACATACAAATGGCCAACAAATATATGAAAATATGCTCAACATTACTAGCTATTAGAGAAATGCAAATCAAAACACAATGAGAACCTCTCACACCAGTTAGAATAGTATAATCAACAGACAAGTAATAACAATGTTGGAGAGGATGGGGAGAAAAAGAAAGCCTCTTACACTGCTGGTGGGACTGCAAATTGGTACAGCTACATGGAAAACAGTATTGGAGGTTCCTCAAAACCGAAGAATTGATCTACCGTATGATCCAGCAATCCTTATGGGTATTAACCCCAGAGTCTTGAAAACCCATATCTGAAAGAATTTGCACACTGATTCATAGCAGCACTATTCACAGTGGCCAGGACATGGAAGCAACTGAAGTGCCCTACTATAGATGATTGGCTAAAGAAGCTGTGACACATATATACAATGGCTATTGCTCAGCCATAAGAAGAGATGAAATACTGCCATTTGCAGACAACGTGGATGGACCTCGAGATAATCATGCTAAGCGAAATAAGCCAGATGGAAAAGGTTGAAAATCACATGATATATTTTATAGTGGAATATTAAACCTAAAGTAAAAATGAACAGGACAAACAGACTCAAGGACATGAATAATAGACTAGTAGTTACCAGAGGGTAGGGGGTGGGCGAGGAAGAAAGACATAGAAGGGTAAGGTGTCAAATATGTTGAAGTGGGTTAAGGGAAACTGGATTTGGTGGTAATCAGCCACAATAAAATATAAGATATCAAATTATAATACACCTGAAAATTATAAAATTTTCTTAACCAATGTTGAACCCAATAACAATGAAAAAAAAAAAGAAATGCATTATCGAAGCTGTAGACTAGCACAAAAATGTACTACATAACATGTTCCGTGCAGACCTCCAAGGTAGGGAATTAGAGTACTGCATATATGGCTGGAGTCAGCTAAGAAAGTGGGAGCATTTCTGGAGAAGAGGAATGGAGGCAAAGGCTCTGAGCACTATAATAAACAATTTGTCAGTTCAGGAGTAAGACCAAATGTGGCGGTTGATTCTCAGCTAGAGGAAATTATGTTATGTCATATCTAACCCTCAGCTCTCCCTATAGAATCTCCTTTTCCCATCCATCCTAGACTTATGGAAGGAGACAGAATTTAAAGTTATAATAATCAGAAATCTTGTAAAATAGCCCCTTACAAAATCATTCTAAATTTTGTTAGTAAATATCTGGTAACATTTATCCTCTGCATATGCAATTTAGCTTGAGCACTCAAGTTTACATTTATTGTGTTTATCTGTTTACATTGATTATAGCTTCTGAAAACCAAAAATATTCTTCTAAATTCTCTCCTGAGAAAACCTAACATAAATATAATATAAAGGGATGAAATAAAAATAGTACTATATAATTACTTAGGACTTCTTGTTCTTCTAGTATAACTGGACTATTTTTATTTGAAAACTGATTTTCAGAATATTAAGACTAATCTTGGATTTGTCTCATCATAGGATTATTGATTAAGTTCCTTATTTAGTGCCTGGTTTGATAAATACTGGTGATCATACTGCAAAATTAATTATTAGATGTGTTAAGTTGAGACAGCAGGCAAAACAGAATTAATTTACAACAGGCCCCATGGTATTATAAAACCAAAATCACAATATATAAGAATAATCAAGTTCCCAAAACATCAGAAGCTAGATTTTCAGAATCAGAACTTGAAATAGGAGGTTAGTTTAGAATACGATTGTAGGGCAAGAGTCTGAAGAGATCATGAAAGGTTCAATTCTAACTATTTAATAGGCCCTGTTTTCTTATGATTTAAGAAAAATGGCCTGAACTTTCCCATGTTCCTTTTTCATTGTAATTCTTTATGTAGCACTACTCATTTAAAAAACTAAAATTATAAAAATATAGCCCCTTGGAAATGCTGCCGTTCCAGGTTAAGCTGCTCATACTGAGGGGCGTGAAACTGCTGCTCAGTCTCCTGAGGATCTCAATGCTGGACTCCAGCTCACCAGAGCAGTACATATATAAAGAGAGAATAAACTATACTCCATTATTATTATTATTATTATTATTATATTATTATTATTTTATTATTCTTGGCTATTTTTCCTTGACACATTTTGAGTGAAATTGAGATCCCACATTAGTACACAAGATGAAAGGACTCTTGGTAAATTGGGAAATCTTCTCCTCAAAATTAATGATATATTGCAACTGATACTTTCAAGAATGGCTTCAGTCAGCAACTGGTTGCCACTTAATCTCTGAAAAACACAAGAGCACACATCATTCATTATAAAACCAAGGCACCTTCCAAATTCATTGGTTTATATCTAAACAATTCTAGATAGCTAGTCACATCAGTCTATTACTGTGAATTAATTTTTCAATAAGTTGGTTGGAATATTTTCCAAGAGTTGTTATAACTTTAAAGTTTCATGGTTGCCTTATTTTGATTTAAAATATTTTTTCAGAAGATATGCTTTTAAAATTTCTAGACAAATACTAATATAGCCAAGCTTTATGACTTAATCACATATTTTTTCCATTGCAGGAGACCCAGGCTCTGTTTAAGGAGGAAAATCTTGACCTGAACCTACCTTAGAGTATAATTTAGCCTATGTTTCCAGGAAAATGCCTTAATGAGTTACTATGACGATGATTGATGATGATGATGATGATGATGATGATGATGATGATGATATGATGATAATGTCTCAGCTTAGGGGTCTGAGAAAGCAAATGAATCTATGAACATGAACTTATGGAAAAGTATTTTAAGTTTTGGTGAAGAACTTTACACTACCATAATCAAAAGCTTGGTTGCAGAGAAATTGAATTAAAGTGTGTGAAAGAATGAACAGAATCAGATATTATTACTTCCAATTCCTCATTGAAAAAAGTTAGAAGTATAGAAATACATAGATAGATGATAGACAATAGATCGATAGATAGATAAGGAGATAATAGCAATGTGAAGTAAAGATAGGAAAAATCGAGAATAACAAATTTCCAAGGGAATTTCTACAAATTTTAATGTTGGTGATGACAGAGCAAGAAAAACATACTTGGATTACACATGGCTCGGGCTTATGAATCTACGGACCCCTCAACACTAGGCCCTAAAGAAGGCAGAACATAATATCCTTGCCTGTGGTAGCCTTTTCCCAACCCTTTGGGCACTGCCTCATGAGCCTGCCAGAATTATTCTTCCAATAGCTACATATTTTCTATATCTAGAGACTACTGTCCCCAGGGCTCAGCACAGCTGAACATGAAGAAAACATGGTGACCACTGCCCTGTGAAGTGAATGCTCTTCAGGGAAAGGCTTGGAAAACAGGCATAAGGATGGTGTGCTCAGTACTTTGAACATAGACTGAGAACAGCTACATATTTGTCTCACTTTCCCACACTGTAGGAGAACCCAGCGGGCAGAGGAAGTGTTCTTATCTAGTCCAGAAGATACCCCACACTACTAGAAGAGGCTGCTCAGTCCCACAAAAAGGAAGGCAGATGTGAAATCTACTGTTGAGGCAGACCAAAGAGAAAGCTTGAAAATTCGCAGTGAAAGTAGTGTTTGAACTACAGACAATTTACCTACTCTGTCTTTTGGAAAACTGAAGGTTACGCATAGATTTCTGTACTTTTCATGTATAAATGGAGAAAGGAAAAAACTATCATAGGACTATTTGAGATAATTTAATGCACAAGAGAAATGTGGCATGGGTAAAATACTGAGAGGAAGAGCTTACTTTTGAAAATGATTTTCTACAGAAAATAGAAGAAAAATTATAAAACATGCTAAATTCTCCCAGAAAATACAAAAACTATGAAAAAAAAAGTGGCTATATGGTGAACATTAAGTAAGTCTTATTATTCTTTAGACCTAACACAGTTTAGGTCTTCTGGCATTTCATACCCCCATGCCTTTGCACATGCTGTCTCTTCTGCCTTACTTCCCTCCCAGGCCTGGCAAAGTCCTATTCATGCTACCTGATGCAGACTACATACCACCTCTTCTAAAAGTCTTCTCAGCTGCTGTTAGACACACCCTCACTGCCTTCTCCACACACCAGAACAATGGGTTTCACCCTCTAGTACCTGAAATTTTAGATTGTATATCATTTCTAATAGAATAACTATAGGTTCTCAATGACAGGGCTAATATTTCATTCATCTCTGTGACTCTAAACCATCTAGTTTCTGATATATGATCAAGACTAATAAATAAATGAAAGCCCCAGAAAGGTAAGGATAGATGACAACTTCTTTTTATAATAGGGAACTCAACAGATGTCTACAGTAGGACAAAGGCAAAGGATAAAGCAGAATGAGGAAATGAGAAAAAGTGTTTATATATATTGATAACCTGCTATGCTCAAGCATAAAAGTACTAAATGAAAAATTTAATATCTAACCACTCCTTTTTAAAGAATTATAATTTTAGTATATTGTCACAAACTAGCTAGTAACTTTTGGGACATAATATAATGGCCATAGAAAACTAACTCTTCATAAGAAATTACTGCAGCACCAGCAATTTTCAATTTAAAAATAAATACTCAAACTTGTTGACAGATTGATTTTGGGATACTGGAATTAGCATTTCCCCTTAGAAACAATGAGCTTAAGTCCCAGACCAAACTTCATAGGCTTGTTTAATACAGAATGTTGTATAATTATACTAGTAACTAAAGTGATTTGTAAAAAGTATAAGCTAGATTTGATTCAACTTCATTGCCATATAGCCAAGTGGTCACAAAACCAAAATGATACTTCCTGCCTATCTCACAGATGTGCTGTGAATCAACAAGGATAATACAAGTAAAACTTCTTGATAAGTGCACCATGATATAGAACAATAAGGGCTACTAATAGTTTAACTATTATAAAACTAACTGTACATTAAAATACTGTCTTGCAGGAAAATCCATGTTCCCTTTTGCCACAGGACTCCAAAGGTTCATCTCTGATGAAGAAGTAGAAGAATTATTCTCTCTGACTCGTAGTGTCACATGGGCTTTATGATTGCGCCTTCCATACATAGGGATTATGAAGAGAAGCAAAGTATAATGTAACATTAAAGTGTCAAAGTATTACAGATTTTTGTGAGAAAATCATTATGGAGATGATAATCAAAATAATAGCAAACATATCAAAGTATTTCAAGATATCTGAGTTTAAGAACAATTTTGGTAACACATATGGAATACCAAATAACATGATTGAAACATCTTGTATCATGTTTCCTCTTCTCAGACATAAGCCTTGTTCCTGAAGTCAGCATCCCCTCATCACAGGATTTGCTACCATGGCAAAAGCCAGCCAAGCCTACGTCAGAAAGACTTTTCATAAATCAGCTTGACTCCATTTCCAGCCTCCTTCCTTCTCTATCTGCTGTGTGTTCAGTGTCTTCCTGCTTTGTCCACCTTGCCTCTGGTTCAATTCAGCCTCAACTCCATCTTTACTGCCTCAATTTAGCTGATCTCCCTGCCTTCACAATTGGCTATGTGTATCAGGACCTCTTTGGGTTTCCAAGTACCCTGTTTTGAGGATGGCCTATACAAATGGTCCTGGAATTGTGGATCTCCACTTAAATCTCCACACTTATCTTTAGACCCAAAGTACTTCTGAATCATTCAAACTTCATTTCAAGTACTTGCCCCACCCCTCCTTCTCTCTCCCCATAGCAAAAAAAAAAAACAATTTGTTTTTACTTACATGAGCATGACAAAGTTCTCACTGGGTTTTTTTTCAGTCTCCCCCGTTCAGTAATTACAAAATATGTGAAAAAGGTAAGAATGCCACTTGTAAGTAGATATCAACTAGCCTGATCAGATGTATGAGAACTAACATAAAAAGTTCCACAAAGATAAAAACTAGACTGTAATTTAGAAAAAGATGGTGTCTGTTACCATAGTACTAATTTAAAGCCACAGAACAGGGAACAAAAGACGTGATTTAAAACCCTGATCTGCAAACTAATTAACTGTGGGATCTGAGGTATATTACCTTAAGTTCTTTGAGCATGGTTTCCTTATTTATGTAAAGAAAAAAAAGGATCAGAGATTTTAGACTTTTCTAGGACTATCATTTTATAATTTTATGACTAAAATCAGTTATTTATTTATAAGCCTAAAATGAAATTAAAACATATGAAAAAATACATATTTAAAATCAAGAAATTTTAAAAATGTGTTCCAAAGAAAGATTTATTATTCATTGTTATGAAGTATGAGTCTATTAAAAACATCTGGCTATCAATTGAAGCTTGACATTTCTTTAACAAAAAGTAGCATACATTTTAATAAGCTAGTCTTTGGATCCATTCTTTATTATTTTAAGATGCATGTCTGTCATCTAGCTGCCTATTCATAATTATCAATATGTCCCCATATGTGTGTGCACATAAAAACACACAAACAAGAATAGACGGAAAAGTAAAGAAGCATCAGAATTAGATCTGACCAGAATAGAAGGAATGGGACTTACAGGAGCTGCTGAATTTTTGACTGTGACACTGGGGTGGTAGCTCGCAGGGCTCCACTCACTCCATGGTAGTATTTGAAGCATATCTAGTTTCAGCTGAAAGAAAAAATGAAATGGAACTGAGAAGTAAAGTATAAATCAGAAAGAGATAGCCAGGGCAAGAGAAGACATCCTCAAGAACTACAACTTCATTTCTTCCATGAGCCAGGCAGGCCCCATATGATAGTCAAGAGGTCTGACTGAATTCTAAAAATGTCATAAAAATTGCTTTGGCCTTAGAATTTCTGTATCCAAGTTAAATCTATTTAGATTCTCTATTAGAGGCTTTAAAGAGGATATTGCTTTTAAATACTTAGTCTAAGGTAGGTAGTTTGATGCTTACCGCCAGTCTATTTCTTTTGTAATTTTCTGTTAGAAAATACTTTGTTGTGATTAATGGCTTGGTAAATTTGAGGAAAGTTTTGAGAAGTTATTGAAATACATGGACATGAGACATATTTTCTACACATCAGTAAACTCTTTTGCATCACAATTTGTTTTCCTTCAAAGTTCTATATATGTAAACAGTAAAGATATGACCTTGGGGAATTATGCTGCCTAGGTTGGAATTTTAGCTCTATTATTGAAAATCTATGAGACAATGAGCAAGTCAACCTCCTTGTAACTCCTATCCGTTATGTATAAAATAGGATCAGCAATAGCACCTACCTCATAAGATGCTGGATAATTAAATAAAAGTGTTGCTAGGGTGCTCAAGTAAATGTTATGATAATGACAACGATGAGGATGACTAGATGATAATACCATGCTCATAACTTTCTGGCAATTTGTACTATAGAGGAGAATATATGGCCAAGCTGAGTTTAGTTCATCTGAAGATAATCCGATTTCCCAATTCACTGTTTATAGAGCTTTTTCTTTGAATTTGAAAAATTTGCAAGGCTATATCCCTTAATTTAATTTGTTTGCTACAATATGAGGAACCTCCAATTTAAAATCATATTTGTCAAATCTAAGAATTTGTCAAATTCTCAGATTCAATTATAATGTTTTTAAAAAATAATGTCTACAAATTCATTCACATAAATTTAAAATATACTCATTGTGGAAAATGTGGACAACAAAGAGAAGTAAAAAAAAAAAATCTTTGAGTGTTCTTTGCAACCTGAGATTACACACATACTTCAAATATATTGTAGGTTCTGTTCCAGACCACCTCAATAAAACAAATATCACAATAGAGTCACATGAACTTCTTGGTTTTCCAATGCATATAAAAGTTATGTTGTACTACTACAGTAGTCTATTAAGTGTGCAATAGCATTATGTGTATAAAAAAAGTACATTACTTAATTTTTAAAAATTATTGCTAAAAATTGTCTAACCATCATGAACTTTAAGCGAGTCATAATCTTTTTTGCTGGTGAGGGTCTTGCCCTAGTAACATCCAATAATCACTGATCACAGATCAACATAACAAATATACAACAATACATTCTGAAACAATGCAAAAATTACCAAAATGGACACAGAGATGCAAAATGAACAAATGCCTATTGAAAAAATGAAGCCGATAGACTTGCTTGATATAGGGTTGTCATAAACCTTCAATTTGTAAAATAATGCAATATCTGTTAAGTGCAATAAAAAATAAGGTATGCCTGCATAAATTTTATACAACAATGCATTTTGATTTTTTTTTTGAAATTAACATTATTGCATAAACATGTTCAACTATCATTAAGACTTCATATGTAATATTCCTTATCCTATGAAATAATTGAATTTATTTGTAATTCATAACATTCCCTATTTTTGGAAATTTTGGCTTTTTTTCTACAGATCAATGACTTTTTGAAAATTATTTTTAAGTTTGAGTTTGCTCCCCACATAATATATAAAAATTGTTAGTTACCTATTCAACACTCATTCTTCCTTTCCTCCTTAATGACAGAATGTCAATTTTATTTTGGATGACAATGTCCAACTAAAGTACTACATTTTGAAGCTTCTCTTACAGATAACATGTTTTTTTTTGCCATTTTCTTTTGGGATTTCTGTATATATAGCTAAATTAAACTTAACTGATTAAAATATTCCTTGAAATAGAAGATATATATATTTCAATAATCATCTTAGAAGATATGAATATTTTTAAGGATTCTCCTATCCTGTGGCCAATTGCTTTCAATAATAACTTTATGCTTCCACCAGAAAAAATGTAGCTCTGATTATATCATAGAACCTTTGCTAACATTGAGCACTATCAATTAAATATTGAGCTAAAAATAGTATCTTGTTTTAATTTACTAGTGAGATTAAACATTTTTTCATCAACTTTTAATTTGACATTGTATTTACTCTTTTTAGCCATTAAACTGTAATTGGTAAGACTTACAAACTTGCTGGATATGCCTGGGTGCTTTAGTGGTTGTGTTCTTATGTTAGAAATATCAATGTTTTTAGTTTCCTTCCAGAGTTACTCTTTGTCTACAGTAATTTGCAAAGCTGTAGATTACCTTTTAAGCTCTTGATGAGCAATCGTATAACTAAGTTCCATATTCACCAAGGCACCTCACAGTTGTCCCCTAGTAATTCTTCATACCCAGATCCACTACTATCACAGCCAGAGACAGGTATCTTAAAGGTTAGAAATCACAGAGGAATCCTGAATAAAGCAGAGAGCCATGTAGCTAGGTAACCACATTGAGTCAGTGTAGTTCAGAATGTGAGTTATTTTGCCTGTAGGTGCCAGTGAGATCAGCATTATAATTAAAAGAATTTATTGTATAGTTGTTCAGGCATGTCCTACATAAAAGTGTCCAACCATGGGGTAAGTAAGAGGTTCAAATCCAACCTATGCTCCACTCACCAAAGGGTGATGTCTACATCCTTCCAAAGAAGATGTTTACATCCTAAGCTCTTATAGGTTAATGGTGGCCTTGAAATAGAACTCCTTATAACATTTTGGTTACTTTTGCTAGGCAAGTGATTTGTTTTCAAATTCTGGCAGAAGTGACTGGCTCAGCTCACTCACAAAATGGAGCAAAACTAAAGTTTCTACATCTACAATTATGTAATTTTGAAACTATAGTTTTTATTTTGGGACATGTATTCAGAAAGTATAATTTTTCACTTCACTATATCATCACCTAAAAATCACAAGAAAATAGTTGTTTTTTGCTTCCACTCTTGAGGATTAGTAGGCCTGCTATAGATTTTGAGACTTTTAGTATGCAATGACAGTAAATGCTGGTGTAAATATAATGTATAATTAAATTTAAAAGTTATGACAAATAGGTCCTAACAGTTAATTAGCAATTATTTGTACCAGACTATTTTCTAATTTGATCCTCACAAAATCCCTATGAAGTAAGCTAATTATTACTTTTAAAAAGTGCTTAGCACAATGCTTATCATATAAGGCCTTAACAAATGTCATCTATCATTCTTATTTTACATCTAAGGAAAATGAGACTAAAACATAAGGGCACTTACACAGGTCACACACGTAATTCATGGCAGCTAGGGTTTAAACAAACATATTAACTTTCATTTGGTGATTCATCTTTTTAAAAAATTTTAATAACAAACTGTTGACCAGCTAGCAAAAGCAAACTTCCATTGCCAGTAATGATATGCTTCAGAATACAGAGGGATAAAATAAGTTTTTAGTATAAGTATATACCAATCATGGGACAGACTTTATATAATTTAGTTAGGAGTCCTGTAATTTCCCCCCCCCCCAATACTGGAAATTCTAAACTGATGAGATCAGAGACCCAGTGAGTCAATAGAAAATATTTTTTTAGTTTTTTATATTTTTCAATTTTTTTTAACATTTTATTTTTCTATATTTTATTTTCTCCCTCCACCCCTCTCCTCCCTTCTGATAACCACTAGTCCTTGTCCATGTCCATGAGTTTCTGTTTGTTTTGTCCTGTTCATTTGTTGCTTTTAGGTTTATATCCCATATATAAGTGATATTATGATTTTCAACCTTTTCTGTCTGGCTTATTTTGCTTAGTATGATTTTTTCAAGGTCCATCCATGTTGTTGTAAATGGCAGTATTTCATCTCTTCTTATGGCTGAGTAATATTCCATTGTATATGTGTATCACAGCTTCATTAGCCAATCATCTATTGTTAGGACACTTCGGTTGCTTCCATGTCCAGGCTGTGAATAATGCTGCTATAAATATCAGTGTGCAAATCTTTTTGGATATGAGTTTTCAAGTCTTTGAGGTAAATGCCCCAATGGAAAATATTGAGAAAAGATCCAAAGAAAAAAAATTCAAAGATGAGCCCACAATTTGAAGTTGCTTTTTCCCTAGGTATGGAGCCTGTGTGACTCCAAAAATGCAGCTGAGAGGCGGGGAAGGTGAAAAAAATTTGACAGACATGCAGGACTAAGGAGATAAAAATTAAGAGGAGGACTCTGGTAAATCCTTCATGATTCAAGTTGGAATTCTATATAGCAAAACACAATGCTGTTGAGAAATATAATGACCTTAGCCTTTCAAATCATTTCAAATCTTGAAGTTCAATTGAAGTTATTCTGGATTTCTAGACATAGCCCAGAAGGAAAATAACATCATTTTAAGTCACAAATTATTTCTACAAGTTTTCATTATAAAGTCCAGTTCTCAATTAAAATTGACCAGGCCCATGCAGAGACAAGGCAATGTAAAAACAAATATCAGTAGAAAGGTCAGCATTATAAGCAGACCCGTAGAGCTTCCAGATATTGGAGTTATCAGACACAAACTTACTGAATATATACTTAAAATATTCAAGGAAATAAAAGATAAGATTGAAAATATCAGCAAAGAATGAAGTCTATATAATATAAAAGAACCAAACAGATATTCTGAATCTGAAAAACTACAATTTGAAATAATGTACTCAGTGGTGGGTTTAAAGCAGACTAAACAAAATACAGGAAAAAATTTAGGGAACTGGAACATAGATCATTAAAAAAATCCAGAATGAGGCATAAAGAGAAAAAGAATGTAAAATAAAAAAGAGAAATAAGAAACAGATGAGATACTAAGGGTTGTCTACAATATATGTAGATTGGAATTCAAAAGGAGATGAGACAGACAGTGGTACTAAAGCTAAATATTTTTTTTAAGTTATGAAAGACATCAAGCTATAGATTTTAAAAGCCCCATGAAGCTGAAAAGAACACATCACCAGACACCTGTAAAACTTAAAAAAGAATAGAAAAATCACGTCTTCTCAAAGAGCTAGATTACCTCTACAGGAACAATTAGATTGATAGATATCTTTTCAACAGAACAGAAATAATGGAAGAAAAAGAAATGAGAGCTCAAAGTGCTGAAAGAAAATAACTGTCAACATGGAATTCTGCAACCATTAAAATATTTCTGAGAATAAAGTGATTACTCCTATTGCTGTCCAGACATTGCACAGATTCCAGCATAATAAATATCTAACAAGTAACATAAAGATAGCAAGTTTTTAGCTATCTGTTACAATGTATGTTACAATGTCTGCAATGTAGAAATCCAAATTTTAAGAAACAAAGTATGCTCAGAGTTGAATTAGACCAAACAGACCAACATAGTGGCAAAATGTCTTCCATTGTGAAATCCCTTATTGGTACAGAAAGAACCAAACTATCTAAATGCAAAGAGATTTTGTAAAGACAATGAACTTAAGTCTACTAGTATTTCATTCACAAACAGGTGTGAGACAAATTTAAACCACATCTTCAATATCAATTTTAACTTAAGGAAAAGCAATTTTAATTCAAGAAGCTGTAAACGCTGTGAAAGAGTCAGTCTCGATAATGATCTAGAAGGAATAATAAAAGTAAAATATCCTCAAATGCTCAAAAAATCAAAAAGAAATATGAGATAAATTGAATTTTGAGTCTGAAAAATATTAGCCTTAGTAAGAGAAATAGCAAGAGCAGTACCTTCAAAGAAATAATCAACATTAGCAGTATAAAATCTTAGGTCCCCAGTCTATCCTATATATTTTTTATTTTAAAAATATGAGTTAAGTGTATTTTAATAAATAGCTTAGAGAAAAGCTGTTTTTTTTTTTTTTTAACAAAACACAAGGAAAGTGAAGGGATTAAGAAGTGCAAATTGGTAGTTACAAAATAGTCACCAGAATGTGAAATACAGCACAGGTAATATAGCCAATATATAATAACAATGTACAGCACCAGGTGGGTACAAGACCAATGGGAGGGAGAGATCAATTCATAAATTACATAAATGTCTAATGACTATAATGAATACCTGAAAATATTAAATGTCAACTCTAATTGAAAAGTAAAAATTTGAAAAAATTAAAAAATAAAACAAAAACAAGGAGGATGAAGGACTTCCTAAAAAATTGAATTAGTGTGCACTGGCAAGGCACTTAATATTAAAAATTCCACAACGTGTAAAGATTTAACATGGGCAAGTTACTTTCAGTTAAAACTGATATTGTCTATTGAATCTCATTAAAAAGTTTTAAAATTTCTTACGTAAAAGACCCTGCTTTTGGACTAACACCAAAATGAAGATGTCACCTTTTATAACCCTTGTCCTGTTACATTTAATTTCAGTAACTTGCATCCTATAATTCATCAAAAAGAAGAAAATTACATGTTTTAAAACTACATTAAGTTTTACCAGAAAAATTTTGATTTACTATAAATTACCCTAATATGTGGTATTTTTATTTGACACTGATATTTATGTAGTAAAATTCTCATTAAATATATGATTCTAACAAAAATAATCTTATTGTATTATAAAATATCATACTGATTTGTCAAAATTATGTAATTTGGTAAAGATATCATCTTACTTAGATTACAATTTTCAGAAGTGATTTAGAATGCTGTATTATGGACTGATTATATCAACTTTGTAATAAAATTTGAATACAGAGAAGATGGTCACATCCTTACACATTTCAGATTTACCTCACTTAGAAAAATTGCCTTGTGATAGTCATGTTTTTTTCCCCTGATTTTATTCAAGTATAATAGACAATTAGTTGCTCATATTTACATTGTGCAATTCAATGAGTATTTTTTCAATTATAGTTGGCATAAATATTAGTTTCAGTTGTGCAGCATAGTGATTAGAGATCTGTATAACTCACAATTGATCATCCCATTAAATCAAGTATACCTCTTCCCCCTTACAGATTTATTACAACATTTAACTATTTTCCTTATGCTACACTTTTTATCTCCATGACTGTTTTGTAACTATCTACTTGTACTTCTTAATCTCTTTGTCCTTTTTCACCAACCCTCAGGCCCCCTCCCATCTAATAGCCCTCAAAATATTTTCTGTATCTATGAATTTATTTTCATTTTTTTGTTGTCATTGATTTTGTTCTTTAGATTCCACATGTACATGAAAACATATGATATTTGTTTTTCTCTATCTGACTTATTTCATTACATGCAATAACTTCTAGGTCCATAAAGGCAATTTCTTTTTCCATTCCCTTCATTTTAGTCTGTGTCTTTTTAATCTGAAGGGAGTCTCTTGTAAGCAGCATATGTAGGGGTCTTGTTTCTTATCCATTCAACCACCCTGTCTTTTGGTTAGAGCTCTTAATTCTTTTCTATTTGTGGTACTTGTTGATGGGAATAGAGTTATTACCCATCTTTATTCCTGTTTTTAGATACATGTTTTTCTTTTTCTACTTAAAGAAGTTCTTCGAACATTTCCTGTAATACTGGCTTGGTGTTGATGAATTCCTTTAGCTTATTTTTGTCTGGGAAGCTCTTTATCTGTTCTTCGACTCTAAATGATCACTTTGCTGGAAAAAGTATTCTTGATTGCAGATCCTGGATTTTCATCACATTGAATATTTTCTGCTAAGCCCTTCTGTCCTGCAGAGTTTCTTTTGCAAAATCAGCTGCTGGTCTTATGGTTGCTCCCTTGTAGGTAATGAACTGCTTTTCTCTTGCTCTTTTAAGATTCTCTCATTGTGTTTCACCTTTGGCATTTTAATTATGACGTGTCTTGGTGTGGGCCTCTTTGGGATTGTCATTCTTGGGACTTCAAGTTTCCTGGGGTTCTATGTCTATTTCTTTCACAAGGTGAGGGAAATTTTCTATCATTATTTCTTCAAATAGCTCTTCAATGTCTTGTTTTCCTTCAGATACCCATATGACACAGATATTTTTACATTTAATTGTGTCCCATAGGCTCTTTAAATTATTATTACTATAGTATTGGTTTCTTTTTTCTTGTCATTCTGATTGAGAGTCCTTGGCTTCCCTATCCTCTTATAGGTGATTATATCCTCTTCTTCATTCACTTTGTTTATTCATCTAATTTACTTTTTCATCTCAAATAATGTGTTCTTCATTTCTGACTGGTTCCCTTTTATAATTTCCATTTCCATTTTTATGTTTGTTATCTCTTTGTTAAAGTTCTCACTGAATTCATCTACTCTTCTCCTAAGTTCATCAAGCATCTTTATAAGCATTGTTTGAACTCTGCATTTGTTAGATAGCTTGACTCCATTATTCCTGGGTCTCAGTTTTGTTCTCTCATATGGTTTCTGTTTCTTTGTCTTCCCAGTTTGGCTGCCTTTCTGTGTCTGTTTCTGTGTACTAAGCAAAGCTCTTAAGTCTTCCAGTCTTATTAGTGTGGCTTTGTGTAGTAAGTGTCCAGTGGCACAGTCCAGCTGCAGGCCTAGTTTAACCCAGCCTGCGCCCCTCTGGGACCACTTTATAAGATTCAGCAAACGATCCACAGATGTTGTGCATATAGTTGCCTTAAGAAGCCACACCAGAAACCAAGATCAGTTGCCATCAGTCTGAGTCTTGGAGTTGACTCAGCAAGGAGCACCAGATTTGCTGAGGTCATACCTGGTTGAGGCTTGGATGAGGCTGCAAATTGAGGGAGGTAGAGTTTCAGGGAATCCTCTGGGCAGAGCAACATCTTTTATGCAGTTTGATGATGTGTCAGCTATGGCAGAGGGGATTTCGACACTCAGAGTGAGGAGGACTCAACAGAGAAACAATATATATCACTAGCACTTCTATCTAGGAGAGAGCCTCACCTCTGGCCCTTGCTCTGACAACTCAGTGTCTGCGTGTAAGTTCCTGGTGCTCCCCGCCCCAGGCAACCAACCAGGCTCTGGTGCTAAGAGAGAGCAAGTCCCTCACCACAAAAGTCCACTGGCAAACATGGCCCCTTTAAGATGCATCTGCAACTGCTGGCTGCCACTGGTATAGCCTCTGTCCCATTCAGCTTCTTGAGACCAGGCAGCCCTCTCATCTTTGGACCATTTTACCTTATACCATTGCTGGGTAATTTCTTATTTCTCTCCCTAGTTGTAGTGCTTCTGTTCATCTAGATCCCAGGTGCCTTTGTTTGCTGTTTGTGTTGTGTTTTCAGTCACAACTTTGATTTGTCACAAGAGGGATGAACAAAGCCTCTGTCATCTATGCCAATTTTTCCCTTTATAGTCATGTTTCTTTAATAGCTAAATTATGTTTAATTGAATGAAAAAATAGTTAATTGCCACCTTTTTGAAGTAATTATAACTGATTTCTTTACATGAAAAACATATATTATTTGACTTTTCCTATTTAGAACAGCAGCATAAATTCCTATGTTAATGTTTGCAAATGTGGTACCCAGCAAAAATGGAAGAGTGATCAAAATGAAGCATTATGTGAAATGACCCCAGAACTTATTTATGGAAAATACTTAGTTCAGGTGTTAGAGGATAATCCCAAACTCAAAACCAACCCCATAAACATATTTTGTTTCCTATTCCAGGGCTGGTTACTACCACTCTCTAGACAGTGTTTCTGATATCTGGGATCATTGTATATAGACTGTTTTCTAAAAGGCAATTAGAGACTTCCTCTTCTTACTAGGATAAAGTAATTGTAGCAGATTAATGCTTCTGCTTCTAACTAGGTAAACTGATTTTAAAACAAAATGTTTAAGGTACTACAGAGCAATAGAAGCAACAGGGCCTACAAAGTCTAGACTGAGGAGAAGATTTGTGGATGAGCTGATAATCTACAGCACCTTTTCTCTGGTGGCAGACCAGCAGAGCTGCGGTAGCCATGTGGAGCTAGAATACAGGACCTACTCTAGCTGGTTTCCCCTAAGATATCTGGATCCTGAAGCCTTCAGGGCAAAGACTAAAAATCTAGTCATGAAGACATCTGGAAAGTAGAACCAAACATTTTACGTCTCTTGGTACTGAAGACACCTGGCAGGGAGAGGGGAAGGGGAAGGCCTCTGATGACAAATCTCAGCTCTCTGTGATGCCTTGAAGAGGTTTCCCTAGGAATAAGGCAAGCTGAAGGGAGATGAGCCCGAACCATGCTGAACTGCACTTCATTAAGCTCATCCTTGGGTTGAACCAAGGCCATCAGCATCCTCACTGCCTAGGTAGGAAAAAGTTCAAACCCCCTCTGGAGGAAAATGCCAGTGCCAAGTACCTACAATATTTCACACCCAATTTATGGCAATTGTTAGAAAATTATCAAGTATAGTAAGAGACAGAAGCAAATTCCAAAAAATAAGGAAGAAATGAAAATAGGATCTATATTTAAGTCATTAAGCAAAGACTGCAAAGAAACTATGATTTATATATGTAAAATATATAAAGTGTAGACTTTGCCAGAAAATGAGAACCAATAGAAAAAGAATCAAATGGGTATTTTATTCTTGGGAAACAAGAGTTGAAATTAAGAACTCAATACATAGGTATAGCAGAGGATCAAATATAGCTGAAAAAGAGTTAGAAAACTGGACAATGAGTCAATAGAGACTAAAGGGAGACAGAACAAAGGATGGAAACTAAATCGCTCCTAAGCACATAATAGTTAAACTGCTAAAATCCAAAGACAAAGAGAAAACTCTTAAAGGCATCAGAGAAAAAAAATACATTCTCTTCAAAGGAATGACAGACTAACAAGTTGATTTTGATAAGACAGAAGACAGGAAAATGACATTCCTAAGTCTTGAAGAAAATAACTGGCTAATATAGAATTCTATGTGTCTTTGAAATCATTATTCAAAAGTAAAAGTGAAAATTGTGATAGTTTCAGACAAACAAAAACTGAGTGAATTCCTCACCAGTAGACCCTGCACTAGAAGGTATACTAAAAGGGAGCTCTTTCTTTTAGAAGAAAAATGATTCCAGGCAGAACCAGATGTGTGAGAAGGAAGGAAAATAAACAGAATGGATTAAAATGTGAGTGAGGCTCTATTTTTTGATTTGAGTGCATGAATGTGTCTTTCTGAAAATTCATAACCTCTGAATTAAAATTTATATACTCTTTTATGTGTGTGTTGTGCTTCAGTTAGAATTTTACTAAAACAATGCAAAACAAATGTCATAAAAAATTTATGGTTTTAAATGCATGTATAAAGAAAAATACTTTAAAAATGAATTAAAGATCCACATAAAAAAATTAGAGAAAAACAAATCAAAACCCCAGGAAAGTAGAAAGAAGGGAATAATAGAAATAAAATTAAGAGCAGAAAGTAATTTAAAAAGAAAACAAATAAATATAGAGGATCAAACAACCCAAAAGTTGGTTCTTTAAAAAGGCAAATAAAATGAAAAATTCCTAATGAGGGACCCAGAAGGCATAAGTAATGAGTATCTGAAATGAAAACGAGCATCACACAGCTGCTGACACCCTGTGGTCCTCCTTCTTGTGTTGAACTGGCTGAGTTATCTTTAATGTTTCTAATGTCCCTGGGGTATGCAAGCTGGAGATAGAAACCTCAACAGATCCTTCAAAGCTAAGTACAGGAGTGACAGTGACACCACAAAGTCTAGTACTGTCTATACATGTATTTTTCCCTAATCATGGATTACTGGGATAGGTCTCTGCATTTCAGTTAAAATAGAGGGAGAGGTCTTGGCTGGTCAGATGGTAGAAGACTGAGTCTCCTGGAACTGAGATAGGACATAAACCAGAAAGCCATAGACTGTCATACTGAAGAGCTTCAGAAGGTAGGAAGCATGGGTGAAGGGCCAGATGGAGACACTTATCCATATCCTACGCTGATTATAAATGTCTTGAGCCATATCTCAACCTGATAGAGGGTGTTCCAGAAGTTTTTCTGGTAAGAAATTTTTTTTTTAGATATTAGCCGATCTTTTCTGAATTAGTGGTTCCAAGAAGTGCAAGGATATATTGGGGCAAATATGTGAAAGGCAATGATCTTTAAAATGAAACTATTTGTGGTTAAGAAGAAGATTTTGAATATTGGCTTTAAAAATGGATCAAGGTGAGAACCACAAATAAATGACGTGGCTATTTCAGAAGATCTAACTGATGAGTAACAATGGGGCTTAAGATATAATGCAGTATATCAAGGTAATCAGGGCAGAACTCAAATCCATGGTTATTCAGGAGGTTGCAATAATCCTTTTTTTTTTTTTTCTGAGAGATCAGCCAGGCTTTAAAAGTTTAGTTTTCACTTTCTCTGTTTATAAAAAACTCACACTGTAAAATACGTCTCTTTTTTTCAGGATTAACTGTTACTACTAGGGAGAGAAAGAGATTAAGAGGTTTTAAATATAAGGAAAGAACTCCTATGAAAAAACTTTGAATTATATAAGGTTCAAATTTCTAGTGTTCGTATAAAAATAAGAACTTTTCAAATATGTCATTCTCTGGTAGAGAATTCAGTATTTATAACTATTTTTCCCCCTGATATATGGGAGGCATAATGATACAATTCCTCCCTTATAAAATGAATTTTTGGTTTAGATGTTAAGCTTATAGGCCTTGAGCAACAAAGAAGAGAATGGTGCTCATTCTGGTGAAGCTGAAACAAAGACAATCTTTCCTTTTTCTTTCTGTTTTTGTTTGTACTCTCTCTCAGGTAACACAGCTCGCCAGCAATATGAGTCTAAATACAGATCAGATTCTGCAAACTATGATTTTGCTTGGAAAGGGGTAACAGGGCTTAGATTATAAGCTGATGCAGTGCACAAGGCATTGTTTTGCATTTTCCAGATATTGTGGGTGTTTGTGGGTTTTGCATTATTCTTGGGTATCATACAAATCTGGACTTTTGGGAAAGTGGAATACATGAATCCCTGAAAACTGGATTAATTAGATTTTTCAGAAGTTTTATGCACTTTTATATTATTTAAACTCTTTCCTGGATGTCCAAAGCTGGAGTGGATGTCTGAGTTGACCTATGAGGAGACCTGCTGACCCGTGAGAAATTCCTGGGGTTACTTCTGAACTGGTCCAAATAGGTGCATAGGAGCAAAGACAAGTACCCAGGAAGGCACACTTCCCTGACTTCTGAGGTTTCCTGTCCTCACCAACAACACTGCAGCTGTGCATGGCCATAGACTTGGCTTGAAGGTTGATGGTCAAAAAAAAAGTGTATGTTCAAGATGAAGTGAAATACAGAATATCCCACCTTCCCACTATTCTTCTACCATCTACTTCATAGCAACAATCCAAAGAGGATTTGTTGCTAAACTGGTTGGTGAGATTCTTAGTGTGGATCAAGCCATATTTACTAGAAAGCAGAGTCCTCTGCTTTAAAAGGTGGGACACCTCTCTGTCACTTCCTTATCCCAAGAAGTTAGATAGTCAGTTGACTTCATTCTCTCTGTGTAGTACCCTCTTTCTCTGTGTCTGACCAAGGATAACTTGGCTCCTTCCCTTTACTCATACTTCTCTGTGTCTTCTAGATGTCTCAAGGGCCATCTGTAGGTTCTTAGGTCTCATGCTTCTTGTACAGGAGGTCTGAGTACTAGCTTAATTAATTAATTGATTAATTATTAAGCCCCTCTAGGGAAAATGCTACTAGCAATAAAAAAATGTTTTTAAATGTTATTTAGTGTTGAAATTATGCATGGTTTTTATTTTGATCTTTTCATAAAATTTTCTGTAAAAAGTAATACTTTTATAACTCTCTGCACAAATGGGATTCAAGTACACATAACAATTACATCAAAATGGGAGACCAATCAAGATGGCAAGTAGATTAATGCTGTGCTTGTCTCATCCCATGACTATATTAAAATTACAACTAAATTATAGAATTAACCTAAAGAACCATTTGAAGACTAGCTGAACATAACTCCTATAACTAAAGATATAAAGAAGAGGCCACATTGAGACTGATATGGAGGGGTGGAGACACAAACAAAATGGATGGCACCCAACACAAGACTCCACAGCAATTGTGTTTCTGTCTCATGGAAATTTAAATGGGCATACTTTCCTCTTATCCTATTGAAGTCTTCTCTGGGGCAGAGATATGGAAGGCCTCAGCAGTCCTGGTTGTTTATAAATCCCTATGTCTGTAATTTTGAGTGAAAGAGATTCATGGTATATATAATATAGCTTTGAGATAAATGGAAAGGATCTATTTTTTTGCAGAGTTCTAATTGCACTCTACCATGTTTATAGAGGTGAAAATCACTCCTGATTTTCTAGTTTCTTCTTATTTCCCTTCTTATTAAGAAAAGGGGCACTGCAGAGTGATCAGCATGATACATTTCTTCCTTCTTTCTCTCCATCCTCATCCTGCCCAACCCCCACTTCCAGTCATTCAGTCTATAGAGGGCCAAGGGCTTCTTGGAAAGGCTAGTGTCATTAACTATTCTCTGCATCCTGTTCTTTCTGACTCGTTATATGCTTCAAATCATCAAAAATCCTTCTATGTCATACTTCTTCAACATCCCCATAGGCTCTTCCCTGGGGTTGATGATCATAAGGCAGATAGGCCTGAGCAATCCTAACTTCATTGTGTACCACACAAGCTACCACATGTATCAGAGACTAAGTTTTTCCCTCAAATACAATGGTGATGGCAACCCTTTGATGGTGCTTTGATCAGTATAAAGTAAAAGGATGTAAGAGTCTCACTAAGAAGTTGGATATAAGTAAGTACTAAATAAGTGAGAATTCTAATTTTTATGGCTCATTCCACTCAGTCTGTATACATGTTCAAACCCATCTCAATCTGATTTCTAATGCTGCCACTTCAGATTTACCCTCACAGGTACTCTGCCTGGAGGAGTGCTTTATACATTTTGCCTCTCCTGTGTCGGCATAGATTTACTAGAGAGCCATCACCATTTCAGTGTGCCCAGGACCGAGATATTTCCTGGAACTAGGTACTTTTAAAGCCAAAACCAGGATAATTCTGAGCAAGCTGGAATAAACAGTCTTTCTCATCAACTCGTTGATTTCTTTTTTTTTTTTTGACAAATATCGTGACAACCCCATGTGACAACTCTCTGCAGATACATTCTAGACTATGTCTTCTATGACACCTCTGTTGGCACACACCAGGTTGTGCTGAATGCCCCCTTTGTTAGTTTGTTCTTCCTGACTTCCATGGCCCTTTTCTTTCAGTTTCCCTAATGTTATGGTTACTATTACTGTATAACAACTAGACCAAAACTGAACCGCTTAAACCAGCACTGTCTTATTATCTCTCAAAATTCTGTGAGGTGACTGAGCTCAACTTGGCAGCTCTCCCTTGGCATCTCCCAGGCTGTTGTGATGGATAGCAGCTGGACTTGCTGCATGCTCTCTCCATGCAGCCTCTCATGTGGCCACCTTGGGCTTCTCATAGCACAGCTGTCTCAGGGCTCTAAGAATGAGCGTTCTAAGAAGTATGAAGTAGAAGCTACCAGTCTCCTAGGGCCTGGGCCAAGTTGCTTAAACAGCATCACTTCAACATTGAACTAGCACAGGGTCACAGTGCCCATCCAGGCCCAAAGGGAGGGAACATAGACCCACCTCTAGATAAGAGAAATGTCAAAGAATTTGTGGCCATCATTAACCCTTCACATTAGATGATCTTTCTTCCTCTTCCCTCTCTTCAGATTCCCTCCTCGAATTTTTGTACTACTCCAGTCTTCCTGCTTTTGTAGATGCTTAGAATGATCCCTCTACCACCTCACCACCAACACCAGTCCTTCTTTCCCACTGGCCAAGTCTGCCTACTAGCTCCTCTTACCATAGATGATGATAAACTCTGTACCCCAAAGCATGTTGAGTTTTCCTCTTTATTGACAGAGCACAGTAAGAAGTACATACTTGTCTCTTCTATTGCAATTCTAAAGCCTACATAGGCAGGCACCAAGCTTTCTTTAGATCTGAATCCTTGGATACCAGTACTTACTCAGCAGGTCTCCAGCACTATAGAATTAAGAGAGGCATGTAAATTTGTATGTCTTCTCACTGACATAGCAAATTGAAGGTTAATCAAAAACAGTCTCAGATTGGGTTAATAGAGCTTTGGCTATTTATTTGTATTAATTAAAAGCCACTACATCGTTGAGAGAATTTGACATCTATCCAAGCAGAAGCCAGCATTATCTTTCTGTATTGCTGCAAATCTGAATTGAATGATTTGGTCATATCTTTCTACCTGTTTTCTATAATAATGCTCAGTCATACTATGTATGGTCTGTTATTTAATCTGAGAGACATCTCTGTGGACTAAAGGTTGATTTTGATGCCCCCCAAATGTAATGGGATATTTGACATGGTAAGAAGTGACTGTATATAGTAGTTTGGCTTCTCATATTGGATGAACAGAGCTCAGCATGCTGTGCATATCTCCTGATTCCTATGTCTTGTTTTTCCATCTATACTCCTTCTCCCACTGCCACAAGCCTATTGTCTCATTGGCCCTGTTGAGTCAGAACCACTGCACCCTTAAGTTGCTCCCTGGCAGCTGAGACTATGATCAGCCTACAACCATAGCCACTTTTAGTCATCTTCCTGACCTCCTCTCCCATATCACAAGCCACAGCTGAGGTTACTAAAGGTGAATAAGTTGCTTTACATGAATAGGTCCTAAAACTTGCTTTAATAATTTATCTTAAAACTTAAGATAAAGTATAAACTATATATATAAAAAACTTAAGCACATTGATCTTCCATAGAATTCTCAGCTTTGACCTGAGTTCCAGACAATTACAGTTGTTTTCCTTCCATAGTTATGATACATCTCACCTCTAGACTCTGACTGTGCCTGTCCGAACCTCTTCTAATAACACATCTCTAGCCAGCTGCACCCAGTTTAATAACCTTTATTTTCTTTCTACAGTTCATTAGCTAACAAGATATATAATATAAAATATATGATATTACATGACATATGATAATATCTAAGGGATGAATTATTACTATATGAGTATTTCCAAAAATTTCACCTTGGTCTGCTAAAAGATTGTGTATTAGTATTTGTGTATTGTGCATTTGGTGGCTTGGGTTCCTTCTTCTACCATGACAGAAGGCTTCTTTCTGGTAAGATTACTCTTTTAGGTTTTTAAAGCAAAATGTAGAGAAAGTTAGGAAGGGAAGAAGACCAGCATGAGAGTGAGCTATGGCCAGAGGCAGGTTGGTGGAGAAGTTTAGGTGAGCAAAACACCAGGGGAATTGTGTGGTAAAAAGGACACAGGTGAAGTAGAAAAAATAAAATTTAAGAGTATTGCTGTGAACTGTATATCCTTTTCTCAAAATTTAAGAAATATAAGTAAGAACAAGCAATATTGAAATTACTTTGTGATTATTGTAGGGTGCAATCTTGACCATGATTCTTCATTAAGATAATGTTAAATTGTATGAGCAATTGGGGTAATCATCACTTCCATGGAATTTATAATAATATAAATGAGATCTACCTTGCAAATATTTACATGGAGCCATGATTGTTTCTAACAGGAAACCTGTGATATATTATCATTTTTGTAGGGTTTTTTCCACAGGTTTATTTTTAGTTTCTCCAAGTAGACTTTAAACTTCTTGAGGTTTAGTCTATGACTCAAATGTTTATTATAATACAAATGGAGACATCTCCTTGGAAATAACAAAACAGTGATTAAAAATGGCAGCTCACAGTGTAACTCTTAACCATAACCAGTTTCAAAATCACAGCAGTCCTGCTGAAAACATGCCTAAATTCAAGTAATGGATATATAACAATGTGTCACCCGAACCATCTGGATTGTTGACCTAACAAGATCCTTGCATCTAATCATGAATCTGAGTTGCCTTTTGGCTCCAGCAGAGCTTGTCTTCACTCTTGTTGCATTACTGGAGAGAAGAAAGCAAGTGCCAGAAATGCTAATGAGGAAAGTAGTCTAGCTTTGTCCGGGAACCTTGCTTTTCCTTCAGTGTCCCTTGGTCTCTAACTTTGGCTACAAAGCATTTACCACAGGAAACTCTCAGAATAAAGTCATTCAATTCACAGTTGTCATCAAAACATCAACATATGCATTCCAAAAAGATATTTGATGTGATGAAAACCCAGGATCTACTAACAAGAAAACTCTATCCAGCAAAGCTATCATTTAGAGTCTAAGGACAGATAAAGAGCTTCTCAGACAAAAATAAGCTAAAGGAATCCATCAAGACCAAGCCAGTATTATAGAAGTGGTGGAAGGATTTCTTCAAGTAGAAAAATCATGTATCTAAATCAGGAATAGACTTTTTGGAAACATGGCAGAGTGAGAGATGTCCCAAATCTCTCCCCTTAAACAAAATTAAGCGAACATCTAAAACTCAACAAAAAACAATGAAAACTGCCACCAGCACGAACTGAGTGTGGAACCTGTGCATAGAGGTTACCACAGGTCAGAACTCCAGGTGTTGGGAGGTGGACTGGGAGAAATAAAGAACCTGCTCCTCACAGCCAGTGGCAGGAAAGGGAGGGTGAAGGTGTGGGAACTTCCCTGAACAGCCCTGCCTGGACAGCTGTGAGCTTCCCTGGCACTGGGAAGAAGGACCCAGTCATCAGGGCAAAGACAAAGAAGTAGGAAGGGACCACAGAGAACAACAGGTAATTTTTACCTACACAGTTGCAAAACCGAGGCCTAAACACAGACACCTAACTCCGAACACACAGGGACCCTCCCCCCGTAACCTCCGAGACTTGATCACTGTGGACCCCTTAGGAAAATCTGAGCAAACGTGCCAAGACTGTGGCTGAGCTGGACAGTGACTGAAATGAGGGTAGCAAGCATGATTAATATCTTACGAGAAAAAAATTTAAAGGCTGTATATAGAGCAGGATCTAAGGATTAAATGCCACCTACTGGAACCAAAACAAACAAACAAACAAACAAACAAACAAACAAACAAAAAAACAGTGCCTTCTTTCAACAGGCTAAAGAGAACCTTTAATAATAACTTTCTTTCTGGAAAAACAGCAGAATACACTTCCATTAATGTCCAGGAGGAGAAATAGTCCAATTAAACACCATGAACAACCAAGGACAAGGCATTTCAAAAATAGTAGAGAAAAGTCTCTGAAAAAAATAAACTTCAGACATAGAAATATGCAACTAAAGACAGAGACTTCATGATAGTACTTCTCTGAGAAACTCAGTGAGTTCCGAAACAAGTCATATCAAAAATTTTCAGGAATATAAAACAGCTAGATAGGAGCAGCAAGGGAGACATGAAACCTCAAAAGAGACCAAAGAGAACTTCTGGAGATGAAGAACACACTGCAAGAGTTGAAAATGAAATAGCAAGTGTAGGAAATAGTCAAACAAATGGCGGAAAGGATCAGTAATATCGAAGGACATAAATCTAGAAATAAATGAAAAGAAGAAGAGAAACCGAAGAATGAAAAATAATGAAAGAGAATTCAAGAACTAGCTGATACTATCAGGAGAGGAAACATAGAATAATAGGCATTATCAAAGGCGAGGAAAAAAGCAGAGCCTAAAAGCATTTTCAGACAAATAGTGATGAGAATTTCCCCAAATCTAAGAATGAGCTGGGGTGGAATTCAAGAAGTCAACAGAACAACCAATTATCTCAATCCAAAAAGGCCTTCACCAAGATATATTGTATTAAAGTTATCAAAAATCAACAATGGAGATAGAATTCTCAAGGCAGCCAGGGAGAAAAAAAAAAAAAGGTAATTTATAAAGGTAAACCCATTTGACTATCTGCAGGACTTCTCAGCGCAAACCTTACAAGCCAGAAAGGAATGGACTCAAATATTCAAACTACTAAGTGAAAGAACTACCAGCCTAGAATAATGTATCTGGCTAAGCTCTCCTTTAGATATGAAAGGAGCAATTAAGACTTTTCTAGAGACATACAAAAACTGAGGAACTCTCCACTACAAGGCCTACACTACAGAAAATATTGAAAGAGGCCAGTTCGCTTAAAACAAAATGACACACAAAAAAATACATAATTAGGAGTAGAGTGACTATCAGGCAAATAGAAGCAGAGGAGTACAATCCTTACTAAGAAGGGGATATTACTAATTTAAATAAAAAGAGAATTGTTATAACAAAAATAGTAAGAACATTCAGCATACATAGAAACAAACTGAGATAACAATGACTGAAAAGGGGGGATTCAAAAATCCAAATTTGCAAAGGGGAATGGAGATAAGGCATGCGCAGAAGGAAATAGATGACTATAATATATAACATCCTTTCATATTCGTATGGTAAACACACACAAATATTCAGAGCTGAAGTATTAGCATAAAACAAAAAGAATAAGAGGTAAAATCCACAAAGCCAACCAAAATAAAAATAAATAAATAAATAAAAACAGAAAGACAAAGACAAGAAAGCAATGAAAATATTTGAGCTACCAGAAAGCAAAAGATAAAAAGCTATAAGAAGACCTCATATTTTAATAATCGCCCTAAATATAAATGGACTGAACTCACCAATAAAAAAAGCACAGAGTTGCAAAATGGATCAAAAAAAAAACAAAACTCAACTATATGTTGCCTCCAGGAGACATATCTCAGTTCTAAAGACAAATATACTCGCATAATGATACAAGGAACCATACACCAAGAAGACATGGCACTGATTATATATATGCTCCCAATCAAGGAGCCCCAAAATATGTAAAGCAAAAACTAACAGGACTAAAGAAACAGACCAAAACAGTATAGTAGTAGGGGACCTAAAACCCCACTGTCAGATATGGACAGATCATTTAAGCAGAAAATGTATAAGGAAATAACATATTTAAATGACCCATTAGATCAATTGGACATAATTGACATTTACAGAGCTTTCTATCCCAAAACAGCTGCTTATACATTCTTCTCTAGTGTACATGGAACATTCTCAAGAATCGCCACATACTGGGAAACAGAGATAGCCTCAACAAATATGAGAGGGTTGAAAACCATACCAACCATATTCTCTGGTCATAATGCTTTGAAACTAGATATCAACTGTGAAAAGATATTAGAAATAACCATAAATATATGATTAAACAACATCCTACTGAGAATAACTGGATCAGAGAAGAAATAGAGAGATCAAGAGATACACAGAAAAAATGATAATTATAGTACAACATATCAAAACTTTGTGACATGGCAAAAGTGGTCTTAGGAGGAAATTTCATATCATTACAGGCTTATCTCCAAAAACAAGAACCAGCCCAAATAAAAAACCTAACACTTCATCTTAAAAAACTAGAAAAGGAATAACAAATGAAGCCTAAAGTCAGCACAAGGAGAGAAATAATTAAAAAGAGCAGAAATAAATGAAAGTGAAAGCAAAATGAAACAAACAAACAAACAAACAAACAAAAAACAATAGAAAAAAAGTGCAATAAAAGACCTGGTTCTTTGAGAAGTTCAATAAAATTGACAAAACCCTGGCTAGACTCACAAAGGAAAAAAGAGAAAGGACACATATAAACAAAATCAGAGATGAAAGAGGGGAAATTATGACTGATATTGCAGAAATACAATGGATCATATAAGAATACTATGAAAAGTATATGATACCAAATTTAATAACCTAGAAGAAATGGACCAGTACTGGAAAAATACAATCTTTCTAGACTGAATCAAGAAGATCTGGAAAATCTAAATAGACCAATCAGCAGTATGGAAATTGAAACAATCATCAAAAACATCCCAAAAGTAAAATCAGGACCAGATGGCTTCACCAGTGAATTCTATCAAACATTCAAAGAAGATTTAATACCTATCTCCTCAAACTCTTCCAAAAAATCAAAAAGGAGGCAAGACTTTCCAACTCATTTTATGAGGCCAATATTACTCTGATACCAAAACTTGGTAAAGATAACACAAAAAAGAAAAATTACAAACCAGTACTCTCATGAACACAGATGTAAAAATCCTAAATAAGATACTAATGAACCAAGTACAGCAACATTTTAAAAATCTTTTACACCAAGACCAATTGGGTTTTTTCCCAGAGGCTTAGGAATGGTTCAACATGTGCGAATTGATTAATGTGTACACTATATAAACAAATTAAAAGATAGGAATCATATGATCATATCAATAGATGCAGAACAAACCTTCAACAAGATACGGCATCCATTTATGATAAAATGCTTTAAAAAATCAGTATAGAAGTACCTTAACATAGTAAAGGACATCTATGACAAACCCTCAGTCAACATTAGCAATGAAAAACTAAAAATCTCCCTCAAAAGATCAGGAACTAGACAAGGCTGTCCACTACCACACATCACTTTAGATGTTCTAGCATGTGCCATCAGACAAGAAAAAAGATATAAAAGGTATCCAAATAGGAAACGAGAAGTTAAACTGTCACTATTGGCAGATGACATTCTCTATATAGATAACCCTAAAGCTACACAAGAACACTACTAGAAACAATAAGCAAATACAGTAAAGTCTTTGGATATAAAATCAACATTTAAAAATTCATAGCATTCCTGTACTCTAATAATGGTCAGAAAAAAGAAGTGGAAAAAATCATTCCTTTTGCAATTGCAACAAATATTATAAAATACTGTATAAATTTAATGAAACAAGTGGGACTTATATAATGAAAAGTATAAGGCCCTATTAAAAGAAATCGAAAAAGATACAAAGAAATAGAAAATTTCCGTGTTCTTGAATTGGAAGAATCAACATAGCTAAACGACTATATTACCTAAAGCTTTATGCCAATCCCCCATAAAGGTAATGCAATCCCCATCAACATCCCATCAGCATTTTTTGAAAGAAATAGAACAAAAAATCATCAGATTTGCATGAACACACCCGAATTGCCAAAGCCATCCTGAGAAAAAAGAACAAGGTTGGAGACATCACTCTGCCTGACTTCAATTATACTACAAAGCAACAGTAATCAAAATGACATGGTAGTGGTAGA
The DNA here is from genome assembly GCA_003508835.1 of Eonycteris spelaea. Taxonomy (NCBI): domain Eukaryota; kingdom Metazoa; phylum Chordata; class Mammalia; order Chiroptera; family Pteropodidae; genus Eonycteris; species Eonycteris spelaea. The sequence continues at coordinate 4,260,686 of PUFA01000147.1, read as the reverse complement.
AAAACAGACACACGACACAGTGGAACAGAATCAAGATTCCAGAAGTCAACCCATTTTTATATGGGTAAATAATTTTTGACAAAAATGGAAAAACATACAGTGGAGGAAGGAAAGCCTCTTCAATAAATTGTGCTGGGTAAACAGGAAAGCCACCTGTAAAAGAATTAAACTAGACTGTGTCTATCACCACACACCAAAATTAACTCAAAAATTAATTAAAGACCTAAATATAAGACCTGTAACAATAGAATGCATAGAAGAAATATAGGAACTAAACTCAAGGACCTTGGACTTAAAAAGGATTTTAGGAATTTGACCTCAAAAGCAAGAGAAGTAAAAGCTGAAATAAATGAATTGGCAACAGCAAACTAAAAAGCTTCTGTTCAGCAAAAGAAATTGTCAACAAGGTAAAGAGACAACATCCCAAATGGAAAATATATTTGCAAGCAATGCCTCCATTAAGGGTAATATCCAAAATATACAAAGAACTCATATGACTCATTAACAACAACAACAACAAAATTATCCAATCAAAAAATGGGCAGAGGACCTGAACAGACACTTTTCCCTAGTGGACATACAAATGGCCAACAAATATATGAAAGATGCTCAACACCGCTAGCTATTAGGGAAATGCAAATCAAAACCACAATGAGATATCATTTAACCCCTGTTAGAATAGTTATAATCAACAGGACAAGTAATATAATAACAAATGTTGGCGAGGATGCAGAGAAAAAGGAACCCTCATACACTGCTAGTGGAACTGCAAATTGGTACAACCACTACAGAAAACAATTTGGTTTTTCCTCAAAAAACTAAAAATCGATCTATCATATAATCCAGCAATCCTCTACTGGGTATTTACCTTAAAGACTTGAAAACCTATATCCAAAAAGATATTTTCACACCGATGTTCATATCAGCATTATTCACAGTGGCCAGGACGTAGAAGCACCCAAAGTGTCCTACGATAGATTAATGGCTAAAGAAACTGTGATACATATATACAATAGAATATTACTCAGCCATAAAAAGAGATGAAATACTGCTATTTGTGACAACATGGATGGACCTCAAGATAATCATGCTAAACAAAATAAGCCAGACAAAATGTTGAAAATCATATATCACTTATATGTGGGATATAAGCCTAAAAGCAACAAATGAACAGGACAAAGAAACAGATACTTATCAACATGGACTACAGACTAGTGGTTACCAGAGGACTATAGAGTAGTGGTTAGTAGTGGGATGAAGGAGGAGGGGGGGTAGATGGTGTGAAAAGGGTCAAAAGTGGGGGGTAGGGGAGGGTGTAGTGGGTAAAGGAGATCAAATATATATGGTAGCTGAAGTTTGGGTAGTAAACACTCAATAGAATATATAGATGTCAAATGCTAATGTATGCCTGAAAATTATATTATTGTATTAACCAATGTTACTCCAATAAATTTAGTAAAATTTTTTTTAAAATAGGAGTAAAGAATGAAATAACTACATTCTCATCAACAAGTGCCTCAAATAGAAAAGAGTTAAGGGCTCCAACCAGAAGATAAAGTGGTTGAGTGGATAAGAAAGCAAGACACCTACATATGCTGCCTACAAGAGACTCACTTCAGCTCAAACAACACACAGAGACAAAAAGGAAAAGGATGGAAAAGGTATTGCACTGAATAAAATGAGTTGGATAAAGACAAATATTGCATGATTTCACATACATGTGGAATCTAAAGAACAAAATCAACAACAAGAGCAGAAATAAACTCATAGATATAGAAAATATTTTGAGGGCTCCTAGATGGTAGCGGGGTTTGGAGATGGTGAAAAAAAAGGCAAAGGGATTAAGTGGTACAAAGGGATAGTTGCAAAATAGACATGAAGATATAGAGTGTAGCATAGGGAAGATGACTAATAATATAATAAATATGTAAGGGGGAAGAGGGGTACTAGATTGAGAAGGGTGATTGCCTGTGAGATATGTGGATCTCTGATCTCTTTACTGTACAACTGAAACTGATATATTATTGTATGCCAACTATAATTGGAAAAAAACTCAATGAATTGTACAACTAATTGACCATTATATTTCAATAAAGCCCGGAAAAAAAGTAATTTTAATATGTATATATATATATTCCGAATTCTGGTTTGTTCCTGGACAACTATGAGAAAGCAGTGATCATTAGCATGATAACAACATAACATGACACAAGCGTGGATAGAGAAAAAAAGTACCTTTGTTAGAAACTCCTTCAGCTGTAATCAGTGGTTGTTCCAGGTCACTATTCTATTTTTCTACTGATGGGGAGCTCGAATGAACAGGGAGTTACACATAGCAGATTTCTGCCAAAGGTCAAGACAGAAATGCCTTCCCTACAGAATTATTTCCTCTTGTCCTTGTTTCTGGGCAAGCAAGCCCCAGTTTTGATGGGCTTCTGATAGGAGCACACAATCTGCAAGGACTATGGAAACTCCTTCTGAAGGCTTGAGACTGGCCCACTGAGCCTGACTCCACATTCAAAAAAATAGTCATTGAGTTATTATAATGATACAATGTAAGATTTTGTCAGAATAGGTAAATCTAAAATTTTGCTAGTTCTTATTTTCATGAGTGTTAAAGTTGGCGTGTTTACAGTTATCATTACAGTAGCAATTACTACTATAGTCAAATAGCCAGGTGTCTACTAGGAAAAAATTATACCAGAGAATAAGAACTTACTCAGGCTTTATTTTATTCTGTTTTTCACTCTGCATGTAACTACTTGGAAAGTGCAGAAAATATTTGTTTTAAATGCTCCTTCCTAATTTTTTGGAACTTTCAAAATTTGACTTAGAACTTTAAAAAAATCTTATAAATCAATGGCAATTACCTAATTTTAAATTGAATCATAACCCCAGAGAAATGTGATATTAGAACATTATAGATTCCTCATAATTAGTGGTATACCTCCACTCTCATAGAAATAATAAAAGGAAAAAATGGAAAATAAAAATAAAATCTTATTTATTTTATTATTTTAATTTAACTCCCCAGGTAGAAAGAATGACCTTCTGTTGTACCTCAGCATTTAAAATCTGGCCAATGTTCAAAGTTTACAGAATTATTTTTAATTTTAAGAAGGTATAATTTACTAATTAATTTATTAAATGTTTTTTTCGATTACAGTTTACATACAATATTATATTAGTTTCAAGTTACAACATATAGATTAGACATTTATGTATGCATCATATATAGTTATTTCAATATTATTCATTATATTCCATTATATCCCCATGACCATTTTGTAACTACCAATTTGTACTTCTTAATATTTTCTTTATTTCATCCATTTTCCCAATCCTCCTTCCATCTGGCAATCATCAAAAGTTCTCTGTGTCTGAATTTGTTTCTCTTTTGCATGTTCATTAATTTTATTCTTTAGATTCCACATATAAGTAAAATCATATGGCATTTGTCTGTCTGACTTACTGCTCTCAGTACAATACCCTCTAGGTCCATCCATGTCGTTGCAGATGACAAGATTTCATTTTGTTTAATGGCTGAGTAATGTTCCATTGTATATATGTACCACCTCTTCTTTATCCATTCTTGTATTGATGGACAACCAGGTTGTCTCCATACCTTGGCTATTGTAAAATAAAGCTGCAACAAATGTATGGATGCTAATGTCCCTTCAGAGTCTTGTTTTGGGTTTCTTTGGATAAACACCAAGAAGTGAGATTACTGGGCCCTTCCGTGACACTTCTCATTATAGCCTCTGTTAAAATCTTATTTATCTGATATAAGTAGTGCTATAACAGCTTTTTTTTCACTCTATTTTTATGAAATATCTTTTTCCATCCCTTTACTTTCAGTCTGTGTGTGTCTTTCAATCTAAGTGTGTCTCTTATAAAGCAAACGTAAGGCTATTGTTTTCTTATTCATTCTGCCACCGTATGTCTTTTGATTGGAGCATTTAATTAATTTATATTTAAAGTAATTATTGATAGATATGTGATTATTAATATTCTATTATCTATATTTTATACTTCCTCTTCTCTCCTACCCCTTGTCCCTTCCCCCTCCCCTCCTCTTCTCTTCTTCTTCTTCTTCCTCAAGAAGTCCCTTTAACATTTCTTATATTATTAATTTGCTGGTGATAAACTGCTTTAGCTTTTTCTTGTTCGAGAAGCTCTTTTTCTGTCCTTTGATTCTAAATGATAGCCTTGCTGGGTAGAGTCATCTTTGTTATAGGTTCTTTTTTTCATCAGTTTGAATATTTCATGCCAATTCATTCTGACTTGCAAAGTTTCTGTTGAGAAATCAGCTGACAGTCTTATGGGATCTCCCTTTTAATTAACTAACTGCTTTTTTCTTTCAGCTTTTAAAATTCTCTTTGTCTTTAAACTTTGGCATTTTGATTATAATGTGTCTTGGTGTGGGCCTCTTTGGGGTCATCTTTTATGTTTCCTGTCTCTTTGCTAATGATCTTCCTGAGATCATTAAGCATCCTGATAACCAGGGTTTTGAACTCTATATTTGGTAGATTTCTTGTCTTCTTAGCTCTTTTTCTGGATCTTTGTTCTGTTTTTCTTTTGGGACATTTTTCCTTGTCTCATCATTTTGGCTGCCTTCCCTACCAAGTATTAGGTGAAGCTGCTATGTCTCATAGTCTAGGAGAGTGGTCTTATACAGTAGGTGTTCTGTATGGCCCAGTGGTACAGTCTCCCTGATAACCTGAGTCAGGTGCTCCAGGTATGTCCCTTGTGGGGGTTTTGTGTGCCCTCCTGTTGTCATAGAGCCTTGGTTTCTGTTTGCACATCACTAGGAGGGGCACATTAGAGGAGCTGACCATATAGAACAGGGACCCCTTTGGTGTGTCATTTAAGGAAGTGATTGGATGGTGCACTGGTATGGTCTGAAGCTGCCACCTGGTGTGTTGGTTCTGGGGTCTCTTGGGAGGGGCTCTGGTCCTGGCCAAAATAAGTCACTGCCTGTGTCCTATGAGGGGCCACTTGGTATGAGCTACAAAATGATCTGTAGAGAGTTGTCACTTGTGCTGGGATTGGAGGTGCCTGGGCAAGACTAAACTGTGAACCATGGCCAGTTCCCACTAGTGCCGAGCTTGGTGCTGCTTAGCAAGAGATATGGGGCATGCTAAGGACAGGTTCTGCATGTTTGAGGTTTGTGAGCCTTTGAGAGATTTTAGAAAAGTTTGCAGCATGAACTAAGATAGGGCATTTGTATGGAAAAGTCTCTGGAAGTGGCTTGGGTGGGCCACAAGTTGAGGAGGGGTCTCAGACAATCACCAGGGCAGGGCAAACAGTGTTAACTAGGTTGATGGAGACTTAAATAGGTCTCATGCTTGTGTCTGAACATTGGGTAGAGGAAGGGCTCAACAAAAGAAAAAATTACTTCTGTCAGTATTCTGTCTGGAGAAAGCTGCTTCTCTAGTCCTCATCCTGAAGCCAGACAATTCAGTTTTTTCCTATATATCCCTAGTGCCTTTCTAGCTGCTGCTCCAGTGCCGAATCTCAGAGCAAGTGAGTCTGTCCACAAGTAAGTCCATGTGTAGGCCCTTTAAGAAGAACTCCTGGCATTTCAGCAGCCCTGTGTTTCAATTAGTCACAATCTCCACTGGAACCCTGGGCTGGGGAGTCTGGTATGGGGCCGGGAACTCTTGTTCCTCAAGGTAAACCTCTGCAGCTAAGATATTCCTCAAGATTTTTAACGACCAGCTTATTCTGCATCTGCCCCTTCTTCCAGTCTCAACTTGGCTTCTTCTGTATATCCTTAGTTATATGACTTTTGTTCAGCTAGATTTCAGGTGATTTTCAATGTTGTTGTTGTTCTTGTTGTTCTTGTTGTTGTTGTTTTTCCTAGTTTAGCTGTAACTCTGATGTGGTTGTGAAAAGAGGAAGGGTCAGTGTTAACCTACTCTAATGTCTTGACTGGAAGCTAATTTACCAATTAGATTAACATGTTTATCACTACTTAAAGACTGCAAAAATATTATTTCTGATTCATCACCAAAGCTTCTATAACCTTCTGCTTAATGGCCTGGATTCTGTATTTTTATTATAGCAAGAGGAACTTTGATGCTTTGATGTGTTAATAAAGTAGCCATGTTGTAACATTTTGTACATTCAATCATTTCTTATTTTCTAATTTGGTACTTTTTTAATTGTACATTTTTGAAGTGCAAGTTACTTCACATTAAAAAATATAAATTCATATAATATGTTCTATACTGTTTGATACATTCCAACAACTAAAGCTATAATTTACTTTAGCACTTTAATTTCATTTATATATGTGTCCTAAGTTAATATTCTAATTATTTACAAACTTAATCTTTTTGTTGATAAATATTTACTTTTTGACAAATTATATTTGAACAGAATAATACATTCTTAGTATATTAATTTTTCACTTGATATATTTGCAAATGTAAACATCCACCTTTTCAATTTCACTTTTATCCCTTTTCCAAAGCATTGAGATATTGCCCATCCAATAGGTATATTCTGGAGTGGGATTTTCTCAAGTCTGAACCAGAACATTTTGTAAAATGTTATTTTTCTAAGGTGCTGAACTTTTAGTTGTTTTGAATATGATTTAGAAAACCATTTACTATAGGACATTGCTACTTTACCAAGTTTGAATACACTCACTCAATTATGACAATATTTTATGTATTTTACATAGATTATTTTATATGATAATGATACCTCTAATGATGCTTAAGGTTTGTCTTCATACTGCTGATGAAGACAATTATGTTAAATAATTTTTTATTTGAGATGAATATACAGGAAGTGCTCTATATGTCACGGGAATCTTAAAAAAAAAATGCCTTGATAGGAATGGCACTATTGCTAAATTAGTTTATACGCAATGGACACATTTTACACATTGGCACATGCAGAATGAAGAAATCATCATGAGATTTCATATTGTCCTTAATACCTATTTCATGACTCTAAAAAGATAAAACTTGCAAGTTGTGTTCATGTATGTACCCTTGGAGCTGATACTGTATTCTGATGCTAAATTGTGTTTCTCAATTAGTTAGAACCCAAAAGAAGAAAACAGGTATGGAAGAAGGAAGAACTCTCCCACAAAAATTTCAAACTGATTGGGACATACAATCAATTATTATGTCTAATATTCATTGCTAATCTTTTTTTTTTGCTATCTTTTTTTTTTTTTGGCTCTTATTGGCATTTGGGAAGTCCTACTAGGTACCACACTAGCTGAGGCCTATTTTTATACCCAAATCAAGCCCACCCATGTTCTTTATGATCAATGATGCTATTTGTGGGATAAGGGAAGATACTAGCATGACGTGAGCAAAAGAGGGCATGGTAGGGAGAATAGAAGAGTAGTGTTGAAGGATAAGGGTGAGTTTTCTTGAGGTTTGACACCTAGGCAGAGAGGTTTCAGCTGATGTAGTAAGAAAGTAGATCCATGAGGTTTGGGGACAGATAGTAGCAGAATTGGGTTTAAGGCGTTTTGTCTGGCATTACTGCAGGATGGATCAGAGGGGAGAAAATCTAGACTCAGGGAGAAAAGTATTAAGGAAAAGGAAATTTTTTGTTGGAAATTTTGTTATGCCTATCTCAAAGTCAAGGGCCAGCAACAAAATCCCATAAAATTGTGTCCCCTCTAATAGTATCAAATTTTCTGACTGTCTACCCCTTCTGCATTTGCCAATCCAAAAAAAAAAAATATGGGGCATTTCTAGGAGCAGAGACACCATAAGCTTATAAAGGGCAGGCATTAGGCCTTTTATCTTCAAAAAGTTCTAGTCTTTGGAACATAATAGGTCTTTAAAATGTTTACTGAATGAATAAATGAAAATAAGAGTAAATATAAATGGAATCAAAGCATGCTAGAGGATATAGTTATTCTGAAACTATAAGTCAAATGATAGTAGACAACTTAGATTCCTGGCCATGTATCATTGAGAACTGAGAATTGAGAATTTGACACAATAAACTATTTCATTTCTTTTATAAGTGTTATATTGAAAGAATACCAGCTATAAATCAGAAATGCATGAAGAGATTTGTGCATTTAGCATTCTCATTACCAAGTGGGGGAGGGGGGAGGAATTGTAGACTAAAGGTAATCTGTGCGTTCCTTGAGCCAGCAAACATGAGGCCCATAGAGATAGTCTCTCATACAATGGAAAATGCACCAGTATGAGCACCTATGAAAAACATTCTCCCATAACTGTGAAAATGATTTATTTTCAAAAATAGCAGAATTTTTAGAAAATATTTCAATAAAATATATGTTCATACATCTAGGATTGTTAGTAGATCAGGAATCAAAGAGGAATTGTAGCCAGAGCACAGATCAGGGCAAAGTGAGGAATATCCCTAACATGGGGCCATGAGCAAGGAGCCATGAAGGACTGAGTCAAGCAAAGCCAAAACCAGACAACAGGAAACAAAAGGGGCAACTGTCACAAAGTTTGAGAGTGCCTGAAGGAGCCATTGAGTGAAAGTTAAGGAATATGAGCCAAAATGTCCTGAGTCCAGAAGCTGATGAATGAACATGAACAAAACTTTCCCTCACAATTAGCGTAAGATCTTTCTGGCCTGTTTTGGATGGCTGTGACCCAACTGCTGTACACTACTCACTATTTTTAAGCATCTCATCAAATCTACATCTCTCTCTTACATGGCACATTTTTAAGTGGAGAAAATACAATAGTATGAAGAACAAAGCAGAATTTAACTTTGTTCTGAATTCTGCTTTGTTCTGGGCAACAGTGGAAAAAGTACTCACGTTCCATAAAGTAAGAGCTGGCATCAATCTTCCAGATGATCTGGCCCCGATGAGAACCATTAATTCCACGGTTTTTATAGTCCAGAAAGTTTTCTGATAAGACTTCATCTATATTTCCAGGCAAGAAAAAAAAGAACAGAAAAACGTATCAGCCAATAGTATATTTAATGGAAAGAAAGAGCAAAGGATATAAATGCTATCTCCAGCTCAACAAAGGAAAAAGTATCTGGAATCAGAGAATCAGAGAGCTAGAAGTATCCACAGGTACTCTCTGGACCAACCTCTTTTTAATGCAGGAATTTCTTCCCCACTTAGCAACACTTTTGGCAAGTGCTCAACGAGCTGGTTCTCTAATGCCTGCAGAGATAAAGATACAATTGCTTTTATGGCAGTTTATTTCACTTCGAATACATGTGTGAAATTTCAATGTGAAAATCTTCCTCAAAAGCTTTTAGTAACTGGTCCATATTTGGGTTTGAAAGTGAGGCATAAAGACAACATCCAATCACACTTTCCATTTGAGGTCCAGATCTCATGGGCCCCAGTCTACGTTATCTCTTCTCCAGCCTGAAATCCATCATCATCCAATACTTGGGACTCATTCACAAATTTATTTATCCATACTTCAAGTACTCATTCATTCATTTGTTCATTCAGTAGATACTTATCAAGATTCAATGGTCTGCCAGGCTGAGAAAGATACAGGAGCCATGATGTTGGGTAAAACTAATAAAATCCTTTCTGAGGATCTGGGAAGAAGAGGATCTGAGGATCTAGGTAAAAGCAGAGTTTGTCTCCTCCTAGAACTGCATTGAAATTACGACCAAGTTATAAAATAATCAACATAGAGAATCACCTGAAGTCCAGCTGATCATAACACCTACATCTGATAATATAAAGGAGCCACATCGAAGCCGGTAGGAGGGGCAAAGTTCCAAATCAGGCTGGCCCTGCACCCGCGGTGGTGGAGGATCACTGGGAGGGATAGCAAGGCTGCAGAGGCTCTCCTGAAAGAGGGGGTGGGGTGGTCCTGGTTTCATATGGGGGCTCCTCAGCCCAGGGTCCCAGCCCAGGGAAAAGGAAATTCCAATAACTCTGACTGTAGAAACTAGAGGGGATTCCAGCCATCTGGGTGAGGCAGAAGGCAACTGAGCCCCTAGATGTTCCTTTAAAGGACCCACGCAATGGTTTTCTGACCTGCGGACACTCACCCCGGAGATCGGAAGTGGGTCTGAGGCCCGCACGGGATCCATTCTGAAAAATGTCTCCATTACCTAGAGTCAGAAAAAGGGCTGGAAAGGCAGCCACTATTGTGCCTTAGTCAGGCCCCCCTACAGACCACGCCAGCGATTGTGCAGACCCCTCCCATAGATCCCTTAGGAGACACTGGTCTGAGACTGCCGGGGGCAGTTGTATATGTGTTACAGTAATCTGAGTGGCAAACATAATATGATTTCGTGTGTGTGTGTGTGTGTGTGTGTGTGTGTGTGTGTGTGATATAAGAATTTAAAAGTTGTATTTCTCCTGTTGCTACTTTTGCAGTGGTCTGTGTGTGTGTAATCCAGATAATGCAAACCTAAAAAAATGTCTCAGCTACCCGAAGTGTGTAAGAAAAACAGACACTTGTGCGGCTGGTTGATAAGACACCAAAGACGTCATCATGGAGTATAAAGGAAAAGGGACTTTAATGCAGACTTAGAGAGCGCGGTCCCTATCCTCCCGGGACTACGTTCCTCCATCTCTTGGTTCCTGACTGCTCTGCTTGGAAGAAGAGGCCTCCGCTGATCGACTATTGCAGATCGACAGCATCCGGGCCAGCATTGACCGGTCACTGCTTAATATGTGTCTTGTCTCTGCCAGCACCACCGGGTGGTCTACTAGGACTGAAATCTGTCAGGATCTGGTATGATTAAACTTGTGTAATGCTTTGGCAACTATTTTTGTGTGTGTCGTCCTTGGCTTAGTTGGTTTCTCACTGGGCTCCTTTTTTATACGTATCTTAGACGAAGCGCTCGCACTGACTTGGCCTTAGGGAGCAAGTTAAGCCGTCTGTGCACAGGTCCATGGAGAAGCTGGACAATATGGTTGGCTGCCAAGCCCTGAGCTGAGTGATTCAGAGTGAAGTAGTCACAACAGGGCAGCTCTTGTTGGGAGCAGCATTTCTAATCCCAGCAACAGCGCCATCACTGTGAGCCCCATTTCAGAGATCAGTTCAGGCAGATCGCTGCTGCCAACACGAACTTGGGCATGGGGACTTGTGAGCCAGTCCCAGACAGCAGTTGGTCTTGCTGTGATCTGGGTCATCTGCAGAAACATACAATAGTTACCAAATTTCCAGCAAAACAGAGGCTGTTTTGATCTGATAGCCACTGTTGCTCTGAGATCCTGCCCCACCCAACCTGCAGACTGTCTGGGGCCGTATTATTGGCTTGCTGCCAAGGTCAGCTCCAAGTGAATCAGAACCAAGTATTCACAGCGAGGTAGCCATCGTTGTGAGTAGCCTTTCCATTTGCAGCGTGAGTGGCTAGGCCTGTAAGCTACATTTCCATTCCCAGCAGGTGACCAGTTCTGTGAGGCTCACTTCAGCCATAGTAGTAGGCAGAGCTCTTCTGCCATCACGAACTTGGGAAGATACCGACGGCCTGTGGGCCAGTCTCAGACTGCAGCTGGTCTTGCTGTGACCTGGGTCTTATGCGGGAACTCACAACAGTTGCCAAATTTGCAGAAAAACTGGGGCTGTATTGATCTGAATGCCACTATCTTTCTGAGACCCCACCCCACCAAACCTGCAGACTGCCAGGGCACTGTTATTGCCTTGCTGCCAAGCTCAGCTCCCAGGGATTCAGGACCAAGTGTTCACAGCTGGGTGGCCATCATTGTGAGTGGCCTTTCCAATCACAGCAAAAGAGGTCAGCCATGTAAGCTACATTTCAATTCCCAGGGAGACCAGTGCTATGAGCGGCATTTCAGTGGAAAACATGGCAGAGAGACATCCTCAGATTTCTCCCCTTGAATAACAATAAGCTGAACACCTAAAATTCAACAAAAAACACCCAAACTGCACACCAGCACATTTAACCATGGAATCTGCACATAAGAGCTACCACAGGTACTTTAAGGCATTATATAAAGCAGGGATCCAAGAGGCTTAGACACCACCTACTGGAAATCAAAAGAAAAGTGCCTTCTTTGCAACAGACTACAGACAGACCTTTATAAAATAAACCTCCTTACTGGAAAACAGCATAATATACTTCCATTAATGCCCAGGCAGAGAAATAGTCCATTAAACACCATGAACAACCAAGGTGACAGGGCATCTCAGAAAAAAAGAGAAAAATCTGCAGAAAATAAGCTTACAGACACAAAAATATGCAACTTAAATGACAGAGAATTTAAGATGGTACTTCAGGAAAAAACTCAATGAGACAGAAAACAAATCATATCAACAATTTCAGGAATTGAAAAAATAACTAGATGAGCAGAGCAAGAAGATTGAAAACCTCAAAAAGAACCAAATCTTCTGGAGATGAATAACACACTGCAAGAGTTGAAAAATTAAATAGCAAGCTTGAGAAATAGAATTGACCAAATTGAAGAAAAGGTCTGCGATATCGAAGACATAAATCTAGAAATAAATCAGAAGGAAGAAGTGAGCAACTGAAAAATGAAAAATAATGAAAGAGAAATAGAAGAACTAGCTGATACCATCAAGAGGGGAAACGTAAGAATAATGGGCATTACCAAAGGCAAGGAAAAGGAGCAGGACTAGAAAGCATTTTCAGACAAATAGTTAACGAAAATTTCCCAAATCTAAGGAATGAGCTGGAGGTTGGAATTCAAGAAGTCAACAGAACACCCAATTATCTAAACAACAAAAGGCCTTCACCAAGATATATTGTATTAAGTTATAAAAAATCAATGACAAAGATGGAATTCTCAAGGCAGCCAGGGAGAAAAAACATTAACTCATAAAGGCGAACCCATTAGATTCTCCTCAGACTTCTCAGCATAAACCTTACAAGCCAGAAAGGAATGGATTCAAATATTTAAACTATTAAGTGAAAAGAACTACCAGCCTAGAATAATGTATCCAGCTAAGCTCTCCTTTAGATATGAAGGAGAAATAAAGACTTGTCCAGACATACAAAAACTGAGGGAATTCTTCACTATGAGGCCCACACTACAGAAAATACTAAAAGAGGTCAGTTCACCTAAAGGAAATAGCAAAAAAATAATACATGATTAGGAGGAAAGTGACTATCAGGCAAATAGAAGAAGAGTGCAACCTTTACCAATAACAGGGCATTATAAGCTTAAATAATAAGAAGTGAATTGTTATAACAAAATAGTAATGAATGTTCAGCATACATAGGAACAAACTGAGATAAAAATGACTGAAAAGGAGGGAATTCAAAGACCTGTATTCGCAAAGGGGAATGGAGATAAGGCATGTGCAGAAGAAAATGGACAACTGTGTGTGTATGTATATATAACTATATAGTTTTATATATAAATATATAGTTATATATAAATATATAGTTATATATATATATAGTTTTATATATAAATGTATACTTTTCCCTAGTTTTATATATAAATATATAAATATATTTATATATATATATATATATATATATATATATATATATATTATAGTTTTATATATAAATGTATACTTTTCCCTAGAGGACATACAAATGGCCAACAAACATATGAAAAGATGCTCAACATTGTTAACATTAGAGAAATGCAAATTAAAACTACAATGAGATACTATCTCACACCTGTTAGAAAGGCTATCATTAACAGGACAAGTGATAATAATAAATGTTGGTGGGATTGCAAATTGGCACGGCCACTATGGAAAACAGTATGGAGGTTCCTCAAAAAACTAAGAATTGATCTACCATATGATCCAGCAATCCTTCTACTGGATATCTAACCCAAAGACTTAAAAAATCATATCCAAAAAGATATTTGTACAACAATCTTCATAGCAGAATTATTCACAGTGGCCAGGACATGGAAGCAACTGAAGTGTCCTACAATAGATGATTGGCTAAAGAATCTATGGTACATATATACAATGAAGTATTAGTCATAAGAAGAGATGAAATACAGCCTTTTGTGAAAACATGGATGGACCTCGAGATAATCATGCTAGTAAGTGAAGTATGCCAGACAGAAAAATTTGAAAATCACATGATATCACTTATATATGGGATATAAACCTAAAAGCAACAAATGAACAGGACAAACAGACACTCACGGACATGGACTATAGACTAGTGGTGACCAGAGGATAGGGAGTGGGGGAGGAGGAAGGAGGTAGATAGGGTAAAAGGGGTAAAATATAGGGGGTATGTGGAGGGTGAAGTGGGTAAAAGGGATCAAATATATGGTAGCTGAAGGAAACTAGACTTTGAATGGTAAACACACAATAGAATATACAGATGTTAAATTATAATGTATACCTGAAATTATATAATTGCATTAACCAATGTTACCCCAATAAACTTAATTTAAAATAAATAAATAAATAGATAGATAGATAGATAGATAGATAGATAGATAAATAAAATCCTTTCGCAACTAAAGGTTACATTTGAGGTAACAGACTTTAAACACTAAGAAATATATGTATTGTTACAACTTGTGATAAGGGATAGGAAAGAAAAGAATAGGGTGCCCTGAGAACGGAGGCTAAGAGGTGGGTCAGGGAATGCTGAGTGATGAGAAGAAGCCACAAGGGTGGATATGGAAGTGAGAATGTGGAGGGCAGAATAAGGCCCCAACATGTTATCCAAGCCTAAGGTGGGGAAGCCTGCTGCATGGAGAGGAGCTGATGCTTGATGTGCATATTTCCTCTCCTTCCCTTTCTCTGTTCACTACATTATAATTCATCAATGTCCTTTTTAAAGTCAGTGCCCAGAGACAAAGGAGCATTCTTAATGAGATCAGATCTGTGAAGACTAGACAGGAGCTGACTGTTCCTGCCTAGGATCTAGAACCTGTGCTTTCAGTGCAGACTAAGAAAGGAATGTGAATTTTACCTTCATCTTTTATGGGGCACTTACAGTTTCCACTCACCAAAAAGTAACCAATGTGCCAGATGAATCTGAAGCAGTGGGAAAACCATGTTTTGAGAGTTCAAATCTGCTGCAGTGGCTAGAACAACAACCAGGACTCAGGGGCTCCTGAGGAAAGGCCCAAAGCCCCAGCTTTGCAGAGAGAGGCTAGGTCCTACTTACCCTTTTTGCAATTACAATACCCTGAGGTTCATATCCTACATCTGGCTGGCTTGAGAAAACAGTGGATGATGAAATTCCAAGAGGGCGGGTCTTGTAGCCAAAGGACCTAGCTCCAAGGTCTTTTGTGCCATTTACCACAAAGTGGGAGACAATAATAACTCAGACCCCACAGGGGAGGAGTAAATGAGATAATTGATCATGAGCTTGTGACCAGCTATGTCGATTGCACATTTCAGCTATCTCTGTTTTGGCAAAGATGTTTGAGCAAAGCACCATCTCTGCCTCATTAATAGCAGGGACTGTTTGCATCCCTTGCAAAATCACTTGCTTGCAAAATGTTACTGTCTTTATATTCACAGTGTGTGCTCACAGCCCTGTGGGTTACTAAGACAATTGCATAATGTGACTTACAGTAATTACCTCATTTCTGCAAAAAAAAAAAAAAAAAGGCACAATATTTTCATAGTTCCCTGGGTCTTCAGTACAGATATAATGAGTCTCACACCTAGAGAGAAATTTGCCTCATTATGCCAATTCTTCAACATGGTATTTACCTGAATTTATGTACTTTAGTCACCAGAATATTCACTTTAATTGTCATGTGTATTTAGACATTGTATTAAACTCTGGGGATACACTGGTGAACAAGACAGGCCTATGTTCTCAGGAAGTTTCTAACAGATTTGGGTATTTATTCAAGAAAACAGGCAGTTTCATTAAACTATAGTAAGTATAAGTATATCAAGGAACCACAAATGAGAAAAGGATAGGGGTGAATGGGTAGGAAGAATCAGAAAAAAACTTACGAGAATGGCAAAATAACAGACGCTTTAAAGAAAACAAGATATATTTCATTGTACTCTTTTAAACGCAATGGATTTTAAGAGATTGACAATTTGTAATGATAAATATCCCATTCTCTTACACAAATGACAACACATCATAACAAATATTTCACTGTGGAGAGCAGGTTGTAAGCTGACAAGGTCCTTGCAATCTGTGAGGTCAACCAAGGGTTGCCTCACCTCTAGGAGCCCTCCTAAGAATGGAGAAGTACGAACTGATCAGAGAACAATGAGGTGTTGATAGAAATGCAAATGATTATAGCAGGGTGTGTAGGTTGGGAAGGGATAATCTTATTTTAGTTAGCAATTGTAAGCTCTTGTATAAAAGCAGTTTGCAAAAATAAAACGTGCCATTGCTCCACCATCAGTGGATGGTGGTCCTCCTGATCTCAGCTTTCTGTCTTCTTTCCTTTCTCAACCTCCCACCAATCTGACTCAGGTTATTTTCCAGGGCTGAGCTGGCCATGGCAGGATTTACCACTTGCTGGATGCAACATTTCACAAGAAAATAGAATAGTCTACATTCTTGCCTAGACTATCTATGCTGAGAAGTCAACTCCTTCCCCAAAGGCATTTATTGCCAATTGTCAGAAAAGTTATTAATCTTTGCTTGGGAATCCCAGTGTATTGTCAGGGTCAGATGCAAAAACAAAAATAAAAACAAACAAACAAATAAACAGAATCATTCTACATAGTTTATACAGAAATAAACTGAATGCAGGGACTTAGATGTTAGAGAAATAAAGTCAAGGCTAGGCCTCTGAGAATAGCCCCACAATAACACTGGCTATCCAAGGAACTGTCTCTGCCTCACTCACAGAAGGCATGTGGGACCTACTGAGTACAAGAACCCCATATAGTCACCATGATCTAGAGACCAGGAGGCTATTGCAGAGGCTGCAGCAACTGCCCCTCCACACACACAATGATAGTGACCAGTCATGGCAAACTGAGTAGGTTACTGCCACTACCCCTGTCTGCTGACATCCATGAAGCAAATGAGTGGAGCTAGAGAATGCAGTAGAAAAATTTTGATATCTCAAAGCCATGTTTGCAGCAGCCACAGGCTAAATAGCAGGAGGCTCCCCATGGCCTACTCACTTCTGCCTTCCCAATCTTGCATAGGTGCATCTAAACAAAGAAACCAATTTTGCATCCAGAACACAGTTACCCTGAGGTTCCTTTTGGGCATTTTTTGTCATGGAAAAAGTCTCTTTGTGGGAGCAATGTCTGTATGATTAGACTAATATCACAGCCTTTTTGAGGCAGGATGGTTGTATTACCAGCTATGTGATTTTAGGCAACTTATTTATCCCCCTGTGTCTTAGCTTCCTCACTATAAAATGGAGATACTATTAGTACCAGCCTCAATAGTTTGTAATGAGGGTTAAGTGATTTAATACAGGTAGTGGTCTTAGAACAATGTCAGGCATATAATAAGTAGCTATTTCTATTTATAGTCTGGACTAAAAGTAGAGCCCTCTATGGCAAAACCCCATGATACTTAATGTATATAACCATTAATAACAACCTCAAACACTAGCTTAGGCCGGTACTATGCAAAATTTTGTCATTACTCATTTTGTACAGAACATGCAGAGATATATTAAGTTCTTCAAAAAAGATTATATTTGTTATATGATATTTATTTCTTCTAGTATGTAGAATCTTACCTCCTGCTCCACAGTTTATAATAGAGAACAGATCTTTGCAAGTTATTAAAAATTTGAATCAGAAAGTTCTAGTGAAGCTCACTGGAAGTAAATGTACCTAAGAAAAAAGGAATGTATGTCTTTTGCTTTGTCTTTAAAATGAAAACTCTAACTATGCTTTTCATATCCTATTCTACAATAAAAGAGTGTACAGCAAAAAGACTATTGCTGTTGAGAGCAGGATGGACAACTGATACCAGAATCAATTAAAAAGGAGTAATGGTGCACTATCTAGGTCTCCTAAGCCTAAAAGAAAAAGTACATGACTTCCGTTTCTCAGAGGAACTTGTGCCACTGATAACCAAATCTCAGAAGAATCTCCAAGGATTCTTCCAATATGACTAGACTATGGCTTTACCATATACCAGACCAGGAGGTCTGGAAAACTCAACTTGCCTTTGACATTACCAAGCTAAGAATGTAGAAACTCTTCTCTCTTGTATGATGGAGGGAATCTAAGAATAAAAGGCAGAGGAAGCCCTCAAAATTGATGCCACTTTTTCTTCTGTAGCTCTTCCCTCAGATTGTGTCTTTGAACATAAACATTCTAAATGGTTGTGCCAAAATTAAGAAGTACAATTTTAGCTCTTTTATATTCTAATAGGGTGCCTGGTGTAAAAGAAAAACTTCAGTTTTTTCAAGAGTTGATGTTCTTAAGGAAGCGATCTGGGAGTTTCTGTCTAGCCAAAGGGAATTTTAGCTTTTATACTGAAACATTAGATGTTAAGGCTCTGCACATTAAATGTTTCTTAATGGAAAGGGTTGAGTTTCTGTACTTTATAATTTCTCATAACTTCTAATGTGTGGTTTCTCAAAATGAAACACCTGATGAACAAATAGAGGGAAATGAGAAAGTAGTTCTTGCTCAAACCAAAAAGTAAGAAGAAATGCTGAGTTAAACAAAGTTGCTTACTACAGGCTTCTCAAACTTCTAATTTACATCATGAGTCTCTAAGAGTGAGGCAATGTAGGCAGAGTTTTCCATCATTATTTAATTATAGGATGCTTTCCCCATGAAGTGCTAACCAAAATTCACTGAAACTAATCTGTAGAGTATGAGTGCTATAATATTCATCCATAATTGCTCTTAACCTACTGTATTGTGTGAGTTCTGGTGAAAAATGAGTTAGGAAGCTAGATCTGATTGAGAAACTCTCCTAGAAAAAAAGACAAAAATATGTAAAAAAAAAAAAAAGCTAGAAATGTTAAAGATAAAAGACTAATTGTTTACTTCTGAAAAAATGAAAGTCCTGGAAGACCAAAGCTATATTAAAGTATCTTGGCTAAACTACTATTCTGTTGGAGGAAGAGATATTGATATGGTTAACAAAATCAATGGTGGCAAACAAATATGAGCATGGTCTTGGAGAGTTTCTTAATCTTGGCACTGTTGATATTTGTTGTGGTGAGGCTGTCCTGTGTATTGCAGAATGCTTAGTGCCATTCCTACCTGCTACCCAGGAAATGCCAGAAGCTCCCTCTACATGTAATATCAGAAAATGTCTTTAGACGTGTCCACTAGGGGTAAATTAACCTTGATCGAGAACCATTGATCTAAGTTTAAAAGAAATCACCATAAGAACAAGAAATGAACACATACGTTTAAACACACAAACACACACACACACACACACACACACACACACACAGAAAAGTATAAAAGAAAACATAGTAAATAAAAAGAAATATGGCAAAAAATAACACATAATATAGCAGTAGGTACCGTAAATGTAAATGTGATATTCTAATTAAAAGTTAGAGACTCTCAGATCAGATTTTTAAAACACACACACATTTTAAAACAATAACAGGCAAAAATGGAAAACAAAGAAAAAATAAGGAAGGTCAAGATGCTGGACTAGGTAAAAGCAAGGTTTGCCTCCTCTCAGGACCACATTCAAATTATAAAACAATTAATGTGGAGAACCACCTGAAGTCTAGCTGATCATAACACATACACCTGAGAATATAAAGAAAAAAAAAACACACACACATCAAGACCAATAGGAGGAATGGAGATGTAAAGCCGACTGGTCCCATATCAGTGCATGGTATTTTCATACCAAGAGGGAGATCGCAGATGCAGAGGACCCCATTGAAGGAGTGAGGGGTCCTAGCCACACACAGGGGTTTCCAAACCCAGAGTTCCAGTCCCAGGAAGAGGAGTTTCCACAAAATCCAACAGTAAAAACCAGTGGGGATTCTGGTCATCTGGGTGAGATGGAAGGAATCTGAAATACCAGACACCACCCTGCCTCCTTAAATGGCCCATGCATAGACTCAATTGCTCACTCACTCACCCTGGGCGCCAGTGGCGGGTCAACAACTAGGGAGGAACAAGAAACATACTGGGAAAGATAGTTGCATGGCACCAGGACAAGGGTTGGAGAAACAGTTGCTATTACAGGCTCCCTCCAGAGAAGTCTGCACACCAGCACCACACATTAATTATGAGGTGTCTTGGTGTTGGCCTCTTTGTATTTTTTTTTTTCCTGGCGGGGGTACTCTCTGCAATTCCTAGGCTTGTATGTCTATTTTCTTTACCAGGTTATGAACGTTTTCTGTTATTATTCTTTGAAGTAGATTTTCAATTCCTTGTTCTATTATCCTTCTGATATTCCTATGATGTGAGTGTTGGTATAATTGATGTTGTTCCAGACATCTCTTAAACTATCCTTATTTTTTAGATTATTGTTATTTGTTTTGCTTTTACAATTGGGTGTTTTCTGCTTCTTTGCCTTTCACATTGCTGATTTGATCCTCTGCTTCATCTAATCTACTGTTGATTCTGTATAATGTATTCTTCATTTATCTTATTGTATGCTTCATTTCTAACTGATTCTTTTTGCTTTCTATCTCATTTTCATCTTTTCCATCTCTTTATTAAAGTTCTCACTGAGTTCATCTACTCTTCCCTTCATTCGCTGAGCATCCTTATAACCAGTGTTTTGAACTCTGTATCTAGTAGATTGCTTGTCTTTATTTCATTTAGTTCTTTTTCTAGAGCTTTGTTCTATTCTGTCATTTGGGACATGTTTCCTTGCCTCCTCATTTTGGCTTCCTTTCAGTATTTGTTTTCTCTGTGTTATGTAGATTTTCTGCATCTCCTAATCTAGGTAGAATGGCTTATATAGTAGTTTTCTGGTGGAGCCCAAGGATGCAGTCTCCCCGGTCTCCTGAGCCGGGTACTCCAGGGTGTTTCTTGTGTGGGTTGTATGTGCCCTCCTCTTGTAGCTGAGACTTAGTTGCTGTTAGCACATCAGTGGGTCAAATTGACTGTCAAGGTAACTAGCTTTGAGGACTGGCCATGACTTCAGTGGACAAGCTGTTGCGTGTAAACTAACCCCACAGAGTGGGATTTGCTATAGCAGAATTCTGATTTCTGCTGAGTCCACCTTTTGGCTGTGTTGTTTATGGAGCTAATTGTTTCACATTCTGATATGGTCTGAAGCTGATTATCACATTTGTTGGTTCTGGGGCTCCACTGCAGGCCCATATCATCCACTGCCTGTGTCTGGCCTGAGGTTTCCGGTAGGATTTACAAAGTTAACTGTGGTTGGAAGCTGATGTGCTGGGCTTTGAGGCACCTGGGAAAGTCTTTGCTAGGAACAGAGGCCGGTTACTGTTAGTGTGGGGCTGGGGACCACTTAGCCCTAACTATAGGCCAGCCACTGCTTGTTTACAGCTTATGGACTCCTCAGACATTTTAAAGAAGTCCTCAGGATGGGCTGAGGCCAGGTATTTATGAGTAACAGCCACTGAAATAGGTTCCAGCCTATGCATGAATTGAGTGGGGTTGGTTCTCTGGGAATCACTAGGGTAGGTGAGTTTGATAGAGACTCAGATTTGACACCTGCCTGCACCTGCAGGCTGGGTTGGAGGAGGGTTCAGCAAAAGAAAATGGTGCTCATCTGCTGGTTCTTTGGGGGAGGGCAAAACAAATGGGAGAAAATGATGTCTTTAGGCACTTTAATCTCAAGAGAGTTGTCCCTCCAGCCTTTGTCCTGAAGCCAGACAATTCACTATTTCCCTGTATGTCCCAGGTGCCTTTTGAGCTGATGTCCTAGTGCTGTAACTCAGAGTGAATAAGTCAGTAAGTAAGTCCATATGCAGGCTATTTAACAGGAATGTCTGGGTTTACAGCAGCCCTCTGCCTTATTGGAACAGAATTCCTCCTGATTTTCATGGCTAGATGTTGTGTAAATTCCTCTTTCCAGCCCTGATGGTCTGGGCTGGAAAACTCAGTGTGGGTTGGGACTGCTTGCTCCTGAGGGGGACCACAGCCACAGAGGTATCCCTCTTGATTCTCAACCACCACACATGGATGTGAGACCTGCACGTTTCATGTCTTCACCTCTCCTACCAATCTTGATGTGGCTTTTTCTTTATAACCTTAGTTAGAGGAATTTCATTTAGCTAGTCTTCAGGTAGTTCTTAAGGGTGATTGTTCTACAATTTAATTTTAATTTTAATGTGATCATGGGAGGAGGCAAGCATAGCATTAACCTACTCTGCCATCTTGACTGAAAGTCTAAACATCATAAATATTTATGCATTTAATAATCGCAGTCAACATCTACGAAGTATAAAACTTACAGAAGTGAAGGTAGAGATAAATTAAATTTTAAAAATATTGCTAGTAATTTTAACATACTCCATTTAAAAAATGGAAGAACACATTTTAAAAAATTAGAATATACAATACGAGAGAGAGAGAAAGGATAAGAGAGAGAAGTGTAATCTTTGCCTTTTGAAGTGCCTTGTAAACTGAAACTTGTACTTTACCACTGTTACCTCAGTTGTTATGGAACTATGCAAAGTGAGGACATGGCCACAGTATGCATATGTTTCAGTTAACGCACTAGATAGATGGATAGATAGATAGACAGACAGACGGACAGATACATACATACATACATACATACATACATACATACATACGTACGAACATAGATATAGATATAGGTGTTTATATATACATTCTCTCTATATAAAATATTCTTTATCTCCAGCTAGATGATAGATTAGATAGATAGATAGATCCCTATTCACAACTAAAATTCACATTCTTTTTGACCATACATAGAGTATTTACAAACACTGAGCAGGTTTAGGTCATTGAAGAAGACTCAAAACATTCTAAAGAATCAATTTTATACAGATCATAATTGCTAACCTCACACAGATGGAGCAACCTATATGAAAGAAAATATATGTCCCCAGGCACCGACCATTTGGGGGTACTTCAAAGATGACATTTTAGAGAATTTTTAATTTTGCTCTGAATTATCTCTTGATTTGCTGAAGTTTGAATGCATGAGTATACTTAGTTTATGTTTTAAATAGCTGAGCAAATTATAACATGGTATAAGGATAGTTATAGCATAGTATAATAATTACATGATTTATTAAAATTCTAAATTAATAAGACAGCTAATTTTGCAAATTATGAGCATATTATGCCACTTTATGTATTATAGTTTCATGTTTCTAATTGTATATTTATTTCATGTTTAGGCCATTTTGATAAGGTCTGTTTCCCAACAGAGTCAAAGGAATGGCTGTTTTTAAAAATTTATAATCCTGAAGAAAATTTTAATATATTAAATTTTACATTAATGTTGGAATGTGAAATGAAGAGATCAAAAATGCTTGAATAGATAAGTTCTTATTAATTTAGCATTCTAATGATAAGAGATATTAATTGTATTCTTCAATTTATGGATCCTAACACAATTATATAATACTGTTCCCTCAGTGTATGTAAGGCATGGGCATTGCTGAATCTTTAACCATAAGTATGGGACTCATAAACACTTAGATTTCATTTGTCAAAGTCGAATAGGCATTACTGAATAAATAATTTCTAAAGTGTTTCCTGAAAATACTGCTTTCTAGCTAATTTTCCCCTATTTACTTTTTTTTAAAACCAAATCATAAGCTTGTGCCTATTTACTGACATTTTAAATATCTTTTCAGGTCCTTATTGGTTTGGTAAAAAGCTTTTCTCTATAATGTATAATTAAAACAATTGAGTACACACTAACAGTCAAGCCAAGCTGAATGAAGCCTGGCAATGATGAAAATTTACCATGATGCATCATGGAAATAGAGATACCTGACAAATTAAATCAAGACACTATGTATTGCTCAACAGGCAATAAACACATAGGATCCCACTAATTCTGCTCAATGATCCTGAGAAGGACATTGTTATTTTTTTTCCCTTCCAGTTTGGAGATAAGAAACCCAAAGCTCTGATGACAGCTCTGATGACAGTTGGCCAGTGGACAAAACCAAGTAAAGTTGTCACTGAAACCACATGATCTTTTCATATTCTATGCTGCTAGGAGAGAGAACCCTTCATCACTCTCATATAGTTCACGAAGCACTCCATAAATGATGGCAAACAAATGCAATTTCACTGTTATAATAATGCTAAAACTACTATTATTATACAAGCACTGGATTCCTGGCTAAGGACATCATCGATGAATTGGTGACAGTGTCAGTGTGTAAGGCCACACATCCCCCTATACATATCTCATTCTCTATGGGAGAAAAAAAGTGATGTTTGCCTGGAGAGCTCTAAAATTTAGAGCTGAAAACATCACACACCTGGGCTCACATGGACATTTAGGTTGTCCACTGATGTGGAACTGCCCATACCTGATATTACACTGAAATGCGGAGATGTTCCAATCATTATAGGGTCTGCTGCCAGAAAGTAGGCAGCTATATGGCCTTGGGAGACATTGAATTGGTATTTCCTAAGTTGTGAAATAACAGATTAGATGAAATCACCACTTCTAAAATTAATTTCATAATTTCAAATTTATGAAATTAGATGAAATCACTACTTCTCTGATCTGATTTTTGGAAAGGCATTGTAAATCCGACAGATATGTTACAAAAGACCTGTGAATTATGAACTTTTAAGATTCACAGATAATTTTGTATTGGGAAATTATTTTTGAAATGTTATGCTACCCAAGTGTTGTTGTTTTGCATTAAATAACTTCACAGTTATCTATGTGTGGCTACCATGAGAATAACAAACTGTCAAATTCAGAAAATAAGATAATGAGCTGTATTTACTTTTGTCTCAGTAAAAATGTCATATTAACACCAGATCTTATTCATTCATGGAGTTTCCTGACAATACTGCTGACCACCCTTCCTTCCTCTCTCATCTTCTTTGTAGGCTCCCAGTTTTTGTTCCACCTCTCCAACATTCTGCATCTTCTTTTTTGAGTTCCTTCTCTGCCTCTCTCTTTGACAGTTTCCTGGTGTACTCTTTCTACACAATCCACAAACAACCTTATCTACTCTCAAGGTACCAGTTACCCCAAGTCTATATCCCTGTCTCGGATGTAGGGCTGAGCTCCAGATTCATCCATTTCATCACCATGGATGAATATCCTTCAGATGCCTCCTCATGCTCCTTTTCTAGCTGTTATCTGACCTGGGGAATGGATGACATTGACACTCACCACTGCAGAATGGTACATCTATAAAGAATTGATTCAAAACTAGATCTCAGGCCAAAACTCTAATTGCTTAAGGTGGTAAATAAGTAACATTTATAATTAAAATAGGGATAGGTAGGAGGAGGACTATGGCAAAACTGAAGAATGTAGGCCAGTCTAAAGGGGTAAGGTAATTCTTAACTCCAGTTGACCTGACCCATATACATTTACAAGCCCACTCTGCCAAACTGAGGGCTTTTGTGAAGGAAGGTTGGAATTGATATTCATGTGAAAACTCTATATTTTTAAGTGTAATAACCAATCAAATTTAAAACAATATGGACTGAACAAAATATGTTTGGTGCACTATTATTTTGCAACCTCTGTAGTAGATCAATGGTATCCAAACACTTTATCCAAGAACTATTTTTAAAGCAAATTACATTTTCCTGTTTTGTAGTCCAATTTAGCTATTTAATCGCTGTTTGTAAAAATCTCAAAAATTATGTTTCTCCATCTTTATAATAATATGTGTATTATAAATACACTAACAAAACTGATTGCAAAACCTTTAAGAGAGCCAAAAATATTTTCTTAAAAGCTATTTAGATCAGATGCCCTGTATTTTATCATGAAAACAGTCCCAGTTGTAAAATACTCATAACAATCATTAGTTTCTGTGATACTCAATGATGTTAAATCTAGAATTGCATTTCTGAATGTGTAAATGTTTTATTGCACAGACTGAATACAGAAGGTCTGGCCTCTGTTGAACTTGATACCTGACTCTAGTGGTCCCCCTTCACTTGCTGATTTGCAGTGTAATTGCGTCAATTTTCACCACACCTGATTCTATCATGTAAAATAGATGAAACATGTTTTTCATACTACTTTAATTTCATAATTTCAAATTTATGAGACTCATGTTCTCCAGCACCATGAACCTGTGCAGTCATTTTCCTTTTAGTCATCATACTATTCCTTAGCCTGTGGTATGCTTGTGTTTACTGTCCATAGTGAAAGAAGTAACACAAAGCAGTAAGAATGTTGAAAGAGCAAGTGAAAAGGACCCTATAATCATATTAAAAACAACAGTGAAATTAACTCTACATAGACGTGCAAATGGTAATGGTGTTTTGTTTAACCACTCCTCACCCTACTATTTTATGATTTTCTTCCATGGAATAAAGACACCAACAGAACCCTTAGTGTGTGATCTTCAGTGTGTTAAAATTTGGTGAATAACACATTTGATTGCGAATTATACATTTTAATTAAATTATAGAGTTTATTGAAATATTAAAGCATATATAAGAGTGAATTATGATCAGTATACTTGTTGAATGCCCAAACCACATTCCTAAGACCATAATATCTGTGGCACACTGTTAGCTGGTCTAAGTGCTATTCTACTCACCAATGAGATACATTCCAATCCAGTCTCCAGCATCTACTTCCTCCTTTATATCCCAGTGAATAATCAGGTCCTGCGAGTGCCCTATGGAGTAGTAAGAGCTGCTGACCATGAGAGTGGAGCGGCTGTCTGAGGTGACCAGGTCTGTGTCACTGGTGGAGCGGGGATGGTGACAGCGCCATGCGGGCCTGTCCTGATGGCCATGCTGTGGAACTGGCTGGGGTTGTAGCTGTGACGGAGAGGCTCCTTGCAGCGGCGTCGGTTCTGGGAGTTTCTAGATGGAGATGCCATGGCAGCCAGGCCCAAAAACCTGTTCTGGTACAGATTCTGTGGGGGGCAAACAGACAATCAGCAGGGGTGGGAGATGCTAGCTATAATGTCACTAACTTCATAGGAAATGAAGAATGTGCATAGAGAAAGGAGTGAGCAAGTGAGAAGCTCCCTAGAAAGATTTGAAACACGTGCTGTGGCTCTGGGTTCACACAGAAAAGGCAGGAATGAAAATATGAGCTCATCAAGGGGCCATGCATCTCCAGCTTTGCTATAGCCTACCTCTCCCAGCTACCTCTAGCCTGCTTGGTATTAGAAAACCTGTATGTGTGCATAATGGTCCTGAGGGTGTGATTGCCCCCAAAGTGAAATCTCTTGAGTTCTCCAGCATCAATACAATTGAATCCAATTTTATCTTTATTTAGGGTAAGTGATGGTTATTATCACTAAATATTTTAGTGATCCCTGCAGCATTCAAGACCTTACACATAACTCCGAATCAGAAGTGATCCCTGCTGGGTGAGGTGGTGATTCCTCCTCTATGTACATTCTTTCACTCTACAGAATGTCTCTGGGCCATCTGAAATTACTATTAACAACCTCAGATATACTCATAATATTCTTCAAGCACCATTTTCAATAAAATCTAATCTCAAAGGATTATGTCTCCCTCAGAGACAATATTATTGTAGAAAACATTGCCTCTAATGAGAATTTAAAAGGCATTTTTTATTGTTTACAACACTGAGCACTTAAAATGAACTGAGCTGATGCAGAGCAATATCTTGATTGTTTTGGATACAGAGAGCATTTAAAATACAGGGCATTATATAAAACTTGCACAAAGGATTAGTTTTTTGAAATGAGCAAGGTGATTCTGACTTTATCAAAGTATACTAAAATTGGGATTTAGATGTATGTTTTTGGGTTCTTAGCTATAAAAGTATAGACTATTCTACAGCTAATAGCATTTTATTTTCAAAAAGAGAAAATCAAAGCCTAAAAATGTATTGAATCATAAAGTTGGATACCAGGGACTATAACTTATACACATCAATTGAATGCAAGTTACTGACTTTTTGTTTACCAGTCATGAACACCAGACCGCAGCACCAGTCTACTCTAGATTATATAAGTCTATTTAGCAATAATTTAGGATTGTACCTTTTCAATCTTCCAGGACTAGGGCATTTGTAAAAAGTCCATTAACCTGAAAGCCCAGTGTTTTCATTCTGAGTCTCAGTCCTTCATAATCGTGTAACCTGTACTTTCATTCATCATTTGAGTTTCTTGTTAGGAATTACTCTGACCTCACTGGCAATAACCATGGGATTACTATAGGCAGAAAAGCCAGACTTCAGAAAGCATCTCAGTACACTACTGGTACCATATGCATTATTTTAAAAATATGCTTGTCACTGCATTTTGAAAACAGATGGACCATGGTATTGCCTGGAAACCAGTCCTTCTCTAAGGAACATAGGTAAAGCCTTAAGCCCAAGAAGCATTAATAATCCACCCACCTCACAGTCACCCTGGCTCTTCTGGGAAGTTCAGAGAGGATCTCTGTAACCTGACCAGTGCCCTGGGCACTTTGTTCAGAGATCTATGTAAAATCTCTAATAATAATAATAATAATAATAATAATAATAATAATAATAATAATAAAGACTGACGTTAGAGAACAATTCTTCAGCTTGCACATACTTTGCAAGGAGTGATAATGTCTTACAATATTATTATGGAGATTAAAAATTACTTGGAATTAAAAGCTAAAGTCAAGTATATGAGTTAGACCAAACTATATTCAAGTTTGCTGAAGCATCAATCACCTTCTAAGATGTGACTCCCTACAAAATTTATATAACCTTTCTAGACTTCCTGATGTATAAATGGGTTGTCAGAATTTAATGAGAGAAGGCAAATTAAGATCTTATCAAAGTGAGTGCTCAATAAATAAAAATCTGCTACTAAAATACTACTAGTATTACTATTACTTCAGTAAGAAAGCCTCACTGAAATGTAGGTCCTAGGAAGTTAGCCAGGCTCACTCACTGGCCAAGTGTCCCCTCACATCATCACCAGAGCCCTCATACTGAGGATCATTCTGAAGTAGTCTTGGCCCTCTACTGTGCCTTATAAAATTAAAATTTCAAATGTTAAACAGTCTAGTGTATTTCTAATGATGCCCTATACACTATTATTTTTTTTTGCAGTGGGCTCCCTTTTTTGTAAGGTTTGTGCTTGAGTAGGAAATGTTTGCATTGATGTTGAATGAGAGAATGAGAGATAGATTTTTATCCATGTACTGTCAGTCAGGGCCTCAAAAAAAGATTAAAGAGTGCTTTTCTTCTGTTGAAGATATTTCTGCTGTGGTATTTTTTTTTTTTACCAGAATTCCCTGGAAATCATTTAGCACTCCTGAAACTATTTATCAAATCACATCAGTGATCATTGGCCACATGGTAAGAATAATTAGTTAAGGGAGATATTGTCAGTAATTTACTAGGATGAAATAGTGACATTTGCCTGGAATAAAAAGGGCAGCCTCAAGCTGTTCCTTGAAAACCATGCTCTTCTGGTCCTCCACCCCATCTATGCCCACATCCTCCCCATTAATATTTGTACACAGAGTTCGTATTTTGAAATTATGCTTTACCACCACCCTGTTGTGAACTTTCCTTGCATCCTTTCCTGTTCTCAAGAGAATGGGCCTTTCTGCTCCATGATCCCACAGGAGTCCCATTCTCCTATAAAGATTTTTATTGTGTTATTGCTAGTTGTCCTGTCCATGCTCATCTCTATGCTGTGAAGACCTTGAGGCTAGTGTTCCTTGATCGTTTATATGCCCCTGGACCTGGCAGAACTACTAGCATTAAGAAAGCCCTCAAAGCTTTAATTAATATAATTTATTTTATTCAATTATGCCCCTTCTTTTTCTAAAAAAGGGTTTAAGGTAGCTATTAGAAGTAGATAAAATACAGAAAAACATGGTAAGTTAGTAGTAAATGGTGCAGAGAGAAAAGAAAATATGGAGACACAAAGTTATGTGAGAAAAAGGTAACATAAAACTATATTCACCATATTCCAAGGGGTGTTACTATTAAAGACTCACAATAGCTGCTTCTTGAATGCAGCAAGTAGATAATTGATTCCTGACCAGCAATTCCTTTGTGGCCATGTTGCCCCCAGGCATTCACAAGTGTTCTAGTTTACACTATAGATTCATCTGCTGATGAATCTATAGTGTAATCATTCTCCCTTCACACCTGAACCATGGGAGATAGATGAGGATCTGTCCTGTTTTTAAATAGCTTTGGATAAACAGCCTAATAATTAGTTGTAATCAAGGGTCCCTAGTTAGGACTATGTTAAGCATAAATTTTAATTGACCCGTGAGAAAAAGTGGGTCCACTGAAAATATCTGATCACATTGTAATCATACTTCACAGAAAGTAAGATTGCATTTGCTGGCTTGTTTTCTATCTGTAGCAGAGGATCCAACAATGATGTTTTATTTATTTGTTTTTCTTTCCAACTTAAATAATTGTAATTGTTGAAATGTTTTGGATTAAGTGATACATTGTTGTATTTTCTAAAAAATCTTGACATAGGACTTCTGTGTTTAATGTTTCAAAATATTCTTTTTCAACATAGTATGTTAGCAAAAACTGTAGAGATAAAATCTTAAAATCATAAAAGCAAAAAATATCTTCTAGGAAATGAATATATTATATTATGCATTATTTTTATTTTGAAGAACACAGGGAGACAAATGATTCTGCTGTGTCAATTTCTAACTGACAAGATCATTAATAGGTTTTTGGTTTTGCAATATAGAGCTGTGAGCGAGTGCCAGAAATGAAAAGAAAGGAAACAAAGGCATATCTATAATAGAGAAAATAATTTTTAAAGATTGCTCCTACCCTAAGAAATCAAAAACTATTAGCGAAATCAGACCCTGAAGGAAACTTTGTTAAAGTATTCAAGATGAGGTTTGTGAGGAGCAAAAAAGATAACGGTAGTCAGGCTCCCTCCCATACCCATAGCTAACACAAAGCAAAAGAAACTCAGCACTTCTCCCCTTATGTAACCATGTGTCCAGGTATGAGTGTCCCATCATCTGGCAGTGTACCACTATTGTTTAACCTGTGTATAAAAGGTGTTGCCACTATGCAGAGGTGTGCCATGCCGTTGCTGGATAACACTGTCACCCTTTGAGGTGGGCTGTACCATTTCTGGAATAAAGAGTTATGTCTCATTTGCCTAGGGCTCCCCACATTTTCTTCCAACTGCCAGAGTCTCTTACCTCTTACTTTGGAACTGTGACTCTACAGCAATACAAGGGTATAGAAACTGGCATTATTTAGTTGGAAGAAAGAGCATAATAATTTTTAAGGTCATGAACAGATTTTATTTTGAGTACACAGATGCCTGAAACTTTTATTATCCTGTATTTAGCTCTAGTTATGCCATCAGCAGATGATAAAACTTTTTTAAAAGTTATGCATGCCATCTCTTTTTACAATGTATTTGATCAAATTTACAATAAAAGAAATATACAAAGAAATAAGAAATTAGAAAAACAGATAGAAAACAGGAAGTGACAAGAAACAGGATAATATTCATTATGAGCATTTACTCTATGAAAGGTACTTGATATATTATTTCATTAAAACCCTGTCAAATATCGTTATCCATGTTTTGGTGAGAAACACAGCTCAGAACTGTTAATGAACATTTCCAAGATCACACCTCTTGCAGCAGGAAATGGTGATTTGAGGCTATTCAGTGTAATTAGAAGCGGGCGCTTTTACCACTCTTAAGTACTCTCTAAATTTTAACATGGGCACATATAGTTGCAGTAACTGAGATCCAGATATTTATTTCTCCAAGCCTCTTGGCACCCAAGAGGATAAAGGAAAATATAGTATTCATGATTTTTGACTCCCTCTATATTCTTAATAAAATCTTTCATTTTAGACTTTATGTAGGGAACACCTCATGATGTGGAACAATATATTAAAAGACTTTTTTTTTTGGTATGTCACAAATATAGTAGCTGATTGCTTGTATAAGCTTTGACAAAGGCTAAGGTCATAACATAAAGAGAATCTATTAAGAACTGAATGAATATGTTTATCTGTGTTGCCCTTGACCACTTTCAAAAGTCCCCTTGACTTATACTGCTCTTATGTCTCAAACTTTCTGCTCTCAACTCGGAGCCTGTTCTCAATTTTTCATCTCCCTCTGGCCTTGGAGCAGATAAACCGGAGCCTAACTGACATGTTCTATCTGCAACTGCCTTACTTGTTAACTTCTTAAGGAGGCAGGCACCAAAGGAGTACAACACAATTGTTGCCTAGCTCCTTTAGGTCTGAATTCCCTGCTACAGTAGTGCCTAACTAGAATGTAGTGGATGTTCAGTAAATGTTTTGTTGAATGAATAATGAATGCATGGGTAATGTGGGTTGGGCACATCTGCCTCATGTGTCTCAGAGCCATGAGATGCTGCTCTCCTTCTGGAGCTCAG
The DNA here is from genome assembly GCA_003508835.1 of Eonycteris spelaea. Lineage (NCBI taxonomy): Eukaryota > Metazoa > Chordata > Mammalia > Chiroptera > Pteropodidae > Eonycteris > Eonycteris spelaea. Next base: position 4,228,407 of record PUFA01000147.1, on the reverse strand, counting down.
GAACACTTCTCAGTGCCTATTTTGTGTAAAACACAAGACTTGGTACCCCAAATCCCCCAAGTTACTGGTTCCTGAATGACACTGGTAAGAAGGGCAAATTGAGGCAAGATTAAATACTGACCCTGGGTTCTCTTTTGTTCTACTTCTTGAGATCTGAGTCCTGCCTGTACATTCATATGTCTGCTCTGAAATGATTGTGTATGATTAAGGTCATGTGTCTGAGGTGGGTATGAGGAGCTGAGGTGGCCTTAACCCATCAGATGGCCGAACACCTCAGGGAGAGGAAGGCAACTATAATACCACCATCTCTATCCTACACTTTAGCTCCTCAGCACCCATCCCCAAACTTATGCTTCAAAACCATGCTTTAAAGCCATGTTTTGAAAAGCTTTTTTGTATGTTGGCTATTATGCAGAAAAATGTTGCAGAATTACATAAACTGAATAGTATGGGTTACTTTCTTTGAAGAAGAAGTAGAATCCTACACATTGTCATCAGAAAGAGAACATTAGGCAGAGAAAACTTTAATAAGCAAATTGAGCCAAGCCAGGGAATATCCATATATGAAGTCATAATGTAAAAAAACAAGAGACTTATTAAATTGACAGTCAAACACACTAGTTTAGGAACACATAAAGATATCACTTGTGAAAATAATCCAACAATAGATTTGAGGAACAGCTCCCACTCTTCCTCTGTAACCCCACTGATGATAGCAGAGGGAAGGAAGACTTTTGCTCCTTGTTGTCAGATGACATTCTTTCTCCTCATACGTAAGAGGGGTGGTCTGGCCATTCTTTATTTGGTATGTACCTTTGCCACTTTGGTTAAGTTTGGAATTTCTTGGTGCAACTCAAGAATGAAGTTGTTGAAAATTGGGCAGTTTGTATGGCCAGAAAAATGGGCAGGGGGGCTATGGGTGGAAGAGAGAAGGATGTAGGAGGCAAAAAAGGCCTTCCCATATTTCTGATCTTCCTAGCATCTCCTTCTGATTTACATAGAAAAATTTCTGATCTTCCTAGCATCCCCTTCTGATTTACATAGAAAGGAAAGAAGGAAAAGTCATTCAAAGTAATATTCCTTTGTGTGTGTGTGTGTGTGTGTGTGTGTGTGTGTGTGTGTGTGTGTGTGTGGTTGTATGAGAGAAAGAGAGAGTCTGAAGGAGAGGCAAAGACAGAGAGACTGAGAATGAATGTGAGTGCACAGATGTGAAAAGTTTTCTGTTGTTTTTCTTTTCAATATTAGACAGATCTGTTTTTTCCTCAAGAGAGTTCCACCACAACTGAAATTTGAAAAGTTCCTTCTGACACACTCAGGAGTAACATATGTGTTTTATCTCCCATGACCACAATGATGCTCCAGCCAGGTCATGGCACTCAAGCTCCAGGGACCCTGCTGACCACTCTGTAGCCACAGAGGCAAGAGGAGTAGCTGCATGGTGCCAGGCATCCTCCTCTTAGCTTCCAGGACTGAGAAGCTGTGAGAAATATCCTGACCACCAGCTCCTACTCTTCACTACAGAGCTGAAGGACCAGGAAGGGCAGCAGCCTGCTGTGAACATGGCAAGCAAGAGGTAGAGTCATGACTGGAACCCAAGTTCCCAGTGGCTTGCCTCTCTTAGGAAGGAGCATCAGGCTTTTGGAGAATGTGAGACACAGTGTATTTCCCTCCTCTGTCATGATCCTATTAAGATTTCCCAGCTAATAAGCAATGTGGATAGGCAATGATAATGGTTCTAAAAAGCACATTTCAGTAGGAGTTAATGCTCAAATACATTCTTATTTGTTGGGGAGGTTTGGGTTTCTGTGTAGATGCTCTTTTATAATTCTTACATGCCCTGGAAGGTTGAAGCCAGCATGGTCAGCTGACGTTTTTAAGTAAATCATTTTTAGTTTCCTTTTTCCTTTAGCCCATTCAATGAGTAAATGCTTACTGAGTACTTAGTATGTACTTAGTAGTGTCTACACTGTGCTAAGTTTTTAGCATGGATACAGAGGTGAACTTAACAGTACTTCTTCCCTCACAGAGTGTTGTGCTGGAGACAGACATTTAAGGAGTCAACTTTGACACAATAATAAAGACAATGACAGGAAAAGTGGACAAGGTCTCCTGTAAGAGAGAGAGATGCTGGGAATACCTTTCCAGATGGGGAAATAGTGATGCTGTATTTGGAAGGAGGAGTAAGAAGGCCACCAGCAGGGCAAAGGCAGAGGGAAATCCAATATAAGCAAAAGGAACTCCAGCTTTACAGAAAAACATAGTGTTCTTCCAGATTCAGCAGAACTCCCAGCTGCCTGCCAGGGATTGTCAAGAGGGATAGCTGGAAGTGTGGGAGGAAAGTCTCCCATGACATGTCAAATCATAGGACCTCCCTTTTTGGAGGAATGGTAGCCACAGAAGATTTTTGGTTTGAGGAATAATACAATCTGTTCACCCTGCAGCAATGAGGAGGAGAGCAAGGGGCAAGCTTCATAACCCAAATGGTCCTTTAAATCTAAACCCACAGTGCCATCTGCAAGGTAGTCCTTAAGTTTCATTGTGGGAGGAGAAAAGGTCAAGAAACAAGGTATGGCCTAGGTCTTTGAAGTTGTGTCTAAATAAAGAGGAATCTGAAGGTACAGTCATGGAGACCACAGGTGGCACCACATGTAGCCTGTTTTCACTGGGACGTTATGGTCATTGCATTCATTCAAGAATACAGCAGTGTCAGGCATCATGCAGCCAGTGCATTCTAAGGCAAACCATACTTATGTTTAATTTTGTTATTATGGGATTTTGCATCACTTAATAGCATGTGTCTCAGCATACTTTGCTCCTCAGAACTAATAAGGAGAAATAAATTTCAGTATCTTTGCAGGCTTCCTTTGCAAAGGTTGACAACACACATCAATATGGAGTAAATGAAACTGACTTTGTGGAAACATATGAATTTGTAATTTTATCTTACCATATAATGCCCTTGACGAAGGCTATCCTTCACCATTGTTTAGGAAATAATGTTGTCATGGTGTACTAGAGCTATGTACCTATGATCATGTACAATGATGATCTTGTTACCATGCTAAGATGAAGATGTACCGTGGGTGGGCTAGATACTATCCAGTGGTAAGAAAGATACGTAACAAATACAGTTGACCCTTGAACAATATGGGTTTAAACTGCATGACTCCACTTATGTGTGAGAGCGAAGTTTTTCCAAAAATTCAATTGGCCCTTTATATCTGTGAATTTGCCTCTGTGAAACATGGATGGAAGACAGTATTTTCCATTCCCAACTGCAGATTCCCAACCAAAGGTTGAAAATACTGTCAATCTGCAGTTGGTTTTAGTTCACAAGGTGCAAAGGGCTGACTGTCGATTCAAAAGTTATATGCACAGGGGTCATTACCCTAACCTCCATATTATTCAAGGGTCACTAATTTCAATATGTGGTGACAAACAAGTTAAAGGGATTTAAAGGATAGGAAATAACTACCTACTTTTGTCTGAAACTTTAGGAAGAAGTGGAAAAGTTGTACGTTAGGAGAGGGAACATATAAAGGCATGAAAGTTGTAAAGACTGCCCGTACATGTTCAGGGGACAAGAGGAGGAGATGTGTCTGAAGCAGAGGATGCATGGGGCAGGAGCAGCAGGGAGGGATGAAGCTTGAGCAGAAATAAGATTAATTTAAAGGCACATGTGCCAAAGTAAGGAGAAAGGCATTTTTGTGGGGTTGGGGAGACTAAGTTCTTTGAGATGGGGAGAGATCTAGTGGTGGGCTCACCTACACTGTGCTTTCACAAATGCTATCTGCTGAACATCTTCCTTCAGGACAACTTGACAATATTTCTGCCAAAAAACTAGGGTGGGCAAGATAGATATGGCAAAGCTCTCACTTAAGAGAGGAGTCGTCAGCTACAGTCAGCTTGTGTTTTTTTCAAGATTATCTGTCAGGACAGAAGGAAGGCACATCTTGGACTCCAGCTCTAACAAAGGTGTCATTATTAAGAACAGGAACCATAATTATCCATTATCAGTACACAGAACTAATACACAGCAGTAACACTTTTCTGTCTGATAATAAATGTCCCAGGTGAACACATCCATACCTGATATAAATTCAATGTTAATACTTGGGCCATTTTTTAAGGCAACTTAGAGCAATGTTGAAGAGTAAACATAAATAGCACTTGGCAAAATACAATTCTGGTCTCTCTGCCTCTCTGTTTTATATCTATTTCTCTACCTCCCTTGAGAAGTGACAAAAACCAGTTCATTCTCAGATGTGGTTATAGGTATAGATTTTTTTCTCCCCCAAGTTCCTTCTCTCTTATCACTATGCCCAATCCTGAGATATTTCTCGCCTCTGTCACTCAGTTTCCAATTCTAGATGTCACTAATTTCTTAGCCATACCAGGTTGCACCCAGGCTATAATATGAGCACAACACAGATGGTTTAAATATAGACAATATCTGTTGGAAGGGGAGGAATAAGATGAACCATTGTTATTAAAATATAAACATTAGGCTTATTTTCAGTGATTTAAGAGAAAATTATTGAAAACCAGTTAAAATGATAAAGCAGAAAAGTCAACCCATAGTATCTCCACAAACTTTTAACATATGCTAAGAGAGAAATGATGCAAAGACCAGAAGACAAAGTGTTATTATTTTAAGTAAATCATAATGCAATGACAAGTATCAGTAGTGTGAGTCCTTGTGGAAAATTCCAATAACATCAAGATATCCTATAAATAAAACAAGCAAAATCAGATGACCTAGGTGGGGCCCTGTTACTCTAATATCAGTTATTCATGGAAATGGTAAAAGGAAGGGAGTGTTCTATTTTGAAAACAGAACAGGATTTTGTTATTTAGCTTTAATGGCTTGGGGAAATCATCACTAAGATTATGATTAATAGTGGATTAGGAGTGAGCATTTCAGGCTGTGGTTTTTCAGACATCTGGCTGCCAAGAAGACTTCCAAATGTAGGACACCTATGTGCAATGTCTTGCTTGGTTCTACAAAACCACAAAGAGAAAAAAAAAAAAAAAAACTTAAACATGCTTACATGACACTTGTCACTGAAATTCTCCAACATCTTCCACAAAATTATCTTCTGAAATCTCTTTGATTTCTCAGAACTAAAGAGAAGGTGCAATCAATGGAGGCAGGTTGGTGACTTTGTTCTCATGAACAAAAGCTACAGTCTGCTTGGGATTTTTAAGACAGTATTTCAGTTTTACAAACTAGAAAAAGGAAATGGGTTTTCTCATTGTCTTTTTTTGTTTGGATGCCTGGGGCCATCACCTGAGCTTGTCTATAATGCAAAAAGGATGTAACTACCACAGTAAAGTTATAAGCCCTAATGCTTCTCCCTCAAAAAATCTTTTTCAATAGTATTGTATAGTTTAATAAATCACAATAAAAATACAGAGTTAATTTAAATGTCTATAGCAATCACCGTAAGGCAAACTAGATAATTATCATCTGGCCAAGACATTTTTTCACTCCTTTAAGTCAATCAGAGATCTCAATGATATGGTAAATATTTAAGAGTACCAGCTGCCATTTAAATTAGTTAAAAGACAAGCTACCTAAACCCAGACAAATAGAATTTCAGAAGTTAATGATCTGGGTATTTTAGAAAAATTATTTTCATTAGAGGCTCGAATTAATTATTTAAATAAAATTTCTAATTTTCTGTTTTATATTGTTTTTATATTGCAAGCAGAAAATATCAGAGGTTAAAGCTTTTGTATTCTTTCAGGGATTGATAGCTGTAAGAAGAGTCATAGTATTAGAACAGCAGACACAGCCCTCACCTTCTGGAGTGGTAGCGACAGAGATCTGTCATCACAATGAGGTACCTGGTTGCCGTTCAAACTGCTTGTTAGGCTTTATTGCAAAACCAGGAGATAATGGTATTAACCAAAAAAATGATGAGAAAATGAAGTAATTTGGGTTTTTGAAAGGCTGTTCAAGATGAAATGTAGTTCTGAGGAAGCAAGACCCACAGGTACATGCCTAATGAGTATTAACTGCAAACATTTTCATGACCTTAGCTTTTGCTCTTTGCAGAAGACAAATCTAATTTTTACCAGTACTGGGAAGATGGGCATTCCATGTCAGTGCCTCAATTATGACCCACAGTCAGAGACCAGCATCTTTCTCTTGCTTTATTGATATTATTCAAAGGTTATTAGAGCCACATGTCAGAATGGCTTTGCACTACCAAGGGTGAATTTCCTAGACAATTTTCATTTATTTATTCATTCATCCAAACAAAAACATGGTGTCAAACACTATAAAATGAACTCATATAAGCTATGGCATCAGCCCTGGAAAAGCCAGGAACATGCTCATGTGAAAAATTAATAACGCCCAAGATACTCAATAGAGTCTTACATACTTTATTATTCTACACAAATGAGAGTAGTGGGTAGATATTCTTGGCGCATGCCCAACCAGAACATAAAGGAACCGGGACAGATATATTAAGTTCTATTCAATTTAGGTTTTTTTTGTAAATTTGCTTCATCACTGTTTTCCAATGACACTACTATATATTTTTCAATTGGCTTATTATCAATGCACAAAAGAAGAATCCTTAGAGCCAGCCCTAATGCAGCTATTTTATACAACTAAAGGAAAACTTTAGAATGTCATCAAAATCAGATAGCAATTTTCCTTTCAACTACAGGGGAAGAAGAGACATGAAAGATTCTTTCTAGGACTGGTGACTAGAAAGCCCTGCAAAACATTTTGGTGAATGACTCCTTCTGAGTGTACCTAAACTATCTCTCTTTGGCTGCCACTCTGAGCACTATCCCTATAGAATATTGGCCACTAACATTAAAGGGGAGATAGGTTCCACATAGTTCTGCTTAGCAGAGTACAAAAAGCAATCTGAAAGATGACAAAAAGCAATCTCTATAATTAACCGGTTTCTATCTATTGATTAGAAGTGTTAGAAATAATCAACCAAACAAAATTAACTGTGACATTTTGGCAAGGACTTGAATGCAAGAAAACTGATATGTGCCTTGTTTTGATTAATATATAATTCAATTCAGCTTAACAAACATCCATTAAATACTTACTCTTTGCAAAGATTGGGGCTAGCTTGCTATTCAGGTTATACGTTTATATAAGGCAAAAAAAGATAAATGCATGAAAACGAGACAAAATTAAAATAAAACAAATGGCCTCTTTTCTGGAGATTTTAATTCAGTAGACTGGGGTGGAGCAACTCTATTTTACAGACACCAGCTCAGTTTGTTTCTGGCAAGCAGGCAAGCACTCAGAGTGGGGCATTGTTGTCTCTAAATGGGTGATTGTCATAAAAAGCTGCAAAGAGCATATGACCATTAGGATATTCCAACAATTGCACATTAAGTACCTTTAAAGTATGGGTCAGATTTGGGCAAGTGCAAGACAGAGGAGGCCTTTCCCATCCAGGAGCAGAGCTATTGAAGTGGCCAAGTATACCCGAAAGCTGCAACATCTTTCAAATCTTGCAAGTTTGTTTCTAAAATGGACTCACCAGACTTAGTTTCACATGTGACCTCATTTATCAATTTAAAATGGTACAAAGGGACCATAAAATCTGAACCAGGAACAGGCAGAAGCAGTATGGGAAAGTCTGAACTTCCTGAGAGCACCAGTAGCAGAATAGGGTGACTACCAGCCTAGCACATCTGCAGTTCAAATCATCCCAAGGACATCTATAGCTGTGCTATTGACCCCAGAGTTGGGAACATTTGGAGATGTGTCTTGTAAAATCCAGGAGCCCCTCTCTCCACTGTTGCAGACACTGCATAGCCTTTCCTGGGCAGAAGACAGGATAAGCAGATTCTGCAAATTCAAGTACCTGAAGAAGTCCAGAGTTTGGGAGTTTGAGTGTAAAAAATAATTTACTTTTTTAAATGCACAAAAATTAAATCAAATCATTCTAGACAAGATAAAGCTAAAGGAGTTCATCACCACCAAAGCAGTATTACATGACATGTTACAAACCTACAGGTAACATCACTCAATGGGGAAAGGCTAAAGAGTTTTCCTTAAGATCAGGAACAAGACAAGGGATTGGCCACTTTTCACCACTTCGCTTCAAAACTGTATTGGAAATCTTAGCACAGTAATAAGACAACAAAGTGAAATAAAAGGTATCCAAATTGGAAAGGAAGAAGTAAAACTTTCATTATTTGCCAATGACACAATACTATACATAGAAAACCCTAAAGTTTCCACCAAAAAACTATTAGAACTGATCAATGAATTCAGTAAAGTAGTAGGATAAAAAATTCATATTCAGAAGTCAGTGGCATGATGAACTTTCAGAAAGAGAAAATTAATGAGAACTTTCAGAAGGAGAAATTAAGAAAACAATCCCATTTAGGATTGCATTGAAAACAATAAAATAGCTGGGAACCAAATTAACCAAGGAGGTAAAAGACCTGTTCTCAAAAATTGTCATTGAAAAAATAAAGAATTTATAAAATAAATGGAAGCATATACTGTGCTCATGGTAGAAAGAATCAACATCATTAAAATGGCCATACTATCCAAAGTGATCTATACATTCAATGCAATCTCTATCAAAATATTCAATGTCATTTTTTAAAGAGCTATAAAAAAAAATGTATATGGGACCATAAAAGCCCCAAATAGCCACAGCAATCTTGAGAATGGAAGAACAAAGTTGGAGGTATCACACTACCTCATATCAAACTATTACTACAAGGCTACATAATCAAAACGCATGATACTGGTACGAAAACAGATACATTGATCAATGGAACAAAATAGAGAGCCTTGAAGTAAGTACACACCTATACGCTCACTTAATATATGTAAAAGGAGGCAAGAATTACAATGGGGTAAAGACATTCTCCTTAATAAATAGTGTTGGGAAAACTAGACAGATAAATGCAAAAAGAAAGAAAGAAGGAAGGAGGAAGGAAGGAAGGAAGAAAGAAACTGCAGTGTTTTACACCGTAAAAAAGAATAGACTCAAAATGGTCTAGTCTTGAATGTAAGACTTGAAACCATAAAACTTCCAGAAGAAAACATAGGCAGTAAACTCTCTGTAATTGCTAACAATATATTATTTGGATATATCTCCTTATGGAAGGGAAACAAAAGAAAAAAATAAACAAATGGGACTACATCAAACTAAAAGTTTTATAAAGTAGGAAACTATCTACAAAACAAAAAGACAACCAACTGAATGGGAGAAGATGTTTGCTTATGATACATCTTATAAGAGGTTAATATCCAAAATATATAAAGAACTGATATAACTCAACAACAACAACAAAAACAATCCAATTTAAAAATGGGCAGAAGACCTGGACAATATACTTTCCAAAGAGGAAATAAGATTAACATAGATATATGAAAAGATGCTCAAGGTCCCTGATCATCAGAGAAATTAAAACCACAATGAGATATCACCTGGCACCTCTCAGAATAGCTATCTTCAATAAATTAAAGAACAACATGTTGTGGCACGAATATGGAGAAAAGGGAACTCTCATACACTGTTGTTGGATTAGCAAATTGGTACAGCTACTATGGACAACAGTTGGAGGTTTCTCAAAAAGTAAAAAATGGATATATCTTTTGATTCAGCAATTGCACTCCTGGATATTTATCCAAAGAAAACCAAACAAATAATTTGGTAAAAATCTATGCACCCCTATGTTCATGGCAGCACAATTTACAATAGCCAGATGTGGAAGTAATCTAAATGCTCATCAACAGACAATTGGATAAAGAAGTACAGTTCATATATACATAGAATATTACTTAGTCATTAAAAAAATGAAATCCTACATTTGCAATGACATGGATGGACCTAGAGGTTATTATGCTGAGTGAAATAAGTCAGACAGAGAAATATAAATACCATAGGATTCACTTATATGCAGAACCTAAAGAACAAAAAGAACAAATTAATCAAAAACAGATGCACAATATAGAGTACAACCTGGTGACAGTCAGATGGGAGGAGGATGGGGGACTAGGAGAAAGGGGTAAAGGATTAAAGAAGTACAAATTAGTAGTTGATAGATCATCATGGAGACTGGGATTATAGCATGGGAAATGCAGTTAGCATTAATGTAATGGCTAGGTGAAGGGCCAGAGAAGAGAAAGAACAATTAGGGGAATCATTTTATACCATATAGATGCTAACCAATGTACTGTATATTTGAACACTAATAATAAAATAAATTTTTTAAAAAGAGAGATTTTAAAAGGACTGCTTAAAGAGAGGGGGGAAAAAAAAAGATCTAAAATAATAAGGAGCATTTTAGATCTTGCTTCCCGGCAATTGTCATGAGTTTGGACTCAAAAAACTTTTATAAAAAATCCTCTACAGATTTGACCTTCTTACTTCAACATTTACTTGGCACCATTGGCAGAATTCTGAAGAACCGCACCCAGGACTACCTTGCAGACCCAAACCAGTGCTACGTAACAAGCAAGTGTCCACTGTGCCCAACCAGCTACCCCTTTCACATTGTGAGAACTTGGTAAGCTCCTAGGGACAAAGACATTAGAAATCATTGACTGCCCTTGGAGATCTTTTTTGGAGAGAATATCAATTAAAAGACATTCTCTAATCTCCTTGAAGGAGCTTATCAAGCACCTAACCATAAATGGACACACACTTTTTTTTTAATTAAAAATTATTAAAATGACATGGATTAATAAATTCAAACAAGTTTGAAGTGTATCATTCAACAGAATATATAAATATTGTGTTGTGTGTTCACCACTCAGCCCTAATCAACCACTAATCCACTGTCTGTGTCCAGGAGTCTGTGTTTGTTTTGGACATATACTCTGTTTTTTGACACTTGCATCCACCTACAATGGACACCAAACTTTTCTAAGATGAGAAGTCACTGATATCAGTGGTAGTGCTATTCCAAGACATTGACAAAGTTTAGATGTTCTTACATGGGTGACTTGAATAGTCATTTCTCCAAAGAGGACATACAGTTGGCCAACAGACACAAGAAAGATGTCAACATTAGTAATTGTTAGGAAAATAAATGCCAAAACATAATGAGTTGTCATCTCACACTGTCAGAATTGCTTTTATGAAAAAAAACAACAAATAACAAGTGCTGACAAGGAAGAAAAGTAAACCATTGTTCATTATTTTGGTAATGTAAATTGGTACAGCTGTTACAGAAAACAGTATGAAATTTCTCCAAAATTAAAAATTGAACTACCACATGACCCAGCAAGTTTGCTTCTGGGTATTCGTCTGAAGAAAACTAAAACACTGATTTGAAAAGCTATATGAATCCTTATATTCATTGCAGCATTATTTATAGTAGCCAATATATAGAAGCTACCTATGTGTCCATCTACAAATGCATGGATAAAGAAGATGTGTGTGTGTGTGTGTGTGTGGTGGTTGTGTGTGTGTACACATGTGTATATATATATATATAATATATATATTATATATATATATATATATATATATAATATAATGGATTGTGGAAGCATAGATAGACCTGGAGGGTATTATACTAATTGAAATAAATCAGACAGTGAAAGACAATGCTATATGCTTTCACTTGTATGTGGAATCTATAAAACGAAACAAATAAACAAACAAAACAAAACATAAACTCATTATATGGAACATATTCTCTTTGTCTCCTCATTTTGCTGCCTCTCTGTGTTTATTTTTATGTATTAGGTAGAGCTGCAATGTCTCCTGGTTTAGAAGAGTGGCTTTATATAGTAGGTGTCCTATGGGGCCCAGTGGTGCAGTCTTCTCTGGTCACCTGAGCTGGATGCTCCAGGTGTGTTCTTTGTATAAATTGTGTGTGCCCTTCTGTTGTAATTGAGCTTTGGTTGCTGTTTGCATATAATGAGAGGGACTGACCCTCAGACTGATTGATTGGGAGAACTAGGCTGATGAGGAGCTGACCCTACGGAGCAGGATTCAATTTTGTAGGACTCTGGTTCCTGCTGAGTCTGTCCTTTGGGTATATCATTTTCAGATGTAGTCCCATGTGGTGCTCCAGCTAGGTCTGAAGCCAGCCACCTGGCATGCTGGACCCACATTCTTCTGAGAGGGGATCTGGCTGCAGCCTGTGCAATGCCCGAGCCACCTGCCAGGAGTCACCAAATAATCAGCAGATGGCCATCCCCATGTTGGGTTCAGAGGTGACTTGAGGGCGCCAATTTTGAACTGAGAATGGCTGCTGATAGTGGCTGGGCTTAGGGCTGCTCAGCAAGAGGATGAGGCATGCTGAGCCAGATCCTGCTTGTCTGGGTTTTGTGAACTTTGAAATACCTTAGGAAAGTCTGCAGCGATGAGTGAGACAGGCTGTTTGTATGGGAAATCCACAAGAAGTGGCTTGAAGTGGGCCTGTAATTTGGGTGGGGTGAGGTTTCAGGAAATCACCAGGGCAGGGTGACCAGTGTTAGCCAGGTTGATGGAGACTCAGATGTGGTGGCCACCTGTGTCTGCATGCTGGGAGGGGTTGAGCTCAACAAAGAAAAAACGGATTCTTCCAGCATTTTTGCTGGGAAAAGCTGCACCTCCAGCCCTCATCCTGAAGCCAGACAATTATTCTCCTGAATGACCATGGTGCTTTTCAAGTTGCTGTCCCTGCTCTGGAACTCAGAGTAAGTCCAACAGGGAGGAAGTCACTTGTGGGCCTCTTAAGAGGAACATCTGCACCTTCAGCCACCCTCCATTTTACTCAGCCACAATTTTCACTGGTTTTCACAGCCAGAAGTTGTGAAGACTTTTTACCCTAACACTGAAACTCTGGGGCTAGGGAGCCTAGTGTGGTGTTAGGACCTTTGGCTCCTCTTGGGGATGTCTGAAGCCAAAATATCCCTCCTGATTTTAACTGCCACATGCACTGTGGAACCAGTCCATTTGCACATCTACCCCTCCTACCAGTCTTGAGATGGCTTCTTCTGTATTGTCTTCAGTTATAGGACTTCTGTTCTGCTGTACTTCAGGCAACTCCCAATGGTGGTTGTTCTGTAGTTTAGTTGTAATTTTGATGTGGTTGTGAGAGGAGGCAGCAAGTACTTACTTACTCTTTTATCTTGACTGGGACCTCTCAATAATTATACAAATGTAAATGAATTAAATGCACCAATCAAAAGACACAGGGTGGTTGAATGGATAAGAAACAAGATCCATACATATGCTGCCTACAAGAGACCCACTTCAGATTGAAAGACTAACACAGATTGAAAGTTAAGAATTGAAATAAGATAATTTATGCCAATGGAAACAAAAAAAAAGCTGGGGTAACAATACCTATATCAGGAAAAATAGACTTTAAAACAAATGCTATTAATAGGAGACAAAGAAGGACACAGAAATTCTACTCCTGATTACTTATTTTAAGAAACTCAAAACACTAATTTGAAAAAAACATATGGATTTTTATGTTTATTGCAGCATTATTCACAATAGCCAAGATATGGAAGCAACCTAAGTGTTATCAATAAATGATTGCATAAAGATGTGCAACCAATATTACTCAGCCATAAAAGGAAGGAAATCTTGCCATTTGTGACAAGGATGGACCTAGAGGTTATTATGCTGAGTGAAATAAGTCAGACAAAGAGAAAAAATACCATGTGTTTTCACGTATATGTGGAATCTAAAAAATAATAAATAAACAGTAACAAACTTATAGAGAATATTTTGATGGTTGCCAGGTGGGAAGGAGTTTGGGGAGAAGGATGAAAAGGGAAAAGAGATTAAAGTGCAATTGTTAGTTATAGCAACAGTCATGGGAATATAAGTACAGCATAGAGAACATAGTTAATAATATTATAATAACTATGAATGGTGTCAGATGAGTACTAGGCTTATAGGAGCGATCACTTTGTAATTTATATAAATGTATAAATGTCAGGTTGTATATTTGAAACTAATATAATATTGTATGTCACTGTAATTAAAAATAATAGAGATATTTTAAAAAAACAAATCATGATGATAACTATGCCACTCAGAGGCTACAAGATGGTCATCTCCAAATATTTTTCTTTTTTCCTTATGCATTTTGTTATAAATACACCACTAGGATAATGATCTAAAAGTTATCAGAAACTTTTATTAGCCTTCCTATGAGAAAATGTCAAAGAATTGCAGAAAATGTTTACCCTTAATGAGCATGGTGTTAAAGCTTTCCTCGCTTGGTGCTCACATGTAGCCTAAGGCCTTTCCCTCCTAAATGAGACATGATATACCAGGAATGAGCCTTTTCTGCGATGAAAGACCAGTGGAGCTTTTAATAACTGATCAGTATTGCTTCCAATGGTTGGTAAAAGATCCTTATCAAAAGGGAGAAAATGTGAAAGTTTAACATGGAGTCACATCATATATCCCCGAGGAACTGTTTTGCATGTCTTGCTCCTTGAAACTTTGGACTTTTTTTTAGTAATTGTCAAAATTTAGTTCTCTGAGTTACCTGAAGTATAGTGACATCACATAACAATAGCTACACTCTTAAAAGCACTTAACCTTGTACCATCCTAAGCACTTTAAACACATTGTAATTCACTTAATCCTCATAACATCACATAACAAAGGTACTGTTTTTATTATACCAAATTTTACAGAAAGAGAAACTGAGCACAGAGAATTAGGTCATGTGTCCTGGGTCACAGCTTATTAGTGGCCAAACCAGGATTTAGATCAAGGCAATATGGTTCCGGGGTCCTTAACCACTAGGTAAAATCGCCTCTTAAATTAAGAAACTAATTATATAGTAGAGGAAAACATATATTGTCTCATTAACCTGTATTAGTGTCACATTTAACATTTGAATTAAAAACAGAAAGTAGATAAAGAGAGACAAGGAGGAAGGGGACAAAGAGTTTTTTAAAAAGATAGGATGAGGGGAGATTGAGAGAAACAGGAAGAGCAACTTAAAAATGGATGCTATGAGGCTTGCCATTCAAATCAAAGAACATGTGCCCTGAAATAAGTATAAGACAAGGAAAATCAGTTCCTGTGGCTAGTCCTAGTTCCTTCATGGCTCCTAAAGTTGTGAGTATCTCATGTACTAAGGATGAGTCTAGTGTTCAAGAATTTGCATTTTTCTTACAATATGGTCCCTAAATACAAGCCAACTACTTCTTTGGTTCTCACTACTAAATAAAATTAACAGTTTGTTTTATTCTATACTAGAATAAAAATCTACTCCACTGTGCTTATTAAGAGGAGATATTTGAAATGATACTTTCCTAAGGAATTTCCAAGGATAATTTTTACTTCAATCAATTTTTGCCTGACTTTGGAACTTAATCCTTGAATAATCCACAACCCATTTATATATTGAACGTGATCTGTGCTGAAGGGAGTAGTCGGAGTCGTGTAGTTTGTAGTAAAACTCTGCTGTATATATTCAACATTGCTCATGGAAAGTTTAGCCACCAGATAGACATGAAGCTACCAGATGCATGAAGAGTTACTTCAAAACCTGATCTCTCATCCTGGCTTGGCTGCTAATTGAGCTGCTCACCGCAAGGATGTCACATAATCTTTCAGACTCCAAACTGAGGGACAAGGCCAAAGGATAATCACTAAAAACTTGTAAGTGCTCATATTATATGATTGACATTTTTTTTAAAATTAAAAATAATAAAACAATTCTTAAGAGGACTTACTACCTTCTTGTGTATCATTTAGCAAACTGTATGTTCCTTCTGCAACAGATTTTCAGCTCAAAATAGGTTATTTTTCACTCTAGCAGTCATGTGTAGGTTTTACAGGCAGCTTAAGAGCATTATTTAAAACATTCCACCAAAAAGGATATAAAATTTCTTGCCACTAAAGAGTCATAGCCTTGAATTCCTGAATTTTATAGTTATGGCACTCTAAAAGTATTGTTTTATTTTTCCTGTCCAGGCAGAAGTGCTGGTGGTATCCACTGTTCCTCTATTGAGCCTACTGTGTGATCCTTACCAAATCACTGAACTTCTCCAAACCAGTTGATTCAATGAAATGAAACTTGATTTCCTCAAGGAATGATTGCTACAACCAAAGTTGGGGCAGGAATGGGGATTAATGATCCAGTTATTAGTGAGGTGAGTAATGTGCCTTTGCTTGGCCTTAAATAAGGCTGCTTCTAGTGGAACTAAAGGAGCAGTATTACGGCAATAGTGGCAGCCAATTCCCCAGGACTTTTCTGAGTCACTCACTTCTCACTGCCAAGAAAATGCTATCTGAGAAACACTTTCCATGAGCTCCAGAAAGGCTGGTTGTAGAACTGCTGCCATTGGCTTGAAAGTTTTCTCTGTTGTGGTCTCTTGTGTGGTTATACATGTTGCTCTTGAAGAGGGGTTATACGTTAAAGATACCAGAGTATGTAAGGTAATGGGAAATGCAACTGTGAGTTTCTGTCAGCTGGCACTGAAAGGCTTCAATTTAATGTGTTGTTAGACTTTCCCCTACAAGTTCAAAGATTATACAATGTGATTTAATAAAGTCGTTTCTAATTTTAAAAAAATAAAGTCCCACCACCACATCAGAGGACTTTCTTTAGCTCTTGAGAGCACCCTAAAGCATGTGATGCTGAAGATTGAGAACTGAACTTTGGAAAAGTGCAGACATGAGCAATGAAATATTATTTGGTACAAAACCCAGATATTACCTCATTCTCTCATAGGAGCTGAAATGAATACAGAGTACCCCAACTCCCTGGGAAACATTGCCTCAGATCTATGATAAAGCTCACAGTGGTGAGAGGAGTCTGGTTGGAGGAGGAATATCATCTAAGTTTGTGAACTACTCAGCTCTGTCTCGAACTTTTCTCTCAACATAACTTGTCATTTGCTACTGGCTGTACCCTAAGCTCCCTCTTAGCTCTGGCCACCCCTGTGCTTAGTCCTTAGTGGGGAATTTCAGATGATGTAGCATAAAATCCAATTTCTTTTTATTCTGCTGTGATTTATGACCTGATTATTAATTGTACTTCAGTGTTCTTTTAACTCATCTCCACTTCAGCTCCTGTTACTATGGCTGGTTCCCTGGGGCCATGTGGTACATAAGAAAGAGCATGCGCTTTGTATCAGAACTCTTGATTTAAAAATCTGGAGAACCTTATGATAGTATCTTCAACACACACACACACAACACCACACACACACACACACCACACAGACGTCAAGAGAGAGAAGTTTTATTAGAATTATCTGGAGATTTTTTCCAAATACATCTGTCTTCCTGTTCTCCTTTCCTCCTCTGCTCCTAAATTCTGGCAGTGTCACCTTGATACATCCAATTTTCAAGAGCTCTTACTATACTATCAGCCTTCACTGCAGTGTGTCCAGCTAATCTCCCTTCTCCCCTCACTGAGGAAGCTCAGTGTTGGTGGTTTAAGCTGTGTGTTCAATTATGTAAGTTCCTGAGAGAGAGGAGAGGCTAAAGTAATACTCCCATGAGAAAAGACGTGGAGAATATGTCCTTATTTGTAAGATTGCAAAGATTCATGTGATTAATGATGGTAGAGTTTTCTCTCCCAACTAGTTACATTTACTTGAATGTCTAATAAGCATCTCAAGCATAACACATCCAAAAACAAGTTCTTGGTTACCACAGTCATAAATCTGCTCTTCTCCATCTCAGTAGATGGTAACCCATCCTTCTAGATGTTCAGCTAAACATCTAAAGGATCCTTGGTTCCTCTTCTCATACCTCAGATCCAGTTCAGTGCATCTATTCATCCTTAAGTGCCCTGTACCAAGTAGTATCTTTTTCCCCGTGTCCACTTACTTTTCCTTTCCCCTGTGATCTTTTATAGCATTTAACACTGAAAAACAAAAAATAATATCCACTTATTTATTGTCTGTTTTCTTCCATTACAACATATCTTTCATGACAGCCAGGACTATTTTTGTTCACTACTGTATCCTCCTGATACCTGGGACACAACAAATCATTGAGTGGGTAAATAAATGAATGTTACTGCCAAATCTATTGATTTTCCCATTAAATTAGTATGAAGGAGTTAAATGACCATGCCAGGAAGTTCAGGGTACTCATGACAAGCATTGATGTATCATCATGGATCTTCCTGTCTGTGACTTTCAAACTGCAAGTAACCTAGGAACTAAGAGTTTCCAGCAGAATTCAAAGGGGTGATCTGGGTAAAGCTAGCTTGGTGATGCCCCACTGACCAAACACTTAGTGGGAGCTGTTCGGACTTCTGTTAAACACAAAAACATTTTTTAAAGCAGCAAACAGAAACTGCGTATTTGCCAATAAGAGTAGAGATGAAAAAGTAACAGCTACCATTTTTGAAAGACTACAATTTGCCAACACTTTTACTAAATATTCTTTTAAATATTTACTATAATGAAGTTGACATTATCTTTATTCTTTTAATGTGTAAGCATTGATCAATTGAACAATCAGGAAATAAATGAAAACAGAAAATCCTGCAGCCAGCCTTCCTTCTTGTGCCACAACTCTGAAGTTTTTTAGGGCCCGATCTAGCTACAAATTAAAGTAATAATGTCAAAGGACTCTCTGTGGCTTAGCATAGGTCAGTCTTTGTGGCATGATCTCTGGGCTTCAATGCTTTATGTTTTTGCTCAGTTTACCCTTAATGTTTGGAGTGTCTGCAGCCAGCAATTATGTCTCTTCTTCAAGGGAAATCTGTTTGCTCCTGTGCCATTTCATATCTCTGTTCATTCATTTTTCTAACCTGCCTTCCATGAGCTTCCCAACCCGGGGCCTGTGCCTTTTTTTTGGAACAAATGGCAATGATTCATTTGCCTCAGCCTGTTTTTCCCTCTTTGGGCATAGTTTCAGGCCTCTGTGTTCTATTCTCTGTGCTTTCTCATTTATTTTTGGGTATAAGTAATAGACATAACAGACCATAGACTAAGGAGAATTCTGACTGTTTCTTGCATTAGAACGCACTGATTTTTGCCAACTTAAATTTTTTAGTACTTAAGTATAACCTGTTCGTTCCATGTCTAAACATTTTCCTGGGATTAAAGAGGTAAAAGCTTACTGCTATTTTCTTATTTTCTAAACCACCAACCTACTCTGGGTTCTTTATTATTTTATGACCTGAGCAATTTCATCCCTGACAATACTAAAAAGTAGTTGAATCCAAGTGGCATAGATGTCATGAACTTCAGAGAATCTCGTTGATCTTTACAGGGCTATTTCATGTTTTCTAGTCCACTGGTTGTCAATCCAAGAAGCACTTGAAATAACTTGAGAAACTTTAATGATCACAGATGCTTAAGTTCTCACTCCATGAAGTCTGACCTAATTGTCTTGGGTATGGCCTGGGTAATAGAGTTTTCGAAGCTCCCCAGGTAATAACTTGACTTGGTTTTTCTAAACGTCTAACCTTAAGAAATTTCCATGACAACCTACCTTCTTTCTTGAGCTGCTTTTTATATTGAAGGCTCAAAGAATTAGACTGTGTCTATAAACAATCTACCAGCAGTTTCAAGTTATTGGTCAAATCAGCTATTAAAAAAAAATCCAGACAATTTTATAAAAAAAGTCATACTAGTTATAAACTAAGTGTAATAATTCAAATAAAAACCAGAACCTTGAAGTAAGAAGAAAGATCCAAATGAAAACCACACAAAAATGAATAAAACAAAAAGAGAATACAATTAAAAGTCCTTCAAGATTTCAAATAATAACTTTCCAATAACCTGACTGTGCCAATTGCAAGTTGGAGCAAGTCATTTACCATCTGACCTCCTCAATCTCTTCATTTGTAACATCGAAATGTAAATACTATGACTTCACACATGGGAAGAAAATGGATAGTACCTGTGAGCAGGAGATGCCTTGATGAGGAGCTGAGCCTGAGATGGTGATATCATGATGCTAGTTTTCAGTCAAGGTTTTCTGCCATGGTTTGTCCAAGGTTTGTGAAGAAGCTCTCAGCATCCCAAAACCAGAAGTATGTTTTGGCAGCTGGCAAGGCAGGGAGTGTAAACTGCTGTAAAAACAAGCAGCCAAATATATCCCAGCATGGGATAAGAAGATTAGATTGTAGAGGAAGCACTGGTGACTCCTGACTAAGGGAAAATGCTCAGTGAGCCTTCACTGTGACAGTCACCCAGCTGCTGGTTCATACAGCTAAACACAGCAGACATGGCCTGTCCTCAGGCAACTTACAGCTTAAATGAGACAATTAAGCAAAGAAGTACACAAATAAGTATGCACTTTACAAATTATAATAATCCAGGGAGGGAAAGATCAGTTTCTATTAAAGAAACAAGATTGGAAATACTTCAGAATTAGGGCAGAGAAGACATCTTTGCAGAGGTGACATCATGAGACCTAAGAACAAATGAACCAGATAGACAGAAGCTGACTGTTTTTGTAGGCAGAAGCACAGCATGTGTGAAAACATGGAGAAGGGACTTCCTGACACTTCAAGGAACTAAATGAAGACTAGTGAAGCTGTACATAGTGGACAAAGAAAAGAACTGTGGAGCAGAGGCAGGGGCAGGTGATGTGGGACCACCAGAAAGGTTTGCAGTTTGTTCCAAATGTAGTGGGAAAGTCTTTGAGGGTGTCAGATATTATATGAGGGAAATTCAGAGATTCTGGTTATGAACAAATCACATTTTATTTAAAATGCTTATTTCACTTAATTGAAACTGGGAGATAATCTGTCCTATCCCTTCAGAGAAAACACACACACACACACACACACACACACACACACACACACACACACACACACAAGCAGTTTTATTCTAATACTCATAAAAATGTTTATCCTGGAAATTCTCTTAAGTAGTAACTAAAGAGAAAAAGAAATGAAAGAGAGAGAGAAAAGGGAGAAAGAGAAGGAGAGAAGAAGAAAGAAAGAAAGAAGAAAGAAAGAAAGAAAGAAAGAAAGAAAGAAAGAAAGAAAAAAGAAAGAAAGAAAGGAAGGAAGGAAGGAAGGAAGGAAGGAAGGAAGGAAGGAAGGAAGGAAGGAAGGAAGGAAGGAAGGAAGAAGGAAGGAAGGAAGGAAGAAAAAAACGAGAAATAAAGGCAGCAGTACAAAAGCCTGACTGTCCTTTGTGAGCTATTCGTTCAAAATGAGTTTATAAAAACACAAATGAAATTTAGTTCATTATTACAGAGTCCCCTCCACTGGAAAGAAAGTGCCCTTACATATAACTTAAATCGAATATTCCACCTTAAGCTCACCCTAAATGTTGCATATGATATAAACAAGTAAGAAATATAATCTAGATCAGCTTAAAGGAATTAAAAATATGTATTATACATGTGTCCTCATTCTTGATCACTGAAAATCATTGAATTTATTTATTTATGCAACTGATTTTGTCTGTGCCTTAGTGCCAGGGACTCTACATACAGCGGCAAACAATAAACAATACCTCTGCCCTCAGAGACCTTAACTTCTAATTGGGAAAAGACCATAAATAAAACAATTATATAAATTATAGACTACATTAGAAAGGGATAAGGGCTATGGAGAAAAATGAGCTAGCAAAAGGAATTAGAGAGTAAGAATAGTTTTAATTTTAAATAGGATGGTCAGGGAAGACTTCCCAGAGGTAATATCCAAAAAGGAGATTAAACAAACAAACAAACAAAAGAAGCAAGCAAACAAACAAACAAAAACAGACTGTCTGGACATTGGGAAAAAGATTGGGAACAGAGAGGAGACCAAGTATGAAATCCCCAAGTAAGAGTGCCTGGAATGTGGAAGAATAATAGCAAGGAGGCCCATGTGACGAGAGTAGAGTGAGCAAGAAGAAGGAAAGGGAAAACAGATCACCAAGGGCCATTAGGCCATTAAACTGGCTTTGAGAGCAATCAGAGAAGAGACATGTTACAGATTAGGTCTGAAAAGGCATATGCTGGTGGGTGTGTTGCCATATATGCCAAAGATAGAAACAGGAAGAGCAATAAGGAAGCCGCTGCAGTCATCAGGGAAGAGATGTTTGATGACCAAGATGATCTTTTCAAAAAAAAATAATTAATTAATTGTTTTTTAGAGTTAATTAATTTTTTATTGTGACATTGGTTAATGAAATCCAATAAGTTTCATCTGTACACTTTAAACATAAGGCACTATATATTTACACTGTATGTTCACCTCCCACAGTTAGATTTCCTTCTGTCACCACATATTTGACACACTTTACCCTGTCTACTTCCCATCCCCAGAGTTCCCCCTCTGCTCTGGTAACCTCTAGTCTATAGTCCATGTCCATGAGTCTCTATTGTTTGTCTTATTTTTTGTTGTTTTTTAGATTTATACCCCACATATGAGTGATATCATGTGATTTTCAACTTTTCTGTCTGATTTATTTCATTTAGCATGGTTATCTTGAGGTCCACCTATGTTGTCGCAAATAGCAATATTTCACTCTTCTTATGGCTGAGCAATATTCCATTGTGTATATGTACCACAGCTTCCTTAGCCAATCATCTATTGTAGGACACTTTGGTTGCTTCCATATCCTGGCCACCATAAATAATGCAGCTATGAACATCTATGTACAAATATCTTTTCGGATACGGGTTTTCAAGTCTTTAGGGTAAATATCAGTAGAAGGATTGCTGGATCATATGATAGATTAATTCTTAGTTTTTTTGAGGAAACTCCATACTGTTTTCCATAGTAGCTATACCAATTTACAGTCCTACCAGCAGTGTATGAGGCTTCCTTTTTCTCCATATCCTCCCTAACATATGTTACTACTTGTCTTATTGATAACAGCTATTCTAACAGGTGTGAGATGGTATCTCATTGTGGTTTTGATTTACATTTCCCTAATAGTTAGAGATGTTGAGGATCTTTTCATATATTTGTTGGTCATTTGTATGTCCTCTTGGGAGAAGTGTCTGTTCAGGTCCTCTGCCATTTTTTTGCTTGGATCATTTGGGTTGTTTGTTGTTGTTATTATTGAGTCATATGAGTTCTTTGTGTGTTTTGGATATTAGGCCCTTATCGAAGGCATTGCTTACAAATATATTTTCCCATTCAGGTGGTTGTCTCTTTATTTTGTTGATGATTTCTTATGCTGAACAGAAGTTTTAAGTTTGATACAGTCCTATTCATTTATTTTTGCTTTTACTGTCAAATTTGAGGTCAAATTCACAAAATCCTCTTTAAGTCCAAGGACTTTGAGATTAGTTCCTATGTTTTCTTCTGTGCATTTTATTGTTTCAGGTCTTCTATTCAGGTCCTCAATCCATTTTGAGTTAAAATTTTTTAAAAAAATTTTAGGCAAGGCAACCCTTCATTGATTTCAGATTGCAAGGACCTTGTCAGCTTACAATCCCTTATGTTTTTTTTTTACATCTACAGCACTTGGTCTTCCTAGGTGGTTCCCCTCCAAGTACTATCCAGGCCTGACCTTGCTTAGCTTCCGAGATCAGGCAGGATCGGACTTGTTCAGTGTAGCATGGCTATGTAGCATGGCTGTAGATGATTTTGAATTAAATTTGGTGGTGTGGTGATAGACAAAATTCATGTTTCATTCTTTTGCAGTTGGCTTTCCAGTTTTTCCAACACCATTTATTGAAGAGGCTTTCCTTTCTCCACTCAATGTTTTTTTCTTTTTTGTCAAAAATTATATGTCTGTATAAATATGGGGTTACCTCTGGACTCGCAATTCTGTTCCACTAGTCAGTGTGTTTGTTTTGCTGCCAATACCATGGCCTTTTGATTACTGTTGCTTTATAGTATATTTTAAGTCAGGCAGAATGATACTTTCAGCTTGTTTTTTTTTCCTCAGGATGGTTTTTTGGCAATTCGGGGTCTTTTGTGCTTTCATGCAAATCTGATGATTTTTTGTTCTATTTCTTTAAAAAATGCCAATGGCGATTTTGCTGAGGCTAGCATTAAATCTGTTATAATGCTTTAGGTATAATGGTCATTTAATATGTTGATTCTTCTAATTGAACAACATGAAATATCTTTCATTTTCTTTTGTATCTTCTTAGATTTCTTTTAATAGGGTCTGACAGTTTTCATTAATATTTAGGTTCCTACACATGTTTAGTTAGATTTATTCCTGGATATTTTATTCTTTTTTGTTGCAATTGCAAAAGGAATGATTTTTTCCACTTCTTTTACTGACACTTCATTATTAGAGTATAGGAATTCTATGGATTTTTGAACAGGGCTTTTGTATTAAGAA
The DNA here is from genome assembly GCA_003508835.1 of Eonycteris spelaea. Taxonomy (NCBI): domain Eukaryota; kingdom Metazoa; phylum Chordata; class Mammalia; order Chiroptera; family Pteropodidae; genus Eonycteris; species Eonycteris spelaea. The sequence goes on along the minus strand of PUFA01000147.1, from coordinate 4,204,253 downwards.
ACTTTACTGATTTGCTTATTGTTTCTAGTAGTGTTCTTGTGGAGACTTTAGGGTTTTCTATATAGAGAATCATGTCATCCACAAATAGTGACAATCTCACTTCTTCATTTCCTATTTGGATGGCTTTATATCTTTCTCTCTGCTGCTGATTGCACTCACTAGGACCTCCAATGTTATATATAACGAATAACAGTGGCGATAGTGGACAGCCTTGCCTTGTTCCTGATCTAGAGGGAAGGGTTTTTATATTATTATTATTATTATTATTATTTTTTCACCATTAAGTATAATGTTGGCGGAGGGTTTGTCATAGATGGCCTTTATTATGTTAAGGTACTTTCCTCCTATACTGATTTTGTGAAGTGCTTTGATCATAAATGGATGCTGTATCTTGTCGAAGGCTTTTTTGCATCTATTGATATGATCAGATGATTCTTTATTTTTATCTTTTTTTTATGTGGTGTATCACATCAATTGATTTGCATATGTTGAACCATCCCTGTGCCTCTGGGATGAAACCCACTAGAGCGTGGTGGACAATCTTTTTAATATGTTGCTGTATTTGGTCACTGGTATCTTATTTAGGGTTTTTGCATCTGTGTTCATGAGAGATATTGGTCTGTAATTTTCTTTTTTGTGTTATCTTTACCAGGTTTTTGTATCAGAGTAATATTGACCTCATAAAATGATTTGGGAAGTATTGCCTCCTCTTTGATTTTTTTGATAAAGTTTGAGGAGAATAGGTATTAAATCTTCCTTGAATGTTTTGTAGAATTCGCTGGTGAATCCATCTGGTCCTGGACTTTTACTTTGGATCAGTATTTACTGATCCATTCCTTCTAGGTTATTAAATTTGATATCATCATATGCTTTTTCATAATTATTCTTGTATGGTCCTTTGAATTTCTGTGGTGTCTCTCCTAATTTCCTCTTTCATCCCTAAATTTGTTCATTTGTGTTCCTTCTCTTTTTTCTTTAGTGAGTCTAGCCAGGGGTTTGTCAATTTTATTAACCTTCTCAAAAAACCAGCTCTTTGTTGTATTTATTTTTTTCTATTGTGTTTTTGTTTTCAATTTCATTTATTTCTGTTCTAATTTTGATGATTTCTTTCCTTCTGCTGACTTTAGGCTTCATTTGTTCTTTTTTTCTAGTTTTTTAAAATGAAGCATTAGGTCATTTATTGGTGCTCATTCTTGTTTTTGGAGAAAAGCCTGTAATGATATGAACTTTCCTCTTATGACCACTTTTTTCATGTTCCACAAGTTTTGATATGTTTTACTGTCATTATCATTCATTATTATACATCTCTTGATCTCACTTTTTATTTCTTTTCTGACCCAGTTATTCTTCAGTAGTATGTTGTTTAATCTCCATGTATTTATGGTTCTTCCTGATTTCTTTTTGCAATTGATCTCTAGTTTCAAAGCATTAAGATCAGAGAATATGGTTGGTATGATTTCAACCCTTTTACATTTGTTGAGGCTTTCTCTGTGCAGGATGATCTATTTTGAAGACAGAAGTTTGGATGTGGAGTGCAGATAAAGGATGAGACAAAGATGACTCCACAGTTTGGGGCCTTAGAAATAGAAAGAACAGAATTGCCATCAAATGACACTGGGGAGACTGTGAGTAGAGGAAGTTGGCAAGCAGATAAAAATGTCAATGGGAGAGCTTACATGTGAGATCTTCCTTAGATATCTAACTGAAAATCTTAAGCAGAAGCAGAATATTCATGTTTGGAATTCAGAGGAAAAGGTCTGAAATGGACCTACAAATGTGGGAGTCACCACCAATAGATGTTTTTTAGTCCCGAGACTAGATGCAACCACCAGGAGATATGTGTATACATAGGAGAAGAGGTTCAAGGTCACAACCCTGGAGTGCCCCATAGTTCAAGGTTTGGGGAAGTCAGGGAAAGAGCCCAAGAAGCAGTCAGTGGATTAGAACACAAAAGCATGAAAAAATGTTTTCCTGAGAGCAAAGAATACAGTGTTTCGTGGAAGGTGCTATCATCTATGTCAACTGCAGGAAGGTGAGAACTGATAATTGGCCAATGGATTTTCCAAAGTAGAGGTCCATGTTGACTTTTACAAGAGCTGGAGTTAAGGAAGTTTGATCAGGCAATGCAAAAATAGGAATCAGAGGCAGTCTAGATATCTCTTTGAAAGAATTCTGTTGTGAAGAAGAGAGGAGATTTATGGTGGTAAAAAAGAATGATGAGAATATCTTGGAGAAAAAGCCAGTGCATACTTTCAGGAATGACCTAACAGAGAGAGGGAGAAGGGGGTGCTGGCATGAAAGTCCTCAGTGAGTCACAGAGGACAGGGTAAAGTGCACAAGTATGTTTAGAGAGGGGTGTGGGTAGTTCATTCATCATAAGAGGCAGGGAGATATTTCTGTCGTTTTTGTTCCTTTCATTTGTCTCAACAAAATGTGAAGTGGGGTCATCTACATATGAGTAAAAAGACAAAAAAGAGATTATGGAAATTTATTGTCACATTTTAATTAATTAATGGATTGACTTTTCTTTCTCAAATTGCATCATATGGAGAAAGAAGGCAGGATTAGGAGGAGAGGAGAGTAAAGAGCCCTGAGCATACTGAAAATCCAAGAAAACCCCAAATAAGATTCTGGCCAACCCTGAGGAGATCCAACTGACATTTTCTGATCTCATAAAGGTAAATTGGGATAAGAGACATTTTTTTTTATTAAATGTACTTTTTATTCTATGGGAAAGGAAGGCCACAGTGCATTTCATGTGATTCAGGTCGTAGACCTCACTTGAGGAAAAACAAAACTAAGAAAATAGAAAAGCTGGTGCATGTCCTTAAAAAAGAAAATGTTCCTCAGGAGACAGCAAGGTTGAGCTAATTATGCACATACTAGAAATCATTAATTGGCTTCAGTTTGAGGTCTATTTTCAAACAGAATATTCCAGTAGAATGGCGCATTCCGAGAAGAGGTTCTGACACATTTGACATATTCCCAGCATTCTTGGCATAGTCCTAAAAGACTACATTTAGATTAATGCATTTAGCTGTGAAAAAAAAATGAATGGAATCATCCAAGAAATAACACACTCTCATTTTATTGAAATTAATAATAAACTATAATCACATAAAGATGATGGACTTTCATCAGGGAAGAAAGGGGTACTTATAACAACTTTAACAAAATAATCATGATGTGAATGTCTGCCTACATTTTATAGCACCTGATAAATGAATTTTTAAAAATAAATAAATTTAATATCTGCTTTAATTCTATAAATAACTGTGTGAGACACCTGTATTTAAAAATAAATAAATAAATGACAAACTGGGAGTAGCATCAAAGGAAGTCTCTAGTCACATGCTGGAACAGAAGAGGAATTCTCAAGGGAATCACATACACCAGGAGTTTACGAATCTTGACATGGAAATCAATGTTGCTAGCCTTTTGAGAACACTAAATGACAGGACAGGCTAAATCAGTCTGTTAAATTGATCTAAAACAAACCATTCGTTGCATAGTTTTTACTTAATGTGATTTCCCACAGTTTCTGGTATCCTTTACACAGAGAACAAAATAAATAAAAATGTCACTTTTTTCTGCAGGGACTCCATCAACTGGATCTAGAGTGGGCCCTTTGACAAATGGCATTCTGCACAACAAATTCTTGCAACCTTGTGACTTTCCCCTGTTTCTTTCCCCTTGTAGCACCAGTATTGAGTGTCATTTCCTATAATAGATCTCAATTTATGAAACAATTCTAACAACAAAAATCCAGTAAAGACATTCATTAAGAGCCGACACCATAAAATACCATAAATAACTAGAGGAAATGGCCTCATGGATCAGTTTCTATATCGCTAAAACCTCTGCAAAGCATCCAGTTGAGTAAAACTAAAGCCACCTATCCAATAAAAGATCAATGATTAGACTTATTGCAGGTGTGTGTGTTTGTGTATGTGTGTGAGTGTGAGTGTGAAAGTGTATATGAAGAAAGGAGGGAAAGAGAGAATAGAGGCAGGGAAAATGAGAGAGAGATAGAAAGGGAGGGAGGGAGATTGAGATTGATTGTGTAAGTAATGGAGGGGAATTACATAGATGAAGAAATAACCAGGATACAAGGTAGCTCCATAATTTGGGCAGATACTTTCTACATCTACATTAATTCTTCCTATTGCTTTTTCAAAACTTAATACTATTTCTTTCATATTCACAATTTTTATGATAAAAAATGCTAGCTAATTATAAATGACTTATAAAATAAAATAAACAAAAGTATACGGAGAAAAACAAAAACCACTTTGAGCCTCATCACCCAAGATTAGCACTATTGGTATATTAAGGATTCTTTTTAAAACTACTTATTAAGCACATATATGTATTTTTCAGCCAAAAAAATATTGTGCAGAATGTATCATTAATATTGTACTTTGCTTACATAACATTATGCCATGAGCAATTTTTATTTTATTAAATATTCTTAAGAGATTTGTTTTATAAAGATTACACATGATTTCATGTTAAGATTACTTTAAGTAATCTTATTGTCAGATTCTGTAAGATATTTCTAATTTTTTACTATTGTAAATATAATACGCAAATAAACAACTTATACCTTATTCTTTATACCAATATCTGAGCATATTTTCTTTCTTGTTAAAATTTTACTAGTTTCACATATATAGTACATTGTTTAGACATCTATACAGTTTATAAAATGATCCCCCAATGCTCCTCTCTCCTCTGGATTTCCATCAAGCCAATATATTAATGCTAACTGCATTCCCTATACCATACTCCATATTCTCGTGACCATCTATCGATTACTAATTTGTACTTTTTTAATCCTTCATCCCATCCTCGCATCCCCACAACCCCTCTCCCCTCTGGCCATCAACAAATTGTCCTCTGTATTTGTGGATCTTTTTCTGATTAGTTTGTTCCTTAGGTTCTGCATATAAGTGAAATCCTATGGTATTTATCTTTCTCTGTCTGACTTATTTCACTCAGCATAATAACCCCTAGGTCTATCCACGTCATTGCACATGGTAGGATTTCATTTTTTTAATGGCTGAATAATATTCCATCATATATATATGAACCATAACTTCTTTATCTAATTGTCTGTTGATAGGCATTTAGGTTTCTTCCATATCTTGGCTATTGTAAAATATACAGCCATGAACATAGGGGTGCATAGATCTTTACAAATTATTATTTTAGTTTTCTTTGGATAAATACCCAGAAGTGCAATTGCTGAATCAAAAGATATATCCATTTTTAAATTTTTGAGAAACCTCCAGGCTGTTTTCCATAGCGGCTGTACCAATTTGCAATCCCACCAATAGTGTGTGAGTTCCTTTTTCTCCATACTGACACCAACACTTGTTATTCTTTGGTTTATTGGTGATAGCCAATCTGATAGGTGATATCTTATTGTGGTTTTAATTTGCATTTCTCTGATGATTAGTGACCTTGAGCATCTTTTGATATGTCTATTGGCCATCTATCTGTATTTCCTCTTTGGAGAAGTATCTATTCAGGTCTACTACCCATTTTTTTAATTGGATTGTTTATTTTTTGTTGTTGAGTTGTATAAGTTCTTTATATATTTTGGATATTAACCTCTTATCAGATGTATCATAAGCAAATATCTTCTCCCATTCAGTTGGTTGTCTTTTTGTTTTATTAACGGTATTCTTTGCTGTACAAAATTTTTTTAGTTTGATGTAGTCCCATTTGTTTATGTTTTCTTTTGTTTCCCTTGCATGAGGAGATATAGCCAAAAATAAATTACTGTTAACAATATCACAATTTACTGCCTATGCTTTCTTTTAGAATTTTTATGGTTTTGAGTCTTTAAGCCATTTTGAGTCTATTCTTGTTTACAGTGTAGGAAGGTGGTCCAGTTTCTTTCTTTCTTTCTTTTTTCTTTTTTTGCATGTATCTGTCCAGTTGCCTCCTTTGACTTATATTAAGTGAGTGTATAGGCGTGTATTTACTTCAAGACTCTCTATTCTGTTCCATTGATCAATGTATCTGTTTTTATGCCTGTACCAGGCTGTTTTGATTATTGTATTCTTGTAGTATAGTTTGATATGAGGTAGTGTGATACCTCCAACTTTGTTCTTCTTTCTCAAGCTTGCTATAGCTATTCAGGGTCTATTGTGGTTTCATAAACATTTTAGGATTATCTGTTGTATTTCTGAGAGAAATGGCACTGGCATTTTGACAGGGATTGCACTGAATCTGTAGATTGCTGTGGGCAGTATGGACATTTTAAAGATGTTGATTCTTCCTACCCATGAGCACAGTATATGCTTCCATTTATTTGTATCTTCTTTAATTTATTTTTTCAATGACTTAAAATTTTCTGAGAACAGGTCTTCTACCTCCATGGTTAATTTGATTCCAGGTATTTTATTGTTTTCAATGCAATCCTAAATGGGATTGTTTTATTAATTTCTCTTTCTGAAAATTCATCATTGGTGTATAAATGTGCCGCTGACTTCTGAACAGTAATTTTGTAACCTGTTACTTTATTGAATTAAATGATCAGTTCTAACAGTTTTTGGGTAGAACATTTAAGGTTCTCTATGTATAGTATCATGTCATTGGCAAATAGCAAGAGTTTTACTTCTTCCTTTCCAGTTCGGATACCTTTTATTTCTCTTTGTTGTCTTATTGCTGTGGCTAAGACTTGCAATACAATGATGAAGAGGAGTGGTGAAAGTGGTCACCCTTGTTTGTTCCTGATCTTAAGGAAAACCCTTTAACCTTTCCCCCACTGAGTGTGATGTTAGCTGTAGGTCTGTCATGTATGGTCTTTGTCATGTTGAGATATGTTCCTCCTGTTCCCACTTTGATGAGAGTTTTTATCATGATTTTGTTGAATGCTTTTTCTGCATCTATTGATATGATCATATGGTATTCATCTTTCCATTTGTTAAAAATGTGGTGTATTACATTGATTGATTTCTTGATGTTGTACCAATTTTGTAGCCCTGAAATAAATTCAACTTGATCATGGTGTATAATTTTTTAAATATATTGATTAATTCATTTTGCTAATATTTTATTGAGGATTTTTGCATCAGTATTCATAAGAGATATCGACCTATAGTTTTTTGTTTTTTTTGTTCTGTTTGTTTTTTTTGTTTTTTGTTTTTTGTTTTTGTAATGCCTTTGTTCGGTTTTGAAATCAAGGAAATGGTGGCCTCATAAAAGGAGTTAGGGAGTCTTCCCTATTCTTGAATTTTTTGGAATAGTTTGAGAAGCACAGGTGTGAATTCTTTGAATGTTTGGTAAAATTAGCCTATGAAGCCATCTGGTCCAGGACTTTAGTTTTGGGGGAAGTTTTCAATTACTGATTCTATTTCATTGGTGGCTTAGATTTTCTGTTTCTTCTTGACTCAGTCTTGGGAGATTGTATGTTTCTAGGAATGTGTCCATTTCTTCCAGATTATCCAATTTTTTGACATATAATTGCTCATAGTATTTTCTTATGATCCTTGTATTTCTGTAGAGTATGTACTTACTTCTCCTCTTTCATTTCTGATTTTATTTATTTGAGTCCTCTCTCTTTATTTCTTGATGAATCTGGTCAAGGGTCTATCAGTTTTTTTTATCCTTTCAAAGAACCAGCTCTTGGATTAATTATCTTTTGTATTGTTTTTCTAGACTCTATTTCATTTATTTCAGCTCTGATTTTTATTATTTCCTTCCTTCTGTTCATTTTTGGCTTTGTTTGCTGTTCTTTTTTTAGTTCTTTTAAATGTAATGTGAGATTGTTTATTTGAGCTTTTTCTTGTTTTTTTTTTTTTTTTTTTTTGAGGTAGGCCTGTATTGCTATGAATTTCCCTCTTAAGACTGCTTTTGCTTTGTCCCATGTTTGGTGTCAGTATTTTCATTTTTTTGCCTTGGGTATCTTTTGATATCTTCCTTGATCTCATTGTTAACCTATTCACTGTTCAGTAGCATGTTATTTAGCCTTCATGTGTTGTGTATTTCCCAGTTTTTTTTTTCTCATAGCTGATTTATAGTTTCATACCTTGTTATCAGAGAAGATGATTGATATGATTTCAATCTTCTTAAATTAATTGAGACTTGTTTTAATTCTAACATGTGGTCTCTCCTGCAAAATGTTCCATGTGTACTTGAGAAGAATATATATTTTGCTGCTTTGGGGTAAAATGTGCTAAAAATATCTATTAAATCCATCCGGTCTAGTGTGTCTTTTATGCCCATTATTTCTTTGTTGAATTCTTTTCCTGGGAGATCTGTCCATTGGTGTCAATGGGGTATTAAAGTCTCCTACTATGAATGTATTACTATTGGTCACTTCTTTTATATCAGTCAATAATTGCTTTATGTATGTAGGAGCTCCTATGTTCGGTGCGTATATGTTTACTAGGGTTATGTCTTCTTCATTTATCGATCCCTTTATCATTATGTTTTAAAGTCCATTTTATCAAAGAATCACTACCTCGGCTTTTCCATTTGTGTAAAATATCATTCTCCATCTCTTTACTTTCAGTCTGTGTCATTTGATCTGAAGTGAGTCTCTTGTAGACAGCATTTACATGAGTCTTGTTTTCTTATCCATTTGGCTGTCCTATGTCTTTCGATTGGAGCATTTAATCTTACTACATTTAAAGTGATTATCGATAGGTACATAGTTACTGCCATTTTGTTATTCACATTTTTTCTATTTTCTTTTTTACCTCTTCTTCATTTTTTTTTAATAGAAGTCCCTTTAACATTTTTTGTAATACTGGCTTGTTTGTGATGCATTCCTTAAGCTTTTTCCTGTCTGGGAAGCTTTTTCCCTTACCTTCCATTTTAATTGAAAGTCTTGCAAGGTAGCATACTTGTGTTTGTATATTTTGTTTTTCAAAGCTTTGAATATTTTGTGCCAGTCCCTTCTGGCCTGCAAAGTTTCCATGGAAAAATCAGCAGATATTCTTATGGGGATACCCTTATAAGTAATTAGCTGACTCTTGCTGCTTGTAAGATCCTCTCTTTGTCTTTGACCTTTGGCATTTTAATTGTGATGTGTCTTGGTGTGGGTCTGAATTCCTCTTGTTTGGGACTCTTCATGCTACCTGAACTTATATGTGTAATTCCTTTGCCAGGTTAGGGAAGTTTTCTGTCATTATTTCTTCACATAGATTCTCAATCCCTTGTGCTCTCTCTTCTCGTTAGGGTACTTCTATGATCTGGATATTGTTACACTTCATGTTGTCCCAGAGGTATCTTAAACTACCCTCATTTTATTAAATTCTGTTTTCTTTCTGTAATTCTCATTGGGTGTATTCTGCTACCTTGTCTTCCAATTAACTAATTCAGTCTTCTGCTTCATCTAATCTACTGTCAAATCCTTCTAGTGTATTTTTCTTTTCAGTTATTGTAGTCTTCATTTCTGTCTGGTTCTTTTTTATAGTTTCTATGTCCTTTTTTATGCTTACTATCTCTCTGTTGTAATTCTCATTGTGTTCATACATTCTCACCCTAAGTTCCTAGAGCATCTTATAACCATTATTTTGAACTCTGTTTCTGGTATGTTGCTTACCTCCATTTCATTTAGCTTACTTTCTGGAGTTTTCTCCTGTCATTTCATTTATGGCGTTTCTTTGTATTCTCATTTTATTGGACTCTCTGTGTTCATTTCTATGTGTCAGGAGTATTTGTTTCATCTCTCAGTCTTGACCAGTTGGCCTAAAGTAGAAGGCATCCTGTGTGGCCCAGTGACAACTCTTCCTGATCTCTTATGCCTGATCGTGATCTCTGTGTGGGTTGTGCGTGATCTTCTGTTGTTGCCTATTGTTAGTACATCAGTGGATGGGATTAACACTCGAGCTGGCTAATTATGGGAACTGGCTGCACCCACAGGGTAAGAGTTGTTGTGTGGGAACTGACCCCACTGAGTGGGATTTGCCCTAGCAGCCTTATGTACTTGTTGAAAAATATCCTCTGTGTATACCACTTATGAGGTTAGTCAAAATTGCTTTGCTGTGGTCAGAAGCATTAATATTGTGGCCCCTTGGGAGTGGCTCCCTAGTAGGCCAAGGTCAGACATTGTTTTTGATTGCTCAGGGCTACCCTGTGGGAACTACAAAGCGACCTACAGATGGTTGTTGCCTCCGCTGGATCTATAGGTAAGTGGAAGAGACAAAGCTGTAGGCAGTAATCTGATTATCCCCTGTGCCTGACTTAGGGCAGTTCAGCAGAGGGACCAGTGCTCCTCCAGGTCTGACGCTGTCTGTCAGTTGCCTGCAAGTCTCTGAAACTGGAAGAGCGTCTGGGTCATATGCATGTTGGATGGCGCAGGGACCCTGAGAGTCTCCTGGGTTTATTGAGCAAAATTTTCCCTACCTCTGCAATGTCAGTTTATATGCCAGCACTCTCTCTCTCTGGCTCCCTGTACAAGTTTCCAATCATAGCAAGGTCAGCTACTGCCCACCTTGAGCCTCAATGTGCCACCCCAGGGTAGGGGCAGCTGCCTATCAACGTGTGGCAGACACTTTGAATCTCTGGGGCAGGAGCTCAGAGATTCAAGGGCTGGCAGACCAATAGCCTCAGTTTTCTGCAATTTCTGTGTCTGCATGTTTCTGCAGCGGTCGCAGATCACATGGAGACAAGCTGCTATCCCCCAGGTCCCTGTAGTCCCCTCAAGAGATATTGCAGCTTGTACAAGCAGCAGTGGTCTGCTCACAACTGTTTCCCCCGAAATATCCTCACTGCACTAGCCAAGGTCTGTTACCTGCATGTAGAATTCACAACCACAGACCCAAGCAAGGCAGGGGAGGCTGCCTGTCAATGGGCTGTAGGCACTTTGTAGCTTTGGTGAAGCACGAATTCAGGGAGACAAGGGTTGTCAGGCCATTACAGCCTCAGTTTTGTTGCAGCTACTATGCCCAGGCATTCCTGCTGTAGTCACAGATCACAGTGAGACCAGCTGCTGTCTGGGGCGGTCCCACAGACCCCTACACTCCCCGGACATAGTATTGCAACTCTTGCAGGCAGCAGAAGTCTGCCTGACACTGATTTCCAAACAGTGTCTGCCCTGTGCTAGCCAAAATTTGTTGCCTGTATGGATTGGGAGATCCTTGGGGGAAGGGCAGGAAGGTGGCTTTTCACTGTCACTGGGCCTCCTGGGGCAATTTGTTGGTAGGGTGGGGCAGGGTCTCAGGGCGATTCTGGCAGTTACATCAATACAGCTTCAGTCTTGCTGCAACTTGGGTAACTGTTCACGTGTTTCTGCAGAAGTCCCAGATCACAGCAAGACCAACTGCTGTCTGGGTCTGGCCCACAGATCTCTGAGATCTGCCTAAGTTCAGTTTGTAGCAGTAATCTGCCTGAAACTATCTTGAAAATGTGGGCTCACAGCACTGGCTGCTAGCTCTGAATGTTTGGCCCTGAATAGGTGCAAGGCATGGCAGCCATCCAGCAACAAAAGCCCTGAGCAATCTGTAGGTAAGGTGGAGTGGGTTGATCTCCTCAGGCCAGCACTTCCTAATGGCTCTGTGGGAGGGGTTTGGACCACCACCCATGCTCCTTCAGGGGAGCCTCTGCAGCCTCACTCACCCTCCAGGTGATCCTCCACTACCCTTGGGTATGGGTTCAGCCCAATTCATGACTTTGCCCCTCCCGCTGGCTTCAGTAGCACCTTCTTTATGTTATGACCAGCTAGACTTCAGGGGATTCTAAGAGATATGTGTTATGATCAGCTAGACTTCAGGGGGTTCTCCACATTGAATTTGGTTGTAATTTCAATGCAGACCTAAGAGGAGGCGAACGCTGCTATTACCTAGTCTGCCATCATCTGTCAGAATCCTAATATCTGAGCATTTTGTAATGTTATTCTCTAAGGACCCCCACATACTATTGATGTGTATTGCCAAAAGGCTGCTAAAGCATATGAACTCAAATCATTTACCCTTCCCTCTGTATTTTTTGAGTGCCTATCACACATCTTCAACAGGTTGAGTGGTACTGTTTTTAAAATCTTAAGTTTGATAGGAAAAATGTCAGAGCATTTTTCATTAATTTGTATTATTTTACTATGGCTAAGTATTTCTCACTGGTTTAATAAAATTTTATATGTGTGACTCACACCTATCATAGTGTCTAACACATTGTAAGTTCTCAATAAATATATATTGAATGACTGATGAAAAATGACTCATCTTTTCTATTTTTGTAATAACATTTTATTGTTTTCTTACATAAAAGTATATTTTACTACTTCTCATATATTCAGGATATCCACCTTTTTATAAATATGACAAACTTTCCAATATTTACGGGTCCTCTCATTTTGTTTGTGTTTTTTTAAAAAATTTATATAGCATTAACATTTTATATTGGCAAATATCTTCTTTTCCATTGTTATTTCATTATTTATGCTTAAATGATCTATCTCTCTCCAACTCAAAATAATATTTATCCATACTTTTCATTTTTATGATTTCACATTTTACATTTTCAAACCTGTTAGGGCCATGTAATAGCTAAAGGGGGAAATATATATCTATCTATTATATATATATATATATATCTATATATATATATAGATATATATATTGCAAAATAGTTATTTATCAGTAATATTCATTGTGTAGTATGTTTTTATTCAAAGAATTTTTTGTTCCATCACTATTATTAACAAAGTTTATATTTGGGTCAATTTCTGGTATATGTATTTCCACTTATCTTCCATTATATTACTGTAGTAATATCATATAATCTCAATAACTTTATAACATATTAATGTCAAACTGAACATCTATATGTCTTTCCACAAATTTCTTGGTTATATTGTTCCATTTATTCTTCTAGATATTTTCTGGAATTGTTTAAGAAAATACATTAAATATACATGAAATATAATACACTATAATCTATATGTAAAGCTATATTTAAATGAAGCTGACTTCAGAATTTTAGATTTGCATCCAGCCTATATATCTTAATTTGTGAAGAGTTAAAGTTATATGAAGTTCAGTGTTTTCATTCCAGCCACATGACATACTTTTTGTTATATTTCAATTTTTTTCCCTCAGTGAAATTTTATATTTTTCTTCAGAGAGTGTTTATGCCCTTCTTTTTGAAATTATTTCTAGTTACTTTATAAATAAAACTTTCTTTCCCTCATATTTTCCAACTTAATATCACTGGTTTAGATGAAATAGATTGACATCTATTATATTTTTTTTGTCTTAATGCATTAGTTAACTCTTAATATAATAATATTTCAATTGAATCACTGTAGCTTTTTAGTTCGATAATTGGACATTTGCAAATGTTATACAAATTTCTTCTAATATTCATGTTTATCTTGGTAGATCTTTAACCATTTTCCTGGTGGCTCCCAATGATCCTCACCTCCTGGTGGTCACACTATTACAAAGAGCCCTTCTACTCTGAGTCAGAGCTGGTCTTTGTGACTGATAGAATATGGCATAGTGAAAGCATGTGACTTCTATATCTGTTATAAAGACACAGCAGCTTCCACCTTGGTCTCCTAGCTCACTTGCTCTGGGGAAAGGCAGTTGCCATGCTGTGATTATAAATGTGTAACATGTTTACTATATTTCTCAACCTTGCTTTATACTTTGAGCAGGATAACTCTTTATTGTGGGGGCTATTCTCTGCATTGTGGGATTCCTGGCCTCTACAAACCAGATGTCAATAGCCATCTACCCAATTGTGAAAAACATTAAATGCATCCAGACGTTGCCAATTGTCCCCTTGAGGCAACCCATCCCAACTCCCTAGATAAGACCCACAGCTTTGTTTTCTTGGCTACATAGACCAATTGTATATTATTAGACAGCTAAGACTTCCAATAGCAGTTATAAGTACTCCAGAAACACCCCAGTGTTCTATATATTGGTTACTCCTTTTACTTGATTTATTTACAGATAAGTGATCTTACTTTTTCTATTCATTTATTTTCTTTAGCTCTCTGGGTAGTCTCTCCACACTCCTTCACTCCTATATCAAAATCATTTTCTTTATTAAAAACTGTTCCAAGTTTTAATTTTATGTAACCTTAAAATAAAGTGTTGTACTATAATATGGAAGTTCCAAGGAAAAGCAGTAGATGCTAGTGCCCAGACTGAATTTCATAGAAAGCCCCTGGAAAATGGGATTCATATTGAGATCTGAATGAACTTATTAGGTAAAGAGTATAAGAGTTTAGGCAATACCAAATTGTTATAGGGGGAAAAAAAAGAAGAATATGCAAGTGTTCTGTGGTCAGTAGAAGCATGAAACATTTCAATTGTACTGTATTTAGTACAACTAAAATATAGAATACTTCTGGAGGGGGCAGAAGCACAAATAGCAAAAAGACTGGAAAAGTAAGTAGCAGTCCCATAAAAGAATGTAATAGATGAATTCAAGAGATATATAAGAAGTAGGTTGTCAGAATTTTATTAAATATAGGATTTTGATGGTACTCAGGGTTCTGGCATGAGCAAATAGGGAGGTGGTAGAGTCATTAATAAAAAAAAAAAAAAGGACCCAGGAGAGGGCTACATTTTCAAGTGAGGATGACACATTTCAAATTTGGAGTGTCTTGGGGATGTCAAGCAGGAAAGCTTAGTGAACAGTTGGATATATGGCTATGGCTTTTAGATCCTCCACTAGAGAAACAGATTTGGGATTCATCATTATGTACTAGGGTTTAAAAACCTCAGGACTTGGTATATTGGGCCAGATAATTCTTTGTTGTGGGTGCCATCCTGTGTAATGCAGAATGTTTAGTAATATTCCCAGCCTCTATTGATTGGATGCCAGTAACAACCTCCCAAGTTATAAGAACCATATGTGTCTCCAGATATTATAAATGTCCCCTGGGTTGTGGTGGTGGTGGTGGAGGTGGGGGATGGAATCCTTCTCTGTTAAGAACCACTAGGTTAAAGATTTCATAGCTAATAAAGCAACAAATCTTTTGATCTAAATTCTGGTGGCCTGGCTCTAAACTAAAATTCTTAAACACTGAGCCTATGAGCAAGAGTCCCTTCATTTCACACTGTGCGTCTCTTTCCAACACGTCTCAATCAGTTAGGTAATTAATTCTGTTATTAGTTGTGTGTATCTATTTTCCTCACTAGGAGGTAAGCTCCCTGAGGGCAAAAACTCTGTACACGGTATGCTTAGCAGGGTGCCTTGCAATTCTTATCAAAATATCAATGGCCAACAAATATATGAAAAGATCCTCAACATTGCTAGCTATTAGGGAAATGCAAGTCAAAACCACAATAAGATACCATCTCACACCTGTTAAAATAGCTGTTATCAATAGGACAAGTAACAACAAATGTTGGAGAGGATGTGGAGAAAAAGGAACCCTCATACACTGCTGGTAGGACTGCAAATTGGTACAGCCACTATAGAAAACAGTATGGAGTTTCCTCAAAAAAACTAATAATTGATCTACCATATGATCCAGCAATCCTCCTATTGGATATTTACCCTAAAGACTTGAAAACTGATACCTGAAAAGATATTTGCACATCGATGTTCATAGCAGCATTATTCCTGGTGGCCAGTATATGGAAGCAACCAAAGTGTCTTATGATATATGAGTGTCTAAAGAAGCTGTGGTACATATATATAATGGAATATTACTCAGCCATAAGAAGAGATAAAATACTGTCATTTGTGACAACATGGATGGATCTCGAGATAATCATGCTAAGTGAAATAAGCCAGGTAAAAAAATCGAAAATCACATGATATCGCATACATGAGATATAAACCTAAAAGCAACAAATGAACAGGACAAACAAACAGAGACTCGTGGACATGGACAATACATTAGTGGTTACCAGAGGATAGGGGCAAGGGGAAGAGAGAGGTACATGGTGTAAATGCAGTTGAATATGTGGTGACAGAAAGAAATCTAACTATAGTAGGTGAACACACAATGCAACACACACACACACACACACACACACACACATATGCCTTACTGTTTAATTGTACACATGAAACTTACTCTATTTCATTAATCAATGTCATCATAAAAAATAATAAAGAAAGAAAAAGAAAAACACTCTCACAATATTCTTTACAATGCGTATTATTACTAGTATTTCCATTTACACATGAAACAACTGAATTTTAGAGAAGTAATTTGCCTCAGGTCATATAATTCAGTAGTGGTAAAACACAGATATAAACCTAAAAAATGTGAAGAAAGACCCTATAGTAGTCTTTATCCACTATGCTAGAAAACCTGGTATTTACTGACATTCAACTAGAATGCTTAACTATTCATAAATAATATTATTAAAGTTAATAATACAAACAAAATTAATTTTCATCAAGTTTGTTTGGTTTACATGACTGTGCTCTCTCTTGGATTTCCACCTCTTTTACATGAGAAGTTTGCCATTATTACAGTTATAAATCTGATGTAAACCCATGTCTCTTGCTTGGAACTCTAACCTGCTCTGCTAATATTCGCCTCCTTCCCTGGAAGACAGAAATCTGCTCAATTGCTTAGATGAGCAAGTCCTAGAGTGTGCTCAAGGAATCATGAGTTAGTAGATGATACACTAAAAAATTTAATAATCCTATATAAAAGCTGCATTTCTAAATCCCTTCATCACATATTAAACACTGAGAGATCTTGCAGCAAAGATATCAGATTAAGTTTTGTTAATCTAGTGTTTCCCAAGCTAACTTGACTACAGAACCTTTTTATCAACAACTACTAAAACTTACCTTGGTATATTAACACATATATTGTATTTATGTAAACACTTGTTTATGTCTTTTTCATTTGGGTAGACCCACGACCCTTAATACAAGAATCAGTTAAAGCTCACAAAAAGAATGAATAATGAAAAGAATGAGCAAATACCTTCCTAGTAATAATCATTGTAACACAAATGAATGGGAAAAAGAGCAGACATTTTTCCTTTTTGTTTGCTGATTTTTGTATCCATTATATTAAAATGTTTAGATGTCATATTGAAATTAACCCTTAAATAGCATAAATGAAACCAAACAAATGATTTGCAATACAAACCATTTCCTGGAGTGAGAGGTTAGATAAAAAGGAGAAGGTTCTGTTCCAGAAAATGTTGCTTTTAGTGCAGTAGTTTTTACTTAGTTAATCACTTCCTTGGTATACAATAGGCTAATTTATTAATTACTCTAGTATTTCACTGTGGTGTTATTAATCAGGGGAAATTATGTTGGTGCTCGTCTTTTACTCTACTATATTTTTTACTTGGCTCAAACTATAATTCTTCTTTTTTTGCAGTGCTCAGTAGAATTCTTATGCCACACATAGCTTTACAACCAACATATTAACTCTTCACATTTACTACTTTTGGTAGTATAACAAAACAAATAGCCAGTCACAGTTTTTTTTTCTGATGACTCAAAATATTTATGATGGCTTACCGTGGACCTACAACGTTCTGTAACTTAAAGAGCCCAGAGAAAAGAGTCTAAATCTACTTATCTAATAATAAGAGATGGTATGTAAGATAAGGAGGAGTACACTTGAAAAAATTAAAAGATGGTTCTAGAGGGGACCAAGTATTAACTTGTTTTCATTTTTATACCTCTTAATTAAATAGAGGTCAGATTTTCTTGGGAGCAGATGACATCATTTTTTTATAATATGAAAGAGAAATCTTCCTCTTTTACTTAAACTAACTACAATTCATATTTCAGTTCCCAAGTAAGTGACTCTTCCTCAGGAACACTTCCAAAATCTCAGTTTGGGTAAAGTTTCCTCCTTAAGTGTAACCATAGAATATGTTCTTTTCTTTCAGAATATCTGTATCGGCTATGACTCGAGTGATTTTTTTCCTTTACTAGACTGTAAGCTGGAAAGTTAGGTCTGGTTTTGTTCAGCAATTTGTCCCCTAACATAGCATCTGGCCCCATGTTGCCACTCAAAAAATGTTTATGAATGAATAATATATGTTCAATAGTCAATATTTGTTGAATAAGTCTTATTGCCTAAAGTTCTTAAAATGTTACTATAGTACCTGAACAACAGTCCTTCTCAATTTTTTTTTTTTATTTCAAACTCTTTTTCTCAGAAGTGAATGGGTTCAACTTGGATCACATTGGGTATACCTATTGAGCTTTCAGATGCCCTAATTCTTAAATAATATAAAGTTAGAGGTTCTAACTTTTAATTTATGTATTGATTAACTAGAGCATTGTACTTCTGCTTCTTGACATACTTTTTCATATATAACTTAATAAAGAAAAAAGGAGTAGACTACTGGATGATGTGTACAGAGATGCTATTGGGCAGACCAGTGAGTAATGGCAAAGTAATTTAATAATCCTCTTTCTACTGACACCAACAAGTCTTAGGGAACCACGGAGGAAACAAATTTGGTTAATAGTTACAGTTGGTTCTGCAGTTTTCAATTACAGGGTGGCCATTTCTCTGGTAAGACCAGTGCTGAAAGAGGAAAAGAGAGATGATAATTCAACAAAGATAAATTTCAGAGGGTCCTGGCTCCTTATACATTTCATATATGGTATTTAAAGGGAGCTGAAAAAAATACAACATAAGAGAAGGCAAAGGGGTTTTTATAAAGGTTTCTGTAGGTATGGTGTCAGTAGATTGTATATTGGCTTAATGTTTGATATGTGTGCTTTATAGTACATTCTGCCAAACTCCCTGACATAACTTTCCAGTAAGAGTGTTTTTCTAGTATGTCAGATATTTCCAACAGTGCTGGACAAGCAGAAAACTGTCACTTGGCGGTATTTCATAAAACCTAAGGGAATTCATGAAAAATTGCAAACACAAGTTCTGCAATATAGGTTTAGTGAACCATATCATATTATCTCTAACAATTACTTAAATTACATTATTTTTCATTTAAATGGTTTTTATTATTTGCCCTCGGTAGTCATTGATTCTTCACTGGAGGAAAAAAAAAAATAAAGAATATTCTGTGTTTGGTCTATTTAGATTTTAAAAAGACATAAGTATAAGACTAAATCGGAGGCTGACCCAGGAAACAGAGATATTTCTCAAACAATTGTTAATATAACCTGTGGAGATTCATTAGCAGTCAATCAAGAAGATTTTCCTGGAGAATTCCCTTTAATATGAGCTTTTGGTAGAAAGACAAGAAAATTCAAAAATCTGGATGCCATTTTAGGCTATTCAGTGGGCAACTTTAAGCAGGCTCCTTGCTTCTGTTTCTTCAGTTAGCTCTGTGCTCCTCTAAAGATTAGAAGAAATGTTAAGGGAGATAATATACATTAAAGCACTTGGAAAACTGAAAGTACTGAACAAACATCAAGCGGCATTATTAAAAAAGTAGATTCAAGCCAGGTGCAGAGCTCCCAGCAGCCATAATAAAATAGTTATATTTATTCTGACAACTTATGTTAGTAGACTTCTATGCAAACTTGTATAGAAAGTAAAGCTTATATTTTAGAAAAAAAAGAATGTGGATTTGTGCATATCTTATTGGTGTGTAAATGGAGGCTATATTATATCATCACTACAACCACCATTATCATCATCATCATCATCACCATTATCATCACTATTGATGTTGAGCATTACTATGCTAACATTCTGCTACCATTAAACTCTCAAAAACTCTAGTGCCTGCTATGTTGTTATCCTCATTTGAGAAAGGGAAGTTAGCAGCTACATGTGGTCTCCAGTGTTTCCAAATTGTGTATCAAACTGACTTGAAGATTTTATTTTTAATGCACATGTCTACATCTCACCAGAAAGCTTTTGAACCAGAGTCTCCCATGAGCTGAGGACTTTTTCCCAAGCTTTACACATGATTCTATTGAGAAAGAGGACTTGTGAAAAACTGGGATAAGTAATTTCTCTAAGGTCACATAGCTGGGATCAAAGCTGGACCCTAACCTAGGTTGGCCATTGGACTCCCATGTCAGCTCTTAATCACTTTTCTGTCTTGCCTAACTGTTAAAAACAATCTATTTAATTTAATAGGTATATTTTATTAACTTTAATTAGGTTTTTCAACATTTTACATCCACTGTCAAACTGTATTACAATATTAGTTTTCCCCTAATGACCATTTAAATGTTTATGATAAATGACTTTGTTTCCTATGATATTTTATACTAAGATCAACTGCTAATTATATGGTGTCATTTATCAATAACTGAATATAATAACAAATATTAAGATTACAAAATGCATGGGTCTGTGTTTGACTGTAGAACTCTTAACCAGTGGTCAGAAAATGTCCATTCAGTGTTGAAGGAGTCTTTCAGAAGAGGCTGTGAGATGGTATGAAAGGACATGGGCCCAGGGGCAATGGTTGAAGCCTGTGCACAGACTGGACAATGGTATAAGCTAGTGTTTTTCTACTTAAAGGCCCATATGAATTTCCTGAGAATCTTATTAAAATGTACATATTGATTTATCATTTTCCAAGTGGGCCTAACAGTCTGCATTCCTAAGTTTCAGCTGATATTAAAGTTGCTGGTTTCTGGATATAAGCAATTGTAGCCCTACAGCAGCTATAATCCACTCTCAGAGGAATGAGCACAGGCCTGGTGAGTACCAGGATACTTATTGGGGAAAAAAATTATAGAGGATTCTCAGAAGTATGCTTCTGACATGAGAAATACACATTGCCCAGCAAAGGATCTATTATCTGTTATAGAGTAGGGAAATTTATTAATTTAAGTAAAAAACAAAAAGTACACTTGAACATTGATAGAGGATTTGCAAACATATGGTTATGACAGTTGTATACATCTGAAAATAGTCTGTGTAAGTTAAATGAGTGAATACTAGGCCAACACTGGTTGAACCAGCTGAGGCAAGGAGGAGGGCACTCCTGAATGCTGATATATATTCTTGGGAGGTGAGCCAAGGATCCTGTGGCATGTGTCCCATGAAGCAGTGGGTCCAGCTCAGAGGACAGTGCTTCTTGCAATTGCTTGGTCACACTCATCCTAGGTAATAAATGGCATGGTAATCGGAAAAGCTACATAAAAATAAAATAAATGGTAATTGGAACAAAGTAACGTGTTTTGGCTAATTGCATTTTGGAGATGGACAAGTCTAGGGAGGATATAGTGGGTGGAATTGTATAAGGGACAAAAGATAAAATAACCAGAAAATGGGCTTGAGTTTAAACTAGGTAGAAGTGTAATGAACTCATAAATCCAAGAGCGTCTTAGTTATTTAAATCTGTGGCTGTTTAGTGAAAATATACTAGGTTTTGTGAATCAGACTGCTCTGCTAAGCTTTGTCAAATCAATCTGGGACTGCAAATGGATAGGGTTTGTTGTTCTATTAGATGGCTTTTCTGACTTAGCTTGGGACTGTAATAGTTGGACACATTGACAAAACCTTACAACCCACAAAGAGAATCAAACCTACATAAAGTGATCAGGAGAAAAGAAGGAAGAGAAAACTCCATAGAACCCATACAGTACAGAAGAGTCCCTGGCACTGGAGACTTCATTGCTTTCAGCATTTCCGGGGTGACATAAAACAGGCTAAAACAAGGGCTGCCTTCAGAGACCAGCAGGAGGTGAGCTAAGTGATAACAATGAAAGTCTGAAGGTCATAGCCCTCTAACCTAACAATAGCTCCTACCAATAACTGCCAAGCAGAATGTAGGCCCAAGCTGCAAGAGATTTTGATTTTTTTCAAGTGAAACTAGGATTCTGAATTTTTATATAAAATTGTCTGTTTTTAAATAAATTCATCAACAAAATAAAATCCAACCCACCTCCCAAAACAAAACAAAATACCGTCAGCCAAATAAAGTAACCTCATTAGGGAGTGTACAGGTGGTGACCTCTAAGTTATATTTTTATGCAAGTTTAGTAACAGCATGATTTTTAGAGATTGTATCCAGAGATGGGATGCAATGGCAGAGTAAGAGAACACAGGATGCCCTGGGCCCTCTCTTTTCCATCTATCCTTACCCTGTTCTCTCCCTTAGCACTTCTAGTTCCTGACATCATGTTATACAGTTATTTGTGAGCTTTATTTCTGACAAACCTCTCCTCCAACTAAAATGAGATTTCCATGAGGGCAAATTCCTGTCTGTTCACAGCTTTAACCCCAATACCTCAACTGTATCTGGTGCATAAGTAGGTGGTCAATAAATGGGTGTCAAGTAAATAATGAGTGACTAGTCCATGCCTCCAAATAAAGCATCAAAGCTAGATGAGCTCATGTCATTGAGCTCTATTGTAGGGTCTGATGTCTAATTCCTAGTAGTTCATGAGGCTTCCTTGGGCCAGAACAACCCAGGATAATCTCTATCTAAAAATTTTAATGTGAATAAAATACTCCAAATCCTACTAGTATTTTGGGGGGAAATCTACATAATAGAAAGGCAAATATACTTACTATTAGAAAGCATGTAAACAAGAGCCTTCATGAGAAAGTACAGCCAGCTAAGCAAGCAGACCCAGGACGTATATCTCCTGACACACAGTGCTGTACTGAGACTGCAAGAGGACATTAGTGTTCTTTAAGAATTCTGCTTAATGCAAACGGGCATGATGCTGGAGGTGGAGGTGGGGGGTAGAGGGCTGGAGACAAAGGTAGGGACTTCTAGTTCTTGCTGAAAAATAAAATTCTGGTCTTGAAATCCACTACTACCAACGAAAAGAGGCATTTATTTCATCTGTGGCTGTGTATAAAGCAGACAATTCTTTGCTTTAAAGAAAACACTACTCAAATAAGCAGAATTCAAAACAGCTAGCTACTCATGCATGCTTTTTGCCACTTGCTATCTGAAGAAAATATCTATGTAATGTGCATGTCATAGTTTAATCTTTGAATTTCACACAAAGGTATCCTGCCTGTCCCTGTCTCCATTTCTAGAGTTGAGTCCCAAAGGGACTAGAAATACATTTCCTTTAAGTAAGAAAAAAAATATGTTTAAAGGACAGCTAGACCTTTTATAAAAGCACTTTCTTGAAAAGAACAGAGCAGATCAGGTATTCAAAAGATACCCTCTAAAGAGCAGGCCAAGAAGTTGTTCAAGGCCACAGCCTTGCTCTGTGCTTGTGGCTCTGTTCCTGCTCAGCATGGTTAACAGAAAGTGTTGAGCCGGAATAGTCTGGTCCTCCAGGTTGCTCCATCAGGATGACACTCAGAATAATTATTGTGGAATTGCTTTTAGCTTGGAAGACTTAAGCAAGATAATAAAAGTTATAGAGCCATACACTTCCTTCATCATATAGAATTTGGAGTCAAAGAGAAGGAACTGACCAGGAACATTCTAAATTAACAAGAGGATATGCAGTCATGAGCAAAGAGAAGACGAGCAGAGCCAGGCTGAGTTCCCCTAAGCCCTGCTGTCTCTGGCTGATTTTGACTAACACATAGCCTCTCTGGGTTTCGCTTTGTATGTGAGAAGTTTTAAATCTTAATGCCCTGCCAAGTCCTACCACCTAGCACATGATCTGATACAGGGAGAAAACTATTTCTTCCATTCCCCTCCCTCTTTCCCTCCACATAAGGCAGTCAATTGATTCTAGCAAAGGACCACGTCTTAGTTCTGTCTCCCTAATCCAGATACTTCTGACCAAATACTGAAAACCCCAGAAGAACTGATCCTCTAAATTCTTTGGAGTGTGGCAGACATGGAGATGAGCTGCTCAGATGCCTTTTAAGGTCTATTAGGGTGCCTTGAGCTAAGTAGGGGTATAAGGATCTGGCTGTTCCAGCTGTTCCAGCTGTCTCTGAACAGGCAGGCCCATTAGACTGGAAGAGACTCCATCAGGCTGCAGATCATGGCACAATTCTATTTCCTCCCTTTTTCTATCACAGGCTTTATTTCTCTCTTGTACAACCAGCATCTAAGCAGAGGTGGGGGGTGGACCCTCGGAGACATAGAAATGCTAATCATTGTAACATATAAGCCCTAATGTTTGTTTGTTTTTCCAAAAAGGATCTTTGATAGGCTTCAGGAAAACCTATCATTGAGCAACATGATCCTCATCTTTGTAGCAGAAAAATCTACAGTGTAGATTTCATTTCTGTTCTCTTATTTACAAAAACATAGAAAACTTAGTTCCCATTAGTTTTATCCAGTGTTTCTCAACCAGGGGTGTATGTAAGAATCACACAGAAACTTTTTCAATATGCAATTGCCCAGGCTCCACACGTAAAACCTATACTTGGTCTGAGATGTACCACTAGTTCTGGCAGAAAATCCCCTTATTTGGGCCTCTTCCAGATATAAACATTCATACTGCTAAGGATCATTCCAGAAGTTGAGAGGAATTCAATACTAAATGGTTAGTTAAATGATCCTTAGTTCATCTCCAGTTACTTTTATAAATCTAGCTATTGATGTTGCAGACTCATTTCAGAGCATGGTGAATCTTCTTAGAAAGTATTATAGAAAGATGAAGCAAACTTTGGGATCAATATCAATTTTTGAAGATTTAAGCAAAAAAAAAGCAAAATGTATAGAGCTCTAAGATTTCCTTTATTTTGCATAGTTTGGGGCAAGAAGTTTGGCATTGATTTTTCAACGGAAACTTAGAATGAGGTAACTGTGTTCTGTTCCTTCAGGTTTCCAGTGTCATCATTGGGAAGGAAGTTGTAGTTATGCTCAAATTTCACAAACTATATACTTTGGGAGCATCATTTGGGATCCCACTCTTTTCTCTTCTGTTAATCATGGAGAATTCAGTCACATATATGTCCAGGAGAATATTTGGCTATTGCACTTCCTGGTTTACTGAATAAACTTTCTTGAAATGATCTGTATGCACGTTTAGCTTTGCTGTTAGATTGAAGGAGTCTTATTCGATGGCAAGGCTTGTATCCGAAGATATATATAAGCTGAGATTCTCTAGGACAAGGAAGCCCTAACTTTCCAAGTATACCACTCCTGAGAAGAAGAAAGGTGGGACATTTTTCTGGAATGTTAAATGCACCCAGAATGAGCTACTTGGTATTATAACGACTCTCATTATACCTTTACAGCCAGAGAAAATTTAGAAATCCCAGGGGAATGTAAACAGATGAGAGTGCTGTGCATTGGGGAAAATGTTCACTTAGCAAATGTCAAGCCTTCCCCAAATGGAGAACACCAGGGGGTGGAGTAGCTGAATGAACTTAAGGAAATCAATCCTCTGCAGACAGCATAACAAACTGGGGTACCCAATAAGAAAAAGAACATTTAAAGTTAACTATACTGTGACCACCCTGGACATTTGACAGCACATGATTAAGTGCTAATAATGCTTCTTGAATGCAACACAAACATGCTCTTTCTCCAAGTTACTCTGAATTTACCAGTTAAGAAAGCTCCTGTCTGGTTTAGTTGGAAGCAATGCCTGTGGTGGAAAAAAGACCTGATCTTGAGGGATGCTCACCATTCTGTCAGCTGATAAATGCAAGAATCTCACTGAATATCTCATGGCTTCCTTCTCCTTTCTCGCAGGACTATTTCAGGGATTAGCTGAGTACGCATGTGGATGTGCTTAGTAAATCTGCAAATAGCTATGCAGATAGCTATGTGAGCTTTTTATTGATTTTTTTTTTTTTTAAATAAAAGCCTCCCTTAAATTGTGGCTGGGTGCATATTCCCAAGGCAGCGCTAGGATCCAGTGGATAAGGATTCCAGCTCAGACAAGCAGCCTCATTTAAATCCCTGCTCCTCACACATCTGAGACTCTGAAGCAGTGGCTTAACCCTCAATAGCCCAGTTCCTCATATGTAACACAGAAACAATTACCATACCTACCACTTTGTATTGTGGTTAGTAGACAGTAAACCCATGCAGAAAAAGCATTCAACACAAATCATAATTCATATTGTCCAATAAGATGTGGGGCTGTCGCCAGAAGTTGTAAAATTGTGAAATATGAGGAGGAAAGTCTGAAGGAAACTGGGAAAAGCCCTTCCAGGGAGAGCCACCAGCTGCAAGATGTCCCTCTAATGAACTGGAAATATCCCTGGTGGCCGACATGATTCTGAGTCAGCAGGAAAAAATCTCTGCTCTAATCTCCAGGTGTATTTTTGTGATTAACTATAAGGTAATTAACCACAGCCCAGCAGAGATTGCAGCTGGCATTTTGAAAGGAACATCATAAAAACTATTTTTTTTCCAGGTATAATTTTACTTGTGACAACAGTATGTTCACACCACACAAGGAAACTTGGCATGCAAAGAACAGCATCTCAAAATGGAGCACAGTCAAATTTGGGGTGGATGCAGGTGATAAGGGAGGGGCAGGTGATGGACCTCAAATGTCAAACTTGAGCGTATTTCTGGGCTGGGCAACTGAAGTAAGCTCTGGACTGAGGTACATTTCCTTATGAGTGAAGTGAGTTTATCATGAAATGACATGGATGGCTTCTTATAATTAGAAAAACACACTGACCTTCACACTACACAGGTGCAGCAGCATAATGACCCACCACGTATATGCGCATCAATTCCTGGGGAAAGTCCAACGAAGTTAACTTAGCATGTATCCCAAGTAAACCAAATCATCAGCATTACCCACATGAAGAACTTGGTGTCCCTACCCCACCAAGATACCTGGCTTAGGCAACCAACATATATATATATAAAATTACATGAAGATCATACCCATTTTGATTAAATGGACAAAATGTAGCAAGTGACATTATTTTATGATATGAATAATTTGATTTGGATTTTAAAATTTAAGAAGAAAAGAATCATGGGCATAGAATTTTTTTTCTCAGGAAACCAGGATTTATTATGTGGTCTGTGGAAAGGGAAAGTTCTGCCCACCAAGTACCCAGCTCGAGAAAACTATCTAAAATCATCCTCAGATATATTCCTCTCATAAGACCCAGGAACCACAAAAAAATGATCTATAGTTATACTGCTGAAAATACTGCTGACTCATCTTGGTGCCTTTATCACTCAGTCATGTACTCAGAAGTCAAAGACTCAAGAGAGAACACTATCCCCTTACACAGTATAGCAGAGTATTACCCCAAATAGCAATCACTGATCACACCATCAGCACTTAAGTACAAAGAAACCATGTCAAAAATTAGGATTTGAACAGAAAGATGCCAGGCACAGGAAAATTGCTGGAGGTATTCTACCAGGGTCCTCTTAATCCACTAACTCACTCTAGTTCATGAGTTTTTATTCTAATTTTATAACCTCATCTTCTTCTGAAGTTAAAGTTGCAATGAAAGTAATCAATATGGTCTTATTCCAGAATAAAGCAGTATCTGAAGTCAGCTTTCAAAACCCCAGTGAAACCTGAAGCTTTGCTGACAAATGAGTTTGTATAAGAAATGAATTGCAAGCTTTTATTTTGGGTATATAGATTATGTTCTCATCCCTGGTTCAAGCAGATTTGAATAACCTGCTCTGTGCCCAAACCCATTTTTGCCGCTACTTGTCTTTTCAGTGGTGAGGAAATTGCCTAGTGTCCCCTCCTTGAGCCCTCTTTCCCTTTTAAGCGTCTCCCAGCTGCTGCTCCTCAGGCTGCCCAGCTCTGCTCCATTTGCAGGATCTTCCATGGTGGAGGTCCTCAGACCCTCCTATGTTTACACTAGGAACCTTCCAATAGCTTCAAATTACTGTCTTAATATTGGCAACTCCAAAATTTCTGTGACAGCTTAAAGCTCTCATCTGAAGTCCGAATGCTCACAATCCCCCAAATGCTGTGCAGAAAAAGTTTGGGATATTTAACTGCAAGTATAATCTTCTCTTCAGAAACCCAGACTCAGAATAGTTCGTTCACCCACCTGGTTTCCTTGTCAGCAACTTGGGAGTCCACCTCAACAACTTTACCTCTCCCAGCCCATTCTCTTCATCTAACCAAACACCCAATTCATTTTCCCCTACATCCTAACGGTTCCAGAATCCAATTGTTTCTTATCATTTTTACTTCCTCCATCATGGCACAAGTCTTTTTCCTACCCAATCCCAATTGACTTTAAGTAGTTTTCCCACCATACCCTTGCCCCAAATATATTCTCTACATCAGACAGAATGCTTTTTAAAAGGGAACATTTGATTATGGCACTTCCTTGCTTTAGTGGCTTCACACTGCCTTTGGGATAAAGTTTTAAACACAAATTTGAGACTTGTAAACATGCAAAATGGATTTGGCCTTGCCTTATCCCTAACCTCACTGCCTGCCTCTATCTATTCCACCAATGACACCCCAGTCACCCAGGGAGTTTTACAGTCTTCAGAGACACTCACTTCTTTCCTTGGAGACTTCAGTACGCTCTTCCCTCTGTCTGAAATGTGCTTCCCTCAGCCTTTTTTTTCTCTACAAAATTTTAGTCCTCAGTGCTCCTGTGTCTCCCAGCCAGGACAGATGCCTTTGGAACAGTAGTACCTGTACTTATTTTGGAAGTTTTGAAAATAATTTTAAACTATTTATGTAATTTATTTAATGTCTGTGTTGCAAAATCACCCAGGGTTCTCTGGTGGCTGGGCTATCATCCTCAGTACTTAGAGCCTGGTACAAGGGCATGCTCATTATATTTTATGAGAACTGGATGAATGAATGATTGAATGATCAGGGACTATCTGAGTCCATGAGGAACTCACAATCTAGACTTAGAAGATATTAAAAAAAAAAAACTTTTGTTTCACCTATCCTAAACCAAATATCGATCTAATCTATCAAATATATGTATACATATATACATATGTATACATAGACACACACGTTAAGAGGGTAAGCAACACAGGAATTAAAGATCATTCAAGTTAGATGTTATTTATTTATCATTTAGGGTGGGGGATACTGGTGTATTTCACTTTGCAGTTTATTGTAAGTTGTTTTCTTACAGATTTCTAGTTATTCAACTGCAAAACTTAATGCTGGCAAAGCAGAAGTGGAGACTTAATTAAGAAAGTAAACGAGAATTAAAAAGGATCTAGCTCTAGATCCCAAAATTTCATAAGAAGGACCTAGAAAGAACACTCTTCATTAGGAATAAGCTGGAGCCTGAGGAAATTAAGAAATGAAATGAGGGACTAAGTGACTTGTCTACATGAAGCAACCAGATAAATGCTGTAACCTCTGCTTTCAGGGTAACTAAGCTTAACAGATCCAAACAGACTCTTCATTTCTGCTATACAGGAGCCCACCAGATCCAGGTGAATAATTGGAAAGATTTTAAGTAAAGGAAATCTCAACAAAAAACGACAATTGACAGTATCTGGTGTCAACAAACTTATACCTTCTAAATAACTAGAGATTGGACAATTCTTCCTTCAAATTACAAGTGATTTATATGCAGCCATATCCACTTCTATTGTACTCAAAGTGGCGTGACCCTTGTGAAATATTCTTGGAGCCCACTGCACAGTGCAGCAAGAAAGCCAAGTGGGAAGGATGGCTCTGAAGACCTGGAGTAGAAGGTGACAGGGTCCCACTCCTTTATGGGTCTGGAGTAGAAGTGACAGGGTCCCACTCTTTATGGGTCTCTGAGTCAGCTTTTCAAATCCCTGGCATCTGCTCTAGGTCCTGTAAACTAACCTTCAATGGTGTCATCCTATGAGTCAAAGCTAAAAAACTTACATACCACATCCATGGTCCAACGCTCTGTCATTGCTATTAGATCATCTGGGTAGAAGTTACCATTATTAAAAATCGAATGAAGCAGGTAAGATATTACTCCAGGTAAAATATTGATCTTGCTCCTACCCAAATGAATCTATGGTCAAGAAACTAATACAGAAAACATAACATTGGGTGCTCAGACCACACATGATTTATCATGTGCTAAATTTTGTTTGTTTTGCTTTCCTTTTATTCATTTGGTCTGCATCTGAGAAGTGAAGGATTTTTAGGAAGAAATCACAATCATTCATGGGTGGAATGGATAAAAGAAAATATATAAAAGACAGATTTTTTAAAACTTTTTTCGTAATTACAAAAACATTGCATATTTGCTGTTTAAAAAGCCAAGCCATACAGATAATATGATGAAAATTCACTCATAATCCCATCCCTAAAGAAAGCCAGAGATTCTTGTTTGGAGTGAGCTCCTCATTTCCAAGGAATGGTTTGAGGAAAGTCTAACCAAGGTGCCACCTTCTGGGCAGCCAGGACCTAGTACGTCCCACTAGCCTATGGTTGAGCATCATGGAGAAAGAAACCCTTTGAGTTGCTTGACCTTCAAAGGAAGTTCATAATATTTTAAAATAATTAAATTTACTTAAGTGAATGTACCTGATAACCTCAGAAAACCAGTCAGCAAGCACAATCACCCTTCACAAAAGAATGCAATTGTAACTATCAATTATTTTAAATCATCCTTAGTATGAATGATTGACATTTAAGATCTATTGAGTATCAATAGGAGATGCCAAGTTGCAGAGACATTAAAGACATTAAATTTTATTTCAGTGGCCATCAGCCCTCAAGAAATGTGATACCTCCTTTTTCTCGCATGCTGAGACCCTAGCCTACCGTCTGCCATCTGATAAATATTTGTTGACTGACTGACTGACTGTAAAAGGAAAAAGGAATAACTTGTATATGTATTCCTATACATCACACCAAACCCCCTTGGAGGAACAAATTAAACTCAATTATACATATTTAAGTAAAATTTTAAAAAAATTTATTTCTTCTTAGAGACCAGAAAATTACTTTTGCTAATTTAATGAAATTATCATTGTTGAGAGATCCCAAGAACAAATTGTTTCCTTAGATTCTTCCCTCTTCTTGGTGTCATATCAGGTACTGATCAGCTGATAACCATGGGGCTAGTATGCTAAAACAAATGACAGTCTGTTTTTAACTGTGTGACCATGAAGTCTTGATCAACACTATTTGGGGTCTGACTGGTTTTGTTTCATTCCAACCTCATTTCTTTCTGTCATTGTCATGATCCCACTTAAATTTTCAGGAGATATAAGATTTACTACTACATAACCTTAAGTGTATTATTATATTGAATTCCTTTTCCTGAGAAGGTCTTTTCATGAGTCAATACCTAATAACATTATTTCCTGTCATTAATGACTTACAACGCCTTTCAAATTCTTAGGTTCCTCTATTTTTCTAGGTTGGTTATCTTAAAAAAAAAAAAGGCATGACGGAGGGCTTGACAAATAGGCCAAGCTTTAACTGAAGAACATGGACTTGGTTGGATAGCCAGTGAGCTACTAATTTTTTAATACTCATTTTATTAATATATTTTTTTATTTTCATTTATTCACATATTTCTCCATTACCCAGCATATTCATGACTGAGTGTTTACTAATAATAATACACAGAAGGAAAATGAAGGTGGCTTGACTTTAAACTTTAAAGTCCCCAAACTTTACATTTGCTATTTTCTTTCAAACCTGATGGATTCATGCTGGTTCTAAGGAAGGCTTGTTCCAAAGATGGCTAGTTTTCTCCTCAGAGAGGCAGTTTCAATTCCACTACCAAGTAGCATAAATATGTGAGTGCAGCTTCCTCCTCCAGCACCTTGTTCTTCCAACACCCCAGTTCTGAGCAGCAGAGGGACAAAGCCAGGAGGAGAAGTGAAGCTAAGTCCAGCAGCTAAAATGTGAGGATGGGTGGGGCAGCACCCATCCAGCCTTCCTTCCAGGTTAGTGTTCAAGTTCATGAGCTGAGTCCCCACACTACCACTTCCATCCCTCTCAGTGCTATGATTTACCACTGCTAAGAAATGGGGCAGACCCCTTTTTCTCCATCTTTCAGATTCCATCCACAGAACATCTGTGATGGGGAAAACACTCATAGTAGAGATTCCATACTTGACTGACTACACAATGAAGCTGTCTTCTAAGAATAATAGTTGATCCTGGGACATTTTCATTAAAAGAAGATTTCAGTGACAGACTAGCAAAACTTTTTCCTTGTACGATAAGCAATATGTTAGGGCAGAATTATGCAAAGCATATGGGCTTAACACTGCCCTCAGCAACTAGGGCTCACTTTCACTGGTTTCAATAGTTCAATTAACTTACCTACCACAAACATGAGAGTAGACTTTGTCCTGTTCAGTGTGTTTTCATGCTCCAAGTGTGACAAGAAAGAAAAATAAGGCTGGTAGACTGCATTTCTGCCTCTATTTTCAAAATCTTCACCACCTGTCTTTGAAGGGTAAATTTTGCTTATCTTTAGGGAAACAGAGGTACCATATATCAAAGCAGGCTCAAAGTCATTCAATAGTTATCAACAGTTTACCATATGCCTGGCATCATTTTAGCATTTGAAAGTAAAGTGGAAAAAACTAATACCTTTTTTATATATTTCCTATGTACTAAGCACCATTCTAAGGGCTTAATTCTTACATAACTCCGCAAAGCAATTGCTATTCTTGTCTACATTTACAGATGAGGAACTTGAGCCATAGAAAGGTTATATAACTTGCTCAATGTCAAGAGTAGAGCCAGGATTCAGACCCAGGCACTGGAGCTCCAGCGTACAGACAGTTCGAGTCCCTGCCCTAACAGAAACCAATAATCAATATATTTGTTAACATACTAAACAGATAACACGCTGAACAGATAAACTGAACAACAAACATGATTTAGATCACTGGATTCAAGAGCTGAGGTAGGCTTCAGGAAGTTCCTGTTCAGTGATTTAAAATATATCCTGGTCAGAAATACCTTTAAGACACTGAGAGGAAGTAATGTGCTTCTTCCCACAGTCTCCAGGGGCTTAGCTTCCTCTCAGGTAAACAGACCCACTTTCTCTCTCTCTTTTTTTTTTTTTTTAGTTTCAACTTTACAGTCTAATCTTTCTGAAATTTATCCTTGTGTATAAGTAATTATATTTATTACCTATTTTATTTTAGGTTTTTGCCCCCCACAAATAATTTTCCAAAGTATTAATTGTTAAGCCATCACTTAATATATTAGAACACTAATTTTTTTATAAATGCATATGTATTTAGTATCATCAATCTCATTATTATTCTTGGTATTTTATACTGACACAAAGTTTTCATGTTTGCGTATGCTCCTGTGTTTATAGTTAGACATATAAACTTATTTACTATGTGTTTAATAATATATATTACATTGGGTTAAGCACAAGTACTACTTTTACTAATTTTTGAAATAAATTCTGAAAAATCTAGTTAAGCTTGCATTTTATTCTGTCTATAATCTGGAAAGCCAAGTTGCTATGAAACCAGGGGGACACGTGGAAATTGTTTATGAAAGCATTATAGTTATTACAAGGCATTTAAAAGAGTGGGAGGCAGGGGAGTCCAGCCACACCCACACAGAAGACTCCCTGACAAGGATGCCAGGGAACCCAATACTTAAACATAATTGGCCCATTCGAGAACATAAAAAATCCCATAGCTATTGTTAGTGAATTAAACTAAACTAACAAATGAATATGGGAAGGTTTTTAAACATTGTTACCTCATCTAGAAATATTATATGTTTTCTCTACTTATTAAATTCATGTTTTAGTTTTTTAAATTAATATTCTTAAAAATTTGTTTTATTTTTCAATTATTGTTGATATTCAATATTGTATTCATTTCAAGTGTACAGCATTGTGGTTAGACATTTATTTAACTTACAAAGTTATCACATTTAAGTCTAGTACCCCTCCTGACACCATACATAGTTATTACAATATTATTGACTATATTTCCTATGCGATACTTTACTTACCTGTGACTATTTTGTAAACTGCCAATCTGTACTTCTTAATTCATTCCCCAGCGCATCCAGAACCCCTTTCCATCTAGCAACCTTCAATTTGTTTCTCTTATCTATGAATTTGTTATGGTTTTGTTTGTTTACTTTAACTATTAGATTCTGCATATAAGTGAAATCATGTTATTTATCTTTGTCTGACTTATTCATTTAGTATAATACCTTCTAGATCCATCCATATTGTCACAATAGTGAGATTGCATTTTTCTTATGGCCAAGTGATGCTCCGTTGTATGTATGTTCCACTTCTTTATCCAATCATATATTGATGGACACTTAAGTTGCTTCCATATCTTACCTATTGTAAATAATGTTACAATGAACATAGGTATGCAAATATCTTTTTCAAATTAGTACTTTGAATTTTTTCCAATAAGTATCCAAAAGTAGAATTGCAGAGTCATATGGGAGTTCAAATTTTTAATGTTTTGAGGAAACTTCATATTGTTTTCCATAGTCACTGCACTAATTGCAGTTCCATCAATAGTGCACAAGAGCTTTTTTTTTCTCCTCATCCTTGCCAACACTTGTTTTTTTGATTTATTGATGATAGCTATTCTGATAGGTGTGAGGTGACATCTCATTGTGGTTTTAATTTGCATTTCTCTGATGATTAGTACTGTTGAGCATCTTTTCGTATGTCTATAGGCCATCTGTATATCCTCTTTGGAGAAATGTCTATTCAGGTCCTCTGCCTATTTTTTAAGTCAAATTTTTTTTTTTTTGGTGTTAAGTTGTTTGAGTTCCATATGCATTTTATATATTAACCTTATATCAAATGTATCTTTGGCAAATATCTTCTCCTATTCACTAGGTTTCCTTTTTGTTTTGTTTATGGTTTCCTTTGCTGTGCAAAAATTCTTTGGTTTGTTATAGCACCATTTGTTTATTTTTTCTTTTGTTTCTCTTGCCTGAGCAGACATATCCAGAAAGATATTACTAAGATTTACTGCCTATGTTTTCTTCTAAGAGTCTTATAATTTTTGGTCTTAAGTTTAAGTCTTTATCTGTTTGTGTTTATTCTTCTATACTATAATAAGAATGTGGTCTAGTTTCATTTCCTTGCATGTATCTGTCAAATTTTTTTCAACACCATTTATTGAAGAAACTCTTTACCTCATTGTAAATTATTGCCTACTTTGTCATAGATTTATTGGCCATATAAGTGCAAGTTTATTTCTGGATTCTCTAATCTGTATCATTGATCTATATATCTGTTTTTATGCCTGTAGCATGTTGTTTTGATTACTGTAGCTTTGTATAGTTTGATATCAGATATGTGATACCTCCAACTTTGCTCTTCTTTCTCAAGATTCCTATCGCTATTCAGGGTCTATTGTGGTTTCATATACATTTTAGGATTATCTATTGTAGTTCTGTGAGAAATGGCACTGGCATTTTAACAGGGATTGCACTGAATCTGTAGATTGCTATGGGCAGTATGGACATTTTAAAGATGTTGATTCTTCCTACCCATGAGCACAGTATATGCTTCCATTTATTTTGTATCTTCTTTAATTTATTTTTTCAATGACTTAAAATTTTCTGAGAACAGGTCTTCTACCTCCATGGTTAATTTGATTCCAGGTATTTTATTGTTTTCAATGCAATCCTAAATGGGATTGTTTTATTAATTTCTCTTTCTGAAAATTCATCATTGGTGTATAAATGTGCCACTGACTTCTGAACAGTAATTTTGTAACCTGTTACTTTATTGAATTAAATGATCAGTTCTAACAGTTTTTGGGTGGAACATTAAGATTCTCTATGTATAGTATCATGTCATTGGCAAATAGCAAGAGTTTTACTTCTTCCTTCCAGTTCGGATACCTTTTATTTCTCTTTGTTGTCTTATTGCTGTGGCTAAGACTTGCAATACAATGATGAAGAGGAGTGGTGAAAGTGGTCACCCTTGTTTGTTCCTGATCTTAAGGAAAACCCTTTAACCTTTCCCCATTGAGTGTGACGTTAGCTGTAGGTTTGTCATGTATGTCTTTATTATGTTGAGATATGTTCTCCCTGCTCCATTTTGCTGAGAGTTTTGTCATGAATGGATGCTGGATTTTGTCGAATACTTTTTCTGCATCTATTGATATGATCATATGGTTTCTTATCTTTCAATTTGTTAATGTGGTGTATCACATTAATTGATTTGTGGATACTGTACCAAACTTACATCCCAGGAATAAATCCAACTTCATCATGGAGTATAACATTTTTAACGTACTGCTGAATTCCTTTAAATAATATTTTGTTGAAGATTTTTGTGTTAACATTCGTAAGAGATATCAGCCTATAATTTTCTTTTTGTAATGTCTTTGTCTGGTTTTGGAATGAAGGTAATGGTGCCCTTATAAAAAGAGTTAGGGAGCCTTCCCTTTTCTTGAGTTTTTTGGAATACTTTGAGAAGAATAGGTGTTTATTCTTTTTATGTTTAGTCAAATTCACCTATGAAGCCATCTGCTCCAGGACTTGTTTTGGGAGAGTTTTTGATTCCTGATTCGATTTCACTGGTAGTAAGTAATTGGTCGGTTCAGATTTTCTGTTTCTTCTCGACTCAGTTTTGGGAGATTGTATGTTCTAGGAATCTATCCATTTCTTCCAGATTGTCCAATTTATTGGCTCAAATTTGCTTGTACTATTTTCTTATGATCTAATATGTTTCTGTCCAGTCCCTAGTTATTTTTCCTTTTTTTCATTTCTGATTTTATTTATTTGAGTCCTCTCTTTATTTTACTTAATGAGTCTGTTTAAGGGCTTGTCAATTTTGTTTATCTTTTCAAAAAACCAGCTCTTGTTTTCATTAATCTTTTGTATTTTTTCTAGACTCTATTTTGTTTACTTCCACTCTGATCTTTATTATTTTCTCCCTTCTATTTATTTTTTGGTTTTGTTTGCTGTTCTTTTCTAGTTCTCTTAAGTGTAAGTCTAGTTTGTTTATTTGAGCTTTTTCATGTTTCTTGAGGAAGGCCTGTGTTGCTATGAATTTCCCTCTCAGGTTTGCTTTCACTGTCCCTAGGCATTTTTTGACTTCTTTTTTTGATCTCATTGTTAATGCAGTCATTGTTTAGTAGCATGGTATTTAGCCTCTATGAATTTGCACATTTTCCAGTTTTTTCTTGTAGTTGATTTCTAATTTCATATCTCTGTGATCAGAGATTATTGATGTGATTTCAGTTTTCTTAAATTTATTGAGACTTGTTTTGTGTCCTAACATGTGGTATCTCCTGGAAAATGTTCCATGTGTACTTGAAAAGAATGTATATTTTGCTGCTTTGGGACAAAATACTCTAAAAATATCTATTGAATCTATTTGGTCTAGTGTTTCTTTTTATGCCCAGTATTTCTTTGTTGATTCTTTGCCTGGAATATCTCTTCAGAGATATCCTACTATAAGGATAGTAATATCCTACTATAAGGATATTACTATTGATCTCTCCTTTTAGTGGGTTAATAATTGTTTTATGTATGTAGGTGCACCTATGTTGGGTGCATTTATGTGTACTAGGGCTATATCCTCTTAATTGTTTTATCTCTTTATCATTATGTAATGTCCTTCTTTGTCTCTTATTATAGCCTTTTTTTAAAGCCTATTTTGTCTGATATAAGTATTGTTACCCTTGCTTTATTTTTCATTTTCATTTGTGTGAAATATCATTTCCATCTCTTTACTTTCAGTCTGTGAGTGTTTTGATCTGAAGTGGGTCTCTTGTAGACAGCATATACATGGGTCTTTTTCTTGTCTATTTGGCTATCCTATGTCTTTTGATTGGAGCATTTAATCTTACTGCATTTAAAGTAATTATTGATAGGTACATAGTTACTGCCACTTTGTCATTCGTATTTTTTCCCTTTTTTTTTTGTTTTGCCCTTCTTTATTTTACAGAAGTCTCTTTAACATTTTTTTTTCTAATACTGGCTTGTTGGTGATGCATTCCTTAAGTTTACCTTGTCTGAGATGCTTTTTACCTCACCTTCCATTTTAACTGAAAGTCTTGCAAGATAACATATTTGTGCTTATAGATTTCTACTTTTCAAGGTTTTGAATATTTATTGCCAGTCCCTTCTGGCCTGCAAAGTTTCCATTAAAAAATTAGCAGACATTCTTATGGGGGTACCCTTGGAAGTAACTAGCTGATTTTCTCTTGCTGCTTGTAAGATCCGCTCTTTGTCGTTGACCTTTGGCATTTTAATTAAGATGTGTCTTGGTGTGGGTCTGAATTCCTCTTGTTTGGGACTCTTTGTGCTTCCCGAACTTGTATGTCTAATTACTTTACCAGTTTAGGAAGTTTTCTGTCATTATTTCTTCAAATAGATTCTCAATCCCTTGTGCTCTCTCTTCTTCAGATATTTCTATGATCTACATATTGTTACGTTTCTTGTTGTCCCAGAAGTCTCAAACTATCCTAATTTTTTATATTCTTTTTTTCTTTTTGTTGTTCTGATTGGGTGCATTCTGCTACCTTGTCTTCCAGTTTGCTGATTCAGTCTTCTGCTTCATCTAATCTACTGTCAAATCCTTCTAGTGTATTTTTCTTTCAGTTATTGTAGTCTTCATTTCTGTCTGGTTCTTTTATAGTTTCTATGTCCTTTTTTATGCTTACTGTCTCTCTGTCGTAATTCTCATTGTGCTCATCCATTCTCCTTCTAAGTTCCTTGAGCATCCTTATAACCATTATTTTGAACTCTGTCTCTGGTAGGTTGCTTGTCTCCATTTCATTTGGCTTATTTTCTGGAGTTTTCTCCTGTTATTTCATTGTGGCATGCTTCTTGTTTTCTCATTTTACTAACCTCTCTGTGTTTATTTCTATGTGTCAGGAATATTTGTTTCATCTCTCAACCTTGGCCTGATGGCCTTCTATGGCCAGTGGTGAGCTCTCCCTGATCCCCATGCTGGAGGCTATAGACATGACCTTTTTGTAGGTTGTGAATGATTTCTGTTGTAGCTAAAGCCTTTATTGGTTATAGTACATCAATGGATGTGATTAACACTAAGGCTAACTAACTGTGGGAATTGGCTGTACCCACAGGGTATGAATTGCTGTGTGAGGCTCACGACATTGTTGTAAGAGATGCCTGCAGTCCTGGCAGGATGCCTGGTGCTTGGAGCAACAAGGTCACATTGACTTCTTGTTCTTGGCACAAGGATAAGTAGAGGAAGTAGCTGATAACACGGTGGTGGCCTTGAGGCTGAATTTGGGAGTTGACTGTAATCTGTAATTACTAATCTGATTGTAATAATAATAACAAAGTCAGCTTTGTGTGAGAGAGAATAAAAAGCCATGGAGACAGGGGTGGGGGAAGCTAGCATTGCCATTCATCCCCTCTCCCTTATCCATGTTAGTTAATGCATTTCCAGACTCTTACTCTTCTTCCTAACCATCTCCGCAACACCCCTTTGAGTGGGATTTGCCCTAGCAACTTGTATACTTATTGTCTGTACTGCTTATGAGACTAGTCAAGAGTTGCTCTGTTATGGTCTGGTGCTAGCTTCCAGGTGCCTTGGTTTTGTGGCCCTTGAGAGTGGCTGTCTTTGATTGCTTGCGGCTACCTGGTGGGAGTTACAAAGTGATCCACAGATGGCTGTTGCTTATGCTGGATCTATTGGTAAGTGGAAGAGTCAATGCTATAGGCAGTAATCTCATTATCCCTGGTTCCCAACCTAGAACAGTTCAGCAGAAGGACCAGTGCACCTCTAAGCCTGATACTGCTTGTCAATCATCCATAAGTCTCTGAAACGGAAAGATCCTCTGAGTGATATGAATGTTGAGTGGTGCAGGAACCTGGGAGTCTCCCAGATCAATTGAGCAAATTTCCCCTGCCACTATAGTGTCAGTTTATATGCCAGCATTGTCTCTGTGGCTCCCTATACAAGTTTCCAATTGTAGCAAGGCCAGCTGCTTCCCACTTTGGGACTGGAAATACCAAGCCGTGTTTAAGAATTACTAAAGCTCATGGGCATTAGTTTGTGGCCTGCCACAGAATGCTTCTTCCTGATGAATGGGTTTGTGAGGGCTGCAGGAACTGAGTGCTGTCGTTTGCTATTGAATCGTGACCCAAGGATAGCACAAGATGGGACTGGGTTACTTGGGAGCAGGCTTGCCACAGGTAACTTGTGGGGTGGGGGGGGGGCGCTAATCTTAGGCCAGCACTTCCTTATTGGCCATGTGGGAGGGATCTACAAGGCAAGCTCACCTCCTGCTGTGCACCCCAGTTCCTAACAGGCTTTACTGGTATCCCTACTCTAATATGATGCCAGGTACATTTGCATTCTTCTAGTGAACATAAAATGGAACCCCTGGCAACTGTCTGTCTAAACTCTCTTAGCCTTAAAGCCTAGGTAACAGTTAACTACACTATTTGGTAAGGGACCTATCAAACAGTGTTCGAAGTGCTTCCAGGACTTAAAAGAAATATTCTTTAAAACATTCAGCAAGCCCTCAATGTCTTGTATAGGTGGGCACCAAATGCTGCATCCAAAATGTCCCTCTAGAGTAATAGGATCTGAACATGAATATGCATGTCTCATTCTTTCCTTCTGAGACAGCAGCCATATCTGATTATACACACTGAAGTCTGTGAAAATTTCTGGCCCCAACCCCATCCGTTTTTAGAGCCAAAGGGCACCATAATGGAAAGTAGCTGGTATCCCCTCCCCTTTGTCTTGGGAAAAAAGTTTAGTTGCTGCCCCAAAGCTAGTATCTTGTTGCTTGGGACCAGGTCAAGGCACCTGCACTTCAACATATTCTCTCATAAAACTGCTCTGCCAAAAATGACTAGGAGCTTCTAGTAATAAAGAATTTGATTGTCCTTTGTCTCTAGCTTCTGGGAAGAAGGCCCTAAATCTTGAGAATTTCTCAAGTGATAGCAGTGTTTTTGTTATTCATGGTAGTCTTTGATAGTTTACACTAATAAGGTAACTAGATAGTTTACACTAACAAGATAATTTAAGGTAGTGGCTGGCCACAACAGAAAGACCAACCATGTGATTAGAGGTTTGAGGCTTTGAGTCACTTGATATCAACCTGACTTCTGGGGATGGGCAGGGGGCTGAAGATTAAGTCCAACCCAGGACTGATTATTTAATCAGTCTTGCCAAATAATGAAACTCCAGTAAAAACCCTGAACACCAAAGCCAAAGGGAGCTTCCCTAGTTACCAATACTCTGAATATTGTCACACGCTAACATGTTGGAAGGTTAACACATCCTGATTCCATAGAGAGGGGACACCAGAAGCTTTGTGTTTGAGACCATCCCAGACGTTGCCCTATGTGTCTCTTCTGGCTGGGTCTGATTTGTACCTTTTTACTTTAATAAAACCATAATTTTAAGCATTTTTCTCAGAGCCGGTTGAGTAAATTATCAAAACTGAGGGTTAGTGAGAAACCCCAAATTTGTAGCCAGTTTGTCAGAAGTACACGTAGCCTGGGTCCTAGCTTGTGGTAGTTATAGAGAGGACTAAGCCCTTAACCTGTAAACTCTGGCCCGACTCCAGGTCATTAGAACTTGTTGCAGAAGTCTGAACAGCACTGCCCTGGAGGGCTGCTCAACTGACTAAAGCTGAGTCAATTTCTTTCCCCCAAAGAACCTTTCCCCAAATACCTCCCAACCCTGGCTGAGAATTTGCTCCAAACTAATGAGACTCTTAAAATATGAGATTTTCTTTGCTTTAGATTTTGTTAATAAAGTTTCATCAATCTAGAAGATTGCTGTGGTTTTAACAACCCATCAGTAAAACATCATTGGATAAATACTGACCATGCCTCCCAGAAAACTGATTTGTGTAGTGTCACAGGCACACTGCAGCCAGATTTATTCCCACCCATATCCCATTCCCTGCTTTGTTTCCTTCTCCACCAAAACATGCTGTCAGTCAAAATTACTTTCAGGATAAGGCCATTTATTTAACACAAGATATGCTGAGTCATTGCCATTTTCAAATTCATATGTCCTATCCCTTTATTTGGAAAAAATAACCTGAGATCTGGAGAAGTTAACAACAGGGTTCTCAAGGTGACCTAGTGCCACTGCATGAGCAAGAAAACCTGGGACCTCCTGACTTCTCTTCCTGTTTACTCAGATCATGTTGCTGCTCAAGAATAAAATTTAATCTGTGATCTAAATATACCTTAAGTTTAACAGTCCAGACTTGTGATATTGATTTCTTAAGTTAAAAATACAAGATGAGCTATCACCTTTCACCTGCAAAATTCTGTTCCTAAAGCTTCAAATTTCTTTTTGACACAGACTCTGTTGGGCTATTTATGCAAGTCTCCTCCAAAAGGGAGTTAAAACTCTTCTCAGTACCTGGGAGGACTCTGCCCCTCTCTTTCCAGTGTACAACTCAAACCTGGCTGCTTGATTTTCTGACTCAGAATTTCCTCTCCTGGGAAATTCTTCAGTCTCCAGCATCACAAGGAACAGGTGCTGGCAACCAGTTTTGCCCTAGATGACACCACTCTTGGGCCAAACTTGACTGCCAGAGATGGACATGATACCAAGTGAAGCCAATTAATTTGCTGGTCTGCAATCAAAAAGAGTTACTTTCCTAATGATTCTAAAATACATGAGTGTGGATGTTAGTTCTATGAGTTCGTCCAAACCTTAGACCATGTAAGGCATGGAAAGCCAAAGGAATGCAGTCCAGAAATAAGTAGAGAGAAACCTAAGTCTCTTATGATCATGTAAGCAAATCTGTCTGTTTCATAATTTTACAACACTGCTCCTTCTCTTCAGCTCCTCCTTTTTTGGTCATTTGAATATCTCCAACAGGTTTCATTTCTCATAAGAA
This sequence comes from Eonycteris spelaea, assembly GCA_003508835.1. Taxonomy (NCBI): domain Eukaryota; kingdom Metazoa; phylum Chordata; class Mammalia; order Chiroptera; family Pteropodidae; genus Eonycteris; species Eonycteris spelaea. The sequence continues at coordinate 4,161,816 of PUFA01000147.1, read as the reverse complement.
GTAAGTCTGGAGAGAATAAGACATACTTTCTTCCATGGGACAATTCCTCTACAATTGGGAAAAAAATGCAGTATATGTCATTAATTTGATACAGACATTCAACTATAATCTAATACCAACTCTATTTAACAGAATGAATGCATGCTAAATAGGAAGAAGCATGTTTCTTATTTCTTATCTGCATTCTGAGGGAAGAACTTCATTTAGCTGGAGCCAAAAATATAATTTCCATATCTAATTTAGACTCAATTATCATTTATAGTACTAGGTTCAGAAAAAAATTCAAACATAAATTGTCTGCAAATTTGTCTAAGCAAAATATGGAGAGAAGATAAAAGTGAGTCTCTAAAATGGTTATAGTATATATTTTATTTAGGTAAAGGGCCAATTTAATGGTGTCATTGGTAATAAAGTGCTATCATTCAAACATGTTCCAGGTCTAGGGGTGGGATACAAATGGGAGAGTGTGATCAGAGGAGGAGCTGTTAAAATAGTTCCACAAAGGACTCTAATTTCATGTATGAACAATATTTCCTGAAGAGGTAGTTCAAGAATGCTTTAAGATTGCACAGTGTTTGTCTCTTTGCTAAAGACTAGGTGACCTTTTCCTCTGGGTTGACACAGCATCCAGAAAGTAGTAACAGGCAATGTCTTCAGGTTATTGTGGCCCAGGAAAAACAGAAAAAAATGACACAGTACTGATGATTAAGCTGGATGGACTGCCTACTGCCATAGCTGAGAACTTTAAGGCCTTACAAACTTAAAGCTTCCTCTCATGACTCAGGAGATTATCTCATTAAACAGAGATCATCCAAATGCAATCAGATACATATGAACTTCCATTCTGTCTTCTCTGACTCAGAAGGCTTGAGTCTATTCTAATAAAACACCTGACAAACATTTCTCCTTCAGTGTCAGTCATTTTGAAGAAACTACAATGGTTTCTGTTGGCCCCAATCCTCTGCCTGGATCTCCACACACCATCCTTACATGTAATGTCCTCTGAGATATCAATGATCAGAACAAAAGTATTGAAAAAAACATTCAAGAATTTGACAGTCAAAAAATAAACTTTGTTTTCTAATATTCATGGAACATTTACAAAAAAAAATGCTTATACAAAGGCCACAAAGAAAAAGTGGATAAATTATTAAAATTTACATAACAATGACACTTACAGATGACTTTTTTTCTGATCATAAAGCTGCTAAGCTAGATAGTAATAATATGTTTGAGATTTAAAAAGACCAATTAAAGCCAGTCAAGATGGTGGAGTAGGTAAATGCTGTGCTTGCCTCTTCTCAAAACTATATCAAAACTACAACTGAACTACAGAACAGCTATTACGGAAGTCATCTGAAGCCTAGCTGAATAGAAGTCTTTCAGCTGGAGTCACCTCAAGACTGGCAGAGACACAGAACAAGGTGGTTTCAAACCTATGGTAGTGGTCAAGAATCAGGAGGGCTATCTAGGCTGCAAAGGTCTCCCTGGAGGTGTGAGGTGTTTGAGTCCCACACCTGGATTCTAGTGCCAGGAAGAGAAGTTCTCACCAATTTTGGCTGTGAAAGCCAGTGGAGCCCAGGATTCTAGTGCCAGGAAGAGAAGTTCTCACCAATTTTGGCTGTGAAAGCCAGTGGAGATTGTGGCTGAGTAAGATGGAAGATGGTTAGAGTCACAAAACATTTCTCTTTAGGGACCCATGCATGGACTCACTCCTTGACAGACTCACTCACTCTTAATTCTAGTACTGGTACAGCAGTTTGAAATGCACCAGGTATATATGAGAAGGAACTGGGTTGTCTGGATTCATGGCAAGAGTCGGAGAGGCAGCTTTCTCCCAGATAGAAGTGAGGGTAGATCTATTGTTTCTTTGTTGAGCCCTACCTTATTCCACTTTGCAGTCTCAGGCAGACACCATATCTGAGTCTCCATCAACTTAGCTACACTGGTCACCCTGCCATGGTGATTTCCAGAAACCCCACCCCACCCAAATTACAAGCCCACCAAGCCACTTCCAGTGGCTTTCCCATACAAACGGCTTGTCTGAATCCATGCTGTGGACTTTTCTAAAATCTCTCAAAGGTTTGCAAAACCCAGACAAGCAGCATCTGACCTCAGCACGTCCTCTACCTCTTGCTTAGCAGCCTTAAGTCCAGCACTAATGGCAGCCAGCCTTGCACAAGGCTTGGCCTCTTAAGGCACCTTCAAGCCCAGCATGGGTGTGGCCATGTACGGATTGCTTGGTGACTTTTGCCAGGTGCCCCAGGTAGAACACAGCTTGCAGTTGATCTTGGCCAGGGTGGGGTTCCTCCCAGGAGGCCACAAGACTGACATGCTCAGTGTCTGCCTTTGGACCAAGGCAGAGTTGCATCTGAGCATGACACTTCCAAAGGACAGACTGAGTAAGCACCAGAGCCCTGATAAGCGAATCCTGCTCTGTAGGGTAAGCTCCTCACAGGCCAGTCCCCACAACCAATCAGCCCAAAGGTTAATCCCTCCCACTGATGTGCAAACTGCAACCAAGGCTCAACTACAACAAGAAGTCACACTCAACTTATACAAAAGACAGACCTGAAGCAGCCAGCTCTGGTAACCAGGAAAGACTGTGACCCTGGGCACGACAGGACACCTACTACATAAGGTCACTCTCCTAAGACTGGAAAACATAGCAGCCCTACCTAATCATAGAAACAAGCACAGGGAGGCAGCCAAAATGCAGAGACAAAGAAACAATCCTAAATAAAAGAAGAGAACAAAGCTCCAGAAAAAGAGCTAAACAAAATGGAGACAATCTACCGGATACAGAGTTCAAAACACTGATTATAAGGATGTTCAATGAACTCAGGGGAAGAGTAGATGAATTCAGTGAGAACTTTAATAAAGAGATAGAAAATATAAACATGGAGCTAGAAAATATGAAAAAGAACCAATCAGAAATGAAGAATACAATAACTGAAATGAAGAATACACTAAGTGAATAACATCAGATTAGATGAAGCAGAGGACAGAATTAGCAATTTAGAAGATAAGGCAGCAGAAATACCGAATTAAAACAGCAACAAGAAAAAGAATCCAAAAACTGAGGATAGTTTAAGGGGCCTCTGGGACACTATGCATACCAACATTCACATCATAGGGGTACCAGAAAAAAAAAGAGAGAGCGAGAAGGAGTAAGAAATTAAAAACCTATTTGAAAAATAATGATGGAAAACTTCCTTAACCTGGTGAAGGAAATAGACATACACGCTTAGGAAGCACAGAGAGTCCCAAAGATGAAACCAAAGAGGCCCATACCAAGACACATCATAATTAAAATGCCAAAGTTTAAATACAAAAAGAGAATCATAAAGCAGCAAGAGAAAAGCAATTAGTTGCCTACAAGGGAACTACCATAAGACTGTCAACTGATTTCTCAACAGAAACTTTGCCAACCAGAAGGGATTAGCACAAACTATTCAAAGTGATAAAAAGCAAGGACCTACAATCAGATTAACCTACCCAGTAAAATCATCACTTAGGATCAAAGGACAAATAAAGAGCTTCCCAGATAAGAAAAAGCTAACAAAGTTCATCAAAACAAACCAGTATTACCAGAGATATTAGAGGGACTTCTTTCTCTAAAAATAAGAAGAAAAAAATTAAAAATAAAATATGAACAATAAAATGACAATAACTACATATCTATCAATAACTACTTTAAATGTAAATTAATTAAATGCTCCAGTCAAAAATAGTGTGGCTGAATGGATAAAGAAACAAGACTCTCTGCCAACTTCAAATTATACTACAAAGCAACAGTAATCAAACGACACAGTATTGCAGCAAAACAGACACACTGACCGGTGAACAGAATCAAAGAGTCCAGAAGTAAACCCATATTTATATGGGCAAGTAATTTTCAACAAAATGCCAAAAACATATAAGGAGAAAAAAAAAAGTCTCTTTAATAAAATGGTGCGGGAAAACTGGAAAGCCACTTGCAAAAGAATGAAACTAGACTGTTGTCTATCACCGCACACAGAAATTAACAGAATTAATTACGGACCTAAATATAAGACCTGTAACAATAGAATGCATAGGAGAAAATATAGGAACTAAATTCAAGGACCTTGGACTTAAAGAGAATTTTAGGAATTTGACCTCAAAAGCAAAAGAAGTAACAGCTGAAATAAATGATTAATGCTACAGCAAACTAAAAAGCTTGCTGCTCAGCAAAAGAAATTGTCAACCATAAGGTAAAGAGACAACCATCCAAATGGGAAAATATGTTTTTGAGCAACACCTCCAAATTAAGGCGTAATATCCAAATATACAAGAACTCATATGACTCATTAACAAAAAACAACAACAATAAAATGATCCAATCAAAAAATGGGCAAAGGACTTGAATGAACACTTTTCCCTAGAGAACATACAAATGGCCAACAAATACATGAAAAGATACTCAACATCACTAGCTATTAGGGAAATGCAAATCAAAACCACAATGAGATACCATTTAACCCTTGTTAGAATAGTTATAATCAACAAGACAAGTAATAACAAATGTTGGAGAGGTTGCAGAGAAAAAGGAACCCTCATACACTGCTAGTGGAACTGCAAATTGGTACAACCACTACGGAAAACAATATGGAGTTTCCTCAAAAAACTAAAAATTGAACTACCATATGATCTAGTAATCTCCCTACTGGGTATTTACCCTAAAGACTTGAAAACCCACATCCATAAAGATATTTTTACAGCAATGTTCATATCAGCATTATTCACAGTGGCCAGAACATGGAAGCAACCGAAGTGTCCTACAATAGATGATTGGCTAAAGAAGCTGTGGTACATATATACAATGGAATATTACTCAACTATAAGAAGAGATGAGATACTGACATTTGTGACAACCTAGATGGACCTTGAGATAATCATGTAAGTGAAATAAGTGAGACAGAAAAAGTGAAAATCACATGATATCACTTATATGTGGGATATAAACCTAAAAACAACAAAGGAACAGGACAAACAAATAGAAAACTCATGGACATGGACAATGAACTAGTGGTTACTGGAGGGTAAGGGATAGAGGAGGAGAGGTGAGGTAGACGGGGTAAAGGGGGTCAAATATAGGGGAGTGAGGGGAAGGTTAAGTGGGTAAAATAGATGCTAGGGGATTAAATACATGGTAGCTGAAGGAAACTGGACTTTGGATAGTGAACACACAATAGAATATACAGATGTCAAATTATAATGTACACCTGAAAATTATATAATTGTATTAGCCAATGCTACCCCAACAAACTAAATAAAAACTAAAAATTAAAAAAAAAAACTCAAAAGAAATTTTAAAAAACACCAACACTCTTGCATATGCTGTCTATAGGAAACTCACTTCAGATTGAAGTACATACACAGATTGAAAGTAAAGGGATGGGGAAAAAACTCATAAAAATGGAAACAAACAAATAAAAAAGCTAAGGAAGCAGTATTAAAGAGACAAAGTAGAGTTTAGCACAAAAGTTACAACAAGACACAAAGTAGAATCCATTATCTCACTTCTGAGCATTTATCCAAACAAACCTAAAACATTACTTCGAAGGGACATGTGAATCATATACTTAGTGCAACATAATTTACAATAGCCAATATAAGGATACAACCTGTGTGACCACTGATAGACATATAGATAAAGAAGAGGTGGTACATATATACAATGGAATATTACTGAACCTTAAAAAAGAATGAAATCTTGCCATCTACAACAGCATGAATGGACGTAGAGGGTATTGTGCTGAGTGGAGAAGTCAGACAGAAAAAGACAAATGATATATGATTTCATTTACATGAGGAATCTAAAGAACAAAATTAAGAAACAAATAAAACAGAAACAACCTCATAGATACAGAGAACATCTTATGGTTGCCAGATGAGAAGGAGGTTGGGTGTGGTGGGTGAAAAGGAGAAGGGATTAAGATGTACAAATTAGTAGTTACAAAATAGTCATGGGGATGTAAAGTTTAGCCTAAGGAATATAGTCAATAATACTGTAACAATTATGTATGATGTCAAATGAGAACAAGATTTTTCAAGGTGATCACTTTGTAAGTTATATAAATGTCTAACCACCATGTTTAAAATCTGAAACTGACATAACATTATATACTAACTATAAGTGAAAAATTAAAAATATATAAAATTATGAAAAGATGATATAATACAATACACAATGAAACATTAATTGGCCGTAAAAAATGAAATCTTACTATTTACAACAACATATATTGACCTAGAAAGTATTATGCTAAGTGAAATGTCAGAGAGAGAAAGACAAATACCATATGATCTCACTTAATGTGTAATCTGAAGAAAAAAATAAATGAACAAACAAAACAGAAACAGACTCATAGATACAGATAACAATCAATATTGTAATAACTATGTATAGTGGCAGGTGAGCATTAAATAATTAGAGGGACTATGTTATATGCCTGAAAATAAGATAAAGTAATATTAGATGTCAGCTATAATAAAAAAATAAAGAATAAAATTTTTAAAATTTTCAATTGAGTGACTTTTAATGATTTTCTCTCAATTTTATTCAAAGATTATTATGTACCATATTCCCAAAACTAAACACAATTAAAGCTGAAAATTGTCCTCACTACTTTGAACTATAAAATAAATGTTTTCAAATACAAAATTTATGCTAAGAACTGTCTCTTTTTAGCAGTAAATAATATTCATCCATGTGTATAAGTATGTTAGAGAATAATTATCTCTTACTCTATAAGAGATCTAGTTCTAATATAATTTTTTCTGATAAATTTTATAATACATTATGTTGTGATTTGCTGTATATTATTCATAATTGTGACAACATATTAATTCAGATATTTTTAACTTATAGAAAAAATTTATGTTCACCAGGAACTTTAAAATCTTAAGTTCTATTTATGTACATATATTTGTTGCAGCAAGGTATGACATCGGGATCAATAAGCTTCTCTGCATAAAAGTATATTCACATTTAGATAAAATTCAATGGAGTTAGTGAAATGGAAATATGACTTAAGAGGGAAAAGAGTATTGCAAATGTCTAACTGTCAAAGAAAAGCTTAAGTATTTTCTAAATCAATGATGATGACTCTCCAAGTATTTAGATTCTGTTGGATACACACACACACAACACACACACACACACACACACACACACACAATTTAATATCTATATATTTAAAACAAAATTTGTTTTATTGTAAAAAGCCCATATTTAAATAAATAAAAAATTATATACTTGGCAACTGTTTAGACTTTTGAAGAACATTTTTTGAATGTCGACTTTAAAAGTGCAAAATGATACAGCTTAAAAAATTTTTTTAGGGAATATTATGTGAAAGAGAATAAAGACTACTTTTGAAGGAAACATCCAGAGAGAGATACATAATGTGGGCTGAAAAAATTCACGAGCCAAAGAGAAAGATGAAAACAGGCAAGCAAACCTTAATCACGACAGAATATTCCAAGTGTCAGAAGGGAAGCGCAGATGTTGTTCCCCTAGCAAGAGGTATTTAGTTTCTCTGGAGAAGCAAGCAAGAGAGGGAGTGTGAAATGAGGTTCTAGATAATTCAGAGTGTTGAGATAGAATGTCTGGACTATGTTATGCAGACATTATGAAGCCATTCAAGGCTTTAGAACTGAGAAGGAAGTCATTTAGCATTGAACAAATACATGGTATGAAGCACACTGCTAGATCTTTTAGAGAGATAATTTCTAGCTTGATATTCACAGCTAGACTGCTGGAAAGATGTGATTTCCATTTTACCAATTCTCTCAAGGAAAATAAAATGACACACACCCAAAGCAGTCTTGGGAATTTGTGTGTGTGTGTGTGTGTGTGTGTGTGTGTGTGTGTGTGTGTGTGTAGGTTTCAAGACTGCCCAGGGGCAGAACCATGAAGATGTGGGTTTTCACTGCTCAGACTGCTTGAGGCAATGACAGCTGAAAGGGAGCGAAAGGGGCCAGGGTGGGCGTCATGAACACAGAACCCTGTACCTGCACTTAGAAGAACTCCACACTTAGTTTAATGCTCTTCGGTTACCACCTTGAAATTCTAAATAATTTTTTCCACAAGGTGTCCCACATTTTTATTTCTCACCAGGCCCCACAAACTATGTACCTGGTCCTGGAAGAAGTTGCCCTGGGTGAAAGGGTCTGGATCTTCCCTGCATGATTCAGCTGAGTAAATCACACTCATCCTCACCTATCATTTCCCAGTGATCACCAAGTCCTGTTAATTATGCTTTGATATTGGGTCACACATGTTTTCTTCACTCAGCAGTACGTATATAGATTTAGGAGCTCCAAAAGGGGAGCAACAAATCACTCAGGGCTGGGAGACCGGAGAAGGCTATAGAGGACATAGCAACTGCTCAGTGCTGTGATATCTCCTGTCCTCTCTTCAGGGCCGCTGCCCTCATCTGTACCACATGATCTGTGCACACCTCCAAGGGGTCTGTTCACCCAGTAGACATCATAGCATTGTAGGGTGTTATTATGGCATTCCTACAGATGGCAGGAAAAACTCTGAGGAAACAGGGCCTTCCTTTAATTTGCATGAAATCATTATATTGAAAAGGTGTGGGTGAGGTGGGAAGTGTTCTGCTCCCTCCCTCACTTAAAGAGCACTCCCACCTACTGATACCCCAAACGGAAATTGTTTTTTCTTTTTTCTCTTTTTAATTTTGGTGAATGTACACAGAATAAGAAATATTTTTTTTTCTAAAAGCTCTGCTTTTATTTATATCACCTCATGAAAAGGTACATTGGGCCCAGGGATGAGGTGCTTTTGGTGTTCTATTAGTAGGTTTTTTCCTCTTATTTAAGAATTTATTCGATGATATAATAAGCTTAGAGATATAAATCTGTCCTCTAACTAGGTCATTGGTAACCTACAATGAGCAGATGTTTTTAAAAAATGAACACACATACATACATGCACACATATGCACATGCATACACACTAACATGTATATATTTTTAAAACACTGTTCAAGTGGAGGAGAAAAATAAACTCTTAAATATACTTTTTCCTCATAAATGCATGTACATGAATGTAAAATACCACAAATATTTTTCACATGAGTTTTAAAACCACCACAGGTATAAATTTAATAAATAAGGTATGCAATCTAACTCCAAAACTTAATTAAAAACTAGCAGAAGTGACTTCTTAGCAGTTTCATACTGTGAAAGAAATCACTGAAACCACACTTTTAGTGTGTTCACCTGAGCCCAGCCATGCTCCAGTGTAGAATAGCTCTGACCGATGAGCACGCAGCCACATCTCTGAGGGAGTTAAATCAATGAGGCAGATGTTTTCTGTATGTACATTTATCCTCTGAGAACCAAAGCTAGATGGCTGGGATGTGTGATGAACCCCTACTTTGGATGACACAATGCTGAATCAGATCATCACAGAGGTGCTGGCTGTTTGCATCAAAGTATGGTTCACTCCACACAGAGCAAAATAATTGAATGTGAAAAATCCTACACAGGACCTAAATATTTAATAAAATAATTGTCTTAGACATAATAATATACATGGGTTAAGATATAATCAGGTGAAGATAGAGTCCCTATCAACTTTTTGAATTAATAGTCAAAATACCAAAATATTTAAATACCAAAAATTAAAGTTCTATAAACTATCAAAAATTAAGAAACAAACAAAAAGTAATATCTGCTAATAGCATTAGGGAGGAAGAAAAACAGTCACTCATTTATTGTTGGGAGAGATTTCCACCAACTACAGCACTAATGACACCAGCCTGAGAAATAACTAATCCTCTCCCCTCTCCTAGCCTCACCCTCTGAAGCAGCCAAGTCCGAAACAGGAGGGTAAGGGTTCGGTCCCACACAGTGCCTTCCCAAGCTCTAAAGTCTTTCAAGTCATCAAGCACATTGGCAGCCCAGCTAGGCTTACCCACTGGAGGCACCTTGCTAAGTGCAATGGAGTCAGGAGCTCCCTTAAGAGACCTGGCAGGAGGCAACACAGCACATCCTGGACTGTTTGACCTCACATAAAGCACAGGACACAGCTGTGCCCTTTGAGGAGACCCAGATTAAGTGTTTCTTATAAGCCTAAAGCCCAGCAAAATTACCATGATGTTAAGGAGTCTTCCTTTGCCTTCCGAAATAAATGAAATCAAACAAATGGGACACTTTTTTGTTCTAGTCATTTTTACAACCTAGGTGTCCTATCCAAAAATTAAATCATACCTGTTGCAACAAGTAAGGGAAACAACTCCTGTGAAAAACTCTTTCCCTCATTAAAAATAGGCTTGCCTGCTCTTTTAAGGGTTCCTTCAGAGAGTACTTTCTCATGGAACCTGCCTCACTGAGGCAGCAGTGTTGCATGTAGGTTGCCACAGCCCACCTTTTTGGCTCATGAAATGTAATACAGGTTAAAAAAAAAACCCTCCCCCCATTGAAACATTTGCCTTATTGCACCCACAAAGCATTGTCACCATAATGAATTTTAAAAACAGGGGAGCCAACCAAGGAAAGAACATCTGAAATTTGACAAGGTTTTGTGGAAACAAGGAAGAGCTGGGAACACCCACACTGGGGTTTGTCATTTCTCATGTACATACTGCGTCTGATCAGAGAAGAATGAGAGAATATCCTAGATTCTTAAATACATAAAATCTCACCTAAGTCAGCATTTATCACACAAAAAAAATTCCCTTGAAGTACAGAAATTAGACTATATGGTCAACTCACCTTTCTACTTTAGGGTCTATAAACTGCAGCAACCTTATTGGAATATAATTTTTAATATCTCTAGAGCCTTAAAAACATTTAAATCCCTTCAAACATTTCATCCCACTATCATCCTTTGTAAATATGAAAGAGACAAAAAGTTTTATGGATTTATACATCATGTTACATACATCATAGAACACCCCAGTCGATATATCCAAAATGAAGGACATGGTTTGGTAAAGTTCAAATTCTAAAAAAAGATTTTTTCTGCACCATTAAATGGATATTTAGCAAGAGTTTATAGTAAAGTAAGAAGATACATATGTCATAATATCTAGGGAAAATATCAGGACATAGAAATTTATACACAATTTTAACAATTGAGAAAAATGTCTACTAAAATACAATTTTTTAAAAAGTACACTGAAAATTTTACATTGATTGCTATAAGAGCTGCATTAAGGATGTTTCCTTCTTCTTTATACTTTTCTTTACTTTCCAGGTTCCTAAAATAACCATGTATAACTTACGATTAGGATGACTATTATCAATAAGACAAGAAATAACTGTTGGAGAAGATGTGGAGAAAGGGAACCCTTGTACACGGTTGGTGGGAATGTAAATTGATGCAGCCACTATGGAAAACAGTATGATACATCTTCAAAAAATTAAAAATAGAGCTACCACATGACCCAGCAAATCTTCTGGTATCTACATGAAAAATATGAAAACACCTATTTGTAAAGATATATACATGCCTTCATTTACTGAAGCGTTATTCACAATAGATAAGACATGAAAAAAGCCCATGCTCTTCGACAGATGATTGAATAAAGGAGTGGTAAATATATACAATGGAACTCTACTCAGCCATGAAAAATGATAAAATATTGCCGTTTGTGAGAACATGACTGGATCTTGAGCATATTATGTTAAGTGAAAAAAGTCAGATAGAAAAAGACAAGAACTGTATGATTTCACCCATATGTGGGATGTAAAAAAACAACAAATGAACAAACAAAACAAAACCTGAATCATAGATATAGACAATGGAATATTGGATACAAGACAGGAAGGGGTTTCATATCTGCCTTAAATTTATATAATGTCATTAACTAATGTTACCCCACCAAAATGAAAAAATTTTAAATTAAAGGATTTCTGAAATAAATATTAAACAACATTCAATTTGAATTGCACTCATTTGTCAAGTGCTACCATAGCTTGACTATAGAGATAATTATTTGTCAAAAGTCATTATAACATTTTATGAAAATCAACAGACAATGGAATTTACATTAAAGAAGATTGTATATTTTATTATCATTTATAAACTGTGTGCTACACATCCTTCATATCACTGTAATTTCTTAATTTCTTTTTTTCCTCATCTTTGACAATTAGTTGCTTGTATTTACATTGTATAATTCAGTTATTTTTTTCAATTATAGTTGGCATACAATAATATACGAGTTTCAGTTGTATAGCATAATGATCAGAGATCAACATAACTCACAACATGATTACCCCACTAAATCTAGTACTCCTCTTCCCCCTTACATATTGATTACAACATTATTAACCATCTTCCCTGTGCTAAACTACATCTCCATGTTTATTCTGCAAATATCCATTAGTACCTCTTAATCCTTTTGACATTTTTTGTCCTCCTCAACCCCCTTCCATCTAGTATCTGTCTAAATATTCTCTGTATCTATGAGTTTATTTCTACTTTTGTTGCTGTTGTTGTTGATTTTGTTCTTATATTCTAAATGTACATAAACTCATAAGATATTTGTCTTGCCCTATCTGACCCATTTCATTCAGTACAATACCCTCTAGGTCCATTAAGGCAATATCTTTTTCCATCTCCTTCCTTTTATCTTTGTGTGTCTTTTAATCTGGACCGAGCCTCTTGTAGTCAGCATATGTAGGGATCTTTTCTTATACATTCCTATACATTCAGCTACTCTATCTTTTAGTTGGAGCACTTAATTCTTTTCTATTTGAGGTACTTGTTGATAGGAATGTAGTTATTGCCATTCTTTATTCCTGTTTCCAGTACATGGTTTTTCTTCTTTGCCTGTAGTAATGGCTTGGTGTTGATAAATTCCTTTAGCTTATTTTTGTCTGGGAAGCTCTTTACCTGTCCTTCAACTCTAAATGATAGCTTTGTTGGATAAAGTATTCTTGGTTGTAGATTCTGAGTTTTCATCACATTGAATATTTTGTGCCAAGCCCTCTGTCCTGCATAGTTTCTTTTGAGAAATCAGCTGCCAGTCTTATGAGTACACTCGTTTAAGTAACTAACTGCTTTTCTCTTGCTGCTTTTAAGATTCTCTTTTTGTATTTCACCGTTGGCATTTTAATTATGATGTGTCTTGGTCTGGGCCTCTTTGGATTCCTGGTTTTGGGGACTCTCTGAGCTCCCTGGAGTTTATATGTCTATTTCCTTCACCAGGTTAGAGAAGGTTCCCATCATTATTTCTTCAAATAGTTTTTCAATGTCTTGTTTTTTTTTTCCAGTACCCCTATGACATGGATATTTTTATGTTTAATTGTGGCTTATAGGCTCCTTAAATTATTATTATTATACTACGGCCATACCATTCTGAATACATCCAATCCCATCTGATCTCGGAAGCCAAAGAGGGTCGGGCCTGGTTTGTACTTAGGAAGACCAGGTGCTGTAGGCTTAAAAATATATATATTATTTTTATAGTCTTGACTTATTTTTTCTTGCTATTCTGATTGAGTGCCCCTGGCTTTCTCATCCTCTATATAGGTCATTTGATCTTCTTCTTTATTCACTCTGTTTATTCCATTTCATATACTTCTCATCTCAGATAATGTGTTCTTCATTTCTGACTGGTTCCCTTTTATAATTTCTATTTCCATTTTTATGTTTTTATCTCTTTGTTAAATTTCTCACTGAATTCATCTACATTCCCCTAGTTCAATGAGCATCTTTATAACCAATATTTTGAACTCTGCATTTGTTAGATTTTTTAACTCCATTATTCCTGTATCTCTATTTTGTTCTTTCATAAGATATCTGCTTCTTTGTCTTCCTAGTTTGGCTGTCTTCCTGTGTCTGTTTCTGTGTACTAAGCAAAGCTCTTAAGTCTTCTAATCTTATTAGTACAGCTTTGTGTAGTAAGTGTCCAGTGGCAGAATCCTGAGAGGGGTTCAGCTGCAGGCCTAGTTTAACCCAGCCTGTACCCCTCTGAGACCACTTTTTAAGATTCAGCAAATGATCCACAGATGTTGTGCATATAGTTGACTTAAGAAGCCACACCAGAAATGGAGGTCAGTTGCCACAAGTCTGAATCTTGGAGTTGGCTCAGCAAGGAGCACAGGACTTGCTGAGGAAATACCTGGATGTGGCTTGGGTGGGGCTGCAAGTTGAGGGAGGTAGAGTTTCAGGGAATCCTACATCAGAGCGACCTTTGTTATCCAGTTTGATGGCTTCTCTGCTAAGATGACGCTGAGTCCTTGCGCTGGGTGGCGGTAAGGCTCAGCAGAGAAACAATGAATGTTGCCAGCACTTCTGTACAGAGTCTGCTTTGGTCCTCAGTCCAACAACTCAGTGTCCCACTGTAAGTCCCTGGTGCCCCTCGGGCAGCCAAACTGGTGCTGGTGCTCAGAGTGAAGAGGTTTGTCACTGCAAAAGTCTGCTCATGGACACCTCCCCTTCAAAAGGCATCTGCAGCTGTCAGCTGCCTCTGCTATGGCCTCTGTCCTACTCAGTCACTTAGGATTGGGCAGCCTTATGTCCTCGCCCTGTCCTGCCTTCTGCAGTTGCAGGGTGATTTCTTAGTTCTCTCCCTAGTTATAGGGCTTGTTCATCTAAATCCCAGGTAACTTTCTTTGATGTTTGCTCCTTGTTTCTGTCACAAATTTGATTTCATTGCCAGAGGAATGAACAGAGCTTCTATCATCTATGTCATTTTTTCCATCCCATATTACTGTAATTTTTAATAAATGTATTTGTGTGTATACATACTTCATTTAATAGCCAGTTTTTAAACCTTCATCAGTGTATCACTGACATTAACTCATGCTGGCTGTATTAGGTGTTATTTTTCTTAATAATAAGACAATATTGTGTATGTCAGGGACTCTGCTGAGGGGCAGAGGTATTTGTGGCATCTTTACTTAAGAGCAGAAGCAGAAGAGCTTGGGATAAGGCAGAAGAACCAGGTATCTATTCTCCTGACATAAACTACCAGATCTAAGAGGCAGAGTGGCTTGTGGCAGGAAGTGGAAAAGGCTGTTTTGACAGGGGCAAGGTTTTAGAAGTTAATGTTACTATGACTCCAATTGTTAACTATGTAGTGAAGCCAAATGCTTTGTGACAGATCAGCATCTGCATACAAAGACTATATCTTATACCCTTTGCTACCCAAACTAGTAGCTACCCTCACCAGACACTGAGCCTAGTTAGACATTCTAGTTAGACAATGGTCAGTGAAAACCTGCATTGAAATAAAGATGGAATAAGAGCTGCTCTCTCACTTTAAAACTGTATGCAGTCAACAAGGGTTTTATATGTGTACTACAGAGATGCCTGGAAGAGGTATTCTTGGAAGTTACAGCAAAAGTTACAACAAAAATCACTGGAAATATACAAAAATATATATATACTTGGCAGAAATGAGCCTAAGTTGATTTAGATACTCAAAATGGTTGGGTCCTTTGAACAGCCTCTAACTGTTAGAGGGGGTGAGAACTTGAAGACTCTTCTAACAAAGCTTGTTCGTAGTGCTACTGTGCAGTGACCATAAAGCTCTTTCTAAATTCTGAGAAAACACTCATTACCCACAGGCTCGAACAGAGTCATACAATCTGTGCTATAACCTGGTAATGTCCCCAACATTTGTCTTTTTAGCCATTGTAAGGAGTATCCTGAATAAAAGTTAATATTAAGACAAATGTATTAACTCAGCTGAAAGCCAATGCAGTTGCAAGACTCCTTTAGCAATTTGGGGGCCAGAGGAGCAAAGAATCAAACCTAAGGTTGCTGGCTAAGTCTGATTATTTTATTCTTTATATACAAAGGCTAACTTATCTGCATTAGCTTCCTAGCTGAAGTGAAGTCTTATTCATTTCACCAATAAAAAATTACTTCTAACATTCCTTGTGCATTTTAGGGCTGATTTGGATGGTAACAAATATAGCTCAGCCATGGTATGAACTGTGGGTTATGTGTTTTTACACAATCTCTTGAGGTATGGGCTCCTGATTAGAAAAATCTGGGTGTTACCTAACCTCCCCCCAACTCTCATATAATTAAGGTAGTCACAGTTTATGTAGTTTATATTATAATATTTAATATATGCAATAAATAATACTAAATATATTAAAACACATTTCTTTGTATTCTTCTGTTCTTAAAACTGCAAGTACGATCATATTTGGATATATTTAATCCCGCAGCCAAAAAAAAAAAAAGCATTTATAAAATTATCTCAAGTAATCACTAGTATTCATTTCAATGGGTGAACACAATAACATTAAGAGCTCAAGAACTGATAAACTATAAAGATTATTCAATTTTAGTCCTACACCTAAGCTCTTAAATACAACAAACTCTATTGAATTACAACTGAAGCTAAAGTTGGCATTAATATCACACTCCAAGCTCTAAGATTTGGGAGTAAAAGCATTATATTACAATCTCCTTTGCTCTCAGTGCAGTCAATTTCAGTTTCACCTTTGATATTACACAAATAATACAACTTGATTCAAATGGTGCCTTTGTGTGTAGCTGTCAGACACACTCTCTGGCATCCTACAATGGCTATTGGCCATTTATTATTTCCTGAGGAAAGCAAGCATCTGTTTTGAATGTCAACCACTTTGATGGGTTCTTACTGCTAGGGAAAAAGGGATAAATTATTCTGGACAAAAATGCTTTATTTTTTCATAGTGATATTTGTAAAGGGCCTAGAACTTTTAAAAAAGTGGTTGATATTCTCCAAGGCCTTATCCTCTAGGTAATATTATGTTCAGAGTTTCATTAATTTAAATCAGATATTATCCTCCATAAGAAAGATATTTTCAGGAAGAGTTCCAAAAATGCTACTTTTGCTATTGAGCTTTCCATTTCACCAAGTTCTCTCTAATTTAAAGTATGTACAATGAAAGGAACTCTAAGATTTAAAAGTCGGAGTAGGCCAGGGTGGGGCATCAAACCAATGTAGCAGTTGAAAGCATGAGGTTCCCTTGGCTGCACAATCTCCAACTGTAGTACCTTGGGCATGCTTTCTTTATCTCTTTAAACCTCCAAGTTCTCACTTTTAAATTGGATGTGTAAGAGAACTCTAGTCAAAGCTTATTGTAAAGATTAGAAGTCCCCATCACTGATGGCCTAGAGAGAAGAGTGCTGGGACTTGGTTCTGTGAATCTTTCTTAGCCATTAATCCTCTCTGGTTATTGTTTCCCACAGAAGCCAAACTAGTCAATCTCGAATTTGTAAGACACAAGTATTAATTCCTTCAGGGCCTGAGAGTTCTATTTTCTATTGTGTTGTTCCAAATATTTTGACTGTCATGGTAAAATGTCCATAAGCAAATTACAAAAATAATTCCATACAATTTCAGGAAATTTCTGACATTGAAACTCTAGAGAAGTATCTCTCAAACTTTGATGTAAATAAAAGAGCAGCCATTAGAGCTTGTTAAAAATGCAAATTCCCAAATTCCAGCCCTCCAAATAATAATCTGGAGGTCCAGGGGGAAAGCCCAGGAGCCTGCCTGTTAACAGGCACTGTCAAGTGATTCTAATGCAGATAGCCTCTAAACAAACTTCCAGAAATTCTGCCTTAGAGGTCCCTAGACCTCAGATGAAGACACTGTATTCTAGAGAATCACAGACACATACTGAAATATGGTTCCAAAGTATAAAACTAGGACTGCTTCTTAGCCCTTCTGTACAGTTGCACTATATAGTTCTGGCTGTAGCATGTCTCTTTGTTCTTTCTGAAAAAAAATATGGCACAACAAAAGGAGATAGTGGAGGTCTCTTTCACAGTTTCCCACAAAATACTCTACATATAGTAATGGACTCCAGATTTGAATCCAGGGGTACAAAAGGTTTATTATCATTTATCGGTGATTGACTATATTTGCCACTTTTTATCTGCAAATACCATCTCCACTAGGTAATGCATTTTTCTTCCTCAAGGAGTACTTGCAAAACAGACAAACAATATGCTGAGAAAATACCATGTGGCTTCCTGAGAAGAATTATCTAAAAGGTTACTCAAACGTGAGCAAGACATTAGCCACTGTGAATATTAAGAGGAAATGTGCTCTGATGGGCAAGGAAAAAATAAACTTAAGACATAATTAGATACTGAAAATGTAGCAGAACTGAGAGACTGTTAAACTAAAGTATGCTTGTGAAAATGAAAAAATAACTAGAACATCAAAAACCACCCATGAAAGTTCTGCATTTATCCAAGTGAGCACTTATGGGAAGGAAGGGAGTAAAATGCCACCTGAGAAGTCCCATGACTTCTTTTTTACATAAAAGGCTTCATGCTCTTTCCAGAATACTTCATCTTAGTTGCACAGAGAAGATCTCGCAAATATTAGTAGATTTACTATGCTTGCCTTCAAATCAGTTGCTTTCTGGCAGTGATTTCCTGAGCTTTCATCTGAAAATTCACAATCTGCACAGTGAAGGAATTTCCTAATTACCTGCTTGAATAAGAATCAACCAGCATTGACAGAGTATTAAGTTACTGAAATTCCATTCTCAACATTCCGGAAACATTTTTACTTTAAAAAATAATTGGAATGTTTGCTTTTAACCTTCCTGTTTTTGAAAATGTTCATAATAAAATATTGAGAAAATGATACCAGGAAATCAGTAGGATGGGCTAATGGAGCACATAGGTATATTTTGCTGTTCTAATTCTTAAGTTGTGAGATAGGTGTGTCTTATTAACATGCCTCATCACTTTCATATACATATAAAATGTATTTATTTTATCAAATATTATATAATAAAATTTTAAAATAGAACAAAAGAATATGATCACATAAAATTAAGTATGTTTTATTTGAGTTGCTTTGGGGGCAGAGCAAATGTCAACTATTTTAAATTGCTCATATTTTCTTATTGTCCAGCATAAGACATTTTGATAATATTTCCCATGTGCCAATAAGTTGGTTGAAATAAAAACTTTGTGTACCTTGCAATAAAGAAACAATCTTGTTCCAGAACAACAACAACAACAAAAAGCTCTGAAGACTGAGAACTAAGGGAAGAAATAGTAACTTGGAGAGGGTGTGAAGTAGTGGCTGGGGAGTTCCATTCAGCTCATTCTAGTAACTAAGCAGTGAGGACCCTGGTTCAAGGCTGGGCTGGAAAGATTTCTTGGTCCAGGATGACACTAGGAGAAGGCTGAGGAAACAGAGAAGAAATTGGAGTCATCTGTGTCACATCAACAGAAGCAGGACAAAGACACAGTTTGGAGTGAGGAATAGAATAGTTTTAGGAGCTAAGGGAGAAAGGGCATTTGGCAAATTGGCTGGGAGGAGGGGGTGGAGATCTCTCCGAGACCACCTACCCATGACCTAGGGAATCAGGACTGATAAGGATCCAGCTTCCACATAAGAGATTTCCATGGACCCTTTAGTGGCAAAAGAATACCTCAGATACAAGGACTTTTTCAGGCACCGGAGTATAAATAAACCCTTTCTCTATGCAGCAGGAATGAATGCCATTTTCTCAATCTTACCTGAAATTCAACTTATTAGGATTCATTTTAAATAACAAATATCTAGGTGGTGGTGGGTATACTCACCCCAGGTAACTTTATTTAATCAGATTGTTTTCTTAACACTTAGTTAGGAGTGGACATTCCCTTGAGGGCAACGTCTGGTCATTAGGTGTTAAGGGAGAAAAACACCGTATGGAAACTTTATATTTGACTGTCTCTAAGTAAACCAATCCTTCCTTTCCAGAAATCAGATAGCACAACCTTCATTCCCACACAGCCATGAAAAATGGACCTTTGTGATTCTCTGGCTCTCTTTTGATCTTTCTTTGATACAGGGTCAGGAGGACCCTGCCTTTACTCATACCACCCTGTGCCCTGAGATAAGAAGTCTAGTGTCCTCTCCATTAGTCTCAAGATTTTACCACTCATTCACTAGACAGGGTGCCTCCACCCATGCCTTACTTACTGCAGACCTGAGAAACATATGTCTGGAACATTCTCATGATGGTCATTTCCATTTGAAAGCAGGGGTTTGCTATCTTTGTTTATGTTTTTTCCCCAGAGAATTCTAGTTTCAGGTTAAATTTTACACAAAGCCAAAATATATAAAATAGATAATTAGAGCTCTTTTAGTTGTAAGCAGTGGGAGGTATAAACACTTCCCCAGAACCTGAGATTTTTGTGAATATAGTGTGAAAGCTACACCATTGGAGATAATCAGGTTTGGGAACCCCAAACACAGGGTGCTTAAAGCCACAATTAAAGAGTTGACAAGGGTGAACAAAGCAACCCAGGTAGAGGTGAAATGATCTAGTTGTTTGTGTCCTTCCAGCTGTTCATCTATTCCATCGTAAGTTTAAAAAGCGTCCCTTTCACTGCATTCATTGCTGTCTATAGAGCCTCTCCGTGCAGCATCCAAGGATTGCTTATAATGAGACTGAGAAAATAAGAGTATTTCTCAACACTGTATATTCCTCTGAGACTCTTATAATGAGGACAGACTTCTAATTGTTACATTGGTCCCTTATAGAGATCTGTGCCAGATAAAGGATTCTGAGTTGTGGGGCAATAAAATAGTGTAGGAAGGGCCTCTCGCATTGCTTTTGATTGTTAATTTTCCTCAAACCAAAAGCACGTTTATAAAAGTGATGTTGAACATTAAGTAACACATTACATTAGAGTGCACATAATAATAGATTAATTAGTACATAAATATAATTTGACCCTGTCTGTGTGTATGTGTTTGATGTCAAATACAGGCATATATGAAAAGATTTATGAAAAAAAATCCTAGAAGTCTCTAAAGCCCAATAGTAAAAATAGTATGAATTTTAGGTTTTTTGACTTTATAAATGACATAACACTCAGTGACTGCAAGTATCTTACATCTGCTTAAATATTCAACTTATCACAACTTAAAGCTCACAGCACACAAGTAACGTTAATCTCAAAAGCTGTCAGATGAAATACCCAAAAAACATTTGACTTTTATTATCTACAAGTGCCATCTTACTGAAAAAGATTTCCTGCTATGTCATGGACAACAGAGAAAAGATATAAGAATGCCCAACTCTGGAGGAAGGTTCTATATTAAACACTTTAAGCCTAACAGTTTACCATTCACAGGAAATTCTTCAAAATTTCAGGATTAGAGATTTTTCTAGGATATGAGCTGCAACTCCATCCTTTTTCCTTCCATTGTTTTTCATACACTGGTATAATTATTTATGTATGAGATAGTCGTTTCCCACTAGGTTTTCTACATGGAATGTATAAGCATTCCATCCATGGCTCATGGCCAGCACTCAGTACATTTACTAAAAGCGTGATGTCTAAACTTTTAAATGTTCACTCAAACTTTAAGCAAAGCCTAAAGAAATACCAGACTTGTGTAACAGGAAATACGTTTTTAAAATGCATTTTTTTAAAACAACAGACCAGGATGTAAGTGTGTGTGTGTGTGTGTGTGTGTGTGTGTGTGTGTGTGTGTGTGTGTGTTCCAACTAGGGACTTTGAGCAGCTCAACACTTAGTGGAATTAATTCAGAATAGTTTTAGAATTCCTTTATTGTAAAATCATAACCTTCATTCCAGACAAGAAAGTCTGACATTACTTTTTATAAACTCACACACTTATTTTCATTTGTTTTTATTTTAAAATTAAAAGTTGAGGAAAGGAAAAATACATTGGTTTTTCATGCTTACACTATCCACCTAGCCCATCATAGTGTGTCAACTGTCAACCTTTTATAAGTAGGTAAGAATACATACCAAGACATAAAGGTGTCACTTCCTCTAAGTTACAAAATCTGGTTTCTTTAATGTTCTAACCTAACTAGCTGCTTACCCTCTCCCAGGAATATTCTTTTTCCCTTGCTATGTGCAAAAGGGCACTTGGTACTGCACATGCACTGCTTCAACCCTATTTCCAGCTGAACACATTGTCTGATTTCCTTGGGATTCATGTACCTGCTCTAAGGTTAGCTGAGTGACTTTCATCTCTCAGTGGCTGCTGGCATCTACATAATAGATTCTTCTTAACCCTGCTCTTGATCCCCAGCCCATTTCCTAGGCCTGGATAGTTGAGACTTAACACCATCTCCTCCTTATTGGGCAACAATGCATATTCCCTAAGCCATTAACAGAGCCCTATAAAATGCAGCCCTGCTACCACTCTGACTTGTTTTCCAGCACTATGATCTCTGTATATGTGTTCTCCTTTCAGGGTCTTTTCACAAGCTGTAACCTGTGGGGAAATTAATAAACAGAAACTCAGTTAAAATGGAGTTTGGAGGCTACATTAGGGCACTCTCACGCATGTACCACTCAGCACATAACTACTGACTCCAAGAGGAGAGACAAAGCTTGCATCTCTGACAGGAAGCGATACTACATTAGTAACTCAGCAGGAGGAAGATTTCTCTTTGCCCAGGAACAATTCAGCCAATGGGAGATTGCCATAACTCAGCCAACTATACTGTAAATTTTCTGTTTCCTCCAACAGACTCTTCCTTTACAACAGCCCCTCCCAAGCCCATAAAAGAGCTCTTCTTTGTTTTTCTGGATTTGCAGTGGTATACCAGGAGACCACATATGGCAAATTGCAATTCCTTGTTGTTCCCCAATAAACCCATTTTGCTGGAGAAATATCTGTCTATTTGTTAAAGGACAATAAAAAAGAAGGGTGACTGACCTTTCTTTTGGTTTGAGCTAGTTTGTGTAGATTTCTATTATAACCAAGAGGCCTAATGCATATATGTCTGGAAGCAAAGTGTGTCTACTGGAATGATCTTCTGTCCAGAGGCTTTGATGATCTTCAACAGACAAAACACACATATTCTCTCTGGACTCACATGGACTCTACACTATCCTATAGGGTTAAAATCCACTGAGCCTTGCAGGTAGAGAGTTGCCCCTACCTGGAAATGGGGAGTGTATCTAAGGTACAAAGACAACAAGAAAAAGTAGTAAAATATAATTTTGTCAAGAAATACATATAACAGTGGTCATTTTAGAGAATAGGAAAGTACTGGCATATAGTAATTAAATCCATTCTTTTTTCCCCTGTAAAAGTGAAATTGTGCTGAATTGAGATGCTTAAGTTGATTTTCTGGGCTTTCCCTAAACCAATGTTTCTCAGTGGAGGAAAGTGTGTGTCTCCCAGGGGACATCTACTTATATCTAGTGATATTTTTGGTTATCCCAACCTGAGAGGTAGCTAGAGCCTGGCTGGACATCCCACATTGCCCAAGACTGCCCTCAACAACACAGAAGTACACAGTCTCAAGTAATAGTGCTTCTTTTGAAAAACCCTGCTCTAGACTATATTTTTCCCCTAAACTGACATTTTGTTTACTTCCAGATTCCATTTCAATAATCATTCAAATGTGGTGGAAATTTATCAGAATTGGTAGTGCACGTCCTGAGTCTTTCTTTCTGCTGTGAAAGTAACAATAAGTAATGTATATCATGACTCCTTGTAATTATACAATAATGCAAAATGAGGAGAGGCAATGATTTTTCTTTATTAATTTGAAATATATACATAATGCATGAACATATTCCCTTAGTAAAACAATTTAAACATTACAGATGAAAGTAAAGTTTCCCTAGCAGCCATTACCCCTTTGACCTTAGAAGTCACCATTTCAGTTTATTCTCAATTTAGTTTGTATTTTTTTGTGGTGAACAGACAATTTTCTCGCCTTCCCTAAACTATTTATTTCACGAATCTGATAGGAGTACACTAATACCCATTGTTGTTTAACTTGCATTTTGCTAATTACAGGTGAAATTGAGTGGGGTTTTTTTTTTTTGTTTTTTGTTTTTGTTTTTGTTTTTTTTACATTTATTGACTATTTTTATTTCCCCGGAGAAATATCTGTTCATTTCCTTTGGTCATTTGTGATAGTAAATGAATGTGTCTTTTGTCCCTATTGATTAATAGATAAATGTTTTGACAATTTCATGTATACATATTGCAAGTAGTTTCCCCCAGCTCCACATCTTTACTTTATTTTATTTTTATGTTACCCTTTTTCAAACATAAGGTTTCAATATTGATAATCAAGTTCACCAAGTCTTTCTCTTAAAAACATTGTTTTGTTGCTTTGTTTAAGGAAGTCTTTCCATCTTGATGATTGCCAAAGCTCCCTCCAACTATAAAATTCCTTCTTTCAATTCTATTTTCTAGCTCCAACTATTCAAACAACTCCTATGGGTTCTAGGATGCAGGACTCAAAAACCCAGCCAATTCTCAGTTTCTTTCACCTCTCCAGTTTCCGCACCTCTCCAGTTTCCCAGATCAACGCATTAAATTATCTCCTGCCAAAAGCTATTCCACAGATTTCCACATTAAGTCATCCTTCACTCTTCCCTTCTCTCATTCCCACATCTGCCACCAAGATTTTTTGATCCTACAGTCTAATGATCACCACTTTTCACCCCCTCTCTACACCTGGCTGTGACCCCCTCCTTGCCATTGCTTGAACTCTCATAGATACACAGCTGTTTCTCAGCTGACTATCTTGCCCCCAGTCCCACTTCCTATTTTTGACATTTTTCCTAAGTGTTCTCTCTAAAATTTAGTTTGATTCTTTGACTCTTAAACTCCTTAAAATCTTTAGATTGTCTTCTCTCAATAAAGGTCAAAGTCCTCAGCACAACAGAAAAGCTATTCCCCTGATGGCTTTGCCACTGCATACTTGCCCAAGTTTATCTCTGGTCATCACCTTCCTCTCTCCTCACTCTCTGGCCACACTGAGCCAAATGCAGGGTTCCAAACAGACCCTGCTTTCTCTGCCTGAAACCTTTCCCAGGACACTCCTCCCATTCCTTCAGGTGCAGCTCAGGCTTCAGGCCCAGAACCTGTCCTTCTCTGAACCTACTCGCCATCTCTCTTATACTCCCTGACCCCATCTGAGCTAAGTTACCCTCTCAAGCACATCCCAAGGTCCTTATGCTCACCTCTATCTTGACACACAATATGCTCATCAATTATTGTATGTTTCCTTGTTTATCTCTCACACAGGCTGGACATATAATTACGCTTTGAATTAATAATATTCTGTTATTACATGAACACTCATAAATATGAGTAAAATGCAAAGGGCAAGATCCTTTGGAACACCATGCAAAAATGAAACAGGTTCAGATCCTGCCCTCAAGGTGTACACCAATCTAATTATAAAAATAAACTAGTTAGAAATTGACAAAGGCCAAAAAATAAGTATAGACCACAGGGTGTGGGGATTCAAAGAAAGGATGAATAACTTTATTGGTGGAAATGGGGGGTAGGTCATGTGATACATGTGTGCTGACTTTGAAGAGTGGTTGTTTGGTTCAAATACTAGCTCCAAGATTTCTTTTTAGCAAGTCACAACCTCTCCAAGACTTAGTTTTTTTCATCTTTAAAATGGGATCATGGGAGGTTGATATGATTACCTATCTCTGAAGACTGTTTAAGAATGAAATGAAATAATGCTAATAACACTCTTACTTAACATAGTGTTAGTCATAAATTAGAATAAATAAATGTTATTAGTTATTATTACAGAAGAGAAAGTTGCATTTGAGCTAGACTTAAATGTTAAGAAAACACCTAGATGTGTAGAAAGCAAATTTTTTGATAAGTTTTTACTCCATAATTCTTCTTTCTTTTTGTGATCCTTTTCTCCCTCATTCTCACTAAATACACATTTCCTGAAAGCTGCCCCACCATCCCACCCTTTCTCCATGCAGTTATTCCTTCTCCATGAAGGTCTTTAACCATAATGTCTTCCTAGATCCTTTTAGAATCCAATTATCTGAACTTTTTCCTATAGTAGGTTTAATAGTGTACTTCTGAACTGAACTTCATATGCACCTGGAACCTCAGAATATGACCTTTTTTGGAAATAGGGGTTTTGCAGATGAATAAACTAAGGATCTCCAGATAAAATCATTCTGGATTTAGAGTGGGCTCTAAATACAATCACTGGTGTCCTTATAAAAAAAGAAGAGGACACAGACACAAAGGGAAGAAGGCCATGTGAAGACAGAAGCAGAGATTGGAATGATGCTGCCACAAACCAAGGAATTCCCAGAGCCACCATGAGTTGGAAGTAGATAAGGAAGGATTCTCCCCTAGAGCCTTTAGAGTAGTGTTCCCCAAACTTTTTGGCACCACAAACTGGTGCTACTATGAGAATCTAATATCTGATGATTTGAGGTGGAGCTGAGGCAGTGATGCTAGCTCTAAAGAGTAGCAGCAAATATAGATGAAGCTCGCTCACCTTCTAGCCACTCACCTCCTGCTACGTGGCCTAGATCCCAACAGGCCACAGATTGATACTGATCCATGGCGCAGGGGTTGGGGACTCCTGCTTTAGAGGGAGCATAGCCCTAACCACACCTTGATATGAGACTCCCAGCCCCAGAATCATGAGAATAAATTCCTGTTAATCCACCAGGAATTTGTTACAGCAGCCCTAGGAAATTAATCCATTATCTCATTCAAATGTAACTTACACGGATCTTTCTGAAACACTCCACTTTGATCATGGACTCTTGTCTGCCTATCATCCTTCGGTAGCTTCTCACAACCTCTGGGATGAAGTACACACCACTTGGGCATGGCATATGCAGCTTTTCTGTTGGGCTGCTGCTGAGCTCTCTAGGGGTTCATGTTATCCCTTTTGGCCAATCATGCCCTGTGTCTCTGCCACTTTTCCTGGCCCAACCGTGCAGTCTTGCATCTAAAACTCCTAATATTCTCTAAGATGTAGTAGTCAGATGAACCCCTTCACTTGGACAGAATGACTGCAGTGATCATTCACCTTAATTCCTATTACTCTCTAATGAACAAAGATTTCTACTATACTTTCAAGTAACCAGTCATCCAAAAAGAATCTATAAAATATAATCTGAAATGTTATATATACATCTGTAATGTTATATATATATATATATATATATCTGTAATGTGAAATAAACAATTGCTAGTATTTTGGCAAAGATAAACTTTTTTTTTTAATAAGACTAAACTCCACTCTTTCTGGAAAGATCAATAATAATGAAATATTTAGCTCGGGTGTCAGTTCCTCCAGGCAGTCTTTACTCACCATCTCTGCTTTGAGGTTTAATTAAGTATTTCTTCTAGAACTAGATACCATCATACCCTAGGCAGCTTCTAGCTTAACATTCATCATATTAATATTATCTGATAATCATTCTCAATCTCTTTCATCAGACTGTAAGGCATTTGACCATGTCTCACTCATCTTTGTGACTCAGCAACTCTAACTGTACTTGAACTGTGTGTATATTATAAAAATTGGTTGGATAATTTAATGAATGAATGAGTTTGCAAGGAGTTAGAAGGGAGGTCTCTTTTGGGAATCCAGAATCTCAACATATGCTAGGTGGCTTATGGCATGGTTTCTTACTTCTGGCATGATTGAATGACAGAAATAGCCTCTTAACTTTATTTATTTGAATATAAAGCTCATAGCATGGTTTTATAACTGCTGGTATGATTGATTAGTAGGGAAACCATTACCAAAAATGTTAAATGATTACACTGGGTTCACAATGCCTGTCTATAGATAAAAAGCTCCCCCCCCAAATGCAAACAACTATATACAGAATAACCATGTCTTTTTCAAATGCACAAAGATAAAAAATAAAAACACTATAATGTTCTCAAAGTAATCTAAACTTCACAGGATTAATGTCTTATACCTTTATGGGTAATTTATTGAGTTATTACCAATTCCCCATTTGTCCTGAGAATATTTACTGGTGACTCTTGAAGCTACAGTTTACCCTGAGATAACTCACAATTACAGTCCTAACCTTACCCTCAAAGTTTTCCATGACATATCTTGTTTTTACTATTATTTTTACACCACTCTAGTATATCAATAGTTTTTGGAAACAAATGAGATCATTCTATTTGTAGTATTCTGTTTTTAGTAGTGGTATTTCCATTTACAAAATATAGTAATTCTCAATTGCTGAAAATGTCAAATCCTGCAATCCTGACACTCCCTTGGTAAATGAGTTCTTATGATGATGAACTATGGACTGCATGACAGTATTTTAAATAATGCACTAGGTTAGTGCTGCTTCCATACATCAGCAGCTCCTTCAGTTCTGGAAAGATTTTTCTACCTGCTCCCTGATCCAGGCCCACTGCATCTGTCACTCCTGGAGACCTGAGCCCAACACTGTGCTTTCCTTTCTTTTGTTTTCCCTCCTCCTCTGTATCTTATTCTCCCTGCTTCCACTTCAAAGTGAAGTTTAGTTCAGCCTCTCCCAGGGCGCCTGCCCACTCCTAGCCCCTGTGCCTAGCACCCCTTGGTGCAGCCTCCAACCATCAAAGCTTTGCGGGTGAGGGCGGAGGAAGCTTAGCCAAGGTCGTGGCTGAGGGGCGCTCAGGAGATGTGCAGAGACCCTCACGCAGCAGCACCCCATGTCTGCTACACTAGCAAGTCTAAGGCTCCCTCAACTAAATTTGTAAAAATGTGCCTCACTGTTCAGAAATGTGCTTCTGCGTTTTGTTGTTCATGCAGCTTTTAGCTGACTTAATTCTTTTTTTTAAAACTATCTGAAGCAAAAATATATCAGAAAAGTAAACAATAAATAATGAATGGCAATGGATGAGCCCTTTTCCTCATGCTTTCAAGGCTTTCCCTGTCTCTGGTCCAAGGCAGAGGAGATGCCCACTTTTACTACTCCTCACTCCCCAGCTCGTTTCTGGGCCACCCTTTCGATTATTGGGCCTCCACTTCACTGTCAGTTCTGTCTCTTCTCCCTGCATGAAGGTCACTGGTGCTCCCCAAACTTTACAGCACAATGTATAAACCCTCAGCTTGTCACCAAGACCAGCTGTCTTTCCTTGGCCTTTTTCTTTTAGACTCAAATTCTAGCCTTACTAAATTACTTTCTCTTCCAAGAAGGGGATAATGGTTCCCTTCTCCACAGTTGTATTCAACTATTTGCTTCAACTGCAATAGCTTCAACTATCTGCTTGTCCAAATACTTCAACAAAACCAAACCTCTTCACCTTTTCTCAAGATGTGATGGTTGCTGGCAGCACCATGTAGCAGGCAGGGAGGGATGAATAATATTAGTAAGAATCAAACCAGAAGCTTTTGGGGGGAATTCAGTTGGTCAAAGCTGGGCAACTGTATCCTAGAGATCCTGGGTTTCGGCTGGTGGAAAAGAAAACCAAGAGCATGTGGGAGTCCAGGTTTCAAAGAGTGACCCAGGACAAGCTCCCTGGATGACTGGACAGTGGCTTAGACCTTCAAATGGACTGTTAGGAGCTCATCATAATGAATGAGGATATCAGACAGAAACAGAGCCATCCTCCATCTCCTCACTCTTCATAGCACCTCCCTCTAGATAGAACCAAGAAGACAGTGAGCAAACAGTACTCCTGAGAGTGCACACATAGTGTGTGTGTGTGTGTGTGTGTATACAAGTGCACACATGTTGTGTGGGAGCTAATCAACCTTAGTCCCTCTCCATGTGTGGTTTACAATCCTCCTCAAGATGAAATGTATTTGCCATTCCAAAATTAATGACAAATCTGATGGAGTTTGTATTCTTTCCTCTGATAGCTTGGCAATGGAGAGAAAGTTCCAGAAACCTGTAGATTTTTTTTTTTTCAACTGAGAATGCTTCGCACAGTCAGACACAGCAGAAGACTTTGAGACTGTTCTCCCATATCTGTGCCACTATGTTCCTAGTCAACATCCCTGCCTTTGCCTGGACAGGTCACAGGGGATGCTGGATCACTTCTGCTAATGAATTTAACAGTCATGGTTACCAGTTCAAACCTTGGAGTCTAAAAAACAAAAGTGACTCTGTCACCTACTGCATCTGTGACCTTAGGCAAGTTCTTTAACTTCTCTACAACTTATTTTCTTCATCTATAAAACAACAATAATGGTTCCCTCCATATAAACTTGTTGAGAGAATTAGCTAAGGTGATGTTTGTAAAGTTAGCTGAACAGTACACAAAGCAAGTGCTCCATAAAGTACAGCTACTTTTATTATTATGTTATTATTACAGTAACATGAGGTCTTTGTTTATAGAGACCACTAACTCAGTATAAAGTGGCATCCCAGGAACTCCAAGTGAGATCTTACTGTTTCCTTTTCTCTCTAGAAGATCTCCAGGCTTGTTGCCTATAGTAGTATGAATGGTGGCCCCAAAAAAGATTTGTCCTCATCCTAAATCCACAGGAACCCATGAATATGACCTTATTTAGAAAAATTAATTGCAATTTTTGCACATGCAAAAATTAATTACAGATGCAATTAACTCAAAGATCTTGAGATGAAAAGATTATCCTGGATTATCCAAGTGGGCCCTAAAACAAATGACTTATGTGTCCTTTATAAGAGACACACAGAGGAGAGACACAGAAAAGAGGAGGAAGCAATGTGACACAGTGGCAGACATTGGATTGATGCTGGTACATACCAAGGAATCCCTGAAGCCACCAGAAGCTAGAAGAGGTAAGGACCTGATACATCCCAAATCTTTGGAGGGAGCACAGCTCTGCAACACCTTGATTTAGGAATTTTGGCATTCAGAACTTTGAGAAATAAATTTCTGTCATTTTAAATCACCAAGTTCATGGTTATTTGTTACGGCAGCCCTAGAAAACTAATATACTGAAAAAAAAAAAATTTAAAAATTATCTAGCATTCACTTTTTAAATTTCTTTAAAATTTTAATTTGTTTTCTTTGGAAAACAAAATGAAAGAAAAAGTAGCAAAGAGTGATTCGATAGTGAGGTAGCTAAATGTATAACTGGTTAAACTTGATATTTGTTGAAATGGACATCCAATTGTTTTATAATGTTTAATAATGAAATCATTTTTCTCCATTCATCATTTACAAAAAAAATATTGAAGAAAGAAGTCAGAAACGTGGTGGAGTGAGAGATGTCCCCAGATCTCTCCCCTTGATACACAATAAGCTGAATTTCTGAACTCAACAAAAAAATACTCAGTCCTCACACAAGCACATCTGAGCTTGGGATATGCAAATAAAAGTTACCACAGGTCAGGAGGGAGTGGGTGGTAGACAGGGGAAACAATTAAGTTGCCTCACACAGCTGGAGCTCCCTGCAGGAGAGGGGTAGGAGCGAAAGTGTGGCAGGTTCCCTGAACGGTCAGCCTGAGAGAGCTGTGAGTTTTGTAGAGCGGCGGTTCCCAGGGATCAGGGCAGAAAGTAGAGAAACGGAGAAAGCAGAGGATTGGGGATGGCAGAGAAGAACAATTGATTAGTACTAGACCCAGTTGCAAAAAGCAAGGCTGAGCCACAGCCCCAACCTCCAACCCAGATGACACCACACCCATACCCTCCAAGATCAACATCATTGTCCCCAGGAAAATCTAAGCAAATGTTTATACACACACACACACACACACACACACACACACACACACACACACATACATACATACATATTGCTAACACTGACATGGAATGGCACTGAAGATAGCAAGCATGATTGAATATTTATAACAAAAAAAGCTTTATTAAAGACTTTTATATAAAACAGGGATCCAAGAGACTTAGACATCACCTCCTGGAACCAAAAGAAAAAGACTTCTTAGCAACAGACTAAAACAGACCTTTAGTAATAAATCTTCTTTCTGTGAAAGAAGCAGAATAAACTTCCATTAATGCCAAAGCAGAGATGTAGTTCATTAAACAATGTGAAAAACCAAGGTGACAAGGCATCTCAGAAAGAAAAAGAAAAATCTCCAGAAAATGAGCTTATAAACATATAACTATGCAACTTAAATGACAGAGAATTCAGGATGGTACTTCAGAAAAACCTCAATGAGATCCAAAACGATTCACATCAAAAAATTCAAGAATTGAAAAACAAACTAGATCAGCAGAATGAGTTTTGCTTGCAAGGAGATTGAAAACCTCAAAAAGAACCGAATAGAAATTCTGGAGATGAAGAACACACTGAAAGAGGTGAACATAAAATAGCTACTTTGGGAAATAGTCAACCAAATGGAGGAAAGGATCAGTGATATCAAAGACAGAAATGTAAAAATAAATCAGAAGGAGAAGAGAGAAAACGCGAAGAATGAAAAATAATGAAAGAGAAATACAAGAATTAGCTGATACCAAGGAGAGGAAACATAAGAATAATGGGCATTCTCAAAAAGCGAAGAAAAGGAGCAGGGATTATAAAGCATTTTCAAATAGTTAAGGGAGAATTCCCAAATCTAAGGAATGAACTAGAGCTAGGAATTCAAAGATCTCAAAAGAACACCCAATTATCTCAACCCAAAAGGCCTTCACCAAGACATAATTACATTAAAATTACCAAAAATCAAAGACAAGAGAAAAAATTCTCAAAGCAGCCAGAGAGAAGAAAATGGCAATGTATAAGATCAACCCATTAGAATATTCTCGGACATCTCAGCGCAAACCTTACAAGCCAGAAAAGAATGGAATCAAACATGTAAGGTATTAAAGAAAGGAATTACCAGCCTAGAATATGTATCCAGCTAAGCTCTCATTTAGATACGAAAGAGAAATTAAGACCTTTCCAGACATATAAAAGTTGCGGGAATTCCCACTATGAAGCCTGAACTATAGGAAATACTGAAAAGAATACCTCACCTAAAATAAATTAACAACAACGACGACAAAAATAAATAGGAGTAAAGTGGCTATCAGACAAATATAAGCAGAGGTGCAACTGTTACTAAGACAGGGTGTTATAAGCTTAAATAATAAGAAGAAAATTTCCATAACAAGGGATTAATGAACATTCAGCATACATATGGACAAATTGAAAAAACAATGACTGAAAAGCAGAGGTTTCAGAGAGCCAAATTTACAAAGGAAAATGGAGAAAAGGCACACACAGAAGAAAATGGATGACCGAATATATATAATACATAGTCCTTTACATATTTGTAATGTTAACACACACTGAAGATCAGAACTAAAGTAAAAAAAAAAAAACAAGAACTGGAGGCAAAACCCACAAGCACCAGCCAAAATAAAGAAAACGGAAACACAGGACAAGGAAGCAATGGAAACACTGAGCTACCAGAAAGCAAAAGATAAAATGGCTATAAGAAGACCTCATATTTCAATAATCACCCTAAATGTAAATGGACTGAAGTCACCAATAAAAAGGCATAAAGTTGCAGACTGGGTCAAAGAAACAAAAAACAACCATATGCTGCTCCTCCAGGAGACACATTCAGCTCCAAAGACAAATATAGACTGAAAGGGTGGGAAATAATATTTCAAGCAAATGGCATTCAGAGAAAAGCTGGAGTAAAAATACTAATATTACACAAAATAGACTTCAAAATTTAAAGATAAAGATACTGAAGGACACTCATAAAGGAAATCATACATGAAGAAGACACAATACTTATTAATACCTATGCTCCAATCAGGGAGCCCCGAAATATGTAAAGCAATTACTAACAGAACTAAAGGGAGAAACAGACCGAAACACTATCACAGTAGGGGACCTAAATACCCGACTGATGGATATGGACAGATCATCCAAAGAGAAAATCAATAAGGAAACAGCATCCTCAAATGACACATGAGACCAACTGGACATAATTAACATATAAAGAGCCTTCCATCCCAAAACAGCTGCTTATACATTCTTCTCTAGTGCAAATGTGACATTCTCAAGAATTGACCACATACTGGGACACAGAGATAGCCTCAACAAATATGAGAGGGTTGAAATCATGCCAACCATATTCTCTGATCATAATGCTTTGAAAACTAGAGATCAACTGCAAAAAGAAATCAGGAATAACCCCAAATACACAGAGATTAAACAACATACTACTGAAGAGTAACTGGGTCAGAGAAGAAATAAAAAGAGAGATAAATAGATACATAGAAACATATGATGATAGTACAACATATCAAAACTTGGGACACAGCAAAAGTAGTCATAAGAGGAAAGTTCTTATCAGGCTTATCTCCAAAAACAAGAATGAGCCCAAAAAACAACCTAAACGCTTCATCTTGAAAAACTAGAAAAGGAAGAACAAATAAGAATTAAAGTCAGCAGAAGGAAAGAAATAACCAAAATTAGAGCAGAAATAAATGAGATCGAAAAAAAAGAAAAAAAAAAGAAATACAACAAAGAGCAGGTTCTTTGAGAAGGTTTACAAAATTGACAAACCCCTGGCTAGACCCACTAAAGAAAAAAGAGAAAGGACACAAATAAACAAAAACAAAAAGAGGGGAAATTACAACGGACATGGCAGAAATACAAAGGATCATGTAAGAATACTATGAAAAAGTATATAACACCAAATTTAATAACCTAGAAGAAAAGGACCAGTACTCAGAAAAATATAGTCTTCCTTGACTGAATCAAGAAGATCTGGAAAATCTAAACAGACTGATCAGCAGTATGGAAATTGAAATAATCATCAAAAGCCTATGAAAAATAAAAGCTAGATGGCTTCACCAGTGAATTCTACCAAACATTCAAAGAAGATTTAATACCTATTCTCAAACTCTTCCAAAAAATTGAAGAGGAAGCAATGCTTCCCAACTCATTTTAGGAGGCCAATATTACTCTGATACCAAAACCTGGTAAAGATAATACAAAAAAAAAAAAAAAAAAAAAAAGAAAGAAAGAAAGAAGAAAGAAAGAAAGAAAGAAAGAAAGAAAGAAAGAAAGAAAGAAGAAAGAAAACTACATACCAATATCTCTCATGAACACAGATGCAGAAATCCTAAATAAGATACTAGCGAACCGAATACAGCACATATTAACAAGATTATACTCCATGATCAAGTGGGCTTCATCCCAGAAGCAC
Source organism: Eonycteris spelaea (assembly GCA_003508835.1). NCBI lineage: Eukaryota > Metazoa > Chordata > Mammalia > Chiroptera > Pteropodidae > Eonycteris > Eonycteris spelaea. The sequence continues at coordinate 4,126,986 of PUFA01000147.1, read as the reverse complement.
AGGGATGGTTCAACAAATGCAAATCGATTAATGTGATACACCACATAAACAAATTAAATAATAAGAACCATACGATCATATCAATGGATGCAGAAACAGCCTTCGATAGGATACAGCACCCATTTATAAACAAAACACTTCACAAAATTGGTATAGAAGAAAAATACTTTAATGTAATAAAGGTCATATATGACAAACCCCCAGCCACATTATACTTAATGGTGAAAAACTAAAAAACCTTGCCTTGAAGATCAGGAACAAGACAAGGCTGTCCACCATAATTAAATATAACACTGTAGATCCTAGCGAGACAGTCAGGCCAAGAGAAAGACATTAAAGACATCGAAGAGGAAACAAAGAAGTCAAACTGTCACTATTTGTAGATGACATGATTCTCTATATGGAAAACCCTAAAGACTCCACAAGAACACTACTAGAAATAATAAGCAAATACAGTAATATCTCTGGATACAAAATCTACATTCAAAAATCCATAGTGTTCCTATACTCTAATAATGAAGCATCAGAAAAAGAAGTGGAAAAAATAATTTCTTTTGCAATTACAAAAAAAATAAAATAAAATACCTAGGAATAAATTTAACAAAACAGGTGAAGGACCTATATAATGAAAAACTATAAGACCCTATTAAAAGAAATCAAAAAACATTCAAAGAAAATGGATTTTCCGTGTTCTTGGATTGGAAGAATCACCATAGTTAAAATGACCTTATCACCTAAAGCATTATACAGATTGAATGCAATCCCCAACAAAATCCCATCGACATTCCTTAAAGAAATAGAACAAAAAGTCATCAGATTTGTATGGAAACACAAAAGACCCCAAATTGCCAAAGCCATCTTGAGAAAAAAGAACAAGGCTGGAGGCATAACTCTGCCTGACTTCAAATTATACTACAAAGTGACAGTAATCAAAATGGCATGGTATTGGCAGAAAAAAGACACACAGAACAGTGGAACAGAATCGAGAGTCCAGAAGTAAACCCATATTTATATGAGCAAAATTATTTTCAACAAAAAAGCCAAAAACATTCAGTAGAGAAAAAGAAAGCCTCTTCAATAAATGCTGGTAAAACGGGAAGCCACTTGCAAAAGAATGAAACTAGACTGTTGTCTAATCACACACCCATTAACTCAAAATGGATTAAGGACCTAAATGTAAATCCTGAAACAATAAAAATGCACAGAAGAAAATATAGGAACTAAATTCAAGGACCTTGGACTTAAAAAGGACTTTTTGAATTTGACCTCAAATCAAGGGAAGTAAAAGCAAAAATAAATGAATGGGGCTACATCAAACTAAAAAGCTTCTCCTCAGCAAAATAAATCATCGACAAGGTAAATGGGAAAATATATTTGCAAGAAATGTCTCTGTTAATGGCCTATATTTCAAAATATACAAAGAACTCATACAACTCAATAACAACAAGAAAACAAATGATCTAATCAAAAAATGGGCAGAGGACCTGAACTGACACTTCTCCCTAAGGCATACAAATGGCCAACAAAATATATAGGAAAATGCAAATCAAAACCAAAATTAGCTACCATCTCACACCTCTAAGAATAGCTGTTATCAACAGGACAAGTAATAACAAGTGTCGGAGAGGAACACAGAAAAAGGAACCCTCATACATTCCTGGTAAAACTGCAAATTAGTATAGCCACTATGGAAAACAGTATGGAAGTCCCTCAGAAAACTAAGAATTGATCTACCATATGATCCAGCAATCCCTCTACTGGATATTTACCCGAAAGACTTGAAAAACCCATATCTAAAAAGATAGTTACACACTGATGTTCATAGCAGCATTATTCATGATGGCCAGGACATGGAAGCAACCGAAGTGTCCTACGATAGATGATTGGGTAAAGAAGCTGTGGTACATATATACAATGGAATATTACTCAGCCATAAGAAGAGGTGAAAAACTGCCATTTGCAACAATATGGATGGACCTCGATATAATCTACTAAGCGAAATAAGCCAGACTGAAACAGTAGAAAATTACATGGTATATCTTATATGTGGGAAATAAAACCTAAAAAGCAACATATGAACAGGACACAGACTCAGGGACATGGGCAATGGACTAGTGGTTACCAAAGGGTAGGGAGTAGGGTAGGACAGGGGAAGTAGGTGGGGTAAAAGGGTCTAATATAGGGGGTAGGGGGAGGGTGAATTGGGTAAAGGGGATCAAATTTGTGGTAGCTGAAGGAAACTGACTTTGGGTGGTAATCACACAATAGAATATATAGATGTCAAATTATAATGTACACCTGAAAATTATATAATTGTATTAACCAATGTTACACCAATACACTTAATAAAAAAAAATAGAAATATGTAATGACAGTATTATAACAGTATTGAAACTGCAACGAATGGTTTTAAAAATGAATCATTAAGTTATTAATTAGTACTTGTTAATACATTTACTCACTATTGATGGTCTATTAGCTAGTTTATTATTTTTTGATACTAATAGAACCAAAATAGAAATAGACAGCTTTCTATAGCTCCTTGAAGTGACAATTGAGCTAGTGTGTTAAACCTATTACTTTTATTTAACCATGTGTGGAAATTCTTGTTATAATTTTAATTATAATTATTAAAATTAAATTTATAAAATTATAAACATTAACATTTTTAATTAAATTATTACAATTTTTCTCAGCTTTATTGAAGTATAATTGACAATTAGTTGCTCATATTTACATTATATAATTCAATTTTTTCAATTATAGGTGGCATACAATAATATATTCATTTCAGTTGTACATCATAGTGATTAGAGATTTATATGACTCACAAAATGTCACCCACTAAATCAGTTATCTCTCTAATCCCTTACATACTTATTACAACATTGTCGACTATTTATCTTTGGCTACACGTTATATCTCCATGACTATTTTGTATCTATCTATTTGTACTTAATCCCTTTGCCATTTTTTTACCATCCTCCCAATCCCCTCCCATCTAGTAGACCTCAAAATGTTCTCTGCATCAATGATTTTCTTTCTGTTTTTGTTGTTTTTGTTTATATTCTTTAGATTCTACATGTACATGAAATAATGTGGTATTTGTCTTTCTCTGTATGACTTCATTCAGCACAATATCCTCTAGGTCTATCAAGGCAATATCTTTCTCCATCTCCTTGTATTTAGTTTGTGTGTATTTTAATCTAAAGGAGTCTCTTGTAGGCAGCATATGTAGAGTTCTTGTTTTCTTATCCATTCAGCCACCCTATCTTTTGGTTGGAGCACTTAATTCCTCTCCATTTGAGGTACTTGTTGATAAATATATAGTTATTACCATTTTTATTCATGATTTTGATACATGTTTTTTCTATTTAAAGAAGGACTTCCAACACTTTCTGTAATAGTGGGTTGGTATTGATGAATTCTTTTGGCTTATTTTTTCTGAGAAGTTCTTCATCTGTCCTTTGACTCTAAATGGATAAAGTATTCTTGGTTGTAGATCCTGGGTTTCCATCGTGTCGAATTTTTGTGTCAAGCCCTTCTGTCCTGCAAATTGCTTTTGAGAAATTGACTGCCAGTCTTATGAGAGCTCCCTTGTAGGTAATTAACTGTTTTTCGCTTGCTGCTTTTAAGATTCTCTTTTTGTATTTAACCTTTGACATTTTACTTATGATGTGTCTTGTCTGGGCCTTTTTGGGTTCATTCCTTGGGAGAGTCTCTGAGCTTCCTGGGATTGTATGTCTATTTCCTTCACCAGGTAAGGGAAGTTTTCCATCATTATTTCTTCAAATATATATTTGACTTCTTGTGCTCCCTCTTTAGGTACCCCTATGACACGGATGTTGCTACCCTTAATTTTGTCCCATAGGCTCTTTAAATTATTATTATAGTCTTGGCTTCTTTTTCTTTTAATTTTTTTTTATTATATTTTTTATTTTTAAGTGAGACAACCCTTGGTTGACCTCACAGACTGCAAGGACTTTGTCAGCTTAGAATCTCTTATTTTTTTTTTTATTGTTTACACCTACAGCACCTGGTCTTCCAAGGTGGTGTCCCATCCAACTACTAACCAAGCTCAATCCTGCTTAGCCTTGATATCAATGAGATCAGTCGGCTTCTTTTTTCTTGCCATTCTGGTTGAGTGTCCTTGGCTTCCCCATCCTCTATATAGGTAGTTCCATCCTCTTTCTTCTTCCACTCTGTTGACTCCCTCTAATATACTCTTCATCTCAGATAATGTATCCTTCATTTCGACTGGTTCAGTTTATAATTCTCATTTCCATTTTTATGTTTTTTATATCTTTGCTGAAGTTCTCACTGAGTTCATCTACCCTTCCCTTAATTCATTGAGCAACTTTATAACCAGTGTTTCGAACTCTGCATTTATGAAATTACTTGACTCCATTTTTCCTTAATCTCTATTCTGTTCTTTCATGTGGTTTCTACTTTTTCTTTTTTGGCTGTCTTTCTGTGTCTGTTTCTAATACTAAGCTCCTAGGTTCTTATTCTTATTAGCATGGCTTTGTGGTAATATGTGTCCAGTGGCACAGTCCTGAGAGGAATCAGCTGCTGGCCAAGATTAGCACCTGTCTGTGCCCCTCTGGGGCCACTTGTTAAGATTCAGCAATCCACAGATTTTGTGCTTATAGTTGTTCAAGAGGCCATGCCAGAAACCAAGGTCAGTTTGCCACCAGCATGAGTCTTGGTGCTGCTAGCAAGAGGTACAGGACTCACCAAGAACACAACTGAATGTGGCTTGGGTGGGACTATGAGTTGAGGGAGCAGAGTTCAGGGTATCCTTGGCGAGTGTTCTGTGTTACCCAGTTTGATGATGTCTCAGCTATACTCACACAGTGGTGGGGTTGGGGTGGGGTGGGGTGGGGGCTTAACGGAGGAACAATGGCTACTGCCAGCACTTCTGCCTGGTAGAAAGCCTCACTTCCAACCCTCACTGCTGCAACTCAGTGTCCCCTGTAAGTTCCTGGTGATTCCTGAGCAGCACACCCAGCACTGGTGCTCAGAGACAGCAGGTCCATCACTGTGAAAGTCCAACTGCAGACATGGCCCCTTTCAGAGGCATCTCGGCTGCTGGCTGCCGCTACCATAACCTTTGTCCCACTCAGACACTGGGAACCAGGCAGCTTCATGTTTTCGCCCCCTCCTACCTCCAACTGTTGCAGGGTGATTTATTTCTCTCCCTAGTTTTAGTGCTTCTGTTCATCTACACCCTCAAGTGACTCTGTTGATGTTTGCTCCATGTTCCATCTCAACTTGATGTGGTCACAAGAAGGGATAAGTGAAGCTTCTATCACCTACTCCATTTTTATATTAATTATAAATTTTATCCATTAGTCTTAGCTTTTCATAAACCCAAATATAAAATAAATAACCATTGATTAATACTGTCCAATGATAAATACTGGCCAAGATAAAAGAATGACTTAAGGGCACCCCCTAATTCATTCATGCAATTCAGTGAGCATTTACTGAAGACTTGCTCTGGCTCAGATACCTGAGAGTCCCTGGGAGTATGAAATGACTAAGATTCTGGCCTCAAGCTAAATGAAAGTGTATCAAAATGTTAGAGTATTATAATAAATAAATTTTTCTTTGCATGGTAGTTTTTTGAGTATTAGACTTTTGTTATATCATGTTTCTTTTATCATTTTGTTGAAAGTAACTTTTTAAAAAAGCCTTGCTAATCATTTATCCTTTTCATCAGAGTTCTGATTTGGTATAATTTACTTTCCCTAGTTAAATGTTTCTAGGAACTTAACTACAGCTGCTAATTTTCTTCCTGTCTAGCTATCATAGAATTCATTCTGGATTGTTTTAAACACTTAAACAAGAAAGGGACAAGTGAAATGTGGTTCCTTGCCAGTTCAAGGGCTTCATTCATGAATAAAAGACCATGTGCCTTTCCTGTTCATTCATAAATTCACTAACTTTATACCATGAGATTACATTGCTACACAAGGTTGACTGGGCCTATCTGAGTACAGCAAGACAATGAGTGCAACGGTTTCTACAAAGTCCATTTCATAAAATAGGTATAAATTGTATCCCATGATTAACATCTGCCAATTTTATCATCTTTAGAGATGACATATTTATCATAAAGAGCAAAATGATAATTTAATACTCAATGAATATAAGAATACATACCAAAAAAATCTATCAAATAGCATTCTTAAATTGATCTTCTTATGTTTACTATACAAAGTACTTAAATAATATGTATTTAGAATTCTTTTGCTAAAATAACACATTTCTATAAACACTGCATCATAATTTTTTAATAAATTCAAATTTTTATAATGTAGATTTATTTTTCCTTGTTCACTAATTTTACTTGATACTTTTCTATGTGTGCTCTTCTTTTCATGTTTTGTTTTATCCAAAAATTGTCTAACAAGTTCTAAACCATTTTTGTTCCCAAAGTCTCTTGTATGCTTCCCACTTCTAACTGACATGAATTCTAACTCTTTTGGTATATTCTCTGTTTATTGTTTATTTAAAACAATTTTATTTCCTTGAAGACATTTTAAATTCAATAGCAGTATATTGCATCTTCATAAGGATTTTTACATTTGTATGCAGTTTCCTAATTTCTAAGAACTATCCTATATATTATTTCATTTGATAGAGGAAAGCATAGGTGTGTTATTTTAAAGGTTATGCTACAAGTAAGCCAGCCACTCAAGGGCTGTTCTTCAAGAGAGGCATGGACTTACTACATGGTTTGGAAGCAAAAGGCAAACTCACTAAGTACTGCAAGTCCACAGCCTTGCATTGCAGTCTGTAGCCCCTGTAGAAGGTCATGCTAAACACTAATTTCAATACTGATGAGAAGCACCCAGGTGGATTCAGCAGTATTAATAATATTCTAGTTCTGAAATTACATATTTTATTTGTATATATCAAGTGTTATATATTTTAAAAAGAAAACAAAAAGATAACCCTAATATTTCCACAAAATATTATTCTTGTTTCACTATGTAAGAAACATTATTATGCAAAAATGCATCTTAGAACCTACCAATGACAGAAGTTATAAGAGAAGAGAGAGACCTCTGGCAGGACTCTGTGATCTATCCTTTGACTGAGCCTCAGTTATGAAACACCACAACACTTCTGCTTCCTGCACCCCAAATATAGAAAATTCTTAAAATGTCCTCATTAATTACAAACCCTAGAATTGATCTATTATTAGAATTGATGTAGAATTTAAGTAATATGTCAGGATTAAAGATATTTCTTCAAAGAGGAATTTCTTTTCTAACAACAATTAAAATATTGAAAGTAAACACCCCATTTACCTTAACAACAAAAACATAAAATACATAGGCATGTTCCTGGAAGTAATCCATAATAATGAAATAGTATTAAGAATTATTATTATTTTTTATATCAATTCTGTATGCTTTACAGACTTTTTCTAATTCTCACAACTCACCCACCAGGTGGTTGTTAATGTCTTCTTTGGACCAGAGGAAATCAAGGGCAGGACAATTGAGTAAACTGTCAGATTCCATACGGTTCTTAGTAGTGTCAGGCCAGGAACCTTTGCTTTTCTTCAAAACCTCTTCAAAGTCTTTCCATTCCCTACGATCTCTTGATCAGCTGTACCACCCATACTGAGAAAACTACCAGACAGTGCAGAGGAAACTTAAACTGAATGTAGAGTCATCTATGTTTCCAAATGGGAAAATTGACTATTAAAAAGGAGTCATTTTCTCTCAAAATAATACACAGATTTAATGTAACTCTAACCAAAATCTCAATAGTACTTTCATTTGTGTGGAGGGGCTTTTTTGTGTAAACATTACCCTGAAGTTCACTGATATGCATAAACAAAGAATGAATACATGTGCTTATCTCTGCTCCCTCCTTCCAAGCTGATGAGACAGCAGTATAAGACTTTAAAAGCCATAAAGCTCAAGAACAAGAAAATACAAGAGAATATGAAAGTAGATAAGAGATAATCCACACATTTTTGAACAACGGGCAGTGTGGGGATAAGTGGCTTAAAAAAATCAGACACCAAAGAACTAGCCCAAAGAAAAGGCACTCATCAGGAAACAAGCCAATTCTCATCACAGAATCATAGAAAGTTCTAGAACTAGGAGACAGGAGGGGCCAAAATAGGAGGAAGTATATATAGTTAAAGCTAGTTTTCATATCCTTTTTCCAACACAGCAATCAATAGTTCTTTCTCAGAGAAAATGTTTTAAAAGAATTATAAGACACCAGTCACAGAGGAGGGGAGAGGCCATTACTGACCTGAGCAATGATGACTTCAGCCTGTTCCAGCTCCCAGAACTCTGTTAATCAAGCTAGAACCCACAGGACAGAGTTTGGAAGCTTCCAGAGAAAATAATCAGTGTACAGAAATCACCTACAGATATTAGGATTGGAGAGTTTTCCAATGAAATGAGGTCTATCAGCTGATGGACTACATCTCATTCTTAAACATGATCAGACAGCCAAGGATGACTAGATATTTGAAAAAAATTCTTCTGTAAGAAAGAGCTGTCCCTACACATTCAAGGCCCACTGAATTTCAAGCTGGAGGAGGCTTTAGAGTCTTCTAAGACCTCTGATGCCAGCAGCATTGGCATCACTGAGAGCCTGTTAGAAATGCAGAATCTAGGCCCACCTAGGACCTACTGGATCAAAATTTGCATTTTAACAAATTTCTGAGTGATTTCTGTGCTTCAAAGCTCATTTTAGCTCCACATTTATTAAGAGAATTGATCACTGAAGTCACACTTGGATTTAGCAGCAAGGTCAGTAGACATTCTTCCTGACTCTCAATTCACACTCCTCTTCTTACTTGATTGATGCATTCCCAAAAGAAATCCAAAGCATATAAGCCTTCTACTCAGAGTTGAATTTTAATATTTAACACATTTTTCTGAGGTTATATATAATATATATAAATATGTATAAATATATATAATTTATATATATGTAAATACATATATAAAAGAGAGAGACATATATATTTATTTTTAGGCAAGCTACTGAAACTCTCTGAATTTCAGTTTTTGCATCTGTAAGTTGAAAGAAATAATAGAAATATTAACTACTTTAAGAATACCAGTGAGATAAGAGATAATATGTGAAAAGCACTTGGTGGAATATGCTGGCATATGATGGACACATGGATGTCTGTGCAGATGTGAGCCAGCTATTGGCACATGTCTTCAGCTGTGCTTTCATCCATTTCAGGGTCAACCTCAGTGGCAAAAAGCTGCCTTACCAACAAATGTATGAAAGATGCTCAACATCGCTAGCTATTAAGGAAAAGCAAATCAAAACCACAATGAGATAACATCTCACACCTGTTAGAATAGCTATAATCAATAGAACAAGTAATAAAAAATGTTGGAGAGGATGTGAAGAAAAAGGAACTCATACACTGCTGGTGAGACTGCATATTGATACAGCCACAATAGAAAACAGCATGGAGTTTCCTCAAAAAACTAAGAATTGACCCATCATATGATCCAGCAATCCCTTTACTGGGGATTTACCCCCAAAGACTTGAAAATCCATATCCAAAAAATATCTGCACACCGATGTTCATGGCAGCATTATTCACAGTGGCCAGGACAACGGAAGCAACTGATGTATCCTACAATAGATGATTGGCTAAAGAAGCTGTGGTACATACATACAATGGAATATTGCTCAGCCATGAGAAGATATGAAATACTGCATTTGCGACAACATGGATAGACCTCGAGATAATCATGCTAAGCAAAATAAGACAGACTGAAAAAGTAGAAAATCACCTCATATAACTTATATGCGAAATATAAACCTAAAAGCAAAAAAACAAGCAGGACAAACAAACAGAGACACGTAGACATGGACTATAGGCTAGTGGTTACCAGAGGACTGCAGACTAATGGTTACTAGTGAGGTAGTGGAGGAAGAGGAAGGGAGACAGGGTAAAGGGAGTCAAATATAGGGTTTGGGGGAGGATGAAGTGGGTAAAAGGGATCAAATACATGGTAGCTGAAGGAAACTGGACTTTGAGTGGTAAACACACAATAGAATATATAGCTGTCAAATGATAATGTACACTTGAAAATTATACAATTGTATTAACCAATGTTACCCCAATAAACTTAATTAAATTTTTAAAAAAATAAATAAAATATTAAGCAAGCAAGCAAGCAAGCAAGCTATGAGTTTGTTTACCAAAAGAAAAGAAAGAAAAAAGAGCTGCCTTACCCAAGGTCATGCCCTTCCAATTGTGACCCACACCCAAAGACATGGATAGAGAGGCCCAGCTGTTTTGGCTCCACACAGAACAATCTGTAAAGGAATATGCCCTGAAAGCCAAATAAAATCATATTTCTTCAGGCAAAGAGCAAAATGCACTCTACATGACTACTCTCAACAGGCAGAAATAGTGTAAAGCTCAATTATTAGCCTGAAGTGTCCTTTAAAAAAAAAAAAAAGCAATTCTTGCATGGTTAAATCTTTATTACCATTACAAATTCATAACAGGCATATTAAAATGTTTGCCTGGGCGTTACCTATTATTCTTTAGCTGTGGCTTTGAAAGGTTAATAAAGGTTTCCTTGAATAAATAGAAAACTTGAACGGTCTTTCACACACACAAAATAAATTTTAAGTACAAAATTTTCATTATCTACTGCTGGCCAGAGGCAAGTTCTTTAAGGGTACATAATTGTACTAGCTCACAAAGCAGCCTTAAATTAGTCTTTAGAAGCAATAAGATCCCTCAAAATTCCAGATAACTCAGTTTTATGTCCCAGTTTAATGATCGCTATGACTTACTCATGTTCTCTGTTATCATTTTCCCAAGTCTGCATGTTCTGAATTCCATTTCATAGACTACCAAGAAGTAGCAAGCCTGGAAGAGATTTGCTTGTGTGTATGGACATGGGCTTGTCCAGTGCCCTTGCTATCACTGGCTGCTGATAAGCCCCATTTGTCTTTCTCATCTGTAAACAAGTAGAGCGGGTATGCCCAAGGACCAGCTGGTTTCATATCAACATCCTCTGTTTCTCTGCTTCAGAAGCTTCTCTTTTTTAAAACATGATACTTTCATGGCTAAATCCACCTTGGAAACACTATATGAATATACTTGCAGGGATTCAGAACCATTGTGATGTTGTTGGGCAACTTATTGAGGCTCTAATTTCTAGGTCCATATATAAATGTTCTACTCCCATTTTTTTACCTGTTAAGGCTTATTCATTATTTATTATTAATTTAAGATTTTATACATTGCTATATAGCCAAATATATTTTAGTGATGACATAAATACACATAATCTAATGGGTCTCAACCAAGTGGTGATTTTGCTTTCCAGGGAACATTTGAAGATGTCTGAAAGAAATTTTTGCTTATAACAACTGGTGGTGGGTCTGGCTGTTATTAGTGGGCAATGGCCACTGAGGTGTGGTTTCAGTGTGGCTAGTTCTCACTTAAACCCACAATGCCACAGTGCAAGGACAGGACAAAAATCTGTGACAAAAACAAGCTACAAAGAACTGAAACTGGAGTCACTTCTGCTTTTTTTTTTTTTTTTTTTTTTTTTTTTTTTTTTTTTTTTTTTTTTTGCTCTGTTGTGCTTTGGTGGTAATTTACAGAATATACAGACTGTTGAACAGACCATAGATCTTCCAGAAAATATTTATGTGCTTGTTTCTCACACAACAGCCCATAATACTTGGGCAACTGAGAGTTAGGCATTATCTCCTGCAGCAATAAACTAGAACAGATAGACTTTTCAATTAAGGGAATTCCACAGGAGTCAACTGAAAGAGCTCTCAATGGCCAAAGCAAGAAGCTAGACTTCCACAGCAAGAGACACTCACCATTGCATCCAGAAACTGTTCATTAAGATATAAGAAAAAAGGAGAGGACAAAACAGTTCTGATTTACCAGTGACACACTCTCTCATCTGTATTAAGGGCCATGTAGACTAGATTGAGTTCACACAGTTTAACCCATAATCCAATCAATCCATATCTGAAGATTTAAAGGCCATGGGAAAATTACTTTAAAAGTGTAAAATAAATCCTACTAAGAGTACTATAAGTAACTTATTTTTGGAAAAAATGTAAAATACCTATGGTATACCATACACAAAAATATAGCTTATATATTTAAAGATTCAAATGCTAAAAATTAAGCTAAAAATAATTAAAAGGAAATATGTTCAGACTATTTATGTCTAAATTCGTATCATCCATTCATCTATTCTTAGAAAGGAGAAGGCATTTTAATGTTACCCCTCTTGCAAAATAAGAAAATAGTAAGAAAAACATTGATAATTTTACTAAATATAATTTAGTTGCATGGGTTTTTCAACATCAAAAATGCCATAAAACACAGGACCCAAATTTTAGTGTCTAATTCTATTCTCCAATAAAAGAAACCAGAGCTCTTTAGAGAAATGATTGATTCTAGCGCTGAACCAAGAAATACATAAGATGAGCCAGGAAGTAAGGAAGTGCTCCAAAAACAAACAAACAAACAAACAACAACAAAAGCAACAATAAAAAACCCACACAAGGATGGTGTATATCAAAGGACACATGAGTCAACTGAAAGAGCTCACAATGGCCAAAGCTGGAACAACTTGAACAACAAAATAAATAATGTATTGTTGGATTATAACTTGAAGTATAAAATAAACAATTCTAAGTCCATACTGACATAAATAAATGATTGAAAAAACTAATAAGTGGAGAAGAAAAGACAAATCTCCTGTGGAAATGCCAAATAATTTATGTAGGTACTCTGCCCTCAGGAAATGGGATGTAGTCCCTGCTACTTAAGCATGTGAATAAGGGAAAGAAGAAAAACTTTTTATAGTGGAGAAACCTGACAATCATTAAGATGATCAAGGTCAACATCAACAGTGACAAGTCACACTGATAGCATGTACCTTTGTTTTGATGTTATGAAAATGCTGCTTTATGTTTGTGGTCTCCCTCCTCAAAACATATATCCCCAGGCTAATCATGAGAAAGGTCATCAAAAAAAAGGAAAGTCTGAGAAACTGTCGTAGCCAAGAGGAACCTAAGAAGACATAATGACTAAATTTAATTTGGTATCCTGGAGGAGAATCCTTGAACAGAAAAAAGATATTCAGTAAAAATTAAATCTAAAAGTATGGGCTTTAGTTAGTAATGTTTAAATATTGAATCAGTAATTCTAACAAGCGTACTATATTAATGTTATATGTTAATAGAAAAGGAAACTGGGGTAAGATATGTAAGAATTCTCTGTAATATCTTCTCAATATTTCTGTAAATCCAAAACTGTTGTAAAATTAAAAATGTACTTTAAAAAAATGCCATAATTTCTCAAAAAGATAAACACAGATTACCATAGGATAGGACCCAGCAATTCTACTCCTGAATTTACACTCCCAGAGACATAAAAACAAACAAATACATGGTCAAAGCGGCATTATTTACAATAGCCAAAAGGTGGTGGAAACAGCCCAAATAGCTATCAACTGATGAATAGATGAACAAATTTGGATAGGTATAGACATAAAAAGAAATGTACTGGTACAAGCTACAACATGGTGAAACTCAGAAACATTATGCTAAGTGAAAGAAACCAGACACAAAAGGTCACATATTTAATAACAGATGTACACAAAGATTTATCTAGAAGAAAGGTTATTTTATCCTTAATAAAGCAGTGAAAATTTATAAGAACATAAATACCCAACAAGAAGTTTGGTTAAATAAAGTGGAATATATCTAGATCTAAGAAACAACAAAATGGCGTCAAAGTAATCTTTAATTATTTGGACATGTTATCACAATGAAAGTGAGAAAATGAGTTACAAAAGGTTATGCATATATATTTATAGAGTGTTAGAAATAACACTGTGTGGTCTTTTTCTAAATTTTCTATAATGAATATAGATCTCCCTATATAAAATATTATTTAAAAATAACAAAAGTTTAAAAAGTTTAGATTATCCTTACAGATTTTCCCACTCAGTGATGAAAAGTTTACCTGTGGCCTTCCTGCTTCTAAAGGTGATCTCTGGTCAGGCAGCTGGATGGAAATGGATTAAGAACCAAAAGGGAAAATCGGTTGGTTGTCACAAACGGCAAAACAAGGGCTTGATGAATGGAGAGCAGAGGACTTCCCTTTAAAAAGTAGAATAGACCATGCCATGCATATGTAGTAATGGGACCGTGACTTCTCAGGTAATTTAGGGTAAATAAACCAACTTTCAGTGTCTTTGAATACTTTTAATGGTGGAAGCTCATCACATGCCCCTTTATCTACTATGTATCCATCTATGTGTATTAACTGGCTATTTAAGGCAAAGGTACTAATACAGATGGTCCCTGACTTAAGATGGTTTGACATGATTTTTTGACTTTATGATAGTTTGAAAGCGATATGCACTCAATAGAAACCACACTTTGCATTTTGAATTTTGATCTTTCCTGGGCTAGGGATATGGGGTATGATACTCTCTCATGAAGCCGGGCAGTGGAAACAGCCACAGCTCCCTGTCAGATCTTGAGGGTAAACAACTGTTGCTTACAATCCTACAGTATACTGTGGTGCCTGCATTTTTGGATATTGTACTTTGTGTTTTGATTCCATTGTGTCTACAAACATACATCTGTGCTTCCTGCTTCTGGTGAAAAGAAAAGAGGAAGGCAATTCATCTTGAAATGAAACGACATACCTCCTTAGCATGGTTTACATAATAAGTTACATGCGAAATTCAACACTTAATTATAAAATATGCTTAGTGTTAGATGATTACCCAACTCTAGACTAAGTGTTCTGAGCACATTTAAGGTAGGCTAGGCTAAACTATGATGTTTGGAATATTAGATGTATTAAATATATTTTTTTATCATTTTATTTTTCTTAAGTTTATTGGGTAACATTGGTTAATACAATTATATAATTTCAGGTGTACATTATAATTTGACATCTATATATTCTATTGTGTGATTACAAACCAGAGTTCAGTTACTTCAGCTACCATATATTTGATCCCCTGTACCCACTTGACCCTCTCAACCCCCTATACTTGACCCCCTTTACCTCATCTACCTCCTGCCTCCTGCCCCACCCCCTACCCTCTGGTAAAGACTAGTCCATTATCCATGTCCCTGAATCCCTGTTTGTCCAATTTTTTGTTGCTTTTAGGTTTATATCCTACATATAAGTGGCATCACGTAATTTTCAACTTTTTCTGTCTGGCTTATTTCGCTTGGCATGATTATCTCGAGGTCCATCCGTGTTGTTGCAAATGGCAGTGTTGCATCTCTTTTTATGGCTGAGTAATATTCCATTGTATGAATGTACAACAGCTTCTTTAGCCAATCATCTATTGTAGGATACATCAGTTGCTTCCATGTCCTGTTCACTGTGAACAATGCTGTTATGAACATCGGTATGCAGATATTTTTTGGATATGGATTTTCAAGTCTTTGGGTAAATCCTCAGTAAAGGGATTTCCAGATCATATGGTAGGTCAATTCTTGGTTTTTTAAGGAACCTCCATACTGTTTTCTATAGTATGCAGTCCACAGGAGTGTATGAGGCTTCCTTTTTTTTCACATCCTCTCCAACATTTTTTATTACTTGTTCTGTTGATTATAGCTATTCTAACAGGTATGAGATGGTATCTCATTGTGGTTTTGATTTGCATTTCCTTAATAGCCAGCGGTGTTGAGCATCTTTTCATATGTTTGTAGGCATTTGTATGCTCTCTAGGGAGAAGTGTCTGTTCAGGTCCTCTGCCCATTTTTTGATTAGATCATTTGTTTTTTGTTGTTATTATTATTGAATATTATGAGTTCTTTGTATATTTTGGATATTAGGCCCTTATTGGAGGTGTTGCTTGCAAATGTATTTCCCATTTGGATGGTTGTCTCTTTACCTTGTTAATGATTTGTTTTGCTGAACAGAAGCTTTTTAGTTTGATGTAGTCTTATTCATTTATTTTTGCTTTTACTTCCCTTGCTTTTCAGGTCAAATTCATAAAATCCTCTTTAAGTCCAAGATCCTTGAGTTTAGTTCCTTTTTTTCTTCTATGTATTTTATTGTTTCAGGTCTTAATTTAGGTCCTTAGTTCCATTTTGAGTTAATTGGGTGCGTGGTGATAATCAAAAGTCTAGTTTCATTTTTTGCAGGTGGCCTTCCAATTTTCCCAGCACGATTTATTGAAAATGCTTTCCTTTCTCCACTGTATGTTTTTGCTTTTGTCACAAACTATTTGCCCGTATAAGTATGGGTTTACTTCTGGACTCTCATTCTGTTTCACCGGTTCATGTGTCTGTTTTTCTGCCAATACTATGCTGTTTTGATTACTGTCACTTTGTAGTATAATTTGAAGTCGAGCAGAGTGATGCCTCCAGCTTCGTTCTTTTTTCTCAGGATGCTTTGGCAATTCGGGGTCTTTGTGCTTCCATACAAATCTAATTTTTTTTTGTTCTATTTCTTTAAAAATGCCAATGGAATTTTGATGGGGATTGCATTAAATCTATATAATACTTTAGGTAATACAGTCATTTTACTATGTGATTCTTCCAATCCAAGAACACGAATATCTTTCCATTTCTTTGTATCATCTTCTATTTCTTTTAATAGGGTCTTGTAGTTTTCATATATAGGTTCTTCACATATTCTATTAAATTTATTCCTAGGTATTTTTTTGTTGCAATTGCAAAAGAAATTATTTTTTCCACTTTTCGACCCTTTCATTATTAGAGTATAGGACCACTATGGATTTTTGAATGTTGACTTTGTATCCAGAGACTTTCTTGAACTCTGTATCTGGTAGGTTGCTTGCCTCCATTTCATTTAGTTCTTATTCCGGAATTTTCTTTGTTCTTTCATTTGGAATATGTTTTTTTTTGTTTTCTCATTTGGGCTGCTTCTCTGTGTACATTTTTATGTATTAGGTAGACCTGTTATACCTCCCAATCTTAGCCAGATGTAGTAGATGCCCAGTCCTGGCCTTATGTAGTAGGTGTCCTTTGTGTCCCACTGGTGCAGTCTCCCTGATCACCTGTGTCAGGTGCTCCAGAAGTGTCCCGTGTGTGAGTTGTGTATAATTAAGCCTTGATTAGCACATCAGTGGATGGGATTGACTCTCAGGATGACTGGCTGTGTGGTTTGGCCACAGTGGTAAGTATTAGAAAATGTGTTTCCCATTTGGGGTATACCTTCCACAATCTCTGGTGATTGAGATACCCATTTCACCAAGAAAATCATATGAGCTTGATGAACAGCCTTGCAAACTTCTTGAAATTTTCATTGAGCCTATCACCCTCAATTATCAGGCAAGGTCGAGAGAAGTAAAGAAAAAACATGATACAAGCAGAACAAGATTAATTACACAGGAATGAATAAACTGATGAAAACAGTTAAAATTTTAATAACTTGTTTTGTTTGAGATTGATGATTTTTTAAATTTTTGTTTTCCAGACAAAAGGAAACTTGTTTCTTCTAAACTACTTATTCCTTAGCAATTTACCAAATTGAAGTATTGAAACGTTATATTTTTCTCTCTACTTGATCCTTCAGAACTTGAAAACTCTCAATGAATAAATATCCTTATTTTCATAGTAATATTGTTATTTGCATAAATTCAAAAGCAATCTGTTCCCCTTATAACAGAACATAAGTGGAAACTGGTTTTATTTTCAAGGTTTTGATTGGAAAGCCATATTTGAGAGAGACATGCACAACTCAGATATGACCAGACATCTTTAAGGAATTAAGATTGATGGAAGCCAATAAAAACCCTTGGGAATATTGACCTGTTACCTTGCTTACATGGTTCTCAGCAGCCTTACCATGTGAGTAAAGAAAGTTACTTCTTTGCAGGTGCAAGAACACTTAAGATATGTTGGGGATCTCATGAAGAAAGGAATACACCCAAATCTATGGGTATTGCAGGCAACATCTGCAAGTCCTTGCCTTGGCTTTTTTGTCAGTAAGAGGCCTTTTAAAGTTTTATCTGAAGATTCCTTATGAAAAATTACAGCAAAGCAGATTTTTAAAAAACCTATGTGAAACAACAGTCTTTGGTAGATGATTGGAAAAGAAGATATGATACACATATACAATGGAATATTACTCAGCCATAAGAAAGATGAAATACTGCATTTGCACAACAAAGATGGATCTTGAGGTTATCATGCAAAAGTGAAATAAGTCAGAACAGAAAAAGTTGAGAACCATATGATCCTATCATATGTGAGATATAAAATTAAAAGCAACAAATGAATAAGACAAACAAACAAATACTCACATACACAGACAACAGTTTGGTGGCTACCAGAAGGGAAAAGGGGGAGGAAGAGAAGTAGATAAGAGTAAAGGGAGTCAAATATATGGTGACAGAGGAAATTTAACTTTGGGTGGTGAACACACAATGCAATATACATACCATATATTATTCAATTATATAATTGAAAACCTATATAATTTTATTAACCAATGTCACCCCACTAAACTTAATTTGAAAATAAAAATAAAATGAAATATAATAAAATAAAATGATTTTTTTTTAAAACGCCCATGTGGCAAACTACTATACTTGCTGGACTTACACAAATAATCAGGCCATTGAAACCAGACTTACATTACAAATAAATTAGTCTTAATTTGGCTATCTTTGATAAAAATGAGGGTGATTTTATAGAAAAAAATGTTTTAATAGAAACTACAATATACCTTTGTGGATATCAGATTCTAGTGCTATTCATTGTCTTTTGAGTAAAAAAAATTTTTACATGTAAACTGGACAGGATCCTGAATTTTTCTAGTTTCCTTAAGCATTTGGCTGCAACCCTGTGAACTAATATTTTCATTTTTCTATTCTTTTACTTGGAATGATCACAACAGCTTATCTATGGACAAATCTTCATGCCTACTTCAGAAAGATCACCAGAGATATTCAAACTGCCAGCTAGGAGAATCAGATTGTCTTTGCCTGCCTTCACTCCATCTGAACATGATTTGAGATAGACATCTAAGAAATCTTCTTGACTACCTGTCTTCAGGACTCAGAAACTAAGACTACAGTCTGCTCCAATCATTAACTTTCATTTTTCTTTTCTTTCCATAGGGATGTTTCCTACAAAATACCTGAGTACTTGCACGTAAGCTTAACTCTGAGGACCTGCCAGAATCACCACTTCCTGAAATGAGATACAACTAGGGAACTGAACTGAACTTTTCTCAAGACTGAGACTAATTTAATGAGATATAGAACAATGAGTCAGTCCAAACCCAGAATGTGAAACTCTGGAAGGGAATTATGGAGGTTCAGAATGGGCCACCCCAAAATGTGCTTCAGTAGTATGTGAATTGTTTTGTACTAAAGGTAATTTTAGCTTCAGGCTCAAAAAAAGTTTCCCCCACCTTTAGAAAAACCAGGCACCCAAGCCATCTTTCCCCATAATAAGAGGCTATCAATGATAACCTTTTTGTTTCAATTATATGGTAGAATAAACTTTTATTTACTAAATATCCGTGCTTATCATTCTACAATTACCTTTTGAAACTTGCTTACATGGTGTAAGCAAGTGTATTTCCTCATCCTTACATGGTGTAAGCAAGTGTATTACCTCATCCTTAGCCCAGATTGTCTTACATACCTCAATCCTCTTTCTCTCTTTGAACTTCTTATGCATGTGGGGTCACTGACTCCCTCATGCATGCAGGGTTCCCATACATGTGGATGTATTAAAGTTGGTTGTTTTCTATTTCTAATATGCCTCATGTCTATTTGATTATTAGACTAGCCAAAAGAACCTTGAAGGCAGAGGAAAGTTTGTTCTTCCCCACACATTCAATTTCCTGTGTCAAAAATAGATTAAAAGGCTCTCACTGAAAAACTAGGTTAATTTGAACATCAAAAAGAATAATAACTGGAATTGATTGTTCACATTGAGTAAATGAAAATCTATGAGAACACAGTGATTCCTCTCCCCTTGAAAGAAGAGAAGGGAAAAAAGAAAAGCTCTTTTTCACAGAATAATGACAGCTAATAAATGTGAAGAAATTATATCATCAGAAAGTCACTAATTTGCAATCCCCAATGTAATAAAATATTCTGGGAAGATCCACTGGATGGTCAAACAATTAAGTGAAAAGTTATTAGGGAATAGACTTTTGTCCCTATTATTCATTGTGAAGATAAACTGTACCTTTTGATGAAGACCTCTGAAGATCACCTCCTTAACCAATAGATCATCATAAATAAAATTACATGATGCATTATATCCATATCTAATATGATAGAGTTAATATTTATAATATATAAAGACCATACAAATTAAAAAGAGAAACACTAAGACCTTACCTGGGGATGGGGTGTTGGCAAAATACAGGTACAGAGAAGTTGCAGAAACAAAATTTCACTGTTCCTTTGTCACTCCACTGGCAGTGGGGGGCAGGGGGAGGAAAAACACTAGATAGGATTGCATCCACCTGCATATCAGAACTCTAGCACCAGAGGCTTCACTAAATCAGGGTATTCTTCCCAAGAAGTGCCCATAGGGACCCAAGATCCCCCAAGCCACGTTTCCCTTTGCTGCCGTTCTTAGCCGACAGCCTCCATCCTTGGTCACAGGGTGTCTGGAAGAAGTAGAAGGCAAATGGCAAAAGGCTGTGCCAATTGAGCTTGTCCTTTTTTATCCAGAAAAACAGCATATTTCTCAGAAGTCACTGTTGGTCACCTAGTCACAACTACCTGCAAAGAATCTGCCTACTCCCTAGACCAAAAAAGCAAAAAATATGACTAAATCATAGTACTTAGTATTGATAAATTGGAGATTAGCCCCCATAGCCTGCTGGAATATAGTATATATTGTTTACAACTTTTTCTGAAAAGCCTAAAAGCACACCTTCAAAGTTTGAGAAACCTCGATGTACATTTAGGATCCATAAGTTCTGCTTTTGGAAATCATTTTTATGGAAATAACGAGAAATGCAATAATGATTTGTATACACTGATATTTACAATGCGCTATTTCTAATATGAACCTGTGCTAAACATTTATTTTAAAAAATGCAAATTTAACTTCAGTGCCCAGTAATAAGTTAATGGCTGAAAATGCAGAGTTGGTTGTCAGATAGCCTATTGTGTGAGCTAATCAAGTCACAAAACCACATGAGATTTCAGTGTTCTTATCTGTAAAAATGAAGTTAATAATGCTTTCCACATAGCTTAGAAAGATTAAATAAAATTTTATATGTGAAACATACAGAAAAGTACACATAAAGAATTGATGCATAATAGACATACACACACACAGATACATAGAGTAGTCTATAGATTATCATATAGCCAATTAAATAACGTATAGAATATAAAAATTATATGACAAAAAATACATTTGACACATAGTTAAATGGACACAAAATTGTTTTTGTAGACATAAGAGCCCTACATATGGAATGTATAATATATATATGCTTACAAGAAATACATTAAGATCTCAATGATTCTTTACATCTGGTCACTGTATTACAAGTGATTGTCATTTTGTCCTTTATACATATTTTTGTTCTCAAATTAACTATCTGATATAATTATTTTCATATATATCAGGAGTTAGTAAACTTTTTCTTAAAGGGTCAGTTAGTAAATAATTTAGGTTTTGCAGGGTCTTATGGTCCTTGTCTTAACTACTCAGTTCTGCTCTTATAGCTTAAAAGCAGCCATGGATAATATGTAAATGATAGTGTGACTATATTCTAATAAACTTTACAAAAACAGGAGGTAAGCCAGCCCAATTTGCAGACCCTTGCTATGTTGTAAGAGATCCCTGCAGTCCTAGCAGGATGCCTGGCACTTGGAGCAACAATGTCATCGGAAAGTGGGTGTGGACTTGCACACAAGCTCATACTGCAGGGAGGGCGCACAGGGCTGACTGATTCTGAGACTTTTGGCTCTAGGCACAAGGATAGATAAGGAGAGGAAATAGCTGATAACAGGGTGGTGACCTTGAGGCTGAATTTGGGAGTTGGCTGTAGTTTGTAATTACTAACTAAAGAGTAACTAATAATATAACAAAGCCAGCTTTGTGAGAGAGAAAATAAAAAGCCATGGAGAGAGGGGTGGGGGAAACTAGCACTGTGCCATTCATCCCATATCCTTTATTCGTGTTAGTTAATGCATTTCCAGACTCCCACTCTTCTTACTGTCTCAGCAACATGCTATAGACAATGCTATGTACATTTTGTTTTTAAAAAATAAGAGTTTTTAAGGTCATGCAGCAAAAATCAAGAAAAGGAAGAATTTTCCTAATGGTGAGTGGGGATATAGGAGGAAAAGAAGACTTGCATAGTGCTTTATGAACAAGAGAAAATACACCAATTAGGGAGAAAGACAAAGAAGTAATCCCTCAAATGGAAGAGAGAATCAAGCTAATGGATTTTTATTGAAAAAGAAAGAGTAAGAGCAAACTATATATGTATACATTTCTCTCACTTGATTTTGCCCTGAAAGCGTTAGTCCGTTTCCCATGCTGTGGTAAGGCAAGTGGGAGCCTCTTTGGGAACACTGAACAGCCAGGTTAGAGATTACTTGGAGCTCATCACCCAAGAGGTCATAGAAAATGTCAGCATTCCAGGACTCATCCGCCATCCAACAAAAGGTCCAGTGGTCTCTTCTCAGTGGCACATTGACATACTAATAACTCATTCCTCTTAAATAATTCTGAGTAACAGAAATTACTTAATATTTGTTATAGTAGTCTGAGTGGCAAAACATATGATTTCTTATGTGTGTGTGATATAAGAATTTAAGTTGTATTTCTCCCTGTTGCTGCTGTTGCAGTGGTCTGTGTGTGTGTGACCCAGATAATGCAAACCCAAGAAAAAATGTTTTAGCCACCCGAAGTGTGAAACTTGTTTTGACTCAGTAAGATAAATAGACACCCGTGCGGCTGGCTGATAAGACACCAAAGACGTCATCATAGAGTATAAATTGAGAGGGACTTTAATGCAGACTTAGAGGCACGGTCCCCTATCCTCCTGGGACTACGTTTCCTCTGTCTCTTGGTTTCCTGACTGCTCTGCTTTGAAGAAGAAGCCTCCGCTGATTGACCATCACAGATGGACAGCATCCGAGCCAGCATCTACCGGTCACTGCTTAATACGTGTCTTGTCTCCGCCAACACCGCCGGGTGGTCTACTAGGACTGAATCCATCAGGATCTGGTATGATTAAACTTGTGTGATGCTTTGGCAATTATTTGTGTGCGTGTCATCCTTGCCTAGTTGTTTTCTCGCTGGGCTTGTTATATATACATATATTAGATGAAGTGCTCTCCGACACTTGTACTGGCTTGGCCTTAGGGAGCAAGTTGAGCCCACTGTGCACATGTCCACAGAGAAGCTGGACAAATATTGTGTCAAAATCTTCTGTCCACTTAGTTCTCATTCTGAGCTCAGAGCAAGTCCCTCTGCCACATTTCAGATTTTAGTTATTTGAAGCCATGATCATGGTCCTTTGTTTCCAGCCTAGAAATCTTCAAAATACATTCTTTCTGGAGCAGAAGTTACAAATTGGAGGCATATGCCTGGTTTGGTCCACTGAATATTATAAAATCAGTGAAATCGAGTGAGTAAAAATCTTAAAATCATAAAATTTCTCTTAAACAGCCAGTCCTCTGATTTTCTAGAAAAAATTAGAACTAGCATCATTGGGCCATGTTCTCACATGTTAAAATTGGCCTGAAGCTAGGTAATGATCAGCAGAAAACTCAATACTAAAATCCACATTTCCCTAGACCCTGAAAACATCTACATTTCCTGTCCTGCCTAAAAATTAGTTAGCAAAGGGTGCTGTAGAGTATTAGGCCAGGAGCCTACAGATAGCTTTTCTTCCTAGGTTTAACAAATGCAATGTCATGACCCTGAGAGATTGCCATTTCATCAAGTGGACAATGAGAGGGTTAAGTGGGATGTGGCTTAGGTCCTTCCTCAGCTAGCATTCTATGGATCTATAAATGGCTTAGTCAATTTTAAAAGCTCACTGAGCTCATTGCCTGAAAAATGCCTGGTCATGAACTCCACCTGCTAACAGCACTTTGTAAAAAATAGATTTGAAAAATAAAATGTCTGGATCCTACAAAAGCCATTTGCTTTTCCAAATTCATACCAAGATGTGCTGAATGTAAAAACAAAGCCATTTACTCTTCTTTGCCTCTAAAATGAAATTTCAAGGTAAGAGTTCTAAAAATCAAGAAAAAATACTACACAAAGTTTAATGGTTTTATAAAATATAGTGCTTCAATTACATTATTCCGTAGAGACAAATGAACACTTGGAAGTGGGAGAGGTCAAGATTACAGATGACTTTTTTCCTAGCTTAGATTTGACCTTTCTTTCATTGAATTCCACCACTACTCTCACATTTACAGCTACAATTTGGGTTTAGATTTGTTTTATTACTCTTGCCATAATCCATAAACCTTCTTTTTATAACTGAAATGATTCATTCAATGCTTTTTCCAAGAAACTAAAAAAACATCCTAGGTTAGCATGATAAATGCCATTTAACACAGAGCATGATGTAGACTCCTAGAATGAAGGGACTGACTTCTGCCTTCTTGCCTAACATCCCCACATGCAGCCCACTCCATGAGAAGCTAGTCTCACTATTCCACAGCTTAAGGCAGGCGAGAAACCTGGAGCCCAGTGTTCAATGTAGTCTCTATCCCAGGCATGATCTACCTGCTAACCATGTGCATCAAGCCAGGTCATTTACTGTGCTTGGTCATATGAGCTTGTGGGTCTTGAACAGATGGCAAGACTAAATTGCCCCTTCACATAACTGTTCACTGATATCCATGTGGAACATAAGGTTAAAAAAGTGTTTCCTCCTCTCAGGATGCTCTGGGGCTGGCACCTCTGGTGGCCAGTTTCATACCAAGCTGGAGCACCACCCAGGGCTACTTCTGAGGATGATACACCCAAAGGGCAAACTGGGTAGGCACCAGAACCCTGCTAAAGTAAATCTTGTTTTGTAGAGCCAGCCTCTCACTGGCCAGTTCTCACAACCAATCATCCCAAGGGTCAGTCCTTCCCACTGACATGCAGACAGTAACCAAGGCTCAAGTACAGCAGGAAGGCACACACAACCCATACAGGGATACACCTGAAGCACTTGGCTCAGGTGGCCAAGGAAGACTGCGCCCTGGGCCCCACAGGACAGCTACTACATAAGACCACCCTCCTAACACCAGTAGACATAGCAGCCCTACATAATACATAGAAAGAAAAAAAAAAAAAAAACAGGAAAGTGGCCAAAATGGTGAGACAATAAAACATGTCCCAATTGAAAGAACAAAACAAAACTCCAGAAAAAGAACTAAACAAACTGGAGAAAAGCAATCTACTAGATGCATAGTTCAAAACTCTGATTATAAGGATGCTCAATGAACTTGGGAGAAGAGTAGAGGAACTCAGTGGGAACTTTAACAAAGAAATAGAAATCATAAAAATGGAGATAGAAAACATTTTAAAAACAGTCAGAAATGAAGAATACTGAAATAAAGAATATATTAGAGGAAATCAACACTAGATTAGATGAAGCAGAGGACCAAATCAGTGATTTAGAGGATAAGACAACAGAAAACATCCAACCAGAATAGCCACGAAAAAAGAAAATATGTAAAGAGGATAGTTTATGAGGCCTCTGGGACAATATCAAATGTATTAACATTTGCATCATAGGAGTGCCAGAAGGAAAGAGAGAGAGCAAGAAATTGAAAACCAATTTGAATAAATAATGATGGAAAAATTCTCTAACTGGCAAAACAAATAGACATACAAGCCCAGGAAGCAAAGAAAGTCCAAACAAGGTGAACTCAAAGAGGCTCACACCAAGATACATCATAATTAAAATGCTAAAGCTTAAAGACAAAGAAAGACTCTTTTTTAAAAAGCAAGAGAGAAGCAATTAGTTACACACAAGGGAGCTTCCATAAGACTGTCAGCTAATTTCTCGAAAGAAATTTTGTAGGCCAGGAGGGTTTGGCATGAAATATTCAAGGTGATGAAAAGTAAGACCTGCGACCAAGATTACTCTACCCAGCAAAGCTATTATTTAGAATCAAAGGATAGGGAAAGAGCTTCTCAGACAAGAAAAAAAAATAACAAGTTCATCAATACCAAGCCAGTAGTACAAGAAATGTTAAAAGGATGTCTTTAAGAAGAAGAAAAACAAAGATCAAAAATATGAATAATACCATGGCAATAACTACATATCTATCAATAATTACTTCAAATGAAAATGCTCCAATCAAAAGATAGGTGGTTGAATGAATAAGAAAACAAGACCCTTAATATGCTGCCTAGCAGAGACTCACTTTAAATCAAAAGACACACACAGACTAAAAATAAAGAGATGGAAAAAGATATTTCATGACAATAAAAATTTTTAAAAACTTGAGGGCAGCAATACTTATACCAGACAAAATAAACTTTAAAAAGAAATGTTGTCACAAGAGACAAAGAAAGACACAGTAATCCTACTTCTGGACATTTCTCCAAACAAACCCAAAACACTACTTTGAAGGGATATGTGAATCCATATGTTAATTGCAGCATTGTTTACAATAGCCTAGCTATGTAGGAACCTGGGTGTCCCTCAATAGATGAGTAGAAAAAGAAGAGGTGGTACATATATATACAATGCAGTATCACTCAGCCAAAAGGAGGAGGGGAGGAGGAGGAGGAGGAGGAGGAAGGAGGAGGAGGAGGAGGAGGAGGAGGAGGAGGAGGAGGAGAAGGATATCTTGCCATCTGCAATAACAGGGATGGACCTAGAGATATTGTGCTGAGTAAGTAAATCAAACAGAGAAAGATAAATACCATATGATTTCACTTATATATGGAATCTAAATAACAGAAAAACAAACAAAGCAAACAAACTCATAGATAAAGAGAACATTTTGATAGTTGCCAGATGAGAAGGGTGTTGAGGAGTTGGTGAAAAAAGGGGAAAGGATTAAGAAGTACAAACTGGTAGTTGCAAAATAGTCATAGGGTTATAAGTTACAGAATAAGGAATATAGTCAATAATAATGTAACAACTATGTAAGGTGTCAGAGTGGTACTAGATTTATTGGGGTGATCACTTCGTAAGTTATATAAATGTCTTATCAGATGCTGTACATCTGAAACTAATATAATATCATATACCAATTATAATTAAAATTTTTAAATTATTTTTTAAAAAGTGCTTCCTGCTCCAGAAGATTCTCTGGATCACTGAGGAAAAAAAGGTTTGTGGCAAAACTTCAAGTCCTGAGGGCGTATGTTCATATAGCAGTAGGCTCTCAAGGTGCTTAAGATCAATGATAGGACCATTTGATTTTGGAGAAATTAAGTTTAATCTAAATATATCATAATGATTTCTAAGTCCCTCTGTTGGGAGCCATTATTGAGACACTGAAGAAGTCACGTAGCTTATAGCCATAAAGCAGTTGCTGAGACTGCTTAAACTATGGTTCAAGGAAGCAGGGTGTTGAGTTAAACATTACTGACCTGGAGGAGAGGTATGCCTCCTAAAGTAATCCTTTTAGGATAGTGGAATGTTTTACAGTAAGCAAGGATGTTTGTACTCTGAAGAAAGGATGTATAGGAACTTATGTAAATGTCAGCTTTTTCTATAGTAATGTACTCTGTGCCTTGCTATTGTGTTCAAGAAATATAAGGGCTATGCTAAATAAACTCTAGGCTGCAGCATTGACTGTATGCCCTCCTGAAGCGCTTTCCTGTCTTCTTTTTAACTTAGGCTTCACCCCGCTCTTTTAGGTGCTGTTCGACTTTAGCCGGCTGGCTCCGGCATCCCTCACAGGGTGATACTCTGTTTAATGACTAAAGGATGAGTAGCTTCTCTGGAAGCAATATCCTAAATTAGAGGACCTCTCCGTGAAGACAAGGAATGTGGTTGTCTCCATTTATCATGGGAACCCAATTCCCAACCCAGTGTCTAGATAATAAGAGCTCCCATTAACAGCAAGAAAAATAAAATAATCATTATTAAAGGACACAACTTTTTTCAATTTGCCTTCTCAAACTAGATGTTTCTCTTTTTCAGGGGTTTAATTCTGCTGTATCTTTTGCACATTTTCACATTAAATTATAAGTAGATTTTTGTCTAGATTGAAAAATCCCATAAATAAACAAACAGAAATATGTGACACATAAAAGAAGTTCAGTAAATGTCTTCTAAGTGAATAACTGAAAAATTATTTAAAAATAATTAACCTGAATTAATATATATGTGTATTTATACATCACATATATGTGTATATATATATTAAATATTTGCATATAAATATATGCAAATATAATGCATTTTTATTTTGGTTGTATTCTGAATCTCTTGGTCAAATTTCTCTTTAGAAGTTTTAAGCCTTCTTAACATTCTTTATACATATAATGATATTTTCCCTCTCTCAAGGGAAAAAAAATGAAAATAACAAATTGGGAAAAAAAATGAAAATAACAAATTGTGGCTTTCTGTTATTTTTCCCAAGGCTATCACATCACAATTTGAATATATATTTCTAAAAAATAATAAATTTTACTTGATTACAGCGAAAGGATGGAGAATGCTTTCAAAGTTCCTCTGAGAGATATCTCATCAAAAATTGTATTAACTTAACTGTGGTACATATATACAATGGAATATTACTCAGCCATAAGAAGAGATAAAATACTGCCATTTGTAACAACATGGATGGAACTCGAGATAATCATGCTAAGCGAAATAAGCCAGACAGAAAAAGTTGAAAATCACATGATATCACTTTACATGAGATATAAACTAAAAGGAAAAAATGAGCAGGACAATCAATCAGACTAATGGACATGGACTATAGGCTAGTGGTTACCAGAGGACTATAGAGTAGTGATTGGGGTGGGGGGAGGAGTGGGGAGGTAAATAGGGGTAAAGAGGGTCAAATATAGGGGGGTTGGGGGAGGGCGAAGTGGGTATAGGGGATTAAATATATGGTAGCTGAAGGAAACTGGACTTTGGGTGGTGAACACACAATAGAATATACAGATGTCAAATAATAATGTACACCTGAAAATTTTATGATTGTCTTAACCAATGTTACCCCAATAAACTTAATTTTAAAAAAAAATTGTGCTAACTTGCTATTGAAAATTGTTAGTACAGATGGAGAGCAGCATTGCCAAAACAAACCCTATTGAAATTATGACTGGATGACTTCACTGTGAATTGTTCTGCCTGTAGAGAGGTTCTAAGAAAAACTGACAAACCTCATCTTTTCAGGTAGACACCAGGTTTAAGCAAAGTCTCCGAGTATAGCCCACCAAAGCCAAGGGTCGAATCTGCTCAGTCATTTGCAAAATGATGACCACACAAGCAGAAGGAGAACCAGTGTGAGAATACATAAATGCTGTCACTTATTGTAGTGTCTCTGAGTCTTTTAAAATTCTGAAATTTCTACTTTGTTGCTTCTTTCGGAAGATTAAAAAGTTAGGCTTTCCTGAAGAACAAAATCATTCAGATATTAGTAAAAAAGTGATATTGGTGAGCATTCACCTTGGAAAAGATTATGGGGCATTCTTCATTCAGGTCTGACACTATTCATGGCAGAGCTGGAAAGCAAAGAGAAGATGGATTCCATGTCTAACTGTGTAATCTAGGAAAACCTCACCAGCCCCTTAATGAGAGATTTTCTTATTTATATAACAATGACGTTAGAAATTTAAGATATTTTCAGGCTATAAATTAAACTTCATTCAGTCTTTAAATAGTCACTGAATTCTATTACTGAGCACTGTTCTTAGCACTCAGGAGAATCAACTAACAAAGAAGGTAGAAATTCCCATTCTTGTGGAGCTCGCCTTTTCCAACTTCCTACTTACCCTTATGATATGTAATTCATTGATAAATACATTGTACATAATGCCATTTTAAAACAATAAAATACAGATCTTCTCAACTCTTAGGTTATTCCCTCAGTCACCTATTCACTTAATATTCAGAGAAGTACCTGTGGTGGCAGACACTGGGACAAGTGTTTTCAGGATACTAAGATAAATGTGACACAGTTCTTAACCTTGGGGAGCCTGCTCATCATCTAGTAGGAAAGTTGAAAAGTGGGAGAGTTAGTAAGGACATACAATGATACCTACCACAGGAAACTCAGTAACAGGGGAGAATCATATCCTACTGGGAAACTAAGTGATTTCTGCGAGGAGGTGAGATTAAGCTGAATCTTTAAAATAGATAAACTTATAGAGGGGTGGGGTAGACAACCTAAAAGTAGAAAACAACACAAGAAAAAAATACATAAATATAAGCAAGCATAGAGCATGTTTGGGAAAATGGGGAGGGAAAAAGATCCTTTTTGGCTGAGGCAGAGATCAATGGGGCATACTGGGGACATGACTGCCAGGCCAGCCTAGGAAGTTGTTTCTTTATTGTGTAGACTTTGGTGGCTCCCAAGGGTTTTGAACACAGGAATGATATGCTCGCATTCAAGATGACAGTCAATTTGTCCAGAAAGGCAGAGACTGGAGGGCAGAGAACAGTTTTATCAAGTCCTGACAACAATAACAAGTAAGTGATTCAATTTAACAATAATTGAGTGATGGACTACTGCTTGCTGGGTGCTGCAGAAGAAGCAAAGACAAGCTTGAGCTTTAACTGTTAGAGAATGAAGCTGGAATAAATAAGAGATTTGATACCAGCAAAATGTCCAGACAGTAATGAAGACGCCCGACTCCCACCTTTAAGAGTGGGAGAAATAGTTGATGGAAAAGAAAAAGAGTATTCTCAGAGGAGCTGGAGATATAAAGATATCATCTAACTCTAATCCAGCAGATTCTAAAAGGGACTTGATCTTGGAAAATATGTCTATTATGTTCCAGACACTGTTCCAGGCACTGAGAAAATAAACAGGGACCTGCTCTAATGAGTTTACAAGTTATAAGGAGAGACAGACAAAAGACACATAAGCAAGAAAATATGTAACAATCAGGTGGTGCTAAGTGGTATCAGGAAAAAAATCAGGTAGACTGAAGAGCCTTTCTAAAGGTGTGATATTTCATTAACTAAGGGCACAAGCTTGCAGGTAGCTTGGAAATATCCCCTGCATCAAAGGAACATCATGTGAAATGAGAGTCTGCCTGGAATGTGGGAAGAACAATGAAGATTGGGGTGAGCAGGGTGAGGAGAATGGTAAGGCAGGAGCTGGAGGCCCAATTATGCAGGGCCTTGTAATCCAAATTAGGACTTGATTTCATTATGAGCAGGATCGAATCATAGTGGACTGTGGGGGCGGGGGCGGAGG
Organism: Eonycteris spelaea; assembly: GCA_003508835.1. Classification (NCBI taxonomy): domain Eukaryota; kingdom Metazoa; phylum Chordata; class Mammalia; order Chiroptera; family Pteropodidae; genus Eonycteris; species Eonycteris spelaea. The sequence continues at coordinate 4,095,625 of PUFA01000147.1, read as the reverse complement.
AGGGGGAGACAGAGATTTGTGGCTGCTGTTTATGCTCCACCTAAAATAACGCCTGACACATAGCAGATATTTAATCAATATTTGTCAAATAAATGACCATATGGGATGTTATATGGATAACAGATTGTAGATGGCAAGGAAAGCAGGAAACTGTTAGGAATCAAGCGCAAGTCAAGAGATCATGGTAGCTTAGATAGGAGTGGTCATGCTGGATAGAGGGAAGAGAGGAAAGAAGAGCAATTTGCTGAAACTTAGATTTCGGTGAGAAAGAGAGAAATCAGTAACTCAAAGGCATTTGGCTTGAGCAACTAGAATGACAGAGATGGAGGACATTAGAGGAGAAGCAGGTTTGAAACGAAAATTGGCAGATGTTGCACATATAAATTTAAGAAAAGATGCATTTAGGGAAGATGCTGTCAGTGGCATATTCAAGTCTGATTTCTGGGAATGAGTCAATACTGGTGACATCAACTTGGGATCATCAGCATGAAGGCAGTATTTGAGACCAAACACAGGATATAGATAAGAAGAGAAGAGATCTGAAAGCGAAGCCCTGCAGAATTCCATCATTTAGAGGTCAAAATTCAGTAAAGGTCCATAAGGGCGATCAAGAGAGCCTAAAAAAGAGAATCTGGGAGGCAACAGGAATACAAGGTGATTCTGGGGTCCTAGAAGCCAGGAGCTTGAGAAAGAGGAATGTATGCAATGTGAAGTGTTGCTGAGGACAGAAAACTGACCTTGTGCTCAACGAGCAGAGACCACTGGTGATCATCATAGGAACAATGGAAAAGAGGGGTAGAAAACAGGAGCCTTGGTGGGGTGTTCTCAGAGAGGTGGAAGGAGAGATGAGGCAGGAAGACAAAGGGACCTTAAAATGAACGGATACTGTTCTGAATTCAGCTGCATGACAGGTATTATTTATTTATTTATTTTTCATAATTGGTATATACGTTAAACATATTCTTTGTCTAAATCAAATATTACATGATAAAAAGTGTCTTTACATGCTGAGATGAAGAGAGTGGAGAAAGCCATTGTAAAAAAGTTTTCGAGGTGTGTTTCATAAAAGGAAACAAAACATCAATGCCATGGCAGGTGTGGAGCAGGGGATCTGTAAAGAGTAATATAGTTCATTTGCGTGCCAACAATTTCCCTCTCGTTTTCTCATTTACACACAGTTCCTGTGCCTATTCAAGGAGAGAGGCAACACCAGAGAGAAGAGAAAATGTGAGCAAAACTCTCAAAACTTCTTTTCTCAACTTCAAAAAGTTCATTTTCACAAAAAATAACTTGTGCTCAAACAAGAGGGAAACAAACTTGTTAAGTAGTTTTAAGTTTGATTGTAAAAGGAATTATGAATAACAGTAAAGAAAAAAGAGAAATCCTTTGAACAATAAAAAAATCTATTGATATATTCTGTAGTTTTTTCATCTGGTCAGTTATTACGGAAAGTAAGATGAAAATGGCTGATGGGTTCCATTAGCTCCCATACTGACAGCAGTCAAGCAAGGTCAACTGCTTACTTCTAGTCTCCCTACCTTTTTTTACTCTCTTAACCAGAATATCTAAATGTCAATAATCTGCAGGACTCAGATCTTGTTTCTCAAACTGCTGTGACTTTAACCCTGAAACAAATGCAGGGATCATTTGTGCAAGTTAAGTGGGTATCAGTTTAAGGGTGACATGATTAAATTATAATCCTTGGCCATGAATGTAAATTTGGTCTTTTTTCCCCTTCTTTATATACATGATATTTCCCTGACATCTGTGTAACACAAATAGAACTAGAAAGTGTGGAAAGGAAAAATCTGTTCCACTAAATATATAAAAGGAACCTAAATGAAGTCTCCATGATAGCATTCTTTATCATGGGCACAGATGGCATCTTTTTCCAGCTCTCTCCACTTCCCCCACCCAAAACCACTTTAAGTTCTATCCACTGAATTCTCCCCAAAATTTGCAGCGCAGTAGATACCTGATAACATCAGAATATCCTATCTGTACACTACATCGTTATTTCCCAGTCCTCTATTAACTTTGGGTCAATAAATCAGGAAAAGTGTGGTTCTGAACTAATAATGTGAACATCACACATGACTTGTTGCTATGGAAAGCCAGATGTTTTTCCCAGCCACCTGAGAGCTTAATGGCCTTTATGATATCTTGCCAATAAGCAGTGATATCCTGCACCTACCACTTATTTTCACTATAGTGCTCAGGTCACAGAACATGACAATAACTTACCAATACCCACACATGCAAACATTTTGATATGGGATAATAAATCATCTATATGCTGCTTTGTTACCTCAAGTATTTAAAGAGACTTTAAGACACAAACGTCTGGTGGTCAGAAAGTCTGTGAGAAATACATGTCTACTATAAACAGAATCATCAGATGAACCAGTCTGCCTGTAAACCTCATATCTAAACTTGAGAAGCAATGCTCATGAAGAATATAGAAAAGATTGAGACAAGTAGGAAGGTTATGACTCCTGCATTTGCATTTGGTGGGTAGGGTAGTGATGGGTGGGTAGTCATATTAATGACATATGTTTTATGGATGACGGGAGGTTGACAGAGATTAGGAAGGGGAAAAATAAAGAATAGTATTAACAGAGACTCAAAGAAAAAATTAGATAACCCAGGAGTGGTAGCTAACACAGAGCCTTAAGTAGTTCTACTGCATATATAGCCAAGTTAATTTATCACTCCTATTTTTTGTCCTCCAGTTGGTTCAGTTGAATAAACCAATAACAACAATCACAGAATCATGGTGTTAGAAGTGACCTTTGGGATTACCTGGTTCAACTTGTTGCTTATAAAGAAAAATCAAACCTCAGAGAGGAAGAGTGACGCGAAAAAAAAGCCACACTGAAACTTTCACTCTGTTTTCTCTAAAAAGCCATGAACATCAAACATGCCCAGGGCTGCATTATAGAAAGGATATCTGGGTATGAACTTCATGGTTTCCTAATGGTCACCTGCCCTGTATTTTTAATATGGAAAGGGAGGAGATGAGGGCAGAGCAACAGGGGTTGCTCTGTCTGTACGTCACGCCTGTTAGCACAACTGTTGGGCAACTCTGTCAGAGTGGGCTGACCAAGAATGATGGCTGTCTCTGGTGGAATTATCAGGTTGTTCAGAAGCACTTAAAGAGGTGAAGGGCAGAAGGAGTTCACTCTTTCTGCCTAAGTGCAGGTTAGAGGACAGAGTGCTTGGGCCAAACAAATTTCCTTTTAAGTCCACAGCAAGACAGAGCAGTTATAGGATCAATTTTGTCAAAATGGACAATATAGGTATTCAGGTTAAAAATAAAGGACCCAAACCTGCAGAATTTCAACATGTAGTCTACCTTATTTTCTACTGAGGGTGGTGTGCAGCCTCTCTTGAAGGCAGTGAAGTAGAAGACCTGGATTTCAGTCATGGCTTGCCAGTGCTCCTCAGCATTTTACATAACCCTCTGATTTACCCATCTGACTAACGAGAAGAATTCTCATCCACCTCCTGCCTAAACAAATAGGTGGTATTTTTTATGACCTAAAATCCACTCAATCGACATTCCTAAGAAAATACACTATGGATTGGGCAAAGTTCAAAGTGCTGGAAAGATGAGAGATAAATTTAATAGTGTCCTTGTCCTCAAGACACTCATACCATGTGTAAGAAAAAGGGGGCTGTGGCCCATTCACAACTTCTATAACTGCAATATAATAAGTGCTGTCTTAATGGTATAGATTGAAGGACTGTGGGAAAGCAAGAGAGGGGGTGACTCATTATTCCTGGCAGGATGTTATTGATTGTAACTTAAAAAAAAAATCTAGCACACTATTATGAAAAATTATGTGGATAAGCATAAACCAATGATCAAATATTTCAACTATTCCTAAATTGCACAAATTACTATAAATAGATGAAAACAATTTCCTTGCTTGTTTAGAATAATTGTTGCCTCCCTCATTTTTATAACAAGTAACAGTGCTAGCAAGTTTTATAAGCAATACCAAATTATATCAGGGAAAGTAAATCAGACACAGCAGTGTCTAGTTGTCAACTACTGTGTAGGACGAAACAGCTACCTTGAGTCCTTCATTCAAAAACAAAACAAAAATCATTGGAAATGAGTTACATTCTCGATTATTCACAAAAGACAGGACTAGAATATAAACTAATCCACAATTAAAGAGATATCCTATTAATTACAGCATTCTTCTCTCTTCCCCAAACCCAACAAAATATTTTGCTATATTGTATAAAAAAAAAATGACCTCTTTGAGTTGTTGGTTAATTTAATTATGAAAAAAATATGCAAATACTGGGACAAAAAAAACTATGGATATAAAAATAAACTATAAATTCTGGACTCCATCCCTGGTTTGCTTATATAATCATTTGCTTTGCTAAACTGGGTAACTTTTCTTACTCTTTAACCATTATCATACAATTCTGAAACTTAAAGAAACTACAGAAATCAACTAGTCCAATTTATTCATTTACAAGTAAGAGAGGGATGGCAAATGGAGCCTTGTCTTCCCATTATCACATCTGGTCTTTTAGCATTTCCTGTATCAATAATCATAACCAATGTAAGCATCATAAAAGGTAAAGCTTAAAATTATTTTTAAAACATTCATCTTGAAAAGCCAGAGGTGTAAACAGAATCAAATGATGCTATGCAAACAGATTACAGCAGCTGCAGTCCCTCTATACTGATTCATTGATTGGTTCTGGATAAGAATATGATATTCCTACCAAGTCAATAATGTCACAATCTAAACAAACTTAGGCAATTTGTCTTCATGAAATAACTACCCCAGACAAAAATGAACTGTCATTACGTAAAGCTGTCAACTGCACTAGATTGGGATTCCAGAATTAGTCAGAACATGGTTTATTAAATTAAACACTTAGAAGTCCTGTAGATCTAGGAATTAAAATAGTACTATATTTTTCCAATGCCACATTGCAGAGGAGGTAGCAAACAGAAAGAAAGGGCATCAGGGCATTCTATCCCACTCATTTCTCTACCACACATCATACCAGTGTAGACATGTTGACTGTAATCCCTTCTTAGTGGACAACACATTTTCAAAATGAATCCCGGATCTAGAATGAATTACCCAAACAGCCAAAGCTGGAGCTAGGCCACTGATGAGAAATACAGATCTGGCCACCTGCTTTGAACTAGACACCGCTGTGTTTATAAAGGCTGGCCTTTTCAAGTAGGGCATCTGCCCTCCTAAATAACGCTTAAATCCCAGGGAAAGAGAGAAGATGCCTCTCTTAGTCTTTGAACTAGGCACATCTTCTATATTTATGTCTACTAAAGACGGCCTTGTGTTATTTCAAAGAGAAAAATAAAAACATAGGGAGAATTGCATCACTGGAGATCCCAAGAAAAGTAAGCAGAAAACTAAAAGCAAAGCTAAACAATATCTTCAGCAACTAGGAAAATACCCACGTGCTATCTGGGTGGACCCAACGCAGACTGGTGCACGCTGTGCCGGGAACCACAGGAAGCTGGGCATTTCTATAGCCTGTGTCCCTGCCAGCTTCCCCCAAGTGCTGAAATTCGGCAGGGAAGTTATGGTGCCTAGCCTCTGAATGCAAGACAAACAGACCACACTTTGCAATGGGCCAAAGTAACTGGGACGTCAAAGCCGCAGAGCAATCAATCAAAAGGCACTGGAGGAGGGTGGAACGGAGGGGTCACATTGTTTGAGCCCCCAGATGTTGCTGTATTGTCACAGCCTGGGAATAGTGGAGAGAGGAGAAAGCTCATCTTCTGCCAAAAAGGGACCAGACTCGTTTTCCCCTGAGGCTTCCTCCCCGCCAGTGTACAAGTCTCAAGTGACAGGACAGGACGAGCTGCTCCTCCTAAAACTTGGGTGGCAGGCTCGGTTGAGCGTTGCAGCCGCCCTGGGACAGAGAGAGGCTCTAGAGGAGCACCCATGTAGCATATCGTTGCTCCTGTCACTACCCAGGGACCAAGGGCCGGATCCCCAGCAAACACCGGCGAGCTCGTGCAAGGCCTGTGGGCTTTCGCTCCGCTAGCCATGGCATTGCTTGGGACACAATTGTCTAAAAAGGAGTCTAAAACAAAACCCAGATCTACCGCTTTGGTTCATAAGTGGTGGGTGTGGGCTGGTAAGGGGATTACGTAGTCTCTCCGCCCCCTCCCCTGACACCTCTCATCACTGGAGGGCGCTAGGGTGGGGAGGCGCCATGAACTCTCTAGGGGGGTTCTTTGTTTCTCTCCGAGCCTCACAGAAGGGCCGGATGTGCTTGATGTAACCGAGCCGGAGTCATCACCCGCGGATGCTTGCCGGGGCCTGGCGGCGGCGCGCCCCAAGCTGACAATTGAACCTCTCGGGAAGAGCGAGAGGATAGGAGGAGGGTGGATCACGAGTCCCGGGAAGGAAGGGCGCTGCCGGGCCACCGGAGAAGCCCGGAAGCCGCCCAGAGAAGAGAGAGGGAAGGGCGGCAGGCAGAGTTCCCGCACGGCGCCTGCTTACCTTGTCAGCCCCGGCCTGGGCACAGATCATGCTCCCATCAGCACGCAGATTAGAGCCAGGGGCGCAAGTGCCCTGCAGGGCGCGCCGGGAGCAGGGGACCTGCTGGGGTACTCGGGTGTCCAGCCGTTCTTGCCGCGTTCGGGTTCTGGGGATGAGCGGTGGCTACAGCCACGGCGAAGCGGCGCTCGCGAATCGGTATGTGAGCGAGAAGGCCGGTTGGGTCAGAGACGCACTGTATTGCAGCTCCAACAACAGCGCCTGATGCACTGTAACGCAGCACACTTCATCGCTTTATCCTCCTACCCGCATCCCCTCCCTCCTAGCCTGCTCCTCTCTGGGTACCAGACTCCGGAACCAACCACAAGCCGGGCTCGCTCTCTTTAGCGCTGCCCCGCCCTGCACTTCTCCTCACCCCACTCCCCGCCCCCATCGTAAATATATATTGATTCTTTTACCGCCAGCCCCATCCTTCCGACTCCCAGCACCAGCACCGGTCCATCGGCCCTTTTGTGTATGTGCTAACAGTGTATTCAGAAAGGATGTGGTACAGACACCCCAGTAGGTACTCTATGGCAGGTGTTCTTGGCCTCTATGTATACACTTCACCTGTCTCTTTATATATATATATAAACACTCACAGACACGCTTCCAGGAACCGCCCAGTATTTGCACCGCAAACACATAAACAGACATCGTAATTAGAAATGCAAAGGCTAAAAATCCGCCCTGAAAATCTATCGTTTGGCAAGCATAGCTTTCAAGCTGGGTTTTGTATTGAACTGCATACAGTATCAGAATGCTGGAACTGGAAGGAAGTAAAAGCTAAACTCCTCCTTGTGCAGCCAACCGAGATGAAAAGATAACTGAAATGCTAATCACTGATGGTTGTCTGCTACTCCATATATGTAAATCTAAGTGCATTTGCCTATACTTGGCCTGTATGTGTTCAAATAGTATGCAAGTTTTGAGCACATCACCATAATCTGTGATTCCATGACCTAATTGCATTCTTTACAATTCTGATTTATTTCTTCCCATTCTTCTGCCCAAACGGCATCTCCCTACATAAGACATTTTTCACACCCCTAATAAGTATTTCCATACCCCAACTGCAGTCCTCCTCCAGAAAAAAAGAAAGAGGTTGGCCTTGACTTCAGACTCCTTATTGAAAACCAGAGCACAGACCTCCCGAAACCATGTCTCCTTCTTCCCTTCAACCCCCAAACACCGTAAGATGGCTGCTTTCAGTGGATCTTATTTCACTGACCAGCCTCTTGGCAATGATTTCTCTCTCACAACCAGAACTTATCAGAAGTGAAAGCTTGGAATATGTGAGGCGAGCTTCACCAGCTGCACCTTTTCTCCCAGAGGCAGGAGAGGCCACACAAACATCAAGGTCTTCCTTTTTCCTCATTCCACTGGGGGTGAAGGCCTCCACCTTTCCTGACAGGACACCTCCTGCTGAATGCCTTTAGCTCTTCAGGTCAGCTCAAAGGGGGCCACTTTTCAAACCTTGGCTAAAGATCCATGCAGAAAGCTGGGCGCAAGTTTCTCTGTGACATTTTTATACTCCAATTAGTATCCTCTCCTATATGAGGAAAACCTTCCAAGAACAGACTAGGGAAGCAGCAACTGTAAACAGTAACTGTAAACATCAACCAATATGTGAGGTTTCTGACCAGAACTTTGAACAAAGCAAACCTCTGTGACAAACCAGCATCCATAGTTTCTAAATTAGCATAATATCACCAAACCACAGTAAAGGATCATTCTTTCCTTCAATTCATTGCAAAGATGTTCACCTCATTATTCTCATAATCCAGCATCAACTTGACTTAAAGATATTTCTCTTTGTTCTGTCATGTGATGACAAGTGAACATCTCTCATAAAGATTATTGATTTAAGAATCCTGAGATGAGCTTTATTTTCCCCTGGAGTGTGTCTCTTTTTAATTCTGAAAACAAAAGATATGAAAGCAGAGTACACGAAGTTTTACATTTTAATGTGTTAAGTAAATAAAGAAATTCTTAGCAATTTCTACAAGACCAAGTGCAGTGGCAACATACACACCAGCTTATTGTCTTGTATATTCCTCTCAATCCCACTACAGTCTGAGTAGCATCATCTGATTTATAGAGGAGAAAACCAAGGTACATAGATTCTAGAATTTTCTTAAGGTCTCATTGCCAGCAGAAGACTTCATGTACAGAGGTAACTGACTTCAGCGCCCTAACCTTGAAATAAGATATATTTTGGTGGAGAAATAAAAAGACTGCCATGAATTTTAAAGCCGTCCATCTATTAATCATATTTATCCAGCTCCAAATACACTCCAAATACCATTGTAAATACAATAATAATGTCACAGTTCCAATACCTTCAAAAATACTAATCTTATATAATGGCAAAGATATCGAAAGCATTTTGAAAAGTATATGCAGATGCTAGGTATTAACATGATGCTGATGCAACCTTGTTTCCACTTTTTGTGAATCAGGGTTTGGTGGGACACAAGAAGGGACTTGCATGCAGTCAACATGCACATAAAGACAACCAGAAGCACTATTCTCAAGCAGCGCCTACATAGCTGAGAAAGCTATGACTTCACCTTCAGGAGGAGACCTTCACCAATGGTATTAGAAATGAATGCTTTAGCTCAGGACAGAGTGTTGCAGTCTCAGCTCAGTCCTTAGCTAAAAGGCATTCACAGTGTCAATTTCTTACATAGTCTCTCTCCTCGGGACACATTGTAGCCAGTGATAAAAAAAATTATCATTGAAGGACACCTTAGGTCCTAAGGCTTAGGATACTAACTCAGAGGCCAGGGTGCATAACTTTGGTGAGCTGAGCAAGTTACCTAGAGAAACAGAACTTCCTCTGATGAAAGAAAAGGATTTTATACCTTAAGCAGAGGCTGAGCTTACATGAAAGAGCTCATGGGACTTTTCTACGTGAATTTATTCACTTCATTCAATATATTTTTCATGTGCTAATTTCTGGAGATGTAACCTGAAGAAGACAGTCTCTGACTTCATGGAGATCAAAGCCGAGAGTACTAAAACCTCTAATTAAACAAGTTAGCACTATATATTTGATAGATGAGTGGTAGGTAAAAATGGTAGGCCCATCACCACATATACACAGGTCTTAATTCAGACCTAGGTTGAAATTGAGGAGGTCCAAGAGCAGACATTTCATCGTTGATGTGCCCAAATTGAGAATTAAAGAATCAGTAAGAGTTGCAGATGAAGGAAGTAAAGGAAAAAGCATTCCAAATTAATGTGACATAGTCAGAAGATAGGCAGAGAAGTAATAAATATATACAAAAAATGTCAGTCTGTTCAAATGCAGACAAATGCATAAGTGTATGCAGCAATGTCTTATTGTGGGTTTTAATTTGCATTTTTTCCTAATGACTAGAAAAAATGAGCTTATTTTTCCATTTTTAATGAAGTATTTATTCAAGATTTGTCCATTTTAAATGGGTTGTTTCTTTTAATATTCGTTTGAGAGTTTAGTATGTTTTAGATACAAGTTCTTTGTAACACATGCGATTTCTAAATATTTCCCTCAGTCTTTGGCTTGTCTTTTCATTCTCTTGGTAGTTATTTTACAGGGCAAAGTTTCTCAAGTTGATAGAGTTCAATTTTATAACTTTATTTTATGAATCATGCTTTTAATATCATATCTAACAACTATTTCACTAAACCCATAAGTTACAAAGAGTTGTTTGGTTTTTTTTTTTTTTGATGACTTTTACAGTTTTACATCTAGCACTTAGATCTTTGTTCCATTTGAAATTATTATTATTTATAGCTGTGAAGTATGGATCATGATTTGTTTCTGCATATTAATGTTAATTATTCTAGCACTACATGTTAAAAAGATGATTGAATTACCTTGCAACTTTCAGATAAATTGACCACATAGGTCTCTTTCTGGATTCTTGATTCTGTACCGATAATCTGTTTATCATTCCTTTTGCCAATATTACACTATTTTAATCACATATATTTATATTTGGGTTATTTTCATATCTTTGCCTTTCCACATGAACTTAAAAATTAGTTACCCATATCTACAAAAAGTTTCTGTTAGGGTTTTATTTCTATTGTGCTAAATTTATACCCAATTTCAGAAGAACTTACATTTTAACAATCCCTAACTTCTTACAGTTCCAATCTATAAATATGTTTATATCTTTGCATTTATTTAGATTTTCTTTGATTTATTCCATCGGTATTTGTGGGTTTTAGCATACAGATCTACACATATACTGTGAGATTGAAACTGAAAATTTTCATTTTTTGGAACTACTGTGAAAGATATTGATTTTATTTTGAATTTCACTTGTATTAAAATGTACCTGGAATTTGTTTTAATCAGTTATGGACATGCAGGCATACAACACAGAATGATTATCATGAGGAAGAAATTCAGAAATCCTTAGAAACAGAAAGCATGACACAATGTCACATGGAGAAGCACCTGGTCAGTCAGGAGTAGTAGCGACAAAGGAGAAACATGCCAGAGCCTCTATTTTGTTCTCTGCAGGAAGTAATGGAAGGTGCAGAATATGCAAGAGCAGACAAATTTAGGATTAGATAGTTTGAATAAATTTAGTAGGACTCGGGGCTATAGAGGTAGTCTAGATTTGTTCTGTACCTTGCCCTAAGTGGAGTCAGAGGTGAAGAAATATTGGTTAGTGTGTGAGAGTTAGATAAAAGAAGTAGTTGGCAGGTATAAACTCAGGATTAGTGGTCTGTATAAAAAGCTGCGCTTATAAGGAGGTTTTTTTTTGCTATCTCTAGGAATTATCTAGTCCTAGGAGGGGCAATCATTTCCAGACAGTGAGGCCCCTAAGATTTCAAAACATCTCAAAAAACAGAAAATTTTAAAAAACAAAAACAAAACCATGATTAATACAAACTTGGTCATTGCTAGAACAGGAAAAAAAAAATGAAAGATCTCCTTTTTATATATTTATCTTGTCTCCTGTGATCTTGCTAAACTCATTATTAGTTCTAGAAGCTTTTTGTGCAAAAATTTTGAAATTTTCAATGTAGAAATTTATGTCTGTTATTAGAGTTTTTTTCTTCTTTTTCAACCTGTATTTCCTTTGTTTTATTTTCTTTTGTATTATCTCACTAGCTATCTTTTCTATTTCTTGCATATATTTTAATTCTATTAATTCAATAATTTATTTGTTGAGCTTCAGTGTAAAGGTTCAAAATACTTAAAGAGCATATAAACTTGTGATCAAGCTAAATATATAAGTACAATATGATATAAGTGCTAAGATAAGTTGGCAGTGTGACAGGAATGAGTATGCTAATTATGCTCGGGGAAGCTAGAAAAGCCTCCAGTAGCAGGGTTTTAAAGGAAGAAAAAGAGTTTATTGAATGACCAAGAAGGGAATACATTCTAAGAAGAAAGAACAGCATATATGAAAGGGCAGAAAGACTAAATGAATAAAAATATACTTCAGAAATGGTGAAGACTTCTATTTAACTGGAACAAAGAGAGAGAGGGGCATCAAAGATAAATAAAAAGAAATGTGTGGGACAGATTTATGAGCCAAACATGCCCTGTTCCAAATTTTAGAATTAATTCTGCAAGTAATAGAGAATATAAAGATTTTAAAGCCAGGAAGTAAAACAACAGGATTTGTCATTTAAATATATAGCAAGCAAAGTTTACAGTGTGACTGAAAATAATATAACAATCTTAGACTATTTAGGTATGTTGATAAGAGAAATGTCAGGTTAGAATGGCAGCTGACTCATTTGCCCTTACCCACTTTTCCTTCAAAATACATTTTAGTCTACTGCTATGCCACCCTGAACAAGCCCGATCCTGTCTGATCTCAGAAGCTAAGCAGGGTCGGGCCTGGTTAGTACTTGGATAGGAGACCGTGTAGAAAGACCAGGTGCTTTAGGTGTAAAAAAAAAATAATAATAAGGGATTGTAAACTGACAAAGTCCTTGCAATCAGTGAAGTCAACCAAGTGTTGCCTTGCCTAAAAAATATATATATATATACTTTTTAAAAAGCATAAGACAAAGAAAAGTGCCAGACCATTATTGATTATGTGTGTTTATTAACAATTATCACATTCCAGAAGGATTTTTTACTAATCAAAGCCTCATTTAGGCTTTGAAACACAGCCAGACATAATAATAATAAAAAAAAAAAAAGCAGAAGAAACAAATATCACTAGTTCCCTTTCCACATAAATGCAAAGCCTTCATTTAAGCAAAGTAGTAGAGGATAGTGGTGAGAGTATGGACTCAAGTCTATGACCTGGGTTTAAAAATGTAGTTTACCATTTACTTCTTCTGTGTTCTTTAAAAATATTGTTTAATTCAATTTTCTTCTGTATAAAGTTGATTTATTAATATTAATAATATTTACCATAAAAATTGTTGAGGTTTAAGTGGGATAACAAATGCAAAGTACATAGCATTGTGCATGGTAGCATCCAGTATTTCTTACTTTGTGCCATCATTAATGTTCCTTCTATAAATCCACTTGGAAATTTCAACGTGCTGTAATGTGACACTAAATTTAAGTATTGGACAAAAGTTAGATATTCAGGAGACCAAAAAAAATGGCATAGATGATAGGGGCTCTGTTCATCCCTCTGGCAACCAAATCAAAGTTGTGATAGAAACAAGGAGAGGCAGCAAGGAAAATCACCTGGGATCTAGATGAAGCCATACAACTAGGGAGAAATACAAGAAATCACTCTGCAACTGCAAAAGGTAGGACGGGGTGAGGACACGGAGCTGCCCAGTCTCAAGCAGCTGAATGAGATGGAAGCTAAGGCAGTGGCAGTGGCAGAAGCCTCTTAAAGGGGCCACGTCCACGAGCGGATTTTCACGGTAACAGACCTGCTTGCTCTGAGCACAAGTGCCGATTCAGCTGCATGCAGGGGCACCAGGGACTTACAGGAAGACATTGTCAGAGCGAGGGCTGAGGTGAGACATGCTCTGTACAGAAGTGCTGGCAGTATGTATTGTTCCCTGTTGAGCTCTACCCCACATACAAGGGCACCAGACACAGATATGCATAGATGTGAAGGCATCAAACTGGACAACAGAGGTTGCTCTGCCCAGAGGATTTCCTGAAGCCTCGCCTCCCCCAACTTGCAGCCCCTCCCAAGCCACATCCAGGTATAGCCTCAGCAAGTCAGATGCTCCATGCCGAGAGGCGCTTAGACTCACACTGGAGACAGCTGGCCTAGGTTTCTGGTGTACTCTTTTGAGGAAACTATAAGCAGAGCATCTATGGATTGCTTGCTGAATCTTAACAGTTGGCCCCAGAGGGATAGAGTCTTGGGCTAAGTTTGGCCTACAGCCGAACCCATTTCAGGCCAGTGCCACTGGACCGACACGTACTTCACAAATCCACTCTAATAAGGCCGAGAGACTTAGGAGCTTTGCTTAGTACATAGAAAAGACACGAAAAGACAGCAAAATGGGAAGACAAAGAAGCAGAAACCATATGAGAGAACAAACAGAGATCCAGATTAATGGAGTCAAGTAATCTAACATGCAGAGTTCAAAACACTGGTTATAAAGATGCTCAATGAACTTTTGGTTAAATTCAGTGAGAACTTCAACAAAGGATAAAAAACATAAAAATGGAAATGGAAATTATAAAAGGGAACCAGTCTGAAATGAAGAACACATTATCTGAGATGAGAAGTATATTAAATGGAATAAACAAAGGAATAAACAAAGTGAATAAAGAAAGGATCAAATGCTATCTAGAGGACAGGAAAGCCAAGAACACACAAACAGAATGGCAAGGATAAGATGCAAGACTATAAAAATAATTTAAGGAGCATATGGGACACTATTAAGGGTCCAAATATCCATCTGATTGGCGTGCTGAAGAAAATCAAGATGTTGAACAGCTGTTTGAAGAAATAATGATGGAAAATTCCCTAACCTGGTGAAAAATGGACATAAAACCCAGGAAGCTCAGAGAATTCCAAAAACCAGATCCAAAGAGGCCCACACCAAGACACATCATAATTAAAATGGCCAAAGTTTAAATACAAAGAAAGAATATAAAAGCAGCAAGAGAAAAACAGAATACTTATAAGAGAACACCCATAAGACTGGCAGCTGATTTCTCAAAAGAAACTATGCAGACAGAAGGGCTTGGACAAAAAATTCCACAAGATGAAGACCAGGATCTACAACCAAGGATACTTTATCCAGAAAGATATCATTTAGAGTTGAAAGACAGATAAAGAGCTTCCCAGACAAAAATAAGCTCATGGAATTTATCACCACCAAGCCAGTATTACAGGAAATGTTGGAGGGACTTCTGTAAGAAGAAAAATACAAAAGACCTCTCTTCAACTTAAAAAGATAGACACAGACTAAAAGGAGGGGGATGGAAAAAGATATTGCTTTGATAGACCTAGAAAAGAATTTAAGTCAGACAGAGAAAGATAAACACTATATGACTTCACTTATGTGTGGAATCTAAGTAATAAAAAGAAAACCAAGGTGACAAGGTAATCTCAGAAACAAAGAAAAAAAATATCCAGAAAATAAGCTTGCAAGCATAGAAATATGCGACTTAAATGATAAAGGATTGAGGATGGTACTTCTGAAAAAACTCAATGAATTCCTAAATGAGTCATACAACAGTTTCAGGAAATTGAAAAAACAACTAGATGAACAGAATGAGTTCTTTAGCAAGGAGATTGAAAAACCTCAAAAAGAAGAGAATAGATATTCTGAGGATAAAAAAAAACACACTGCAATAATTGAAAAATGAAAATAGCAAGCTTGAGAAATAGAGTTCACCAAATGGAGGAAAAAGACCAGTGAATATCGAAGACAGAAATCTAGAAAATAAATCAGAAGGAAGAAGGGAGAACAGAAGAATGAAAAACAATGAAAGAGAAATACAAGAACTAGCTGATACCACCAGGAGAGGAAACATAAGAATAATGGGCATTATCAAAGGCAAAGAAAGGAGCAGGGATTAGAAAGTGTTTTCAGGCAAAAGTGGATGAGAAGTTCCCAAATGAAAGGAATGAACTGGAGCTTGGAAATTCAGGAGCTAACAGAACACTCAATTATTTCAACCAAAAAAACCTTCACCAAGACGCATTGTATTAAAATTATCAAAAAACAAAAACAAAACAAAGACAGAAATCTCAGGGCAGCCAGGAAGAAGACTGTAAACTATAAAAGAAAACCCATTTAGATTATCACTGGATTTCTCAGCACAAACTTTATAAGCCAGAAATGAGCAGAATCAAATATTCAAAATATTAAGTGAAAGGAACTACCAGCCTAGAATAATGTATTCAGTTAAGCTCTTCTTTAGATATGAAGGAGAAATAAAACCCTTTCAGACATACAAAAATTGAGAGAATTCTACACAACAAGACCTGTATTACAGGAAATAATGAAAGGGGTCAGCTCACCTAAAATAAATGACAAAAGAAAAATACAAAATGAGGAGTAAGGGGAGTATAAGACAACAGAGGTAGAGGAGTTCAACCCTTACTAAGAATAAGGCATTATAAGCTTAAACAATAAGAAGAGAAACTAATATTGAAAGATAGTATAAACATTTAGCATACATGGGAACAAACTGAGATGACAATGACCGAAAAGAAAGAAAGATTCAAAGGTCTAAGAGGAATGCAAAGAGGAATGGAGATAGCCACGACGAGAAGAAAATGGGATGACGATATATATATATATATATAATATATATAATATATATATATATATAGTACTATATATAGTATATAGATATATACTATATATATATATAGTATATATATACTAATATAAGCCACGCACAGAAGAAAATGGATGACGATATATATATATATGCTATATATAGTATATATATAGTATATATAGTAATACTAATATATAGCATATATATATATGCTAATATAGTACTTATATAATAGTATATAGTATATATTACTATATATATATATATACTATATACTATATATATAGTACTATATATATAGTACATATATATTACTTTTGTATACATATTCTTAATGGTAACGACACACCAAAGATTCGAACATGAAGTATATGACACCAAAACAAGAAGAACCGAAAGCAAAACCCAAAAGCCCAACCAAAATAAAGAAAACAGAAACACAAGGAAAGAAAACAATGGAAACACTGAGTTAACCACGAAAGCAAAAGATAAAATGGCTATAAGAAGACCTCATATTTCAATAATCACCCTAAATGTAAAATGAATGAACTCACCAATAAAAAGGCAGCAGATTTGCAGGATGGATCAAAAAATAAAACCCTAACAAAT
The DNA here is from genome assembly GCA_003508835.1 of Eonycteris spelaea. Taxonomy (NCBI): domain Eukaryota; kingdom Metazoa; phylum Chordata; class Mammalia; order Chiroptera; family Pteropodidae; genus Eonycteris; species Eonycteris spelaea. The sequence continues at coordinate 4,078,777 of PUFA01000147.1, read as the reverse complement.
ACTACTGCCTCCGGGAGACACATCTCAGCTCCAAAGACAAATATAGACTTGAAATGAAAAGGTGGAAGATGACATTTTCAAGCAAATGGCATTCAGAGATAAGCGGAGTAGTGGTACTAATATTGGACGAAATGACTTCAAAATAAAAAGGTAAAGAAAAATACTGAGGGACACTTCATAGTGATAAAGAGAATCATGCGCCAAGAAGACACAACACTTATTAATATCTATACTCCCAATCAGGGAGCCTCGAAATACGTAAAGCAATTATTAACAGAACTAAAGGGAGAAACAGACCAAAAACACTATCGTACTAGAGGACCTAAATACTCCACTGTCGGATATGGAGAGGTCATCCAAACAGAAAATCAATAAGGAAATAACGAACTTAAATGACACATTAGATCAACTGGGAATAATTGACATTTACTGAGCTTTCCACCCCAAAACAGCTGCTTATACATTCTTTAGTGAACAAGGACCATTCTCAAGAATTAACCACACCACTGGACATTGAGATAGCCTCGACAAATACAGAGGGTTGAAATCATACCAACCATATTCTATGAATCATAATGCTTTGAAACTAGAGATCAACTGGCAGAGAAGAAATCAAGGAAGAACCATAAATACATGCAGATTAAAACAATATACTACTGAAGAATAACTGGGTCAGAAAAGAGAATAAAAGAGATCAAGAGATACACACAGAAATGATTGATAATGATAGTATATCATATAAAACTTTTTGGACATGACAAAAGTGGTCATAAGAGGAAAGTTTATATCATTACAGGCTTTTTCTCCAAAAAACAAGAATGAGCACACAAATAACAACATAATGCTTCATCTTAAAAAAAAAAAAAAAAAAAAAACTGGAAAAAGAAGAACTAATGAGGCCTAAAGTTCAGCAGAAAGGAAAAAATAATTCAAAATTAGAGGCAGAAATAAATGAAATTGAAAACAAACAAACAAACAAACAAACAACAATAGAAAAATAATGCAACAAATCTGGTTCTTTGAGAAGGTTAATAAAATTGACAAACCTCTGGGTAGTCTCACTAAAAAAAAAAAAAAAAAGAAGAAGAAAAAAGAAAGTCTATAAATACACATAATCGGGGATGAAAGAAGGGAAATGACAACAGACATCATAAAAATAAAAAGGATTATGCAAGAATACTATGAAAAGTTATGTAACACCAAATTTATAAACCTAGAGAAATGGACTAATACTTGAAAAAAATACAATCTTCCTAGACTGAATCAAGATCTGAAAAATCTAAATAAGATACTAGCGAACTGAATGCAGCAACATATTAAAAACTTATATTCCACGTACAAGTAGGCTTCATCTCAGAGCACAGGATGGTTCAGCATATACAATTGATTAATGTTATACAGCACATTTAAGAATCATATGATCATATCAATAGATGCAGAAAAAGCCTTGGACAAGATACAGCATATGTTTATGATCAAAACACTTAACAAAATTGATATAGAAGAAAAGTACCTTAATATAATAAGGCTATTATAGCAAAGCCCTCAACCAACATTATACTTAATGATAAAAAAACTAAAAACTAAAAGGCTGTCCACTATCAACACTATTATTCAATATAACATTGGAGGTCCTAGAAAAGTACAATCAGGCAAAGGAAAGATACAAAAGGCATCCAAACAGAAAACAAAGAAGTCAAAGTGTCGCTAGTTGCTAATGACATGATTCTCTATATAGAAAACCTTTTGCAATTGCAACAAAAGGAATAAAATACCTAGGAATAAATCTAATGAAGCATGTGAAGAACCTATATATGAAAACGACAAGACTCTATTAAAAGAAATCAAAGATAATACAAAGAAATGGAAATATATTCCATGTTCTTGGCTTAAAAGAGTCCACATAGTTAAAATGACCTTATTACCTAAAGCATTATACAGATTTGATGCAATCCCCATCAAAATCCCATCAGCAATTAAAAAAAAATTAGAACAGATAATTATGAGATTTGTATAGATACTCAAAAGACCCTGAATTGCCAAAGTCATCCTCATAAAAAAAGAACAAGTTTGCGGAATCACTCTACCCGACTTGAAATTATACTACAAAGCAACAGCAATCAAAACGGCATGGTTTTGGCAGCAAAACAGATACATTGACCAGTGGAATGGAACCAACAGTCCAGAAGTAAACCCATATTTATATGGGCAAATAATTTTCAACCAAAAAAGCCAAAAACATACAGTGGAAAAAAGAAAGCCTATTCAATAAATCGTGCTGGGAAAATTAGAAGACCACCTGCAAAAGAATAAACTGGACTGTTGTCTATCATCATACACAAAAATTAACTTAAAATGGATTAAGGACCTGAATAGAAGACCTGAAACAATAAAATGCATAGAAGAAAACATAGAAACTAAGCTCAAGGACCTTAGACTTAAAGAGGATTTTATGAATTTGACCTCAAAGGCAAGGGAAGTAAAAGCAAAAATAAATGAATAAGACTATATCAAACTAAAAAGCTTCTGCTCAGCAATAGATCGTCAACAAGGTAAAGAGACAATCATAGGAAAATAGGAAAATAAATTTGCAAGCAACACCTCTCCGATAAAAGCCTAGTATCTAAAATATACAAAGAATTCATATGACTCAATAACTACAACAACAACAACAACAAAAATAATCAATCAAAAAATGGGCAGAGGACGCACAGATACTTCTCCCTAGAGGACAAAGAAATGTCCTACAAACATATGAAAAGATGCTCAACATTGCTAGCTATTAGGGAAATGCAAATCAAAACCACAATGAGATACCATCTCACACCTGTTAGAATTGCTATTATCAACATGACAAGTAAAACAAATGTTGGAGAGGATGAAGAGAAAACGGAAGCCTCATGCACTCCTGGTGGGACTGCAAATTGGTACAGCCACTATAGAAAACAGTATAGAGGTCCTTTAAAAAACAAGAATTGATCTACCATACGATCCAGTGATCCCTCTGCTGGTAGTTACCCCAAAGACTTGAAACTACTATCCAAAAGATATTTGCTCACTGATGTTCATAGCAGCATTGTTCACAGTTCCACAACTGGAAGTGACCAAAGTGTCCTAGATAGATGATTGGCTAAAGAACCTGTGGTACATATATACAATGGAATATTACTCAGCCACAAGAAGAGATGAAATACTTTTGCCACAACATGGATGGACTCAAGATAATCATGCTAAGTAAAATAAGCCAGACAGAAAAAGTTGAAAATTACATATTATCACTTTTATGTGGGATATAAACCTAAAAGCAACAAATGAGCAGGACAAACAAACCGAGACTCATGACATGGACAATGGACTAGTTGTTACCAGAGTATGTAGAGGACAGAGCAGGTAGATAGGGTAAAAGGGGTAAATTATGTGGTGACAGAAAGAAATCTAACTATGGGCAATGAACACACAATTCATATTATTTATGAATTACTGTAGAATTGTAAAAAATTAAAATAATAAAACAAAATAAAATTAAGGGGAGAGAGAGAGAGAGAGAAACCCTGTGTTTAGATATTTTATTAGTGAGCATATTAATTCTTGGACTTCTTTATATATTATAAATATTATTTCCAAGTTTATCATTTGTATGCATGTTTTTTATACAAAATCATTAAAATTTTTGTATATAATTCTACAAATCATTTTGTTTCATCTTCCCCCAGTTTATATATTCTTTTCTTTTCCGATTTAAATTGTCCCACTTTAAGTTTAATAATTTAATTTATTGAAATTCATTTTACCATATTGTGTTAAAGTGTATCTAACCTTTTCCTCTAGAAGTTAAACAGATACTATAATCTGTTGACAAGTTGCTTTTTATTCCTTTAATTTTCATTTTCTGATAAAGTATATGACAAATCAAAAATATTCATAAAAACACCTCAACAGCTCCAGAAAGAACATTGTCAGCACCTGGGACACTCTCCAACATGCATTTTCTCAGTCATTATGCTTCTTCCTTCTCAAAGTTTGCTGTTCTAAATGGACTCGCACCATATGCATTCTTTTGTTATGTATCTTCTTTCACTTCAAATTATGCTTGTGAAATTGATCTACATTGTGCTGACATCTATTTTTGTTGCATAGTGTTCCATTATATGAAAATACCAAAATTTATTTATTTATTCTACCACTGATGAACATTTGGATTGTTTCCAACTTTGGGCTAGCTTGCTACTTATAAACATTCTTGTTTATAAGTGCATATATGTTCACGTTTCTTTGGTGCATATATGTACAAGTTTCTGTTACATATATGTGAATGGAATTGCTGGATCATAGAGTAAAATTTTGCCAGCCAGTTCTCAAAGAGTTTGTACCAAATTCCATTACCATCAGCAATGAGAATTCCAGATAGTGAACATCCTCACCAATATTTTGTATTGTCAGACTTTTTACTCTTAGTTCTTTTGATAAGTATATAGAATGTTTTATTAAAGTTTTAATTTTCACTTCCCTTATCATTAATGAAGTTGAGAACATTTTCATATGTTTAATGGATGTCATCTTTTGTGAAGTATGTTTAATTCTATTGCCCACTTTTCTGTTGGATTTATGTCTTTTTTATTAGTTTATAAGAGGTTTTATGCATCTACAAAACAAACCATTTGTATTTATGTATATACATGTTGCAAAATCTTAGTTTAGCCTGTAACAGCTTTTTCACCCTTTATATTAGTTTCCTAGGATAGTTATAACAAATTTCAAGAATCATCGTGGCTTAAAACAATAGACATTTATTTTTTTCACAGTTCTGGAGGCCAGAAGTCCAAAATCAAAGTATAGGTAAGGTGGGCTCCTTCTGGAAGTTCTGAAGGAGAATCCATCTCATGCTTCTCTGTTGGCTTCAGGTGTTCTTTGGTATTCCTTGACTAATAGACACAACACTTCAAAACCTCACTGTATCTTCACATGGTCCTTTGTGTCACTGTGTCTTTAAATAATGGTCTCCTCTTTCTTTTGTGTCTGTGTCTCTTATTCTCTGTCTTTCATAAAGACATTTCATTATGGGACGTAGAGCACACCTATTCTGAGTATCCTATTCTGAGGTGACATGAATTTGGAGAAACAGCATTTAACCCACTACATCCTTATGACTGTATTTTTCCCCTCATGTTTGATGATTTTTATATCTTTTTAAGAACTCTTTTCCTGCCTACCTCCACCTAATATCGTGAAGATTATTTTCCTGTTATCTTCTGTAGAAGTTGCACATTTAGGTACTCTTTCCATCAAGAGCTGATAGTTGTGTGTGCTATAAGAAAAGGGTCAAATTTCACTTTATTCCCAATTGATGTCCAACTGACTGAGGACCATTTTATTAAACAGACTATCCTTTTTGCACTACTCTACATGGTCACTTACATTATGAATTAAGTATCTATAGATATGTGGATCTGTTTCTGGGATCTTCTATGAAATTTATCCATTGGTAAGTCCTTAGATCATTTCCATACTCTCTTAATTACTGCAGGTTTATAATTCTTGATATCCAATAGTACAAGATCTCTTTCTTCTCTTTTTTCAGTACTGTCATGATTATTCATGATTCTTTCCATCGCCATGTAAATTACAGAATTCTATTAATTTCCCTTCCTCATATGCTTGAATTTTGAATGGGATTACATTGAATCTTGCATCAATTTTAGGGAACACTGAAATGTTCACCCTATTGAATGTGTATATTCTTCCTTTCAAGTCTTTATTTCCCCCAGCAATATTTTAGATTCTGTGAGTTTTACTTATCTTTGCTATGTTTATTCCTATGTATCAGATGTTTTTGATATTATTTTAAATGGTATATTTGAATTTTTTTCCAGTTTTCAATTGCTTGTTGATGCTATGTAGAAATATAACAGATTTTTTTAAAAATCACATTTATTGGGTAACATTGGTTAATAACAATTATATAATTTTCAGGTGTACAATATCGTTTGACATCTGTATATTCTGTTGTATGTTTACCACCCAAAGTCCAGCATCCTTCAGCTATCATATATTTGATCCCCTTACTTACCCACTTGCACCCTCCCCTAAACCCTATATTTGATCCTCTTTATCCCATCTACCTCCCCACTTCTCCCCCACCCCACTGGTAACCCCTAGTCTATAATCCTCTGGTAACCACTAGTCTATAGTCCATGTCTTTGAATCTCTTTTGTCCTGCTCATTTTTTTGCTTTTAGATTTATATTCCACACATAAGTTATATCAGATGATTTTCTACTTTTTCAGCCTGTCTTATTTTGCTTAGCATGATTATCTAGAGGTCTATCCATGTTGTTACAAATGGCAGTATTTCATATCTTCTTATGGCTGAGCAATATTCCATTGTATGTATATACCACAGCTTCTTTAGCCAATCACCTATTGTAGGATATGTCAGTTGCTTCCATGTCCTGGCCACTGTGAATAATGCTGCTATGAACATTGGTATGCAGGTATCTTTTTAGATATAGGTTTTCAAGTCTTTGGGGTAGAGGGATTGTTGGATCGTATGGTAGATCAATTCTTAGTGTTTCGAGGAACCTCTATACTGTTCTCCATAGTGGCTGTACCAATTTACAGTTCCACCAGCAGTGTATAAGGGTTCCTTTTTTCTCTGCATCCTCTCCAACAATACAACAGATTTTTTTAACCTAGTTTCCACACATCTAGCTCATTTATTTATTAATTATAATAATATCATCTTAGATAGTGAGAGTTTTACTTCAATCTTTTTAAGTCTTTACCTTTTATTTCTTTTTCTTGTCCCATTAAACCGTCTAGGACCTCCAGTACAATACTGAGTAGAAGTAAAGTGGGTAGAAATCTTTATATGGTTCCCAGTTTCAGAAAGCTTCCAACATTTTACATTTTACTATTCAGAGATCTGCCTATAGGGTTTGTGCAGATGCCTTAAGTTAATCAGTTAATTCTTCTTTCCCTAATTTGTTGAGTTTTAGTTCCCCAACAAATAGATGATGAACTTTATCAATACTTTCTCCACCTTCATTGAGATTATTCTATAAATTTTTTCTTTTTTGCTAATATTTTTATTTATATTATGTCATATAATGATTTTTAAAAATATTTTTAATGTAAATTGCCCTTACTTTTTCAGAATAATCCACATGTTAGTGATGTGGTATCTTTTCTACATATCACTTTTTATACTAAGATTTTATTTTTATCAGGTTACAGTAATAATGTTTGACTGGTTTTATAATGTAAATTGGACAGTGCTATCTTTATATTATTTTCTTCTTATCATTTTAATTTATTCAAGGTACATGATGATTTCCCTTATTTCATTACCGATGTAAGTAAACATCATTTGTTCTTTGGTTCTTGATCAGCTTGGCAGAAGTTTACCAATTTTAGTAGTATTTTCAAAGAACCAACTTTTGGAGTTATTGATATTCTCCATTTTATTATTTTAATGTTATTCATTTTGTCATTAACTGTTTACTTAGCTATATCATTTTATTTTTTCCTGCTTTCAAGTTTAACTTGTTGTTCTTTTTCTAATTTCTTTAGGTGAAGACTTGTATCACTATTTTTAGTCTTCTTTTCTAACATGCACATTTAAGACTATAAATTTCATATAATTATGGCTTTAGCTGCATTTGATATATTGATCTAAAAGCAAAAACCATTTTTTTATACTACTTCTTAATTGCCATAGTCTAACATACAGTTACCTCTGTTTCTGGACTTCCTTTTCTATTCTATTATTTTTCTGTTTATTCCAGCAATAACCCCATCTTCCTTTACTTTCCTCACCTCATAAGATGACTTGCTAGTTCACAGAGTAAGGCTCTCTTCAAAGTAGTAATTGTAGATAATTCTTTTGTCTCTCATTGTACATTCATCCATAGGTATGAACTTTAAAATAATTTGTCAGCTCTCAAAACAACTTATTAGACATAATTTTGAGTGGAATTAAAAATACAAATTAGTTAAGGAAGAAGTGACATGTTTAAAATATTAAGGAACAGGATATTCCTCTTCATTTAGTCAATAAATTTTTGATAAATAATTATCAATAATTATAGTTTTCTCAGTAAATGTTTATATATTTAATATAAATATTATATATTTTTATCAACCTTATTCTTAGAAATTATTTCTAGGCATTATTTTTTCAGTCCAGCACTAACTGATCTCTGCTGATATATAGAAAAATTCATTGACTTCTTAATATTTACTTTTTAATTGGCTAATGTACTTAACTATCTGTTTGGTCTATATTTTTTAAGTTAATTCTGCTAAAATTCTCCAGATAAAAATCATATCATCTGTAAATAATGATACTTTTCTTCTCCTTTTCACTTTTGACATTATGTCTCCTCCAGTTTCTTGTTGTTTGTTGAGGACTGTAGTGATGGCAGGCATGGTCTTTGTCCTGATTCAATAGGAATATTTTCAGTATTTCCTATTAAGTGTAATATAGGTATTTGGTATCTATTGTATCATGCAAGCCATTTCTCATTTTTAATTTTTTTAAGTTTATTTTTATTTGTTTATTTAAAATTAGGGTGGTGATTTTACAAATACTTTTTCAGCCTCTGTTACTTTGAGATCTCAATTCCAAGTAAAATAATTGAATCTGGCTGATCCTGGGTACCAAAATCATGCCCAGGAAAGATGGGGAACCAGGCTTACAAGGTCCTCAGGAAGGGTGAGACATTGCCAGTATGACTCCCAAATCCATGAACTGGAGGAGTGAGGTCACTTCTGAACTCCAGATGATCTGAATGCTTCCCTGGCACAGCTGCCCTGACCCCAGAGCCTGGGCATGACCATTGCCACTACTTCTAATTCCTTGCTTACCTGTTGAATTTTTATTTGAATGCAGTGTCAGTATGGTAGGCCAATCATAGGATGTGTACTAATACCTTGGATACAAGAGAAGCTGGGAGAACAGGTCTGTTCTATTTTTGTCTTCTGCCTCACAACAGTATTCACAAATAGAAGATTCTCCAAACATGAAGATCATTTGATTACGAACGTCACCCACATGCAATCAAAAAGATAGCTTCTCCACTTTAATTGAAATGACTGAATGGGTTGTCTTCTTTAATCTATTAATGTGAAAAAAAAATATTATCAGTCTAATGCTGCATACCTGGAAAGTTAATTCTCCTTGGCTATATTGTTTTTCTTTTAATATAGTCCCCGTTTCAACTTATTTATGTTTATCTATATCTATCATACAAGAATGGCCTGTATATTTTATTTGTTTGTTTGTTTGTTTGTTTTTCTATGTTAACTCTGTCAAGGTTTTTAGAGCTATTCCAAACATGTTAAGAAGATTTCCAATTTTACCTAGGTTCTTGAGTAATTCATGTAATAGAAGCATCATCTGTTCTTGAAGGGATTGGTCTAAATGACCAATAAAACAGCCTTGTCTAGTATATATTGGGAGTTCTTTGACAATATTCCCAATTTCTCAAAATTAATGAGCTATTCGGGTTATTTCTTTTCTGGAGTCAATATCTTAGAAAAATGTCAAAGACCCAAAGTTACTATGTTAAAAGCTGTGAGATGCCAGCAAGAATGGGTTTCTGGCCTGTGAACATGAGTGATAGGGATTGGAAATTTGTTATTTTAGGTGGTGTATAAGAAAGCCCTTTCAGCTCAGTAGACTGTCACTTTGTTTATTAATTACCTATGTTAGGTATATTGAGAAAGTATACAGAGATGAAAAACTGAAGATTTTAGTTTGACATATTGAGTGAATTTTTTCTTAATTGAACTGTTTCATTCCTGTTTGCTATAGTTCTCCAGACTCTCAAGCATTGTCCACATTCACATCATCTTTCAAAGCCCTAAAAGCATGTCTGTTTCTCTATGTAGCACTATTTTTTAATTCTATTTATGCTTTGAAATAATAGTATTACATGCATGTTATATAATAAACAGTACATTATAAGTGTGTATAACAACAAGCTAATCTTTGTTGGATTATGTTGGATGTTGCTACATCATCCATCCTGTAAGATAACCAGTGTTAATAAATACTATGTACCAGTTCCTCCATTCCCTTGTCTATATATACACATTTAAACACATATGCTTTCTTTGTATCTTTGTTTGCTTTTACTGAAATAAAACTACTATACTCAGTCTACAAATTGTTTTTCTTTTAGGAGTAGAGAGAATAATGTGATGAATCCCTATGTACTCACCACAGAGCTTTAAAAATTGTCAATTCAAGGTCAAGTCTATTTCAAACTTAACCCTTACCTCCCCTCATATTTTAGATGATCATTATTTTAATATGTAGCATTTTCCCTAACATTTTGGTTTTTAAATGTTCAAACCTATAAAAAATTTTGAAGGCTAATACAATGAACAATCTATCTACGCATCACCTGGGTTTACCAGTTGTTTTTCATCATGAAGATCATTTTTGGACACTCCTATTGTCCCTAAGTTCTTTATATACAAACATACATATACATATTACTTTTATATATTACTCATTTTTATAGAACATTGTTATTGAACAGAAGCAAGTTTACCTAAATGGAAAATAATTGAACCAAAAAAGAGGCTATATACAACAGTGGTCAAGGCAAACCCTCTCTCCTGCTTAGCTGGTGGAACTCTAGAAACCTCTTCTGTAAAAGTGCTTGCAGATATGCAGTTTCAAGACCAAGCAGCTGTCCTCTGTGAGTAGCCTCACACCTCAGGTGAGAGGGGGGCCTGCGGGAATACTGGCCTTGAGCTCAGTAGACGTCTCCAGTGACTTAATCCACTAACTGAAGTTTCCTTTAATAAACTTCTAAAATAGTAAGTAATTCCAAATCCAAATGTTTTTTAAAACCATAATTGTGTTTTGAATTGGGCAAAGTTTACCACTAGTATTGTATTTTTTTTTTGTCATTCTTGTGTTTCTAATAGTTTGTGCTTTATGTACTTTCAAATAATTTGGCACATCAAAATTCATGACAAATATAGTTTCATTTTGAATTTCAGTTTTTATAAAGAAAATAATCTAATTTGACCCTGGCTAAGTAACAAGTGGCATACATTTTCTAGCTTTCTCTGAACACAATCCCTTCTCATCCTGTAGAAGCAAGAAGCAAATCTTCCAGGTCTGAGATTTGCTTCCAGCCCTTTATTTTTATATACATTGTCCTAATCTTGGACAATAATGAATATATCATGGACCTGATCCCACTTTGGTGTGATTAGATCTTTCCAAATTCAGACACAAAAGGGATTTTGGTATTTTGCACTTTATAACTTGAAGTCTAAATCAACTATCGACATTGTGATCCAATGAATTTTTGTTTGTACTTTGCTGATATGCTGTTAGCCATTCAAATAGGTTTAATATATTGTTTTTGTTTGAGATTTTTTAATTTTGTATTTGTTACTGTTGTTACATAAGAAATCACCCAAACTTAGTGACTTAAATAGTAACCATCTGTTATTTCAGTTTCGGTGTGTCAGGAATTCAGAGGTGGCTTAGTTGGGTTTGCTTAGAATTCAGGAGTAGTTCTGGCATAGGACCTCTTATGAGATTATAATCAAGATGCTAGGGTTGCAATTACTAGAAGTCTATTGGGGCTGAGGATCTGCTCCAAGATGGCTCCCTTACATGTCTCATAAGTCAGTGCTGATTGCCAGCAGAAGTCCTCATTTCTTTGTCACATAGAACTCTCTCAGAGTGCTTAAGTGTATCCTTATGGCAGCTTGTCTTCCATCACAGTGACAGATCCAAGAGGAAGGAGGAAGCCATAATGCCTTTTGGAAGTTATACCATCACATCTGTTACCACATTCTATTCATTAGTAATCAAGTACTAAGTTCTCACTTAAGGGGACAGGATTTAGGATCCACATTGTGGGGAGTTTTAAATATTTGTAGACCTTTTTTTTTAAAAAAAAAAAAAAAACCATGATAAACTCCCAGAAACAACAATACTTGGAATTTGGGAAACACAATCCAAGATTCTTGGTCATCTGTCTCTGCATTTAAACCATTTTACATAAATTGTTAATCAATGATCTCTGTGTTTTCCATCTTTTCATGTTCTATTCCTTCTGATTTGTGCATTCTAGTTGTTTTCATTCATTTTCTTGTAGTGTAGGTCTTCTGGTAGTACTTTCAAATTTGATATGTCTGAAAAAGTCTTTATTTCACTTTGTTTTTGAAAGATATTTTTTGCTAGGTGTAGAATTCTTGGCTGACAAAGTTTTTGTTTTGTTTTTTGGTCATTATTTTAAAGATACTGTTCCACTGTCTTCTGGCTCGTGATGGCCTGTATTGTTTCCAATAGAAAGTCTGCTGTCATCCATAAATGCTGTTTCTTTATTTATAGTGTATTATTTTTTCCTCTGGCTGCTTTTCAAAGTTTATTTCCCTCACTAGTTTTGAGCAATTTGATTATATGATGTTCCTTGTTGAAATTTTCTTTGTTTTCTTCTGCTATAGTCATTGAGTTTTATGAGTTAGTGGGTTTTTAGCTTCACTAAATTTGAAAAACTGTTAGCCTTATTTCTTCAAATATAAGTCCCTAATCTTCTGTGGACTCCAGATATATGTAACTTAAGAAACGTGAAGTTCTACCACAGATTATTGATACCTGCAGTGAACATAGGAGTGCATATATATTTTCAAATTAGCATTTTGGTTTTCTTTGGATAAATACCCCAAAAGTACAATTGCTGGTCAAGAGGTAGCTCCATTTTTTAATTTTCTGAGGAATCTCCATACTGTTTTCCATAGTGGTTGCACCAAATTGCAATCTCACCAAAACAGTCAAGGGTTTCTTTTTCTTTACATCCACACACACTTGTTGTGTATGGATTATTTGATGATAAGCCATTCTGACAGGTGTGAAGTGATATCTCTGTGATTTTAATTTACATTTTTTGATGATTAGTGATGTTGAACATTTTTTCATGTCTATTGGCCATCTGTATGTCCTCTTTGAAAAAATGTCTATTCAGGCCCTCTGTCCATTTTTTTAATTGCATTTTTATTCTGAAATGTAATGCTGTTTTAATTATTTTGACATACAATATTATTTATTTTCAAGTGTACAACAATAATGATTTTGATATTTATATACCTCAAGAAGTGATCACCATGAAAAAGTCTAGTAATGATTTATCACTGCGGAAAGTTATTGCAATATAGTTGACTATATTCCCTATGCTATACATTAACCCTATGACTTATTTGTAAAGTTGTATGAGTTTCTTTTATACTTTGGTATATTAATCTATTGGAGTTACATTAGTGAATTTCTTGTACCGTTCAGAGGTTTCCTTTTCATTTATTGGTCTTTTTTGCTGTGCAAAAACTTTTTTAGTTGATGTGAGTCTAATTTGTTTACTCTTTCCATTGTTGTTTTTCCTTGCCAAGGAGACATATTCAAAAATATTACTAAGAACAATGTCAAATTGTTTAACCATCTATGTTTTCTTCTCAGTTTTATGGTTTCTGGTCTTACATTTAAGTCTTGGCCATTGAGTATTATCTTGCATGTGGTCTAAGAAAGTTTCAGAGTTCATTCTTACGCATGTGTCTATCCAGTTTCCCAACATCGTTTGTGAATAAACTATCTTTACTCCATTGTATATTCTTGCCTTATTGTCATCGATTAATTGACCACATAAGGTATGGTTTTTTTCTGGGTTTTCTATTCTGAAAAATTTATGAATTGTTTATTTTCTGGAATTTCCATTTAATATTAGACCATGGTTGACTGTGAGTAGCTGAAACCAGGGGAAGCAAAACTGCCAGATAAGAGAGTCTACTATACTTATAAGACATGATGAGGCTTTGAATAATAGCTAATCTCTGGTACTGATGTGACTCAAAGACCACAGCAACTATTTTTGGAATATTTTGGGCAGTATAATTTCCTGGAGTTTTATGAGCTCAGGACAGTCAGGGAGCCAGCAGTGTAATTAAATTTGCTTTAGAAAATAAGAAGAGATTATATTTCTCAAATCACTATGATGGTGTAATTCATAAGACAAAATTTGCTACAAAAAACTTAGGTCACTTGGCCCTTTATTCTCAATTTTCTCATCTGTAAAATATGGACAGTAATGCTTACTCATAGGATTGTTTTTGGAGAATAGCAATTGTATGATGAGTAATGTGCCTGATGATCAACTTGTTAGTCTCAGCTCATGACCCCAAGTAATATTATGTGGATTCTTTACTTCCAGCAGGCCTCTGAGTTCTCTGTGGTTTTAGGGTCATCCTGCTCTCAAGCAACTTTTATTCTTCCATGTTAATTATTATAGAAGTTTATATTCATGCATGTTTGCAGGTACATCAACATTTTGATAGAGTTGTTCGTTTCATCATTTTATTCTACCGGTTGGTATTGGGTCCCAATGGTTGGCTTCTCTTTATCCTGATTTTTTTAGCACACCTTGGGCTTCATTCCAAGATCTGCCCTGGAATGAGCAGGGGCTCCTTTACCTTAGGTAAAATGATTCTGCCAACTTAAATGGTTTTTTAAGTTTCTGATTTAAATAATATATATAGAAATTGTTATTATATAATGTATTTATCACTGTTTTAAACTCATTTACATCTGAAATCTTCTAAAAGGAATTTAAGGATTTCTAAACAAATAGCAATAAATGAGATAAAAATTATATTAAAAATAACTAGGTAAGGAAATAATGGGCAAAAGGAAAATAAAGCAGACAACTGGGATGCCAGATGACTTCAATATAACCCACACATGCATGGGAAAATATGTCAAACATATATTAAAAAGTGCATTAATAATAATTTAATTATGTTGTTATATTTTGTGTCATATCATGGAGCTTTTTTATTTTGACCCAACGAGTGGAAATAGCTTTTTGATAACCTCAAAAATAATGCAATTTATATTAACTTCACACTTACTCTGTTATGCTCGTTGATCCCTAGAGTTATCATGATACTAAATAAATTTATATGCTGGTATTTATCATAGGAATTCAAAAGAATACTAACCCAGGTTTTGACAAATCTGGGCCAACAGGTAAATCTTTACTGAAAACAAAAACCTATTTTAAGAAATGAGAAGTGCAGAAATTATAATTATGTCCATAAGGTAATCAATTATTTTCAAAAAAAGATATAGAATAAGGTATTTTCTATAGATTTATCCAAGAAATTTAATACTCTTTTAAATAGATTTTGTTCTACCTGAGTACTGAAAGTCTCAGAGTATACTGTAATACAACTTTAAAGAGAAACTATTTCTACAAATTTTTACTCACTCTAATGTGCACTAATAGCTAGAAATGAAATATTGGATATTTAAATAAGAAATGCAATGCAAATTTTAATTTTATTCTCAAGTATTTAACAATTTTTCCAAGATATTTAGAACAAAAATTAGTAAATTTTCTTCAAATTAGGCATCTTTAAAAAAAAAGTTTCTCATTTACTGACATTTATAATAGCTGAATTTCTGTAACATTGACTTAAGCTATAAGCATAATAATAAAATAAAACCTATGAGTTCACTATTCAAATTATTGAAACTTAAGACCTTCTCAATATCATTGAAGTTAACCTGTGTGGTGTTTCACTCTCCCACCTCTTACCTCCCTCATCAAAGGTTGCCACTACCCTGAGATTTTTATAATTTCCCACATATGCATGGATCATTAAACATGTTGTTCATCTTTACTTATTTTTGAGCTTTAAAAATGTCCTAATACTTAATGTAGTTCTTGGAAATTTCTTGCATTTACTCATTATTTAAAGATGTATAATTATTTCTAAGATTCATTCATTTCATTCCATTTAGCTGCAAAATATTCATTTACTACTGTATATTTATGTAAATATTTTAATAATAAATTTATTCATCCTCTTATCAGTGAATATCTGGGTTATTTTAATGTTTTAAAATAGCAAATAATGCTGCGTGAACATCTCTGTGCATAAACTTCTAGAACATGTTCATGAGCATATACCTGGAAATGGAATTTCTGGATTGCTAGAAGCTCAAGTGTTCAACTTTTTAAAGCAATTACAAATGTACACTCCTATCAATAGCATCCTTTGCTGTTTCATTCTTTTACATCTTCTCTAAAACTTGGTATTGTTAGAGTTCTTCAGTATTATTAACAAAATATATTTTTCTTTAATATTTACCTGACTAAGCAGCTTTTAATTTATCACCTATCATCTATCTACCTATCATCTATCTATATATTTACTACCAATCAGTCAAAATCAGCCATTTTTAAATTTCTTTTCTGTAAAGTGCTGCTTTTGTGCTTTGTCTAATTTCCCATTGAATTGTTTATCACTATTATTAAATCATAAGAATTCTTTATATTTGTAGTTTTTAATCTTTTATTAGTAATATGTGTTGTAAATATCTCCTCTCAGATTTTGGGTTATCATTTTATTTTATTATGGTGTCTTTTGCAAAACAGTTAAGTATTAATTTTAATTTTTGTAAGTTTGTCAGTCTTTTATGTTAATGGTTTTTAGGTCTTGTTTAAGAAATATTGTTCCTACTTTAAAGTAAGAGTGTCTTATATTTTTTTTATGAAATTAAAAAATATATGTCTTTTATATACCTTTTATACTTAAGTTATTAATCCATTAAATTTTGTATATGGTATGAGAGAAAAATTCAATTTTATTATTTCCAATTATTTTTTGCATCATTTGTTGAAAAAAATTGTTGCTTCTCTCACTGATGGCACTTCTATCTCTGTCATCATTTCCTTACATGCATTGGTCTATTTCTAAGTTTTTTATTTGTTGCCTTGGTCAATATGTTTAATTCTGCATCAAAAACTTATTTTAAAACGTCACCATTATGGAAAAGTCAAAATATAGAGACAGAAATCACATCAGAGATTACCAGAGGCTGGGATTGAGGGAAGAGACTGATAACAAGGAAATTGAGAAGACGTAGTAATAGAGAAAATTCTATATTATGATTGTGGTGATTATATGACTATATATACTTATCAAAAATGAGAGCCAAACAACTAAAATGGCTAAATTTACTGAATATAAATTTTACCTCAGTAATATACCTAGAAATTTTCCAAATTTTCCAAAATAACAATTTGATATTTTGTTATTTTTCTTTAGGAATAGCTTCATTATTCATGGGTGTTTGCTTTTCTGTATAAATTTTAGAATCTTGGGGGTGGTTCATAGTGTAGTGGTTAGCACATCTGCTTTACATGCAGAAGGTCCTGGGTTCATGTCTCAGGTGGAGCCATGGACCATACCCTGTGTGCGCCAGGCTCCAGGTGCACCTGCGAGCATGTGGGAGGAGACACCCTGCCTTCAGAGATCCAGTTCCTAAAAGGGAAATGGCAACATCTATAGGTCAGCCACGTTAAAACTAGTTCAAGAACTTCTCTCCCAATCTCCTGCAATGGACCCCGATGCCTAACAATCTTTGAAAAGGTAAAAACCAAACTTACTTTGGCCCTGACACTGCGGTATCCTAATTATAACCTCCCTTTTCATTTTTTCATTACATGAGCAAGAGGGAAATACCTTAGGACTCTTACCTCAAAACTCCATGGAAGGCAAAATAGGATACTATAGGTAACAACTGGATCCAGTTGCTCAGGGATTCTCCCTTGTCTCATAGCAGTTTGCTGTGGTCTCTATCCTTATAAAATCCCAGAATAAAAAATAGTCAGTGTCCCCTCTTACTGTATAAGTCTGTTGAAACTCCCCTTACTTCTCATCATATTCAGCGCCTACTGCTAGCCATCTAACTACAAAATTCTTCTTTTGACTTCACCATACCTTAATGTTACCTGGTGCCATTTTCTCAGCCCTGCTACCCTGCCACCCATTCCAGACAATAATATTCCCCACGACTGCACTCTAACTGACAACTTATTGCCCCCACTAATGGACTGCCAAGAAACCTCTATTCCTAACGCAGGTTTCAAGTGGTTTACTGATGGTTCCATACTTGGTAATAGTGGTTACCAAGCTGGGTATGCTATTATTTTTTTTTTAATGAGTTTATAGAATCTCGTCCTCTTACTGTTGCTAAATCTGCTCAGTGAGCAGAACTGTGTATTTTTACGAGAGCATGCCTGCTAGCCAGGATAAAACTATCAATATCTATATCAACAGTAGGTAAGTTTTAGAGATGGCAAATGATTTTGGCATACTCTGGAAATAGATTTATTTTTTACCAGATATAGAAATGAAATGAAATGAAATGAAAAACAAAAGAAAACAAGAAATGAAAAACAAAACCAAAGTGCTAGCTTTCCTCGATGCCATTCAGGCCCCAATAGCTTTAGCCATCATTAATATTTTAGGACATTATTTGCCCAAAGTGCAGAAGCACAAGGGAACAAATGGCTGATACTGCAGCCATCAGCTACTTCTCAGAAGGTAACAGCAATTCTACATATAAAATATTCATTTATTTCTGCCTTAACTCCAGTTTCCCATCTGCATCAGAGGATAACAAAAACCCAGCCTGCCTTTCTAGAGGAATAAGGGGGAAATAATCAGGTAGGGCTGCTCTTTTGATCCTTTGCAGAATCTATGGATAGGATAGGCCCCAATCACTGCCTCATTCTCTCTAATAGCCTCCAGAAGGAAATTTTGACTTTCATTTACAGTTTGACCCATTAGAAAAACTAATAAAATAGTCAAATAGGGAAACCAATATTTTTGGAAATCTCTCCCACTATTGCCCATCAGATATACCAAATCTGTAAAATTTTTCCATATCTAAATCCTAGAAAACATTGCATGACTCCATGGGCCACTTTTCACTACCAGCAGGCCCTTTTGAGGTATGGCAATTAGAATTCATTTATCTCCCTATTTCACTAGTCTACAAATATGTACTAGTTATGGTTTGGATGCTTCATATTGGGTTGAGGTTTTCCCATGCCACAAGGCCACAACAATGGCAATAGCTAAGGCCGTTTCTAGAAAATATTATCCCAAATTGGAGAATTCCACAGGAACTCCATAATAATTGAAGAACTAATTTTACAGGACAAATTATCCAAAATCTTGCAAAAACTTGGTCTATTTATCCACATTTTTTATTGTGCTTATCATCCCTAGTCCTCTGGATTGGTTGAATGAGAAAATCAGAATTATAAAAACCCAGCTGGCAAAAATTTCAAGTGTTTAGTCCTCCATGGCCTAAAAGACTCTTCCATTGGTCTTTATCAACCTTTCTTCTACCTCCACTGGAAAACATAAACTTTTCCCTTTTAATACTTTTATAGGTCATCCATGTACCCAGATGAAAGATTACACCAACTGGTACTAATAAGGAAGATCTCCTACATTATTGCAAATAACTCATTTTTACAGTATAATGCTAACCTTGTTAAAGATTCCTTCAACAGTGTGCTCCCAGGACCTGGAGACTTTGTATACTGCCAAAGGCATCACTTCAAAGATGCTCTCTAGACTTCTGGTCAAGATTGTGGAGTAGGTAAATTACCACAACAAAATTATATCTCAATTTACAAACACCACTCTTGAGACCACCTGAACATAACTCCTATAACTAAGGATGTGAAGAATTCACAGTGAGACTGGTAGGAGGCAAGGAGATTTAAAAAGGTAAGGAGATGTAACATGTGGACAGTTAATTTGAGAAATATCTAGGCTGCTGTGTTTCCCAAAAAAAGCAAGGGGTCCAGACCCACAATTGGCTCTCAAACCCAGACCATCAGTGCCAGGAAGAGGACTCCCCACATCTGTCTGTGAAAATTAGTGGAGATTCTGCCTGGGTGAGATGGAATCCTAGCTATGGGAGTCCCGGATATTCCTCTTAAAATGCTCATGCACAGAATTAATCACTGACAGACTCAATCACTTGAGCCCCAGCAATGGGTAAACAGGCTCAGAAAGTGACACAGATATATGGGAGAAACTGAATTGGTCTGGCTTCAGGTCAAGGCTGAAGAGGCAGTTCTAGCCAAGATAGAAGTACTGGCAGGCACCACTGTTCCTTTGTTGAGCGCCCTGCCCCTGTCAGCCTCTAGACATAGGTGGGTGTGAAATCTGAGTCTCCATCAAACTGGCTAACACTGCTCCTCACCTCACCCTGGTGAATCCCAGATAACCCCTCCCCACCCAATTTTCACACAGGCCTGAACCTATTTCAGTGGCTGTTCCTCACAAGCAGACAGCCTAAGTCCACACTGCAGACTTCCTTAAAATCTCTGAAGGTTCACAAACTCCAAACAAGCAGCTACTTGCCTTAGAGTAACCTGTACCTCTTGCTAAGTGACACCCAACTTAGCACTAAAGGCAGCTGGCCTCAGGTCACAGCATAGCCTCTCCAGGTGTTTCTAAGACTGGCACAAGCAGCTACCAACTGCAGATCAATTTGTAGCTCCTACCAGGTGACCCTGGAAAGAGCGCAGGCAGCAGCTGATCTGGGCCTGCCATAGCCCCTCCCAAAGGCCCCATATTACACACGTGCTGGCCAGCTTCGGACAACCCAGAGCACCAACCACTTAGGTTCACAAATAACACATAAAAAGTATGGACTCAGAAGACACCAGAGCTCAACTACAGAGAATCCCTCTTTGTAGAGTCAGTCCCCACACAATAGCTCATACTCTGTAGTCACATATGGTCCTCACAGTTAGCCTGAAGGTCATTCTCACCCATTGATGTGCCAACAGCAATTGAGGTTCAACTACAATAGGAAGGTACACACAAATCACACAAGGAACACCCCTGCAACTCAGGTAACTAGGAAGATTGTCACTAGGCCCCACAGGACACCTACTACATAAGGCCACCCTGCCAAGATTTGGAAATGTAGCAGATATACCTAATACATAGAAATAAACAAGAAAGCTAGCCTAAATAGCAGACCAAAAAAATATCCAATAAAAGAACAGGACAAAACTTCAGAAAAATACTAAACAAAATGAAGGCAAGCATTCTACCAAGTACGAATTCAAACACTTGATATAAGAGATATTGATGAATTTGGGAGAAGAATAGATGAACTCAGTGATAACTTCCACAAGGAGGTAAAAATCATAAAAAATAACCAGTCACAAATGAAGAATACAATAACTGAAATGAAGTATACATTAGTTGAAATCAATAGCAGATTAGATAAAACAGAAGATCAAATTAGTGATTTGGAAGATAGGATGGAGAAAACACCCAATCAGAACAGCTAAGGGGAAAAAAGAATTTTTAAAAAAGAGGATAGTTTAACAGACCTCTGGGGCAACATCAAGCATACCAACAATCGCATCATAAGGGTACCAGAAGAACATAGAGAGCAAGGGATTGAAAATCTATTTGAAGACAATGACTGAAAACTTTCCTCACCTGACAAAGGAAATATACTGCAAGTCCAAGAAGCATACAGAGTCCCAAACAAAATAACCTAAAGAGGCCCACATCAAGATATATCATAACTAAAAAAGAAGTGGAAAAAACAATTCCTTTTGCAATTACAACTTAAGAATAAAATACCTAGGAATAAATCTAATGAAAGATGTGAAGGACCTATATAATGAAAACTATAAGACCCTATTAAAAGAAAGCGAAGAAGATACAAAGAAATGGAAAGATATTTTATGCTCTTGGATTGGTAGGATCAGCATAGTTAAAATGACCTTATTACCTAAAGCATTATACAGATTGAATGCAATCCCCATCAAAATCCCATTGGCATTCCTTAAAGAAATAGAACAAAAAATCATCAGATTTGTACAGAAGCACAAAAGACCCGAATTGCCAAAGCCACTCAGAAAAAAAAAAACAAGGCTAGAGGCATCGCTCTGCCTGACTTCAAATTATACTACAAAGCAACAGTAATCAAAACATCAGAGAAATATTGGCAGAGAAATATACACAAAGACCACTGGAACAGAATCAAGAGTCCAGAAATAAACTCATGTTTATATGGGCTAATAATTTTCAACAAAGGAGGCAAAAACATGAATGGAGAAAGGAAAGCCTCTTCAATAAATGGTGCTGGGAAAAACTGGAAAGCCACCTGCAAAAGAGTGAAACTAGACTATTGTCTGTCACCACACACTGAAATTAACACAAAATATATTAAGGACCTGAATATAAGACCCCAAAAATAAAATGTATAGAAGAAAACAGAACTCAGAAGACACCAGAGCTAAACTTAAGGACCTTAGGCTTAAAGAGGATTTTATGAATTTGATCTCAAAGGCAAGGGAAGTAAAAGCAAAAATAAATGACTGGGACTACTTCAAACTAAAAAGCTTCTGCACAGCAAAAGAAACCATCAATAAGGTAAAGTGACAACCATCTGAATGGGAAAATATATTTGCAAGCAACGCTTCTGATAAGGGCCTAATATCCAAAATATACAAAGAACTCATACAATTCAATAACTACAAAAAAGCACACAATTCAATTTAAAAATGGGCAGAGAATCTGAACAGACACTTCTCCTAAGAAGACATACAAACAGCCAACAAACACATGAAAAAATGCTCATCATTGCAAACTAGTAGGGAAATGCAAATCAAAACCACAATGAGATACCATCTCACACCGTTAGAATAGCTGTTATCAACAGGACACGTAGTAACAAGTTTTGGAGAGGATGAGGAGAAAAAGCAACCATCATCTACTGCTGGTGGGACTGCAAATTAGTACACCCACTATAGAAAACAATATGGAGATTCCTCAAAAAACTAAGAATTAATCTACCATATGATCCAGCAATTCTTCTACTGGGTATTTATCCCAAAGCCTTGAAAATTCACATCCAAAAAGATATTTGCACACCAATGTTCATAGCAGCATCATGCATCGTAGCCAGAACATGGAAGCTACCGAAGTGTCCTGCAATAGATGATTGGCTAAAGAAGCTGTGGTACATATATACAATGGAATATTTCTCAGCCATAAGAAGAAATGAACTACTGCCATTTGTGACAACATGGATGGACCTCAAAATAATCTTGCTAAGCGAAATAAGTCAGACACAAAACATTGAAAACCACATGATATCACTTTTATGTGGGATATAAGCCTAAAAGCAACAAATGAACAGGACAAACAAAGAGAGACTCGTGGACATGGACCTTAGAATAGTGATTACCAGTGGGGAGAGGGGAAGTGTATGGGGTAAGAGGGGTCAAATATACTGTAACAGAAAGAAATCTAACCATGGGAGGGGAACACACAATGCAATGTATATATATATTCTTTACTGTTAAATTGTACATCTGAAACTTGCTGGATTTCATTTACCAGTGTCAGCCCCCAAATATTAACTTTAAAAAAAACTTTGAGATGTAATAAGGTGAGGTTTAAGAGAGAAGCAGATACCATTTTATGAAGAGTTTGTGGGCCAAATTAAGAATTTGAGCTTTGGTCCTGAGAGTGATAAAGTTCCTCTAACGGGCTTTAAGTCAAGAAGTGGCATGATCAGGTTTGCATTTAGAAACATGTCTCCAGCTACAGGGTTTATAAGGGCCAAGATTATAGGCAAGGAGACCTGTTGTTGAGTTGATACAGTGGAGACATGACAGATGAGTTTACACAGCTCATTAAAGCAGATGAGCCACAACAAAAAGTCATCTGCTTTTATAATCATCCTGATCCTACTTCCTATTTAGGTCTTTGGTATCAGCTGGTTCCTCTAATTTTACCCCAAGGTGTTCCTTCCAGGTTTAATTGATTTCCTTCCAACCTACTGAACAGCTCTTGCTTCCAGAGCCTTGCATTTAACTTCCTGTTAATTTGACCTTGTGAAACCAGCAGTTTTCATTTCGATAGTTAAATATTCACTTCACTTATGTGACCTAACACTTGTGATCTAACTTAATTTAGTTTCAAATGCATATTGATAATAGATTTGAAAAGTGTACTTTCATAATTGTACAAAATCTGTAATGCTTATTTCCATGTGCAATTGCACCTAGAACATGTGCAAAAAGAATTTTCAGATACTATCAGATCAATTTTTTTCAAGAGAATAATAGTAAATTGCATTTTGAACATGGGAAATAAAGGAAGCTAACAGCATAATTGGTGAAGGATAAAATCTAGAAATCTAAACCCATGAAATGGGGCTGATAGTAGATGGGTGAGTCAGACTGGATCCATAGTTAGGGGCACTGTAAAAAAAAATGGGGGCTATGTGTGTTCAGGGTGGCAATAAATCCAACCTAAGAATTTGTGAATGATGGAAAGTTTAGGAAGACTTTGGAGGATCCAAAGGATCAGTTACGGAAGCTGCCAGAAGCAGAAGACCTAGAAATCTGAACTGATGCAGGATGGATTGCTTTCTTTTCTCTTTCATGTTGCCTCTCAGGTGTAAATTACTCAGAGTTTACTGCTGTGTGTCATGATCAGAGGACAAGTCAGTCTTCTCAGTGTAGTTTGATCTTCATTGAGTGAGTTGTAGAGCTGAGAAAAAAAAATGGCTGAGCTGATTTCCAATTGAAGGATCATAATGGATGGTCTATTCTGAAAATGCATGTCAAAACTGTCCAAATAAGTGTACTACAACTTCTAAAAACCTTTCTGTAGAGCTTTGTAGTTTGTACAAATTTTTCCATAGACATGTCATACCTATTAAAATTTATGTTTATAGCCAATGTCATTATGCTAGTCTAATGGCTTGAACTCAAATTCTCTAATCCTGAATCCTGTGTCTCCCTTAAAAATACTAATGCCATAGTGGTAAGGATGACATGGAATGTTAATGGTCTTCCTGAATCTTTGGACTATTTAGGAATGTGTTCCATCTGATTCTCTCTGCTTGTTACATATTTAGGTCTATCCAATCTACTATTGAAGAATCATTTTAAGTATTATCTGCTTTATCCCACTTAACAAATTTCTCTTCTTTGGACTTCCATAGCACACTTCCTTTATATCTTTCTATGGCAGTCATCTTACCTTGCAATGTACCATTATTTTGCATAATATGTCTACCCATGAACTACCACACCTTTCCTTCAACTCCAGTCTTAGTGACATACTTAGTGGCATGAATATATACCACGTGTATTCAACAAATATGTGAACATGTCAGAAAATTCCAGCTGCTTTTGATTCTTCCAGTGTTGAATTTTGAAATTAAAATGCCAATACTATTACATGGTCACAAACGTTAACTAGACTTACTGTAGTGGTCAGTTTTCAATATATGCAGATTATGTGTACACCTGAAATTAATATAAAGTTATATGTCAATTATATCTTGATTAAAAATATCTAAAAGAATTTTTAAAAGTAGACGCTCCTAAATAAATCTGAGTTAAAGGGAAAATTAACGTCAAATCACAGACTAAGGTAAGGCACTACATACCCAAACTAATGGGATATGGTCAAAGTCAGACTTAAAGAAAATCCTTGACTTTAGAGAACTGAGCAATTTGGTATAGGTGATAGAAGCTTCACTCATTCTTCTCGTGACCACATCAAAGTTCAGATGGAAACACGGAGAAAACAGGAAGCTGAGTCACCTGCGGGTCTAGATGAATAGAAGCCCTACAACTAGGGAGAAAAATAAGAAATTACCCTGCAAGGGTAGAAAGTAGGAGAGGGCAAAGACATGAGGCTATCCGGTCCCCAGCGGCTGAGTCAGATCAAGGTTGCAGCAGCCAACAGCTGCAGATACCTTTTAAAGGGCCATGTTTGCAATCGGACTTTAACGGTGAGGATCTGCTCACTCTGAGCACCAGCACCAGGTTGGCTGCTCAGGAGCCACCAGGGACTTATGGAGGACACAAGTTGTTGGAGCAAGGGCCAGTAAAGCTTTCAACCTGGCGGAATTACTGACAGTATCCATTGTTCCTCTGTTGAGCCCTCACCACACCCAGTGTGTGGACTCAGCACCACCATAGTTGAGACATCATCAAACTGGATAACAGAGGTTGCTCTACCCAGAGAATTCCCTGAAACTCTGCCTCCCCCAACTGGGGCCCCACCCAAGCCACATTCAATTGTGCCCTCAACGAGTCCTGTGTCACTTGCGAGCAATGGCCAGGACTCACACTGGTGGCAACTGGCCTTGGTTTCTGACATGGCCTCTTGAGGTAACTGTAAGCACAGCGTCTGTGGATTCCTTGTTGAAACTTAACAGGTGGTCCAAGAGGGGCACCGGCTGGTGCTAAACTTGGCCTGCACTGAATTCCTCTCAGGACTGTGCCACTGGACTCCAACTACACAAAGCCATGCTAGTAAGACCGGAGACTTGAGAGCTTTGCTTAGTACATAGAAACAGACACAGAAAGGCAGCCAAAATGGAAAACAAAGAAACAGGAACCATATGAGAAAACAGAACAGAGATCCAGGAGTTAAGCAATCTAACAGATACAGAGTTCAAAACACTGGTTATGAAGATGTTCAATGAGTTTAGGGGAAGTGTAAATGAATTCAGTGAGAATTTTAACAAAGAGATAAAAAAACATAAAAATGGAAATGAAAATTATAAAAGGAAACTAGTCAGAAATTTAAAAAATACATTTTCTGAGAAGAGTATATTAGATGGAATCAACAGAGTGGTGAAAGAAGAGGATCAAAACACTGATATAGAGGATGGGAAAGCCAAGGACACTCAATCAGAAGAGCCAGAAAAAAGTAACCAAGAATATAATAACTTAAGGAGCCTCTGGGACAAAATTAAGGGTAACAACATTCATGTCATAGGGGTACCTGAAGAGGAAGAACAAGAAGTCAAATATATATATTTGAAGAAATAATGATGGAAAACTTCCCTCACCTAGTGAAGAAAATAGACATTCAACCCCAGGAAGCTCAGAGAGCCCCTCAAAAAATGAGCCCAAAGAGACCTAGACCAAGACACATCATAATCAAAATGCCAAAGGTTAAATACAAAGAGAGAATATAAAAAGCAGCAAGAGAAAAGCAATTAATTATCTACAAGAGAGCTTCCATAAGACTGGCAGCTGATTTCTCAAAAGAAACTTTGCAGGAATAAGAGGCTTGACACAAAATATTCAAAGTGTTGAAAACCCAGAATCTATAACCAAGAATACTTTATCCAGCAAAGCTATGATTTAGAGTTGAAGGACAGATAAAGAACTTCCCAGACAAAAATAAACCCAAGGAATTCATCAAGCCAGTATTACAGGAATTGTTGGAGGGACTTCTTTAAGGAAAAAAAATGTATCAAAATCATGAAAAAGAATGATAATAACTAGATATTTATCAACAAGTACCTCAAATAGCAAAAGAGTTAAGTGCTCCAACCAAAAGAAACTGAATGGATAAGAACATGCCTTCCACAAGAGACTCAGTCAGATTAAAAGATAAACACCACAGACTAAAAGGAAGGGTATAGAAAAAAGATATTGCCTTGATGGACCCAAGGCGGTATCGCCACTGAATGAAGTTAAATCAGATAAAGACATTTATCATATGATTTCATGTACATGTAGAATCTAAAGAACAAAATAAACAACAACAACAAAAACAGAAAGAAAACTCATAAGATACAGAGGAATTTTGAGAGCTACTAGACAGGAGAGTGTTTGGAGGGTATCGAAAAATGGCAACAGGATTAAGAAGTACAAATAGATAGATACAAAATAGTCATGGAGATTATAAAGTGTAGCATAAGCGAAAATAGTCAACAATGTTGTAATAAATATGTAAGGGAGAGGGGTATCTGATTTAGTGGATGACCACTTTGTGAGTTATATAGATCTCTTAATCACTATGCTATACAACTGAAATGAATATATTATTGTATGCCAACTATAATTGAAAAAACTCATTGAATTATACAACATAAATATGAGTAACTAATTGTCTATTTGACTCCAATAAAGCTGGGAACAAAAAGAAAGAAATTCTTTATTTTAAACATTCTTATATGAAACAGGAAAGAATATTTGGTTAAGCATTCAATACAATAATTTATAAAACACAATATGAATAAAAAGACATCAAAAGAAAAATAGAATTAAACATGATAACTTTTTAAAGAGCTAAATAATAGTAAAATTATTAAATTAAGAGTAGGTAATCCTCCACTGTTTTAGTTTTTGCTTATTCAAGGTGCATTACTAACAGAACTGGTTTAATATCTTTTAGCACTGTGTGTTTCATTGGTCCCTTCATTATTCATGACATATCTTCATTTTAGGTTCTGCCTTTGATTTGTGAAATGGCCTCCATTTTTTTAAGTGATTCATTTTTTCTTTCATTATATTTGCTCTGGTATTAATGTTGTGTCACTTCTGTTTTCCATTTGTGCTTACCTGCTGTGACTTTGTCCACCTCTTTTAAAAATCTATTTTTGCTTCAATTGTTTTACATGTATCTTGAAAACAATGTTTATATATAACTAGATTAGCCTGCTTATATCTAGCTAGATTTTATTTTTCTGATCCATTCAAAAACCATTCTCTTTTAAAGATGTAATTTGACCCATCTGTACTTACCTTAGCTAATACAATGTGTGTTTTATGCTCTCTGTTGTTTTGTTGACTTACTTGCCCGGTGTTTTTAGGAGTGGGGTATTGTGTGTGTGTATTATATTTTTTATTTCTACTAATTTGGAAAAACATATACTGTACTAAGGTCTATTCAAGAGCATCTTTCATTGAAAATAGCTAACATCTGGAGCTCCAGTGCACAATCGGTTAGCGCGTAGTACTTATATAAAACAGGTAACGTCTATAGTCCTGTCAATACTATCAGTAAGCCTAATGCTTTGTAAAAGATGAGGGATGTAGCGTGCTTTAATATTTTTCTTTTTTCTCTACTGGATTGTATTAATTAGCTCATATTTCAAAACCAGAGTGTTACAATGAGGTTTTACAGTCTAATTTCTCTTTCAAAACCATTTTTGACATTTTATATATATAACCACATAAACAGCAA
Source organism: Eonycteris spelaea (assembly GCA_003508835.1). Lineage (NCBI taxonomy): Eukaryota > Metazoa > Chordata > Mammalia > Chiroptera > Pteropodidae > Eonycteris > Eonycteris spelaea. The sequence continues at coordinate 4,049,900 of PUFA01000147.1, read as the reverse complement.
TTAGTCACTGGGGCTTTATTTTGTTTCACTGTTCCTTGCATTGTTACTTTATTACCTTCTTTTGGGGTATTTTTTAATATGATATGAGTGCTTCACTCTGAATAATTGCATATCTCAGAATATGTTTATTATTTCTAGTGCTGTGAGGCATAAATTGTCTCATTTAGAATCCTGGGCACCCATTTCCCTCAAAATTCTGTGGATCTTGTTCCACTGTCTTGGCATGATTCTATTGAAGAGAAGACTTGAACCAAAGCTTGTAATTAACTTAGTTTTATTATTTTGTGTCCTTTACTTTTGAAAATCCAAAATTTCACCAGGATATATTAGGTATGAATTTCTTTTTGTTTTCAAGATAAAAAACAAAAACACAAAACCATGATATTCAGAGAGCCTCATCAATCTAATGTGTTAAGAATTCCTTCTGTTATCCTTTAATTGTGTATGTTTTCCATTTGCCTCTGTTCTTCTTTTTGAATTTCTTATTTTAGAACCTTAACACCACGTTTTCTGCATTCGTATTGTAGTTTCCATTTAAATGTCTTCTTCCAGCACACTTAGGAAGGTTGCAGGGTTGGGAAAGAACACAGAAAAAATGTGTGTGGACTTTTAGCTGTCTCTCAAATTAACATCACTCCTAGACAGGTGTGACCTCTTAGCCTTGCAGGCTACTGAGATAGTACTCAAAGGCTCTTGTGGAGTCTGGATTCCCAGCACCCACATCACCTGTATGCTTGGGCTGTCATGGACTCCTCAGATCCATCTCTCTGCGGCACCTGAGTCTCTGTGACATGGACACAATCTCTTCCTTTGTAACTGAGATTAAACTAGAGTCATTGACTTGCTGTTAGTAGAACTTTAGTCCTCCTCTTGGACAATTTATTTTTTCCTTTACCAGAGATGCATTCCATAAAGGAGTAGTTTTCTTTCCAGAGTTCTGACCCCTAGTTGGGCTCTCAGAGTTCTTTCTGCCTGAGTGTCTCTTTTCTGGGAATGTTTTTCTGCCATTCAAGCTCTCACTTTTCTTCTGGAGGTCTCAAGACAGAACATTTTTACTATGACGCTTTGTTATGGTTGTTTCCTTCCTTCATCCCACAAATTGGAATTCTTGACCAGAGATTCCTACTTTAGGTGATAGGAAAATTGGCAGGGGTCATATCGCTGATTTGGGGTTTTGTTTGTTTGTTTTAACCTTTTAGCCAGGAACTCCATAAGCGGTCTTTGGATATTGAACTTGAATACTCTAAATAGCTTTCAAAAACATGAATGGTACCCCCATTCATGGCCTGTGCTCAGAAATAATCCAGCAGTAAGAAATTGGTGAGAGAATGTGTTTCATTCTCTTCTTCTGGAAATTTAGATTCTGCCTTTCCCAGATTTAAGTTTCATTCAGTCTTGTGACTCTGTTCTTTCAGAAACATCTGGGGCTGTACTGTTGCACTTTTAAGAAGGATTTCACACATTTGACTCCAAATTCACTTTGAGGAGTGCCTGTCTTCTGCCCACCAACTGAGTCTAAGAGGATGAAATGTTCTTCTACCATTTACATATTATTTCTCTAGGACATCTTAACTGAGCCCATCCCCCTTTTTGCCTACATTTTGTCCATGGATCTGCAACCTCTCCGCCAAAGATAGGGGCTTACCTGGGATGGCCAGATTCCGCACCAGAAACCTTCTCACATGTCCTGGCCTTTCAATAGTGTTACCATTTGCAGCTGTGTTCTACCTCCTAGACCTGCAAAACTGGTATCTGATTTATATAAACTAATGACTTGCTAGAATAGCAAATATTAACATGAAAGACTGGTTGGACAGCCACAAAAGCCTGCGAACATCTACTTACTTACTCATCATCTTTCTCCATTAACTCCAGTTATTAAGAAGAATGTGATTGTCTCCTTCTTTTGTCCTTGAAATGATCCCTGTCCTCTTCTCCCTACCAGGGACCAGTTTGGGAATGGAAACCTCTATGTCAGATAATTAAGGAACTTTGCAATAATGGACTGATTGTTTACCAGTTTTTTGTGGTCCACAGCTGACTTCCATTTTTGTACTGATGGTCCACAGTGTTAAGTTTTAAATCTATAGTTGTTCATCAGAAGTGTTTATAAGAAACACTAGGTGTCCACAAACAAAGCTAAATAATAGTGTGACAGTTGGTTGCACTGAGTAATCCTAAAAGCTGAATCCTCTTGGGAAAAGAAAATGGTGGTAAAATTTTCTCTTTACATTCTTATTTTCTTCCAAATGTTCTTACTTGAGCATAATATTTTTTCCCTCTTACCACTATTAGTAGCCTAAGACAGTCTAATTAAAGCAATGGCTCATTCATGTTGCTCTTTCAGAAATCCTAAAGTGAGCAGGGGCAACAATTTCAAAATGGATTTTTATACATTAATCCTAATTGTCATGCAAGTGTCACACAATTATATTCAGACGCTCACAGACATGTCTCTTTTTTTCCTGTTCAAAAACAGTAAACATTAATTAAGCCATCACATGATTTGGGAATATAAATATTTTCATTGTAAGTTGAAAATATATATAGTAATATGCACCATTCTTGTTTATCTGAATTTTCTGTCTTTTCTGCAATAGCAAGCACTATTTCGTTAGGCAAAAAAGAGTTACAAAAATTATTTGGCAGAGGGTGGTCCATAGTTAGTGGTTAGCATGTCCTGCTTTGCACACAGAATTGTCCTGGGTTTGCACCCCAGGGAGATCCATGGGCCATATCCCAGGTGCACACACCCCAGGTGCGCCAGGCCGCAGGTGCGCCAGGCTCCCGGGTGCGCCAGGCCCCAGCACATGCCAGTGAGCACGGGTGAGAGGGAATGCCCTGCCTTAATAGATCCATTTCTTAAGGGAAACGGCAGCAACGTGGATCAGGAGTGGAAGTGGAGGGCATGGGGAAATTAAAGAAAGGAAAAAAATTATTTGGCATAAAATCCTTGTGGTCATCTTTAAGTCATGAGTTGGCCAATTGAAGTTAGCCACTAGGGTTTTTTTACTTGCTGATAGAAAAGTTAACAAAATATTTCAAATAAGAAAAAGTGCATTTTAATTTGAACCTTGAAGCATGGAGCAGGATAACCTGGAATGCTAAGAAGGGAAACTGAATTTTGAGATACATACTACGAAAGGAGGAAGAATATAAGTCCTAGGAAGATTCCAATTATATAATCTAATAATTAATATCAGATATGCTTTTAGAGAGGTTTTTCATTGAATTCATTTTAAATAAGATAGCTGTATTTTCCAGAAACTTTTGCTTTTTATTGTAAAAGCACTGCAAATGATATGCAAAATAAATTAAAATGGTAAAAAGACAGATGTGTAGTGAAAAGATAAAAACTCTTGGCATATCCTAGCTCTCACCAGTCCCCAGAAGTAGTTATAATTTTTGTGTCCCTTTTTTCAGAAATGTTCTATGGATATATGTTATCTTTTATAGTTCTATCTATTCCTTTGTCCCTCCATACTATATATTAATATGTATTATTAAAGTAGCTTTATATCTATATCACTAAAACAATTATTTGACTTTATAATTTAACATTCTGAGGCTTCTTGCAGACACTGATTCTGAGCACCCCTCAGCTAGCACATGACAGAGAAGTCATCAATCAAGGTGACAAAATTAGATGAAAACATGCCCAAGCCACAATAAGCACTTTGTGAGTGTAGGCATAGTCAAGGCAGCCTGAACCAACCTCATTTGTTCCTGGCAACTCCAGGTGGAGATCCTGGGAAATTCCCTTCTCTCTCAATATTCAGTTGTTTCATCGGTAGAATGAGAGAGTAGGATACACAAAATATGTTCTAATACTCTTTTGTCTTTAAGAGTATAATTCTATTCCTGTAACATTCAGGAATATTTCCAAATGACCATCTTACAAAAATCCAGTCTATTCTTAAGGTCAGGTCTTCCAGAGTTCTCAAACTTTGACTGGGCCCTGCAGTCACACACTTTCTTGCAGCATTCCTTTAGAGCTTTGAGCCTGTCATATTCAATCAGTAGCTTGAATTTTGAGGTGTCTTTTATTCCGAATAGAAATGGATTTGTAGTAAACTTGTTCACCTGCCTCTTGCTCCAGTTTCCACATGATAAGAATCACAGAATTTATTTAACGTATTTATTTATTTTGTTTGTTTTGTTTGTTTATTACCAAAAGCTTGAGAATAATCTGCAAATAAATATCCTTTTCAGAGATGGAATTTTAAATCGTAGTATCATAGTATCTCTGCCCTATGGAGATAACTAACATCTTGGAAGGATGAAGATTTTCCTTTTATAAATTACTTTAATTTTTTAATTACAAAAAAATATTCAATATTATATTAATGTGTTTTTTTCTTAACTATGAAAAGATGTAAGTTGTTAGACATTTACAAAACCTACAAAATGATCCCTCCATAAGTCTAGGACACAATTGGTACCATTTATAGTTATTGACACCATATTGACCACATAAATATTATTGACTATATTCCCTATGCTGTACTTTACATCCTGTTGACAATTTTGTAATTGGCAATTTGTACTTCTTAATCCTTTGACCATTTTCACCCAGGCCCCAATCTCATTTTCATGTGGCAGCCATCAGTTTATTCCCTGTATCTATGAGTTTGTTACTGTTTTGTTTGTTTATTTTGGTTTTTAGAGTCCACATATAAGTGAAATCATATGACATTTGTCATTCTCTGACTTATATTAATCAGCATAATACCCTTTAGGTGCATCTATGTTGTCATAAATGGTAAGATTTCATTCTTTTTTTACAACCAACTAATATCCTGTTATATATATGTCCCACCTCTTCATTATCCAATCACCTATTGATGGGCGCTTAGATTTATTCACAATCTTGCCTATGAAAATAATGTTGCAATGATATATCTTTTCAAAGTAGTGTTTTGGATTTCTTTGGATGAACACCCAGAAGTGGGATCGCTAATTCATAAGGTAGTTTTATTTTTAATTTTTTGAGGAAACTCCATATTTTCTACAGTGGTTTCATTAATTTGCAATCCCATCAGCAGTACATGAGGGTTCCCTTTTCTCCACGTTCTTGCCAACACATTTATTTGTTGATTTATTGATGATAGCTATTCTAAAAACTGTGAGGAAATATCTAATAATGGTTTCAATTTGCATTTCTCCAATGATTAGTCATATTAAGCATCTTTGCACATGTTTGTTAGTCATCCGTCGTGTATCCCTTTTGGGAAATGTATACTTAGGTTCTCTGCCTATTTTTTAATGAGCTTGTTTTTTGGTGTTAAATTGTATGAGTTGTTTTTTTTATAAATTTTGGATAATAAACCCTTATCTGATATATCATAGGCAAATATCTTTTCCCATTCAACAGATTGTCTTTTCATTTTGCCTGTTTCCTTTGCTGTGCGCAAGCTTTGTAACTTAATGTAGTTCCATTTGTTTATTTTTTTGTTTGTTTCCCTTGCCTGAAGGAGATATCCTCACCCCACCCCCTCAAATCTTACTAAGATCAATGTCAAAGAGTTTACTGTCTCTATTTTCTTCTAGTTTATGGTTTGGGGATCTTAAATTTAAGTCTTTATTCCATTTTGAATTTATTGCTGTATATGGCATAAGAAAGCGGTCTAGTTTCATTTTTTAATAGACCTGCCTAGTTTTTCCAGCACAATTTATTGAAGAGACTATCTTACCCCATTGTAATTTTTGCCTTTTTTGTCATAGGTTAATTGACCATATAGTGTGGCCTATTTCTGGGCTCTCTATTCTGTTTCATTGATCTATGTGTGTTTTTATGCCAGCAGCATGCTGTTTTGATTACTATAGTTGCGTAGTATAGTTTGATATCAGGTAGCCTGATACCTCTAACTTTATTCCTCTTTCTAAGATTGCTTTGGCTATTCAGAGTCTTTTGTTGTTTCATGTAAATTTTAGGATTATTGTTCTAGTTCTGTGAAAAATGCCATTGGTATTTTGACAGGGATTGCATTGTAAGATTACTTTGGGTAGTATGGGCATTTTAATGATGTTAATTCTTCCTATCCATGAGATTAGTATATGCTTCCATTAATTTGTATCTTCTTCAATTTCTTTTCTTCAATGTATTATAATGTTCCAACTACAGTTGTTTTCATCTCCTTGGTTAAATTTATTCCTACATATTCTTTTGATGCAATCATAAATGGGAGTATTTTATTTCTCTTTCTAATAGTTCATTATTGGTGTATAAAAATGGAATTGATTTCTGAATATTAATATTATATCCTGCTAATTTGCTGAATTATTTATCAATTTTAACAGTTTTTTATTGGATTCTTTAGGGTGCTATGTATATAATATCATATCATCTGCAAATAATGACAGTTTTACTTCTTCCTATCCAATTTGGATGACTTTCATTTATCTTCCTTGTCTGATTTCTGTCACTAGGACTACCAATGCTATCATAAATAAAAGTGTTTTAAAGTGGACATCCTTGTCTTGTTCCTGACCTTACCAAAAACACTTCTTGCTTTTCCCCATTGAGTATGTTAACTATGGGTTTTTCATATATGGCCATTATTATGTTGAGGTATGTTCTCTCTATTTTCACTTCACTGAGAGCTTTTTTAATCATAAATGGATGCTAGACTTTATAAAATGCGTTTCTGCATCTATCGATATAATCACATAATTTGTGTTCTTTGTTTTCTTTATGTGATGTATCATGCTAATTGATTTTTGGATATTGAACCAAACTTGCTTCCCAGGAATAAATATCACTTGATCATGCTGTATGATTTTTTTAATGTATTGCTGAATGCGGTTTGCTAATTTTTTTGAGGATTTTGCATTTTGTTCATCAGAGATATTGGCCTGTATTTTCTTTTCCCTGTAGCGTTGTCTGGTTTTGGAATCAGGGTAATGGCGGCCTCAAAAAATGAGCTTCAGAGCCTTTTTTCTCTTGGATTTTTGGAATACTTTGAGAAGAATAGGTATTAATTCTTCTTTGAATGTTTGATGAAATTTAAATTTCCATGGATCTGGAAGCCATCTGGTCCAGAAGTTTTGTTTGTTGGAAGTTTCTTAAATACCAATTAGATTTTTCTTAGTAGTTACCAATCTCTTCAAATTTATAATTTCTTCTTGATTCAGTCTTAAAAGATTGTATGTTTCTAGAAATATTTTTATTTATTCCAGATTTCCAGTTTGTTGTCATATAATTATTTTTAGTATTTACTTATAATACTTTGTATTTCTGGGAATTCTGTTGTCACTTCTCTTTCCTTTCTGAGTTGATTTGTTTAAGTTGTTTCTCTTTTTTCCTTGATGGGTCTCGTTAAAAATTTATCGATCGCATTTTAATTTTTCAAAAGCCAGCCCTTGGTTTCATTGATCTTTTGTTCTTTTAGACTCTATTACATTTATTTTCTGTTCTGATCTTTATTATTGTCTTTCTTCTACTCATTTTGGGCTTCGTTTGTTCTTTTTTTATAGTTCCCTTTGGTATAAAATTAAATTGTTTATTTTTTGTTGCTTGTGGTAGCCTCTTATTGCTATGAATTTCCCTCTTAGAACTGCTTTGTCTATTATAATTTGTCTCATGGTATCTTTTGGTTTCTTCTGTGATCTTGTTGTTAACCCATACATCATTTAATAGATGCTATTTAGTCTTCATGTGTTTGCAAGCTATTTTTTGTAATTGATTTCTAGTTTTATACAATTGTGATTAGAGAAGATGCTTGGTGTGATTTTATTCTTCTTAAATTTATTTAAATTTATTTTGTAGCCAAATGTGGTCTATTTTGAAAAGTGTTCTGTGTGCACTTGAAAAGAATGCACTATAAAATCCACCTGGTCCAATTTATCATTTAAGGCTGCAGTTTTCTTGTGATTTTCTATCTGGATAATCTATCCATTGATGTCCATGGAGTGTGAAAGTCCCCTACAATTGCTATATTACTGTTGATCTCTTTCTTTATGTCCACCAATATTTGCTTTCTGTATTTACTTGCTCCTACATTGAGTTTGAAATGTTTACAAGGGTTCAAAGCTCTCATTGACTTGTTCCCTATTTCATTATGAAATATGTGCTTCTTAGTTTCTTATTATTGCTTTTGTTTTAAGTTTACTTTGTTGATATAGGTATTACTACCCAAGCATTTTTTTTGTTTGTTTCCATTTCCATGAATTATTTTTTCCATCCCTTTACTTTCAGTCTGTATGCATCTTTCCAGTTGATGTGTGTCTCTTTTAGGCAACATATGTATAGGTTTTGTTTCCTTATCCATTCAGCCACCCTAAGTCATTTAATTGGAACATTTAATCGCTTTACATTTAAAGTAATTATTGATGGAAATGTAGTTATCACCATTTATTTTTCATATTTTTATCTTTTTTTTTCTTTTTCTTCTTAAAGAGAGCTCTTTAACATTTCTGTAATGCAGGTTTGATGGTGATAAACTCTTTTAAGTTTTCATGTCTGAGAAGCTCTTTATCTATCCTTCAACTCTAAATAATAGCTTTGTTGGATAAAGTATTCTTCATTATAGATCTTGGGTTTTCATCACGTTGAATATTTTCTGCCAATCCCTTCTGGCCTGCAAAGTTTTTTTTTTAGATATCAGTGGCCAGTCTTATGGGAGCTCCCTTATAGGTAACCAACTGCTTTTCTCTTGCTGTTTTAAAATTATTTCTTTGTCTTGAACTTTCAACATTTTAACTATGGTATAGTTTGCTGTGGGCCTCTTTGGCTTTGTCTTGTTTGGGATTCTGGGTTTCCTGGTCTTGTATGTCAATTTCTTTTTGGGGGACAGGAAAAATTTCCATATTAATTCAAATATTTTTCAATTTCTTGCTTGGCCTCTTTTCATTCTGGTATTCCTATGATGTGAATATTAGTATCCTTGATGTTGTCTCAGAGGCTTCTTAAATTATCTTCCTTTTTTTTTTTTTTTTTTTTTTTTTTTTTTACTTTTTTCTCTTGTGTTGAGCATTTCCACTACCTGGCCTTTCAAATTATTAATTCAGTCTTCGTTTCATCTAATCTGCTATTGATTCCTTCTAGTGTATTCTTCATTTTAATTATTGTATCCTTCATTTTTGACTGGTTCTTTATATGGTTTTTACATATTTTTTAATATTTACTATCTATGTATTATAGTTCTCACTGAGTTTATATATTTTACCCCTAAATTCATTGAGCATCTTTATAATGCGTTTGAATTCTGCATCTAGTAGATTGCTCATCTCCATTTTTAGTTCTTTTTCTGGAATTTTCTCCTGTTTTTTCTTTTCAAACATGTTTCCTTGTCACCTCATTTTGGCTGTCTCTCTGTGTTTGTTTCAATGGATTAAGTTGATATACTACATTTCCCAATCTTTGCAAGGTGACTTTATAGATTAGGCATCCTGTGGGACTCAGTGGCACAGTCTCCCTGGTCACCTTACCCAGGTGCTCCAAAAGTGTTCCTTTTATGGGTTGTGTGTGCCTTGATTGCCATTATTATGTCTATAGGTGGGATTGATACTTAGGCTGACTAGCTGTGAGGACTGGCTATGACCACAGCAGATGAGCTGCTGTGCAAGGGCTGACTGACCTCATGGAGGGGATCACTCCAGTGGGGGTCTGGTGCCTTCTAAGACCATTGTTTTCAAGTGCCATTTGTGGAGCTAATTGAGTGGTGCTCTGTTGTGGTCTGAAACCAGTCACCAAGTGTGTTGGTTCTAGGACCTTTTGGGGTGAACCCAGTGCAAGCCAAGATCTGCCATTGTCTATGTTCGACCAGAGTCACCTACTAGAAGCTCCAAAGTGATCCACAGTTGGTAGCTGCCTGTGCTAGGCCTGAAGGCACTAGAGAAAGGCCACATTGTGAACTAAGGCTGATTTCCATCACTGTCAGGCCTGGAACCTCTCAGCAAGAGACACAAGGCCCACCAGGGCCAACCGCCATCTGCCTGTGGCTTATGAACCTTTGAGAGTTTTTAGGAATGTCTGTAGTGCAGTCTGAGGCTGGCTGCTGGTGAAGATCAGCTGCTGAAGGAAGCTCAGGCAGTGCACTAGTTGGGCTGAGCAAGGTCCCAAGGAGTCACCATGATAGGACCACCTGTGTTCACCAGGTTAATGCAAATTAAGACTTGACACCAATGCCAGGCCTGGAGCTGCTCAGCAAGAAGCATGGGATATGCTGTGGCCTGATGACGTCTGCTTGGAACATGTGGACCCTTGAGAGTTCTTAGGAAAGTCTGCAGCACAGGCAAAAATGACTGCCTGTGAGGAACAGCTGAAAGAGGCTTGAATAGTACCAGTGTTGGGTAGGATGAGGTCACAGGGAGTCACTAGGGTGGGGCAAGGCATGTTCTCCAGGATAATGCAGATTCAGATTTGGCACCTGCAGGCTGTGGTGGAAGAGGGCTCAACACAGGAACAGGGCACCTGCCTATGCCTGCAGGTTGTGTGGAAGGAGAACTTAACACAGGAAAAATGGTGGCTGCCCTTCCAGCCCTCACCCTGAAACCACAAAATTCACTTTTTCCCCATATGCTCCTGGTGACTTTTGAGCTGCTGTACCTTCACTGGAGCTTAGGATGAGTGTTTGTGGCAAGTGAATCTGTGCTCAGGCCTTTTAATATGACACCTTAGTTTCCAGCAACCCTGTGTCTTACTAGGATAAAATCCTCAGATTTTCATAGCCACATGTTATGAGGACTCCTCTTCCTACCACTGGTGCTCTGGGCTGGGGAGCCCAGTGTGGAGCTGAGACCCCTTGATCATCAGGGGGAACCTCCATAACCAATATATTTCTCCCAATTCTCAACTACCACACATGGGTGTGAGACCAGCCCATTTAGCATCTCTGCCCCACCAACCATTCTCAATGTAACTTCTTTATATTCTTAACTATATGAGTTCCATTCAGCTAGAGTTCAGATGTTTCTCCAGGATGATTGTTCTTTTTGCCAAGTTTAATGCAGAGTTTCTATGCTATAGTTAGCAACTGACAAGCCCTTAGTCTTCCAGTTTCACCAGACTTTATTTTTTTTGCATCTTCACTCCCAATATTAATTGAATACTTTCTTGGTTCTTGATCTCCTGAACCTCTCAAACACTGTTTATATAACTATGGAGTTTCTAGGACTCTATGACTAATTAGAACTCCAGGGAAATTTGAGGCCCAACTTGGAAACCAACTTTTTTTTTTTTACCTTCTCTGTCTTTTCTTTCCTGTCCCATAGCCATGTTCTGCTCCTCTATTCAAGATCATCTGCTTATCTCTCACTATACTTAGTTGCTGACACCTTGTTTACTTCCTTGTTTTCATTGGAAGAAGTTAAGGACACATGACCCCCAAATGGTCACTTTGGTATATTGATTATTTTGAGCTAAAAAACACTCAAAAACAACAAATTTAGGGAACCTTTTTTGTTTTTTATTTTTTTTCTCTGAATTCCCCTTATCTGCCTAAAGACAAATGCCCCCAAACGTACTCAATTATCACATATCTCCTTTCTGGAAGTTTCATCAACTGGAGAAGTTTGACTTATCATAGGAGAGGAGACTAGAAATTGACACCATACCCAGACACACTTTTTCACACACTATCATATCGCTCATCTATTCTTTTAAGGGCTCATTCATTTTTCCTAAAATTTTTCTTCTCCCCTAAGTTGCTTACATACATTATCCCTAACCCTTATTAAAGATTGGCATATAAACTCTCAAATCTCACTGATGCGGGGGGGTGGGCAGGGGATGGGAGCAGGAAGGTATTCGGTTTTTTCCTATGATGCCACATGCATGTAATATCAAATTTATTAACTTGTCTACTTTTTCTTCTATAAACCTATTTGTTGTCAGTTTATTTCATAGAGTCAGGCGCATACCTAGGAAGGTAAAAGAGAAGTCTTTCTTCCCCTATGCTTTGATCACTCCATTCTGATTAGTTCGTGTATAGTACATATACACTTATCATCCCAGTATTTTCAGCTGCTTCTAGGATATTGATCTTCTGATGATTGCATGTCCCTCAGTTCAAATAAATGTCTCCTGCTTCCTAAAATGAACTTCTCCTTCACATTTCTAGGATTATTCTGGTTAAAATTTCAAAAAGACTGGTCACCTGAATTGGAACCAGGAGACTAAGTATTTATTTTTTGTTCTATTGATTAGAACATGAAATTATGAGTTTTTGAAGAGCAAGAGATTTCTTTTGATTTGTATCTCTTAGAGTACCTAGTAAAGTATCTCAATAAATATCTATCAATTATTGACTGATTGATTAAAATGTTTTGTTAAATGAGGCAAAATATTATATTCCCCAAATGCTGTCAGCCATTAGCTAAAATTGGTAAGAAAATATAAACATATCATTGAGAAAGAAAAGGGTATCTAAGGTACTATTCCGATTTGATCAGTAACCAAAGGAACATAGTAAATTTCTAACCAAGGCCTTCCATGGGGTTAGCCATGTATACTTTCCAACAGTTTCAATTAAAAACATGATTATAGAAGTCTGTGACTTTTCTTTCCACATCTTAATAAAAATGTAAAAATAATTTCTTCTAGCCCCATTACCAGGTGCTTGATGACTCTACTTACTGTACGATTCTATCTGACATAAAACTTGAATATATGTAACTAACTAAAACTGCTGATACAGAGCTACATTTTTCTTTGTATTCATCCCTTTATAAACTTCCTCTCACTTTCCTAAAGTTGGAACATTGCTTCAAGGCTTTTTGGAACTTTGCTCAAGCAATGCCTTCAGATGGGCCCAAATAAATATATATTTTTAAATGTACAAAAGTTCAAGTCTTCCTTTCATTGATATTAACACCTAACTCATTTCTGCTACTATTCAAACAATTTCAGGTACATGATGTACTAATGATGGGTAGGTGGAAGAGTTTCTGGTCCCCTTCAGCTTTGGCTTAACCAAACTTATGTGGTAAACATAGAAGAGAATGAACAATGTCTTGCTAATCTAATTTAACTGGCCCTTTGGTTGTAAAATAACAATAAATTAGCCCAAATAGTGAAATCTTAAGACTATCATCAATCGTGACATAATAATAATAGTACCTGGAGCAACTAAAAACAAAAGAAAACAAAACAAAATAAAAACCAACAACCCTCATTTTAAAAATATTTAAACTTCCTTCTAAATGTAATGATCCTGTGTTAATATTACTTTGTGTAATACACTCTTAATAAAACTATGTAATGAGAATCCGACTAAATTCTTCAAAGGCATCTGTTTTCTTAGAAAAAATAGTTCTACAGAGATTTAACCTAAAAGCAATGCATGAACTCTTTACTTTGATGTAAGAAAAACATCACCAGAAGCTTCTGAGAGGAGTCTAAGATTAACACCCCTACTTTTAATAATAACCCTGGAGTCCTAGATAATTAGTTAACTATGCAAGGATTTTTTTCTAGTTTTACAAAGTAATTATATTGCCATACAAGAGTAAGGGGGAAAAGCCAGCAAAATTAAGAGTTTTTTAGACAACAATGGCTTAAATACCTAGGATGACTTTGTTAGAAATATGCCTCATATAAAGTTCTTAATGGAAGTAATAAAATATGATCTGCATTGGAAAATGATTATCATGAAACCTATTATAATATTCTTTAATATCTTCCTGCTTATTGCATTTTTTTCTAAGCCTAGAATGAACTATTATATATGTTTTTTTGGCTATCATCTAATTTTTTATTAAAACAGGTTTCATATCTAACAATAACAAAAACTCTGCAAATAAATCTACTTTTTGAAAACAGTATATTAAGCTATTTTTCCCTGACAGGTCTATGTAGACCTATGTCATTCCTTCATTTGAATAACCTTTTTGTTGCCATTATTATTAATAACACTAACAAATTATAACTGAGCACTCATAGTACAAGGAATAATGCTTGTTAAGAGGGGTAAAAAGATGAATAAGAAAGTATACAAGAAGCTTAATCTAATAACAGAGTAGAACATGTAGCTAAGTAGCCACATAAAAGCAGAGTATTAGAAATGTCACCTGCCCACCCAAACACTTTACAGAGTGGATCTCTCATATTTTATTCCCAGTATTTGACTCCATCCATTCTAGCCACCACCATTTTGCATATGAAGGAAGTTTTCTACCTCCCAAGGTACCCAGCACCTGAATCTTGACTTCATTTCCTATCCAGAGGAGTGTTATTCAGTCTTTATCCTGAAATGTCTTTTCAGATCCTCTGCCCATTTTTTGATTGGATCATTTGTTTTTTGTTGTTATTGAGTCATATGAGTTCTTCGTATATTTTGGATATAGGCCCTTATCGAAGGCATTGCTTGCAAATGTATTTTCCCATTCGGATGGTTCTCTCTTTACCTTGTTGATGATTTCTTTTGTGGAGCAGAAGCTTTTCAGTTTGATGCAGTCCCATTCATTTATTTTAACTTTACTTCCCTTGCTTCTAAGGCCAAATTCATAAAATCCTCTTTAACTCCAAGGTCTTGGAGTTTAGTTCCTATGTTTTCTTCTATGCATTTTATTGTTTCAGGTCTTAAATTTAGGTCTTTAATCAATTCTGAGTTAATTTTGGTGTGTGTGATAGACAACAGTCTAATTTCATTCTTTTGCAGAAGGCCTTTTAATTTTCTCAGCACCAATTATTGAAGAGGATTTTCTTTCTCCACTGAATGTTTTGGGCTTTTTTAAACCAAATTTTAGTATCAGGATAATATTTGCTTCATAAAATGAGTGTGGAACTATTGCCTCCTCTTCCATTTTTTGGAAGAGTTTAAGGAGAATCGGAATTATATCTTCTTTAAATGTTTGGTAGAATTCACTGGTAAAGCCATCTGGTCCAGGACTTTTACTTTTCGATAGATTTTGATGATTGTTTGATTTCCATACTGGTGATCAGTCTATTTAGATTTTCCAGGTCTTGATTCAGTCTAAGAAGGCTGTGTTTTTCTAAGTACTGATCCATTTCTTCTAAGTTATTAAATTTGATGTCATATACTTTTTCATAGTATTCTTGTATGATACTTTGTATTTCTGTGATGTCAGTCATAATTTCCCCTCTTCCATTCCTGATTTTGTTTGTGTCCTTTCTATTTTCTTTAGTGCGTCTAGCCAGGGTTTTGTCAATTTTATTAACCTCCTCAAAGTACCATCTCTTTGTTGCATTTATTTTTTCTATGGTTTGTTGTTCATTTTCTTTTATTTCTGCTCTAATTTTGATTCTTTCTTTCCTTCTGCTGACTTTAGGCCTCATTTGTTTTCCTTTTCTAGTTTTTTAAGATGAAACGTTAGGTTGTTATTTGGGCTCATTCTCGTTTTTGGAGGTATGCCCTGTAATGATATAAACTTTTCTCTTATGACCGCTTTTGCCATGTCCCAAAAGTTTTGATGTGTTGTGCTATCATTATCATTCATTTCTAGATATCTCTTGATCTTTCTTCTGTAGCACAGTTATTCTTCAGTAGTATGTTGTTTAATCTCTGTGTATTTGGGATTCTTCCTGCTTTCTTTTTGCAGCTGACCTCTAGTTTCAAAGCATTATGATCAGAGAGTATGGCTGGTATGATTTCAACCCTCTTACATTTGTTGAGGCTATCACTGTGTTTCGTATGTAGTCGATTCTTGAGAATGTTCCATATGCACTAGAGAAGGATGTATAGGCACCTATTTTGGGATAGATGGTTCTGTAAATTTCAATTATGTCCAGTTGGTCTAATGTTCCATTTAAGTATGCTATTTCCCTATTGATTTTCTGTTTGAATAATCTGTCCATATCTGACAGAGGTGTATTTTGGTCCCCTACTATGATAGTGATTAGGTCTGTTTTCCCTTTAGTTCTGTTAGTAATTGCTTTACATATTTCAGGGCTCCCTGATTGGGAACATAGATATTAATAAGTGTTATGTCTTCTTGGTGCATGATTCCCTTTATCACTATGAAGTGTCCCTCTGTATCTTTCTTCACTTTTTTTTTTGAAGTCTGTTTCATCCTGTGTTAGTACTGCTACTCCCAGTTTTCTCTGAATGCCAATAGCTTAAAATACTATTTTCACCCTTTCACTTTGATCTATATTTGTCTTTGGAGCTGAGATATGTATCCTGGAGGCAGTATATGGTTGGGTTTTGTTTTTTGATTCATTCTGCAAACTCTGTGCCTTTTTATTGGTGAGTTCATTCCATTTACATTTAGGGTGACTACTGAAATACGAGGTCTTCTTATAGCCAGCCATTTTATCTTTTGCTTTCTGATAGCTCAGTGTTTCCATTGCTTCCTTGTACTTGTGTGTCTTTTCTTTATTTTGGTTGGCTTTTGTGGGTTTTTCCTCTGGTCCTTCTTGTTTTATGTTATATACTTCAGTTCTGAATCTTTGTCCTGTGGTTACCATTATGAATATATAAAGGATAGTTTATATATATATATTTTATATCCATTTCCCTTTGCTAATTTGGATCTTTGAATCCTCCCCTTTTTCAGTCATTGTTGTCTCAATTTGCTGAACATTCATTATCATCTTGCTATAGCAAATCTCTTCTATTTTAAGCTTAGAATGTCCTGTCTCCTAGTAAGGGTTGCACTCCTCTGCTTTTATCAGCCTGCTAGTCACCTTACTCCTAATTATGTATTCTTTTTTATTATTATTATTTTTTTAACGTGAGCTGACCCCTTTCAATTTTCCTGTAGTACATGTCTTGTAGTGGAGAATTCTGTCAATTTTTTATATCTGGAAAGGTCTTTATTTCTCCTTCATATCTACAGGAGAGCTTAGCTAGATACATTATTCTAGGCTGGTAGTTATTTTCATTTTATAGTTTAAATATTTGATTCCACTTCTTTCTGGCTTGTAAGGTTTGTGCTGAGAAGTCCGATGATAATCTAATGAGTTTTCCTTTATAGTTTACTGTCTTCTTCTCCCTGGCTGCTCTGAGAATTCTTTGTCACTGATTTTTCTTTTCTTTTTCCTTTTTTCTTTTTTCTTTTTTCTTTTTCTTTTTTTAGATGAGGCAACCCTTGATTGACCTCACAGATTTCCAGGACCTTGTCTGCTTACAAACCCTTATTTTTCTTTTTATGCCTGCAGCACCTGGTCTTCCTAGGTGGTCTCTCATCCAAGTACTAACCAGGCCCGACCCTGCTTAGCTTCCAAGATCAGATGGGATAGGGGTTGCTCAGGGTGGTATGGCCTAGACAGTAGCTGATTTTTAATAATTTTAATACAATATGTCTTGGTGAAGACCTTTTTGGGTCGAGATAATTGGGTAGTCTATTGACTTCTTGAATTCCAAGCTCCAGCTCATTCCTTAGATTTGAGAACTGCTCATCAACTGTCTGAAAATGCTTTCTAGTCCCATGCTCCTTTCCCTCACATTTGATAATGCCATTATTCTTATGTTTCCTCTCCTGATGGTATCAGCTAGTTCTAGTATTTCTCTTTCATTCTTTTGCACTCACGGTTTCTCTCTCTTTCTGATTTATTTCTAGATTTCTGTCTTCAATATCACTGATCCTTTATTCCATTTGGTTCACTCTATTTCCCAAGCTTCCTGCTTTATTTGTCAACTCTTGCAGTGTGTTCTTTATCTTCAGATCTATTCAGTTCTTTGAGATTTTCAATCTCCTTGCTAAAAGAACTCATTCTGCTCATCTAGTTGTTTTTCTCAATTCCTGAAATTGTTGATATGACTCATTTCTGAACTCACTGAGTTTTTTCAGAAGTACCATTCTGAATTCTCTGTCATTTAAGTTGCTTATATCTATGTCTGTAAGCTTATTTTCTGGAGATTTTTGTCTTTCTTTCTTGTCATGGTGTTTAATGGACTATTTCTCCACCTGGACATTAATGAAGTGTGCTTTTGCTTTTCTTTTTCCAGAAAGAGATTTATTATATAACAGTCCCTAGTCTGTTGCAAAGAAGGTGGGTTTGTTTTTGGTTTTTGGTTTTTGGTTTCCATTGGTGGTGTCTAAGCTCTTGGATCTCTGCTTTATATGAAGTCTTAATAATGTCTTTTTTTTTCTTGTAGATGTTTAATCATGCTCACTACCTTCAGTCTCAGTTTCTGTCAGTGTTAGTGACAGTTTCGGTAGCATTTGCTCAGATTCCTCTGGGGCTCTGCAGTGATCGATCTCAGAGAGTATAGGGGAAGGGGGCCCTTTGGGTTGGGGTTTGGAGCTGTGGCTCAACCTCGGTTTTGCAGCCCCGGCCAGTAAAAATCATCTGTTGTTTCTCTGCCATCTCTGCTTTTCTGCTGTCTTCATTTCTCTGTCTTCTGCCCTGATAACTGGGCTCTTCTGCTGGCCGCGTGGAGCTCACAAAACTCCCAAGCAGGGCTGTTAAGGGAATTCACCACACCTTCTCCCTTCCCCCTCCTCCTATAGGGAGCTCCAGCAACAAGAGGCAGCTTCTTTGCTTCTACAAGTCCACTGCCTCACACCCAAGGTTCTGACCTGTGGTAGCTCTTATGCGCAGATCCCACGCTCAGATATGCAGTTTCGGTGTTTATTGTTGAGTTTTACATGTTCAGCTTAGGTGAGAGATCTGAGGACTTCTCTCACTCTTCCATGTTCAATTGAATCTTGAATTGGTCATATCATTTCTTCTCCTAACCTGACAGAGTGCTGAAACCCTTCCAATATAGTGCAACAAGGGTAAATCTTATCAACATTCCTGCACTATATGATTACACAAAAACTGCACTGTGCCTGCAATCTTAAGTTGCAGGAAACTATTTTCTCATGTTGTTATTAACTGCTATTTATTATTTTTTAATATTAAGTAATAAGATTTCATTGGGTAATGTTTAGCTTTGGAGGGCTACAATCCATTGCATTATCTAATATATTCTTCACCCCAAGAAATATTTTTCCCTTTGAGAATATATGTTTAAAATGAATGAAAATGAATTAAATAGACTTTAACATTATTGGAGGAGAAGGAGTGAGATTGGACATCACTTTGTAAAATTCTTAATCTTTTAAGCAGAAATGAAATGGGACATCTCTTACAGAGTTAAATCTTTTTAGTAAAACCTAGTTAAGTTTTCTTCCCTCCTTTATTTGGAGAAAGGCTCTCTCCTCAAATCCTGATAATTGCCCTGGTGACTCAGATCCTCTGGCTATTGATAAGGGTCATCAACCATTGTTAAGCATAAATGGTGGTAAGCCAGGCGGGACCCTTAGAGTCTGATAAGGAGGGGACTTTAAGCCAAAAGCTTTTCCTTTTACTCTTTAAGAAATATATTAGCCAGCCTGTTTCCCTTTACCCACTTAATAGGCAAATCAATAATAAAATTAATAGATGTATGATTAAATAACAAGTTTGTATTTTCTTTTCCTCGTCTAGGGACTAAGGTGGCACTTCAGCAGGAAACACAAGATCCCACCCTGACTGAGGCAGAAAGGGAAAGAGCTCCATGAAGCCCCTGTAGCAGGGACTAAGGCCATCCTCAGTAGGAAGCAGATAGGGAAAAGAGATCTCCCTTTCCTCAACATCCATATTAATAATAAGTATGTTCATGGCTTTTAGAAAAAGAGGTAGGCAGGAAAGTTAGTTAGGTGGTTTCGGGTCTGCCTGCAAAGACACTGAGGTCATCCTATTTTAGAAAATGTCATCCCTAATCCACCCACCATTAGGCAAGCCAGAAGGCATTTTTTTAAACTCACACAAAGAAACCAGTAGGCAGAGATTTAGGTACCAGTTTAAGTTAGTCACTGCACCTGCACAATGAAGACCCCAACAACTTTCAACTCACCTGAGTCTCATTATACTATCATTATAATATGATGCATAAGCCCAGAAGTCATTAATATCATTATAACAGACTGAATTCTAGGAACAAACATGCTCAGAAAGCAAAATGATGAATCACTGGAGTCCTGTCAATCTTAGTTGTCAATCAAGGAAGCCCACTTCTCTAAAAAGTAACCACCTACAGCAAAAAAAAAAAAAAAAGGGATAAAAACTCTGAAGTCTTTGCTACCAGGCCTTTTGAGCCATTCTTCTCTTGCTCAGGCCTGCTTTCACTTCTGGAAGTGTACTTTCCCTTCTAATAAAACTTTCTTTTTTTACTGTATTTAGATGTCTTGCTCAATTCTTTGTTCGAGATATCAAGAACCTGGACAACGTGCTGGGAGAAGACCCCACTCTCCAGTAACAAGAGGACCTAATGGTAACACTGGAGGTTGAAATAGTTGGCTTCAGGTATCATCTCTGTCCTGTACTGGCTGTGTGGTCTTAGAAGGAATCATGTCCCTTTTATTTCCATGTTTTGAAAAATACAAGAATAACAAAAACCTGATAGCTTGGAAAAATCTGTTAATTTCACCAGACTCAGTGTTCTTGAGTATAAGTTGAAAGAACTGACATAGATCGGTTGCTCTCAATTCTGGCTACATTTTCCTGGAACATATAAAGATATTGTAAATGCTTGTCTATATCCCCAGACCAATTCCAATTCCACCAGTCTCTGGAGGTTATGGCCCAGCCAGTGGTTCTCAAACTTTTGAATCACACTATTATTAAACACAGATTCCTGAGCCCCATTTCCAAAGTTTCTATTCTGTAGGTCTAGGGTGGAATCTGTAACTGCTCCTTAAATTCATTAAAAACTTCAGGACTTCATCTTCTTTCTAGGATACTTGAAATCCAGTAGCCTTGTCCTTTTGTTGCAACTATCCCAATATCCCAAAACCAGGATCAAACTAACCATCATTTTTCTATATTCTTGTCTGGTTTTACTACAGCTGGAGTTATTTATATAATCATTCTAAAACAAAAAATGTGGTTTCCAACATCCAATTGTCCTTCAAGTGCCATTTTGAAAATCTTTTTGAATGGCACATTTTAAATGCCCTTCTAATATTTGGAAAATTTTTAAAATTTTTAAATTTGTATCCCTCTTTTCCTGGTCTTCTCTGCAACTGAACCACAGGTCCATGACCCAGGTATCCTCAGACTCATCTTTATCAAACCTTGACTTTGAAAGTTGACAATGTAAAAGAAGAGGTTCTTTGTGAGGCATCAATTTGACAGGCAAAGGCTGTAGCAGAAGTTGGCAGTGGCTACAAGGCTGAGGGAACAGAAATTTCTTCCTCTATGGGCCAAGGTAGACACATGGGGGAAGTGGGAGAACATTTAACATATGGTAAACATTAAGTTCCTTGATTGCCCATGATTTGCCTTTACAACTTCCACCCTTATGTAGATGGCTAACAGTAAGTGCTTAATACATTTTTAGCATTGATGACTTGCCCAAGGTCACTCAATAGGTAGAGAAACCAGATGTCAATGAATTCTTCTGACTTTAAAGCCACTAATCTTTGCCAGATATAGTTGACAGAGCTGTTTTCTGTGTTTGATTCTCACCATTAAGCCTGAGATAAATAGTGATAGTTGCTTACAATAAATTACTCACACACTCTGGCCTTCCTGTTTTTGGCTGGGTAGCAGACGTGGTGGGACAGTTGCAGAGGTCATAATGCATTCCATATTTGCTAAAGGGAGTGAT
This sequence comes from Eonycteris spelaea, assembly GCA_003508835.1. Classification (NCBI taxonomy): domain Eukaryota; kingdom Metazoa; phylum Chordata; class Mammalia; order Chiroptera; family Pteropodidae; genus Eonycteris; species Eonycteris spelaea. The sequence goes on along the minus strand of PUFA01000147.1, from coordinate 4,028,415 downwards.
TTACTATGCTTTCTAAAAGATATAGTTGAGCTCTGTCCTTTTGAGACTCAACCTTAAGGACAGTAGGCACTGAGGGAAGCCTGAATGATGAGAAAGTGGCTTGGTGGCCTTTGAATGCCAGAGAAGCAAGTCAAAGAGAAAACAAGTAACTTGACAGTGGAAGAACCTGTGAAAAATTACCTCAGTCAGGTGGGTGATCAAGGTTAACATCAGTGATAAGTGTGTTGAAAATATTTACACTTGATGTGCAATGATGTGATATAATGTGATATGATAAGAAAGGCACTTCACTCTGTGGTCTTCCTCCCAAAGACTGATAATTACAGGCTAACCATGAGAAAAATATTAGACAAATCTGGTTTGGGGTGGCATTCTACTCCTCAAATGTCATCAGAAAGAAAGAAAGTCTGAGAAATTGTCACAGCCAAGCTAGTCAGAAAAACACAATCAATATACCATGGTCGAATGTGTGTGTTCTCCCCAAATTCATATGTTGAAATCCAAACCCATAAAAATGGCAGCATTAGAGGTAGAGCTTTAGGAAAGTGCTTAGGTCATGTGAGTGTTACCCTAATAAATGGGATTAGTATTCTTATAAAAGACACTCCACAGAGATCTCTCACTATTTCCACAATGTGAGGACACAGCAAAAAGGCACCAGCTATGAACCAGGAAGAGAGCTCTTGTTGGGAGCCTTGCTTGCCGACAAGCATACTGCCGTGTGAAAGCTGGCTCAGTTCCTTATCATACACCCTGTTGTGCTGCGGCCTGGCGGAGCATTCCAAGGGCGACCCTGCTGTGACCATTGCGATAGCCACAAAGACGTGCCCCAGCTGCCCTTTCCCCCTCCCTCCTGCTACTTCCCCTACCTCTGCTGACCCTCACGTCACCAGCCATAGACCAATCATACTACAACAAGTACCCTTCGCCTGCCCCGCTATGTATAAATATACCCCTTTGAGAAAATAAAGTTTGAGGCTTGATCAGAACACTGTCTTGCCTCCGCTCCTCTTTCTTCGCCCGTTTTCCTTTACAGGCTGGGTCTCCCTCGCCCCCACGAATAACAGGTCCGCGGGACGGGACAAGCTCTCACCAGAACCCAACCACAAAACCATGCTGATGTCCTGATTTCAGTCCTCCAGCCTCCAGAACTGTAAGAAATAAATTTCTGTTATTTATAATTCAGCCAGTTCAGTCTGCGTTATTTTGTTATAGCAGCCTAAATAGACACACACACACACACACACACACACATATACACACATATATATGTATATATATACACACATATATATGTATTATATATACACACACATTACATATAGACACACACATACATGCGTGTGTGTGTGTGTAATTGATTTTGCAAAGCTGATGTATGTCCCAGTTCAAGTCTAAAGTCCAGCAGACTCGTGTAGAACAAGGAAGAGTTGATAGCTTAGTTCAAAGGCCAACAGGCAGGAAAAATTCTCTTTTACTTGAGAGAGGGTCAGCTTTTTGGTCTATTCAAGCCTTTAACTGATTGAATAAGGCCTACCCGCATTGTGGAGGCAATCTGCTTTACTTAGTATAGTGATTTAAATATTAATTGCATTCAAAACCACCCTCACAGAAACACTAAAATGTTTTTTCCCCCTAAGTTTGAGGGGAAAAAAATGACCTGTCACAGAATCTAAGTAGACATAATGACCAAATGTAATGTGGCATCCTAAATGGGATCATGGGTCAGAAAAGGACATTAGAGATTACTAAGAAATCTGAGTAAAGTGTAAACTTTAGTTATAATGTAACAGTATTGGTTTACTAATTGTGACAAGTGCACTATATACTAATATAAATTGTTAAAAATAGAGGAGACTGGGTGAAGGGGATATGGGAACTCTCTGTACTATCTTAGCAACTTTTCTAGAAATACAAAACTAATCTAAAATTCAAAATATATTTTTAAAAGTGAAAGAGTAATTTTTATCTATTGATGAATGCTGTCAAGAAAGGCTTTATGAACAAGGTGGCTTCCAAAATATATATTTCAAATGCAGGTAAGCACCAAATTCAGGAGCCCCTTGAATATCAGACTAGCAAGTTTTTATGCATGGGATTCTTAATCAGAAATCTAGATATTAGAAATTAGATCAGAGAGAGAGAGAGAGAGAGAGAGGAAAGGAAAGTCAAACAGAGAGCTGATTGCTGGGTTCCTGGAAAGGTAAAGAGTGATCCACTGCAGTGCCAGCATGGGAATAGAAAGGAGCTAGTACATTTGGGAGACACAAAGTAACAAACTGGCAGGACTTAGAAACTGGCTAGACATAATAAAGAAGAATTCAAAGGATTTTAAAGGATTTTCAGGGTTTTGAGCTTGAGTGACTTGAAGGATATTGGTGATCAAAATGAAGGTAAGACAGGAGCAAGAGCAGATTAAGAGAAAATGAAATGTTAAATTTGCATTATCCTCAAACTATTCTGGACAGAACATCTGGAATACCTCATGAAACACACACATGGACTTGGGAAGATGCCTCTGGTTAGAAATAAAGTTATTGGAGTTCTTGCCAGATTTGGGAAATAGCTGGAGTCCTGGATGTAGAAGAGACTGTCCAAAGAATGAAGAAAGCAGAAGGCTGAGGATACAGTGCTGGAGGACACCAGCCTGTAAGGGGAGAGCATGTGGAACCAGGAGGTCAAAGGTAACTGGGAAACTATGATGCGACTACAGCACAATATAACTCACCTGTCCTTCTTGGAGACACAAGCCAAAGAAAAGAAAGAGAAAAACAATAACCCCACAAGATACACTGTAACTAATAAATCTAAACCAAAAAGTCAGGGGAAAAAAGCAATTACATCCATGGAAAGGACTTTACTGTTAAGTAAAAATGACCGTTGTTTGCAAAGGTAGAAAAATTATTTGGGGCAAAGGGGCAATTGTTGACATAAAGAAGAGAAGGTTGTAATAATAATCTAAAACAAGAAGTTATAAATAAAATGAAGAAAGATGGAATCATAGAATTAAAGGTACATCCATGTTAAAGAATTAGCAAAAGTTATTGTTTTATTCTGATATGTTTATTATCTACTGGATACCCTGAAAAGCAAATGGTTTTAAACTAATGGACTAAAACATGATTTCTAACATCTATGTTTCTTTAAAAGAGAAAATAAAAGAAATATAGCTATGTAAGATAGAAAACAAATTATACAGCAAAGAATAATAAAAAGCAGGAAAGATTAAAGCATTAGAAACATAGCAAAATATACCAATTTGACTATAAGTGAGTCAATTAATCAAAACTATTAAAATGAAAGAATATCATATTAGGCTAAAAATACCACTTTAAAGTAACAAAATATTATGATACAGAAAAGTTTAATAAACAGACAAAAATACACTAGATAAAATATTAAATTTATACACAAGTTTATTTGCCATGACATTATTGATAACACTGAAAAAACATAAATATCTAATGTCTGTCATTAGAACGCCAGTTGGATGAACTGTGGTACACCCACACAGTAAAGTACTGCATGCCCTTGGACCTTTAACAGAATGAGAATGATCTGTCCATTCTGCTTTCAAGATGCTTCCTAGACAAATTGCTGTAGTAGTCATTTAGGTAGTCTCTCTCTCCAGACAATGCCAGGAATGCACTTCTATGCCCACTTGATTTTTGCTTTTGCCAATAAAATGTGTGTGGAACTGATGGGCATCACCTATTCGTGGAGTCAAGAGGCAGTACGTGATTCATTTTTCTTCCTTTTCTCTCTGCAGAGGCTACACAACGTTTCAAATAATGGCTGCTCCTTTAGCTTGAATCTCAAAGTCAGGATGACAATGACATAAAAGAGAGCTCTTAGCTGACCGGCAAGGAGCATGTAACATAAACAAGACATAGACCTTTGTTGTATAAAACTACAACAAACAGTTCATTTTGTTGCAGCAGTTTAACACAGTATGCTGACAGATACATAAACTTGTAACCAAAAGTAAAAAAAAAAAAAAAAAAAAAAAAAAAAAAGTGGTATTCTTTTCAGACCCTGCAGTAGATGGTTTAGAAACTGAGTAGAAGCTAGAAGAATGGTGATCCATACTATGTAGTGGTAAAACATTTAGTCACATTTGGTCAAAGACCATAATGGGAAGAGAAGGGTCTTCCAAAGGGTGGAGGCAAGAGTCATAAAAACAATAGCCTCAGTAGCACCTGCGCAGAGCAGAGCAGTCCTAGTTAAGAAATATCCCCAGGGTAGAGTGTCTTCACGACAGCTGCCCATCGGGGGCTCATATTGTTACTGAGACTGCTGTGTTCTTCCCAATCCTCCACTTTCCAAATAGGAATTTCCACTGTGATGCTCTTACTCTGTCATTGTATGTAGGGTGTATGGGGAAGGAGTAAAGGGTTAGTAACTTGTCTTTTTGGTTCATAAGTCTCTAGATAAAGGAAAGCATATTAGATGTAAACAGATACAACCACTTCAGAGAACTATTTAATATCTAAATATGAATATAAATTACTGAAGACAAAATATATTCCTATCCTATAACCCAGAAATTTCATTCCTAGATAAAAATTTCAAGAGTGCATATAACCATCAAAAGACATGTACAAGGATGTTCACAGCATCATTATCCATGATAATTCAAACTAAAAAATACGGCAATGTCCATCAAAAATATAATGAATAAATAAATTGTAGTATTTATATAATATAATAATACCCAACAGTATAAAGGAACAAACTTTTACTACATAATAACATGGATCACGAATCTCACAGATTACTATGATGAGTGAAACCTGAAAGATTGTATCCTGTGTGATTCTAGTTATATAAAGTTCAAGAACAGGCAAGCTAACCTATAGTAGAATAGTAGCTATCTCTGTGGTAGGGTTATTGTCTGGGAATAGGCCCAAGGCAACCTTCTGGGGTACTGAAAATGTTCTGTTAAACCTTAAAAATTTTAAATAAATTAAAATATAAATGAAATGACAAAAGCCACATCTGGATCCAATGTAGAGACATACACCTGACCCCCCACCCTGTTGTAGTGGCTGCCACTCACCAGCCAAAGAGTCTAAACTTGGAGACTAATGCTAGAAATGAGTTAGCATCCCCAGGTTAGATTAGTGTATTTTGTATGCAGGAAAGAATCAAACCAAATATTTAGCACCTAGAAAAGTGGACCGTAATAGTTATTATTACTGTTCAGATGTGCTGGCTTTCTTTCTTCACAAACATATAATAAAATTGCACTTCTCTGAACACCTGAAATTAGTTATGGCCATCGAATTTTTTAATAAATTATGAAATAAAGTGTGAAAAGTGTGGTGAGTCCCTTGAAAGCCAGTGGAGGCTGCCACATCCTCTTTCTTCTGCCACCGTGAGTGGCAATGCACTAGGTATAGCTGCTCCCTTGACTCAAGACAGAAGAACAACAATGGCACAGTAGAACATTGAGAAGGATATGGTCTGTGAGATAAAAAATGGATTTTTTTGTTTTAAATCACTGAGATTCAATATTGTTTTAACACAGGAAGACCCTAGCCTATCCTGACAGATATAATTGTTAAGGACAAAAGAAAAGTGGAAGGAAAACTATATTTCTTATGCATGTTTACATGAAAGAAGATAAAATATGATTAGTTGTATGTATTTGCTTACATTTTCAAAAAGAAGCAATGGAAGAATAAAGCAATGACTTATTTTTAAAATTATCCATAATGGAAGGAAAGAAATAGAGTTAAGAGGATTATGGATGGCAGCCTGACTTCTCTGACGATATCTTAATATACAGTTCTCACTGTTGAATCATGTAATTATCTTCCACGTTTAAAATATAAAAGTAAATCAAGAGAAAGGTCCTTGTAGAGATGAAACTGTTCAATATCTTGACTGTAATAAAATTATTTAGAGCTAAACACACACACACACAAGTATAAATAAAACTGGGAGAATCTGAATGCGATCCTTGGATTGTATAAATGTCTATATTCTGATTATAACTTTATATAGGCTTACCAGTGGAGAAAGCTAAGTGTATGCATGATCTCTCTGTTATTATTTCTTATAACTACATGCAATCTAAGAATATTTTATTAAATTTTCAATTAAAAATCTACATAAATCATGAATAAAAAGCATTTTTAAATTTTGAAATCAAATTGAACTAAATGATTCAATTATATTTTGAGTTAATGACATAATTATATAAACAATACAATAATTTAAAATAATTTTAGAATATAATGTTTTGATTGAACATCTTTAATGAAATATATTAAAAGGGCAATTGAAGCTATAAAGAAATTGTAAACTTCATACAGTAATCTTACCATCATTAGCAACAATGGTATGATTTTGAAACTATTGTTTCTAAATTGTTAAGTTAAAGCAAATAACTAATTATTTGTTAAAATTATTAGGAATCAAGACTTTCGGCTTACAACAACAAAGCTGCAAATATAAAATCAAAGAAGTAAAAGTTTAGTAACACTGTATTTAAATGAAAATAACAGTATAAACTCACTATTATCTACTTTTCAAAAACTACATACCTCTTAGTTTTTCCACTTAAAAATCTTAGAAGCAATGACAACCCAGAAGCAATGAGCACCCTAAGAAAGCAAATTTTTCAATATTATTTACTCTGGTGATAGATTGTTCTCAATAATGGTCACAACAATTCTCCTAGAATTCACATGCTTATTTCCTTCATTCTCTGAGTCTATATTTGGCCATGTGACTTGCTTTGGCCAATGAAGCATTAGCAAATGTAATGTTAGCAGCAGCTTGAAAGCATTTTCTCATTGAGACTTATTTTATTTTCTTGCTGTTCTTGGGAACTCTGTGATCACTACCATGTGAAGAAGCCCAGGTTAACTGACTAGATAATGAGAGAAACATAGCCCATTTGCTCTTGGTGCCTTAGCCAATAGCCTACCAAGGACCAGTCTATAGCAATACTAGCTATGTAAATGGTAGGGTTAGAGTAAAGTAAAATGTAGGGCCCCTTGCTCAAAAGTATTAAGAATTTCCAAATAGCAACAGCAGAGCACTAGAGCCAAGTGTGAGGTCCTTCAGAATGTGGGGCCCTGTATAACTGAATAAGTCACAAATCTAGCCTACATATGAATAGGACCAACCTAGCTCACCTGTATACCTGTATTGCATTTCACAGACATGTCAGAGGATCCAGCAGAGGTGATATGAGCTGTTCCAGACAATACCCAGAATCATGAGCTAAAAAAGGTTTTTTTAGCCACTATGTTTTATAATGGTTAATTGCACAGCAGAAGCTATCTGACATAAGCACTAAGCAGAATCAATGCTCCTAGGAAGAATGGCTGGTTCCAGGTCTAGGACAGGAAATATACAAGGTGAGACTGAGACATATTTTTTGCCAGAAAACAAGGAAGATTTCAAATATGCATGTCCGAAGTATTATGAACTAATGTTTAAAGAACATAGGAAAAAGCTATAAATAAATATTAAAATCTAATTAATAATATCGACAATGAAGTATTGAAGGGGAAGTATACCAATGTCTGCAACATATTTTGAAAATGATCAGAAAAATAATAAAGATTAATGGATCAATATAAGAATGGTTAGACAGAAACATGTGACAAAGCAAGAACACTAAAATGTTAACAGTAGAATCTAGTAGGTGAATATACAGGTGTTCATTATAAAATTCTTCCAGATTGTCTTTATATTTAAAATTTTTCATAATAAAGTCTTGATTAAAAAAGGATATAGGAGCCAAAAATTGATTGAAACACATATTAGGTATATAAAAATCTATGTATTCATAATGATATTCAAAAAAAGATTTAAGACTATCCACCATTTTTGATAACTAGGGCACCAAGTCCATATTCTGAAAACTGGCCAGTAAATAAAGGAATTCCAGATATATCTTGCTTTTCCTATATGACCAGTATTTACCCTAGTTGATAATGCAAAGTTTGTTTACAGGATAATCCAATTAATAAAAATGAGTGAATGATAGAATTAGAAACTCATCATTTTTCAAGTTATAAGGAAATAATTGATTCAGGCAGAGATCACCAATAGATGACATCCTTTGATAAAAAGTTAATGGGGAGCTTGACAATGGGTGAATCAGACTGGTACTACTTGAACCCACCGATCAGAATGGATATCACATTATGTGCCTTCTGATGTAATGTGTTAAGAAGGACACAGAACCACCTATGTATTTATTGTGCCAAATGCAATTAATCTGAATCTAATCAAGCTTTGGGGTTAACTTTCTATTTACATGGAGGAGGACAGAGGAGCAAGCTAAATAACATCAAAAGTGAGTAAACATAAAAGTTAAAAATATCTCTATTTGTAAGGGTAAATGATAAAATGTCTGTGATTTATCTGAAGTATTTAAAGAAAATAAAGAAAAATTTTAAAAAGATGAAATAAATATAGCAAAATTTTTATACATGGCATATAGAGGAGTTATTATTATACTTTTTGGTTTTTTACTTTTATGTATGTTTGAAAACCTTTTTCAAAATATAAATAGTAGTCCCTAGATATCCGTGTAAAAAGTAGTGTATCATCACAAGAAATTTTTAAATATTTAAATATAGGGGAAAACTTCAGAAACTCAATTGTCTGGAAAACAGTATGGAGGTTCTCAAAAAACTAATTGATCTACCATATGATCCAGCAATCCTTCTACTGGGTATTTATCCCAAAGACTTGAAAACTCATATCTGAAAAGATATTTGCACACAGATGTTCATAGCAGCATTATTCACAGTGGCCAGGACATAGAAGCAACTGAGGTGTTCTCTGATAGATGATTGGCTAAAGAAACTGTGGTGTATACACACACACACACACACACACACACACACACACACACACATACATACATATATATATATATACATGTATATATAATGGAATATTATTCAGCGATAAGAAGAGATGAAATACTACCATTTGCCACAACATGGATGGACCTTGAGATAATCATGCTAAGCAAAATAAGCCAGACAGAAAAAGGTGAGAATCGCATGATATCACCTATATGTGGGATATAAACCTAAAAAGCAACAAATGAACAAGACAAACAGGGACTCAGGGACATGGACAATGGACTAGTCTTTACCGGAGGGTAGGGGTGGGGCAGGAGCGGGGAGGTAGAGGGGGTAAAGGGGGTCAAATACAGGGGGGTTGAGAAGGCGAAGTGGATAAAGGAGATGAAATATATGGTAGCTGAAGGAAACTGAACTTTAGGTGGTAATCACACAATAGAATATATAGATGTCAAATGACAATGTACACCTAAAAATAATAAAGGCAAGCTTGATTAATGAATTGGAAAATCAAAAGAGGGTAAAGTTTATAAATAAGCACAGAAATTTCTTCTTTTGATGAAAGCATAATAAAATAGAAACACATTTGTAAAATGTATTTGGTGTTGGTGATGTCACAGCGAAATAGACTTTTACATATAAGCGTGGGGAATTGTAAATTAAGTTAATCATTTATTTACTAATATTGTCTTATGTATAAAATAGATAAATACATGATGTTTTAACCCAGACATTTTGACATTATAGACATTTTAAAGATATTTGATAGAGTAGTGCTCAGAGTGAACTCCATTAATTCTATTTAATTCCTTGACCATTTTTCTATGGAGCAGTGTTTATTGTCAAACAGGCCTTTCTGAGATGATGGAAATATTCTACATCTTCACTATTCAATATGGTAGCCTCTAGCCACACATGGCTATTGAGAACTTGAAATGTGGCTATTGAGAATGAGAAAGTGAATTTTTAATACACTTTTATTTTGATTTATTATTAATTTATTAATTATTAGCCATTATTAATTTACATTTCAATAGACACATGGCTCATAGCTACCACATTGGACAGCAGTACTATAAAGCATAGCCAAACCATTGCCAATTACTTGAATATTTTATTTTTATTTTACCAAAATAATTTTAATAGAAATTAATTATTTCCCATTAATACTTTAGAATCAGTATTTATGTATCTTTGTTTTTTTCTAACAAATTTTACTCATTGTGTCTTCTGCCAGTATGTAGTATTTTTTTTCAATCATTCTTTCTATCAAGTCCATCTTTCCCCAATAAAAAAAATTAAGATCTCTACTTTATCAAGAAGACTTAATTCTTCAATTGATTTTCATTAAAAAATAAAATTTATTTTTATAGTTTCAATTGTCGGTTTTGTTTTACAGATAATATTTATAGTAAACGTAGTTATAAATCGAATAAAAGACTACTTACTTGTGATTATGTTTTAGACACTAAATTTGTGAAAATTCAGTGAGAAAGATACACATATAATAATGATATGGGAAATGTAAAGAAATCTAAGATGGTTACCCTTTCCTGGAGGAATTTTAACAACCTCCTCTCCCTAGAACACTACTTTTCCCAGGCACACGAAACAAAAGACCGCCAAGTAAGTATGCAGAAGTAATCAATATATAAATCTACCTGCCTGTCTTTATTCAGGGCTCAGACTCTGGAGAGTGATTCCTCTGAGCCCGCCAGCGTAAATAAACCTCCTTTGATTCTTACTTTGCTGAGTGCCACTTGGTTCTTCTGGGTTCACAGACCAAATTCCGTAACACTGTTCTACAATAAAATTTTTTAAATAAATAGGAGTACACTCTAAAATAATGATAAAAGTACAGTCAATATATAAACCACAAACATGTGAGTAATGCATTGTGCTGTGACATAGGATGGCTACAACATCACTAAATGATAGAAAATTTTCAGCTCCATTATAATCTTATGGGACCACAGTCATATATGTGGTCCATTGTTGACTAAAATGTTGTCACAGGGCACATGACTATATATCAATGTTGACATATATAAACAGATATATAAGTGATATAGATATATCTTTTGATCTATATAGCACATAGGATATTTACCACAGACCATATAATAGACTGCCGGAGCCAGCCGGGCTAAAGTCGAACAGCACCTAAAAGGGGGGAGGGACGGGGGGGGGGGGGGGTGAAGCCTAAGGAAAAAAGAAGACAGGAAAGCGCTTCAGGAGGGCATACAGTCAATGCTGCAGCCTCGAGTTTATTTAGCATAGTCCTTATATTTCTTATTGAACACAATAGCAAGGCACAGAGTACAATACCATAGGAATGCTGGCATTTACATAAGTTCCTATACATCCTTCCCTCAGGGTTCAAACATCCTAGCTATTTGAAAAATATTCCACTATCTTATAAGGATTACTTTATGAGGCAAACCTCTCCTTCAGGGTCAGTAATGTTTAACTCAAATCCCTACTTCCTAGAACCATTGTTTAAGCAGTCTCAGTAACTTCTTTATGGCCTGTAAGCTACGTGACTTCTTCAGTGTCTCAAAATGGCTCCCAACAATAGACCATAACCTAGGCTCATACATCAAGTCTCAACAAATTTTAAATTATTGAAATCATACATTATGCTCTTTCACCATCTTGAAATTAAATGAATACTCAACAAAAGAAAGATAAATAGAAACTTAAAAGCAACACACTTGGGAATATACCTAACAGAAATGAGTACAATGCCCTATAAAAGACATAAAACAATATTCATTACAACTGTAATTATAATAACCAAATATTGGAAGCAAATTAAATTTCCATCAGTATTAGAATAAAAATCAATTTTTCCATACAGTAGAACTCTATGAAGGAACAAAAGATAATGAACTACCTACATGCAACAATATTAATGAAACTTCCAGACAAAATGTTTAGTAAAAAATTTAGAAACAAAATAATACATAATGTATTACTTCATTTATAGTGAAAAAAGACAAGACTTATATAGTGTGCAGAGATCAGAATAATAGTTACTTTTGGGGGAATTGGTTCTGATTGAGAAGAATAATTAAATAAGCAATTGAAGATATTAAATAACATCTCATAAAACAGATAACAAGAAGGAAAGAACTGACAACATAATTAGTTTAAGAAATTGAGAAAAAGGCAAAGCATCTCAGAAATATAGATTAAATTACTAGATGCCTACAGCAGAATAGAACAACAAAAAAGTACTACAAGAGACATCACAAATTAGAAAAGCCAAGAAATGAAAGCAGAGAAATGGAAACAATCTAACACAAATATAATTAGAATACCTGCAGAAGAAAGATATAATAAAACTATAATTAACGTGTAAAACTATAATTCAAGAAAACTTTTCTGAAAAAAAAGGTCTTGAATCTATATATGAAAAAGATATAGCACATATATAAAAAAATAGACTCCAAGATATATTCTAACGAGTTACTATAATTTATAGAAAACAGTCTTTTGAACTTCTAGGGAAAATGACCAAATCACTTATCAAGAGACGAAAATCAAGTTGGCATCAGATTTCTTGACAGTGATGTTTCCTATAAGAACATTATGTAGGTGCTGTTATAGGAATTTGGACCCTCAGACAACTTTGTTCGGGAAAGGAGAGTTTATAAGGCTGGAGGAGCGCGTGAGGCAAAAGGCCTGAGCTCGTTCTTGTTAGATTTCTTACAACTTATCTACCCAGTAGTGTTTCATGCAAGGGCGCATGATTCCTGTCTAAGGGTCTTCGTGCTGCAAAGGGGAAGGAATTTCCAGACTCCCAGTCCTATCTATTTACAGATCCTTTCTCCTGTAGGTGGGACAAGTTTCCAAAAGGCCATTCAGAGATCTATATCATGTGGTTAACCTATAACCCACTGAGTCAGTCATTTCTGAAAGCCCATTCCTTTGCATTTTTCAGATGCCTCTCTCTAAAAAGAAAAAAAGAAAAGAAAGTGTGAAGTGAGGCTTTTATATCCAAGCAAGCTTCTTTCACAAATCAGAGCTACAGAAAAACAGTTCCGAACATGCAAAACTTCAAGGCATATTGACCCATAAGCTCTTTTTGAGGAATCTGATTTCTGGGAAAACTGGTAAAAAAGAAAAATTAGCAGTGAGTATTTAATATATTTAATTGAAGATTTAAGACTAAAACAAAGATAGGGATAAGAGTGAAAGAAGGGTATGCAAACATTAAAATCTCTGACGAAGTAGAAACAACACAACTTTAAAAAGGAGAAAGGAAAAAGAAAAAGAATAATAAGTTTATTGATTTACTTCTAAGTAAGATGATATTATTCCTAGCTAAAACAATAAAATAAAATAACAAGAACAAAATTGTAGATGACCACTATAGGATTTGACACCAACAACAAAGGCAACAAAAGCAAAAACAAAATAAACAAATAGGACTACAACAAACTAAATAGCTTCTGAAGGCAAAGAACACCATCAACAAAGTAAAAAGACAACCTAGTGAATGGGAGAAAATATTTGCAAATCGTATATCTGATAAGGGGTTAATATCTAAAATATATAAAGAACTCATACAATTCAAAATCTTTTTTTAAAAAAAAAAGCTCAAATAATCCAATTGAAAAATGAGCAGAGGAACTAAATAGATATTTTTCCAAAGAAGACAGAAAAATGGTCAGCAGGTACTTGAAAAAGTGCTCAGCATCACTAATCATTATGGAAATGCAAACCAAAACCACTGTGAGATATCACCTCACACCTGTCAGGATGGCTATCATCAAAATGACAAAAGCTAACAAGCCAGGATATAGAAAAAAGAGAACACTTGTGAGCTGTTGGTGGGAAGGTAAATTGGTGCAGCCACTATGGAGAACAATATGGAGGGTCCTGGATAAAAAAAAAAAAAATAGAACTACCATATGAACCAGCAATTTCATTTCTGGGAATATTTCCAAAAGAAATGAAACAGAATTTCAAAGAGATATCTGCATCCCCATGTTTATTACAGCATTATATAGCCAAGATATGGAAACAACCTAAATGTTCATCAATAGATGAATGGATAAAGATATTGTGTGTGTGTGTGTGTGTGTGTGTGTGTGTGTGTGTGTGTGTGTGTGTGTGTATGCGCAGTGGAATAGTCTTCTATCCTGATAAAGAAGGAAATCCTACCATTTGCAACAACATGAATGGACCTTGAGAACATTATGCCAAGTAAAATAAACCAGAGAAAAAACAAAAGACTTCATGGTATTACTTATATGTGGAATCTAAAATTTTTTTAAAAAGTCAAAGTCATGGAAAGAGAATAGATAAGTGGTTGCCAAGTGGTGGGGGAAATAGGGAAAGGTCATTAAAAGGATACAAACTTTTAGCTCTAAGATGAATAAGTTCTGAGGATCTAATGTAAAACATGGTGACTACAGTCAATATAGTTGATACCACTATATTTGGAAACTGTATTGTATAATTGAAATTTGCTGAAAATATAAACATATGAGGTGACGAAGTGTTAACTAGATGGGGGGAGCATTCTCACAATATACACATATAACAAATCACTACAATATGCACTTTAAATATATTTTAATTTTATAGGTCAATTATACTTCAATAAAGCTGAAAAAAGCCCAGCGTGGTATTGGTGGTTAAAAGTTAGACAAATACATCAGTGGAACAGAATAGACAGCCCAGAATCAGCTTCTATAAATATAGTTAACTGATCCTTGACAAAGGAGCAAAAGCAATCACAATAGAGCAGAAATAATGTTTTCAAAATGATACTAAAACAACTGGACATGCAAAAAAGTGAATCTAGACACAGGCCTTACACCCTTCAGAAAAATTAACACAAAATGAATCACAGACCTAAATGTATAATGTGAAACCATAAAACTCCTAGAAGATAATATAGGAGGAAACCTAGATGACCTTGGGTATGGTAATGACTTTTTAGATACAATACCAAAAGCACGACTTATTAAAGAAATAATTGGTAAGCTGGATTTCATAAAAATTAATAATGTCTGTTCTGCAAAAGGCACTACCAAGAGAATTATAAAACAAGGCATAGAAGAAAATATTTGCAAAAAAATATCTGATAAAAGGCTGTTATTCAAAATATACAAAGAATGATTAAAACTCAGCAATAAGAAAACAAATAAACCAATTTAAAAATGGGCCTAAAACCTTACAGGCAAAAAAATGAGCTATCAAGCCATAAAAAGACATGGAAGAATCTTAAATTCATATTACTAAGTGAAAAAAAAAAAACCTGATCTGAAAAAGCTGGATGATTCTAACTACATAAAATTCTGGAAAAGACAAAACAATGAAAGTAAAAAGATCAGTGGTTGCGAGAGAATGGGGGATGGAAGGGAGGGATGAATAGATGAGGCACACAAGATTTTGGGGGCAGTTAAAATAGTCTGTGATACCATAATGATGGATTCGTGTCATTATGTATTTGTCCAAACCTGTAATGTACACCCAGAGTGAGCAGTATGTAAACTATGTACTTTGGATGATATGATGTGTCAATGTAGGTAGAGTCATCAAATATACCACGTGGTAACAGTTATGACATGTTGGTGGGGGATGTTGATAATGGGGAGGCTATGTAAGTAGGGGGCAGAAAGTACACGGGAAATCTTTGTACTTTATTAATCTCTGTATTTTTATCCTCTCAACTTTGCTATGATAGTAAAACTACTCTAAAAAATAGTATCTTAGCAAGAAATAATAAAATGAATTATAACAAAAAGTAAAATTGATTTGGGCCCATTTGTATATACAGTAATTCATGAGCATAATGTGATGTTCACAAAATAAAATCTTCCTCCAAAAATTTTATTGCTTTTAGAGACAAAGAATTAAGATACAGCCTACTATTCCAGAAGAAACTGTATTTCAGAGTAATCAAATGACCCTAACTCAGAGGGCCTTTTCCAGTTCCTCTTCCTTGTAGAAGAATGATAGCTAATAAATGTGAAGAAAATTATAGAATTGGAAAATCACCATTTTGTCACTCTTAATGAAATCATTAATTCATGTCATAATCATCATGCATGCTAAAATCATTAGGTGGAAGGGCAATAGGGAAATAAATACACTGGTGTAAAAGTATTTCATAGTTAATTTACTAGTCCCAAAGGAAAAATCACATAACTTTACAATGGAGTGCTCTTGTTCAGGGTACAATACTTAACATCACTAACAGTGGAACAACCAGCTATCACATGGCCCCTGGAGTACAGCAAAATGAAGAACACAGTATCAACTACAAAATATTCTGGTTCCAAATGTTTAATTAGAATTGCAGGAAGTCCTGAGGGAAGCATGTCAGCCTCAAAGTTTACAAGATTCCCTTTATTTTCCATTAGTCTCCATTCTTGCCCCTCACTTGAAAGTGATTCAGCTTGATTTAATTTATACTATCAGTTACATGTCCTGTTTGATGCCCCAAATTATATTGCTCTATTTTTTAATGGCAAAAAGTATGAAGTTGTTGTTGATTATCTTCTAAATACATGCCTTTACTTTCCCCCCATCACTTCCAATTCCTGGTCATAATTTTTACATTAAATATCTTTTCATAATTTTTTGGACATTTGCTTTGCTTTAAAACTATATGATTCCTTCAACTTTTGAGTTTTTAATGTGTTTAACTGAACATTCTTTTCTCATTTTTTAAAATTACTTCCCTCATTTTTTACCTTCATATTATATATGATCTTTTTTAATCAGCTGTAACAGATCTTTGGTCATGTGTGCTTGTGCAAATTTCTACAGAAGGCACTATTTCTTCACATTCCAGGATCGAGTGCCCCTGTATTTGTCCACATCTATTGTCTGCATTACTGATTGTTACAAATTGTAGTTACTGAAGTCTGGAAAAAGATAACAGTGGTTGGGGGACCATAGCTGTGGCCACTTCAGAAAAATTTCTTCAAAGAGTGCTATAGTTGTATGTGTTCTAGTTAGCAAAGTTTCCAAGTTCTTAAGTAACAATTCATAGTAAGCAGAAATAGAAATCTACCTTTTTCCTGCTACTCCTTTAAAGCTCAGCCCTTCATATTGGCTGGCACAATATAGGCACTCAAAAAATGTGTAATGAATGAATATATATAACATCAATTCTGCCTTAAACAAATTCAGGTAAACTCATGACTTTACATTCCATTACCACTGCTCTAGCCAAGGCCATTCTTTTTAGTCCCATCTTTTCTTCAATTCTTTCACACTAGAGGTTTTTGCTGTTTTCCTGAGATCTTGTCATGGCCCACACTTGCCTAAAAATTGCCAATGGTTCTCTAATGCCAAACTCTTCAGAGAACTTCTACTTTTCAGCTTCATTTTCTGTTTTATAAACTGTCTACATGACTCTGAACAGGCCCTCATACTAACTTGTTTCCTTTTCTATCCCATTCACTCCCTGTACACTTCTCGTAAAATCTCACACTAATAACCCTCAAATGTCACTTCCTCTTCAAATTCCTGATCCCACAGCAAGAATTATTACCTTACTGTATTTTAAACATTAGTATTTTAAACATAATTCTTTTAGACAATTTAGTACGTTATACTTCAGTTGTTTACCTTCATTTCAGACTAAATTCTTTAGAGCAAAAATCAATTATTTACCTTTCATACCGAACTATTATAATGATGCTCAGTATAGTACTAAGTACTTAATAGTACTTTAATAGCTGCTCCAAAAGGCCTAAGTCTAATTTCTAATGCTAGACAATTTAAGTTGCAAATGCAAGTTAAACATACCTCTCTACATTAAATTGGAACCCAAATCACAACTTTCCCCCCTAGGAAATGTGTTCTGAATAACAGAGTTATCTCTGAATCACTTCATGAACTTAATTTTGGATTTAATTTCTAAATGTTCATGGACCCCAATAATCAAATTCTACCTTCCCATCAAACATTGTGCCCATGAACTGAGTTTCCCTTCTCACAAAATAGGAATTGGCACAGTAGAAAAAGTTCGGGCTGTAGGGACACAAAATTTTCTTATACTGGCTCCTACACTCAGCTTAAGCTCTAAGGCTCAATTTCCCACTTTTTAAAATGTAGGTGAATACATACCTATTTTGCTGTTTGGTTTGATACAAATTAATAAGGCACCTAGCACAATATACACATAAAAATCTTTTTAATATAACTTGTCATTAACAGGTATGGAATCTTCCTGTCTCTATTTCATAAGAGTGACACAATACTGATAAATCAGTTGCCACTTGCAAAAAGAACAAGGCAGGCAAGATTCATAATTCAAATATTCACAGTATGTGGACTGTACTTAAAAGTAAAATCTAAGTTCTTTTAAAATGTTTTATATAATTTTTTTCAGTTTGTTCAAAAATTTTACCTTAAATGTTCTAGGCTTACAGTAGTGAGATTGTTGGCTATCCTCTTCAGAAACGTATACAAATAGGTCCATGGAACTTGCATGACTGTAATTCATTTTATTTTATTCTATATTAATGTACTCTTTGTAAACATACCCACAAACTGTACCTGACACATAGCAATCAATGTTTCTTTTTGTTAATGGTCATAACTTTAGATCCAAAATTATAAACTATTACCTCCCAGCCTCAACCCATTATCAATTGATATAGCGACATAATAAAAAACAAGCTTCAGTTTTCTCCAGACATTTAATGCAACATGCAGTGTAGCTATATTCTATTCCATAAAATGCAATTACTAATAGGGGGGTTGTAGCCCTATTAAATCAAATAAAAGCATTGTGATACACAGATGTACTTCTATTGATTGCTTTAATGTAGAATTTGATAAATAAGGTTGTCTTTTGTGCTTTTTCTACTTTAAGTAATAGACTTTACAGATGAGAAACACAAATCAACTATCCTGGTTTGAGTTCTAAGTTATTTTTACAAAAGACCCTTTTTTCCATTTAAGATGGGAGGACCCAGCCTTTGGTATAAATAACTTATTTCCATGACAGTATTTAAAGGATATCATTAGTGTTCAGTGTCAATTGTGTACTCTTTTGGTAAGGGGGAGGCTAGAGCCTCTTTGCTCTCAGTAAGTGCTCGGGCTGATGGATAAAAACACTAAATTTAACACCCTGGTTGTTGGCAGCTCTGACAAAACCACTATTGGCAGTCATTGTGATGGCTTTGAGGGTGTCTCCAGTCCCAAAAATTGTTAATGAGCGACTATTGATTTTTGAACTGGCCACTAGTCTCAAGGCACGCTCAGAAGGCTGGTCTGGTACCACATTAATTTGCTTGACTAGCATAGTGCCTCTCTCTCTCTCCCCAGGTCCTCCTAAAGTATCTAGAATTGACTGAAAATCCTTGACAGCAGATTCACAAGCAAATAGCTCCTTGTCCTTCATAAATGCCTCTAGCTGTGGTAGAACCTGTTCTTTCCTCTCCTGCTCCGCTTGTTCTGTGAGCACTTTTTCTTTAAAGATAAAGTGGCAACCTCCATAACTAAGGGCGGATACATACGTGATTAAAGTAGTAATGTCCAGATTTACTCTTTTGCACACATCAACTTTAATCTCTGTTGGAAACGCAACACTTGCTAGTATATTTTCTCGGTCTACTCTGGTCACCTGTAAAAGTTCAGGGCCCTCTTCATCTGATTCACTTTCACTAGGCTGGAGCTCTTCAGAATGATCTAACAGAGAGTTAACTGCTACTATGTCTCCTTTCACAGATATGCCCATTTCTTTCAGCTTCTCTGCCATGGGGCTGGAGACACTGTTGTAAAATGCAAAGATGATGTGAGGGTTGTTATATTGCACTGGCTGCTGATGACTGGCCTGAAGGAAGTCTTCAGCTTGCTCAATGATGCTTTTGTCACCATACTGGCCCCTGCCCAGCCAAATATTATGCAGAGCTTCAGCCTTTCGGCCAATGGCTTTCACCCAAGTATGACCACCATTTGCAACAACATCCACCACAAGGGTCTGCTTTTCTCCCAAGGTATCTGTATAACCGAAAACATGAAGAACACTAACAACTTCTTTGAGGTTTTCTGCTGATTCCACTATGGCTCTTAGGTGTGTTAGATTAGTGCTCTGTAAATGAGATTCCTTAATAGCTACTTTTCCAGCTTCTACTTTCTGCAAGAATTTTAATTCAGCCTTCAATTTGCTGCACAGCTTTGCACCACCTTCAATGCCACCTTTTCTTGCTCTAGAAAGTGATTCTGCTCTTTTGATCAGTTCCTTGGCTATGGTGATGCGTTCACAGAGCATGGAGTGTGCAGACATGCTGAGAGCATTCTCTCTTTCCTGTGAAAAGAAACAAAGCAAACTGAAACAGTCCTCAAAAATTACGGCAATCAATTCCTAAGGATTACAAAATTTCAATCTAGCAACAAAACTTATGAATCTGAGTCTAGGAACCTGGGATTCTGCATGTCTAATTTCGGAGTGACTCCCTCCTCTGATAGCTAAGGAAAGGATGATAGTTATACTTCTGATCCCCTTAGATGTGCTGGATTCTGACACACTTTGGACCTTCATTTTTTTTCAACTTGAAGGTCATGGCTTCACAGCATGACTCGGGGTCAGGGTTAAATCACTACTTCTGCAATATACTATGTAAGGAATTCCCTATTAGCAGCCTTACTCTTTGGTTGTTGAGAAATATTAATAAAAGCTCGGAAAGTCAAGATGAAATAATTAGAATAAAAATATCCACAGACTAGCTGGTTAGCAAATTGTCCATAGCAAGACTTTTCACTAAACTGACATTAAAGCTTTCTAACCTTTTCCTCCTAGTGAGTCTCTTTTAACCGGTGATTACCCAGGGGCACACGGTACACCCGCCAAGGATTCAAGACTGTCTAGCTCCTGCATTTGACGTCAACCAGCACATTTTAAAGACCGAAGGAGCCTACTAATTTGGCTCCCGTTCCCACACTAAAGGAAAAGCCCTAAGATCAACTTAACTCCACGGTGCAGTCCGTGGCAGCTCTGAGGTCGATGGGGCCTTCCCGGCCGGCGTTGGGCCCTCAGGCCCTGCGCAGTCCACCTGCACCGCTGAGCCCCACCAGGGAGGCTTGAGGCTTGAGCTCAAATAGCTCCGAGGCCAGGATGTGTAGGCGAGAGCTGGCAGGAAGAACCCGGCCCGGCGCCACCCAATCTCCCCGCTAGGCCGGCCCAGTCCTCTCCTGGCCTCAAAAGGGCGCCCAGCTCCCTCCGCCCTTCCTTTCCCTGGCTCCTCACCCGCAGCGACTAGGACCGCGAGCGCGAGCAGCGGGCACGTGCGCGCGCCAGGCTAGGACCCTCTGAGAAACCTCTCGGAGCAGCCCCCACCCTACTCACGCCGCCGCGCTGCTCCGCCTGCGCGAGCCCCACCGCCTCCGGCGCCTCCCGCATTACGTGCTCCCTCACCCTCGCCAGGTGACAAGGAACCCGCGATTCCCATGCGACAGCGCGGGCCGGAGCCCTCCTCCAGCGCCGCTGACGCTAGTGCGACGGCCATGTTTGTTGATGGCGCCCAGCTCCGGCTGCATGACGAATCTGGAGGCCTGAAGCCGCCCAGGGCCAGAAAAGGTTCAGGGGAGGAGCTCTCAGGGGCTGTACCTCACTTCCACTGGGCCGCCCACAGCTCCATCTTCTGGGTCCTAGGCAGGCTGACTCAACACCCTAGCACCTAATCAGCAGTTGGACCTTGCCTGGGTGGGAGGAAGTGCATTTTGGTAGAGGAAATTTCTGGACTGAGTCCGACTCCCTTACTCCAACCAGCTACACCTTTTTTGCTGTCAAGCTCAAACACATACCAAGTGTCAGGCAATGACTGTCTTAGAAAAATTTGAGGCTCATTTTGATTCAGGCCGGGGCAAATTTCCAGGGGGCAGGGGAGTACCAAGCCCTGCAGTGAGAGAGAAGACAGTTTTTTTTGGGGGGGGGGGGCAGGGAGTGTAAATAATTAAAATATGTGCCAAAGTTAGAATTGAAAGTTTATCAGAAAAGAGGTAACACTCCAAAAACAGAGCTGTTGTCTCTTAGAGGAACCGAGAGCCTGAGAGCCTCAGAGACGATATAGACCATCACTTGCAAAATTCTTAATGAACTTAGTTAAGTCTTTTCTTTCCTCCTGTCTTTGGCGAAAAACCCTCTTCCTCAAACGTAATTACCTTCAAACTGGTGACTCAGGTCCTCTGGCTATTGATAAGGATCATGGAAACACAGCCTTTTTCTCTGCCTATTATAAGGCAGGAATGGCTTTCGGTCAAAACAGGGCCCTTAGAGTCCAAAAAGGAAGAGGACTTTTAACCTGTTTTTTCTTTTATGAAATGTATCAACGAAGCCTGTTGTCCTTTACCCACTTGATAGGCAAATCAATAATAGAAACATAACTAGATATATGATTTAATTAATGAGTTTGTATCTTCGTTTTTCCTTGTTTGGGGACAGAGGCAGCACCTTGGCAGGATACCTAAGACCCTGTCCTGACTAAGGCAGCAAGGGAAAGCGCTCCATGAAACCCCAATAGGCAGGGACTACTACCCTCCTCAGCAGGAAGCAGATAAAGAAGAGCCCTCCTATCACTCAAAATATCCATACTAATAAAAAAGGGGTTCATGGCTCTTAGAAAAGGGTTAGGCAGGAAAATTAGATAGAGGGTTTCAGTCTGCCTGCAAAGAAGCTGAGGTCATCTTATTCTAGAAAGGGTCTGCCCCAATCTACCCACAATGAAGCAAACCAGAGTGAATTTTGGGGCTAAAAGTAACTCACATAAGGAAATAAGTAAGCAGATAATTGGGTACTAGTTTCAGCCAGTCACTGGCACCTGCACAATAAAGACCCCAATGACCTTCAATTCACCTGAGCCTCATTATACCATCATTATAATATGATGCATATGCCCAGAAGTTCATTAATATAACCGACTGACTTCTGGGAATGAACAATCTTAGAAAGCAAACGATGAGTCACTGACTCCTGCCAATCTTAGTTGTCAATCAAGGAAGGCCACTCCTCTAAGAAAAGTAACCACCCACAGCAAATAGGGATAAAAACCCCAAAGGCACTGTTACCAGATCTTTGAGCCACTCTTCTCTTGCTCAGGTCTGTGTGGAAGTGTACTATCGCTTCTAATAAAACTATTCTTATCTAGTGTACTTCGGTGTCCTGCTTAATTCTTTGTTCGAGACATCAAGAGCCTGGACAACGCGTTGAGAGGGAACTCCACTCTCTGGTAACAGAGGAAGAGAAAATAAAGATGATAGTGAGAGTAAAGGCACTGAGAGGGCCGCCTAGGATTCAGCTTATCATTCTTCAGTACCTGCAAGTTACAGTTTAACCATTTTCCTTTGATATGATATACAGTGAGAAAGGATAAGAGTATGTAGCATGAAAAATTAAGAATATATAATGTAAAAGGCCTGTTGGCAGTTCCCAGACTTTAATCCACATGTTCCCCATGGTTTCAGCCACAGGTGCCACTTAAAGACTGTTTTTCCTGTTTTCCCTTAAGGGTGTGGGGAAATGGGTTGTCAGCAACACCAGTAGAAATCTTCCTTTGTTCTGCAGGTTTCCTCGTGGCCTGGCTGCAGACCTGATCAGCACATTGCTGTCTCTGAATGTAGCTTGATTTAACATTTTAGTTCTCTTGCCTATTTCCTACATTAAGTTTAACAGAAGAGGAAACAGGCTGAAGGGGCTTGTCAGAGGTTACACATCTGCTAAGGGCTGGAGCTGGAGTTTCTGACTCCAGACCAAAGCACTTTGCACTTCACCGTCCTAGGCTCTCCATGAAGTGTGATATTGTAGATATGAGTTGCCTTCCTCAAAAGGACAAATGACTGGGTGGCTTCTAAGGGGCTGGGAAATTTATGTTAGGCTAGTAGACTGCCCAAGTCACCCAGAAATGTTAAGGCTTTGATAAAGGCTACTTTTAAAAATTAATAGAACTTCAAGTTAAAATTAATCCTATATATGTCTGCTCTTTCCCCAAGCATTACTTAAAAACAGTAAAAAATATTTTAAAAAATAACCTCCCAAAACAAAAAGAACAAGAGATGACTGCACATGCTTCTTTCGGAAGATGGAATGTTGCAGGATGCTCGGACAGAGACGGGACACTGAGGCAATAAGCAGTAAGTAGTGTTTATTGGTGCTGCACCAGCCCAGCGGGTTCACATCCAAAGGCTGAGCCCTGATCACAGCAGGGACTCCCCTTTTATACACATCTTATACTTCCTCATATTCTTTCTATATAAGTCAAGTATATTTTGATTGGTTGGTGGGCCGTAAGGCGAGTGACCAATCAGGGAAGGTGGCACGTCAGCTGTGACACTGAAAAGTCCCTTACCTATTATGGGAAGGGAAGTGAACAACCTTCAGCCTTTATAGGAAATAGCTCAGCCCCACTACCACGAAAGGGCAATAGCAATTATTCAATGTCACTATATGGCAGGCATTGTTCTAAGTGCTTTCCACATATAAAATGATTCAATCTTAATAACCTAAACAGTAGATACATTTTACAGTTAAGTCCCCCGCAGAGAGGATATTTGTACCCAGGCAGCCTCTCTGCAGACTGTACCATTAGCAGAGTGGAGAAATCTATATCAAGTGATTCACAAAGCAAAACCCCAGAAAGGTTTTGCAACTGCAGGAAAGCCTGGAGGGCAGAAAGAAAGGGAGCAGTGAGGCAGGACTGAAAATGAGCATTGCTTAAAAGTTTGTATAAGGAACTAATAGAGGCAGCAAGAGAACTAGTGTTAAAACAAGCTACATTTAGAGACTGCAATATGCTGATCAGCAGCCAGGTCAGGACACCTGTAGAACAAAGCAAGATTTCTGCTGGGATTGCTGACAACCCCATTTCCCACACCTGTGAAGGGGAAACAGAAAAATGTCTAAGTGGCTACTCTATACAAAACAAAATCATTCCTTCTCTATGGCTAAAACCATGGGGAACCTATGGATTAAAGGCTGAACTGCCAGCAGGCCTTTTCACACTACACACTCTTATCCTTCTCAAAGTTATGTCCATAGCAAAACAATTGAGTAGTCTTTAACTCAACATGAATTAAAGAATGATATATAAACTGAATTCCAGGAACACTCAGGGTCCTGCTCACTCTATTCTGTGTTGTCTCTTTTAGGCTCACTCACTCTGTGACATGCTGTCTCTGGAGTGTTACCCTTCTCTTAACGATTTTTCCTTTTGGCACGTTTTAATTCTTTCTACACTCTCCACTAAGAACTCCTCTCTCAGTGCAAGACTTAGTCTCTCCTGAACTTGGGGAAATTTGCCATTCTGCATCAGAGAAAACAACCAAGTCCTCTCTCCCATACAGTGCAACTGGGCTGCTACCCATTCTTCCCCAGGCAGAGGACTAGAGTTTAATGACAATGTGACACCCTAAGTCCTTGGTGATCCTCCAGGATGGAAATAGAGACCACAAGTTCAAGCAAGAAGCAAAGGTTTATTAAGCGTGTGTAGAAGAGAACCAACACTGAGAAAAGTTAGGGTGGCTCCCCAACAGAAGTTGGGGCAGGGTATTAAAGGGAGGAAGTGGGGTAAAAGCTGTCCAGACATGTAGAGGTTTCTTGGTGCCTAAGTGGTGCAAGTACATGCTGCTTAAGAATGTGTGGCATGTCTCATGAGCATGGTAAATCTCCATCCATGGGTATGATTTTTAGTACTTAAGTTAGGGAAAGATCACCTTAGGGACACTCTTGGGCCTTACTGTATATGGCAGTAATAGGTCAAGTTTCTTGTTACTGGTCTGTGGATTTTTGTGGTTTGCCTCCCAAAGCTCCATGATGCTGACTGATGGTACTTTAGGCCAGATATTCTAGTGAAATTTATCAGGTCCACCAGCTGAACTTTCTAACAGCAGCAGGAAGTTGTCCTCCTCTCTGAAGGATAGAGAACCAGAGGGGTTCTAGACACATAAGAATGAAAGTTTTCCTATTGAATGGTAAAATGCTATGGGTCTCTTCTCTGCCCTTCTTCCCCTCCCAGAATGCTGGCACTCCTCTTGCACTCTCCCCACCAACTCTCCCTAAAATCCTAGTTTGCTCTGTAAAACTGAGAAAATCAAAGATCATAGAGAAATGCTTTATAGATACTGATATTCAGCATTCTCCCATAAGTAGGTTTGGGGCTTACGTGCAAAGAGAATTTCCAAACATTTTTCTGTTTAGAATTTGAAGTTAACAGAAAGCCGAACAAAATGATGTTTAAAAATATTCTTTAGCATCCTCGGATAAAAAGTATTTTATCTATGAATCAAGAGGACTTTTTAAAGGGGAGGTGACAGAATATAGGAAAAAGTTCTTCAAAATTTAATGATATCCCAACTCTTAAAACATCAATACAAGAGTACGAAGAGTAGGTAAAAATCTACTAGAAAGTAGAATAAAAAGACCAGTGAAAAATACGGCAACAAAAGGGTCCAACAAAATTCCAATTAATAGGAATTTTAGAAACATAAACGAAAAGAGAAAATTTCTCAATACTAGAAAATTTATGAGAACTGAAAGATACATTTCTACAGTGAAAGGGCCTGCTGATTGCTCAGCACAATCAATGTTAAGAAACCCACACAAAAGCACATCACAGAAATTTTAGAACACTGTGAATAAGGGAAATGATCCTAAGAGCTGTAGAGGGGGGAAAAGGTATAACCAAGATCTGTCATGTCATCACACATATAAGATAGCATCAGGCTTCTCTCACCAGTAACACTAGAATCTAGACAGGAGTAGAGTATGGCTTACAAACTATGGAGATAATTATTTCTAACCTAGAATTTTAAAACCCAGCCAACCAATGGAAAGAGAATATAGTTTCAAACGCACAACTAGCTTGGATTAGAGCAGAGGACAGAATTCCGAGAGAGAAAGTTCTTGGAATGGTGTTGGGGGTGTGGGTTTGGAGGTTGGGCTAGAATTGTTATATTACCTGAAAACTGAACAAGAGAAAAATAGTGTGTAGGGGATGATTTTACAATCCCATTGGTAAAAACTAGCAAGAATTAGTGACAGCTACACAGAAAACAAAGCAAACAAAAAAGTGAGGCAGTTATCACCTCCATGAAAATTATGTAGGCAATGTTATAGTGTACTTACATAGTCATTATAAAAACCTCTTAAACATTGTGTTTTATTGGAAGCAGAAAAGGGAAGGAAGGGTGGTATAAGAGTTTTAAATTCTCATCTTGCAGAATAGAAAGTTTATGTAGCGGCTAAACTTAAGGACTGAGATTCAGCTATTTTGGTCCATGAATGGAAATTGAGCAAAAGATGAAAACTCTTTTGATCAATCCTTATCAACTAATTGGTGGCCGAACAAGCACTCAATAATTGTAAAGATCATTATTAGTCTTCTTCCTTATTCCCCTTTTCCTTGTGAATTTTAAACATTTCTGTGTCATTGCTAATAACTGTTTTACAAACTTAAATTCATAGCTCAGTAAGGAACTGGAAAAGAGAATTAGGGAAGGCAATATTTATAAAATACAAACTGAACCAAAAATAGAGAGGGATTATAAACATTAAGAGTATTATGATATTTAAGTGATTAAAAGCTAGAATTCACATACTAGAAATGACCAGAGTTTTGGAACATTTAGAGATGCATGAAATGGGTTGCAAGACCAAAGAACTGGGACACAAAAGAAAGGACTTATTTTTAAGGTCAATGAAAAGAATAAACTGAGAATATAGAAGAAGTGGTCCAAGCAGCTTCAGTTGAACTGGGCTTTGCATTTAATGGGGCAAGAGTCAGAGATTTGACCCTCAAAACAAATCTGCTTCAGATAATTTTCCTCCCGTTTTCTGTAAGCATCTAATAAGAAACTCCAAGTGCTTTCTTTTTGTCCTAAATATAAATGCCTTTACTTTCAACCTTCTTGATTTGTAGAATTTTAGTATTCCTCTGGTTTTTAATATTGGATATCAGAAAACAAATTCAAAGGTAGCTAAAACTTAAAAGTACTTAACTATTAATCTTGCCAGGTCTTTCACTTGCATTATCAAGTTTAATCCTTAGAAAACCCTGAGATAATTACCTTGTGCAATCACTTAGCCAGTAAGCAGGAGAGATGAGACCTGACTCCAAAAACCATTCCTTTCTAACCACTACTTCTCTGTTTAGTGTGCTGGATTCACGATATACCAAGAGCTCATAAGGAAAGATTATTAGATGAGGTTTTTAAAACAAACTTCTTGAAATAAAAAGTTGGCATCTCCCATAATAATGCTTTTTCCACCTATAATGAGATAAGGGTTTTCTAGTGATGGTGAGTAAAACTGAGAATGCTGGGGGAAAAAAAAATGTTCTAAGATAAGGCTCTTTTCCTCTAAACGTGGTCAAATTTTAACCAAAATCTTTTGAGCTACATTTAAATCACAGAAATGCCTATTATCTCTTTGTTAATAAGAATGATATTCATAAACTCTCCTTATGTTCTGTGAGCCAGACCAATGACAATTTCTCTTATCCTAGGATGCCTTAAAAACAAAACAAAAAAAAAAAACAACAACAAAAACCACATGATGACTTCACATATAATGAAAACAGTTCAGATACAAACAATTTGCCTGCTTGAAACGGGCTTAATTTGTAGTGACAGCTCTGATTACTCTGAGATTACATGAGGGAGTCTTAAATCATAATTTTGACACTTAAGTATTAGTATTTTATTCCAGCACTCATGTTCACCCTTGAGTCAAAAAGGTCTAATAGAATCTAGAAAGCTCTTTTTAAATACATTTACCTACTTATAATGGAGAAACCAAGAGGAATAAGCATAACATTTATTATTTACTTACATACCTCTTATAAGACTATTTGGCTTAGTACTCTTCAAAGATCCAGTGCTATCTCACAGAACTTCCTAGGGTCTACACCTAATGGTGCCTAAAAAATATCTATGCTTCCTATATCATGAACCTATGAAAGTCTGCAGATTCTCTCAGCTCTAAAAGCAGTGCTTTTTATCAAAACCAGCATTTTGCTTTACTATAGCATAGACAACCTCTGGTAGTAAAGAGGGTAAAAAAAATTGTCTTAAGCAAAATTGCATAAAGACTTAACAAGTGATTTCACCATTCTGTTTTGTAATGCAGTTTTGAGAAATCAACTGTGATTAAAAAGCAGAAAACATTTTAAAATTTTACTAACTCCTAAGAAGCTGGAAGCTGAATTTAACAGTTTATTATGATTTATAAGTGTCATTTTAAAAACATCAGTCCATTAAACCATGTAGAAATAAGTATGCAAAAAGTCTGCAAAACATACTTTAAACACGTTTAAGTATAGAGATTATATGAAATTTCAAATTTTCCAGTCACTTCATTATTACGCTATGGCAGCTAAGTAATCCTTAACTTCAGTTGGAGTAAGCCTCCTAAACCCAGCTTCATTGCAGATTCCAACTTCTATGTTATCTTCCGTCATTTGCCCTTCAAAACTTTCCTATTGAAGAGGGAGGGATAAAGGTCAATATTTCAAGCAGTTAATTACAAAATCATTAAAAATCCAATTGTCAGATATTGAACTAACCTTTAAGGTTAATATGGCTGTATGAATGGCATCTTCAAGTTCTAGATCTTCGTTATACCTAAGAATTTTTTGAAAGAAAATCAATTATGGCACTATTTGCATTTATGATCATTTAAACACAATAACAGCTTGACTTTTAAAAAATTTAAATCATGAAAATGTTAAAAATACTGCTATGGATTTTTTAGTCACCCCATTGAGATAGCTGTCCATAGATAGGAAATTGACAATTATTTAGTGTGCATACCCAACATTATGAAGAGTATAACCTTAACAAGTTTTAGAAAACTTCTTTATTTTTGTAACTTATAACTCCATATGGAATGTTTTGAATACTCTCTAATACAATGTAAAAGGAAAAGTAAATTGCTTTAAGATACTAAAATTAAATTTACCAATTAATCCTAGGTCTAAGATTTTTAATAATCTTAACATTAATATTATGTGGAAATGTACTGGGAAGTTCCATCTGTTGGCTAAAGTCAATTACAAACTATTCCCATTCAAAATGTAGGTGTTTTGGTGGACTACAATAATGCTGAGTCTAGAATAAAGCTGGAAATAAATAAGTTTGTTGTGCTAGTAGTGATAGATTTTTATATAGTGCTCCATGTTTTATCAAGTATGTATGTTATATATTTAATATACCATTAATATCAAGTATATGGCTTCACAATTTCTTTCGTAATAATCATAATGTAAAATGTCACCACTTAAATCATTTAAAAATTTTCCTCCCTAATGTTTTCTCCAAATCCAATTACCTTTTTTTTTTTTGATAGGAAAAACGAAGTAAAAAATAAAAAAAATTTTAGGAAACAACCATAAGAATGTAGAAAGAGAAGTTCTTAAGAATATTATCACTTAATATATTGAAGGCTAGGGAACCAGCATGGAGTTTTTGTTTTATCTGTAACTAGGCTCGAATTAACAGCATAATACAAATTTGTCTGGATTCATATTATTTAAAAAGCTGAAAACCATAAAGTAAGTTTGCTAACAAATCTAGTTATGGTGAGTCTACCTTTTCTCAAGGAAAGTTTTCCCATTCACATAGTTCTTTCCCATTGCTGTGGCTTTCCAGGCAAAGTAAGCTCCCTAATCAGGAAGGAAAGAGGAAAAATCGTATTTTAAATCATTAATATAATTAATTATATCACCCGGCGATTTTTAAGCTCTATAATTTGTTTCTAATTTCTAAGGTCTCAAAAACAGATTTAAAAAAAAAAGTTAAAGGGATAATTAACAAAAAGGCACATAGAAATTTTTGAAAAGTATGGAGAAGTTCAGTATCTTGATTGTGGTGATGCTTTTCTAGGGTATTTACACATATTAAAACTCATCAAGCTGTTTACTTTAAATATATCCAATTTATTGCACACAATTTATGTAAAAAAGCCAGTTAAAGAAAACTGAGGTTAACTTAAAGTAAATAATAAGACTAATATCTTAGCTTACTAGGATTAAGGGGCTCTAAAAAACTATCATAAATATTTGAGAAATAGTGCTCATTCATCATTATTGGTGAATAAATTAAAAAGTGATAGCTTTGCATTAACAATATTAAAAGGTTTTGATATTCTGCAACTTAATGGCACATGAAAGCAGCAGCAATGTCATGACTTCATCTGCTGAAAAAATATATATGTATGCATACACATACACACAAAAATACCAACACATATTTTAAAAGAAACAACTGCCTTTTAGATACAAAAGAAAAAAAGGCAAAGGTGAAATATGAATTCTAGTGATGGTGGCTTCTGCTGCTCGCTGGAAAAGAAGGTAAGAGGGTTTGTCACCTAGCTTCAGAAACTCAGAGATGTGGTAAATTTCCCCAAATACTTACTTTTTCTGATTTAAGTACCAAAACAACCAAAATATTTTTCTTTTGCCTTTTCAGATTATAAGGTTAGATAGTAAGATTTGAACTGAGTGAAACTGCAATTACCTAAGAATCCATAAGATATGAAAAATCAGTTCCTAATCTTGATTTTCTTCTTCTGGTTCTCCTCACAGAAATGCAAGAGTGGAGTAACGGCATCCTTTATGAACACTTTCTAACTTGGGGAATATTCTTTTGCTTTATAGCAGACAATTAACCCATTTTGCAAAACACTGAATTCAAGACAGTTTCATCAATGTTTGCCCAGGATCAGTCACACGCAAGTCAGCCCCGAGATTAAACAGATGGCAAAGAGTACAACACCGCCCTCTAGATCTATATCTTTCACTAAAATATTTCTCAAAGTAACAGAATTCCAGATTGAAAGAGATTTGATAACTATTTCAATGAACCATTCAATTAAGTTAATGAATGAGAGAGGGCAAAACTAATGTAGCTTCCTCATTAGATGACTGAATTACCAACACTTAAAATGTTCAAATAAACACACTACTTCATACTTTCTAACGTCCAAGTGAAAAAAAAATACTGCTAAATTTTAAACTTTTTGTGGTTACTGTTTTTATGAGAGCACTTTAACAAATCCCTCAAATACATCTAATAATACTTACAGATGGATCTGACTGAAATAAATATGGTCGTCCTTCATTCCAACCACAAATTAGTAGAGAAACTCCAAATGGACGAACACCACTGAAGAAAGGAAGAAGAAAGTTACTGGCATCTTAACAGAGTTAAAGTAAGAATTTATTAATACTCTCAAGTAAAGCAAATTATCGGGCAAACCAAATTAGACTTTTCAGTTCTTTAAAACATATTTAACACCTTTCTGAACAAATTAATTCAAAATGAGTTCTCTTTGTGGTATCAAGAACAGTAGTCAAACCATTTTGGGAAATGAAGTGACACAAATATTGACGTTACTAAATGCAGTAACATTCAGTATCCTAACAAAATGACAACTTTCAACAAATGCAACTTTTCCACTAGCTTCCCATTATCAGCAACTACCTTTTCATTACCTCATCCACGTTCACACCCAAACTGAAGAGAATTAAAATGAATATGGATGTGTGAAATAACTACTGCTTTCACCATGTGCTTATGATCATTTACGATTGAGAATGTAAATTTGGAAGCAGCAAGGACCGTCTGCCTATAAAAGTGTTTTAATCACTTGAAAAACAACTTTATTTAATACTGTCTGCTTTATTATATGAACAGCAAGAAAATATTCAACAATTTTTCCTTAAGAAAATAGTGTAGCACTAGTTAAGATGAAAATTATTCATCTTAGTGATTTTCTCCACTTGTTAAGCAAATACAAGGATAGTAAGTCCTTTTCTTTATACACCTACTCTTCCAAAATGAATTTTTTCTAATTCATGACACATTTGAAGTAATGAAATCAACTTACCCTGACTGGGTATATTCTTGCATCACAGAAGCTACTCTCTGAACCAGCTGAGCTGTGGGAATGGGTTCTTGGTAAACAAGATAGTACTGCTGAGCTAGTTTTCGAGCTCTATGCACAAGCACTCTAGCAAACAAAGAAGAGATAAGATTTAATTAAAATTAAGACACTCTACTACCTAAAGTCCCATTCTCCTTCTAAAGGCATATACCTACAGCACAAGTTTTACTCTTTAATAGCGGCTGTCAACTTAAAGCCAGTCTTGCTCTTACATGATTCCAGTTAATTTCCAAGAAAATATCGGAGCATCACAGAGGAGCCAAGCCATTAGAGATGGATAAAGAAAAGACAAAAATGAAAAAAAAATTAGGGACTAGGGTTACTAGTTGGCTTAGTAGTAATAGATTTAGTGTACATAGTGAGAGCTTTATCTCTTATGGCTTCTGGTTTATACCTCTTATCCCAAGATAAAGCAATCACATTGTTGTTTTATATCTTAGTCCAGCACACACATACTTACACACATGAATATACACACAATTTCAGGCATTTTTTTCTCACTCTGCCTCACTCTTTTCCAGACAACACTTTTAAGAGTGCCCTTCAGAGATTAAGAAATGGCAAAAAACTACTTATTTAAAAAGTGTAAAATTTATCAAAGGAATATACTATACAACAATCAAACATATTAGCAAGACAAATAGAATGTAACTTCATCTGCTCATGTATTACTGATAGGAACCATGAACATTATCCCCCTACACAATACTCAGGTCTTATTCCTCTAAGCTTGTCAGTGGTAGCATACTGTAGCACCCCTTCTATCCAGCAGTAACAGGGGTGAAGCCTGTAGTGAAGCCTGATCGATCGCATTCCAGTAACACTGTTGTTTTTTAACTTATTAAAGTGAAATTATGGCTTTATCTATCTTGTTTCATACAAAAACAAGAATAAAGTAATAATACTCCTTTTACTTGTTAAATGACAAATACAGAAAGATGTCAATCTCTTTCAACTTACTGGTACCCTGACATAAAAGGTTACTCTCTCTCTCTCCCTGTGAAATTTAAAAAGAATGAAAAGATGAGCATCTGGATCCTGAATGGCTGCCACATTCAGCAACTTTCAGTGGCCTTTGAGAATTCTGTCCCTTTACTAAAAACAGAATGAGGTTAACTCTGGACAGTGAGGTTTTCTTTTGCTAAGTGAAGACTTTTGAAAAACAGCTTATTATACCTATTATAACATATTTCTTTTATTGCTTTTAAAATGCATTAGAGAATAGCAAAGCCCTTTTGAAGGCCAGCCCCTGGATGGCAGAAGAGGGATTGTGGTCAGAAGGGTAAAACCACTAAATAGAAGTACCATATATCTATCTCCTCTTTCACAACTAACTGGCACTCTATAGCTTCCTTAAAGTAACCCTCAGTCTGTTGTGTACAGGGCAAAGCAAATTCTGCTGGAGATTAAAAAACATTTCTTGACTTTCTTTCTCAAATACAGATTATGAGCAATTCATAAGATGGTGAGAAAAATAATAGTATAACGTACCTGTAATCTGGGCCCATGCCACTGTACACCAAGCCTATATGTTTGGTAATTGGTTCTACTTTGTGTACACTTCGCTCATCATACAGAATGGATTTCTGTTTCTTCTCAGTTGCTAATACCACACCATTTGCAGCTTAAAAAAAAGAGAGAGACCTAAATGTTTAATCATTTAAAGACTGCTTCAACATTTTTCTAATTATGGCTACATTTCCCCCATTTCTTCTTACTTATAAAACTTTTTTTCCGGATTTCTATGTTAAAATCACTTAAGGAACAGTATATCAATTTTTCCCCTCACTGGTCACACATATGTACTAAAAAATCCCTACAGCTGAAAGTATTACACAACTTTTCTTAATGTACTCCAGGATACCTAAAAGTCCATGTTTTAAAATAATGGAATTCTGCCTATTTGGCCTACTGTTCTTGTAAAAGTAAATTTAAAATCAATGATAGAGACCTTTTTAAAAAGGGTATCTATCTTTAGATAAAGTTTTATAATTAACTTTTTCTAAATTCTAGAAAGGATAAAAACTGCCAGAGAATAGTGATATATAATAGAAAAAATTTAAAGAAAACTCAGTTATCTGAATGTAAAAGTCTAATTATAGATTATCACAACTAATAAAGGTACTTTATTTATTTTGAAAAAAATTTATTCACCTTCTTAGTCTTTTACTTTCTTTAAACTTCAGAATACTATAAATTAACACAAAGAACTATTAAAAATTATGCTGCCATAGCTATTCATTTACAATTACTAATTAATACAATTAACAGGCACTGCAAATGAATGAAACATTTAATTACCTTTAATTCCCACTGAAGGGGCTCCTCCAGCTACAGCAGCCAAAGCATATTCAATCTGGACAAGTTTACCAGATGGGCTTAAAAAGAAATGAATATATTTGCTAAATTCACACATTCTCAAATATTTCTTATAGGCACATCTCTGAGAAAGGGCAGCTATATAGGTCAAATCCATTGATCAAAAACCAAGAAAGAGCTTGACTTTGAAAGTTATCGTGAAGTTTTACAGAAACTAAGTTTACCAGGCGATCTGAATTTATTCATTGTGAAGCACTAATATCTTTCCTTTGGTTGTTTTTTTGTCTTTCTGCCACTTAAAGCAGTATTATTACTGTTGTCCTTCACCCTTTACCTCAACCTTGTGACTGTGGGCAAATTATTTAACCTGTTTCTTAGTTTTCTCATCTGTGAAATGGGGATAATAGTACTGTGGTAGTTAACCTATTTCAAAGATTATGAAGATTTTGTTCCCCACACAAAATTGGCAGTAAATAAACACCATAAAAATGATGTTATTAAGAACAGGTATGTGTCTGTTAAAATCAAAATATTATTTAAAGTGGGTGGAGTTATACAATTTAGAAAGTAGACATAGCTTAAAATGTAAGACCTAGATATCAGTCACAACAAAGTATTTTCTATATAGTATAAAACAATTTCTAGAAGTCATGAGCTGGTTATACTAAACGCATCTGGTTCCATGGGTTTGGTAGCCAAATACTAGCTCCCAAATGGTTTTTTAGGTCATACTTACTTCGATCTAGTTGTTGCGTTAGAATCATCATAAATGTCCCAGACCAACCTTCTTATTTTATAGATAAAATCCTTGAGTGTAAGCAATTTGTCTAAAGTGACAAAGCTAGGTCCATATCTCTAGTCTACCACTGAAAAGATAATCTTGAGTTTCAAAAGTTAATCTGTTTTTATCTTCATAAAATTATGGATACTCTGTCACTCAAATCTCAATTTAGGACATCTCACCTTGCTTGAGACAGAGACTACTCTTAGAATTTAAAAACCCTTTTGACAAGCTAATCCCTCCATTGGGAATGGATTTCACCAGGTGAACTGTTTCCTAGCCACCCTTCAATCCTTAGCAGAAATGCCATGTCCTCAGGGTAGCTGCTCTGACCACCCAGACTAGGCTGAATCCCATGTACTCATGCCTATGATGTCCTGTACTTCCTCTTTGGCTAAAATTCAACCTACTTGAATTACTTTTTCACAATATTTGTCTTCCTCAACAAAGTGCAAGTTCTGTTCAGTCAGTATTCCAACACAAAACCTATTGCCAGGAATTCATAATCATCTGGCTGTCAGAGACATATCTAGACCTATTTAAGAAATAAGCCTAGGGGTGGTAGTTTAAACTTCTACATGACAAAATTAGCTGGCTTGAGCAGAGTTAACAAAAGGCATTTAAATTAAAAAATTAGGCTGTGCTTGTTTTCCTTTTATGGTCGCTATTTCATTAATCATATCATGACATTCTGGGTCTATCCAGCTTTCAATTATTATTCAATACCTAGGTCATATACCTATAGGGAACAAATTAAAAGATCAGGTTAACTTAAGTAAACACAAAGTTACTTTTTCTCTTGTTCCTGCAATCATCTGTATAGACATTTATCATTACATCTTTCTGTATAAAAACTCACTAAGCAATCATCTTTGCATATCATGCCACTAACCCATTCCAAAACAGCAGTATCTCTACCTGGGATAACTGAAATAGCCTTCTAACTAGTTTTCCTGTCTTCCACCCTAACTTCCACACCCTTAGCAGTGTTACCTTTGTACCAGATCACCCCCACTTAAATTCTGTAGTAACTTCTTGGTTCATTTATAATAAAAACTCCTTACTCTGGCCTAGAGGACCCTACAAAATTAGTCCTGACCAATGCTTACTCTTTGCTCTCTATACTCTAGCCACTAGTATTATATTCATTCCTTTAAGAGTCGAAGCTCTTTCCCAACTTTAGGACTTTCATACATGTTCTCCCCTCTGTCTAAAACTCTCTCTACCCCTAAAATCTTCAAATAGTTGGCTCCTTTTCATCTTCCAATCTCAAAAATCACCAAGCACTGGCCTTTCTTGACTGATTATCCAATCTAAAGTTATGTTCCTT
Source organism: Eonycteris spelaea (assembly GCA_003508835.1). Lineage (NCBI taxonomy): Eukaryota > Metazoa > Chordata > Mammalia > Chiroptera > Pteropodidae > Eonycteris > Eonycteris spelaea. Next base: position 3,991,234 of record PUFA01000147.1, on the reverse strand, counting down.
CTTTCACCCTCTTGTTATAAAAATGCCTGAGTAAGGGTAAAACATTTTTCAGAATGCAATTGTAGGCACCAATGTGTTTACTCATTCACTGTCAATATCCCCAACTGAACGTAATATACAAGAACAACTTTTTGTCCTATAGTACAGGCTCCTGTCACTTCCACCACTAATAATTCTAATTACAACAGGCTAGAAACAATTTTATTTTAATCTACACAACAGAGTTGAACCATCATGTTAAAAAAATAAGTTTATTTTAATACATTTATTATAAAAATATTCAGACTCTGATCATGGTTTTGTGTTTCAGCTCCATTAGGATTACATTTTTCTTAAAGATAAAAGAGCAGGTTTGCTTTGTTCACAGATAAGAACGGTGACTTCTTGGCAAATATTGTTTGTTCTCTATTACTGTACATGATGAAATCCTTTATTACTGAATTAATTTCAAAGGTTACAAAAATACACACCCTCGTTTAATTAAAATAAAAACTCCTTACTTTAAAATTGAACACTGTCACGAGCAAGGAAGGTTATTTTAGTATTTCAAGAAAATATATGGTAATAAAAGGTATTCGTTTTGTCATCCGAAAGAACCTATTCTTCTTTGACCTTGGAAAGTATTTTATTTGCCCAAGCTGTGGTTAGCTCATCTGTAAGATGCTGAGATAACGTCTATCACACAAAGTAATGGAAAGAGATGAAGGAGGTTAAGTTGCACCCACATAGAAGTACTCAACAAGTTAGACCCTACCTGCCTTCAACCGAAAAATAGGAATGCATTTTAACTAAACGGGGCCGTAAGAAAATGGTCAAACTGAATCCTTCCTCGCTTGATTAAATCTTTCGGTGACTGTTTTCTTACACTGGTATGATGGTTCGTCTCAACTGCATTTTTAAAAATATACTATTTTAATTCCTCGTTCTAAAATAGAAAAGTCTACAACCCTTTTACAAGTAAAAATATCCCTTTACCCCCAAAATGGCCCAAATACAAATGTAGCCTAGTAGTTTGGAGCTGACGAACACTAGGTGATTGAAAGCTTAGCGCTTTCATTTTTAAGTCTTAAACTTCTAATACGGGCATCGATGAAACCGAAAGCAGATTTTCAAATGGAGACTAAGAATCTGACCAAATTGTAACGTTGAGGCTTTCCCAGACAAAGGGATCCACATATCTGACCAAGATTCCGAGCTCCGAAGCTCCCGAGTTAGGCCTACAAGGGTCAGGAAGGAAATCCTGAGTTCTGAAGAGGGCACGGACACAATTAGTGTAAAGCTGTCTTTTCCTCTAGTCTCTAAAGCGAAAGCAAATCCCTAGCTGAGGACCGTACCCCTCCCGAGACTACAAAGTCGCCCGGGATCCCGCAAACTACGTTCCCACAGCCTCCCGGAACCGTTGCTCCCCAGGCCGGGCGGGCCCAGAAAATGACTTTGCAAAGTCGCAGTTCCACTCCCATTCCCAACTGGGCCCTCTAAGAGCACGAATACAGAGACCAGGACGTAAAAAAAAGAAAAAAAGGTCGGCGAATCTCCTGCAATCTCAGCTACGAAAAGGACCTCGGGCGCTCCTTCCATACCTGAATGTAGTCAGTGAAAAGCTGTAACCGCGCTCCGCCATCTTTACCCGGAGAGTCAAGGGACATCTACACTCCTGCGCACTGCGACCGGCTTCTTTTCATTTTCCTCCCCGCGCCTTCCTTTCTTTCTCTCTGATTGGTGGAGACTCAGAGCCGCTCCAGGGGTGTGCTGGGCGTTGTAGTTCCAAGAGCCGGGTTTGCCCGATTCTGCGTCTGTGCGCATGCTCGGGGTAGGGGCGGGCTTCAGCAGCCGAGTAGGAACGGTGTAAGGGTGAGGAATATGGCGGCGGTCAAGCTTGTGGTGGTGGTTCATCTGTGGCCAACAGCCCGGGGGTTCTTCAGAAACTGTTGGGAGCGACTGCAGCAGAAAGTTAAGCAGAGTGGGCCAGGCTCTTTCTTTCTTCCATGGGGTACGTAAAGAAGGCCTGCGTGGCGAGGGGGTGGGTGAGGGAACCCCAAGCGGCGTAGTGAACACAGTCCTTCCTCGTTCCAATGCGCGATAGGGGACGTTGTCAGGAATATTTACTTAGAAGAGACAGCTGATCTTTCTGCCCCTCTCCGCAAAATAAATAAATAGATAGATAGATAGATAGATAGGTAGGTAGGTAGATAGATAAAAATAAAAAAAATAAAGAATCCTCTGTCACATTAGTACACAGAACGTTACCGAAGCTCTTTAGCTTCTGGCGCCTCTTATCTTTTTCTTTCCAGTACACCAACCCTTAAAGGAGTTTGTTCACTTTTGTGGTGTTTGATTTCTGTGCAGTTGAATCCTGATCCCTCTTTTTCCTTTGGAACTAATTTTAATTGGAATTGACTTGGATCTTAAAATTGTCATTGGCGATAATACCAAGGCACTCTGAACAGAGATCCCACTATGTGCCAAAACCTGCCTGTACTTCCTGAGATAACCTCCACAACAAACCCATTAGGTTTCTCCACTTTTCAACTGAAGTCTAAGGCCTGAGGCGTTCCCGAGCCTGTGCTGTTAACCAGTGGACTACGCTTAGAAATTCTTTTAGGTATATTGAAAAGGAATACTAGTTGTTAAGTGTTACAGCTTTGTATATGTATTTTTTTGAGAGTTGCTAGTATCAAAAGCAGTAGTGTAAGTCTGAGAAATAGCAAGGACAAGGTAAGGGATCTCTGATTTTATAAACAATTTGGAAAAACAAACGTGAAACGGTGATGGTCATGTAAATTAATAATGTTGACGATCTCAGGTGGATTTTCTGCTGCCTCCGGAATGCAATCCAGAGAGGTTGATCAAGAAAACGTTCTGTAGTCTAAGTTTCCCGGTTCTCTGGAGATGCTGTTTTTACCCAGGTGTGGTGGATTCACGGAGTAATACCTGTAACTTTAATGGCAGTGAGAGTTGATAATATAACAATGTGAGAGCCTATATTTCTTCTCCTACTAAAAGGGATGGACCTAATTCCCTAGAAGCATGGGGGCTCTTTCTAAAGCTTATTTTTTAAATAAGAATTATATTACAGTAGTTAGGAAAATAAACCAATTATGATGAGGCTTCTGACTATGACTCCAAATTTATTACAAATACCTGTATATAAACCGTTTTCAAAAAGTTAATTCAGATCCTAACACAGAACTTACTAAATTTCTTTCTCTACTTACTATGTTGTAGCTGCCAGCCCCTGATAGTCACACGGACCACCAGAAATCAGTGAGTTATATGGAACACACACTTTATTCAGCTAGCTGGGTCTGCCAGAGGTACACGCCCCAAATTAAGTAGCCCCGAAATGTAGAGGTACAGGGTTTTTAAGCCCTAAACCCCTATTCTTCATCCTGTTTGAACACACAAGTCTATTTTTCTTCTTTTTACTCACTGTCAACTCACAGGTCAGTTGTACAAGCAGGGGTACAAAAGCAGAAATCTTATTGTTAGAGCCTTATGTTCCTATGGGTGAAAGCCAAACAGTAATTTTTCCAGCCAGCACATTCCCCACTGGCCTTAGTGGAAAATCAAATCCTTGATTCTTCATGCAGAATTTGCTCATAGCCTCTATTTTGTATTACTAAAAGTTTAATAGAATTAATTTTCTTCCTTATATATGCAAACAAGAAATTGAGGAAACATGGGCCGAAAGTTAACAAGAGGAAGAGGAGGATTAAAGGTCCAGCTACAGCAGATAGAAGGGTTGTTAGCCATGGCGACCAATTGAATATCCTATGAAGCCAATTATTTGATTCTAGTCTTTGTTTTTCCCTGGCATCTAAATTTCTCTGTACTAGTAGTAAGCTTTCTCTAATTATTCCAGAGTTATTGGCATAGAAGCAACAGGTTTCACCTGTAGCCATACATAATCCATCTTGTTGTAAGAATAATAAATCTAAACCTCTTCTATTTTGGAAGACTACTTCTAGTGAATCAACTTGAAGTTCTAGCTTGCTAAGCTCAGTTAGGTTTAGGGGAGTTCCTACCCTGACATAGTAAGGGAGTTTTGGGTTTCGGCACAACCAGCAATCTTGTCCTATGTCTGGGGTGGTCTTATTTAAGACCTTGTGTATTGTCATTAGCATAGTTGTTAATGCTCCTGGTTCTCCTTGTGGCTGGTCGAATGCCTGGGGTTTAATAGCTATTAGGCTACTACTTGGAGGGGCTAGAGCTGGAGTTGGAGTTGCTCCAGAAACAAGTTTTCTTAGGTGTAAGACTTTGGGGTAGTCCCAGAACTAGAAGTCGTTTGTTGGGTCCTATAGAGTTAACCTTCCTGGAGGGTTCTTAAACTGTATAGTAAAATATAATCCTGAATCATGCCCAGTTTTATATTATCTGATACCCAGTGTCCGTCCTGTGAGCCAATAGTGTTGTCCCCCAGGGCTAAAAGTTTTCATGGTAATTATGAAAAGATCGCAAGACCCAAGAGAGCATGTGGAGGGGCTTGGTCCTCTTATTATATAATATGATCATCATTTTGTTTTTTATAATTATCTATAGTGGAGATAGTCTCACAACCCCAGTTAGCACAAGAAAATTGGCCTTGGCCCTCACATCCAAGTCCCATATTACCCATGCAGCCAGATATCCCTGGGTAATGTCCTTGAGGACAAATAAAGAATCTTATCCCTAAGAAGCTTTTCTCAGCTGATAATATGCCACAGCCGAGTCCCCCTTTGTAGCATAAGTACGCTCCTACGCCTAGGAAGGATCCCAATCCAAGGTGGTGTCTTGCTGTTGGAATGGTGAGGGGATCTCTGGCAAGCCGGCACAAGTCTACTTGGACCTCTGGAGTACCGTGGCTGGGATGTTTTGAGCAGTGATTTCATTGGTCTCGGTTACTATAAGCTCCTATCCTCTAGGCTGGTGTATGTTTCTGTATGCCTGGGCTAAAGAGGAAAAAAGGAAGAAACAGGGTTAGACATATGTACGCTTGAATCTTAGTCTTAAGGGTGCGTCTTCCTGAGCTGCCACTCTTGTGCTGCCTTCACGTGGGAGTGATGAATCAATGATGGGATGCCATCTACTTTAACTGCAGTGGGGTCATCAGGTAGACAGTGAAAGGTCCTTTCCATTTGGATTCTAGTCCCTTGGAAGAGAACTTCCGGATCCACACAGAGTCCCCAGGCTAAAACGGATGGGGAAGTCTGTCCCCTGGGGCTGAGTGGGCAGCACGAACCCAGGACCAAATCCCCTTCTGTACACTTTGAAGGGCCTGTAAAGACTTAAGTAAGACAAGATTACATAGTTCTGCCTTTTTCTCATCTTCTGTTCTAGTTACTAAAGGTGGGGGTTTTCCAAAGAAAATTTCAAATGGGGCGAATCCATTAATATATGGAGTACACCTGGCTCAGAGAAGAGCGAGGGGGAGAAGTTCTACCCAGGTCCCACCAATTTCTAATCCTAACTTGACTACTAATGTCTCTTTTAGGGTCCGATTCATTTGCTCTACTTGGCCCGAACTTTGGGGCCGGTAGGCGCAGTGAAGTTTCCATTGCAGATTTAGGTAGCTAGCTAATTGTTGTAATACCCTTACTACGAAGGCTGGCCCGTTCTCCAAGCCTAAAGTTCTAGGGAGATCAAATCGAGGGAGTATTTCTTGCAGTATTTTCTTAGTAACTACTAATGCGGTCTCTTTCCTGGTGGGGATGGCCTCTACCCATCCTGAAAAGGTGTCTAAAAACAAGTAAATATTTGTAGCCCCCCTACAGTCGGGGTTACTGCCGGAGCCAGCTGGCTAAAGTCGAACAGCACCTAAAAGGGGGGTGAAGCCTAAGGAAAAAAGAAGACAGGAAAGCGCTTCGGGAGGGCATACAGTCAATGCTGCAGCCTCGTCTTTATTTAGCTCAGCCTTTATATATGTTTTAGGATACAATAGCAAAGCACAACGTATATCATTCGAATGTAACAGTCACACAAGATCATATAACATCCTAGTTATCTGGGATGTAACACATCCCATTATCTTAAAAGGATTTCTTTAGGAGGCAAACCTCCCCTCAGGGTCAGTACTGATTAAATCAACCATTTGCTTCCTTTAACCATTGATAACACTCTCAGCACCTGCTTTTGGCTCCCAAACTACGGGACACCTTCAGTGCCTTGTAATGGCTCCTGACAGGTTACCTCAGTGAAATCTACTTCCCAGTGGTCCCCTGGATAAGTTCCTCTTTCCCTATGCCTAGGTTCTTCTATCGTCCCTTCTTTGGATTAACTTGGGTACAAGCTGGGCATTGTGAGGCAATCTCCTCTGCAGTTCTTCTCCGTTCTAACAAGTGAAAGTAGGAGTCTAAAGCTTGGAGCATCTTAGTTTTCCCTAGCTGTGTGGTCTGGTGTAGCTGTTGCAGGAGAGTCCTTCTAAGGGCCCGTGAGAGCCCGATTTTTCTATCTAGGGTCATCCACCACCCCTGTTAGTTCCTAGTTGCTCCCTTATCTTGAAAATATATGTTCTCTTTGGCCGTATAGGTCGGAGACGGAGGCAATTCTGGGTAAGGGACAACAGTCAGTAGATGTGCTGGGGGCCCCATTGGCCTTGTGGCCACTGTTCTTGCCTCTGCATCGTCGGTTTCCCTCAGCCTCAGGACTATTCTCTTTTTGGTGCCCTTTACAATGAACAATAGCAAGAGCCTTTGGCATCTATATGGCTTCAAGTAAGGCTAAGATCTCCTCCTTGTTCTTGATGTCCTTCCCAGCTGAAGTCAGAAGCCCTCTTTCCTTGTAGATGGCTCCTTGTACATGTGCAGTGGCAAAGGCGTATCGGCTGTCAGTGTATATTGTGACTGCCTTATCCTTTTCCCATCTTAGTGCCTCAGTGGGGGCGATGACTTCGGCCTTTTGAGCAGAAGTCCCATGGGGAAGAGCTTGTGACCAGATGGTGCCAGTTAGATTTACGGCCACTGTCCCAGGGTACCTTCTTCCTTCCTGCATGAAGTTGCTCCTGTCCGTGAACAGAGCTTCATTGGCCTCTTTGGCAGAAGAGAGTCTTTGAGGTCTGGCCGCGAGGAACACACAGCATCAGTGAAATCTATGCAGTCATGAACGGGGGTCTCAGGGTCTGAGTCTGGCAACAGATTGGCTTGGCTGGGTTGATGACAGTAGCTTTGGATTTTAGCCATACATCTGGGGTCATCCAGTACTTCCTTGTTGTTCAACACCTACTGGGCTATCTCGACAAGTTGGGACAGGTTCATCCCTGCAAAACCTTCTAATTTTTGTAAGTTACACCAGATATCAGAGGCTGCCTAAGTAGCAATGGCTATATTAATTGCCCACTGGTTCTCAGGAGCTCAGGATCAATGGGGGTGTATACCCGGTACGCCTCCTGTAGTCGTTCAAGAAATGCTCCGGGGGATTCCTGAGGTCCCTGTATAACTTCAGTTACCTTAGAAAGATTAGTTGGCTGACGAGAAGCCATCCTAATTCCGCCAATTAGAATCTGGTGGTACCAATCTAATGCCGTTCGTTCTCCTTGCCTGAGAATTGCATCCCCAGTCTGAGTGGGTGGAGGGAAATTCCTCCTCAATCTGTTCCTGTGCTTCCTCAACCCTCCTCCTAGCCGCCACTCTCTTTTATGCTTCCACCCGAATGCATCCAAGTTCTTCTGAGGTGAAGAGAGTAATTAAATGTTGTTGGCAGTCATCCCAGGTGGGGCAGTGAGTCTGAAAGACACTTTCTAAGAGTCCCATTAATGCCTGGGGTTTCTCCAAGAAAGGCGGATTCTCTGCCTTCCAGTTGTACAGGCAAGTAAGCCATAAAGGACCTATGTGTGTGATGCCCCTAGTGTGGTGCTTCTCACAAGGGGAGGATGGCCCGGGTGGTGGTATCGACTGGTGCCTTGCCTGGAACAGGATCAGGAGGCCCCTAAGGGTTACCTGCCTATGTCTGAGGAAGTGAGATGGTGCTATTTGGCCTCTGTTGTTCTGGATTATAGGCGGGGGGGGGGGGGGGGGGGGGGGGGCGGGATGTTACTGTCCTCTGGTGGAGATTGGAGGACTGAGGGTCTGGGCTGTCTTGGAGATTTGGTTGCCGTATGATTCGGGGTACCCGCAACTAAGACTCGTGCCCCTAGAGAAAAGGCACACTGGCAGAGCCAAGGAGGGGGGTTCTGAACAAAGTGTAGCAATTGATCCATGTAGGGAAACTGATGGGGATTGCCAGAGCCAGTGGGCTAAAGTTGAACAGCACCTAAAAGGGGGGGGGGGGTGAAGCCTAAGGAAAAAAAGACAGAAAGCACTTCGGGAGGGCATACAGTCAATGCTGCAGCCTGGAGTTTATGTAGCATAGCCCTTATATTTCTTTTCGAACACAATAGCAAGGCACAGAGTACATTACTATAGAAAAGCTGACATTTACATAAGTTCCTATACATCCTTCCCTCAGGGTGCAAACATCCTTGCTTTCTATAAAACATTCCACTATCTTAAAAGGATTTCTTTAGGAGGGAGTCCTCCTTTCCAGGGTCAGTAATGTTTAACCCAAATCCCTGCTTCCTTGAACCATTGTTTAAGCAGTCTCAGCAACTGCTTTATGGCTATAAGCTACCTGACTTCTTCAGTGTCTCATAATGGCTCCCTACACGGGATGTCCTGGGTCTTCTGTGACAATCTTCTAAACATTCCTCATTAAACCCTGTCCAAAGAACCCTCCAGAGACCAGTTTACACCAAAAGACTGCCACTCAACTTCACACAGTGTTCTTAGTCTGCCTGGAGAAAACTTTATGCCATAGCCAGCTCCCTCTACAAACCCTTCTTTGAAATGTCGCAGGAGACACCCCAAGGGTGTCTTCTTTGTACTCAGGCTTCCCCCCATCGCTTGCACAGAAAACACACGACAGACACTCAGACAAGAACAATTACTGGGGTGTAGGTGGACCCAGAGAGGTCTGCCACCTACAACCCAGATGAGACCGAAGACAATAGACAGAACTCGATGACAGGGCACGGGCGGCAGCATCCCGCGGCCTGGCCATGGTCCGGGAGCTATGACTGTTTCCAGTCTTTCCACGGACCCCCAATGACCGGTCAACAAATAGAAAGTACCTTTTTATCTAGACGGCGAGGCCTTGGAGATTCCCATCAGGATCAGGAACAAAGAGTGTGTCCTTGACAATTGCATTAACCCCATCACAGCATTGAAGGGCCCTGGAACGTCTCAGGGTGGCCACCACTTTGAGTCCATAACAGGGACAGCAACTGCTTCGGAGGCCGGTCCGGTCTTTGATCTCGGGGCCACTTCCTGAGATCTCGCTGGGGCCTCCAAATGTAGCCGCCAGCCCCCAATAGACACACGGACCACCACCACCAGAAAATCAGTGAGTTATAGGAAAACACACTTTTTATTCAGCCAGCTGGGTCTGCCAGGGTACGCAGACCCCAAATCAAGCAGCCTTGAAATGTAGAGGTACAGCGTTTTTAAGCCCTAAACCCGTATTTATCCTGTTTGAACACACAAATCTATTTTTCTTCTTTTTACTGTCAACCCACAGGTTGGTTGTGCAGGCAGGGGTGGGGGGGGGCGGGTACAGAAGCAGAAAGCTTATTGTTAGAGCATTATGTTCCCATGGGCGATAGCCAAACAGTAATTTTTCAGCCAGCACAATAACATAGAGCTGTGAGCTCATTCTTTTTATTAGAGAACAGACAGGACTCAAAGTTAAATATTATGGAGAACTAAATGACAAACTGCCTGCCAGGTTATATGACAAAGCAGCTATTTCATATGAATATAATAAAAACTGCCAGTAGGCAATTATCCCATTATAGGTGAGAAGTGCATTGGGATATCTCAAGATTAGATTTACTTGTAAAGTAATTAGGTATACTGCCCACCAACCGGATGTGGACAGTTCAGTGGGTTTGTTTGTTTTGTTTAAATTAGGTGCCTCTCAGACTTTTATTCATGTTTACTACTAAACCCCTGAGTTCTGTTTTTCATAAGGTGAGAAACTCTTGGTAGAGTTTCACTGATTTATTTCAGCAGGTGTCTCTAAGAAAAAATTCTATGTATCTTCTTTAAAATTGCTTTATATGTGAGCTTTAGTATATTTTAATAGCTAAGGTTTCCCATTAAATGTCTATTAAATGTAATCTAAATTATAAAGATGTCTGTTTTCATATCATTGATTGTTAAGGAGACTATTCGTAAAGTCATTTAGAAGTTAGAAACTGATTCTGAATCTCCATATTTTATTTTGTAGGACCAGCATTAACAGTCCAAGGTCCAGCTATTTTTACAGAACCAGCAAATGATTCTAATGGAAGTAAGGAGACATCTAGCCTTTTAGATAGTGCCTTTTGGATGGCAGCTCCCAAAAACAGACGCAGCATTGAAGTTAACCGGTGTAGGAGAAGAAACCCTCAGAAGCTTATTAAAGTTAAGGTAACATGTTGATTTTTGTGGGTGTATTTTTCTCATGACTACCACTGCATATTCTCTTGGTATATCCACATAACCTTTGGGTAAACTATTCTCAGATCGTATATGTCTTCTTTCTTTTGGTCTAAATAAAATACAATATTCTCGGTATGTATGTATGTCTACTGTCCTATAGCCCAAATAGTAGGGACACAGTCAAGTATGAAGTTTGGTGTCTGCACAGAGGACTGGGTTATGAAGAGCCTATCTGACTTTAATTGTGAGTTGTGCCAGTCCTGTGCTGTGTGATTTTAAACCATATATGGGTAAAATCTTAATTGTGACAGAACATAAAGTTAGAAGCAGTAGGTATATTGGATCTTGGGTTTTACTGACATTTACATATTTACTCTATTCTTCATTGTGAAGGAAAATTCTTAGATAAAAAATAGCTAATATCAAGTGCCTATGATGTATCTAAGTACTTTATGTGAATTACCTCATCAAAACAGCCCTCCAAAGTAAACATTGCTTTGCTCAGTTTTAGGATGAAGAAACTGAGGCAAAAGAATTTGCCTGTGGTCACAAACTATTAAATTGTAGAGCCTGGATTTGAGCCCTGGCAGCCTAATTCTTGAGCTCAAATTTTTCCCTTGAAACTTTTTTTGTATGTTCTTATCCTCAGACAATTCCATATATCCGCTCTCTGCATTGGATACATGGATACACTCTCTTCATTGATTTAGTAAGAAAAATTATAGTGTTTATTGCCTTTGATCTTTTAATTTATAGCTTTAACAGCTATAATTTGAACTTCTGTTAACTCCATAGCATTCCACAGTAGCAGTGCAGTGCCCATGAAACTCCAGAAAAAAGAACTTACTGTGATAAGCTTCTACCTTCAGTATTAAACCAAATCCTGAACTTAAATCAAGAAATATCACTGTCATAGTTGGGACCAGGCTTAATATCTTGACCTGAAAAATACTTCATTAATTAAAACAACAATAATTCATACATACAGTTAGATGAGATAATTTAAGATTTTAGGAATGATCTTTTACAGGTCTATTATATGTTCTCCCTGACTGCGTTGATTCTGAGGGGAAAGAATAGCTCTTATCCTGTGCATTCATTTTCTTTATTGAATTTTCTGCTACATATAGTATATTATGTTGGGTGCTTTGTCAGGAAAAGAGTACCTACTGACTATGGGTATCTTTTCTATTCCTCCATTTGGGCATGCAATCTAGTTTCCAGTGTAGCAGAGTAAAATGAAAAATTGGTAAAGCAAGTAATTTGCAAGGTTCTTTGTTCTTTTCAGAAAATGAAATTGTTTTTCTCGTTTGCTTCACAAATATATGTATATTAATCTTATAAAGTATTTCAGTTTCTTTGATGCTACTATTTACTATTTCTTTATGTGTTTTTTTAAGTTTCATTAAATTTATCAAGGTGACTGGTTAATAAGAGTATATAAGTTTCAACTGTACAATCCATAGTACATCATCTGTATATTGCATTGTGCCTTCACAACTCAAAAGTCAAGTTTCCTTCCATCACCATATATTTGACCCCCTTTATCCTCCTCTACTTCCCCTTACCCCCTTCCCAGTTGGTAATAACCATATTGTCGTCTATGTCTCTAAGTTTTTTGTTTGTTTGTTTGTTTTGTTTGTTCATTTGTTACTTTGTTTTATATCCTACATATGATTGAAATCATATGGTTCTTGTCTTTTTCTGTCTGATTTTGCTTAGCATGATATTCTCAAGATCTACAGATATTATTGCAAATGGCAATATTTCATTTTTTCTTCAGGCCGAGTAGTATTCCGTTTTGTGAGTATGTGTGTGTGTATACACATACATGTGCACACACATCTTTATCCAGTCATCCATCAAAGGACATTTAGGTTGTTTCCATATGTTGGCCACTGTGAATAATTCTGCAGTAAATAAAGGGGTACATATATCTTCATGAATAAATGTTTTCAAAATTTGGGGGTAGATACCCAGAAGAGGGTCATATGGTAGCTCTATTCTTAATTTTTTGAGGAACCTCCATACTGTTTTTCATACTGGCTATACCAATTTACATTACCACCACCAGTGTATGAGGGTTCCTTTTTCTCCACCTCTCTCAGCACTTGTTATTTCTTGTCTTGTTAATGATAGCCATTATAATGGGTGTGAAGTGCAATCTTATTATAGTCTTATTTGTAGTTCTAACAACTAATGAAGTTGAGTGTCTTTTCATATATCTGTTGGCCATTTCTATGTCTTAGAAGTCTATTGCCGGAGCCAGCCGGCTAAAGTCGAACAGCACCTAAAAGAGGGGGGTGAAGCTAAGGAAAAAAGAAGAAGACAGGAAAGCGCTTCGGGAGGGCATACAGTCAGTGCTGCAGCCCCGTCTTTATTTAGCTCAGCCTTTATATATGTTTAGGATACAATAGCAAAGTACAAGGTATATCATTAGAATGCTAACATACACACAAGATCACGTAACATTCTTGTTATCTGGGAAGGAACAGATTCCATTATCTTAAAAGGATTTCTTTTAGGAGGCAGACCACCCCTCCTGGGTCAGTACTGATAAAAATCAACCATCTGCTTTCTGTAGCCATTGATAACATAGTCTCAGCAACTGCTTTAGGGCTCCAAACAGTCTCAGCAACTGTCTTATGGCTCCCAAACTACGTGACACCTTCAGTGCCTTGCAATGGCTCCCGACATCTCCCCCTTTTTTATTTTTTAAAATGCCAAAGCTTTCCCAGCTATGGCGCAGATAGACTGTGCCTGTCTTAGGCGACCCTCCACAGGTCTGGGCCTTACCCGTCATTGGCACATGAAAGTCTTGCAATCATGCCCTGTCTTAGGTTGGTCCCAGCCCTGAAGGATTCTTACCCGTCTCTGACTACCAGCCTCTGCAAATGGGAGATGTAAATTAGCTTAAACCTGAGCCTGGAGCCTGAGACCATGCATCTCTGCCGAATCTTTAGCAGGGAATTGAAGAAGTATTTCATCAAAGGAGGAAGCAGACATAGGCTTATAGTTATGCAAAGGCCCAAGGCTAAAACTGAAATAAGCAAATGACCCAAAGGAGACCAAGATGGTAAAAATTTTTAGATGTTGTAAAAATTTTGAGGCCTCTTCAGCTGCATCAAACTGAAGGGGTCCCCCTCCTGCAGTCCCTGAATTTCTCTATGCAGTCGTATTAAATCTAAGGACATGTTAGCATCATGCCAGACACCTTGGAGATGAGAGCGCACGCGATCCCATCCATGTTGACTTTCATTATAAATTTTTGAGGTAACACAAATCCACTGATATGCTGCATGACATTCCAAATGAGATCTCACTTTTAGACCTTGGATTTCATCTCCTAAATACATAACTAGACTATATAATGCATCAAGCTTCTGTTCTAACTTGTCGTCAATATTTTCCTGGGTCCCTAAAGCCATCGTAACATTTTTAGACAAATTATTAGCATTTTGCACAGTATGAGACTAACACCTGGAGACCCTGGTCAGCATACCAAGGCCCAGTAACATAAACATGAATCATCACAAAAAGGTTTGATGAAAAACCATTACAGTAGTTCCTTCCGAACAAAAGAAATACAGTTAGTTAAATTGCAGTTATAACATGTAACATTAAATCTCCTTCTATGTTGATATTAATTTCACCAACCAACAGCACATGCGGTGGAGCAACACATGCTGTTACATTCATGTCTGCTATCTGAGGAGTCCATCCCACAGGGTGCAGCTCTCCCATCGCTGCGCCCAACTTCCACACAAGTTTGAGGAAACTCCTCATCAGTCCACCATAGTCCCACTGTCCAACTGGTGTTCAATCTATAACTCCAATGTGTCGTTGGTTCCACCTGACCAATCCAGGATTTGTGTTGTCCTTACTAAAGCAGATGGGCAATCCTTCTCCCGTTCCAGTATAATTAAATCCTGGTTCATTTACTCCTTGATCTCATCTGGCTGCTAACAGCTGTGTGTCATTTACTCTCACCACAATTTTCGGCCTTCCCAAAATGGACGGATGCAAAATTGTGGATCCGGTACATAGGATCCAATACAGCTCTCCTTCAACCATCAGAAGATGGCCTAGCAGCATCATTAGGAGCAGCTTTCTCTGTTCCTGTAGGGATATAAGCAAAACCTCGGCCCCATTTCAGTACCTCAGCAGGCACCCAATCCCCTGTTAGATCCTTGTAGTATACTGGCTGCTGCGAAGGCTCACTGGCCTGTTTCACCCAATGCGGATGAGCTGCTGTGCTACCTTGTTCATCTAGATTTAAAAAATTTAAAAAGTATATAATGCTCTATTAAGCCTTTGTCTCGGGTATACCATATTCCCCCTTTTTTATTTTATAAGCTTATCCTTCTTAGAAATGTTGCAGGAGACACCCCAAGGGTGTCTTCTGTGAACTCTGGTTTTTCCCCTCTAACGCTTGCGCAGAAAACACAAAACAGAAAACACAAAACAGACACTCAGACAAGGACAATTACTGGGGTGTAGGGGCCAGAGAAATTTGCCACCTACCACTTAGACAAGACTAAAGACAATAAACAGACTTTGACAACAGGGCACAGGAGGCGGCGTCCCGCAGCCTGGCCATGGTCCGGGAGATATGACTGCGTCCAGTCTCTCCATGGACCCCTGGTGACCGGTCAACAGAAACAGAAAGGTACCTTTAAAAGCACTGAAATTTGTAATTTAGTCATTACTTTTCTCATTTCCAATACAAAATCAAGTTATCTTCACTGTTGACTCCATGCTAAAATGTCCTAAGTTTTAGACTAATTAACCAATAAAAGAAAAAGAAAATCATAAAAAGTTTTTAAATTTCAAGTTAGAGAAAGACCCTTTACCACACAATAATGAAACCTGAGCAATGCAAGTTTGTGACTACAAGAGTGTCTTTCAAAAATACAGTATTTAAAATTCCTTTTCCACCAGCGGTGTTAGTTTCCAAGGACTATCCAATGCAGTGGGCCCTTCTAAAATAGAGAACAAATTAGTTAAAGCACATGTGAGGGTAAAGGGAAGGACAGAGCCAATTAATATCTCTCAATAATTTTTGAAAATTATTAACAGTATTGAGAGCTCCTCTCCTAATTTCTATTTTTTGAGGAATAAGTTTCTGTTGCAAAATTTCGTAACATCCCTTCCCACATTGAGGACATAGTCCTGGTGAGCGAGGTGGAGGCTTCTGTGGGGACCGGTTTCGAGGACAATTTCGAGCAAAATGCCCAGGTTGCTGACATTCAAAACAACGGCCAGGGCTGCGGAGAGATCTGCCACGATTGTTTCTAGTTTGTTGAAATAGCACTTCTTTTACTGTTTTCCCTTGTAATGCTGCGGCCATGGCTAGACCCTGTATATGCTGGTCCAATATCAGAACATAATCGAATATAGTCCGCAAGATTTCCTTTCTTCCTATGAGGTCTGAGAGCGGCCTGACATGCGGAATTAGCATTCTCATAAGCCAGTTGTTTTACTAAGATAAGTCCTGCATCTGATTCTCCTATTAGCCTTTTAGCTGTCTCCATGAGCCTGGCCACAAAATCCTGAAACGGCTCGTCAGGCCCTTGCCTTATCTTAGATAAATCTTCAGTTTGCCTTCCATTAGCAGGTAATTTACACCAAGCCCTTTTCGCAGCAGCACTTATTTGTGCATAAGCTCCTCCTTCATACCCTAATTGCTGATCATTCGCACAATATTGGCCTTCTCCTGCCAACATCTCATATGTGGTTAGTATTGGGGGATTCTGATTTCTATTCAATTCTGCTGTTTTTTCACATAGATCACAATATTCTGATTTCCATAGCAAAAAATCCCCAGGTGTGAGACAAGCTCGAGCCAAATTCTTCCAATCAGCTGGAGTTAGGGCTTCTAAAGATAACGTTTCCAACATAGCCTGAGTATAAGGAGCAGTAGGGCCATACTGTGCACAAGCCAATTTCAATTCTTAATAGATTTAAAAGGGATGGGGTTATACCGTTTCAGACGAACTGGCTGACCCTCCTCATCTCGAGCCTCTTGTTCTGTTACAGGGCACATTAAGTGAAATCCCTGTGTATCCTCACCTCTTTCTATAGCCTGATGTAACGTAGTTTGTAAAGGTGAAAGAGGCTTAGGTCCTCGAGGTTGCTTAACAACCGCAATGACTGGCTGTGGTTCTTCCAACGGAGGCGGGGGATACGGATCTTTGCTAGGCACTTTAAGGTTTTTCTCCAAGCCTCCTAGCCGTAAGGTTAATTGTTGCACAGCAGTTTGCAAACCCTGAACAACTTTCTCTAATTCCTTAGACTTATGCTCAGAGCTAGCAGCCGTGACAAATGGGGGATGGCCTCCATTGTTATGGAACCTGGGGCTTCTTCCTCCAACTCTTTGCATCTCCGGGGCTCAGAGGCTCCTCTCTATCTTTAGTTAGCATCAGATCAAAAGGTTTCCCGCTCTTCTTCGGGCGGGGCAGCAGGTCTAGCAGGTCTAGTCTCAGTCTCCTTTTCTAATGGCGGGACATCTCCTATATTCCCGTTTTTCTTCCCCTTTCTGGCTTTCCCAAGCCTTATCCCTCTCATGCCTGGGATCTAAACTCTCTCTAATTAAAGTCCACAAGCTAAAAGTATCTGCAGGCACTTTGCCAGGCCTATGAGCATAATAATCTTGTAGTTTTTCTTTCACCTTTTTCCATGTTCCTATATACACTGTTCCCCCTCAGGAAACCAAGGACAAACTTTCTTTACAAACTCTAAAAAATTACACAATTGTTGATGCCCTACCTTAGCTCCTCTAGCCCGGAGCATATTCTTAAGCATATGTACAAAAAGCATGCGGCCGTTTCCATTTCCCATTTTTCTTTATTTAAGTCGACTTTCTCTCTTTCTATCTATTTACAAACACCGCAACCCTTACTTTTCTGAGCGCTCACTACACGCGGTGTCTTTCTTACTCCCGGACTGTTCCACCGCACTCACCTCTGCCATTACTCGGCTTTAAACTCGGGGGGCCCCCCTTTCTCCTGCGGTGGCGGTCTTCACCTCAACGTTCGTCAACGTTCCGTCCCAAATTCAGGTCCCTGTTCGGGCGCCACTTGCCGGAGCCAGCCGGCTAAAGTCGAACAGCACCTAAAAGAGGGGGGTGAAGCCTAAGGAAAAAAGAAGAAGACAGGAAAGCGCTTCGGGAGGGCATACAGTCAGTGCTGCAGCCCCGTCTTTATTTAGCTCAGCCTTTATATATCTATTGCGGTCCTCTGCCCATTTCTTAATTGGATTGTTTGTTTTGTTGAGTTGTATGACTTTGGGTTTGTAAAAAATGTTTTAGATATTCCCTCATTGAAGGTATTGTTTGCAAATATCTTCTCTCATTCACTTGGTTGCCTTTTTGTTTTGTTGATGGTTTCTTTTGCTAGGCAAAAGAAGCTTTTTAGTTTGATACAGTCCCATTTATTTTTGCTTTTACTTCCCTTGTCTCTGAGGTCAAATTCATAAAATCCCCTCTGAGACCAAGGTCCGTAAGTTTAGTGCCTATGTTTTTGGGGTTTTTTTGTTTGTTTGTTTTTCTGTTTGTTTGCTTGTTTATTTTATGTATTTTATTGTTTCAGGTCTTATATTTAGGTCTCTGATCCATTTTGAATTAATTTTTGTAAATGGTGGCAAATAATAGTCTAGTTTCATTCTTTTGCTTGTGGCTTTCCAATTTTCCCAGCACCATTTATTGAAGAGGCTTTCTTTTCTCAATTGTATGTTTTTGGCTACTTTGTTGAAAATTAGTTGTCTATGTTACTGAACTCAGGTCCTGCTCCTTGCTGCTTGTAAGCCAATACTCGAGAGATAAGAGGTTGGTAAAAGGAAGGTAGGTTTATTCAAGAGCCAGCACCCTGAGAAGACAGTGGACTGCTGTCACAAAGTCCATCTTGCCACTTCAGTGCAGGCAGGGGTTATTATAGGGAGAGGGCTGAATAAGGGGTGGGGAAATTTTAAGGCTGCAGGGAGAAGGTTGAGTAAGGGCAAAGTTGAAATTCCAAGGCTGTATCTGGGAGGCAAGGGAGAAGGTCTCCTGGCCTTGGCTTGTTTCTCATGCCACCTGGTCAAATGAAAGTTTGGAGAGGATTTTGCAATCAATCTGACTCCAAACAATGGGAACCATATACGTTCCTTTGAAGTTTCTTCCTAGGGTTCCCAATCAAGCAAACTGTTATTACATTAGTTAAGGCATTTATTATGTACATAAAATATGGGAGTGAGATTTTTAAGGAGAGAAAGGAAAAGGAAAAAATGATTACAATCATAAGACTACCGTAAAACCACAGCAGTCACTGTTACATATACATGTGGGATTATTTCCGGACTCTCAGTTCTGTTGCATTGGTCTCTGTGTCTGTTTTTCTGCCAGCACCATACTGTTTTGATATTGTAGCTTTGTAGTATAATTTGAAATCAGGCAGTGTGATGCCTTGGGCTTTTTTCTTTCCCTTTTATATTGCTTTGGCTGTTTGGGCTCTTTTGTGGTTTGTACAAATTTGATGATATTTTGTTCTATTTCTTTGAAAAATGCCATTTGATTTTAATGGAGTTTTTGTTAAATCTGTATGTTGTTTTGGGTAATATGGCATTTTAACTATGTCAATTCTTCCAGTCCATTAACATGGAATAGCTTTTCATTTCTTTCTTTCTTCAATTTTTTTAAAACAATTTCTTGTAGTTTTCAGTGTATAGGTCCTTCATATGTTTCATTAAGTTTATTCCTAGGTATTTTTTGTGTGTGTGTTGAAATTGCAAATGCAATTTTTTTTCTTTTTCCCCTGAAATTTCGTTGTTAGTATTAAGAATACAGTGGATTTTTGAACATTGAGTTTATATGCTGCAATTTAATTGCATTTGTTTATTGATTCTAATAGTTTTTTAGTGGCATCTTTAGGGTTTCCTTTATAAAAAATGATGTCATTTGCAAAAAGTTACAATTTTATTTCTTCATTCCCAATTTGGATGCCTTTTAATTCTTTCTCTTGCCTTATTGCTCTTGCAAAGACTTCCAGTACTGTGTTGAATAACAGTGGTGCCAGTGGGCTCACTTGTTTCCGATCTTAGAGGAAAAGCTCGGTTTTTCACCATCAAATATGACATTAGCTGAGGATTTGTCATATAGTATGTCTGATTATGTTGAGAACTTTTCTTCTATATCCATTTTATTGAGTGGTTTAATCATAAATGGATATCTTGTCAAATATTTTCTCTGCGTCTATTAATGTGATCATATGATTTTTATCCTTTATTTTGCTTATGTGGTATATATCACATTGATCTATTTGCATATGTTGAACCATCCTTGTGCCCCTTGAATGAACCCCACTTGATCATGACATAATCTTTTTAATGTATTCAATTTGCTGGTATTTTATTTAGGATTTTTGCATCTGTATTCATCAGAGTTAATTGGTCTGTAATTTTCTTTTTTGTGTGTTATTCTTGCTGGGTTTCAATATAAAAATAATGCTGGCTTCATAAAATAAGTTAGGAAGTATTGCCTCTTCAGGTTTTTGGAAGAGTTTGAGAAGGACAGTTATTAAATCAATTTTTAATATTTGGTAGAATTCATTAGTGAAGCCATCTGGTCCTGGGCTGTTAGATTTCTGATGATTGTTTCATTTTCTTTACTGTTGATAGTCTATTTAGGTTTTCCAGTTCTTCACAAGTCAATCTAGGAAGGTTATATATTTCTAGGAACTGTTATTGTATAGTCTATACTATTCTTGTATAGTCATTTGCGTTTCTATGGCGTCCTTTGTAACTTCTTTCATTTTTGATGTTTATTTGAGCTTTCTTTTTTTTTTCCCTTAATCTAGCCAGAGGTTTGTCAATTTTATTAACTTTTCAAAGGTCTTTGATGCATTAATTTTTTACCGTTGTCTTTTTCTCTATTTTGTTTCATTTTGCTAATTTTTATCATTTTCTCCTTTCTACGAACCTTTAGGTTTTGTTTGTTCTTTTTCTAGTTCTTTTAGGTGAAATGTTAGGTCTTTTGTTTTAGATTTTTCTTGTTTCTCAAAGCAGGACTGTAATGCTATAAATTTTCCTCTTATTACCACTTTGTTGCATCACCCAAATTTTGATGTCATATTGTCTTTCTCATCCTTTTGATCTCTCCATTTATTTCTCCTTTGACCCAGTCATTCTTTAGTAGCATGTTGT
The DNA here is from genome assembly GCA_003508835.1 of Eonycteris spelaea. Lineage (NCBI taxonomy): Eukaryota > Metazoa > Chordata > Mammalia > Chiroptera > Pteropodidae > Eonycteris > Eonycteris spelaea. The sequence goes on along the minus strand of PUFA01000147.1, from coordinate 3,970,628 downwards.
TTAATCTCCATATATTTGTGATTTTTTTCCACTTTCTTTTTGCAGTTGATACCTAATTTCAAAGCATTGTGGTCAGAGATGATGCTTGGCATTTCAATCTTAAATTTGTTGAGGCTAGTTTTATGTCCCAATATATGCTCTTTTCTTGAGAATGTTCCATATTCACTAGAGAAGAATGTTTAAACTGCTGTTCTGGGATGAAAAGCTCTGTAAATAAAATTATGTCCATTGGATCTAATGTGTCATTTAAAGCTGATATTTCCCTGTTTTTCTGTTTGGATGATCTATCCATAACTGTCAGTGGGTTATTTTAGTTCCCTATTATAAGTGTTTTTGTGGGTTTCTCCCTTTCGTTCAGTTAGTAATTGCTTTATATATTTTGATGTTCCCTGATTGGGTACATATATATTAATAAGTCTTATGTGTTCTTGATTTTATGTCTTTCTTGTTACCTTTTTTATCTTGAAATCTCCTTTGTCTGATACAAATATGGCTATATCCACTTTTCTCTGGATGTCATTTACTTAGAGTATCATTTTCCAACCCTTCACTTTGAATCTGTATTCGTCTTTGCAGCTGAGATGTGTCTCCTGAAAGTAGCATATGGTTGGGTTTTATTTTTTAATCTATCCTGCTACTCTGTACCTTTCAATTGATGATTTCAGTCCATTTACATTTAAGGTGATTATGGATGTATGAGGATTTCTTGTAGCCATTTTATCTTTTGTTTTCTGATAGCTCTGTGTCTCCATTTTTTCTTTTCCCTTTTGTTTGTGTCTTAGTTCTAGATTTGTATGTGGTTATTAGATTTATGTAAAAGTTTTATATGTATAATAATCTTTTTTCTTCTTTACATCTTATCTCCATTTACCTGTACAAGCTCAGTCCTTTACCCCCTACCCATTTATGTTTTGTTGTCACAAATCACGCTGTTTGTACTGTGTATGCATTTTCAAATTGCAGTAACTATCGTCTTTTTTTTAATGTTTGTATCTCCTTTAATCTTTATGTTATCTTTAAATGTTTAATACACTATTCTGAACAAGAGATGCAATTTCCTGCTTCTGTCTGTTAGTCATCTCATAGTTAGATATCCTTTTGTTTTTATGTCTTGTGGTCATAAAGTCCCTCAGCTTCTGTATATCTGGAAAAGCTTTTATTTCTCTTTCATATTTAAAGGATAACTTGAGTGGTTATTTCTCTCTTTCAATATTTTTAATGTGATTTCACTCTCTCCTGGATTATAGAGTTTCTGCTAAAAAATCCAATAATAATCTAATGAGGTTTCCTTTATAATTACCATCTTTTTCCTGACTGCCTTGAAAATTCTTTCATTGTCATTAATTTCTGTCAACTTTAATATAATGTACCTTGAATGAGGCCTTTTTGGATTGAGATAATTAGGTATCTGTTAGCTTCTTGGATTTGTGGATCCAATTTTTTCCATAGTCTTGGGAAGTTCTGAATGATTATTTGTTTTAATAGACTCTCTATTCCCTCCTCTCTCTCTTCTTTTGTTATACCCATTATTCTTATATTGCTCTTTCTTATGGGGTCACATAGTTCTTGTGGAGTTCTTTTATTTATTTTTTTTCAATTCTCTTTTCACAACTGAGTCATATCTAGATTTCTCTCTTCAGTATCACTAATTCTTTCCTCTACCTGGTCTTTATTCCTATTCCCTCGGCTTGCTAGTTCATTCTTAATCTCACTGAGTTCTTCAGCTCCAGAATTTGCATTTGATTCTTTTATATAGTTTCAGTCTTTGATAAAGTACTCCTTTTGTTTATTGATTTTATTTATGTGTTAATTAAACTGCCTTTATGAGTTTTCTTGTATCTCATTGAGTTTTTCCTCATATGCAATCTTGAATTCTCTGTCATTTAAATTACACATTTCCATGTCTTTAAGTTTATTTTCTGGAGGTTTTTAATTTTTTTTCTGAGCTACCTCTTTACCTTGGTTATTTGTGGTAATTGATGGATTATTTCTCTTCCTTGGCATTAGAGGAAATAAAATCTGTTGGGTTTTTTTTTTTTTTTTTAAGTTTTTGACACTTTACTATTTAGTAAGTTGATAAGTAGAGGTCCAACTTTTTGTTTTTCAGTAGGTGGCTCTGAAATACAAGTCTTTATTTTCTCTTACTTGCACTGCTTGGGGCTTCTGGGATCTCCTTCTGGCAGTTTTGCCTCCTCCATAGACTATGCCCTGTATTCCCTGGGGATGTGGGTTTCTTCTCTCTAACCAGGTTACCTCAGTCTCAGGGCACCATCTCCGTGGGGGAATATGGTGGGTTTGGGGCCTTCAGGCCTGTGAGATTCCTATGCCATCTCCTGTAACTAGATACTGCCAGCAGTGTTGTGCTGTCTCAAGTGTCCCTGATGCCTCAACCAGTATCCACTGCCTTGGATAGGGGCCAAACGTGGTGAGGCTCAGCGGCAGGCCCAGTGTCTATGGGAACGCCGCTCTGCCATGAGCTCCCCAGTCAAGGTGCCCCTCAAAGTCCAGGAAGCAGATGAAGCCAAGCTCCGACAAACAGAAGCAGAGCTCAGGAAGATGGACGAGGCTATCACCCTTTTTCAGAAGATGCTATGATACACCAGCTAACCCACTGTGGTCTATCATGGGGTGGCAGCAATAAATATTTTGCCACAAAACAAAACAAAACAAAACAAAAAGGGAGACTGGTAAGTACATTCATGGCCTTGTTTTCCTTCCAGTAATGGCAGTTCACAGACCTCAGCTGCCACACTTCTGTATCTCCACTCTGGTCACTAGGTAGAGCTACAGTGTGTGCCTGTCCTTCAGGGAGAAATGTTCCTGCCTGTCCAGTTCTCAGGGCTGTGGGAAGAGTGTGCCCTGTAACCTGATACCTCCACTGCTACATCTCTGCTGGGGCCACTGTGAGCTCCAGCTCCAGGAAGGTGAAGGGACGTGACTGTGCATCTGTGGCTTTGTTTTCTATCTGGTAATGAATGGTTGCTGCTAGATCACAGCTGTCATACCTTTGTGTTCCATCTCTGCTTCTGAGGTTAGTTAGCTATACTGTGTGCTGGCCACTCAGGCAGGAATATTGGTTTTATCCCCCTGTTCTTAAAGGCTGCAGAGTGTGCTCTCTGTACCCTGACACTTCCACTGCTACCAAGTTTGTTGGGGCCATAGTGAGCTCTGGGCTGCATCTGTGGCACCAGTTTCTGTTCATCCTTCTTTCCTCTTCCCCTGTTCACTCAGATATACCCACCTTCAGAAGTTTCAACTAGAGGATCTCTCAGATGTGTTTGTGTATTGAGAAGAGAATCCTTTGTTGAATTATAGCTGTCCAGCTTGTAACTTCAAGGGGAGAGAACTGGAGGTCCCCTTATGCCACCATGCTGTTGACGTCATTACTGTTTTTATATTTCAAGTCTTCTTTTAAACACATCAAAAAGACTTTCTTTAAAGGGTGTAATTCTCATTATAGTTGGAAAGATGTATAAAAACTTATCAAAATATCCTCAAGTTGTAACAAAACAGGTAAGTTTTAGATTAAGGAATAATCAGTGTTCTTATATAAAAAGAAAAATTATATCCACCAACTATACTTCATATATAGGAATTTGAATTACACTGTGATAAATCAGGGGGAGCCAACTTGTAATGTATTTAAAGTAAGGTTGAACTAGATGGTATATGACCTCATACAGCATGATTATTCCAAGAAAATTCAAATATAAGCTCTTGTCAGTTATTATTTGTTCATTATTTTGCCTCTTGTTAATTTTTTTTTTCTTTTTTTAAAGAACAACATAGACGTTTGTCCTGAATGTGGTCACCTGAAACAGAAACATGTCCTTTGTGCCTATTGCTATGAGAAGGTGTGTAAGGAGACTGCAGAAATCAGAAGACAGATAGGGAAACAAGAAGGGGGCCCTTTTAAGGCTCCTAACATAGAGACCGTGGTGCTGTACACAGGAGAGACACCATCTGAACAAGATCAAAGCAAGAGGATCATTGAACGAGACCGGAAGCGACCTTCCTGGTTCACCCAGAATTGACACCAGAGATGTTTAAATAGGATAACTTAACATAAAACATTTCTCCTGAAAGAAAGGAAGATTCTTTGTTTTTAATGTTTTGTGCTTGTTTTAAAATCAGTATAGCTTGAAACATCTTTATGACTAGTTTTAGTGTGGATAATTTAAAGAATACGTCAGGAGTAAAGTCTGAAAATGTTTGTTCATGCAGAGGCTCGGTGGATTTATATGTCTGTTTCTATTATAAGGTTTTAAGTAAATGTTAGGTTTTCAGGACAGAACAATAAAACAAATAATTTTAAATTCACATCAAGAGTTATGTGTTTGGCTGTGATTTTGTTTGTTTGCCACTTTTTTCTTACAGAAGTACATTTGTTTAATAGCTGGAAATAGGTTATTTGAATTCTGGGTAATGTTTTTAAGTTGGTGATTGTTGCAGTAAGAAAAGATTTGTTCTGTTTTTTGTTGTTTTAGCAAACTAAAATTACCTTTGGTGAAATTTATGTGGGACATATGTTAATTTACTTGGTTGGACAAATAGTTCTTGACATTTTACATTAACTCAAAATGACATTTAGAATTCCTTAAATGGCTCATGAAATTTATAATTTATTGTTTTGGAAGAGATTTTTAAAAGAAAATGTGAGTAAATTCAGTAGTACACAGAAAATGTGCTAAGGATGTTGCCTTTGCTTGCATTTTCTAAATATCCTTTTAATTTATTTTATATCTTATTATTTTCTCTTTATAGCAATGGCCTTTTTAACTTAAAGCAGTTCATTTCATATTTCTTTCTTCCCCCATTCCTCTGAACAGAAGGTTTGCTATCTTGTTTCCTGCCTCATTCAAAAATAAATAAAAGTGAGATAGGTTTTAAAACACACAGAGATAAGAGAATTATGGTTAAATGGAAAAATCAGTGCACAAAATAAGATAATACCCAGAATAATGCATGACAGAATACTTACTAGAATTAGACAGCAAATTGAACACGAACTTTCTTTTCCTTGGAAAGAACCTGCATGGCTAAACAAGGTAAGACAAAATCCGGAAATGTACCACCATCTTGGTACTCAGACCTTGGGACATTTCTTCTGGGGAACTTCAGAAGGAGGATTTTGTGATGGGATAATCCATGTTATCCCTACAAGTAAAGTGACTGGTTTCATGAGGTACAGTATAGACTGAAAGTATGTTGAAATGCAATTCAATAAAGGCAAATCCTTAAAACTTCCAAAGTGTTGGAATCCCAGTAAATAGCTTTTCAAGGATTGACTTGAGCTAAGCATAGAATTGAGTTTCTAGAACAATTGGTTATCTGAATATTCTTATTAAGGCAACTCTTTGGATAATTATTTCTTAGTCTCTGACAAGCCTTAGAAATTCTATGTGTCACACTTAAAGTAGGTAGTACTGGATGAGTAGAATCAGTGATTCAAGAAAACTAAGGCTCAACAGGTAAATATCTGATCTACTCTACTGTGTACTCAGCATCTCAGTGGACAAACTAAGTGTACTTCTAGGTTTGTCATCTTTGTACTTTGATTATGAGAAGGCTCTGTATGTGGGTAGATGGGAGAATATGCGGGCAGGGTCACTTTTCATGGACAGATAAACATAAAATGGATCCCCAATTAGCAAAACACATGTTTAGTCATATCAGAAAACTGTGTCATAAAGGAGAGTGCCTACCACTTTTTTGAAGTTGTTCTCCAAAGTTATATAACACATTTTATCACTTTATACTTTTAAGTTTTAAACTTATAAAAAATAAAAAATCGAGTTTGAATTAAATCACTTATGCAACTGCTTCTAACTCATCATCTAATCTAAACCAAGAAGAGGACCTGTTCCCAGATTAACAAAATTTTTCTATGATTTGATTTTTTACATGCAATTCTTTAATCCATCTGGGATTAATTTTGTTATGTGATATATGGACAGAATCTAACATGCTTTTAGCTCCTCAAGTACAGCACTAATTTCCTTAATACTATTTAACATTTACATATATTTGCATTATATTTACATATGCTAGGATCTGCCTCAGGTTGTACTTTCCCATTATCTGTCTTTCTGTTCATGAACCAGTACAATCCTTTTTTGTTTTTAAAGTTTATTGGGATAACAATCCTATTTTATTGCAACATTTTACTACACGGCAAAGGAGTATCTTATTATCTTCTTTCTGTGTCAAAAAATGTAGCCCTAAATTTATTTTTTATAATGAACTTTAGAATCACTTGGTCCAGTTCCATATTCATTGGGATTTGGGTTGGGACATTGTTAACCTTAAAACTTAATTCATTTAGCATATTTACTCTTTTTACATAGGTAGAAACATAGTAATTTTGCTCTATTCCATCCATTCTTATTTCCTAGCTTTAATTTCCTTGGTTTTTCTTACATGGGCCCCTTACATCATTGCAAGGATCAACCCAATGCTCTTGACCCAAACTTCTGTCAGTGGAGAGGAGATTGTCCTCTTAGTGGTTTCTACCTCCATCAAACACATCCTATTTACTAAATAGCACTAAAAGCCAACGGATATCTGAGAAGTCTGCTTTATTTCCTAACTTTTCAGGAATATGCCTAGAAACCTGTGTCTCTGAATTTGCCCCACAGCAGCCCAATCTATGATTTTGCTTTTTCTGCTTTCCTGCCATTAGATTTAGACAAAGCAAATAATTCCATTTGATACAATGTATTGATGATTTAATATTGTGTGTTCTAAACACTTAGTGGTTATTTTTGTTTATAAAATCTAGAATATGAAGGTCAGGGACATCTAAGTGTTGTCATTTGAGTATAGGATGTGGTTTATAGGTGGTAAAAATGAGCAATTGGAAAGAAATTCTCAAAGCTTTTTAAAAAATTCTTTTCAGTTACCTTCCTCATTCAAAAACAATTAGTCTTTAGTCTCCAAAGCATTTTTCAATACAATGGATGGCACTTATTGAATACCTATTAAACATCAGATATTTTGTATGTTATAATCTTCAAAATAACATTGTAGAGCAATATTAATAATCACAGCTGTTTGTTCAGTGTGTGGTGCATGAAGTACAATGCTGTTTTACATAGATTGCTTATTAAATGTTTATATGGTATTGTTGATTTAATTGACATTTCTTTCCGTGATATTTCCTTGTGTCTTTTGGCCTTCATCTGATTCAGAGAGCCAGAGCACTTTATTTAGATGCTCAAGAAAGAGAGATTAAAAAGGAAAGCTATTAAAAATTCTGGCTTTTAGGGGAAAAAGCAAAGTCATGGGAAAATGGGGAAATAACATATTTATTTAGTAAATAGGATTCCCTGCCCCAAGGCTTAGGTAAAAATGCCCCTGGCCAGAGGAGAGATAGTGTTACCAGAGAGTGGAGTCCTCTCCAGGCATTTTGTCCAGGTTCTTGATGTCTCGAAGAAAGAATTGAGCAAGACACTGAAATACAGTAGAAAAGAAAAGTTTTATTAGAAGGGAAAGTACACTTCCAAATGTGGAAGCAGGCCTGAGCAAGAGAAGCTTGGCTCAAAAGGCCTGGTAACAAAGACCAGAGTTTTTATCTCTTTTTGCTGTGGGTGGTGGTTGTGGCTTCCTTGATTGACAACTAAGATTGACAGGACTCAGTGATTCATCATTTTGCTTTCTGCGCATGTTTGTTCCCAGAATTCCGTCCGTTATAATGACATTAATGAGCCAGGCATATGCATCATATAATGATGTATAATGAAACTCAGGTGAGTTGGTTGTTCAGGTCTTCGTTGTGCAGGTTCAAATGACTGGTTTAAACTGGTATCTAAATCTCTGCCTACTGGTTAAAAAATGCCTTCTGGCTGGCTTAATTGAGGGCGGATTAGGGCAGACTCCTTCTAAGATAGGATGACCTCAGTGTTTTTGCAGGCAGACCCGAAACCCCATAACTAACTTTCCTTCCTACTTATTTTCTAAGAGCCATGAACCCCCTTCTTATTAGTATGGTTGTTGAGGGTCAGGAGGTTTCTTCCCTATCTGCTTCCTGCTGAGAATGGCCTTAGGTCCTGCCTAAGGGGGTTTCATGGAGCTCTTTCCCCTTTTGCCTCAGTCAGGGTGGGGTCTTGGGTTTCCTGCTGAAGTGCCACCTCAGTTCCTAGACAAGGAAAAGAAAATACGAACTCATTTGAATAATACATCTATTAATTTCTATTATTGATTTGCCTATTAAGTGAGTAAAAGGAAACAACAGGGTTGGTTAATATATTTCTTAGAGTAAAAAGAAAGACCTTTGGCTTAAAGTACACCCATCCTCCACCCCTCCCCCACCTACCAGACTCTAAGGTCCCTGCCTGGCTTAACACCATTTCTGTTTAACAAAGGGCTGATGAACCTTATTAATAGCCAGAGGATCTGAGTCGACAGGGCAGTTATTAGGATTTGAGGGAGGGGGCCTTTTTCCCAAAGAAAGGAGGGAAGAAAACTAGCTTTACTAAAAAGATTAACTGCAAGAGATGTCCCATTTCATTTCCTGCTAAAAGATTAAGAATTTTACAAGTGATATCCTGTCTTAATAGAAGTCTGAGAAAGCTTCCTGTTTCTAGTCCCCAAAGTTGACCCCTGGAAAGAGGACCAGAGTCTTGTTTTGAGGGTACAGCCCCAGGGAGGTGTAAAGGCTCCAGGGAAGAAGTGGATGTGTAGTTAGTGTCTTTTGGCAGGCAGGGCCTTTTGCAGTATCATAAAGAGATGAAGAACCAAGAATGTCTAGTCCTGATGGATCTGCAGACAGAAACCAAGGGTGATCCTCCAGGTTGTGTGGTTAGAAAACCAAGGGCCAGACAGGATGATGGCTGCTAAGTGGATACCAAGAGCCCATTGTCTGCCCATCTCCTCTCATTTGTCATTGGGTAAACTATAAAGGAAAAAAGAAAAGCATCCCTGAGAAAGGCAGTGTGCTGTATGTGTGGTGGCAGAGGGGACCCATTTAGCACTGAATTGGCAGTAGTATCTGTCACTTGGTGGAATAGAGCCTCACAATAGAAACTAACACTGTAAGGTAGACCTGGTGCAGAGGCAGTCTTGCCAAAGTGAAACCAGCAAAGGGACGAAGAGTTGAGCCTAAACTGATTATAAATATTAAATCCTAAAGGTTTCATCACTATGATGGACTGCCTCAGGGTTTATAGATGGCAAACAAGACACACACACTTGCCCACAGCCCAGAGCTCTTGGAAGGGAGCTGGTGTCTGAAGCCAGGCTGGGCGCTTTCTTCCAAGTGTCTCATTGCTTCCATATATTGGCATGTGTGAAATTTAAAGCTGCACTTCTTAGCTCTATAGAACATATGTTAGTCAGCTTTCCAGATGACATGTGGGTATTTATAGTAGAATAGGTTGTGAGAGCTAAAACGAAATCACTTAGTCCAATGGCTTTATTTTAGAGCTCAGGAAATTAAGACCTAGCCTTAAACAAGATCACAAAGCTAGTGCATGTTAGAGATGGGTCTATAACTGCATCCTGTGATGCAGAACAGGATAGATTCCCCAATTAGAGGGAAGAACAAGCCCTGAATTGAGAGAAGAGGGTTCTTTGGTGGAGTGTAGAAATTTAACACACACTAGAATTGTGGTCTCCTTTCAGAGGCAGAGACTACGAGAGACTCAGAGGGAGAGAGACAATAGAGACAAGGACAGTGAGAGTAAAGGCACTGAGGGACTGAGAGAAAGATACTGAGAGGGACCCAGATGTTTCAGGCAATTCAGTTTATCATTCTTTAGTTTCTGTGAGTTAGTTTACCCATTTTCTTTTGATAATGAACATACAGTGAGGAAGGGTAAGAGTATGTAGCATGAAAAGTTAAGAGCATGAAAGGCCTGCTGGCAGTTCCCAGCCATTAAGCCAGTTTCTCTATGGTTTTAGCCATAGGGAATGAATGATTTTATTTGTATAGGGCAGTCACTTAAAGACTGTTTTTTCTCTTTCCCTTCACAGGTATGAGAAATGGGTTGTTAGCAATCCCAGCAGAAATTCTTTCTTCTGCTGGTGTCCTTGTGGACTGGCTGCAGTCTCTTAATGTAGCTTGATTTAACATTTAGGTCTCTTGTGTCTTTCCTACATTATTCTCCTTAGAGATTTTATTCTCTTATTCTTAATGGGATGTTGAGGGATGAAGGTGTGGTGACTGAAAAAATGACTCTTACTAGAAATTACTATTTGACTATCGCTATGATAACATAGGCCTTTGATTATAGGAACATAACATTCTAAACAAGCTTTCTGCTTCTATACCCCCACTTGCACACCCAACCTGTGGGGCGACAGGTAATGAATAGAAGAAACACAGAACCTTTGTGTTTAGATAGAATGAAGAATGGGATTTTGGGCTTAAAAACCCTGTACCTCTACATTTCTAGGCTGCTTTATTTGGAGTCTGTGTATCCCTGGCAGACCCAGCTGGCTGAATGAAGAGTGTGTTTCCTATAAGTCACTGAGTTCTGATGGTCTGTGTGTCTTTTGGGGGCTGGCAGCTACAACATTTGGAGGCCCCAGGGAGATCTCAGAGAGGGGCCCTGAGATCTAAGACCAGACCGGCCTCCAAAGCAGTTGCTGTCTCTGTTACAGCTTCAAAGGGGTGGCCAACCGGAGACATTCCAGGGCCCTTGAATACCGTGACGGGGTTAATTCAGTCATCAAGGACGCAACTTTCAGGACACGCTCTTTATTCCTGGTCCCGATGGGAATCTGGAACCCCCGAGGCCTTGGCGTCTGGATAAAAGATACCTTCCTGGTTCTGTTGACCGGTCATTGGGCATCCATGGAGAGAATGGACACAGTCATATCTCCTGGACCGTGGCCAGGCCATGGGATGCTGCCTCCCGTGCCCTATTGTCAGGTTCTGGTTATTGTCTCCGGTCCTGTCTAGGTTGTAGGTGGCGGACTTTCCTGAGTCCACCTACACCTCAGTAATTGTACTCGTCTGAGTGTCCGTTTTGTGCTTTCTGTTTTGTATTTTCTGCACAAGCAATGGGGGAGAAAGCCCAAGTTCACAGAAGACACCCTTGGGGTGTCTCCTGTGACATTTCAAAGAAGGGTTTGTAGAGGGAGCTGGCTATGGCATAAAATTTTCTCCAGGTAGACTAAGGACATTGTGTGAAGTTGAGTGGCAGTCTTTTGATGTAAACTGGCCTCCAGAGGGCTCTTTTGGCAAGGTTTTGGTGAGGAATGTTTGGAAGGTTGCACTGAGAGGCCCAGGATCCCGATCAGTTTCCCTACATCGATCAATTGTTACACCTTGTTCAGAACCTGCCTCCTTGGCTCCGCTGGTGTGCCTTGTCTCTGGGGGCGCAAGTTTTAGTTGTGGGCACCCCGAAACTTGCAGCAACTGAATCTCCAAGACAGCCCAGTCCCCCAGTCCTCCAATCTCCACCAGAGGACAGTGACCTTCCCTCACCCTATAATCCAGGACAACAGAGGCCAAATAGCACCACCTCATCTCCTCAGACATGAGCAAGTAACCCCTATGGGCCTCCTGCTCCCACTCCGGGCAGGGCACCAGCCGATATCACCACTCTGGCTATCCTCCCCTTGCAAAAAGCACCACCCCAGCGGCATCACACTGACAGGCCCTTTATGGTTTACATGCCTTTCTCAACTAGTGACCTGTACAACTGGAAGGCACAGAATCCACCTTTCTCTGAGAAACCCCAGGCATTAATGGGACTCTTAGAAAGTGTCTTTCAGACTCACTGCCCCACCTGGGACCGTTGCCAACAGCTTTTAATTACCCCCTTGACCTCAGAAGAACACGCATTTGGACTGAAACACGAAAGATAGCTGTGGGAGGGAGGAAAGCTGAGGAAGCAGGGGAACAGATTGAGGAGGAATTTCCCTCCACTTGCCCAGACTGGGGATGCACTTCTCAGGCAGGGAGAACGGCATTAGATCAGTACCACCAGATTCTAATTGGCGGAATTAGGATGGCTGCTCACCAAACAACTAACCTTTCTAAGGTAATTGAAGTTATACAGGGAGGAACCTCAGGAATTTCCTGGAGCGTTTCTTGAATGAGACGTACCGGGTATACCCCCATTGATCCTGAGGCCCCTGAGAACCAGAGGGCAATTAACATAGCCTTTGCTACTCAGGCCGCCCCGGTTATCTGGTGTAAATTGCAAAAAATTAGAAGGTTTTGCAGGGATGAACCTGTCCCAACTTGTTGAGATAGCCCAGAAAGTGTTCAACAACATGGAGGCACCAGATGACCCCAAACATATAGCTAAAATCCAAAGCTACTGTCATCAACCCAAGCCAATCTGTTGCCAGACCCAGACCCCGAAACCCCCGTTCATGACTACACAGATTTCACTGACGCTTTGTATTCCTCACAGCCAGACCTCAAAGACTCCCCTCTGCCTGAGGCTGATGAAGTTCTGTTCACGGACAGGAGCAACTTCATGCAGGAAGGAAGGAGGTATGCTGGGGGAGGGGTCGTAACTCTAACTGGCACTATCTGGTCACAAGCTCTTCCCCATGGGACTTCCGCTCAAAAGGCCAAAGTCATCACCCTCACTGAGGCACTAAGATGGGAAAAGGATAAGGCAGTCACAATATACACTGACAGCCGATACACCTTTGCCACTGCACAGGTACAAGGAGCCATCTACAAGGAAAGAGGGCTTCTGACTTCAGCTGGGAAGGACATCAAGAACAAGGAGGAGATCTTAGCCTTACTTGAAGCCATATAGATGCCAAGGCTCTTGCTATTGTTCATTGTGAAGGGCATCAAAAAGAGAATAGTCCTGAGGCTGAGGGAAACCGACGAGCCGATGCAGAGACAAGAACAGCAGCCACAAGGGCAGTGGAGCTCCTACCATCTACTGACTGTTGTCCCTTACCCAGAATTGCCTCCATGTCCAACCTATATGGCAGATGGGGACATATACTTCCAAGACAAGGAAGCCACTAGGAACCAGCGGGGGTGTGGATGACCCCAGATGGAAAAATCGGGCTCTCACAGGCCCTTGGAAGGACTCTGCTCCACCAGCTACACCAGGCCACACAGTTAGGGTGGACTAAGATGTTCCAAGCTTTAGACTTCCACTTTCACTTGTTAGAAGGGAGAAGAACCGCAGAGGAGATTGCCTCACGATGCTCAGCCTGTCCCCAAGTTAGTCCAAAGAAAGGGAAGAATGAAGAACCTAGGCATAGGGAAAGAGGAACTTATCCAGGGGACCACTGGGAAGTAGATTTCACTGAGGTAACCCTGACTGTGGGGGGCTACAGAGACTGCCTTAGTAGTTACTAAGAAACTATTGCAAGAAATCCTCCCTCGATTTGTCTCCCCAGAACTTTAGGGTGGATGATGGGCCAGCCTTTGTAGCAAAGGTATCACAGCAATTGGCTAGCTACCTAAATTTGCAATGGAAACTCCACTGTGCCTACCAGCCCCAAAGTTCGGGCCAAGTAGAGTGAATGAATCAGACCCTAAAAAGACATTAGTCAAGTTAGGATTAGAAACTGGGGGACCTGGGTAACTTCTCCTTTGCTCTTCTCCGAGCCAGGTGTACTCCATATATTAATGGATTCACCCCATTTGAAATTTTCTTTGGAAAACCCCCACCTTTAGTACCTAGAATAGAAGATAAAAAAAAGCAGAACTGTGTAACCTTGTCTTACTTAAGTCTTTACAGGCCCTTCAAAGTGTACAGAAGAGATTTGGTCCTCAGGTTGTGCTGTCCACTCAGCCCCAGGGGACAGATTTCCCCATCAGTTTCAGCCTGGGGACTCTGTGTAGATCGGAAGTTCACTTCCAAAGGACTAGAACCCAAATGGAAAGGACCCTTCACTGCCCACTGCAGTTAAAGTAGTGGCATCCCATCATGGATTCATCACTCCCACGTGAAGGCAGCATGAGAGTGGACAGCTCAGGAAGACGGGCCCTTAAGACTAAGACTCAAGTGTACATAAGTATAACCTCTGTTTCTTCCTTTTTTCCTCTTTAGCCCAGGCATTCGACCAGCCACAACCAGAACCAGAAGGAGCATTAATAACTTTGCTAATGACAATACACAAGGTCTTAAATAAGACCACCCAGACATAGACAAGATTGCTGGTTGTGCCTAAACCCAAAACCCCTTATGTAGGGTAGGAACTCCCTAAATTTAACTGAGCTCAGCAGGCTAGAACTTCAAGTCGATTCACTAGCAGAAGTAGTCCTTCAGAATAGAAGAGGTTTAAATTTATTATTCTTAGAACAAGATGGATTATGTATGGCTCTAGGTGAAACCTGTTGCTTCTATGCCAATAACTCTAGAATAATTAAAAATTTACTACTAGTACAGAGAAATTTAGATCAGGGAAAGACAGAGACTAGAATCAAATAACTGGTTTCATAGATGTTCAATTGGTCACCATGGCTAACAACCCTTTTATCTGCTGTAGCTAGACCTTTAATCATCCTCCTCCTCTTGTTAACTTCCTTAATTTCTTGTTTGCATATATAAGGAAAAGAGTTAATTCTATTAGACTTTTAGTATTACAGAATAGAGGCTATGAGCAAATTCTGCATGAAGAATCAAAGATTTGTTGTCTGCTAAGGCCAGTGGGGAATGTGGTGGCTGAAAAAATGACTCTTACTAGAAATTACTATTTGACTATCGCTATGATAACATAGGCCTTTGATTATAGGAACATAACATTTTAAACAAGTCTTTCTGCTTTTTCTCCCCACTTGCACACCCAACCTGTGGGGCGACAGGTAATGAATAGAAGAAACATAGAACCTTTGTGTTTAGACAGAATGAAGGATGGGATTTTGAGCTTAAAAACCCTGTACCTCTACATTTCGAGGCTGCTTAATTTGGGGTCTGTGTACCCCTGGCAGACCCAGCTGTATGAATAAAGAGTATGTTTCCTATAAGTCACTGAGTTCTGGTGGTCCGTGTATCTTTTGGGAGCTGGCAGCTATTACAAAGATTTGTCTTCTGTAACTTCTTCAAAGCTCTGATAGGGCTATAGTCCTTGCTTATAGGGACTAAAAATCTTTGGAAGCCTAGCCTAGGGGCCCTGGAGGCAGAGAACATGAGGTTGTTCCAGCATTTGGAAGTAGCAGAAAGTCTTCCAGTCTAGAAGATATAAATTTAGCAAAGATTGAAAAGACAAAAGTCAAAATTAATAGTAGAGGTAATTGACAATGAAGTTACTTTTCCATGGCAATTTGTTAATTTAAGGTAAAGATATGTAGTAAAAAGAAATTGAATCATTTTGAAGAGAGAGTAGTGGCATAGACACAGGCAAAAAGAATAATTATTCAGAAAAGTCCCTGGATTCCCTGGGACAGATGTATTTATCTATATTCTAGAATAAGAACTTAAGATCTTCCACAGGTTCACAGAAATAGGTCACACTTCCCATTTCGTTTTCTGGAGGAACCTGTGGGGTTTCATCATAAGAGACTGGTTGAATTTGAGACAAATGCACCCAGCTCTTGATTCCCTGTAATTTAACAGCATTTGGGGAGCTTAACAAAATTTTAGTAGGCCCCTTTCTGTTTGTGTTGAAGCTTGACTTTCAATAGTTTGCAGGGAGGGAGCTGCTTTGTCCTGTACACAAAATCCTGACCTAGAAGCAGGTTGTCCATGAATGGTTTAGCACCATTTCCCCACAAATGTGCATTGTGTGATGGGAAAGGGAGCTGCCCTTTTTCTGGCTGCACGCTGGGATGAGAGGTTCTCCGTACCAGACCTTGTTCCTGATGTGTGGTGGGAAATTTCATTGCTAGTCCCGGTCTCACAATGAGAAAAATAAATTATCTTAATGTTAGGCTGACTATTTCTGTCACTGTGCAGTTAGTGTTGGGGAGAGGCTGTGAGTGATTCAGCACTCCTCCCCTTATGTAACCCCGTATGCCTGGTCTGCATGCACAGGCTTCCATTATCTGGTAGTGTGCCACTATTATTTAACCTGTGTATAAAAGGCGCCACCACCCTGCGAGGCAGGCTGTGCTCTTGGTGGAATAAAGAGCTATGTTGCAGTTGCCTATGGCTCCCCGCATTTTCTTCCAACTGCCCAGGCCTCGTACCCCTTACCTCAGAACCTCAAACCTGCAGCAACACAGAGGTCCATGGGATGGGTCAGGACAGAGTAGATAGCTCTAGTATCGGTGAAAATTCAGTTTTCCTCCCTGCCATGTCGAGGGTGTCTTGAACCTACACTGTCTTGATTGCAATGGATTTCTCTCGAATTAGAGCCGGCAAGCACTTGGGCCTTGGTTGTTGGAGGGAACAGCTCTCTCATTGGGGAGGCTTGCTTTGAGGGGAGAGGGTTTAGGAGGTCCATCCCTCTCTGGCTTCCCAGGGCTGGATGGACATTCCCCCTTCCAATGCCCTTCCTTCCTGCACTAACTATGCACATTGATTATTCCCCAGTCCTGACAATGCTAGCCACGATCCCAACTAAGACATTGGCTCTCCAAACCTGAAAGGTTTTTACTGCCTCGGTTTACTGCAAGATGGTCCCTGTATTATGGCAGCTAAAATTTGCACTCTTTTTCCTACTCTTTGTTCCCTGCCTGGTTCCAGTTGTTGGACACCTTAAAGACCTCTAGCACCAAGGCAGCCTACGGGGGTTGGGTCCAGGCTCCAACTTTTAGAGCTTCTTTTGAATATCTAGCACAGCTTGAAATACGAAATATATAGCCAGGAGTGTCTGGCTCTCCAGACTTTGGGCCAATATTAGTATCATTTCTAAAAGCCTCAGAAAAGTGGTTAAAACAACACAAAACACAGAAAATTATTTTGATTAAGCTCAGAATCCTTGATTTCTACTCAGAAAACTTTCCCATAATATTAGTAGCAGGCCAATAAGCCAAGAAACATTAAAACAACTCTAATTTTGCATTGGCTTACTTTTGATATTTAAATTTCCAATCTTATTTAGCTTAATCACATAAAATTTTCTCTCAGGATTTCTTTTCATAAAACTTCAACTTTTCTTATTCTTCAGTTTGTCTCTCTTCACTCAGTCAGAAATAACTAACTTTATTACAGGAGAAATTATTTTCTTTCAATTTCTTCAAAATGTATCTCCATACTTTATATACCTCTGTTACTGAAAACATACATTTTCCTTTCCATCATAATTACAATTGTTAACTCTTAGTGGACCCTAAAATGTAAGCAATTAACTAACATCTTTAGACTGGCAAATTTATGAATACATTTTGTAAACTTTAGAAGCATAGGCTTTTGTTGGCAATATATGTATAATTTTTTAAAGAAACATTTTAATAAGGTTCATGACATCCATTAACAGATTCTCATTGATCTTTTAGCTTTTCTGTTAGGTACAGGAGGGCCCTATCCCTAACCCTCCCATAGTGTGGGAACCAGACTTCTCCCTTACCTTTGTGTGGGAACCAGACGTTGCTTGTGGGTTGGCAACACTATATGCTCACCTCCCACTTCACTGGGCTCTCCTCCCTTCCCCACCAACTTTCCTGCCAAAAATATTCTCACCAAAAAAGCCTACCTCAAGCCCCATATAAGTTTCAGATCCCCTCACATTCTTATTCGGGGCTTATGCCATCTTTGGCTCTGCCAGGCTGTGATTCTGCTACAATAAACCTTCCTTAACCCCTTCAGCCTTGTGCGTTCCTCTTTTGGTGAACCTAACATTTTCTACAATGAGAAGCCAAAAGCAGTGAACTCAGATTCCTCTAATAATTAATGTTAATAAATAAAAGGCACGTTTTCCCAAGTCAATTAAATATTTTATACTGTTAATGCCATCTGGAAGCAAAAAACACTATATTATATATATGTATAACACCAACACATATAGATATCAGAGGTCATGCACATTCTCTTATTATTCTCTAATCATCGGCATTTACAGCTTCTCTGAGGGGCAAATCTAGTTTCCTCAGAGAGCAGTAAAATAGATGGGGTCTGCGGAGAACTCAGTCCCCCATCATAGTTAGAGAGTGAAGGGGGAGAACATTTTTCATTATTGTGAGATGTCTGGGGAGGGGTTCCTATCATTGGACCATCTAATAAGTCTAGGTCTTGGTAAAGGATCACGTAAGCCTGTACATAGAGTATGTGTTCCCACTTTTCCTATTTCTGGCAAAGATGTAATTGTAGTAGAGTGCTGTAGTTCAGTGAATCATTTATAGGCCAAACTTCTTAGTAATCCCCTCCCATCTTTAGTTTGGGAGGAGGCCAGGCCCCTATGGGGAAGTTCTACAGCTTGCAATGCTGGGCCCTAATTCCTGCCTTCTCTTCAGTTGCTGGCTAAGCAATGTGCATGCCCCTGGGGAGGAAGGAGGAAAAAAAATTCTCCCCTGACTGGGAATTGAACGGGGTATCCTGGATAAAAAAATCATTGAACCTTAAGCCATAAACTACCAGAGAATATGATCCTACCTGTGCTGCCTGAGTCTGAAAGCACTTTATTCCACCCAATGAGAGGCCTATGTGAGCCCTGTGGTACATGAAGCTGAGCACCACCTTTTGTCTTCCTGATGGCTCCTTCCCTTCTGGCAGGCATGTGCGTGCTGCCTGCTGACTGGGAAAGTGGAAGGGAGAGAAAGGGTGTGCCCCAGTCCAGCCAGTGAGGGGAGTGTGAGCCCACTGGAGACTCAGAGTGGTACCCCTGGTCCACACTGATGGAGTGGTGGGTGCGTGGAAACTAAGAGGACTCTCTTTGCAAAAAGAAAATGTATGCCAGTGATTTTTTTTTTTTTACCCATCCCATACAGGTTAACAGGAATATGTATGTGTGGCTTGGGTCTGGGCCAGTCACCGCTGCTAAAAGAGGCAAATGCAGAACAGGTCTAGGCTCGCTACTGCTACAAGCATGCACAGGGGTCTACTGCTGCAGAGAGAGAAAGAGAGAAATAGGAAAAAAGAACGCTAGTTCCTCGGTGAAGAACTACCTTGGAGACCCACACTATAGGGGACTTAGGCCAAGGGACCCAATGCAATCAGGGCTGGCGGGCCCAGTGCTCAGTTCTGAGCAATTTGGGCTATCTCTGAGATTGCTCCAGGGTCCTGGAGCCAATCGACAAATAAGGACAGACAGGGGAAGAGTTTTAAGAGAGCGTAGTGGGAGCGGCTACCATGACCCTATCACCTCCCCATTAGAGTTCCTTCTGGAGAAGGGAGGGAAGGAGTAAAAGTCTAAGGGGCAAGATCAGGAAGTAAGCCCTGGTAAGCTTCCACAGCCCACCATTTCCCCAGTTGCAAGCCCTCAACAGAAATGAAAGCAAGGGGCCCACAGGAAAGAACGGAAGACTCCACCAGAGGCTAACCTATCCTGTTATGGCTGAAAGGTGCTGCTGCACATACTTTTAATTTAGAGTTTAATTCAGCAGGTCTTTTTTGTAATTCCAATGGTGAAAATGAATCAGGGAAGTTAGAGGAAGAGAAGAAGGAAAAACAAACAGGATCTCTGGACACCTGCTTGGTTAGAAAATGAGTCTCTTACTAGACTCCTAGACAAGGGGTCAACCATTCACCCAAAGCCAATTAATCTGCATGGATTAGAGAAACCCAAGCCACTCAGATGAAAGGAGCCATAGTGATTGGGTGGGGTGAGTTTATGTCCTTTGGCCCCTTTGTCACTATGATGCAGGACAGGGCAAATTTCCCCAAGTGATGGGGAGACCAAGCCCTGCACCAAGAGAAGATGAAGGTCTGTTGCCAGAGAGTGAAGAAAGAATTCAACACACACATCAAAGTTAGAGTCAAAGGAAAGTTTATTAGAAAAGGGGTAACACTCTACAGACAGAATGTGGTCTCTCAGAAGCAGAGAGTGAGAGGGACAGTGCTAGAGACAGTGAGAAACAGAGTAAAAGCACTGAGGACAGTGAGAGAAATAGAAAAGGTACTAAAAGGAACCCTGAGTGTGCAGAAATTCAGTTTATATGTCATTCTTTAGTTCTCATTTCTTTTGATATGGACATACAGTGAGGAAGTGGAAGAAGAGTATGTGGCCTGAAAGGCCTGCTGGCAGTTCCCAGCCTTTAATCCTTAGGTTCCCGATAGTTTTAGCCACAGGGAATGACTCTTGGTTCCTGTTTTTCCTTCGCAGGTGTGGGGCAACCCTAGCAGAAATCTTCCTTTGTTCTGCAGGTGTCCTCCTGCCCAGGGTTGATCAGCATATTGCAGCCTCTGATTGTGGCTTGATTAACATTTTAATTTTCTTGCCTTCTCCCCGTGTTAGTTGTAAAAGACAATGCAGGGCAGGGAAAATTCTCCCGAGTGGGTGAGGGTGGGGGGGGGGGGTTGGTGATGGAAACCAAGCCCTGCACCGGGAGAAGAGGGTTCTTTGGTGGAGAGCATAGAAAAATTCAACATACACACCAAAGTTAGAGTCAAAAGGAAAGTTTACTAGGAAAGGGGTAACACTCCACAGATGGAGTATGGTCCCCTCTTAGAGAACCTAAGAGAGACTCAGAGGGACAGAGACAATAGAAAGAGATTAGGAGAGTAAGGGCGACAGAGTGAAAACACTGAGAAGGACCTATAGAAAAGACACTGAGGGACCAGAAGAGTCAGGGGAATTCAGTTTATATGTCATTTTTTAGTTCCCATTTCCTTTGATATGGACATACAGTGAGGAAGGGGAAAGATATTTAGCATGAAAAGATAAGATTATGTAGAGTGAAAGGCCTAGCAGTTTCCAGCCTTTAATCTTTAGGTTCCCCATGGTTTTAGCCATAGGGAATGACTCTTGGTTTCTGTTTCCTTTTCACAGATGTGGAGAAATGGATTGTTAGTGATCCCAGAAGAAATTTTCCTTTGTTCTGCAGGTTTCTCTTGGACTGGCTACAGGGCTGATCAGTATATTGGCAGTTTCTCAATATGGCTTGATTAACATTGTAATTCTCTCGCCTCCTCCCTACATTAAGCCCATCAGATCATGACACTTTCCTAGCAACAGAGAACCTGTATGTGACCCAATAAGGTGTAAGGAGAGGTTTTTGAAGAACTTCGGGAAAGAAGTTCTGATTCTTTGGGGATAGTTTCCAAAAGAGATCTTGTCTTTCCTCTTATACATTCTTTGAAGATGTGAGGCCGGAAATGATACACAGCAAGTGCTTTCTTGCCTCTCTCTCTGTGTCTATCTCTCCAGGTCACAGTATCTTTTTCTGTCATCTCTAACCCTATGCACATCTGTTTTTCTTTTTCTGTCTTTTTATTTATTTAATTGTTGCATACTTTGGCCTGTGAACCCGAAAGAACCAAGTGGCACTCAGCAAACTAAGAATCAAAGGAGGTTTATTTATGCTGGTGGGTTCAGAGGAGTCACTCTCCAGAGTCTGAGCCCTGAACAAAGGCAGGCAGGTAGATTTATACATTGATTATTTCCACATACTTGGCAGTCTCTTGTTTTGCACGCCCGGGAAAGGAAGTATTCCAGGGAGAGGAGGTTGTTAAAAAAATTCCTCCAGGAGAGGGTAGCCATCTTAGATTTCTTTACATTTCCCATATCATTCCCCCTTTTGGTGCCCATCTATATTCTTTATAGGGCATCACCTTTTTGATTACCTTCCTGATTTCCCTTTTGGTCCCCTTGGACCAAGGACCAATAATTCTATTGCATAAGGATCTTTGCTTTAGTCTTTCTTTCCATTGTAGCTTCTATAAGGGAGATAATTGTCCAGATAAGAGGCAACAGGCAAGACAGAAGTAGGCAGGTAATGAGGAGAAGGAGTACTACTCTAATTAAGGTCTTAAAGCCTCTGAAAGTGGAGAACCAACCTCTAAAGGTTATTGTGGTCCCATCCATGCCATGTTCGTACAGGCAAATGTGCCAGTCCGTCATCTGTTTGACAAGATCTTCAACTGCCTGGTCCTGGTCTTCTCTTTGCATACAACAGTTGGTGAAATTGAATTTCCCAAATACACCCCCTTTTGCTGCTAATAGATAATCTAGTTATGTGCAAAGGAGGAAAGCTTTATCATGCTCATTATGCCAACCTGTTATGGTAGATTGCATTTCTCATCTGAGTTTCTTGATGTGCCAAGAGGGTTAGGGCTCTCCTAATTTTATTAGTAACTGCCTGCAGTTGGATAATTCAATTTAACATGTAAATGGGGTTATGGTAGCCCCAAGATCTCTTTTGCCCAAGTGGCAGGCCTATAGTATTGCATTATGTGTTCTGGGGGCCACTCATTATCCTTTCTGTCCCCTATTTGGAGTTCCCTTTTTTTCCTGCTGTAATAGGGACAGGATTTTGCTATGTTGCTCAGGCCAGGAGTGCAGTGACTATTCATAGGCGCGATCCTACTACTACTAATCAGTGTTGTGACGCGTTTAAATCTGAGACCTACGGAGCCAATTGAGATTAATTATGAGTCTTTATTAGCCAGCCAGCGACTGACTCTCCACCACACAGGGTCAGAAAATGAGCCCCGAGCTTCCAGAGGAGGCAGCTTACAAAGCCTAAAACTACATCAAACAAGCAAGCAGGTTTACAGAAGCAGAAGTTAGCCATTAGCCATTAGTTTATCTTTGCACAAGACATCTCCTAGAACTACACCCTGGTTAAACATTAAGCAGATTATTGAAGCAGAAGTTGGCTGTTATCGTCTAGTACAAAGATATATTGTTTCTGGGGAACTCTTAAATCTTGTAGCAAACAGGGCCTGGTAGATAGATCTGTTATCTGCATCCTGGCGGTGATGTTGTTGTTGTTTCTTTGAGCTGAAGATATCACTCCCTGTTTTGTCTTTGTGACTAGCTTACTGGAGAATTTTCCACTTTTACAATCAGTGCAGGAGTTTTGACCTGCTCCATTTCCGACCTGGGCTGGTTCACCACCCCCACCCCACCCCCCTTAGGCAAACTGGTGGTCCCCTGCTCCTATATTGTTGCCTAACTTAGTGCGGACACGCAATCAGCATAGAACACTACAGACCAGAATTTCTGGTTCAAGTGATCCTCCTGACTCAGACTCCGGAGTAGCTTGTACTACAGGCACTCACCACCGTGCTGGCAGGGCTTTTGGCAAGGGCTTTTGGGACTGGTTGACCAAGCAATTGCCCTGTTTTCAGAGGCAGGAGGAAGGCTTTATCATGCTCATTATGCAGCTTCTTTCCTAATTTGGGGGAGGTGACTGTAGGCCTTGTTTCTGCACATCTAGTAAAGCCTATGTGAGGCTACCCAGTTTTGGACCTTGCCTGGGTGGGAATCAATTCAGTAGCTTCCCAATCTTTCCCCAGCTTTAACTATTTACAGTTCCTTCCTCTGGGAACCAGGGACAAGTTTCCTACATGGGATCTAAAATTGCTGAATCTGGCGAATGTGCACAACATATTCCCTAGCCCTAAGTATAACTTTAAGCTCTGTACAAAAACATTGCAGTCCTTTGACACTTGTCCTATGTTTTACTCCTAGTTATGACAGTCTATTCCTTAAATTTATTTAACAAGCATGCTTTCTTAGATTCTACCAGGCTGTAATCTGTATTTTCTCCCTCCTACTTTTTTGCATGAGCTATTCCTAAGGGAGTCTACTCACCTTACCTCATTTACATGTTTTCCAGTACTCAGGTCCCTGTTCACGGGCCACTCGACATATCCAGTGCGGGTCTGGAAAATATATCTGAAAAGCACTGCCATTCACAGTGGCTATCGAAAACTGAGGTAGTGGACATTCTCTGACCTCTTTTGGTAACATAGATACATAGTTCACACTTCTTTGCACCAATTTCCTCCCTAAAGTCCAATTATAAGGAGTCCCACAATGAAATTCCTCAAGCTTCTGCCTTGCATAGACTGACCAGCTTCTGGGGGTGGCCAGAGCAGGGTCGACGATCTCAGGTGGATTTTCTGCTGCCTCCAGAATGCAGTCCAGAGAGGTTGATCAAGAAAACATTCTGTAGTCTAAGTTTCCTGGTTCTCTGGAGATGCTGTTTACCCAGGTGCGGTGGATTTACGGAGTAATACCTATAACTTTAATGGCAATGAGAGTTGCTAATATAACAATGTGAGAGCCTGTTTAGTTTGTCTGGAATAGCTCCTTTTTCTAATCCTTAAACTATATTTCTTCTACTAAAAGGGATGGACCTAATTCCCTAGAAGCATGGGGGCTCTTTCTAAAGCTTATTTTTAAAATAAGAATTATATTACAGTAGTTAGGAAAATAAACCAATTATGATGAGGCTTCTGACTATGATTCCAAATTTATTACAAATACCTGTGTATAAATCTTTTTCAAAAAGTTAATTCAGATCCTAACACAGAACTTACTAAATTTCTTTCTCTACTCACTGTGTTGTAGCTGCAAGCCCCTATAGATACACGGACCACCAGAAATCAGTGAGTTATATGGAACACACACTTTATTCAGCTAGCTGGGTCTGCCAGAGGTACGTGCCCCAAATTAAGCAGCCCCGAAATGTAGAGGTACAGGGTTTTTAAGCCCTAAACCCCTATTCTTCATCCTGTTTGAACACACATGTCTATTTTTCTTCTTTTTACTCACTGTCAACCCACAGGTCAGTTGTGCAAGCAGGGGTACAAAAGCAGAAATCTTATTGTTAGAGCCTTATGTTCCTATGGGTGAAAGCCAAACAGTAATTTTTCCAGCCAGTACATTCCCCACTGGCCTTAGTGGAAAATCAAATCTTTGATTCTTCATGCAGAATTTGCTCATAGCCTATATTTTGTATTACTAAAAGTTTAATAGAATTAATTTTCTTCCTTATATATGCAAACAAGAAATTGAGGAAACATGGGCCAAAGGTTAATAAGAGGAGGAGGAGGAGGATCTCTGGCAAGCTGGTGCAAGTCTACTAGGATCTCTGGAGTACCGTGGCTGGGATGTTTTGGGCAGTGATTTCATTAGTCTCGGTTACTATAAGCTCCTATCCTCTAGGCCGGTGTATGTTTCTGTATGCCTGGGCTAAAGAGGAAAAAAGGAAGAAACAGGGTTAGACATATGTACGCTTGAATCTTAGTCTTAAGGGTCCGTCTTCCTGAGCTGTCCACTCTTGTGCTGCCTTCACGTGGGAGTGATGAATCAATGATGGGATGCCATCTACTTTAACTGCAGTGGGTGTCATCAGGTAGACAGTGAAAGGTCCTTTCCATTTGGATTCTAGTCCCTTGGTAGAGAACTTCCGGATCCACACAGAGTCCCCAGGCTAAAACGGATGGGGAAGTCTGTCCCCTGGGGTTGAGTGGGCAGCACGAACCCAGGACCAAATCCCCTTCTGTACACTTTGAAGGGCCTGTAAAGACTTAAGTAAGACAAGATTACATAGTTCTGCCTTTTTCTCATCTTCTGTTCTAGTTACTAAAGGTGGGGGTTTTCCAAAGAAAATTTCAAATGGGGCGAATCCATTAATATATGGAGTACACCTGGCTCAGAGAAGAGCGAGGGGGAGAAGTTCTACCCAGGTCCCACCAATTTCTAATCCTAACTTGACTACTAATGTCTCTTTTAGGGCCGATTCATTTGCTCTACTTGGCCCGAACTTTGGGGCCGGTAGGCGCAGTGAAGTTTCCATTGCAGATTTAGGTAGCTAGCTAATTGTTGTAATACCCTTACTACGAAGGCTGGCCCGTTCTCCAAGCCTAAAGTTCTAGGGAGATCAAATCGAGGGAGTATTTCTTGCAGTATTTTCTTAGTAACTACTAATGCGGTCTCTTTCCTGGTGGGGATGGCCTCTACCCATCCTGAAAAGGTGTCTAAAAACAAGTAAATATTTGTAGCCCCCTACAGTCGGGGTTACTGCCGGAGCCAGCTGGCTAAAGTCGAACAGCACCTAAAAGGGGGGTGAAGCCTAAGGAAAAAAGAAGACAGGAAAGCGCTTCGGGAGGGCATACAGTCAATGCTGCAGCCTCGTCTTTATTTAGCTCAGCCTTTATATATGTTTTAGGATACAATAGCAAAGCACAACGTATATCATTCGAATGTAACAGTCACACAAGATCATATAACATCCTAGTTATCTGGGATGTAACACATCCCATTATCTTAAAAGGATTTCTTTAGGAGGCAAACCTCCCCTCAGGGTCAGTACTAATTAAATCAACCATTTGCTTCCTTTAACCATTGATAACACTCTCAGCACCTGCTTTTGGCTCCCAAACTACGGGACACCTTCAGTGCCTTGTAATGGCTCCTGACAGGTTACCTCAGTGAAATCTACTTCCCAGTGGTCCCCTGGATAAGTTCCTCTTTCCCTATGCCTAGGTTCTTCTATCGTCCCTTCTTTGGATTAACTTGGGTACAAGCTGGGCATTGTGAGGCAATCTCCTCTGCAGTTCTTCTCCATTCTAACAAGTGAAAGTAGGAGTCTAAAGCTTGGAGCATCTTAGTTTTCCCCAGCAGTGTGGTCTGGTGTAGCTGTTGCAGGAGAGTCCTTCTAAGGGCCCGTGAGAGCCCGATTTTTCTATCTAGGGTCATCCACCACCCCTGTTAGTTTCCTAGTGCTCCTCTATTATCTTGAAAAATATATGTTTCTCTTTTGGCCGTATAGGTCGGAGACGGAGGCAATTCTGGGTAAGGGACAACAGTCAGTAGATGTGCTGGGGGCCCATTGGCCTTGTGGCCACTGTTCTTGCCTCTGCATCGTCGGTTTCCCTCAGCCTCAGGACTATTCTCTTTTTGGTGCCCTTTACAATGAACAATAGCAAGAGCCTTTGGCATCTATATGGCTTCAAGTAAGGCTAAGATCTCCTCCTTGTTCTTGATGTCCTTCCCAGCTGAAGTCAGAAGCCCTCTTTCCTTGTAGATGGCTCCTTGTACATGTGCAGTGGCAAAGGCGTATCGGCTGTCAGTGTATATTGTGACTGCCTTATCCTTTTCCCATCTTAGTGCCTCAGTGGGGGCGATGACTTCGGCCTTTTGAGCAGAAGTCCCATGGGGAAGAGCTTGTGACCAGATGGTGCCAGTTAGATTTACGGCCACTGTCCCAGGGTACCTTCTTCCTTCCTGCATGAAGTTGCTCCTGTCCGTGAACAGAGCTTCATTGGCCTCTTTGGCAGAAGAGAGTCTTTGAGGTCTGGCCGCAGGAACACACAGCATCAGTGAAATCTATGCAGTCATGAACGGGGGTCTCAGGGTCTGAGTCTGGCAACAGATTGGCTTGGCTGGGTTGATGACAGTAGCTTTGGATTTTAGCCATACATCTGGGGTCATCCAGTACTTCCTTGTTGTTCAACACCTACTGGGCTATCTCGACAAGTTGGGACAGGTTCATCCCTGCAAAACCTTCTAATTTTTGTAAGTTACACCAGATATCAGAGGCTGCCTAAGTAGCAATGGCTATATTAATTGCCCACTGGTTCTCAGGAGCCTCAGGATCAATGGGGGTGTATACCCGGTACGCCTCCTGTAGTCGTTCAAGAAATGCTCCGGGGGATTCCTGAGGTCCCTGTATAACTTCAGTTACCTTAGAAAGATTAGTTGGCTGACGAGAAGCCATCCTAATTCCGCCAATTAGAATCTGGTGGTACCAATCTAATGCCGTTCGTTCTCCTTGCCTGAGAATTGCATCCCCAGTCTGAGTGGGTGGAGGGAAATTCCTCCTCAATCTGTTCCTGTGCTTCCTCAACCCTCCTCCTACCCACCACTATCTTTTGTTCTTCCGCCCAAATGCATCTGAGTTCTTCTGAGGTGAAGAGAGTAATTAAATGTTGTTGGCAATCATCCCAGGTGGGGCAGTGAGTCTGAAAGACACTTTCTAAGAGTCCCATTAATGCCTGGGGTTTCTCCAAGAAAGGCGGATTCTCTGCCTTCCAGTTGTACAGGTCACTTAGTCGAGAAAGGCAAGTAAACCATAAAGGGCCTATGTGTGTGATGCCCCTGGGGTGGTGCTTCTTGTGAGGGAGAATAGCCGGAGTGGTGGTATCGGCTGGTGCCCTGCCTGGAGGGGGAGCGGAGGCCCATAGGGTTACCTGCCCATGTCTGAGGAGGTGAGGTGGTGCTATTTGGCCTCTGTTGTCCTGGATTATAGGGTGAGGGAAGGTCACTGTCCTCTGGTGGAGATTGGAGGACTGGGGGACTGGGCTGCCTTGGAGATTCGGTTGCCGTATATTTTGGGGTGCCCACAACTAAGACTCATGACCCTAGAGAAAAGGCACACTGGCGGAGCCAAGGAGGGGGTTCTGAACAAGGTTTGACCATTGATCAATGTAGGGAAACTGATCAGGATTTCCCAGTGTTAAGGGTGGACAATTTTCCAGTTAGCCAGCATTAGGAATTTACTTCTGATTCTGTTAACCAGGGTGTGGTAATCTGATCAAAGATATGCTAAGGGCCAACTTCTGCTTCTGTAATCTGTTTACTTGTTTCTAGGCTATATAAACTGCCTCTTCTAGGAGCTTGGGGCTGATCTCCTGTAACCCTGCCTGGTGGAGAGTCAGTCGCTGGCGGGCTAATAAAGGCTCACAATTCATCTCAATTGGCTCCATGGGTCTTGGATTTGATCGCACCACAACATTTGGAGGCCCCAGTGAGATATCTCCAAAGGGAGAGATCTCCTAAGACCCATGACCCCGGCCACCTTGGGCGAGGACCTGCCCGATCTAGAGGACGGCCACTGAGAGACGTTCCTCAGCTCCAGACGCCAGGTGGAGTCACCCAGGAGGGTAGGCAGACAAAAGGTGCAATTCTGTAACAATTGGGCACGAGCCATCTGGAGCAGCTTCACACCGGTGAGTCAGACTGCACTACAGGTTTCTGGATATCTGTCGGGGAACTAGTTGAAGGCTGGATGCAGCAATTACTTCCCTAGTTCGGTCAAAGGTTCTGAGACGTCAGACTTGACTTCTGGTACTATGGGTATCCAGGTTTCTGAGTATTTGTCTGTCTGTGAGCCCTAGGGTACATCTAAGTTTCAGCTTAGACCTGTCTGCCGGAAGCCCTAGTAGTTTCGTCTAAGTCTCGGCTAGACCTGTTCCTGTCTGTTGGGCCCTAAGAACTAGTGGAAGGCTGGACGCACTAGAGAGAGACATTGGTCTGTGCCTAGTACGGTCAGGTCTGAGATGTCAGATCCTGACCCAGTACCTGCCTGA
The DNA here is from genome assembly GCA_003508835.1 of Eonycteris spelaea. Lineage (NCBI taxonomy): Eukaryota > Metazoa > Chordata > Mammalia > Chiroptera > Pteropodidae > Eonycteris > Eonycteris spelaea. The sequence goes on along the minus strand of PUFA01000147.1, from coordinate 3,941,613 downwards.
TACGCTAGTTTTGTTTGTGTTACTTGGAGTCTGTTTTGTCTGTCTGTATTGTGTCTGTCTGTCCAGACTGGTCTACTTTATTGTCTGTTACTGTTCTTGTCTGTCTGTATTGTGTTTGCCTGTCCGGACTGGTCAAAATGCACCGTTACCTCCTTATTGCCTTGGCTTTCATAAGCGTACTCCATATATCGATGTGTGGTATTTTAATTCTTTCCTTAGATCTAGCCTCCGTGGCCCCATCCGATTGTACGCTAGGTCAGAAGCTGATCCTAGCCCTGGCTTATTTGGCTTTTATGGGGATCTTGCCTGTTTTTTAACAGGAGTCAAGCTTCTCATCGAATCATCCTAACCCCCTTCAGTGCCTCCTTATCATTTTTAGGATTTCAGGAGACGAGCCCACACATATGGAGCCTGTGTCACTCCCTTTGACATTTAGAGGTTCTGCCAGTTAGATTGGCCCACATTTAGAACAGGGTGGCCATCAGAGGGGCCACTCGACCTGCAAATCGCCTTTAAGGCACCTCCTGAGGACTCCAAGATCACTAGTCCTCCCCACACCCACACTTGGGTTGTGTATCAGCCCCCACCAGACCCTGGTCCTGTCCCTGACACCTCAAACCAGACAGCAGTCCTGGCCCCACTCCGGCAATTGGCTCCCCCAGTTGGGGGAGAAACCCAGAGGCCATTCATGGTCTATGTCCCTTTTTCCACCAGTGATCTGTACAACTGGAAACACCAGAACCCCTCATTCTCAGAGAAATCCCAGGGATTAACCTCTCTCCTAGAGACTATTTTCTTTACCCACCAGCCAACCTGGACGACTGTCAGCTACTCCTCCAGGTCCTGTTTACCTCAGAGGAGCAGAAGCGGATCTTGAGGGAGGCTGCAAAAGGGAGATTAGAGCCCAACAGGCAGCCTTCCACCAATCCGGCCCATGTCCAACATGTTCTCCCAAACTCCTGTCCTCCTTGGGACCCCAACACCGACCAAGGTAAGGAGGCTCTCCAACGGTATCGCCAGCTTCTGCTCCAGGGCCCCTGGTCTGCCGCACAACAAGCCACTAACTTATCTAAGGTAAGCGAGGTCATCCAAACTAAGGATGAGTCGCCGGCGGCGTTCCTGGAACAACTCTTAGAGTTGTACCGGTTATATACCCCTATTGACCTGGAGAACCCTAATATTAAGAGGGCTGTTAATTTAGCCTTTGTCAGTCAGTTGGCCCCAGATATTAGAAGGAAACTGCAGAGGCTGGAAGGATTTGAAGGAAAGAACCTGTCTGAGCTGGTCGAGATAGCCCAACGAGTATTCAACAATAGAGATGAGGTAGATATAGCGCAGACTAAGAAGATGACCAAGATCCTGCTTGCAATTATGCAAGGAACCCAGCCAAAGAGTAGAGACAGAAACCAGGCACCCAGGGTGAACAATGGACCCAGGACAGTCAGGTTAGAGAAGGATCAATGTGCATATTGCAAGAAAAAGGGGCATTGGAAGAATGAGTGCCCTAAAAAACAGGACAACCCCCCCCCCAAAAGAAGGCCCCCCTCATCCTTTTCGAGGATGCAGAACAAGGAGGTTAGGGCTCTTACATTATGAGCCCCCAGGAGCCCAGGGTAACTTTACAAGTCGGGGGCAAGCCTGTGAACTTTTTGGTGGATACAGGAACCACCTACTCTGTCCTACAAAGTGCCCAGGGCCCACTCTCAAAGGAAAAGACACTTATACAAGGGGCCACTGGACAAGGGAAATCTTACCCTTGGACCCAAGCCAGGATAACAGATCTGGGAAAAGGAACAATTACCCATTAATTTCCAAAATGCCCATACCTGCTGCTGGGTAGAGACTTGCAACAGAAGTTACAGGCCACAATTTCCTTCAAGGAAGGGCATACTGAACTGACTGTGGGGTCAGGTCCACTGGACTGGTGGATTTCCAATGCTTGGATCACCCAGTATCAGGTCCTGCTTCTCAACCCACCTCACATACAGTTCCTGAAAACTGCCACACTCAACCCAGCTGCCCTACTGCCTGACAATGACCCTTGCCAACTCCTGCATGACTACCTTGAGGTCCTAGAGAACGTCACCTGCACCAGACTGGACCTGACAGACAGCCCTTGGTCAAATCCAGATACTACTCTATTTACAGATGGGAGTAGCTTCATCTCAAAAGGAGTCAGGTTCACCAGAGCACTCAGTTAACTTGGGAGGAACCAAGTTAACTGAACTGTTAAAAAGAGACTATTACATTCCGGGACTGCAACAAACGGCCAAACAGGTATCAGCCCGGTGCCACATTTGCGCACAAGTGAATCCAGGGCCCTTCAAGGAAATACAACAAGGGACAAGACTTTGTGGATAAGCACCAGGGGAACATTGAGAATTGGATTTCACTGAGGTCAGCCTGGGAAACTTCAGATTCAAGTACTTGCTTGTGTTCATAGACACCTACTCAGGATGGACTGAAGCCATCTCTACAAAACAGGAGACAGCTCAGGTGGTAGCAAAGAAGTTAGGTTCAGAGATAGTACCTTGATTTGGCCTGCCCATAGCACTGGGGTTCAGCAATGGCCTGACGTTTATCGCCCAGACCAGCCAATCTGTAGTCAAGGTTCTAGGAATTAATTGGAAGCCACATTGTGTTTACAGACCTCAGAGCTCAGGACAGGTAGAGAGGATGAATAGGACCTTAAAGGAAACTTTGACTAAGTTTAAGTTAGAAACTGGCGAAAACCAGGTAAGCCTCCTTCCCTTCACCCTATTAAGGGCACAGTGCACCCCTTACTGTAAGGGAATCATACCCTATTGTAAGGGCATCACGCCTTATGAAATAATGTTTGGAAGACCCCCACCTCTCCACCCCAAGTTAGGGGAAGAAAAGCTAACAGAAGTTAAGTCTTCGCAGGCCCTCCATCTCACACGGCAGGAGACCCACCAACTGGTCTCTGCCACCAGAACAACTGCTCAGTATCCAGTCCAGCAACACGACCACGCTCCAGGCGATTGGACCTGGGTAAGAAAGGTACAGCCTGCTTCTCTTGAGCCCCACTGGGACGGACCTTTCCCTGTCATCCTCACAACACCCACTGTGGTCAAGGTAGCTGGACGACATCATTGGATTCACCATACCAGAATCAAGTCTGTGCATCCACCACAGACATCAGAGCAATGGACCCTGCGTTGGACAGAGGACCCACTAAAAATAAGGCTGTCAAGGGTCCAGTCTATACCATCTTAATTCTCTCTGTCCTATAGTAAGGGGGTCTTTGTATGGCTTTAGGTGAGGCCTGACAGAGTAGGAGAGGATTAGACCTACTGTTAATCACATATGTCAAAAAAGGGTGCAGGCAGTGAAACTCATGGTTCTCAGAGCTCACTGTCCACTGCTCCAGGTTGACAAATCAATGATTTGAATTCTAGAAAATCAGTAGGGAATGTTAAGGGTGGACAATTTTCCCATTAGCCAGCATTAGGAATTTTCTTCTAATTCTGTTAACCAGGGTATGGTAATCTGATCAAAGATATGCTAAGGGCCAACTTCTGCTTCTGTAATCTGTTTACTTGTTCTAGGCTATATAAACTGCCTCTTCTAGGAGCTTGGGGCTGATCTCCTGTAACCCTGCCTGGTGGAGAGTCAGTCGCTGGCGGGCTAATAAAGGCTCACAATTCATCTCAATTGGCTCCATGGGTCTTGGATTTGATCACACCACAACACCAGGTCTCCTGTGACAATCTTCTAAGCATTCCTCACTAAGCCCCTGTCAAAAGAACCCTCCGGAGGCCAGTTTACACCAAAAGACTGCCACTCAACTTCACACAGTGTTCTTAGTCTGCCTGGAGAAAACTATGCCATAGTCACCTCTCTCTAGAAATCCTTCTTTGAAATGTCACAGGAGACACCCCAAGGGTGTCTTCTGTGAACTCAGGCCTTCCCCCATCGCTTGCACAAAAACACAAGACAGACACTCAGATGAGAACAATTACGAGGGTGTAGATGGACCCAGAGAGGTCTGCCACCTACAACCCAGACCAAACCAAAGACAATAGACAGAACCCGATGACAGGGCACAGGAGGTGGCATCCCGCAGCCTGGCCACGGTCTGGGAGATAGGACTGCATTTAGTCTCTCCACAGACCCCCAACGCCTGGTCAACAGAAACAGAAAGGTACCTTTTTATATAGACGTTGAGGCCTCGAAGATTCCCATCGGGATCAGGAACAAAGAATGTGTCCTAAAGGTTGCATCCTTGACAATTGCATTGACTCTGTCACAGCATTCAAGGGCTCTGGAACTCTCAGGGTGGCCACCCCTATGAGTCTGTAACAAGGACAGCAACTGCTTCGGAGGCAGGTCTGGTCTTTGATCTCAGGGCCACTTCTGAGATCTCGCTGGGGCCTCCAAATGTTGTAGCCACCAGTCCCTGATAGAAACAAGAATCACCAGAAATCAGTGAGTTATAGGAAAACACTCTTTATTCAGCCAGCTAGGTCTGCCAGGATTATGCAGACCCCTGTTAGGTCGGAGGAGGCCTGCGGCTTCCCAGTGTGACATAGGAATCTGGACTAGGGCCCACCCTAAAGCCCTGGTGCCACCACCCTAATCCACCACCACCCTAATCTGGATGCTCAACTGACGTTCCCTTCTATAGTCTACACCCATATAACCCTATAAAAACTACGCCCTCCCATCTCAGGGCACAACTTCTCCGGCCCCTCTCCTCTCTGCACCAGAGAACCTCACCTGGGAGTGCTCTCCCAATAAAGGCTTGTTTTTTAAAACTTCTCTCGGGCATGTCCCGCGTTTACCTTACAACCCCAAATCAAGCAGCCCCGAAATATAGAGGTACAGGATTTTTAACCCCTAAACCCCTATTCTTCATCCTGTGTGAACACACAAGTCTTATTTTTCTTTTTACTGTCAACCCACAGGTGGGTTGTGCAGATAGGGGGTACAGAAGCAGAAAGCTTATTGTTAGAGCATTACGTTCCCATGGGTGATAGCCAAACAGTTATTTTCCAGCCAGCACAACTGAATACCCTTAAATCTGTATTTTTCCTAAATTTCTGCTAACATAGTTGCAGCTATACCCTTCCCCTCTTTTGTGCTGTGAGAGTCTTCAAAAAGGAATTTGTAAGGGGAGAAGCCTAAAAACCTTGGGATCCATGATTTCAGCAAACTCCTTCTGGGATAGGATGACCTCAGTGTCTCTGCAGGCAGACCTAGAAACCTCTTAACTAATTTTCCTGCCTCTTTTCTAAGAGCCATGGACCCCCTTGTTATTTGTATGGATGTTGAGGGACAGGAGGTCTCTTCTTCGTCGTATCTGGTTCCTGCTTAAAAGGGTCATAGTCCCTACCTACTGGGGTTTCATGGAGCTCTTTCCCTTTCAGTTCAGTCAGGGTGGGGTCTTGAGTTTCCTGCTGAGGTGCAGCCTTAGTACCTAGACAAGGAAAAAGATTCAAACTGATTATTTAAATCATATATCTATTAATTTGCCTATTAAGCTAGTAAAGGGAAACAGGCTTGGTTAATATATTTCTTAAAGAGTAAAAAAAGACCTTTGGCTGAAAGTCCCCTCCTACTCAGAGTTTAAGGGCCCTACCTGTCTTAACACCATTTCTGCTTAACAATGAGATGATGACCCTTATCAATGGCCAGAGGTTGAGTTACCAGTTTTGGGCAATTATCAAGATTTGAGGAAGAGGGCCTTTTTCTGTAAAGAAAGGAGGGAATAAAACTTAACTAGGTTTACTAAAAAGATTAATTCTGCTAAAGATGTCCTATTTCATTTCCTCCCTCTTTTGATGGGTCTTATATCTGCAACTAGCTTAAGATGAAGTTGGTTGCTTTGTTACTGTAAGAAAATTCTTCCCTTGGCTTTGGTTTTAACATAAGAAAATTTATAAGATATTGTTAAGGGTAGAAAACTTCTTCTTCCATTGTTTAATGTTAAACAGGGAGTAGTCCTAGGAGATATTCTGTGTAAAGATATGCTAATGGCCAGCCTCTGCTTCTGTAAACCTGCTTGCTTGCTGGAGGGGGTTTTGGGGCTTTTTAAGCTATCCCCTCTGGAGGCTTGGGGCTGATCTCTTCTAACCCTGCGTGGTAGAGTCCCCGGCCGGCTAATAAAGGGTCAAAGAGTCATAATTCATCTCATTTGGCTCCTAATAAAGGCTCACAATTCATCTCAATTGGCTCCGTGGGTCTTAGATTTGATTGCACCACAACAATATTTATAATAAGACTAAGAAATAAGAAACTATCTAGTGAGTAATTTGCATAACTTACAGAAGTAGTGGAGCATAGTTCAGTGTCATATTATCTGAGATGTTAAAACATTAGTTAGCGCACTTAGCAAATGTTACACATTTTCTGCTGGTGTTATAGTGTTGTGGTGTGTACAAATCTAAGATCCATGAAGCCAATTGAGATTAATTATGGGCCTTTATTAGCCGGTCGGTGACTGATTCTCCCCACTAGAGAATCAGCCCCAAACCTCCAGAGGAGGCAGCTTATAAAGCCTAAAACTATGTCTTGGTGGGCTTTGATTATGCAAGCAAGCAGATTTCAGAAGCAGATGTTGGCGGTTAGTTTTGTTATCTATACTCTGGCAACGATATTATTTTATTTTTCTTCTTGGGAGCCTTGGAGCAATTTTCTCCTAGGCAGCTGGTGTCTGGAGATATCACTCTCTGCCCTGTCGTTGGGGCTGACTTACTGAGGAATTGATACCAATAAACATAACATTTTTTCCAAAGTAGTCATGGTCAGAATAAAGAGGGGAGATATGAACAAGGAAGATGTTATAGAAATGCACTTTTACACTGTTATGATAGTAGACACTTTAAAGAAAGCATAGCCTTATCCTTCCTAAGTTTCAGGTGGGGCCCTTTCTGTTTGCCTTGAGGGCTGACTTTTAACAGATTGCTGGGAGGTAGCTGGCTTCCTAGTAGGAAACCCTGACGTAGAGGCTGGTTGTCTGCGAATGGTTTAGCCTTAGGTTCCCTACAAACGTGTACTGTGTGGTGGGCAAGGGGTCTGCTCCCCTTTTAGACTGTGTCCTAGTTTCTCAGACAAGGCGCTTTCTGCACAGGACCCTGGTCCTTATGTGTGGCAGAGAACTTCATTGCTAATCCTGGTCTCACAATGGGAAAGGAAATTTACGTTAGACTGACTGTTGATTCCTGTCACTGTGCAGTTAGCACTGAAGAGAAAGACCTATACGAAGGATCAGGACAGAGTAGGCAACTCTAGTATCTAGTAAAAATTGAGTTTTTTTCTTTTTGTCATGTCGAGAGTGACCTGAGGTTCTACTGTTGTGATCCTGGTGGATTTTTTTCTAGGACTGGAGCTTGCAAGTGCTTGGGCCTCCATTGTTGAAAGAAAGAGCAACCCCTTCACGAGAGGCTTGCTATGTGGGGCGAGGGCTTATGAAGTCCATCTCTCCCCAGCTTCGCAGAGCTAGATGGACATTTGCCCTTCTGGTGCCCTTCTTTTTGCAGTGTGCACATTGATTATGTCTCAGCCCTAACAATGCCACTTGTTGCCAACCAAGATCGAGGCCTTCAAGGCCTGAAAGGTTTTTACTGCCTAGGGTCATCTTGAGATGGTCCCTGTACTATGGCAGCTAAAATTGGCACCCTTTCATACTTTGCTTCCTTCTCTGCCCAGTCCCAATTATTAGACACCTTAAAGACCTCTGGCACCAAGGCAGTCTGCAGGGTTTAATGTACTTACAGTTTTGAGATGGACTTGTGGTTTTCGCATAGCAGTCTCTGGCAATAAGTTATTCTGGCGTTGGTCAGCTGCTTATGTTCTTGACTATCCATTAATGGAATTACGGTATGGGGAACCTTTACATTTAAACCTAGCACTCAGAAGTGACAGAATTCAGCTGCCCCTCGAAACTTACTGACTTCTCTTTTGTTTGGCCATGGCTATGGTGTTGAGTGTCCACTATACAAATTATTGATTGGTCACCCTACTTCTATTGTGACTGTTCCTAGTCTGATTGTCCTTCGGCCTAGTCTTCTTTGACGACTAGCTCAGGTTGATGTCTTAAATTCTCTGGCCCTTTTGAACTTATAGTTTCCCTGAGACAAGGGCACTCCTTCTTCCAATGGCCGATCTCTCTACAGAAGACACATTGGTTACAGTGTAATTTCCTTTTGGTTTCTTTCTGCAGTGTGGTGTGGGAGTAGCAGTCTGTTGCAGTAATTAGGGTTCCCTAATTACTGTAGCTGCCAACAGGGACAACTTCTGCTTTCCCCATTTGTCAGTTACCTCCTGGTATATCTCTGCTGTTTTTGACACATTTGTTGACTTCCTAGCCCCAGCCTTTACCTCTAATTTTGACTTCTCACAATGTTTTCCCTATAGTGGGGAATCTCATGAGCTTTCTAACAAAAGGGACAAGAATCATTCTAACCTGGCCATGTTGTTTCTGGGTACTCCACCACTGTTCTTCAGGCTTTTCTATTATCAAGTTGAATTTGAATGAGACAGGAGGCATGGTGTCAGGCTGGGTGGCAAAGGCACTGATGGTAGAGGCCTGTCTGGCAATTGATAGTAAAGTGGCCTCGCAGGGACTGACAGAGCTACTGGGATGTACAGCGGTCATTAGATAGAATCTTCCTTAGGGCCTCTGGGTGAATTAATTTTGTTGGCGCCTTCTTGTTCTTTCGCCTAGTCCAATGGGCCTTGAATGCCCTATTCCGTCTCTGCCTTTTTGTGCCAAACCAGACCCAAGGGAACACTATAGTAGCGGTCTAAAGCCATGTGTCTATGTACGAAACTTGGTCTAGATATCCTGGGGTCCTGTCACTACCCAATACACTGCTCTCACTGTGGGGAGGTCTAAGGTCTCTTCTGAGGGTCAACCTACCGCTAAGGTGGGCCATTGGAGGTTACAAAGAATCCAAAGTTTTCCAAGGTCAGCATGACCCTATACTCCTCAAAGAAACCCTCCTTAAAATTTCCAATATACAATCTAAGACAATTGGCTTAGTGAAACTTACCCGCCCCCCCCCCATATTTGCAGGGAGCTTCCTTTGAGAAGTAGGCAGAGTACAGTGTTAATATATCCTCTAAAGTCTTAGAAACCTAGTTAAAGCAATGCAAAACACTAAAATTATTTAAAAGAAAATACAGAATCGTAGTTTTCTTCCCAGAAAACTTTTTCAAAACATTTGCATCAGACCAATAGTCTAAAAAACATTAAAAACAATTCCATTTTTTTTTTGCATCGGCTTGCTCTCAACATTTATATTTCAAACCTTGTTTTACTTTATTACATAAAATTTCCCCTCAGAATTTCTTCACAAACCTTCTCCTACACCTTCCCCTCACAAGATTTCCTTTCAAGATTTCCCTTCACAGATCTTCTACTACTTCTGCAAACCTTCTTTCACACTTTCTTTATTCCTTAAGTTTGCCTCTTTTTACCGGTTTAGTAATAACCACCTCTGTCGGGAGCCATTTTGAGGCACCGAAAAAATCACGTAGCTTATAGCCATTAAAGCAGTTGCTGAGACTGCTTAAACAATGTTTCAAGGAAGCAGGGATTTTTGAGTTAAACATTACTGAACCTGGAAGGGAGGTTTGCCTCCTAAAGAAATCCTTATAAGATAGTGGAATGTTTTACAAATAGCTAGGATGTTTGTACCCTGAAGGAAGGATGTATAGGAACTTATGTAAATGTCAGCATTCCTATGGTAATGTACTCTGTGCCTTGCTATTGTGTTCGAAAAGAAATATAAGGGCTATGCTAAATAAACTCGTGGCTGCAGCATTGACTGTATGCCCTCCTGAAGCGCTTTCCTGTCTTCTTCTTTTTTCCTTAGGCTTCACCCCCCTCTTTTAGGTGCTGTTCGACTTTAGCCGGCTGGCTCCGGCACACCTCTGAGGCAAATACCTTTCTTGAAATCTTTTAACATATTCTCAAGAACCATTGCCTTACTCTGACCCGACCCCATGTTTCCCACTGTGTCGGTACCACAAAAACAAATAAAAAGAGTGGGGTGTCCCTTTTCAGAGACCGCCCAGATGCCCACCTGGCCACGTCTCTCTCAAGACTTTCAGCGCGTCTTGGCTAAGATGTACCCATATAAACCCCAGGTCTGGTCGTTCCCTGGAGGGACAAATTACCATTATGCCTTATGATGTTGCTATGGAACTACAGGTTGGAGCCTTCTCAGACCCCATTGTGTTTCACCGTGGGGCCACAGACTGGAAACTCAGAGACATGTCTCTGAGATCCACACAGACGCACACACGCTCTCAGAGGTTAAAACGTTCCCTCCCTGGTGGTCCCTGCCTGAGGGGTGCTTGCCCCTGGGAGGTGATCAGTCTCCCCTTCCACTCTTAAGGTGGGTCTGTTTACCATGGGCCACGGCCTTACCATGTCCAATGTGGATCTGCTGAATTTCCTTGTTCTCGTTGCTCAGAGTCCGGGGGAAACAACAGAGCAGGGCCAGCCAAGTGCAGCCAGGCCCAAGACTGCCCAACTGGAGCGGGGTGCACCTTCTAGTTCCTCAGTTGCCTGGGCCGACCAGCATCTCTGCATTGCGCCCAAACCGGTGGCTTCAAAGGGACAGTGTGGTTGGGTTTCCTGGTCAGGAACCAAAATGTTGCGGATTTTGGCCTGTGAACCGGGAAGAACCAAGCAGTACTCAGTGAACTAATAATTAAAGGAGGTTTATTTATGTTGGCGGGCTCAGAGGAGTCACTCTCCAGAGTCTGAGCCTCAAATAAAGGCAGGCAGGTAGATTTATACATTGATTACTTCCGCATTCTTGGCAGTCTTTTGTTTTGCACGCTCCGGAAAGGTAGTGTTCCAGGGAGAGGAGGTTGTTAAAATTCTTGGGGACAGGATAGCCATCTTAGATTTCTTTACATTTTCCATCCATATCAACAGTAAGTATGTCATATTATACTAGCGGCAACCTCATATACCTTGTGTTTATTGTATCTTTTGATTGAATCATTTTCTTTTATACTATGCCCGAGCTAGCAGGCTAAAGTTGAACAGCACCTAAAAGAGGGGGGTGAAGCCTAAGGAAAAAAGAAGAAGACAAGAAAGCGCTTCGGGAGGGCATACAGTCAATGCTGCAGCCTCGTCTTTATTTAGCTCAGCCTTTATATATGTTTTAAGATACAGTAGCAAAGCACAACGTATATCATTTGAATGTAACATTCACACAAGATCATATAACATCCTAGTTATCTGGGATGTAACACATCCCATTATCTTAAAAGGATTTCTTTAGGAGGCAAACCTCCCTCCAGGGTCAGTACTGATTAAATCAACCATTTGCTTCCTTTAACCATTGATAACATAGTTTCAGCAGCTGCTTTAGGGCTCCAAGCAGTCTCAGCAACTGTTTTATGGCTCCCAAACTAGTGACACCTTCAGTGCCTTGTAATGGCTCCCAACAATACTATTTTTACTCTTGTGTTGTTTTGTACAGTAATATGCTGTACAGGCTTCTAGCCCAGGAGCAATTGGCATCACATGTAACTTAGATGTGTAGTATACTACATGATCTAGGTTTGTGTAAGTACACTCTGATATTCACATAAGGACAAAATCTCCTAACAAACATTTTTCAGAATGTACCCCTGTAGTTAAGCAGTGCTTGATTGTAGATATATATAGATATATGTTAAAATATTTCATATTTTCTCCATTTTTTTTTCTATTTTTCTTTACCTAATTCCTTGTTTACTAATTTCTAAATCTGGGTCCTCTATTGATCTGTTTCTATTGACTATTTTTTTCTCTCAATTACCTGTAACTATTTCCTGCTTCTTCACTTGCATAGTATTATCAAAAAATTTTTTTTGCCAGACACTGTGGATAACTTATAGAAGTTGTTCCTCTAAAGACTGTTAAAATTCATTTTTGCAGAAAATTCACTTACTTGTAGATTACCTTGATCCTATCAAAGTTTGGTTTTTGGTTTGATGGACAGTTTTGCTCTTATTTCTGGGTCATAGTCTTTATTTTAGCTTTTGAACTGCTCAAGTGAAGGATTGTGGTAATAACTAAGGTCTCTACTTTCTCACTGAGACTGATCTCTAGCCTTCTTCTCCCAAGCTATGAGCAAACTCTGAGAACTTTGCTTAGCTTTCCCACTTTGCCGAGGTTATTCTCTGATAGGTTCTCAAAAGGATGACTTAGCTTATAGTCATTATCGGAGAGACCAAGATCTCAAAGAGAAAATTTATGCATATTTTTGGAGAATTTTTTCTGCACTGCCTCATCTCTAAACCCAGTCTCCAAATCCCAGTGACTGTGATAGCCCTGAACTCCAAGCATCTGCTCACCAAAAACGCAGCTGTTCATTTGACTCTATTTTCTTAAGTGGTGATTTGAAAAATGCTTATGGGAAGAAAGTGAAATCAAATGTGTGTCTCACTTCATGTGCTTTCCTTTGCTCAAGGTTTATAGTTCTCAGTTGGTTGTTGTTTGATGCCTTCATATAGTTGTTTGATATATTTTTGTCCAGTTTAAGTTGTTTACAGTATGGGATAGCCTAATATTAACTATTTCAATATGACTAAAAAGGGTAGAGTCTAATTATTTTTACTTAATGTTTGAGTATTAGGTTGTAAATTTTCTCTATTTTGTGGTGGTTTTTTTGTTGTAAAAATCTTGGATTCTTATTTTCTGTTTTTTTTTTTATTATATCTTTGCATACTTTTTAGGTTTTATTAATTTTTTACATTAAAATATGTTTGACTTTCTTGAAACAGCTATTAGCAGAAGATCTGGGATGAGAAGAATGGGGAAGGATTTAGTTGGCTTTTCTAATTTCACAATTCAAGGGATACCACTTTTGGTGCTATTTGGTAAGTGCAGTTTTTAGACTATATTGGGGTGTGTGTGTGTGTGTTCTGAATTCCTATAATTCTTCAATGGCCCATTTTAGTAGGGTCACTTTCATAAGTTTCTTCTTTCCTTCAGCATTGGATTTTTTCTCCAAAGGAATCCACTGCCTTACTCTCTCCTAATTCAGTGCCTGCCAATACTGCCATTTCTAGTAGAAAGTACTTCTCAAAACTTTTTTATTTTTTATTTTTTATTATTATACTATTTCATGCCCTTGGACTCTCCTTGTCTCAGATTGGTTCTCATCATTCACACTCACAGTTTTGCCCTATACTTTTGAGAATGTAACATTTTGGTTTTCTTTGGATTCTATTTTCCCCAGAACCCCTTTAAACTCTCCACTTTTCCATATAGTTCCTGCCAAATCTGCTGGTCTTGGATGTTTATTTCCCTATTCATTCATGAGGTAGCATTTATTATCCTCTATGTATTACAGTTGTACTATAGGAGTAGGTTATGGGTGTTCTATTTGGTTTCCTTATTCTGTATAGTTTAGAGGAGAGCATATGGGGAAAATGACTCTAGATGGTTATTATAGTTTTACAACACATCATTAAATAGATATACCATAATTTTTATAAACTATTATACAGTCTACTATTGATGGACTTTTAGGAAGTTTATAGTGCTTTGTTATTCTGAACTAGGACTATTGTCAAGTAATTTATTGTCTAAACTGAGAGACTTCTGAAAATAAGAAAATTGTACGACAATAGGGTTTTCCCTGTTGAACTGTGCTGTCCTAAGCAAGTTAGACACTCTGCCTTGCCCAAAACATAAATTCCTAATGGTAGAATTGAAGCAGTATAAATAGACTGGGGATGCCCCCTTTCCTTCCAGGATACGGTTCTGGCATTTTTTTTTTTTTCAGACCTCCCCCTGTTTTAGCCCCAGAAAGGGGAGATAAGCCCAAATTGGTCTTTTCCAGCTTGTCCTGCCCAACTAGAAATTTATGATCGGATAATCCTGTGAGGTTACTTTCTGTAGAACCCCTTCTTCCTCCACATGGCTGAGCTGTAAAAATTATAGAGCTTTTGGGGAAGAGTTTCACTTGCAAAGTTGAATTGGGACAGACATAGAAAATGTAAAAATAAATGAAATCAGGCATAAATAGCCAATAACTCCCTATTAAGTGACTACAATCTATTTAATGCTATTCCAAAAAGATGTGATATAAGGTGGAAAAAATTGTCCTAAGTAAATTTTTCTAAGTGATTTTGTTGTATTTATGGTGTTAGGAAGAGAAAGGGCTAGCATCTTTGCTGAGTCTTCCCAGGCAATCAGATTTTGTTCTTGGCTGAAAAACTTAAGTGAGAAAGTAAAGTTTTGAAGCAATAAGACCTTAATAAAAAGCTGGGGGACTGCACTGAAAAGTCTGACCAAGATGAGTTATTCCAAAGCAAAAGAGGAGGATGCTGGGTGCTAGGGGCAGTTGCCACAGTCTACCACTGGATTTCGATCTCAACTCCATAAATCTGTAAATTTAGTTTCATTTGTGTCAGGAGCCAGAGCATGAGCAGAATTACCATAAACAAAATTTACAAAAACATGACAACAGTCAGGGATGCTCATATATTAGTTTTTATTAAAGATGTTGACGTAAGAAGCGTTCAGACCTATAAAGATTTTTTATAAGAGTTTATTTGAGCCAAATAGATGACAAATGCCAGGGAGCAAAATTTCAAATGCTCCTGAGAATAACATTTTTCAGTTTCTTTTATGCATTTGAAATTAAGGAGGGAGCATAAGATAAATGGAGGTGGGAGGAAGCCATGCAGGGATTGAATTACAGCAGCGAGTCTTAACCCTTTTGGCACCAGGGACAGGTGCTCCTATGAGAATCTAATGCCTGATGATCTGAGGTGGAGCTGAGGTGGCGATGCTAGTGTTGGAGAGTGGCTGCAAATATAGATGAAGCTTCGCTCCCTCACTTGCCTGCCACTTAACCTCTTGCTATGCAGCTTGGTTCCTAACAAGCCATGGACTGCTACTGGTCTCTGGTCCAGGGGTTGAGGACCCTTGAATTGCAGGATAATTAACAATATTATGTGTTCTCTTGAGAGTGGTTATGGCTTATCTCAAAGGTGCACAGAAAAAAGGACAGGGATTGCTTAAGGCAAAGTCAACCTTTCATTAAAGAAGTTATCGCCTGGGTGTGACTACCCACCATGACCTGCCCAGTTAGGAAATTTATGATCAGATCACTCTGTAAGGATACTGTCAAGGCAGCCAGAATACTATTGTCAGCTGATCAGATGGTATCAGGAAGTCGATGGCACACAAGTACCCTTATAAATCAGCTAGGAGCACAGGCACTTGTAAAACCTCATGTGCCCAAAAAACCTGTACTGGACTGAGGAGAAATTATTTATATTCTTTACATTCTACACTTAATGTGACTGTTTATATGTTTTGCTGCTGAAATAGTAATATGACTTTTTTAAACAGAGTGCTACCCCAGATGCAAATCGCCTCGAGTCTCTGCTTTATCTAATCTGTTGTTGATTTTTCTAGTGTAATCTTCATTTCAGTTACTGTAGTCTTCATTTCTGACTGGTTGTTTTTTGTGTTTTCTATATCTGTTCTAATATTTTCTATCGCTTTGTTAAAGTTCTCACTGAGTTCATATATTCTTCCCCTAGGTTCATTGAGTATCTTTGTAAACAATGTTTTGAACTCTGCATCTGGTAGATCGCTTGTCTTCATTTTGTTTAGTGATTTTTCTGAAGCTTTGTTCTTTCTTTCAATTGGGACATGTTTCTTTGTCTCCCATTTTGGCTGCTTCCCTTTGTTTCTGTGTTTTAGGTAAAGTTGCTGTGTCCTTGGTCTTAGTAGAGTGGCCCTATGCATTAGGTGTTCTGTGAGGCTCAGTGGCACAGCCTTCCATTATCACTTGAGCCAGGTGTTCCAAGTCTTTCCTTTGTATGTCATGTCTGTCTTTCTGTTGTACTTGAGCCTTGGTTGCTGTTCGCACCTCAATGGGAAGGATTTACTCTTGGGCTAATTGATTGTGAGGACTGGCAGGTGAGAGGATAATCCTTTGGAGCAGGATTTACTTTATCAGGGCTCTGTTGCCTGCCTAGTCTGTCCTTTGGGTATGTTGTCCTCAGCTGCAGCCCTTGGTGATGCTCCAGTTTGGTTGAAAGCTGGCCATAGGGAATGCTGGCCCCAGGGCCTCCTGGGAGGGGCCCCACTGCAGGCTAAAGTCAGCCACAGCTTGTGCCCTTCCCAGAGCGACCTGGCAATAGTCACTAAGCAAACTGCAGATGGCTGCCACCTGCTCTAGTCTTGGTGGTATCTGAGAGGCTAAGCTGCAAACTGAGGCTGGCTATCACTAGTGGTGGGCTTAAGGCTACTCAGCAAGAGGCCAGATGCTGCTTATTTGGGTTTTGTGAACCTTTGAGAGATTTTAGAAAAGGCTGTAGAATGAGCCAAGACAGGTCCATTTGTATGGAAAAGCTACTGGAAATGGCTTGAGTGGCCCTGAAAATTGTGGGGTGGGGTGGGGGGGGGTCTCAGAGAATCACTAGGCAGGGCTACCAGTGTTAGCCAGGTTGATGGAGACTCAGATATGGCAGCCACATGCTTCTGCATGCTGGGTTGGGGAAGGGCTCGACAAAGAAACAATGGATTCTGCCAGCACTTCTGCCTGGGAGAAAGCTGCTCCTCCAACCCTCACTTTGAAGCCAGCTAATTCAGTTCTTCCCCACCAGTTGTTCCTGGTGCTTTTTGAGCTGCTGCCCCAGTGCCGGCGCCCAGAGTGAGTAAGACTGCCAGAAAATAAGTCCATGTGTGGGCCCCTTAGGAGGAATGTCTACTACTCCAGACACCTTCTGTCTCACTGAGCCACAATATTTCCTTGTTTATATAGCCAGAAATCTGAGGACTTCTCTTCCCAGCATTGGAACCTTGGTTGGAGAGCTCAGTGTGGGGCCTTGATCCCTTGCTCCTCTGGGGGAACCCCTGCAGCCAAGATATCCCTTCTGATTCTCAACTGCCACACGCAGGTGTGGGACCAGCCTATTTTGCATTTCTGTCCCTCCTACCAGTCTTGAGGTGACCTCTTCTGTGTGTCCCCAGTTGTAGGACTTTTGTTCAGCTAGACTTCAGGTGACTTCCAATGATGGCTGTTCTGCAATTTCATTGTAATTTTGATGTGGTTGTGAGAGGAAGCAAGTATTTCCCCACTCCGCCATCATGACCAGAGCCTGAATGAGCTTTTCTTAAGCTTAGACTCTGAACACATTTCAACTTTCTGGACACTACAAACATTAGAGAAATGATAAAAATGGTAAAGGTTTAGCTTTTGAATGGAATGATAATCTAGTCCAGTGTTCTCATGTCCCAGGAAAAGAAATAGAGTTTTAGTGAGAGTGGTCATGAACTTCCTAGGCAGTATAGTATTGTGGAAAGAATATACTTGGGGTGAGGCAAGCCTGGGCTTTAGTGTCAACTCTGCTACTCTACTGTATGTTTTTAAGTGAGTTATGGCCTTTTGGATCATGAAGACAGAAACATCAGTCTTGTAGAGAAGACATGAGGATGGATTCCAGAACCATCAATTTCCCTTTCCCCTCTAATTCCCAGTCCTGTGCTCTTCCCGATGCATGAGGCTGCCTAATTCATTTATGGTTGGAGTGTGCTCTCAGAAAAAGTCAGATTCTTAACATTTTTTATTTTTTATGATTATTTTCTATTTGGACTCATTAATAATTTATTAAAAAGCAGATTTTTTTTACATGCCAAAGAGTTTAGTGGAAATCACCTAAGACATTTGCAAAAGCTGACACATAAGATGATACATACATATTAAATATCTAAACTTTTTAGAAATAATATTAAAATTATGTGATAGTTGTTTTTTTCAAAGGAACATTTTTAAAAAAATAATTCTATTTTTATGACTATTGATGGAATATCTGGATTAACATTTGATAATGTATCAGACCTGGTAAAGTTAACACTCTTACATGATCTCCAGCTACATTTGCCACTTTAGGGCAGAAGGGATAAGAGGGCACTACAGGCTTTTACGCATTGACGAAGAGCACGGGTTGTTTTAACCTGTACTGACCACACGGGGGTGCTTTAAGCCTATTCTGAACAGTCTAGTTGCCTGTCTAATATTAATGGCACCTGCTCCAGAACCAGGACCATGTTTTGACCATATGGATAGCCCCTCTTCTGACAGAGTCACCAAATTTGGCCCTTGTCACTAAAAATAAGTGTCAGTTTAAAGTCATGTAGGAATTATGCAGACATTACAAAATTTCCTTGTGGAAATGGCTTGTGTGTCACAAGTTATCTCTAAAGCTGAAGGATTAAATTGGCAAATAAGATCCAGGCTGCATTATGTTCTGTTTTACAGAATCAGTAAATATAATTTGTCCCCAAGTATACAAGGGGGGAAAATATGCTATTTTATAGAGGTCTTCAAGGCTCTCTTAAAACTTCTTAATTTTTGAAAATTTCAAATATATATAGAGAAAATTATACAGTGAACCTAACATCATATCATACCCAATCATACACAATTGTAATTATCAATACCTGGGCAATATTATTTCAACCATACTCTCTTCAATGGTATTTTAAAACAAATTCCAGATCAAATCCTGTCATTTCATCTGAAAACTTCTAAAGATAAGGTAATCACAATATTATTTTCCCACCCAAGTAATTAACATTAATTTCTTAGTATCATCAAATATCCAGAGTTCACAGTTTCCTGATTGTTTTGTAAATTTTTAATATTTGTTTTAATCACAATCAAAATATTTAGTGCTACATTGATATGATATCTATATATCAATATTTATATTAATATTGTGATATATTAAAATTCTCTTACATTTATTATGAACCATATGTACTTTTTATGTATTCATATGTTGTGGAATAAGCTGGTCCTTTGTCCTGGAGTATTTCCCACAGTTTTTGATTAGGCTGTTGACTTCTCGTGATGGTGTTTCACATATTTTCCTATCCCCTATAATATTTAAATTGGGAGTGTAGAGTTATATGCTCAGTTAGATGCAGATTCTATCTATCTAACTATCATCTATCTATTATCTACCTATCATCATCATTTATCATCTATTCATCTATCCATGTATTTAGATTACTATCCATCTACCACCTGTTTATCTATTTATCTATTTATCTATCCATCTATCTAATCTACATTTATTTCTCTTTTTATCATGTTGTCAGCCATTAGGATCATTGACTACATTCATTAATACCAAACAGTTGCAAAATAGTGATATTCTAATTTTACTCTTATTCTTTTTCTACTTATTAGCTGGAATACTTTTATAAAGAGAATTTAACCTTCATCAACTAAATCCAGGTCATGGCCAGCCACTTACTAGCTTTGTGCCATGACCAAGTTATTTAAGTTCTCTGAACCTCAGTTTCTTAATCTGTAAAATGGAATTAATAATATCTACCTTATACATTTTTGTGGGGATTAAAGTAGGTGAGCTTTTCTAGCTTAATGAATTTAACCTGTAAAGAGCCTACCAGAGTAACTAGATAAACATTAAATATCAGCACAGCTAATATAGACTATTCCCTCATACCCTAAATATATTCAATTGATGGTATTTATTTTAAGCCAAACAGGTATTAGATACTCTGCTCTTAATTAAATTATGCATCATACTGCTGTGAAACAAATAATGAGAAAAAGTCTGGACTCGGAAACAGGTGAATTAATCACTGATCTGGTAGATTCATTAAAGTCTAAGATATTTTCTGTCTTAAGATAAATTTGGTAAGGTAAGTACCTTCCCACTTCTCATCTTTCAACAAAATAGTGGTGAGCATATGATAAACCTTCAATTTATGGAATCAGAAAAAGTCCATTTTGTAAATATTAAGCTAAAAAGGCTATATCCAGAGGAAGGGTGCCAGAGACTACTAGGTCTCATAGAGTCTCCAACATGTAATTTATGTTTCTAGTATGGTCCAATGAAAGTGATTCCTTACTTTCCAAAGTCCTGTTCTTTGATTCTATTTCTCACACTCATAAATATCCCCAGAAATAGGTCTGGGACTATATAAAATTAAGCCTATAACAAGCACTCATGACTTTTAGAAGAAAAAGGATTACAAAGGAAGAAATAAATGCAGATAGAAAATATTCTTGTGTATCATACCATCAATATAACAATACATTTTGAGGTTCACTATAATAGTCAGAATTATGGGTCCCCACAACTGATGGGTCCCCACAGTATTATGTACACATATCTATGCACACTTACCTCATCACACTGTATTCTTAGTTTGGTTGACAGAAGGCAAGCATTACTTTATTTTTTAAGGTCAAGTGGCTGTTATATAAAAGCTAGGACAGTGGCTGTTATATAAAAGCTTAAAGATAGTTTTTTAATGGTAGTCATTGAAGTATGTTAAGATTCCTTCAAAAAGCTTTGTTTTTATTTTTAAAAAACATTGAAATTGTACAAAATTTAGAAAATAGTGATAAAAATGATAATCTCATGATCTATATTACTACTGTGAGTATTTTGCTCTTTTTTGCATAATAAAATTTTAGATGTATAATTTACACATTTTATATTGTATTTTTCTTAACCTAATATGATAGCATTATTATGTTGTTATGTAGTTATTTTAATTAAAAAAAAAACTATATTTGGACATTCAGATTGTTACCAATTTTTCTGATACAATAAACTATCACTATAAGCACTATAATAAATGTTAGTGCATATAGTTTTAAAATAAATTTTGAATTATTTCTCTGTGAAAAAGTTAAGGATGTAGAATTTTTGTGTTAAAGGATATGAATATATTTATGAATTGTGATACATGTTGTCCAATTATTTATATAAATTTAATCATCTTATAACCCCATCACACATATGTATGAACATCTATTTTATCACACTGTGATGAGATGAATTTTTAAATGATTTTTAATAATAAGAAAATGGAATTGTGTTTGATTATTGCTGAGGGTAAGCTTTTTTTTTCATGTTTTGTTATTCATGTTCCTTTAGGTTGTAAAATGATGGATCTTGACTAGATCTTAGAAATCATCTTCTCCAGTGAACTTCAAATTTTTTAAATAAATGAAAATTTACACACTCCTATCTCTGGAACAGATACAAATACAGTGCTCTGATTGAAGTGGGAGTAATAGGGCTTACTACTTACCTTTCTCAATCCATGAGACTGTTCTGTGAAACTCTAAAGCTCTATGGAACAAAGTTTGCAAACTATCTATTTGCCTCTATCATGGTCTTACTCCTTGGCAGATATTCCTCCTGAATCCTCACATAGGTAATTTAGTGATGTGTGGAGTCAAAGCCTGCTTGTGAACTGGGAAAGAGGAAAGTGCTGTGATGGCTTCCAAGGACCATTCACAAAGTCACTTTGGGGAGGTAAGCAGAGTGGTGTTGCATATGTGGGTGTGTAGATGGTAGTAGGGATATTTTTGCTGAGAGATTTAATCTTTCTCTAATAGGACAGTCTTTTATGTTACTAAACATTATGCTTAATGTTGGTATCTAAACATCTATCTTGTAAAGTAAAACAATAAAGGGTGTAGTACCTATTATAAAAGGACCATAGGGTCTTTTTAAGTGGTATCTTACTAGGAGCGTATTTGCAGATCATTAAATATTTAATAGAGGGAGAAAGAAATAATTGATGTTTTCTGGGCCACTGATATTTAAGTAGCAATTAAATAGAAAAACAAAGCAGGTCTGAAGTTACACTGATTTATGAGTCTGATTTTGAAATTTGCCTTCTACTGTCCAGGGAGCTAAAGAATGAAACCAAGAAATTCAATATCTAGGTACATGCAATTAAAAATTGTCTCTTTAATCCATATACTGCTGGTGCTGCCCATGCAATGCATATGCAATGTCCATAAGCAGTCCTTTGATAATTTTGTTAAAATGCACATTCTGATTCAGAAGACCTGGGGAGAGACAGGGGGCATCTTAATTTCTAACAAACTCCCAGGTGGTGCTAATGGTGTTGCATTCAGGATCATTCTTTGAGTAGTGAGGGTCTAGGGAACTTTTCAACAGATTAGTAAGAGAGTTAAAATTTCTCCATCTTTCCTATCTTAGAACAAATTAGGACCACTTTTTTCCCCAGAGAATAGCATTCAAAAATTAGAAATAGTCAAATTAAACAAACAGATACCACTGACCAGCCCTAGAAAGTTTTTGTGCTACCTATAATGCTCTCATGCTATTCTCCAAATCCCAGTTCAATATTCGTTTTCTCTTCATCTTGTGGTGTTAAATACAAGCAACTCACAGAGATAAAGAGCCACTTAATGAGCAGATATTGAACATTGTATGATTCTGGAGTTTCTCAGCCTCAGCACAATTGACATTTTGGACTGGATAATTCTTTGTTTTAGAAGGTCATTTTGTAGAGTGGTTAAGCACATCCTTGGCCTCTACTCACTAGATGGCAGTAAGATTCCAGTTGCCCCTCCCTGCTTGCCAAGCCAGAATCTGGTTCCTGACAATCAAAAATGTCTCCAGATACTGACAACTGTTTGCGGGGAAAGGAGAATTGCCCCTAGTTGAGAACTATTGCTCTCGACTGTGCATGGCTTAGGGAACAAACAGAAGAGACTTTTGGGTATAGCAAGGAAGAAAGCAACATGTTTTACATTGCTGATTCTCAACGCGAACAGAATCAAGGACTAGGCATTGAGATCTCTGCTTTGGCTGCAGCAGAACATGGGCAACTGCAGTTTAGTACCTTTGCTGCCACTTTTCAGCTTTGTATGGGTGCATCTCATTGGTGGAACCCAAACCACTTTCCGAAACCTAGTGGCAAAGGTGGTCAGAAAATGTGATAGCTTTTCACTTCTGCTGTGAAGGAAGGCTCACTAGAAGAGTCTGGAATGAATGTAGTGTGTGCCAGTTCACAGGTTCATTCCTCTCCCAAGCCTTAGACTTTCCAGCAGTGACTGGATTCTGGAGAAATTAAACTTGGCAAGCAAAAAGGCTCATTAAAGCTTTTTATAAACATTGGAACAATTCTCCTGAAATGCTTTAACACGATTATTTTCTTATTTTCTTTAAAAATAATTGTAGTTCTATAAGATTAGAATCAAGAGAGAAATATACAAGGCCTAAATAAGACATCTTTTACCAGGCCCATTTTATGGCTGATTGTTTATGATTATAAAATGAGCATACCTTCCATCAATAGAAGGACCTTCCAACCTCTGGTCTCATGAAAGATTAACAATTGTTGCTAATGCTTATAGAATGCTTCCTATGTACCAGGGACTATTTTTCTATATTAACTTATTTAAATCTCACAACAATCCCTAAATAGTAGCTTTTACAGATGAAAAAATTATAACCCTGAGACGTAAAGTGTCTTGCTCAAGGTCACCCAACTAGGAAATAGCAGGTCTGGGACTCCCACTCATAGAAATCTGTTTGTAAAGTCTGTTTTTTAATAACTACATAACTAGGATTCAATTAGACACCATCTTGTTATTTTAAAAGGTTATGTGGTTCTAACAGAGAGAACATGGAAAAAAATGCAATAGTCTGCCAAGTTCAAGGTCTTTAGAGCTTGTGAAAAGACATTTAAATGTTGTATGAGGAAGTGAAAATCCATCTAGGTAATATAGCAGCATAAATAGGGGTAGCAAATTTTCATTGAGTAGAATTTGATTAGCTGTAATTGAACCTAAGAGACATAGGCTTTCTGTGATGCCAACTCCTTTGCTATGAAGTCTCAGTTATAATCTGTGAATATGTTTGAAGGTGGTCCATTCATGTAATTGACTAGAATTTAGTCAGCTTTTTGCCTAATATCTCTAATTGTTAAAAACTTGTAGCTATTAAGAAGGTATTTGCTAAATTTTGGAGAATGATATAATTAAAGTGTAGTTGGTTTTAACTTTAAAAAAATTTAGATTAAGCTTAAGACTATTAAGATAATTAAAACTTTTATTTTAATATTTTTGTAATGAAGAATCTAAATATGTTTATAAGATTTGGTCTCAGAGTAGCTGTCATTGTGTCAATAAATTAAAAATGTGTAATTGAAGTATTTGATCTTAACATATTTATAGGTTTAAATGTTCTAAAGTTTTAAATAATATTAAATCATTTAAGAGAACCAAAAGTTTTTATTTAGTTTATTTATTAAATATGTAGTCTAATATTTATTTAGGAAAAAGTTGTTTGATAAGGACAACTGTATTATTTAAAAGGAAATCAGTTGTCTTAAATTTGTAAATCCATTATACATATTTAAAATTTTAGAATTAAGTTTTTAAGTAGGACCAAACATTAACCAAAGGCCAAATGAAAGTGATTGTTAAAACTTTTTTAGATTTACATATAGAATAAGATGTATTGATTGAACTGAAAAGTTTAAGGAAGAACTAAATGTTTGGAATTTGTAACTTTAATAAATTTAATATCAATTTTTTAAATACCAAAATAAATCTCTAATTAATCCTTTCTATCTCAGGCACTCTTCTTGAACCTCTCTCCCTACTCCTCCCACATGCAAAGCCACAAATACAGCCAATCACTGAAAAAATACCAGAAAGCTTCTTGGTGTAAGCAACAGGAAGACAGATGAATTTAGGAAAGAATGGAGACAATCCATATCCTTTCTCAAAATTAGCAGTCTAACTTTTTCAATATGAAATTTAAAAAATCAAATGAAATATTTTGTTCAATAATGTAGTTCAACATTTTTGCATTTTATACTCTGTTTCTCTTCTTCTAGAAACATTTTGATTAATTTCACCATTCAAAGATCAGACGGTGAAGCAACTCTTACTAGCAATTATGAAGTCTATGTATTTCACACAATATATCCTTTAGTGCTAGCTGTAAATGCTTCTCAGAACATTTGCTAATTTACTTAGTCAAAGTAAGTAGGAAGGAAAGCCTTCAACTTTGAAAACTTCAATCTGGAGGACAAGGCTTAATCAATATATTGCTTACATAAAATTCAGAATTAGATTATATCCATTTGGTTAAGAATGTAATTGTTGCTTTATTATAATTGATTCATATCTATTTTTATAGATTCTGGAAACTTTTAACTATAGAACTGGTTTTTTGTTAACAAAATAAACAAATATATTTAATGAAAAAACTAAACTATAATAAAAATATTGATGTGAGTATTCTTGTTATAAATTAATATAATTACAGAATTATCTATATAACATGTACCTATTTCCTCACTGAAACTGTGAAAATGAAGTCTTCCTTACATGTGCATTTTGGTTTCTTTTCTAGAATTAGGGCTGGCTCTTGGTCTAGCCTTTATAAGGGGTGGACAAGGATGGTGAATCAAAGAAATGATGCTGCTTCATGTCTTTTGCCCCATTTGGGCCTCAGATTCCTTATCTTTAAAGGCAGGAAATTAAAGATGACCTCGGAAGGATTTCCTGGCACCCATGAGATATTATTCTGGGATTTAAAACCTGTTTTACTATTCAGAAACAGTCCCTTTTGGTGGTAAAAGCAGTGGAAAAATTGTAATTATTCTATTAATGGTCATGTGAACAGTCCCCACTTAGGGCACTTAGATGGCATAGACTTTTTCTTAGAGGAAAGCTGCTTAACGCTGGATAAGAGGCCAAGCCTTAGTTTTCTATCTGTAAGATAGCAGTATTCAGATATCCTGTAACTTAGTACATTATCTGACTTATAGCACAATGCTCAGTACTATGGCACTAAGGAAAAGGCCCTGCTAATCATTAGTAACAAAACCGCATCCTTGCTCAGCAAGACTGTAAAGTGATCCAAGGCTCTGGTTAGTAATCTCAAGACTCTCCTTTCCATAAATCTCCCACTTTGTGTTGTCACCCCTTTCTTAACTTCTTTTTAGATTACATGCCCAATATCTTAAGGTACATTTTTCCCTTCCTTCCCTTCCTTCTCTGTTTCTCTTAAGAGAGACTGTCCTACCTTTAGTCTCTTACTCTAAGCCATTATTTTGGACTATGGTCCAGAAATCATTTGTTACCAAATTATCCAGGGCACTTATGAAATTGAGGTGCCTCAGCCTCAGCTAAGATTTGGACTAGGTTCTTATTTTAAAAACTCTTGAGCTGATTATTAGTGTCCCAAACTTTGAGATTCAATGCTCTAGGAATTAATGACTCTGCTATTTTAAATTTTAAAAGATACTTAAGAAAGATACATGGTTTTAGGCAAAAAAGTGGTTTAAATTCTGTATTTCAAGCATTAGGAAAAACATAGGAGAGGCAGAGAGTTTTTTGTAGGACTTGTTGGAACTCAGGAAATTATACTCAAGTCCTTATTTATCTTCAGTGTCTGCTTGCAGAACTGGCCTCAATAGGCCTAGTGATTTCTGGCACCCTCATCCTACAAGCCATTTCTGAGGTTAGAGTGACCTCTTAAGAAATGAGTTATTCAGAGAAACAAATCTTTCAGAAGGCAGAATTCAAAATCTCCAAACCAGGATGGGCTGTGGGGTAATTACCAAACTATACCCTAACTTTTAATTTGAATATGCTGACTTTAAAACTTTGGAAAATAAAAAGGTGTTTTATTTTGTGTCTGTGAGTGTGTGTGTATGTGTGTGTGTAGTGTTGCTTGTGTATATAAATGTGTGCAACTGTGTGTGTTTGGTGTGTATGTATGTCTGTGTGTGGTGTTTTGTATATACAAATATGTATGACTATATGTGTATGATTTGTATGTCTGTGACTCTGTGTGTGTTGTGTGGTGTGGTGTGTGTTGTGTGTTGTGTGTGTTACATGTTTGACCTCTGCTGAAACAGTAGTTCAGGTGATGAAAGCATTCTGTTCAACCACAAAACAGATTGTTTTCCTCCAAATCCCTTGGCTGTTGTGGGAGTTCCAGGCCAGGATCACTATCTCCACCAATGGAGTATGAGTTCATTCGGAGTAAACACTGTAAGGCTGACATAGTCCTGAATCAAACTTTATTGTGGGTTTCTATTTATCATAAGTTCTTAAGAAAAATATTTGAGAGCATATTATATGCTCAAAACACTTTAGTTGGAGTGAGTTGTAGGAGAGAAGAGGTAATTTTAGTTTTTAAATCAGCAAAATACAATATTATGTCATTTTCTTTTTCTAGATGTTTTTAAGAAGCAGCTCAGGCTACATCAGTAGCAATATTTTTCTCAGGCCAAAGGCTACTTGTTCTTTTTTCCTTTGACTTTTCTTTCTGAACCATTGCTCATCATCCAGATGTTGCTAATCCAGCACATACTTGCCATCCTCATGATCCCATGCACTTAGACAGGGACCTGTCAGGTGAAGCACACTATACCTTCTAAGGCTACTAATAAGGAGCCTGGGGACAGCAGAAGGAGCTTCCTAACCAGATAGGAGCTACTTTTGAATTTGCAGCATAGATTCATATTTACTCTCCTTTTAAAACTTTAGAGGAATTTTCAGGCAGCTTAACTGAACCTGAAATTCCAGCCTAGCTTTGTGCATCAAATGGCATGTGTTTGTTATTCCATATCTGAGGCATATATGTGATGTTTCTCATGAGCACTTTCAATGTGGTAATTTGCCACTAAGGGAGAATGCCTATGACATTCCTGTGCATTTGACTTCAGGTTAACTTTCTGAATCCTGTCCTGCCCTTATCATAAAGCCACGGAGCGATATTGGATTCTCCAGTGCTTTCTTGTTCTTTGTTCCTTTGTTTATGAAATGAGGCTGCTACAACCATGTGGTAGAATAAGCAATGACCTCAGTAATACAATACAACTCAGTGCTAAAGCCAAAACTAGGATATAAGAATCCTAGCATCTCAAAGCTGAAGAGTCTGGAGGAGGGCCTACCTGATTCAAGACTCCATTGAGGAGGCAGAACAGCTTACAGGATGGGAGGGCTATTGTTACTTGGCCACAGTCCCAGGACTTGGGATTGCAGCCTATTGTTGTCCTATATATTGGGTTTCTGCAGCTTTGTCTGTATGACTGAGGAGCCACAGTTTTTGACTTCAGGGAAAAGAAAAATGTGCTTTCTGATACAGCTTGGGCATGAAACCCCGTGTCTTTCCATGAAACAGTAATATTCTAAATAGAAGAAGCTAGGACCAAACTGACTCTTTTTCTACTCCATCTGCAGAATTCACTTGTTTGATGTACTCAATTCATTTGACAAACAATTTCTGAATTCTTCCTGAGTATCAGTCACTGTGGCTACATAGTAGAGCTGTAGCCAAAAGATAAGCATTGCCTTTGTACAGCTTACAAAAAATGTTGGGTTGAATGCAACCAAAAACGTGAAAACCAAGTTCACAAGATGACAACAATTTAGAATCATATTCAGGCAGAATCCTAACCCTCCACTTTCTAATTTATTATGATTTTGGGCAAGTCATTTATCCTATGTGAATCACAATTTATTCCTTTAAAAGCTACCTTACAGAATCACTGTGGAGATGAGAGGCAATATGTGAGTGCCTGACCACACACAAAGCACTCACTGGTAACCATTATTTTATGGACATAAATGTGTCAGAATCTATTGTCTCCTTTCTGACTTACGATACTCCTTAAAAGGAGGGTAGAGGGGAGCTTAGTTGTGATTCCTAAATAAGAGAGATGCACAAAGTTTAACAAAATATTACCTTTTTGGTTATTAGATCATTAACGGTTACTTTCTTAAGATATCTGTTTCTACTGAACATCAACTTTTATATTTCAAATAAGAAATATCTGTAAAGATAAATGTTTGAGTAC
This sequence comes from Eonycteris spelaea, assembly GCA_003508835.1. NCBI lineage: Eukaryota > Metazoa > Chordata > Mammalia > Chiroptera > Pteropodidae > Eonycteris > Eonycteris spelaea. The sequence goes on along the minus strand of PUFA01000147.1, from coordinate 3,912,977 downwards.
AGCCTGAGAGAAAACTTAAATACCTGAATCATGGGGTTGTATTTGAAACTCTGGGTTATAAGTGAAACTCATAAATTAAGAAATTTTTCTAATGGCGTTTATTAGTTGGTACCTTTAGTAAGCTAAACACCTACTACAAGTATTTAGACCTATCGCACCTGTGGTCATGGACTCCTAAAGACTGATGTAAGCCTGGAAGTTGTGCACTTATAATTGTTTATCTGTGCTGAATTCTGCTAGACCTGTGGGCTGCCATAACTCAAGAACTCAGATTGATTCTTAAGTTTTATTCCCTAAGAGGGATACCCTGGAATCCAAATTCCTAAGCAAGCATTCATCTGATTAGAATTCATAGTAGTTTATGTATGAAAAGCTTCTGACCATTTGCTTTTTCTTTTTTGGGGGTGTTGGTTAAGGAATTATAGCAACTTGTATACATTATACTGTGGAAGACCTATTCCTTTCTAGAAAATGATTTCTTTTTTTATGTATACCTTGACACCAATAGGTAGGTATTGCATTTGTATTTTAGATGATGAATAATAAAATACTAAATCAAGACAGTGTTCTTTGTCATGACTTAAATGGTGTTGGACATTATTGCTGCAATGCCTTAAAATAACTAAGTAAAAAAATGAAAGATTCTTTCTGTTCAACACAGCCAGTTAACTTTATATAAAATTGTAGGTTCTTTTTTTTTTTTTAATTAGACTACAAAAAACTATTTCAGGCAATAAAACCAAACATACACCAAAAAAGCCCACGTATATTTTCAAAACTGTTATACCTCAATGGTCCATGCCTTTGGGCTCTGGAGCAAAGAGCAGTCAAATCTTCCTTTTTCCATTTGTGCCTTTAGTGGGGAATAAAATACATACCTATTGGGACATGTTTGTATTTTATATTAAATATGTGATATATTAAAAATAGTCCTAAATATTTTGAACAGAGCCATTCCAATATTTGGTTAAAACTACCAAAAGTAATAAATGCATGATCATTAAGTTCCAAATACTTTACTATGGAAGAGAACATTTCTTTGTAAACTAAAGCTTAATCTTATTTTCCATAGCCCTAATATTTGAATATCTCTGATTCCTTGAAGTCTGATGAGCAAAGACCTATGAATCTCTTAATCACCAATGCTAATGGAATGTAATACTCTAAAATTAAAATTTAACCTTTAAATAAATAGAAAGTACTTTCATATCACAAAAATCTGTAGAGGTAAGAAATGGTGTGTCTATGACCAAAATGGCAAGTAAACAAGGAAAGAAATGAGATCCTACAAACAAATTCACATACTAACACCCACACTCAACTGAACATATCCTCATGCACAGATACTCACAGTGTAAGTAAGGCTATGTTTAACTCATGACAAATATTGGATAGTTTACATTTTTTATTTCTAAAATTGAGAAAAAATAATATTCAATGGCAAAGAGTTTGAAGAGAGTATCTTTTAGTTTCTTTGAATATTACTCCTTGAGCCTTGTGCTATCCACCCCATTCTTTTTTACAAAGACTGGATTCATATAATGTTATCTTCTTGCCAAGCTAGGCAAAGAGTAGCACACTCAGTGTAGTCAATAAATATTAAATGCCCTATTAATGAGAGAAGCAGGCCTGGCCATAATCCAACAGGAGTCCTCCTTGTTTTCTGTATTTATTAAACTTCACATTACCCTTTGTCACATTAGTCTTAATAAAGGCCAAAAGAAAATGCCAAAGAATAGATTTGTTGAATACTTGATGCCTGTTTTTTCTGCAGTTAAAGCAATAGGTCTGATTGGGAAAACCTATATCTAAACAGGAACCAGGGCCGAAAGTAACATTCAGTGGGAGAGTTCAAGTGCATAGATGTGACCTTTGAACCATGGAAAATCAAATGGTCAGAAGTTGGACAAAATCATATGTAGAGCCTCCAAGCTCAACCAAATGAGTTGTAAAGAAGTGGTTATTCTACTGAGACCAAGTGATCCAAAAGTTATCCATTTTTGTTTAATTTAATAGGACTTAACCAGCGCACATGATGCATCATCTTGAAGAAACATTCCTTTTCTAATGATAAGGATATCATATAAGCAGAATTGGTTGTAATGGGATGCAAAGAGGATGACAACCTGTCATAGCCCTTGAGATGCCAGCATCTCGATACGTTCAGGATCTGGGAGACACTCATACCATAGGCTCATACACTCCGTTTATCAGTTCGGCCAGAGATAATACAATTCAAGAGAAGTTATTCATGCCAACCGCAAGTTTATAAACCAGAAAAACAATGTTTTCCTAGTGGAGCTCACATCCTTTCTTGAAGTGAATGTTTCCGGGGAACCAATTTTGCTTTCAGGGGTTGCTTATTAAACCCTGGCTTGGAACAAACATTTTGAGGAATCTGTCATACAGAGCCTTGTGAACTGCTCCCTGTTCTATCATAGTGTTGCTGCTTTATAGAGAACAAACTGTGAAGCCCCAGTACAAATTGCCTCATTTGGCTTGAACTGTAAAACCATGACACTGTTTGTAGCTGCCAAGCCCCCAAAAGACACACGGACCACCAGAACTCAGTGACTTATAGGAAATACACACTTTATTCAGCCAGCTGGATCTGCCAGGGGTATGCAGACTCTCAAATTAAGCAGCCCTAAAATGTAGAGGTACAAGGTTTTTTAAGCCCAAAACTCCATTCTTCATTCTGTCTGAACACGAAAGGGCTATCTTTCTTCTATCATTACCTGTCATCACAGGTCAGGTGCGTAAGCTGGGTTACAGAAGCAGAAAGCTTGTTTAGAATGTTATGTTCCTATTATCAAAGGCCTATGTTCTCATAGTGATAGTCAAATAGTAATTTCCAGTAAGAGCCTATTTTCTAGCCACCACGTTCCCCACTGGACTTAGCAGACAATCAAATCTTTGATTTCTTCACGCAGAATTTGCTCGTAGCCTCTATTCTGTAATACTAAAAGTCTAATAGAATTAACTCTTTTCCTTATTTATGCAAACAAGAAATTAAGGAAACATGGCCAAAAGTTAACAAGAGGAGGAGGATGACTAAGGGTCCAGCTACAGCAGATAGACGGGTTGTTAGCCATGTGACCGATTGAAACATCCTATGAAACCAGTTATTTGACTCTAGTCTCTGTCTTTCCCTGACATCTAAATTTCCTCCTGCACTAGTCATAAGCTTTCTCTAATTACTCCAGAGTTTATTGGCATAGAAGCAACAGGCTTCACCTAGAGCCATACATAGTTTATATTATTCTAAGAACAGTAGATTTAAACCTCTTTACTCTGAAGGACTACTTCTGCTAGTGAATCAACTGAAATTCTAGCCTGCTGATGGTCAGTTATGTTAGGAGAAGTTCCTATCCAACACAGTAGGGGTTTTGGATTTTAGCACAACCAGCAATCTTATCCTTTGTCTGGGTGGTCCTATTTAAGGCCTTGTGTAAACAGAGGGTTATACTTATGTACACTTGGTATTAGTGTTAAGGGCTAGTCTGGCCTGAGTGCACACTCTCATGCTGCCTTCACGAGAGAGTGATGAATCCATGATGGGACGCCGCCTACTTAACTGCAGTGTAGTGAAGGGTGCCTTTCCATTTGGTTATCTGTCCCTTGGAAGTGAACTTTCTGGATCCACACAGAGTCCCCGGGCTGAAACTGGTAGGGAAGTCCATCCCCTAGGGCTGAGTGGGTAGCATAGACCCGAACGACCAAATCTCTTTCTGTACCACTTTGGGGCCTGTAAAGACTTAAGTAAGACACGATTACGTATTTCGCCTTTTTCTCATCTTCTATTCTAGTACTAAAGGTGGGGGTTTTTCAAAGAATATTTCAAATGGGGCAAATCCATTAATATATGGAGTATACCTGGCTTGTGAGAAGAGCGAAGGGAGAAGTTCTACCCAGGTCCCACCAATTTCTAATCTAACTTGACTAATGTCTCTTTTTAGGGTCCTATTCATTTGCTCTACTTGGCCCGAACTTTGGGGGCCAGTAGGCGCAGTGAAGTTTCCATTGCAAATTAGGTAGCCAGCCAATTGCTGTGATACCTTTGCTACGAAGGCTGGCCCCGTTTCTCTAGAGCCTAGAGTTCTGGAGACCAGATTGAGGAAGGCAGTCTCTTCCTGGTGGGGATGGCCTCTCTCTACCATTCTGAAAAGGTGTCTATAAAAACAAGTAAATATTTGTAGCCCCTTACAGTCGGAGTTACCTCAGTGAAATCTACTTCCCGTGGCCCCTCGGATAAGTTTCTCTTTCCCTATGCCTAAGTTCTTTTATCTTCCCCTTCTTTGGATTAACTTGGGTACAAGCCGGGCATTGTGAGGCAATCACCTCTGCAGTTCTTTCTAACAAGTGAAAGTAGGAGTCTAAAGCTAGGAGCAACTTAGTTCGCCCTAGCTGTGTGGTCTGGTGTAGCTGGTGGAGGAGAGTCCTTCCAAGTACCTGTGAGAACCTAATTTTTCTTCTGGGATTGTCCACCATCCATGTTGGTTCTTAGTGGCTCCCTTGTCTTGGAAATATATGTCCACCTTCTGCCATATAGGTTGGGACAGAGGCAATTCTGGGTAAGGGACAACAGTCAGTATGTGGTGGGGCCCCACTGGCCTTGTGGCCACTGTTCTTGCCTCTGCATTGGCTCGTCGGTTTCCCTCAGGACTATTCCCTTTTTGATGCCCTTTACAAAGAACAATAGCAAGAGCCTTAGGCATCTATATGGCTTCAAGTAAGGCTAAGATCTCCTCCTTGTTCTTGATGTCCTTCCCAGCTGAAGTCAGAAGCCCTCTTTCCTTGTAGATGGCTCTGTACATGTGCAGTGGCAAAGGTATCGGCTGTCAGTGTATATTGTGACTGCCTTATCCTTTCCCATCTTAGTGCCTCAGTGAGGGTGATGATTCTGCCTTTTGAGCAGAAGTCCATGGGGAAGAGCTTGTGACCAGATAGTGCCAGTTAGAGTTACGACCCTGCCCCAGCATACCTCCTTCCTTCCTGCATGAAGTTGCTCCTGTCCGTGAACAGAACTTCATCGGCCTCAGGCAGAGGGGAGTCTTTGAGGTCTGGCCGGAGGAAAACAGCGTCAGTGAAATCTGTGCAGTCATGAACGGGGGTCTCGGGGTCTGGGTCTGGCAACAGATTGGCTGGGTTGATGACAGTAGCTTTGGATTTTAGCCATATGTTTGGGGTCATCTGGTGCCTCCTGTTGTTGAACACCTTCTGGGCTATCTCAACAAGTTGGGACAGGTTCATCCCTGCAAAACCTTCTAATTTTTTGGCAATTTACACCAGATAAGGGCTGCCTGAGTAGCAAAGGCTATATTAATTGCCTGCTGGTTCTCAGGGGCCTCAGGATCAATGGGGTATACCCGGTACGTTCATTCAAGAAACGCTCCAGGGATTCCTGAGGTCCCTCCCTGTATAACTTCAGTTACCTTAGAAAGGTTAGTTGGCTGGAGCAGCCATCCTAATTCCCCCAATTAGAATCTGGTGGTACTGATCTAATGCCGTTCTCCCTGCCTGAGAAGTGCATCCCCAGTCTGGGCAAGTGGAGGGAAATTCCTCCTCAATCTGTTCCCCTGCTTCCTCACTTCCTCCCTCCCACAGCTATCTTTCGTGTTTCAGTCCAAATGCGTGTTCTTCTGAGGTCAAGGGGGTAATTAAAAGCTGTTGGCAATCGTCCCAGGTGGGGCAGTGAGTCTGAAAGACACTTTCTAAGAGTCCCATTAATGCCTGGGGTTTCTCAGAGAAAGGTGGATTCTGTGCCTTCCAGTTGTACAGGTCACTAGTTGAGAAAGGCATGTAAACCATAAAGGGCCTGTCAGTGTGATGCCCTGGGGTGGTGCTTTGCAAGGGAGGATGCCAGGTGGTGATATCGGCTGGTGCCCTGCCCGGAGTGAGCAGGAGGCCCATAGGGGACTGCTCATGTCTGAGGAGTGAGGTGGTGCTATTTGGCCTCTGTTGTCCTGGATTATAGGGTGGGGAAGGTCACTGTCCTCTGGTGGAGATTGGAGGACTGGGGACTGGGCTGTCTTGGAGATTCAGTTGCTGCAAGTTTCGGGGTGCCCACAACTAAAACTTGCGCCCCAGAGACAAGCACACCAGCGGAGCCAAGGAGGCAGGTTCTGAACGGTGTAACAATTGATCGATGTAGGGAAACTGATCGGGATCCCTGGCCTCTCAGTGACAACCTTCCAAACATTCCTCACCAAAACCTTGCAAAAGAGCCCTCTGGAGGCCAGTTTACATCAAAGACTGCCACTCAACTTCACACAATGTCCTTTCTACCTGGAGAAAAATTTTATGCCATAGCCAGCTCCCTCTACAAACCCTTCTTTGAAATGTCACAGGAGACACCCCAAGGGTGTCTTCTGTGAACTTGGGCTTTCTCCCCCATTGCTTGTGCAGAAAAATACAAAACAGAAAGCACAAACGGACACTCAGACTAGTACAATTACTGAGGTGTAGGTGACTCAGGAAAGTCCGCCACCTACAACCTAGACAGGACCGGAGACAATAACCAGAACCTGACAACAGGGCACGGGAGAGCAGCATCCCGTGGCCTGGCCACGGTCGCAGGATAATGACTGTGTCCATTCTCTCCATGGATGCCCAATGACCCGGTCAACAGAACCAGGAAGGTACCTTTTATCCAGATACTGAGTCTCGGAGATTCCAGATCCCGTCAGGACCAGGAATAAAAGAGTGTGTCCTGAAAGTTGCGTCTTGATGACTGCATTAACCCCGTCACAGTATTCAAGGGCCCTGGAATGTCTCCGGTTGGCCTCCCCTTTGAAGCTGTAACAGAGACAGCAACTGCTTGGAGGCAGGTCTGGTCTTAGATCTCAGGACCCCTCCCCGAGGTCTTGCTGGGGCCTCCAAATGTTGTAGTTGCCAGCCCCAAAAGACATACGGACATCAGAAACTCAGTGACTTACAGGAAACACACTCTTCATTCAGCCAGCTGTGTCTGCCAGGGATATGCAGACCCAAATTAAGCAGCACTGAAATGTAGAGGTACAAGGTTTTTAAGCCCAAAACTCCATTCTTCATTCTGTCTGAACACAAAGGGCTATCTTTCTTCTATTCACTACCTGTCAACTCACAGGTCAGGCACAATAAGCGGAGTTACAGAAGCAGAAAGCTTTTTAGATAGTTATGTTCCTATAATCAAAGGCCTATGTTCTCATAGTGATAGTCAAACAGTAAATTTTCAGTAAGAGTGAATTTTTCAGCCACCACAACACAACTGTACCTGTTTATAATACTGTCCACAAAATAAGGCCCACAATCCTGTTTGTCTGCTCTGCATTTGCTTTTTTAGTTAATTTTCTTTCAAGGCATGTTAAAATCTCATTGACAGGAGTCAAGAGAATGTGAGGAAAGGAAGTAAGCCAGGTTTTGCTCTTTGTTTCTCTCTCTGATCTGGCAAAGGATTTAATCATTGATAAGGTAGGGACAAGGGAAAAGGTATTTTCAGGCCTTCCCTGAATTTATCCATTTATTGACAAAGATGAGCAATAACATAATGTCATTAACATGCTTCAGACAAAGCTCTGAATTTGCTTAATTCTAAAAATTAATTAAGGTAAAATTCATACTTTGTTTAATAAAACTATACAAAGGAGCTTTAAATGAAAAGGAACTGCCATCTTCCCCACCTTTTTCTCTCATATGGCCTGTCCTTCAGAGGTATCCACTTCTGATCCTTACTTTGAGACTGCTCATATTTCTAAATAATATATTTTAAATTGATAATTATACTGATAGTATGAGTTTACTAATATTTTTTAGCTTATTGACTTCTGACATTGTATTCCTTTCCAGTTATCTATGGGATAGATGAGCTTTTAGTCTTCCACCTCTTATTCCCTGATGTATTTTGTTTGTTTCTCTTTTAGTATATATTTTTTATTTATTTTATTTAATTAAACTTTTCATTTTGAGATAATTATAGATTTACATTTATTATAAGAAATAATTCAGAGAGATCCATGGATACTTTATTCAGTTTCCCCTAATGATATATATCTTGCAAATGTATAGAACAGTATCATAGCCAGGATAGTTCATTATATGGTCAAAAGACAGAGCAGTTCCATCACCACAAGAACCCCTCATGATTGATATTTTATAGCCACATGGCTTCCTTCTTATCCTCACTCCGCCATATATATAATTTTGTCATTTCAAGAATGTTATATAAATGAAATTATATAAACTTTTGGCATTAGCTTTTTTCATTCAGTGTAATTCTGTGAAGATTCACCCAGATTTTTTGCATGTATTGGTAATTTTTTTAATTGTGAATAGTATTGTGAGGTATGGATTTACCACAGTGGTTTAGTATTCACCCATTGAAGAATGTCTGGGTAGTTTTAAGTTTTGACAATTATGAATAGTGCTGCTATAAAAATCAATGTACAGGTTTTTGTGTGAACATAATTTTCATTTATATGGGAAAAGTGCCCAGAGAACAACTGCTGGCATGTACAGCAGTTACATGTTTAAATTTTTAACTGCCAACTGTTTCCAGTGTGACTGTACTATTTTACAGTACAGTCACCTGCAATATCTGAGTGTTCCAGTTTTCTACATCTTTGCCAGCATTTGTGGTATCACTATGTTTTATTTAGCCACTTTGAAAAGTGTGTTTTGATATTTCATTGTGGTTTTAATTTAATTATCTTAATTGCTAAAGATGTAGAACGACTTTTCAGATGCTTTTTTTGCAACCTATCTTTTTTTGGTGAAATAAATATCTTAAAATCTTTTTGCAGATGTTCAAGAAGATGGTTTTAATTTTTACTGCTGAGTTTTGAGAGTTCATGATATATTCTAGTCCTTTGTTAGATATATTGTTTGCAAACATTATCTTCCTCTGTATAGTTTGGCCTTTTGTCTTTAAAAAATTCTTTTTATAGAACAAAAGATTTAATTTTGATGAAGTCCAATTTGTCAATTTTCCCTTTTGTAGATCATGTTCTGGTGTCAAGTCTAGAAACTTCATCTATATCTATATCCTGAAGACTTTCTCCTATATTTTTCCTTAAAGGTTTTATAGTTTTACATTTTAGTCTTTTACATTTATATCTTTTTTTGAGTTAATATTTGTATAACATGTAGATTAGAACAAGGTTTTTTCTTTTCTTTTTAAATCAAGTTTATTGGGGTAATATTGGTTAATACAGTTTTCAGGTGTACATTATAATTTAATATCTATATATCTATTGTGTGTTTATCATCCAAAGTCCAGTTTCCTTCAGCTACTATACATTTGATCCCCTTAATCCACTTTACCATCCTCCTAAACCCCTATATATAACTCCCTTTACCCTTCTACCTCTCCCTTCCTACCCCACTCCACTAGTAACCACTAGTCTGTAGTCCTCTGATAACCATTAGTCTATAGTCCATGTCCATGTGTCTCTGTTTGTTTGTCCTGCTCATTTGTTGCTTTTAGGTTTATATTCCACATTAAATGATATCATGTGATTTTCAACTTTCTGTTTGGCTATTTCACTAAGCATGATCATCTCGAGATCCATCCATGTTGTCACAAATGGCAGTATTTCATCTCTTTTTATGGCTGAGTAACATTCCATTGTATCTATGTACCACAGCTTCTTTAACCAATCATCTATTGTAAGACATTTCGGTTGCTTCCATGTCCTGGCCACCGTGAATAATGCTGCTAGGAACATCATTGTGCAAATATCTTTTCAAATATAAGTTTTCAAATCTTTAGGGTAAATATCCAGTAGATCAATTCTCAGTTTTTTGAGGAATCTCCATACCACTTTCCATAGTGGCTGTACCAGTTTGCAGTCCCACCAGCAGTGTATGAGGGTTCCTATTTCTCACATCCTCTCCAACATTTGTTATTACTTGTCTTGTTCATTACAGCTATTCTAGGAGGTGTGAGATAGTATCACATTGTGGTTTTGATTTGCATTTCCCTAATAGCTAGCAATGTTGAGCATCTTTTCATATATTTGTTGGCCATTTGTATGTCCTCTAGGGAGAAGTGTCTGCTTAGGTCCTCTGCCCATTTTTTGATTGGATCATTTGTTTTTTTTGTTGTTATTGAGTTGTATGAGTTCTTTCTATATTTTGGATATTAGGCCTTTATCGGGGGTGTTGCTTGCAAATATATTTTCCCATTCAGATGGTGCTCTCTTTGCCTTGTTGATGATTCTTTTGCTGTGCCAAAACTTTTTAGTTTGATGTAGTCCCACTCATTTATTTTAGCTTTTACTTCCCTTGCCTTTGAAGTCACATTCATAAAGTCCAAGGTCCTTGAGTTTAGTTCCTCTGTTTTCTTCTATGCATTTTATTGTTTCAGGTCTTATATTTAGGTCCTTAATCCATTTAAGTTAATTTTGGTGTGTGGTGATAGACGACAGTCTAGTTTTATTTTTTTTTTCAGGTGGCTTTCCAGTTTTTCCCAGAATCATTTATTGAAGAGGCTTTCCTTTCTCCACTGTATGTTTTTTGGCTTTCTTTTGAAATTATTTGCCCATATAAATATGGTTTATTTTTTTGGACTCTCAATTTCTGTTTCACTGGTCCATGTGTCTGTTTTGCTGCCAATACTCGCATGCTGTCTTTTGATACTGTCACTTTGTAATATAATTTGAAGTCGGCAGAGTGATGCTTCCAGCCTCGTTCTTCTTCTTGGGATGACTTTGGCAATTTGGGGTCTTTTGCGCTTGCATAGAAGTCTGATGATTTTGTGTTCTATTTCTTTAAAAAATGCCGATGAGATTTTTTTTTTGCATTTTTCTGTATAATGCTTTAGGTAATATGGTCATTTAACTATGTTGTTCTTCCAATCAAGGAACTCAGAATATCTTTCCATTTCTTTGTATCTTCTAAGATTTCTTTTGATCGAGTCTTATAGTTTTCATTACATAGGTCCTTCACTTGTTTCGTTAAATTTATTCCTAGGTATTTATTCTTTTTGTTGAAATTGCAAAAGAATTTATTCTTTCCACTGCTTTTTCTGAGACTTCGTTATGGAGTATAGGAAAGCTATGGATTTTTAAATGTTAATTTTGTATCCAGAAGCTTTACTGTATTTGCTTATTGTTTCCATTTTCTTGTGGAGTCTCCAGGGTTGTCTATATAGAGAATCATGCCATCTGCAAATAGTGACAGTTTAACTTCTTCATTTCTTATTTGGATGACTTTTATATCTTTCTCTTGCCTGATTGCACTCGCTAGAACCTCCAATGTTGCATTGAATAACAGTAGTGATAGTGGACAGCCTTGCCTTGTTCTTGATCTTAGAGGGAAGCATTTTAGTTTTTTCACCATTAAGTATAATGTTGGTGGAGGTTTTGTCATAGATGCCCTTTATATACGTTAAGGTACTTTCCTTCATACCAATTTTGTTAAGTTTGATCATAAAGGATGCTGTACCTTGTAGAAGGCTTTTTTGCATCTATTGATATGATCATGTGATTCTTATTGTTTAATTTGTTTATGTGGTGTATCACATTAATCTATTTGCATATGTTGAACCATCTTTGCACCTCTGGGATGAAGCCCACTTGATCGGTGTGTAATCTTTTTAATATATTGCTGTATTTGGTTCACTAGTATCTTATATAGTATTTTTGCATCTGTGTTCATGAGAGCTATTCTCTGTAGTTTTCTTTTTTGTGTGTTATCCTTACCAGGTTTTGGTATCAAAGTAATATTGGCCTCATAAAATGTGTTGGGAAGTATTACCTCCTCTTCTATTTTTTGATAGAGTTTGAGGAGAATAGGTATTAAATCTTCTTTAAGTGTTTGGTAGAATTCACTGGTGAAGCCATCTGCTCTTGGACTTTGACTTTTGGTAGGTTTTTGATGATTGCTTCAATTTGCATACTGCGGATCAATCTATTTAGATTTTCCAGTTCTTCTTGATTCAGTCTAGGAAAGTTGTATTTTCTAAGTACGGATTCATTTCTTCTAGTTTATTAAATTTTTTTATATACTTTTTAAATAGTATTCTTGTATGATCCTTTTTGTTTCTGTGACACCAGTATTTGTGTCCTTTCTCTTTTTTCTTTAGTGAGGCTAGCCAGAGGTTTATCAATTTTATCAACCTTCTCAAAGAACCAGCTCTTTATTTCATTTATTTTTCCTATTGTTCTTTTGTTTTCCTCTTATGCTGCTGTGTCCCCCAAATTTTGAATATTGTACTATCATTATCATTTGTTTCTATGTATCTATTGATTTCTCTTTTTATTTCTTCTCTGACACAGTTATTCTTCAGTAGTATGTTATCTCTGTATTTGTATTGTTTTCCTGATTTCTTTTTGCAGCTGATCTCTAGTTTCAAAGCATTATGATCAGAGAATATGATTGGCATGATTTCAACCCTTTACATTTGTTGAGGCTATCTCTGTGTCCCAGGATGTGGTCAATTCTTGAGAATGTTCATTGTACACTAGAGAAGAATGTATAAGCAGCTGTTTTGAGATAAAAGGCTCTGTAAATGTCAATTATGTCCAGTTGGTCTAATGTGTCATTTAAAGATGTTATTTCCTTATTGATTTTCTATTGGATAATCTGTCCATATCTGGCAGTGCGGTATTTAGTTCCCCTACCACGATATTGTTTTTTTGGTCTGTTTCTCGGTTTACTTCTGTTAGTAATTGCTTTACATATTTTGAGGCTCTCTGATTGGGAGCATAGATATTAATAAGTGTGTCTTTGGCTGCATGCTCTCTTATTACAAAGTATCCCTTAGTATCTTTACCTTTTTTTTAAATTTTGAAGTCTATTTCATCTGATATCAGTACTGCTACTTCTGCTAACCTCTGAATGCCATTTGGTTGAAATAACATTTTCCATCCTTTCGCTTTGAGTCTCTGTTTGTCTTTGGAGCTCAGATGTTTCTCCTGAGGGCAGCATATGGTTAGGTTTTTGTTTTTGATGCATCCTGCAACTCTCTGTCTTTTCTCATTGGTGAATTCAGTCCATTTACATTAGGTTGATCATTTAAATATGAGGTCTTCTTAAAGCCATTTTATCTTTACTTTCTGGTAGCTCGGTTTTCCCTTGCTTCCTTCCTTGTGTTTCTGTTTTTCTTTTTTGGTGCTTTTGTTGGTTTTGGCTCTTGTCCTCTTATTATATATATATATACTTAGGTTCTGTATCTTTTGTGTTGGTACCATTACTATGAAAAGGATAATTATATATTCCTCTTTGTGAATTCAGATCTTTGAATACCCCCTTTTTAGTCATTGTTATTATTTGTCTGTATGTATGCTGAACGTTCATTACTGTCTTGTTTTAGCAATTCTCTTTTTATTATTTCCATTTATAATCCCTTGTTCTTAGTAAGGGTTGCATCCTCTGCTTCTATTTGCCTGATAGTCACTTCACTCTTAATTATGTGTTTTTTTTTTCCATTTTGTTTAGGTGAACTGACCTCTTTTAGTATTTCCTGTGGTGCAGGTCTCTTAATGGAGAATTCCCTCAATTTTTGTATGTATGGAAAGGTCTTGATTTCTCCTTTATACCTAAAGGAGAGCTAAGTGGATACATTATTCAGGCTGGTAGTTTCTTTCACTTAATAGTTTAAATATTTGATTCCATTTCTTTCTTGCTTGTGAGGTTTGTGCTGTGAAGTCCGATGATAATCTAAAGAGTTTACCTTTATATCTTACCATTTTTTTTCTTCCTGGCTGACTTGAGAATTCTATCTTTGTCATTAATTTTCATAACTTTAATACAAAGTGTCTTGTTGATGGCATTTTTGTTGTGAGATAATTGGGTGTTCTAGTGTCTTCTTGAATTCCAAGCTCCAGCTCATTCCTTAGGTTTGGGAAATTCTTGTCCACTATTTGTCTGAAATTCCTTTTTAGTCACTGCTCCTTTTCTCCACCTTTGATAGTGCTCATTATGTTATGTTTCCTCTCCTGATGGTGTCAGCTAGTTCTTGAATTTGTCTTTCACTATTTTTCATTCTTTGGTTTCTCTCTTTTTCTCGTTTTTTAAGTTAAGTTTATTGGTGTGCCTTTGGTTAATACAATCATATAATTTCCAGTTGTACATTACCATTTGATATCTGTATATTCTATTGTGTGTTCATCACCCAAAGTCCAGTTTCCTTCAGCTACCATATATTTGATCCCCTCTTACCCACTTCTCCCTTCCCCTGAATCCTATATTTGACCCCCTTTCCCTATCTACCTCCCCCCCCCCCACCCTACTAGTAACCACTACTCTGTAGTTCTCTGGTAACCACTAGCCTATAGTCCATGTCTATGAGTTTCTGTTTGTTGTCCTGCTCAGTTGTTGCTTTTAGGTTTATATTCGTCTTATAAATGATATCATGTGATTTTCAACTTTTTGTCTGGCTTATTCGCTTAGCATGATTATCTTGAGATCCATCCATGTTGTCATAAGTGGCAGTATTTCATCTCTTCTTATGACTGAGTAATATTCCATCGTGTGTGTGTGTGTGTGTGTGTGTGTGTGTGGTGTGTGTGTGTACACAGCTTCTTTAGCCAATCATCTATCATAGGACACTTTGGTTGCTTCCATGTCCTGGCCACTATGAATAATGTTGCTATGAACATTGTGTGTAAATATCTTTATGGAAATGGTTTTCAAGTCTTTTGGGTAAATACCCAGTAGAGGGATTGCTGAATCATATAGTAGATCAATTCTTAGTTTTATGAAGAACCTCCATACTGTTTTCCATAGTGACTGTACCAATTTGTAGTCCCACCAGCAGTGTATGAGGGTCCTTATTTTTGTACATCTTCTCCAACATTTGTTATTGCTTGTCCTGTTGATTATAGCCATTCTAACAAGTGTGGGAATGAATCTCATTGTGTTTTTGATCTGTATTACGGTTCCTCTCTTCTTTCAGATTTATTTCTATATTCTGTCTTTGGTATCACTGATCCTTTCCTCCATTTGGTTTACTCTATTTCCTAAGCTTGCTATTTCATTTTTCAACTCTTATAGTGTTTTTTTTTAATCTCTCGAAAACCTATTCTGTTCTTTTTGAGGGTTTCAATCTCTTTGCCCTGCTCAATCAGTTGTTCTTCTAATTCTTGAAATTGTTGATATGACTTGTTTCACTACTCACTGAGTTTTTTTAGAAGTACCATCCTGAAGTCTCTATAATTTAAGGCACATATTTCTATGTCTATGAGCTTATTTTCTGGAGATTTTTGTATTTCTTTTTGAGATGCCTTGTCACCTTGGCTCCTCATGGTGTTTAATGGACTATTTCTCCATTTGGGTATTAATGGAAGTGTATTCTGCTGCAAAGAAGGCACTTTTCTTTTTGTTTCCAGTAAGTGGCATCTATGTTTCTTGGATCCCTGCTTTATAAAAAGCCTTAAAATTCCTTTTTAAAAATTTTCTTATAGATATTTAATCATGTTCCCTATCCTTATTTTTAGTCCCTGTCAATGTCAGCAACAGTGTTGGCAGTGTTTGCTCAGATTCCCCTGGGGCTCCGAGATGGTCAGTCTTGGAGGTTATAGGGGGAGAGGCCCTCTGGGTAGGGAGTTGGGAGCTGTGCATCAGCCTCGGATTTGCAACTAGTCCTGGTAAAAATCAACTGTTGCTTCTCTGTGATCCTGTCCCACTTCTTTGTCTTCTGCTCTCATGACTGGGCCCTTCCACTCAGCAAGGGAGCTCGCTGCAGTCCCAGACAGGGGCTTCAGAGGCAGCTTCTTTATTTCTCCCAGTCCATCACCTGACATCCAGAGTTCTGCCCTGTGGTAGTTTTTCTGCACAGATCCCATGCTTAGACATGCTGGTGTGCAGTTTAGATGTCTTTTGCTGAGTTTTAGATGTTCAGCTTATTGTTGTTTCAAGGGGAGAGATCTAGGGACATCTCTCAGTCCACCATGTTTCCCCCTTTCTAATTCTCCTTTAAATGTAACTTGGAAAGGCTGAAACCCATAATCAATAAAATGAAGTTTCCTTTTTTTTTTTTTTAATCATTTTAGTAAGAATGTCAGTAATCATTGTATTAAAGGCCTCTAGGGTAGAGGATTAGTAAGATGATACACAAATCCTGAAATATTTAGGAAACAAGGTCAAAATGCAGCTTTCCAAATCTAAAGATTTGCTAAGGAGAATACTTTTTGGAAAACTCAAAATTTCATGTTTAATTATATTGAGAATTTTGACAAGCCTCTCACTAAGTTTATAAAATTCAACTAATGTTTAAAAATGATTGAAGACATTGTTAGAGCAGGGCATCCAATTTTTCTCTAACAAAAAAAAAATTTCAAAAGTTTTCATTGATTGGGAAGCACAGTTTTACGTGCAGTAAATGGTAATTCTCTTAATGTTGTTATTATTAGATATCAGGTACTCAATAAATTCTACTCACTGAATAAAAAATTTTTCTGTACTAAAATTTCAAATTGCTTCTCTGATTATTTTGGTTCCTTGCTCAGAAATCTTCCATGGTTCTCTATCATTTAGAAGTGTACTATCCAATATATTAACCAAAAGCCACATGTGGTTCTGAGTACTCAAAATGTGTCTAGTCTAAATTTAAATATGCTGTAAATTTAAAATATACCCTAGATTTTGAAGACTTGTATAAGAAAAAGAAACTATTTCCCTGAGTCTTTGTTATATTTTATCAATTGAAATGATACTATTTTAGATATATTGAATTAACACATTATAATTCATCATCTTTGTTTCTTTTTACTTTTAGTTTTAAATTTGGCTACTAGATAATCAAATTACTTTTGTGGCTTGTAATTGTGGATAGTTTAATGCTATTAGAGAGCAATGGTATAGATACTAAACTGTATTTTTTTCCTACATTTAACTTCTAAATCTTATTTCCTGTTATGTTTTCTTCTTTATTTCTTTTTCTGTTCCCTCCTCTTAGAATGCTGTTCCTTGTAAGACTAACCACACTTTTGGATCTAGCTAAAAACCCTCCTTCTCTATGAAAACTTCCTGGTTCTCTTGCCAAAAGCACTTGTTCCTTCTCTAACCTCTTGAAACTTCATCGCACCAATCAATTTCTGTCTGTATTATAGGTGTTTGTGTGTATGTGTTATTTCTTTTCTAAGCTGTGAGTTTTTAAAGAAAAGGGGCACTTTTATGTCTATTTAAAATCCCTCGAACTGGGTGAAGATACCAGTGTATAAGTGAGAAATCACACCAGTTGCTTTAACGGAAGTTGTTTGATGTAGGAAACTGGTTCACAGACATGGGGGACTGAGAGGTGAAAAGGGGGAATACCAGAGTATAAAGGTGGTAACTGCAAAAAGAAACTACCACCCTTGGGGCAGCAGGATCCCAAGGAAGTGGTAGAGTGATCAGAAGCTAGGAGAAAGGTCTGGTGGACATAGAACTCAGACCTCTAAAGAGGTGTGCTATCAGGCTGGTACTTGGCAGCAGAACCTCATGGAGTTACAGTTCCAGCCTCCAATAAGAAGATGCTGTTGTTGGTACCTATGAGAAAATATAAGACTGATTCTAGGAGTGTGAAAATAATCTGGAGATTATAACTACATGCTACTTGTTCTAAGTGCTGCTTCCAAGGTCAAGAGCCATAGCTGAAGGACCTGCATTGATATACCTTAATGGGAACCAACTGACAATGGAGAAATGTAAATTCCTGGCCTGGGATAAGAGGTTCTGATGTGGTTCCAATGATGTCTGCATCCTGGTTTTCATGCCTTTGGGGTGTGGGCTGGACCTAGTCACTTGTTAAAATATGGCAAAGTTATAGGATATCATTTCTGTGTGACTACCATCTTGCTGGTATACTCTATTATCTTTCTTAGCTTTCATACTCTGATGAGGCAGATGTGAGAGAAACCTACATGTCAAGTAACTGAGGTTTGTTTTCAGCCAAGAGCAGGTGGCGTACCTAAGGCCTGCAGTTCAATAGCCTATGAAGAATGGGATCCTGCTAAATACCATTGAATGAACTTGGAAGTAAATCCTTTCACAGTTTAGTCTCAGATGAGGCCCACAGACCATGAGCTAACACATTGAATGAAGCTTTGAGAGAGACTGTGAAACAAGGGATAGAGCTAAATTGTGATTGGATTCTTGATTCAGAGAAATTAGGAGATAATAGATGTGTGTTGTTTAGAACTACTAAATTTTAAAGCAATTTGTTACATAGCAAAAGCTAATAATACATAGCTCTAGAATACAGAGCAAAGTATAGAAAGATGGATTTGAAATAAGAGATAATAACTTAGTAACTGGCAAAACTGGTGTCTAGAATATGTGTGTGTGTGGTGTGGTGTGTGTGCGCGCGCGCACGCGCGTGTGTAGCTATCTCTATTAATCATGTATCTATATTTCTTATAAATTCATAAGTAATAAATACCAACAACCAATAGAAAAGTAGGCAAAAGATTGAACAAGCTTTTAACACAGAGGAACATATGACCAATAAGTATCTGGCAAGAACTCAATGTCATTAGTAATCAGATAAATACAAAATAAACCACAAAGCAAAACACTATTATATAAAACGGGTTCTAATATATTTAAAAGATCAACAATAATGAAAAGGTGGTGAGGCTAGGAAGCAAAGAAAATTCTTATTTGTTGCAAGTGGGAGTAAATATTGGCTTATTATTGGTGAATATTGGAAAGAGGTTGGTATTACTTAGAAAAGTAGAATATTTGCACAATAAATAATACAGCATTTCTACCCTGAAGCATACATCCTAGAGATACTCTTGCACATTTGTGCCACAGAATGCTCAAAATGTCCATGGAAGCATGATTTGTATTAGTTAAAAATTAAAAACCCTATTAACATCAATCAATAAATGGATAAATAATAGTTTTTTCATATAATGAAACAATGTACAACAACAAAAATGATGCCCTGTAAGTTTTCATATAAATGTAGAAAAATCTTAGAAATATAGTACTGAACAAAAAAAGCAAGCTGCAAATTAATGCATATGGTATGATTCTCTGTACATACTACTCAAATCAGGAAAACCTAAACAAATATTATTTAGATCTAGATGCTTCTACATGCAGTGAAACTCCTAAGTAAAATAGGAAATGATTATTGCAAAAGTAATGGAGGCAAGGCGAATGTGATCTGGGAAACCCCACAGAGTTTTTAATTTTCTAACCTGGGTATATCACGTAAGTATTGACATAGTATAATTTTTATAAGTATACAAGTTAATTTTATACATTTCATTTTCAAAAATTTATCTGAGGTTCAACAATTCATTTAGTTTCAGTTCAGTTCCCCTTTTAACTGTTAAATTTTAGGAAATTAAATGAAATATTACATACACACAAAAATAACCTATGATCTGGCCATCATTCCTCTATTATCCATTTATTCTTGAGAGATATCTAGAAGAATGTTCACCAATTTTTTTTGATTGGCATAAAATTATTTAAGTACAATTAGAAACATTTCTTTATTATTATATTAATCAAGGATAACAATAAACAAAAAGTTAGTATTTAGATAGTATAATTTCAAGTTGCAGTCATAAAGTACTTAAAATATTCACATTTTGGGGGATATAAAATGTTGAGAAAATTTGGATTCATGTAAACTAGTAATGGAAGTGGTACTACTTTTCAACCACTCACTTTTATTCTGACAGTGTTTTTTGTTCAATTAAAGAGTGATGGCAGAAGTAACTTCACCCCTTAGTCTTAGGAAAATTAAATTAACTTACATACATTGTAACAAGAAGGTGAATCTCCAAGTTGAACTTTTTAAATGATAGTTCTAAACAAATATTTAAAAAAATATGTACAAAGTAAAAATTTGGATCAAATATTTGTGAAAGTACTTCTGTGGTCTCCTAAGGTTTGTGGGGGGCACTACTTAAAAACTATTGTACTGGGCATTGTGTCAGATTTTGTTCTGTCTCCTTAATATAAGATAGTGATTTATTATTACTTTTAAGAAGTTGATTAATAGAGGCAGGAAATTTAGACTAAAGCAAATACATTGTGTTTTTCTTTAGGTAACTAACTTAGTAATCGATACTTTAAATTAGCAAAACATTAAGCTCTTAATATAAGCATAGAATATTCACCAAATTTAACATAGGTTATTTTTGTATGATAGGAATTTGGGTGATTTGTTGTTTTTATTTTTGAAGTTTTCTACATTGGTTGAAATGTATGTAACAGCATGAACAATTTTCATAAAAATAATAATGTAATTAGTAAAACATAGAAAAGAGAAATTATGTTTCTTCATTTATTATCTCAGTAGAGACTCAGGATAACCATATGAAATTGGCACTAGATAAATTAACTTGCCCGATTCATACAGGTAGAAACAGGCAGAATTAGATGACAGATGTGAAATTTCTTTGGCCAAATGTATGAACTTCAATATGTAGTTTGATATTCTGCCCATCATCTTTACTCATGAAAAATTCAGAGCTTTCCATTCTAAGAAGTCCTGGCTACAAGACAGTAGCTCCTAATCCCTCAGTGATTCTATGGCTTAGCCATGTGACTACAATTATTTGCTTCTACCTTGATGTCTTCTAAACACTACATCAACTCTTGAAGCCATGGCCAAGCACATATGCACCAATGAATTTTCCGTCTGATCACTTCTTCCATTCAAATCGCTCATTAATGATGACTTGTGAAGTCCCTCAGCACAGCTCTCATGATGAATCATGTAATGGAAGCAGGGCACACAGCCTTCTCATTTTGACTTGAATAAATCTCTCTTTTCTATTTCTTGCAGGTGCCTCAACTCTCACAAGTGAAATCATATTTTCCATGTTTGGACCCAAATTTCTCAAATTTCTTACTGACAGAGGTAAAGCTCTAATTAAAGCTCTAAAGTTCATGTGTGCTAGCTAATTAGGTAAGAAATTATTTTGCTAAGAATCTAATACAAGCCTTACACTGGGATCACCTCTACTATATTTGAAATCGGAAGCTGTATATTCATGTCCCTGCTCTATTGACAAAAATATAAGATGATAACTTACCTTAGGAAAAAGAAAACAAACAAAGATTATGATCTTCCCTATGATTCAAGTGACTTCAGGCAAAACTGTTCAAAGGCCAAGTTTCCCCAGGTCACTCTAGTTTATACTCCAAGCCCTCCCCTTTCTCTTATCCAGGAAGTTCTCTCTTGCTTTTTTTTTTTTTTTTTTTTTTTTCCAATCCAAAGCTTTTCTTAGAAAACAAACTGATAAACTTATTCATTCTACAGGATAAATGACTATTTCTCGTGGTGATATCTTTAATTCGTGTTGGGATAAATCCTTGAGCCAAATGGATACATTTCTAATGATGATTTAGGATTTGAGCCACATTTGTAAAACAAAATTAGTTTTAGATAATCATTCATGAATTTCATGTGATTCCATATTATCAGTTTCTATATGAAGGATAATTAAGAACATTCTACTTACTTTTTATATAGGTAACACTTGGACAAGTGTTTTCACAGCAGCTCTAAGATCACTTAAATGTCCATAAATCAGTTAATTTTATCTATATCCTTATTAACTAATTAATCACATGTGTACACTGTTGTCTGAAGAACTACAGACCATCAGGTCTAGAGGTATTATTCAAGATTTTCTGACTTTATCTCCTTGTTTTAGAGAGGAAGAAATTGACATCCAGAAAAGCAAAAGTGACACGTCTCAGAACACAGCTGGTTAGGAAACCCAATAAGGATTAGAACCCAGGTCAGCCATTTAACAACTAAAATAAGGACATGGACTAGGCCGTTCTCCCCATAGGGCACAGGTAAGGAGGCTCCCTATGCCCTGGCCTAAATCCTTTAGTAATCAGCCGAAGGAGAGGAGCTGGATTTCAGAGGGGGCACTTGTGATGCCTCCAATAGTCCAAAAGATAACTTTGTATTCTCTATGGAAGTCTGACCCTTGTACTGAGCATCTAATACTAAAAAATGAAATGGAACACAGATATAAAATTGGTGATTACACTGGGTTCCAGCCAATGTTGAAAGCAGCAGCACTGCTGAGATGTCAGAGGGTATCAGAGATGACCACTGTTTTTTCTTGTGCAAGTAGAATAAATGATCGTGAACAAAAGTCGAACTTGGGTCTCTATGATTTAACAGAAATATGATGAAGATTTCTAGAAAACATAGTAATTTTACCTTCTCTACAAGAGATAGTCCTTTTACTAACTTTAATTTTAGAGATTACTGAAAGTACAGAGAAAGATGAACTTGTATGTAACTTTTATTTTTATAAGTCTTTATTGTTTGAGAAGTATTATTACATGATGTCTTATTTGGAATATAAAAGAAAATGGAACACACTCAAGCTATTCAAACTGAGCTCTTCATTCCAAAATGGTGTGTACAATTGAGACATCTGTTTCTTCAGAAGATCTCCTGCATAAATAAATTTGTAGCAAGCCAGTATGGTTCTGGTTTGTTTCTCTGCTCTATGTTATTTCTTATGTTATTTCAGATACCACTTTCTGTAATTGAGAACTAGCTGTAAGTGGTGATATATGTAAGTCTTGTTTCCCTTTCCTGGATTTTCATAGTTCATGCTTTGTGGTCTTTTATGGGGAAGGCATTTCTGTGATTTCAAAAATTCTGATACTAAGAAAAATACTGCAATGTTCCCATCTAAGTTATGTCAAGTTATTATTCTTCATTAATAATATTTGTGAAGGGGAAACATTTTAGAAGTTAATATTAAAATAGGAAAAATGAGAGCTTACACTGACATGTTAGTCAATGCCCCCTGCATAATTGCATTTGAGATTAAACTCTTGGATTGGAATGCAGTGGTCAGAGTTAATGACATGGGTTAAGGATGACAGGGATCCTGGAGTTCCTTATACAGAGGGTGACAATTGTTATTAGCAGAAGTGATTTGCAGCAAGTTCTCTTCTCTGCTGGAAGAACAAAGAACAGATATGGATGGGGAGTGGGTAACAGGGACTGAGTTTTAGAATTCATCCCCTTAAAAATAAGTCAATTCTATTTTTTCCTAGGAAGTCCCCTAGGCAAAGACCCCATCTTGGGCATTCTTTCGAATATAAATTGACCCTGACAGTGAAACAACCTCCAACTTTTGCAACTCCCTTTGGGAAAGGGCTTTAAATACATTTTCACTCTGTAAGAGTGAATGACCTTGTACAGAAATGACCTTGGTGCTATGGGGAGCTCGGACTCAAGGTTGTAACCTCTATGAGGCCCTGGGGTTTAGAAATCTAGAAGCCAAAAGACCCCCCAAAATCAGGCTCTGTAGCCTGCATTACTTTCATTAGGATTGAAAATAAATACTTTCCTACATCCTTTTCTTTCCCTGGGCCTAGTATTTTATGTACCTGATAAATATCAGACAGTGCAACCCTCTAGACTCCACAAGAAGCCTTTTCACAAATCATTTCACCTTCAATAGTCAAGCTGTTTCAGAAAATGCTGTTCAGAAATGATCTGAATAACTTTGGTTTTAATTCTTAACACCTTTTTTTTTTTGTCTCTCTGTGGAAAATGAGCTGTATTAAATAGCTTTTCCTTTATTGTAGAACATTATGGGATGGGGTATAACAAGAAATAATTCGTACTTACACTGACGAAGGAACTTGTTTAGGATCTCAGAAAGAAGAATCTATTATTGGAAAATATTGCTTAATAAATGTAAATTGTGTTCTATAACAAAAACTTGCCTCACTCCATACTTCACAGTTGTAGATAAGACACACTATGTTCAAATTTGATTACTTACAGAATTGAAGGACACATGTCAAATTCAGATTGGGCAAAAGCCCTTTTGTTTGTATTTTAAAACCAGATCAAAGGGTCCTTTTATTTAAAATAAGGACTGTAATGCTCAGCATGTGTTCAGATACCAGAGACAAAGGAAGAGCAAATTGTCTCAAAACCCTCTGGTTTTGCTTCTCAAAATTTCTTCAGATAAAGAGTTTAATTTATGAGGTTCTAGCAGCCCAGTATGGCTAGGGCTATTTTCCAGGGATGGTTCACAGGGGATCTTGGGTGGATGGGAGAATGCTCTAGTCTTTATACCTCTTCTTTGGTTAGCTTGGGTACATATATAGAGCCATGAATATAAAAGTAAAGGAAATTGTTAAAATGTTTATTTAAAAAAATCACAAACACATGTACTAATCATGCTGAAAGCCGTAATCCCTGCTTTGAACATCTAACATCTAAATATAGTATACTGACAGAATCAAAACAGAACTAGAAACAATAAAATTACAGAAACCTATAAAATGATTTTTAGGAATGTGACAATCATACATGATTGATGAATTTTAGTGAAAATCATAGTAAAGCTTAATTGACCTATCTAACTTGGGAATCTTGGATATCAGGAAAGAAAATGTATTTACCTCTCCTACATCTGCTAGTAGAAATATTGAAAAGTTCATTAGGGATTTATTACTAGGCCCACTAGATACTAAGATTCATTCACTTATTTGACAACATTTATTGACACTTGCTATGTGCCAGGCACTGTTCTAAGGACTTGTGAACCAAGCACACTTAATCCCTGCTCTCATGGAGCTTATATTTCAATGAACATGCTGAGCCAGATAATAAAATAAATATATAAGTTATGTAGAATCTTGGAAGAGGATAAGCACCATGAAAAAAAATAAAGTGGAGAAATGGGAATGGGGAGTGCAAGAGCTTGGGAGCACAATGTTCCATGGCAACCCTCATTATAGAGGGTGACATCGAGCAAAGACTTGAAAAGGGGAAATTAGCCTTGCAAATATCCTGAGGAAAGGCATTTCAGGAGGAAGAAACAGCCAGCACAAGGGGCTAAGTTGAGAGCATACGGGGGTATTGAGGAGCAGAAAGGGAGAAGAATAAGTGATAAAATTGGATACAAAATGGGGGAGCAGATTATAAAGTGCTTTGGAGGCCATGGTAAGAATGTTGACTCTGAAGAACATTTGATGCTGAATGAAATAGGGTATGGCATGATTTGACTCATATTTGGCTGGTTTTGAGAACAGATTATAGTGGGTCAAGGGTAGAAGGAACAAAATCAGTAAGGAACCTATTGTAATCACCTAAGCAAGCAATGATGGAGACTGGGAGCACTGTGGACAGAAGAGAAGTGATATATAAGTAGTTATATTCTCATGATTTTGAAGGTAGTGAGAGGAGAATTTTCTGAGTGAGTGGATGTGAGATATTAGCAGGGTTGGATCTAGGATTTAAAGGCAGAGGTTTTTACAGTCTGATGGTCAAGACTGGCAAGATGCTTTGCCCATTTGTCTCCTTGAGTGCACCAGGAAGACTCTATTTCCCAGTATTCCTTTTTTTGTTATTTTGGACCATGTGACTGAGTTATGGCCAATGGAAATGTGAACTGAAGTGATGTGTTTCCAGTCTCACTGGAGTTAAGAGTACATGTGTATTCTCCTCATTCTCTCTTACCTGTGTAGCTGGGGGTAAAGGACTCTAACATAGAATTATAAAGTGGAAACAGTCTGGGCTGGTGAATTGCCACTTGGAGGTAAGCAGAGTAGAAAGCCACCAGAGCAACATCAGTGTGTGATGTGTGTGTGTGTGTGTGTGTGTGTGTGTGTGTGTGTGTGGTGTAGTGTATAACTTTAGTTCAGTGGTTCATGACCAACATGGAGAAATACCTTTGATATTAGCAATATGATGTCTCACAAGTACTCCATGATTGGGTCACAAGAGGGAATAAAAAGGAACATGTTGAAGCCAAAAAGAACAAAGATATTTTATAATTGCCTAAAAGTTATATAATTATGGTTGACTAAGCAAAAGAGCTCAAATTATTTTGAGGTTGAATTTTCTTAGTTTGGAAATTGCAGAACATTAATGTAGGATCAATATTGAGAGGCAGTAAAGCATTGAGCTTGAGTGTAGTCAGAGAAAATAGTAACCTCTGAGCAAGCATGTCAGCCACCCCAAGAAGTGAAGAATATGAATGAGTTGGAATCCTGGTTCATCCATGCTCATAGTCACCTGTGTAAGATAGCAACCATAGCTGAACCTTAAACATAAATCACCATGTATGTTCCATAGGACTACACAACTCAGATGGGCATGGCTAATTGGTTCATGAAAGGGTCACATGATTTAAAAAGTGTTAGAGCACAGTGAGCATGAATTTTAGAATCAGATCAGGTTAATTATCTTACTAGCTTCTATGTCTTGTTTTATTTTCTATAAAAGGGGGCTAATATTCAGCATATTGCCTGGCCCATGGTACATGATCAATAAATTATAGCTACTGTTAAATTTTATTATTATTATCTTCTTCATCATTACTGTCATTTTTTCATATGCCCAAAGCTGGAAGTATTGATGTGAGGGATCTTCCCATGGAGTTTTTGATGAGCAAGTTGTGATAATGCTTGATAACTAGCACAAGAATATTGATTAATAAACTATTATGCTGATCACCCCATGATTGATAAGTAGGGCATAATTGGATCTAGGATAGATTTTTTAGCTCTGATCTCTGTTTCAGTCCTTATAAGGTTCATCATCATGGCTGTGGTAAAGTTCCTTGAGTTCTAGCTGATGTGTCTATCTTTCTCATTTTTATATATAATCTATAGTATCCTCTTCCCCCATTATTTATTTAAACCTAAGGAATCTCCAAACTGACTGTTCTTCTAGAGCTCTTTGGTTGTAGAGAATTCCTTCTACTACTTCTCACATATAAAATTAGAGCATGGTTCTGTACCTTTTCCATGGGTACTGGCTGATATGATAGGCATGCCCTTAGAGAGAGGCAAAACCTCATAAACTCAAGAGGGTATCTTGACTTGATGTCACCACACTTACACAGCAGTTATTATCGATCATCAGTGATAATATAGCTAAGAAGCCACCTGAAACATTTATTAGTCATAGTAACAAAGAATCCAATTTGTATCTGGAACTAAGTTAGCCTTTCTGTGATCTTCAAAATGGCCAGCTCTCAGGGATTATCTCTAAAGCCTAGTCCTTGGCTTTCAAGGAAATCTAACTTGTCTCATAAGTGTGTAGAAGGATGTCTCCCGAACATTTTAGCCTATCATCTATCATAGAGATCATAATTTCACCAATGAAAAATCATTTCTTTCTAAATCTTTCCAGCTTTAGAGATGCTTAGTAAGAACTCAGCACAGTAAAATGATTACAAGAATGATAATAGAAAGCAGGAAAAGAAAGATATTTGAGGAAGTAAGATTGTTTAAAATATTCATATTTGCTTTTACATAAGTAGAAACTACCTCTTGATAATACTCTCCATTTGCTCCAAAGCACCTTCTCTTGATCAAGAGAGTCATGTTATTAAAGTTGTATTAGTAGAACACAGCTAGATAGTCTCTTTGCTTTCTAGAGCTATCATTTGATACCTTCTAGATCTTGGTTCTTTACTCCAGGTCTTTTGGATTATGTAATTTCCATGGCTACTGATCTGCATCATTTCTCTCCCATTCCTCTCCTTCCATATGCCCAGGAGATCTCTAGCTCAGTAGCACTCTGTGGGGTTTCATGGCTTCTGAAAAGTTTTTTAGAGGACTCCTCTATTTTGATTTCTCTTTTTGGGGGACTCAGAGTAGATGAGTTTCCAAATTTAGAAAAGTAAGGTTTATTTTTGAGAGTGATTAAAATGAAGGTAGAGCCTACTATATGCCAGGATTCCAGAGTCAATTCCATCATATCTAGGGTAAAATGAATAAAACATAATGTGCATGGCCTTAAATACGGGCTTAGTTTTGACAGTGGAGGCATTTTTAATAATGATAAAATAATAGAAAATGAACTAAAAGCATAAAAATGAAAAATAACAGAATTATCTATTATTAGGGTGGAATAATATAACACAATATTTCACAGTAGTCATAAATATTGATTATTTCTTCAAGATGTTTTTATATTGAACACACATGGTCACCCTCAGGTATTTAGAAAATTTATCTTTCAACTCTTTGATTCCTACTTATTATTTATAGCACAGACAATAAACTTTTTCTATGTTCCCCCCATTTTCCTAATTCTCCCAGTTTTCAGTTGAATTGTTACTACTTTGTCAAATATGTTCGCATACAATTCTTCCACTCTTTTTCCATCTTTGTCTTATTTTCAGCACTTTCAAAGATATTGTTCTCAACACCAGAATATTTGTCAGCTTCTCCAGTCATCTAGTTGGAAGAAACTCATCTTTTAGTAGATTTATTGCAAATTAAAACTGTTTTTCTATACTCTTGATAGTTAAAAGAAACCTTGAGTACATATAAGATCATTGAATTTATACTTTCTCACACTGAGGTTTTCAAGAATATTTCTGTAATGTTGTCTTGCATACATGTTTCTGTCAAGGAGTCTGATTTTTACCTTTGTAAGTGAAATGGTCTTTTTTGCCTGAAGATTTTTCCCCTTAGTTTAAAAGTCTTAAACAGTTTTACTAAATGTGCTTTTTACTTGACAATAATGTATACATTGTGGGTATTTTCAATATGTAGGTTCAACTCCTTTATTTTTTGTTTTTAACATTTTTAAAAATTTTTTCAATTACAGTTGGCATACAATATATTAGTTTCAAGAGTACAACATAGTGATTAGAGATTTATATAATTATGAATGATCACACGATAAGTCTAGTATTCTTACTACTAGACATCATAAGTAATTATTACAATATTATTGATTATATTCCCTATGCTAAACTTTACATCCCTGTGGCTGTTTTTATAACTAGCAATTTGTACATTTGATAATCTCTTCCCCTTTTTCATTCATCTTCCCAACTAGCATCCCTCTTTAGTACCCATCAATATGTTCTTCTTTATAAGTTTATTTCTGTTTGTTATGTGTGTATATATACATATATATGTATATATATGTGTGTTATATGTGTGTATATATACATATATATGTATATATATGTGTGTATATATGTGTATATATGTGTGTGTAATATACATATTATATTATATATTACACATACATATACCACACCACTTCTTTATCAATTCCTCTATCAATATACACTTAGGTTGTTTCCATATGTTAGCTATTGTAAGTAATGGTGCAACAATCATTGGGATGCATAAATCTTTTTGAACTAGCATTTTGAGTTTCTTTAAAATAAATACCCAGAGTGGAATTTGTGGGTCCTTCTTTGGCTCTTGTTACAGCCTTTGGACCATGAACCATGTCTCCACTGGGATGCCAAACCCAGTATAATTACCTTGACTGATTTTGAGAACAGGTGATTAGGTCATGGGGTAGAATACTCATGAATAATACTAGAGTCTAATAGAAGAGACTCTAGAGATCTCCTTCACCTCTTCTACTGTTTAATGATACAGGAAAAAGAAGCCATCTATAAACCATAAAGTGAGTCCTCATCGGACATCAAAACCTGCTTGTGCCTTGATCTTGGACTTCCTAGCCTCCAGAGTGTGAGAAATAAATTTCTGTTGTTTATAAGCCACACAGTCTATGATATGCTGTTCTAGCATCCCAAATGGACTAATATACTGCCTTTTCTTCTTTCTGCACAGTCAGTCCCTGCCTGACTGTCTAATGAGTTTGTGGGTTTCAGAAGCTAGTTCACATATTCTGGAAATTATATTTTTGCATTTTTTATAAAAATAATGTTTGTACTAGCCTTGGTCTTATGGTATGGCAGAGAAGTATATAAGGTAACATGAATTGGCCTTCCTTTTTAATCTGTATGATTTTTGTAGTGTTGTGAGATTTGTCATTAGGAAGCTTCTTTATTCCATGGGGACTTTGCAGCCTGAGGACAGCCTTGGTTCTAGATACCTTTATTAAAAAATGGGGAGGGCACAGAGTAAGGGAGATTTTATTAGCATTTACTATTCATCTGTCACTAGATTCCAAGTGTCTTGAGTACAGTCTGGTCCATGATGGATGTTTAATTAAATATGGATAAATTAAAGTATTAGGCACTTTGAGAGTACAGTTGACACTTTAGTAATGTGAAGGTTAGGGGTGCCAACTCTTGTGTAGCCAAAAATCCACAGTTAATTTTTTAACCCCTAAAAACTTAAGTTGTCTCTCAGTATCCAAGGAGGATTGGTTCCAGGATCCCTCATGGATACCAAAATCCTATGAATGCTAAAGTTTCTCTATATAAAATGGTGTAGATCATACAATTTACCCTTTGTACCCATAGACTTAAACTGGATCAAAAACAGTTCAGGCACTTTTGGGAAAAAAATACATAAGTGGTACTTCCAGTCACAATGGCAGAGTCGAAAAACTACTGTATTCGCCTCTTCTATGACCACATCAAAATTACAACTAAATTATAGAACAACTACCTTGAGAACCACCTGAGACTATAACTAAGGATACAAGAAGCTACCTCAAGACTGGCAGAGACATAAAATGGGCTGTCCCACAGCTAGATGTGGCAGTTAAGAATTGGGAGGAATATCTCAGCTGCAGTGGCATTCCCCTAAGGAGGGAAAAGTCTTAGCCCCACACCAGGCTCCCCTGGACCACTAGTGCTGGGAAGAGGAGGCCCCATAACATCTGAGTGTGAAAATCATTGGATTATGTCTGGGTGAACAAAGAGCTGCTGGAGTGCCAGGTGTTCCTCATAAAGAGCCCACATGTGAAGTTACTTGCTGACAAAATCATTGGCTCTGAGAGCCAGCACTTGGGGCATCAGCTCAGAAAAACGCAGAGTCATATGGGGACTAAATAAATAGTCTGCTTTGGGGTGAAGGCGGGAGGAGCAGCTCTCTATCAGACAAAAGTGCTGTTCCTTTGCTTGAGCCCTTCCCCAGAAATTCAGCAGGCTGGCACTATTGTTCTTTTGCTGAGTTCTCGCCCAAACTCAGCCTGCAAGCACAGGGCAGATGCCAAATCTCAATCTCCACAAACTCATCTCACTGAAATGATTCTCTAGGAACAGCCTCACCCTACTCGAGCAAGTTTGGAACATTTTTCAGAGGCTGTTACTCACAAGCAGACAACCTTGCTCACACTGCAGAACTAAAATCTCTGGAAGTCTTTCACAAACCTCTAACAAGTGCAGCTGGCCTCAGCCTGCCCTGTTCTCTTGCTAAGCAACCCACAAAGCTCACACTGGTGGCAGCTAGACTAGTTTGCACCATATCCTCTCCAAGTCACCTCCAACAGTCAGCTACCAACTGCAAACACTTTATAGCTCCTACCAGGCGGCCCTGGGGCTGAGTCATAGACAGCAACTGACTGGCTTGCACTGGAATTGCTTGCAAGGGGCTCCAGAACACACACTTGGTGGCCAGCTTCAGCACACCAGATCACCACCCAATTAGTTCCACAAGAAAAACACACCCAAAGGGTGAATTCAGCAGGTACCACAGGCCTCTAACAGTGAATACCGCTCTGTTGAGTCAATGCCCCCACAAACAGCTCAGCAACTGTAGTCACAGCCAGTCCTCACAGCTAATCAACTGGAAAGGTCAACACCTCCCACTGAAGTGCCAGCAGCACTCAGGCTAAACTGGAACAGGAAGGTACCCAACCTGCACAAGGTACACACCTGGAGCTCCTGGCTCAAGTGACCAGGAAGACTGTACCACTGGGCCCCACAGGACACCTACTACCTAAAGTTACCCTGTGAAGACTGGATGATATTGAACTACCTAATATGTATAAACAAACTCAGGAAAGGGCAGTTAAAAGAGGAGACAAAGAAACATGTCCCAAATGAAAGAACAGCAGAAACTTCAGAAAAAGAACTAAACAAAATGGAGGCAAGCAAACAACCAAATACAGAGTTTAAAAATGCTGATTATAAGGATGCTCAATGACTTAGGGAAAGAACAGTTGAACTCAATGAGAATTTACACAAAGAGATAGAAAATATACAAAAGAACAGTTAGAAAATGAAGACTGCAAAAACTGAAATGAAGAATGCATTAGGTGGAATCAAAAAAACAGATTATATGAAGCAGAGAATTAAATTAGTGATTCAGAAGACAAGATAGCAGAAACATTGGAACAGCAAAAATAAAAAAAGAATTTAAAAAAATGAGAATAGTTTAAAGACTTCTTGGACAACATCAAGTATAACACATTTGTAACATAAGGAGTTCTAGATTGAGAAGAGAGAGAGCGACAATTTATAATAATTATTTTAAGTGTAAATGAATTAATGTTCCGCTCTCAAAAAGATATAGTGTGGCGAATGGAACAACAAAAAAAAAGACCATACATATGTTGCCCATAGAGAACCACTTTAGATCAAAAGATGCAACACAGATTGAAAGTAAAAGGATATAAAAAGATATTTCATGCAAATGGAACAACAACAATAACTGGGGTAGCAATACTTATATTAGACAAAGTAGACTTGAAATAAAGGCTGTAACAAGAGCCAAAGAAGGACCCACCAATTCCATTCTGGGTATTTATTCAAAGAAACCTAAAACACTAATTTAAAAAAGATGTATGCAGCCCAATGCTCATTGCAACATTAATTTACAATAGCCAAGATATGGAATAAAATCTAAGTGTATATTGATAGAGGAATTGATAAAGAAGAGGTGGTACATGTATTACAGTGGAATAGTACTCAACCATAAAATTTGAAATCTTACTATGTACGAACACAAGGATGGAATAGAAGGCATTATGCCAAGTGACATAAAGACAGAGAAGACAAATACCATATTAACTTTACTTATATATGGCAACTAAGAACAATATAAATAATGAACAAAACAGAATAGAACTCACAGGCATAGAAAATATAGTGATAGAAGCCAGGTGGGAGTGGGGTTTAGAATGTTGAGTGAAAAAGATAAAGAGATTAAGAAACACACATTAGGATTTTAGGAGAACATGCAGAGTGAGAGATGTCCCCAAATCCCTTGCCTTGAAACAACAATAAGCTGGAGATCTAAAACTCAACCAAAAAAAACAAAAAACAAAAAAACACCAAAACTGCACACCAGAATGTCTGGGTCCTGGCATCTGCACATAAGAGCTACCACAGGTCAGAACCCAGGGGTGTTGGGCGATGGACTGGGAGAAAAAAGATGCCTGCCTCTTGTAGCTGCCAGAGCACTCTGTAAGAGGAAGGTGAGGGGAGAAGGTGGGGCAAGTTTCCTCGAACAGCTCTGCCTGGTAGTTTGAGTTCCATGCAGCTGGGGGCAGGGCCCAGTCATTCAGGGCAGAAAGCGGAGAAGCAGGATGACAGAGAACCAACCGCCCAACCCCAACCCAGAGGCTGCTTCCCCATACCCTCTGAGACCAATCACCGCAAGAGCTCCAGGGTAATCTGAGCAAACACTACTGAAGCTATAGCTAACACTGACAAGGACTGAGATGGAGGATGTGAGTGTGATTTAAATACCTATTAGAAAATAGAAGGTAATTTAAGGCTTTGTATAAAGCAGGGATCTAAGAGGCTTAGCACCACCTATGGAAACCAAAGAAAAGTGCCTTCTTTGCAGGAGGCTAAGAGAGACCTTTATATAATAAATCTTCCTGGGGGGGGGGGGAACAAAACAAAACAAAAGGGGATACATTTCCATTAAGACTCAGGTGGAGAAATAGTCTTTTAAAATCCATGAACAGCCAAGGTGACAAGGCATCTCAGAGAGAAAGAGAAAAATCTCCAGAAAATAAGCTTACAGATATAGAAATTACAACTTAATGACAGAGAATTCAAGAATGGTACTTTCTGAAAAAACTCATTGTGAAAAGAGTCATATCGATCAATTTTAGGAATTGAAAAAACACCTAGCAGGAGTAAGGAAGACTGAAACCCTCAAACAGAACAGAATAGATCTTCTGGAGATTAAAAAAACCACACACACTGCAAGAGTAAACAATGAAATAGCAAGCTTGGGAATAGAGTCAAAACAAATAGAGGAAAGGATAAGTGATACTGAAGGCAGAAATTCTAGAAATAAATCAGAAGGAAGAAGAGAGAAACTGAAGAATGAAAAATAATAAAAGAGAAATACAAGAACTAGTTGATACCATCAGGAGAGAAAACATAACAATAATGGGGCATTACCAAGATGAGGAAAAGCAGCAGGAAATAAGAAAGCATTTTCAGAAAAATACGTGGACGAGAATTCCCCAAATCTAAGGAATGAGCTGTAGCTTGAAATTCAAGAAGTCAACAGAACAACCAATTATCTCAACCTAAAAAGGCCTTCACCAAGACACATGTATTAAAGTTATCAAATTTTTCAGGTAGAAAAAAACAGTAACTTATAAAGGTTAACCAATTAGATTATTATTTGGATTTTCTCAACACAAACCTTACAAGCCAGAAAGGAAAGGAATACAATATTTAAACTATTAAGTGAATGAAACTGCCAGCCTGAATATGTATCCTAAAAAGCTCTTCTTTTAGATATGAAGAAGAAAGTAATACTTTCCCAGAAACAAAAATTGAGGGAATTCTCCACTATGAAGCCTGCACCACAGGAAATACTGAAAGGGGTCAGCTCACCTAAAACAAAAATGACATATGCAAAAAAAAAAAAAACATAATTAGGAATAAAGTGACATTCAGGCAAATAGAAGCAGAGGAGTGCAAACCTCACTAAGAACAGGGCATTGTAATCTTAAACAATAAGAAGAGAATGCTATAGCAAGAAGTAATGAATGTTCAGCATACATAGGGACAAACTGAGACAACAATGACTGGAAAGGAGAGGATGCAAAGGTCCAAATGCACAAAGGGAAATGGAGATAAGGCATGCACAGAAAGAAAATGGACGACTGTGTGTGTGTGGTGTGTGTGTGTGGTGTGTGTTGTCATATATATGTATATATATATGTATGTATGTATGTATCCTTTAGAAATTCATAATGATAACCACATACAAAAGATCCAGAACTGAAAAGTATATAACATAAAACAAGAACCAGAGGCAAAACTCACAAAAGCCCACTAATAAAATAAAGAAAACAGAAGCACAGGGAAGCAATAGAAACACTGAGGTACCAGAAAGCAAAAGGTAAAATGGCTATAAGAAGACCTCATATTTCAATAATCACCCTACATGTAAATGGAATGAACTCCATGATAAAAAGTCACAGAGTAATAGAACGAATCAAAAAACAAAACCCAACCATATGATGCCTCCAAGAGATACATCTCTCAGCTCCAAAGACAAATATTGACTCAAAATGAAAGGGTGGAAAAATGATATTGCAAGCTACTTGCATTCAGAGAAAAGCAGGAGTAGTAGTACTAATATCAGATGAAATAGACTTCGAAATAAAAAAGTAACGAAATATATTGAGGGATACTTCATAATAATAAAGGCAATCATACCCCAAGAAGTTATTACACTTATTAATGTCTATGCTCTCAATCAATGGAGCCCCAAATATGTAAAGCAATTACTAACGGAACTAAAGGGAGAAACAATCAAAACACTATCATAGTAGGAGACCTAGATACCCCACTGTCGGATATGTGTGAGATCATTCAAACAGCAAATCATTAAAAAAAATAACATGCTTAAATGACACATTAGATCAACTGGACATAATTGATATTAGAGAGTCTTTATCCCAAACAGTTGCTTCTACATTCTTCTAGTCCACATGGAACATTCTCAAGAATCAACAACTTATTGGACACACTGGATAATCTCAAACAAATAAAGAGGGTTGAAATCATACCAACCATATTCTGATCATAACACTTTGAAACTAGAGATCAACTGCAGAAAGAAATCAGGAAGAACCCAAATAAATGGAAGTTAAACAACATGCTACTGAAGAATAACTGGTCAGAGAAGAAGAAAAAAGAATCAGAGATACATAGAAATGAATGATAATGATAGTACAACATATCAAAACTTTTGGGACATGGCAAAAGCAATCATAAGAGGAAAGTTCATATATTACAGGCTATCTCCAAAACAAGAATGAGCCCAAATAAACAACCTAAGCTTTATCTTAAAAATTAGAAAAGGAGGAGCAAATGAGGCCTCAAGTCAGCAGAAGGAAAGAAATCATCAAAATTAGAGTAGAAATAAATGAGATTGAAAACAACAACAAACAACAACAAACAAAAATAGAAAAATAAATGCAACAGAGAGCTGGTTCTTCTGGAAGGTTAATAAAATTGACAAACCCCTGGCTAAATCACTAAAGAAAAAAGAGAAAGAACACAAATAAACAAAAATCAGGGTGAAAGAGGGAAATTATGACCGACATCGTAGAAATACAAAGGATCATAGAAGAATACTATGAAAAAGTATATAAGACCAAATTTAATAACCTTAAAGAAATGGACTAGTACTTGGAAAGACACAACCTTCCTAGGCTGAATCAAGAACTGGAAAATCTAAATAGACTAATCAGGAGTAGAGAAATTGAAAAAATTATCAAAACCTACCAAAAAGAAAAAGTCCAGGACCAGATGGCTTTACCACTGAATTCTACCAAACATTCAAAGATGATTTGATACCTATTCTCCTCAAATTCTTCCAAAATATTGAAGAGGAGCAATACACTCCAACACATTTTATGAGGCCAATATTACCTTGATACCTAAACCTGGTAAAGAAAACACAAAAAAGAAAACTACAGACCTTTATCTCTCATGAACACAGATGCAAAAAATTATAAATAAGATATTAGCTTACCGAATACAGTAACATATTAAAAAAATTATTCACCACGATCAAGTGGGCTTCATCCCAGGGGCACATGGATGGTTCAACATATGCAAATCAATTAATGTGACATATCATATAAACTAAAAATAATCATATGATCATATGATCATATCAATAGATGCAGAAAAACCTGCGAGAAGGTACAGCATCTATTTATGATCAAAACACTTCACAAAATTAGTATAGAAGGAAAGTACCTTAACATAATAACAGCCACCTATGACAAATCCTCAGCCAACATTATACTTAATGGTGAACACTAAAATCCTTCCCTCTAAGATCAAGAACAAGGCAAGGCTGTCCACTATCACCACTGTTATTCAATAGAACATTGGAGGTCTTCCTGAGTGCAATCAGACAAGAGAAAGATATAAAAGACATCCAAATATGACATTGACATGAAGAAGTCAAATTCTCACTATTTGCAGATGTCATGATTCTCTATATAGGAAACCCTAAAGACCCCATATAGAACACTACTAGAAACAATAAGCAAATACGGTAAAGTCTCTGATACACAATCAACGTTCGATAATCCATAGCTTTCCTATCCTCTAATAATGAGGCCCAGAAAAAGAAGTGGAAAAAATAATTACTTTTGCAACTGCAGCAAAAAGAATAAAATACCTAGGAATAAATTTATTGAAACAAGTGAAGCACTTTTATAATAAAAATTATAAGACCTTATTAAAAGAAATCGACGAATGTATGAAGAAATAGAAAAATACTCCTTTTCTTGGATTGGAAGAATCAACATAGTTAAAATGACCTTATTACCTAAAGCATTATACAGATTTAATGCAATCCTCATCAAAATCCCATCAGCATTTTTAAAAGAAATTAAAAATCATCAGATTTGTATGGAAGCACAAAAGACCCCAAACTGCCAAAGACATTCTGAGAAAAAAGAATGAGGCTGGAGGCATCACTCTGCCCAACTTCAAAATACAGTACAAAGTGACAATAATGAAAATGGCATGGTATTGGCAGCAAGACAGATACATGGACCAATGGAACAGAATTGAGAGTCCAGAAATAAACCCATATTTATATGGGCAAATAATTTTCAACAAAAAAGCCAAAAACATACCGTGGAGAAGGAAATCCTCTTCAATAAATGGTGCTGGGAAAATTGGAAAGCCACCTGCAAAAGAATGAAACTAGACTGTTGTCTATCATCACATACCAAAATAAAAATTAACTCAAAATGGATTAAAAAACCTGAATATAAATCCTGAAACAATAAATGCATAGAGAACAATAAATGCATAGAAAAAAAACATAGGAACTAAACTCAAGGACCTTGGACTCAAAGAGGATATTATGAATTTGGTCTCAAAATCCAGGGAAGTATAGGCTAAACTAAATGAATGGATCACATTAAACTAAAAAGCTTCTGATCAGCAAAATAAATCATCAACAAGGTAAAGAAAGAAAATCCAAATGGGAAAATATGTTTGCAGCAACACTTCCAATAAGGGCCTAATATCAAAAATATACAAAGAACTCATACGACTCAATAACAACAACAACAACAACAACAACAAAAACAAACGATCTTATCAAAAAATAGGCAGAGGACCTGAACAGACACTTCTCCATAGAGGACATACAAATGGCCAACAAATATATAAAAAGATGCTCAACATTGCTAGTTATTAGGAAAATGCAAATCAAAACCACAATGAGATACCATCTCACACACCTATTAGAAAGGCTATAATCAACAGGACAAGTAATAACAAACATTGGAGACTAAGAATTGATCTATCACATGATCCAGCAATCCCTCTACTGGGTATTTACCCTAAAGACTTGAAAACCCATATCCAAAAAGATAGTTGCACACTGAAGTTCATAGCAGCATTATTCACAGTGGCCAAGACATGGAAGCAATGGAAGCATTCTACGATAGGTGATTGGCTAAAGAAGCTATGGTACATATATACAATGGAATATTCCTCAGCCATAGGAAGAGATGAAATACTGCCATTTGTGACAACATGGATGGACCTCAAGATAGTCATGCTAAGTGAAATAAGCCAGAGTGAAAAAGTTGAACATCACATGATATCACTTATATGTGGGATATAAACCTAAAAGCAACAAATGAGCAGGACAAACAAACGAAGTCTCATGAACATGGGCTATCGACTAGTAGTTACCAGAGGGTAAGGGATGAAGGAGGAGGGAGGATGCATGTGGTGTAAAGGGGGTCACATATTGGGGGGTAGGTGTAGGGTGAAGTGGGTAAAGGAGATCAAATATATGGTAGCTGAAGGAAACTAAACTTTGAGTGGTAAACACACAGCGGAATATACTGATGTCAAATGATAATGTACACCTGAAAATTATATAATTGTATTAACTAATGTTATCCCAGTAAGCTTAATGAAAAATAAAAGTAAAATAAAAATAAATAATAAACATTAAAAATAAAGAATATAAAAAGAAACACACATGGGTAGTTACAAAGTAGTCACCAAGGTGGCAGAGCACAACATAGGGAATATTATAAATAATGTAATAACTATGTATTCTGTGAGGGGGTACTTATTATTGAGGGATATTACTTTGTAAGTTATTATAAAGTCTAACCACTATGCTATACATCTGAATCTAGTATATATTAAATGTAAACACTAAATTAAAAAATTAAAAAATAGAAATAAAATATGTATATGTTAGAGTTGTGTAGCTCAAATCTGATTTTTCCAGGGTCAATTGTATATTTTATCTGATTCTACAGGATTAGTATTATTATCCCAGTTGATGTAGAAGTAATCAGGGATAAGAAAGAGTGAATAATTTCTGCTTGGGTACACTGTCATTAAGTAGAGCCAGAGTTTGATCCCATGTCTCTCTGATCCCAAACTGTACATTCTTTCATTCTTACTAGGCTGCCTTTTGCAGTCCTTAGGAAAGAAATGCTGAATAAAAATGAGGAAGAGAGGCCTGGAGTATGAAGAAAGGAGAAAAAAGAGAACAATTGAAAGGAATGCGTTTTAAAAAGAGCTACCGCTGATAAAATTAATCAGGAGGTAATTATCCCTTTCTTCATTGTAATTTCTTAATTATTCTAGGAAAGGAGACTGCAGAAACAGTGGAGTTACTGCTGCATTATTTGTTAATGTGGTCACATATTAAGCCAATCCAACTTAAACTTCTAGTCTGCTTCAACAGATATGCCTCAAAGGAACAATCGTTCCTCTGAAAACTATATCAAAGGTAGAACAAGCGCTCGGAGAAGAATGAGAACTTCAGATGCAAAATGTTATCAGCAGGCATGCCAAGCTCAAAGCCAGATGGAATCAAAAATTATAATTGCAGTATCTTATCTTTCTACATGCTTTACAGTTTACAAAACATTTCCCTATTAATCATTGCTGTCAATGCGTCTCATAAGGTAGAACAAATATTATTAACATAATTTTAAATAGAGTGAGACTAAAGTTTAGAGGAGTTAAGTGACTTACTTAAATGTCACAAAGTAGAAGGCAAATCTGGGGCTAACATTTAGATATTCTGATCTCTCAAGCAGGACTTTTTTTCCAGAGAAGTATATTTAAATACAGACTGACATGAGCCATGAAAACATCTATCATCACTTTAGTAACAAACTTGATTTTTAAAAATTTGGTGGGTCTATTTAACCTTCTCCTTTGGGTGAATAATCTTCCCTCTTGCTTTGTAACTACTTGATCTCTCTTTGTACTGTGTAAAATAACCCAGTTCCTGAAATGAAACAAAAATTACTTTGAACAAGAATAAAATACATAGATTTTATTTACACTCTTGAAGCTGATAAGGATCTGATTTATTCATTTTATTATGAATACTGTAATGTCAGGAATAACCAAGAGAGCAAATCTAAACATATAATTTTTTTTTGATTCACGACGCTCTAGGTACTAGTTCAACTGTTTGTCTCCAATAGTAATCAGCCACTTTTTTTTTTTTTTAGAATACAAGACTCTTTAGGTCAAATAGGGCTCACACAGAGTAGTATATTTCAATGGTTCTCACCTATATCTCTTACTATAGGACTTCAGCATGCCCCTGTAGACTCCGCCCTCTATTCCTTACATATTTTTTTTTGAGAATATCTTTGATGCACCCACAATTGCATCCTCTTAGCTATCCCATAGAAGCCATTATTTCCTTCCTGCTTTTCTGAGATCTATTCTAAGGTCTGTGATCTCTGTGAAGTAGCCAACATCCAACAGGGGTGTTAGACTTTAGATGCTTGGAAAAGATGACACTTGTGGGTCTAAGTTTCGGTTGATTAATGCTTGCTCTCCAAGGCACTGATAACTGTCTGCTTGCTCAAAGGTTGCATAGAGCTCCAAAGCACACAAGGTGTTCACAGTGGTTGAGTCTGACTCCCTGAATTTTATGCTAAAGATTCCAGAGCAGTGTTTCTTGATGCTTCAAAAGTCTTCTAGACATTCGAGTGACACATGTCTTTCTGTTTTTACTCTCAGGCCCATCCTGAAGGACTCAGAAATGAGTCCTTAGAGACTGAGCCAGAGTGCATTTGTGGGCTAGACACCTACCCTTTTGTGCTTTGATCATCTCTCTTCCCTGATGATGAGACATTGCTCTCATCCATGCCCTCTCTCCATGGTTAGTTCTCTACTAGAAGCTCCTCAGATCCTTATGCAAATATCCTCAAACAGTCTTACCTCCAAAGCCCTGTTCAATATTTCTCCTCTTTTCAGGGGAGCCTCTGAATCAAATCATTTTTACTGTCAAATTTTCTTAAATTTATACTCCTTTTAAGAAACTTTCTATTAACAACTAAAGTTATCAGAATTATAATTATTTATCCCCTTCAGTTATTAAAAAAATAATTTTTTACTATCCCTAAAATTTTAGCCTAAAGAGTCCTATAGTTAGTGTGTAGCTACACTAGGGAAATAAAAGGCACCTTTCCAATTACAAAGGGAGAAAAAGGAACTTATGAGTCATGATGAATTCAAAAGGAAAGTGTTAAGGTGAAATCACAGAGCATCATGGGACAGGCTATTCAAGCCACCATGTCAAAAAGGCTGATTAACAGCAGTTCCCAGTTATCCTTATCTGAT
Source organism: Eonycteris spelaea (assembly GCA_003508835.1). NCBI lineage: Eukaryota > Metazoa > Chordata > Mammalia > Chiroptera > Pteropodidae > Eonycteris > Eonycteris spelaea. The sequence continues at coordinate 3,871,284 of PUFA01000147.1, read as the reverse complement.
AAAATTATTTTCCCTCCAGAGAGAATCTCCTTGAACCAAATAGATGTTTTACTTCTGAATAGGATTCATGAAAATGCAGGGGGATGGTGGCAGCAGGAGTAAAGAATCACATTCATAGAAAGATATGAAATGTATAACCTGATATTGTTCATCTGTCTTCACATCTTCAATGAAATAGAAATTTATACTTATTTTAAGTTATTAGTGTGCCAACATTCTAAGTGATTCTTTACAGATACATCATCAATAATGCTATTTAAAAAACAATTCTAGATTATTTAAAATATTATTTTATCATCTCTCAACTTTGAGTTAATATTTTCAATGACCATGTTGGTAAATCTACTATGTATGTATGAAGCTTTAAACAGCTTAATTTTTGTACTATTTTAAAAGTATTTTGAATTTCTTATTGTAAATATTTCTTCTCCCTTGGATCCAGTTGTTTTAACACATTTGTATTGCCTTACTTCTTTTAAACAAGCTTTCATTTCTTTCCTCTGTAAGGAACAAGCAAACAGTGTGTAGCACATATAGGAAATTATACAAACTACAGGGAAAAACTGCACAGTGAGGCTAAATGGTATTTGTAGCTAGAAGGGGCATATTATTTAAAAGGGTGATATGCTGTTCCTAAACACTATAAATATGTCATCACTGTAAAGAAATGATAATGAGACATTTGTGACTGCATATTAGTTACCATGGCAACAAACCATGACATCATAAGTGCAAATGACTGACATAATTCTAGGAGGCAGCTGCACAATAAAGGAAGAAATCTCATGTATATTGAATTATTTCTGACTACAACAGCTGAAATAACATTTACAAAATTGAATGCAATAAAATGATTTAGAAGAAAATATAATGATAGTGAATCACTGCAGGACTTTCTCAAGTCTTTACCGAGTAGTACATTCCTCTACAGAGACATGTTATCTTATATAAAGATTTTTTGGCCAAGAAATACAATAAAAAAGCTTCGAAGGCTCTTGTGCGATATCTACAGTTAGGGGTTGTCTGGAGAAAGAGATGGAAAATTTGAGTAGGAGCCAGAATTTGCTGTGAATAAAAGGAGAACAGATACTATGGCTCTCTCAGCCATCACAGCAAAGTGAGCTGCAGGAGTCCAGATATGGCCAGGATGGCCCGATCCTGCTGAGAGCAGTAGGTCGTAGAAATGCACAGAACCTGGCAAAAGGGAGAGTATGTTGCAGGAGGTAGTTTGAATAGAAGGAAAGGAACAGCAGAACTAAAAGTCAATGGCCCAGCTATTGAATTCTGGCCTAAGCAATAAAGTGGGGAGGAAGCATACATACACCTCTGCCTGGGCTTCATCTCCTTATGGTATCCAAGAGTTTGTTTTGAACACTGATACTTGAATTTTCTAGATTGCTAGCCCCTTCTTCCTAGTGCAAGTTCTCTCTGCCTCTCCTTAATATCTTTACTAGTTTTTTCTCAGTTTCAGAGAATGTCACCTGGGCTCAGAAATAAATGTGCTCATGTTTCTCTAGAAACTCCAGATGGCTTTGTGGGATTTGCCATCTGCAAATGATTGGAGGGAAGTATGTCGTAACAGAAAGGTTGGCCATGCTTCAATGAAAATATGCCCTGTTTGGTTCCACCAGCTCACTCACTCTCCACTGGCATGCAGGCTCGCCACTATCTCCCTACAATCCAGTGCTGCATGGCAGAGCGAGGTGATGAAAAGGAAAACAGCCCCACTTATGCTCAGAAATTCACAAAATTTCCCAGGAAAACTGACTGATGTCCATCTTTCCAAAGTGTTCAAAATAATCCAAAGTAGGGATATATTATGACACCTTACATTACCCTTCTCTCTCCACCTGTCTCTCTTGCACCTATGTGAAGACCTCTCCCATGTCTCTAAGAAAGACATTCATTGTACCATCAAACCATATGTAGAGACCTAGTCCTGGAGAAGTGAGAATGGTGGATTGGGGTTGTCCCTGGACCGGCTAACTCAATCCCTGTTTAGCAAAGCCATGTCTATGGCTATTTTAGTATTTCATGCTTCACCATCAAAATAAATGATTCTTTTCTCTAGCTCGAAATCCTAATGTAAAATTTGCTGTTTGTCTCTAATTCTATCCTCGTCTACATCCAAAGTTACTGTTGTTTCTCAGGAAAGCCACAATATTATTTTTCTTGTTAAGACCACCATCTGGACCACGTATCCACTGCTGCCCTTTAATGCTGCTGTAGCTATATTTTGTTAAATAGCTTTATCTCAGTTTTGAACACGGGACAATCCTCTTACCTACTTCTGAACCAGATGCTTTTACAGATTCTGTAACTCCTGTTTTCTAAAGATTACTCAGCTCACCTCTTCATTTTAAAAACCCTTGCTTCAACCTTCTTCTTAGGAATGTACCTTGGGCTTCTAACCTGAGACATGTATTTCTCCATGGCTTGGAGAATGCATTCCAGTTTCCATCCCACATTACTCATCCCAGTCACTGTAACTATGGCATGTCACAACTGACTTCTTACCTTCTGTCACATACTTTCAAATTGCATGTTATGTTTCAATGCATGTTTTTGCCCTTTCCCAGGATCTTCTAGTCTAAGGGGTTTTTATTTTAAATATTGATTTTATTGTTTTTAAAAGTCATAGAATCCTTTGATTAAATTATCTCCTTAAAAAAATGCACATATTCTCATATTGACAAATGCATTTGATTTTACAAACTTCTGAAGTCCTTCCTTAATACCTCTGAATTGGATCCTTTTCAAGATTTAGTTTAAATTAGCATTTGCTACTACTTGCCTATCAAAATCACTGATCATTCAAGAGCAGTGTGGGTGCTGTAGTAGATCCTTCTTCCCCTTCATTGGTAAAGGCAACACCACTAGATGAAATATCTGTGAAAAGGAAAATAAATGATCAAATTGATATATTGGATTATCTAATAATTCTATCGTAGCAAATAATAACTTATTTTGCATAAATGAGCTGACCTTGGGTAAAGCCTTTAGGGATAATGCGTAAATAAAACATGGCTACATTTTTATAAGTTTAAATTTCAAACACATGGCATAATAGAAGCCAGGTTCCAATTGCATTTTCATATGCTAATAACTCTAAGCAAGGTCTCCAGCTCAGTACAAACACAGGGTGTCTGTAGAACCATAATTCATAAATTTGTTTGTTCTTTTTTGCCAGGATACATAGATATCTTTTTTACTTGAGACTTGGAGCCAGCTAGTCTTCTTGTTACAGACACCAGTGGATGCTTGGATTCCACAAGGTCAAATCCTAGTATGTGTTAATCTCCTACTATGAGCCCTGCTTGGCTTGGTTTGTGCATTCTGGCCTAAGCAGTAAGGTGAACTCACCCAGAGTGTACTGAAGTAAAGTACAGTTGGATAATGTCTTCTTTCTGCACTGTTTCTAGGAACAAAGTCTAAAAGTTTATTTAATGTCTGGATCCCAGATAACAATTCAGAATGAATCTATTAACCTTAAGTAATGGTGTTTATTGATTAGTTTGTGAAAGAAACCTAACCTTGTTTAGGTTTAAATTTTCCTTGGAACAGTAGAAAAAGTCTACTGTTCTCTCTCTGGGCCTTAACAGATAAAAATGTCAATGGCCCAGCCATTGAATTCGTCTTCTCAAGAGGTCTCAATAGAGGGCTGGCTTCTAGCTTGAGAGTTAGGGAGAAATTCAGAAATTTCTTACTGTTTCTCTGCTCCCTGTTGTTGGTTGACTGGGTTTTGTGAAAGCAAATATGTTGGTTTAAGTCTTACAACATTGCTGTCCAACCCCTCATTTACGGCTGAAAAAATAGAGATTTAGTAGGGTTCAACCTGTCTAAAATTACTTTATTTGGACTGACTCACACTTCTGTTCCTCTTTCTCCAGAGTTACTCATCATTTTCCACACCCCCAACCAACACACACAACCAGGGGAAACAGCCCACTTTCCTTTTAATACCTTTTTCTAGCATAAATAAAATATTCATAAAAAAGAATTCACTCTATGTCTGCATAGCAAAGATATTTTTTAATATATCTCTATCTCTATCTATCTATCTATCTATCTATCTATCTATCTATCTATCATCTATCTATCTATCATCTACCTATCTATCTATCTATCATCTCTCTCTCTCTCTCTCTCCTCTCTCTCTCTCTCTCTCTCTCTCTCTCTCTCTCTCTCATCTATCTTTGAAATTTTGGTTGTTATTTTTCTCTCTGTGCAAATATAGTAATAAATGGAATTTAACTTTAAGGAGCCAAGTCAAGTAATTCAATAATAAATAAAAATTTAAAAATCCACATGGACAGTAATTATATCGTGTCTTTGAGGTGTGTTAAATGACCAAAGTTTCAAAAAGAAAAAAAAAAAAAAACACTCTCACAGGCTGTCAAGCCAGCAAGGCACCAGCAGGCATATGTGGCTTTCTCCTTTGGAAAATGTGTTTCAGACGGTGATAAAAATGTAAACCACATAAACCACTTGGTTTCTAAGAGAACAAGTTTTGAGAAACCATGTTTTGGAATAAAGCCCAAATTTTCCATTTTACAAAAAAACTCTTCAAATTTTTTTTTTTAATTTTAAGAAATACTAAGGGTAGCATGAATAAAAAAGTCTTAAAAAAGAAATTAAAACCTAGTTTAATCATGAAAAACTTGAGTATCCAACAAACAAAACTGGTGTTGTTAGTAGGCTTCTTTCCTTTCTCCTACCTCACAACTTCTTTTCACAAAATCCCAACACTCGACCACAGCTTTTCAGTTCAAAGCTCCCAAAACTTCATTCCTAGAGCTTATGCTTCAGAACTCTATTAAAAGTGAAATTCTTGTGTTAGAGAAAACACTAGTTTGATACTAATATTAACTGATTTTAAGTCCTCTTGAGCATAGGTTTTGCTGAGAGATTAACATGACAGAATTTTGGACACTTACACAAATCAAAGGGAAAAGTTATGGAACTGAGAGTTTGGGGAACATGAAAATATTTTGCCCATTCTGCCAGGAACCTCATTCTTCTGTCATAAGGATGAGGTGGGAATATGCCAGCACTGGAATTCTCTGAGCCTTAAATGAATAGCCTGGGCAAATAGCTGAGCTTCTCTGAGCCTATACCTGTCTCCTACCTAAGAGCATTATTAGGAGTTACAAATGTAATAACAAATGGAACCACACTTAATAAATTATCAAATGCTATTCATTCACAAGAATAGGCTTATACATAAGTTTATTTTTGCTTTATAATTAGAATTTATTATTTTGAAAGGTTAAAATAAATATAGCAAGCTGTAATAGTTTGGATATATTCTATTCCAGCAGTTAATTATAAATGTTTTTCTTCTTTTATTATTTTAAATAGACAATGAATATTTTTAAAAGATGTAAAATCGATACCTACCCAATTGAAATATGTAGTAGCAATGTGGGGGAAAATCTGGAGACTCAGCCAGAAATACGAAAATGTGGTACATGAAAGATGGGGTCATTAATTTAAAATACAATTGAGTGTAGTTATAGTACTGTGTATATCTGTCTACATTAAATAGATTGCTACCAAGTTTAAAAACAAACCACTCAGGCATACAACATATTGATTTCATAACATTCGTTCAAGCTTGGGGGAACTTTTCTTCCTATAAAGGTAAAAATACATAAAAAGACTTTGAATGCAAAACATCTGCTCAAATCATTAGAAGACACACACTAAACTGTCATCTATACAAATTGATAACATCCCTATATCCTGTAGTCTCCTATAAATAGTATAGGTGTGAAAAGCAGGGCCAAAGGGCAAATAATGTTATGTTCTGTGTCCAGGTCAATACTTTTGTAGGCCAAAGATAACTGTTAGAGAGGACAATGGGGACATATGTATGAAGGACAGAGATGGAATCTGGTTGTTAAGCAACATGTACACTAAAAGCAAAGCCAAGTGACTATATGAAAGGCAGCTTGATTCTGTCTCATACCTATGCTTCTCCTGCTTCCCCCTCCCCCATCATGTTGTATCAAACCGTTCAGATTTCCCAGAGGTGAACTTTTGCTTTGAACCACAGTAATTTGCAAGTCAGAGTCTGTCTAAATATTTTCAAATCCACTTCAAAGATTCCCAGGAAAGTTTGTGTTGACTTACATGTTTTCCCAAAGCCAAAATGTATTCCCAAGATTAAGAACATTTGCAGTTTAGCATACTTGATCAATTTTCTAACTTCCCTGTGGTTGGTTAAGATATGACTTAGTCAGTTCTTGGTTTTCTCTGGTTAGCTTCCAAAGTCAATTACAACCAGCATTCATTATGATTATATTCTTCCCATTAGTAAGTTTTCTTTTTTGTTTACCACAAATTTTTAAGTAATCTATGTTGACATTTAAAATTTGAATTGGTAAAAAGCACATATTTGCAGCTACCCCCTGTTTTGGTGTGGATTTCTTTTATGAAATGTTTAATAAAAGTCGTAGCCATCGCCAGATTGAATGTCCTGAAAACTCATAGAAAGCAGTATGCCTGACTGGAAGACATTTTATAGATTATCTGATTCAATTTCTCAGATGGGAAATGGTGCTCTGACAAATTTTTGGACCAATAATTTGAGGCTGTCTGGCAGATGAAGGACATGAATTCAGATTTCCAGTTCTTGGTCCTATAATTTCTCTAAACCACTCCAAGTTGAAGAAGAGATGGAGAGAATACAAAGGATAATTCTATTGTTCTATATTGACTCTGAAATATTAAATTGTTTCTCTGTGTAGCAGATGCTGTTGGCATCTTGCCCATATTGCTTCATCAATCAGTTTCCACAGACACTATTCTGTCAGCCTCTTCCTGGAAGCATTTATGATTCTCAGTCTAAGAACTTTCAGGAGATGCCCTCAGGAATAGCTCTCAGACAATGATGGACTGAGTTGTCCCGTACATTGGGACAACTCTGAGGTGAGTTCTACATCATCTCCCAGATGCCCCCTGTAGGGTTGAGTCCCAGATGTTTACAGTGGTGACCTGCTCATCAATGCACACTTTCTAGGTTTCCTTCTCTTTGCTGTCTCAATTCCACACTCCCTGTGGCAGAATAATGGCTCCAAAGATGTCCATACCCTCATCCCTGGAACTTGTAAATATGTTACCCTACATAGCAAAGGGGACTTTGTAGGCGGGAGTAGGGTACTGGAATTTGAGACAGGGAGATTAGCCTGGATTATCTAGGTGGACTCAATCTAATGGCATGGGTCTTTGAAAGCCAAGAACCTTTCCCTGCTGTAGTGAGAGAGAAATATGATTATTGAAGGGTCAGAAAGATGCAACATTGTTGGCTTTGAAGATGACCTTCTTCAGGTAACAGAAGGGAGATTTTGAGCCAAAGAATGAGGGCGACCTCTAGAAGCTGGAAAAAGCAAGAGCTGCTGAAATCTTGATTTAGCCTAGTGAGATCATGTCAAACTTATAAATTACAAACTATAAAATAATAAATTTGTGTTGTTGTAAGCCACTAAGTTTGTGAGAATATATTTTGACAGCAGTAGAAAGCGAATTCAATCCTCCAATCATTCTAGAATTTCCTCTGAAAGAAACCTCTTCCATTCAAACCCTTGTCCCAGGGTATGTTTCCTGGGGCAATCCCATTTGCAAAGTATTGTATGGAGTCCTCTATTTCTTCTTATTCTTTATATGTCATAGTTTCTGCAGTCAGGAATTAGAACTTCGTGTTTCAATAATGTGCTTCTTTAGTATTTGTATAATTACTGTCAAACAGTAAGCAAATGTTCCATAAATAAATATGTTAACTCAATTGAAGGAATAAAAATATCTATTAATTTCAGTTTAAGTTCAGCAATCTATATACATAGAATGTACCAGGGTAGAAGTGAATTGTTAGAGCATTTCACCTCGATATCCTAGCAGTGGCAATTGTATTATCTATCTGGTCATTACAATATTTTAAAGTTTCTAGTACTAAGTCATATCTATCCAACCATAGAGGCAACTTGTTCTGAATTAGAGAGTGAGGACTATCATGATTAGCTTAAACATATATCTTGCACATTGTGTTTGAATTAATGCCTTTGCTTGAAAATAGTAATCACTCAGTAATTTTTCTTTTAGTAGAAATATACTACTTTTGATTTATTTAAAACAAAAACTTCTGCAACTTTTAGAAGTAACCTTGGCTAAGATATCAGATTATAACTGTGGCCTATGGCCCCAGGATAGATGTTACTAGTATTTACCAAATATCTGATTCTCTTCTTCTGAGCTTACAGAAGACTGGACTTCCCTACCCTTGTGGCCACATTATTAGGTCTGGATCAACGTAACTCTCTGGGCTGAAGCATTTAAATGTCAGTGTGACACCCTCCCCTCAATTACTTTTTATTGATAATCTAGGAGACTGTGTGCAGCTTCAGAATGTGTCCACTTTCAACCTGGACAAGATGGAGGACTGGGTTTGCAATGGCTTTACATCATAAGAAAACTATGTGTTAAAGCACTGAAACTTTGTGGTTGTTTGTTCTCAGTATAACTTAGTTTAACATAGTTCTCTAGTATGGTTGCTATAAAAATGGGAACTACCTCTCAGACAGATCAGGGAATGAAAGGTAGCCTGGGTGAATGGTGCCATTGTGCCTTGGCCTTGGGCATGCATGTAAGTACATTTTATTAAAAATCACTCAAACTGGATGAAACTAATTTGGGTGAGGGGATATATGTACACTTGGTGAAGTATCATGTATTTCACAAAACAAAGATAGTATGAGCTTACCTAAAGTTATATTACCCAAATTATATTACTAGTGAATTCATTTACATTTTGCTAATTTACAGATGGAATGTCATCATCAAGGAACAAGACCCTCACAATGGTGAAATTACTGTGGACAAGTTTCCACTTTTTCACAAAATATGTGTAATTCCCATATATGTAGGTAAGGAAGAGTAACTCAGCTTGTGTGTTGGTCTGAAGGAAAACATTCAGTTAGCTGGAGACTGGAATTTTTAAATAATTTACCATATCAGCTGTTCTTCTTTTATGAATTCTATTTTTCAGGGTGATTCTCTTCTGCCCACGAAACCATGATTGTAATACTATTCGTATATTTCAACTAAAGCCAAGTGAGTATTTGCTGAGATTCATTTTGGGTCCCAGATGATGCTAGTTTTCTGAGAGGCCCCTGAGGCAATGAAATTGCAGTGCACTTAACACATCAGGCGTTTCTCACTCTGGCACTATTGACATTTTGAGCCAGATAATTCTTTGCTGAATGGGGACTTCCCTGTGCATTGTAGAATATTTAGCAGTATCCCTAGTCTCTACTCACTAGATGCCAGTAGCTCCTTATTTGTAACAATCAAAAATGTTTCCAGACATTGCCACATATCTTCTGAGGAGGCAGAATCATTCCTATTGAGAGTGATAATACTTGAAGACAAGAAATCACTTGATGCCACTACATACTATGTAATAATAAGATATATAAAATCAATTTTTTCAAATTAATGTGTACCAATCACCAATCATTATAATAAAAGAAGAGGAAAGGTAACTGGAATGCTTCATGGAAGGGAGAGGAGATTGACCTCTGCTTTAATAGCAAACAGCACTTCCAGGGTTTCAATAAGTCCCTGTAAAGCTAGTATTGCTAGAATATTTTTGGAACCCACTCTTATGTTTGCATAAACATACATCTATATATATCATCTTAATTTCTAGAGGTAAATTAGGAATACAGAATGGTAGCTCCTTTTTCTTTCTTTTATTATCCATTTAATTTCTCCTACTTCTGAGTGCTTAGATGCAGCTTAAATACTTCTCCAATATTCATCACAATCTTTTACTCTTCTTTTCCTTTTCTTTTCTTTGACCCTTTGATTTCTTTTAGTGCCTTCTATTTTCTCCCACCTATTCCATTATAACACAATAGAAAAAGCAGTGGTGGCAATAGTGGAAGTCTATTATTTACTCTCCTCTTCTCTACCCTAATGGCACCCAGATTTTCCTTTGTTTAACAACCATAATTTTAGGTAGAACTTCCTAGTCAGCACTAATTTCATAACTATGGCTCCAAGTTGTCATTTCAGTGATTGTTCTATAATCTATAATAAGTTAATCAGTGACTGACTTTGTCTTTGAAAGTGATTGGTTAGGGGCAAACAAGTGAATGAATTAGAACAAAATAGAAAAGAAGGTCAGAAGTATTGATAACTGGTTGGGACAAGAGAAGTCTACCTTCTAGAAAATGCAGTACAAGGTGATATTAACTGCTACAGTTTTTATGTTAAGACGAAGGAACCCACAGGAGTAGCTCACACATGGAAGTAGAAAAGAGCTATGAGAATGGAAGAGAAAAGGAAGCCCTGACTCGTTCCCTCTCCCTCAACTCTATTGACCAGTTGAAAAAGGAAAAAAAAATCTCAGCTATGGTTTGCATATGATTCTGCACAATATATTGGTATCAGCTGGAAGTAGAATAGGTGACTACAATGTTATAGTGCCAATAGTAGTGTCCAAAGACATAGGAAAGAAAAATATTCCCAGAGGGTAGAACTTTGAACAGTACATTCTGTTGCTCACTTTGCCTAGATGACTAGGTGGCCAGAGGAATATATAAGTCTACACTGTTGTGATTAATAATCCATGCTGGCTTGTCTGACTGGTCAGAGACTTGGAAAACCCAGATTGGAAGATGGTGGTAAGGAAGTCTTTGAACAAACACATGGCCAGACATCTTAGAATGGTCACAAGAATGAAGACATTTGTACTCCATGTGAATGCCTGAACAGAAAGCATTCACTGAAGAGAGGAGTGTCTGAAATCATATGGATAACATGCCCTGGGCTAAAATTGTTTCCTACTGTTGTCATGTGTGCACTCTGCAGCAATGGTGGCCAGATAAACCTTGGCTGGGAAAGTCTTTGTTGTTGGCCCCTCCATAACCTCTGTTTGGACTGCAATTTCAAGGGTGTTTATACTCAGTCTGAGAGCAGGAGTTAGTACTGGCAATAGGAATCTTCCCATTAAACTACCATTATTTGAATACCTACTAGATTTTTTTTTCTTCATTTTTCATTTCTATTATATAGGCAGATATCATTATAATAATTAAATAAGGAGGCCAAAAATTTGAGAGAGAAATTCATCACCAGCACCAAACTGATTAGCAGAGGAGCCAGCACCTAGTTAGATATGTCTGATTCTGTGGCCCATGCTTCTTTAGGGTACCCATAATTTCTCAGATGCAGGGACAAGTGACACTTAGGAGAAAGTTTGGGTTCATGTGGAAGCTTCTCCACCTCAGCTGCGCTGCTCCTTTGCAGTTGATCGGTGCTGCAACTCTGAGATGTTCATTCCAGTGTATCCGGACTGTGAAACTTCTCTCCACTCTACTGCTGTAATCTAGTCCAAGCTTTAACACCTTTGCCTGGGTTATTGTAATGCCTCCTGAGAGACCTGCTTCCCCTTTCCTCACACTTTATTTTCAACATGCAGCAGCATTATTCTATTAAAAGTCAGAACATGTCATTCCTTCCACCTCAAAACCTTAAGGCTACCCATTTCATTTGGAGTAAAACCTGGTTAATGTAACCGCTTCAAAACTTTGCAAATCTTGCTTTGTGCATCATTTCCCTCTTCTCTGACCTTAACTCCCTCTAGTTAACTCCACCCACTCCAGCCATAACGATCTACTTGCTTTTCTTCCAACTCGCCAGAATTTTATTTTTCCAGAATATCCTATGGTTTATACCCTCACTTCAAGGTGTTCAGATATCATCCCTTAAGTAAGCTCTTCCTTCATCACTCTATTTAACATCACATTTCCTTCCCAGCCAAATACTCCCTTCATCTTTTCAATTTCTTATTTTTCTCCATAGTACTTATCACCTTCTACCATATTGGATCATTCATTTACATTATTTTGTTTAAAAACTCACTGTTTTGTACCATCCACATACCCTTTCCCACATGGAATATAATTTTAATGAGAGTAGGACTTAAAAAATAGTAGACTTTATTTTTTAGGGTAGTTTTAGGTTTACAAAAATATTGACTACCAAGTACGGAGTTTCTATATTATTCCTTACCCCACCCCCTACACAATTTCTCCCATAGTTAAGGTCTTGCATTAATGTGAGATATTTGTTACAATTGATGAGCCAAATTGATACATTATTATTAACTAAAATCCAGGTTACATTAGGGTTCATACTTTGTGTTGTACATTCTATGGGTTTTGACAAATGTATAATGACATGTATCCACCATTTTAATACAATACAGGATAGTTTTTACTGCTTGAAAAATCCTCTGTGTTCCATCTATTCATTCCTCCTTCTGTCCATTTTCTCTCTCTCTCCCTCTCTCCATCTGTCTCTACTCCGCTCACCTCTAATCCGAGCCCTGAATATTTACTGATAGTTTTGCTTTTTTGTAGAATGTTCACATTGTTAGAATTGTACATTATGTAGCTTTCCTTCAGGTTAGCTTCTTTACTTAGTAGTAGTATTTAAGGTTCTTCTATATCTTCATGGCTTGATAGTTTATTTCTTTTTTTTATTGATAAATAACATTCTATTGTATGAATGTACCAGTTTATTTATCCATTTACCTATTGATGGACATCTTGGTTGTTTCCAAGGTTTGGCAATTATGAATAATGCTGCCATAAATATTAATGTATAGGTTTTTGTGTGGACATTTGTTTTCAAGTAATTTGGGTAAATAACAAGGGTTTAAATCATTGAATTGTATGGTAGGAGTTTGTTTAGTTTTATAAGAAACTGCCAAACTGTCTTCCAAATGGCTGTGCCACTTTGCATTCCCAGCAACATTGACTGAGAGTTCCCATTGCTCCACTTCACCAGCATTAGGTATTGTCATTATTTTAGATTTTGTACATTCTAATAGGTGTGCAGTGGTATCTTGCTGTTGTTTTAAATTTATATTTCCCTGATGAAATATGAAGTGGACCACCTTTTCATATGTTTCTTTGCCATCTGTCCATCTGTATATCTGTATATCTTTGTGTGTTTTGGATAACAGTTTTTTGATAGATAAGTGCAAAGGGTTTGGTGGTGTGTGTGTGTGTGTGTGTGTGTGTGTGTGCCAATCAGTGTTTGTCCGCTCATTTTCTAATCATGTCTTTCACAGAAAAAAAGCTTTAAATTTTAATGAAGTTCAACTACATTCTTCTTCTTTTTTTTCATAAATGGTGCTTTGATATTAGAGTAGAATTTTCACCCCTTTCCTCCTAATTCTTTATCCTTAGCCTGTAAACATTTTCTGGTGCATAACAAGGACTCAATAAATATTGTTGAATGGCCAAGTGCTATTACCTTGGGGAGTTATATGCTTTACATTTTTGATCCAAGGAAACATCCATTTGTTGCATCCACCCTTTAAAAGAAAGCCCCAAATGCAAAGCACATTTATCTTACCCAAAGGATCTGTAATGCAGAGGGGAATATTACCTACCTACATCAAGTGAATGGTAGCAGTTTAGAATGTGCACATTTCTTTTTTAAAATGATAAGGTTTTGGGTTACTGTATTGTCTGAGCATCTTCCATTAATGTGGTTCTCACTCTCAGGTTAGAATAAAAACGAAGTAATGAGGCTAGAATTTATGGTGACACATAATATCATAAGTACATAAACTAAAACATTGTTTTGTCTTTATGAAAGAGAAAGCTGTTCTTGTTTATGGCCCAGAATAAGCATGCTTTTGACTTCTCTTGAAGAAGTTCCCTTGTGAAGTTAAATTGCTGAGTAGAGTCAAAAGAAGGTAACTGACCAAAGACAAATCCCCTGTCTACTAAAAGCAAGAGAATGGCTTTTCTTTATTTCTTTGTCTTTTTTTTTTTTTTCTGGGAGAAAGAATTCAAGTAAACTTTGAAGAGATAAATGAAAAAAATTAATCCATAAAAATATGTAGATGGGTAAAAAATCTGAGAAATAGATTGGGGAGCATCAATATCAAGCAATGAAAACTGTTCCTGAATGTGTTATCCTTGACTAAGATACGAAAGAGAAATGCAGGTATAACTGAGAGGGGGGGAGAGGGAGAGAGAGAGAGAGAGAGAGAGAGAGAGAGAGAGAGAGAGAGAGAGAGAGAGAGAGAAACGGGAGAGAGAGAGAAAGGGAGAGGAAGGAAGGGAAGGGAGGAAGAGAGAGAGAGACACTAGAATTAGCCTAATGAACTTTCATCATCTATAACCATCAGAAGATTTTGAAAACCCTGAGCACATTGCACTACACTAGTGCTAGTTTTAACTTAGAATTTTAGGGTTTTTTTTGTTTTTTTGAAGAAAAAATTTCTTTTGCTCCAGGTATAAAAAATATATATATATTTTTTCCATCTAGCCACATTTATCTATGGACACATGGAATCCTGGAATAAGACACTTAAAGGAAATGTTTTCTTCATAAACAGTTTTCAAGTTTGTCCTTGTAGAGAAATAAGGCTGAAACTGAAGAACCGCTGGAAGCAGCCCAGGGCAGGCCCAACCTAGCAAATACCCAAGAGTGTGGTCTCCTTAGATGCTGGCCCTACACGCCTGTTTATGTGAAAGGTCACTCTTGACAGTGGGTTTCTAAGAGAGTACATGTGTTTTGGTAGCTCTGGGGTCATGGCTCAGGTCCCCTCAGGAAACAACTTGCTGTTCAGCTACAAGATAGGTGACAGCCTCAGCTATAAACACTTTGGTATCCACCTAGCTTTTCAGACAAGGTCATCTTCTTCCCAGGTAGCTCCCAGATGGGTTGTGTCCCAGAAACTCCGATTGGGTTGGCCATGTTTATTTAGATCTACAACATGAACCAAAGCCCCCTAGCAAAATCCCGTTTCTCCTCCTCTCCCCGTCACTGGGGAGATATCTGTCTGGCGGTCAAAGGCTTGTCCACCCAGTTCTACTCAGTCCCCTTTTATGTTGCACTAGCATACTCCTCCAACAGACCACTTGCCACTACTGATGTCTCAGTGTCTGTTTCCTAGAAGACCTAAATGAACCAGTGTTGTTTTCATTTTTTAAGCATAAAAAGACTGTTATATATATCAAGTTTATTGTAAAAGTAGTCTAGAAATACATGTTATAGAGGAGAAAGTATATTTTATTTAATTTTCATTAATGTTTTTCTTGGTTATTAGCATAAAAATTAATTATAATTGAACTTTCTTTAGATAACACATATTTATGATTTTGATGAATTGAAAGAAAACAACCTAAATATGAAAAAACATGAAAAGTTAGTTATAATTTGCTTATTTATCAATCTTCCCCCACATATTCATTAGGATTAATCTGAACTTAAAAATAATTCCAAGTAAACTTATGCAATAAAGATATCTTTTGCAGCTTCTAACACATGATGTAGGGCAGGAGGTATTCAAACTTCTAGTTGATTGTCCATAATAAACAGATTAGTGGATTTTGGGGAGGATTCCTCATTTTATGGAAAAATTGTAATATACACAGCAATATCATAGAGCATTAACAATTTCATATTTAGAAAAATAGCTATAATATGGGAAGAAAAGTCTTGGATGAAAGGCATGTCACCTGATGTTTGGTTACAATGTATTATTTGAATCATTTTTCTATCTTTCATGACTCTAGCTGATCAGATTTGAATGAGATTTGGCATACCGAGTTCTTAGGCTGGATTTACCAGAATTCAACCCTAAGTAGAGAATACAAGATAGTCAGTTTATTTAGAATTATGTTCCAGGGTGACTAGTAAGAAAGTGGTGAAGCAGGACAGGAATTGGAAGAATGCAATTTCAGTCTTACTCCTAGTGTGCTTCCACAGGGGAATTCCTTTCATATATATCAAAATATCTAATTTAAGGGGTTCGGTTGGTTTTTTAGCACTGTAGAAATGTATTACATGTTGTATACTTATTATACAAACTGATAGTATAGAAAGTGAATCTTAAAGCTTTTTATTACCTTTCATTGTAAATAAACAATGACCTGGGTGAGAAAAAGACATAAAAATAATCATAATCATATATTAATAATCATATTATTTGAATAATTATGTATTATAAAAGTAGAAATGATGAAACTTTTAGAATGACAACATATTTTAAATGATAACATGTTGAAATTCCACATCTATCTTACTATATATTTATCTGATAATGCTAAACCATGAGGCTAATGCTGAACAAGAATAAACATTAAAAATTATATATATATAATGTTTTGCAAAATTCCACAATTTTGTCCATTTTAGAGCTGTTTCTTCCTTGTTTAGGTCCAAAAATAAAATTACATCCAGCAAGTACTCTTAAGTCAGTAATTTAAAGTTGTGTTTACCAGTGATCTTGATATGTGTTTGAGGTCTTCATAACATCCCCAATACTATCGTATATATATATATTTCATTAACACCAGTCATTCTAAAAGCTGAAGAAATAATGTTAAAACAATGAGATAAATTTAAATAAGGGGTTCTGAATTTTAAATGCTTTCATAAAGCTTTATTGTATAGACTAAAATTTGGTTCCTATATTCAGTAATACTAAATTACCTACTGGGTTTAATATTTTCTTGCATCAGCTCCTGAACTGTCCAATTTGTTTCACACATGAAAGTCATTAAGTTTTCTTCTGGTAGGGCGGTTCCAAAACATGCTGTTTCAGTTGAATTGTGTCCATTTTCATTAGCTTTTGCCATAGCACTGCTGCACACGCTGTCTTTCTGTCTCCTAAAATTTGTCTCTCACGTACTGTTCGCCAAGGGCTTTGAGGCCTGGGGTAACTTGGTGCAGGACCAAGATGCTGGATACAAGACCCTGACACACACAACGTGAGTGGCGCGGCATAGCCCTGGGCATGGTCCACAGGCTGTCCTGCCTGAGCAAAGGACGACGCGTGTGTGCTCCTCTTAGACATGGGGTACTAATGAGGGGAGTTCCTGAAATGCACTCCATAAAGAGCACACCTCTGAGTATAGAAGAATGTCGCATTTCCTCATCAGTCAGTCACTGGGACTGTGAATACCAGGCACTTCCAGTTACAGAGAAAATAGATCTGGTGGTTTAAGAATATTTCACTCCAGATGGTCACAGATGTAAGCTGTTAGCATCAAAGCCACACCAGCAGCTAAAGAAGCTAAGGACAAGTGCACATAATCGGAGCAGGAAACCAGATAATCTGGACCAAGGACAGCATCTACAACGGGGCAAGATTGTTAAATTCGAACTTGAATTCTAAAGCAATCTAGACAAATCAATTTTAGCTGGAAAAAAAAAAACCTAGAGATGTTTTGGGTAGTACATATGTAGCAGGAAGAAAAAAAACTGGAGATTTATGTAGATTCATTTTGAAAATTTTTTTATTTTATATATATATATATAAATATTTTAAATTCAGAGTCTAATAGCCTCTGAAACTATAACAATTTATAAGAATTCTAGGAACTAACAATAGCCTCTGGAACGATTGACAATATAGAATTCCAGGAATTAACATGGTCTGATTCACCTTTTCCAAAAATGTTTACCACTTAGTAGACCGCCATTTCTGTTTATAGAGGTAGATTTTAATTCATACAATGAATACTCATGGAAATCTATGTGTCATGTATTCTGCTGGACACTCTCTTAACTAAGAAATATAAAAACGTTCCATTTCAGCACTCAATTTAACTTCTAAAACAAATCTGGGAAAACAAAGCCATGGTGATATGCTCTACTGCGACAAATAGGGAATAGAGAAGGAGTAGCAAAGAAAGAGTAAGGACTTGCACAGGCTGTTTTATGCATTGAATTACAATTCTGAGTTATGAATCGGTGAGTTATGTCCCTCACATATACATTAATTCACATCCATATAGGATACTCCATTTCAAAACTGATGCATAGGGAACTTGCTAAAACAAAGATTTTTAGGCCCCACACTCAGAGATTTTGCTTCAGGAAGTCTCAGGTGGAAACCGGAGAATTGCATTGCTAACAAGTTCCAGGTGTCACAGATACTATTGATTCTAGACCACACTTTAGTATTCATTTATTTAATGTAAGAAGCCTATGCATATTTTGTATGTTATTGAATTTTTTAATAGAAAACTTCAGTATCACATCAAAATCATTTTTTATAGAGTTAGCAAATTGATATATTAGCTTTGTTTTTCCTTTTTTACCATTAGGCTAATTTTTTGATGTGAATATTTTGATGATGAAGGAAAGTAAATTACTGTGTATTACATTTCTTGTAGAGTTAACAGCACACGTGCATACTTACTTGAGTACTAAGGGTCTTAGAAGCAAGACTTATATTGTCATTACCTTGCTCATAACTTTTGCTGGTCAGCTAAAAAGATAATGCATCTATTTTTGTTTCTTTGCTTTCAACAGCATAGGCTTCTTTACTTCATGTAAAGTAGAAAACCTAGTATTTTGAAATCAGTTTTAAGGTTCCATTATATCCATTAGATCTGGAACAGTCCAAATGTTTTCCAACTAATACTACTTTATTTATTAAGCTCTTGGATTAAATCATTAATTGGTTAGACATTCTAAACTCTAGTAGGAATTCTGACTTTGTTATTCCCGTCCCAATTTTCATTCTCATTTCTGACCAACACTATGAAGAAAGAGGGCCTCTAACATAGGTTAAGGACAAACTGGGCTACTAGGTCATGATGAGGCTGCTATACCAGGAGAATAGATTTTCTAGAGTAAAAATAGTGATACTGCAAATAGAACCAAATTAGGGGAAAAGTACTCTTGTATTTCTCACATCAGAAAGGTTGTGGACCCCTTGTGCTCCTGAGGTTTAGCAAAACACAGTTTAACAACAATTGCATTGCCTTTTAAATGATATCACTTAAGTGATATTTTTGTGCCAAAAGATTTTGCACATGTAAGCAGAAATGCAGAAACTGAAATGAGTGGCAACAGTTGCAAAATTATTAGCAAAGAAATTAAGAATAGGTTTATATTACATTATTTTGGTTATAGATGACATAAAAATAAAATTTAGGGAACAGCTTTATTTTATTTTATATTTTAAATTACTGTATATATGTTTCTTTTCTTTTTTAAAAGTTTATTGGAATAACATTGGTTAATATAATTATATAATTTTCAGGTGTGCATTATAATTTGACATCTATATACTTAATTGTAAGCCTAGTTTCCTTCAGCTACCATATATTTTACCTTTAACCACTTCACCTTCCCCCAAACCTCCTACATTTTACCCACTTTTTCCATATCTACCTCTTGCCTTCAGGGAAGAGCTTTTATAGAAAACTTGCAGACATGGAAAATAAGTCTACAGACTTCCAAAAGTCCCATTTGAAAGTCGTGTTCTGGTGGATTTTTTGGATCATGCTCCATCTTTGAATAGATTCTCCATTTTTTCTCTCTCATGGAACTGTTGTAGTGAGAAGGCTGGTCCTTCTCACTTCTAAAGGAGGCAGATCTCAAAGCTGAGACACAACCCCACCTCAACCCAGAGAGCCACTCCTCCCAATACCTCCAAGATGGAACACTGCAGAGTCCAGGATGAATATGAGCAAATGCAACCAAACTGCACTACACTGACAGGACTGAAATTGAAGGGTAGAGGGCAATGATTTAAATTTCTATCAGAAAATAAAAACACATTTTTAAAGCCTTATATAAATAAGGGATCCAAGATACTTAGACACACCTACTGGAAACCAAAAAAAGTGCCTTCTTTGCAATAGGCCTAAAGAGAGACCATTATGTAATAAATCTTCTTTCTGAAAGAAAGTACAATACATTTCCATTAAAGCCCAGGCAGAGAAATAGTCATGAAAAACCATTAACAACCAAGGAGACAAGGCATCTTAGAAAGAAAGAGAAAAATCTCCAGAAAATAAGCTTACAGATATAGAAATATGACAAATGACAGAGAATTCAGGACGACTTCTGAAAACTCAATGAGATCCAAAACAACTTAAATCAACAATTTCAGGAATTGAAAAAACAACTAGATGAGCAGAACAAGGAAATTGAAACCCTCAAAAAAAAAAAAACAAACACCAAATAGAACTTTCTGGAGATGAAGACCACACTGCAACCATTGAAAAATGAAACAGCAAGCTTGGGAAATAGAGTCAACCAAATGGGGAATGGATCAGTGATATTAAGGACAGAAATCTAGAAATAGATCAGAAGGAAAAAAGAGAGAAACTGAAGAATGAAAAATAATGAAAGAGAAATTCAAGAACCAGCAGATACCGTAAGGAAAGGAAACATAAGAATAGTGGGTATTATCAAAGGTGAGAAAAAGGAAAAGGAATTAGAAAGCATTTTCAGACAAATAGTTAACGAGAATTTCCCAAATTCAAGAAATGAGCTAGAACTTGGAATTCAAGAAGTCAACAGAACACCCAATTATCTCAACCCAAAAAGGCCTTCACCAAGACACATTGTATTAAAATTATCAAAAGTCGACAACAAAGACAATTCTCAAGGCAGCCAGAGAGAGAAAAATGGTAATTTATAAAGATAAACCCATTAGATTATCCTCAGACTTCTCAGTGCCAACCTTACAAAGCCAGAAAGGAATGGAATCAAATATTTAAGCCAGTAAATGAAAGGAACTACCAGCCTATAATAATATATCCAGCTAAGACTTTTCCAAACATAAAAAATTAAGGGAATTCTCCACTATGAGGTGTGCACTGTAATAAATACTGAAATGGGTCAGTTAACATAAAACAACAAAAAAAATACGTAATTAAGAGTAAAGTGGCTATCAGACAAAAAGAAGCAGAGGAGTGCAACCCTTGCTAAGAACAGAGCATTATAAGCTTAAATAAAATAAGAGAATTATTATAACAAGATAGTAATGAATGTTCAGCATACATAGGAACAAATTGAGGTAATAAAGACTGAAAAGGGATTCAAATTCATAAATGGGAATGAAGATAAGGTATGTGCAAAAAAATGGACGACTCTATATTGGAACTTTACATATTCATAATGGTAACCACATGCCAAAGATTCAAAACTCATTATATAACATAAAATGAGAAAAAACAGAGTGCAAACCCATAAAAGCCAACCAAAATAAAGAAAACAAGCACAAGGACAGGGAAGCAATGGAACACTGAGCTACCAGAAAGCAAAAGATAAAATGGTTACAAGACCTCACATTTCAAATAATCGTAAATGGACTGAACTCACCAATAAAGAGGCATAGAGTTGCAGAATGGATAAAAAACAAAACCCAACCATATGCTGCCTCCAGGAGACACTTCTCAGACAAAGATATTGACTCAAAGTGAAAGGGTGGAAAATGATATTGCAAGCAAATGGCATTCAGAGATAAGCAGGAATAGTGATACTAATATTGGTGAAATAGACTTCAAAATAAAAAAGGTAAAGAAAGATATGAAGGGACATTTTATAATGATAAAGGAATCATGCACCAAGAAGATATACACTTATTAATATCTACGCTCCCAATAAGGGAGCCCTGAAATATGTAAAGCAATTGCTAACAGATCTGAAGGGAGAAACAGACCAAAACACTATCACACTAGGGGACCTAAATACTCCACTATCGAATATGGACAGTTCATCCAAACAGAAAATCAATAAGGAAATAACATCCTTAAATGACACATTAGACCACCTAGACATAATTGACATATACAGAGCCTTCTATCCCAAACAGCTGCTTATACATTCTTCTCTAGTGTACATCGAACATTCTCAAGAATTGACCACTGGGACACAGAGATAGACTCAACAAATGTAAGAGGACTGAAATCATGCCAACCATATTCTCTGATCATAATGCTTTGAAACTAGAGATCACTTGTAAAAAGAAATCAGGAAGAATCCAAATACATAGAGATTAAACAACATGCTACTGAAAAATAACTCTGTCAGATTAAATTAAACAGATATCAAGATATAGACAAAATGAATGATAATGATAGTACAACATATCAAAACTTTTGGGACATGGCAAAAGTGGTCATAAGAGGAAAGTTCATATCATTACAGGCCTATCACCAAAAACAAGAATGAGCCAAAATAAACAACCTAATGCTTCATCTTAAAAAACTAGAAAAAGAAGAACACATGAAGTCTAAAGTCAGCAGAAAAAAAGAAAAATTCAAATTAGAGCAGAAATAAATGAAATTGAAAACAAAAAAATTAGAAAAAAGAAATGCAACAAAGAGCTCATTCTTTGAGAAGGTTAATAAAATTGACAAACCCCTGGCTAGAAATAGAAAAAGGACACAAATAAACAAAATCAGAGATGACAGAGGGAAATTATGACTGACATTGCAGGAATACAAAGGATCATACAAGAATACCATGAAAAATTATATAATACCCAATTTAATAACCTAGAAGAAATGGACCAGTACTTAGAAAAATATAACAACCTTCTTAGACTAAATCAAGAAGAACTGGAAAATCTAAATAGACCAATCAACAGTAGGAGAATTGAAGCAATCATCAAAACCTGCAAAAAAGTAAAAGTCCAGGACCAGATGGCTTCACCAGGAAATTCTACCAAACATTCA
Organism: Eonycteris spelaea; assembly: GCA_003508835.1. Classification (NCBI taxonomy): domain Eukaryota; kingdom Metazoa; phylum Chordata; class Mammalia; order Chiroptera; family Pteropodidae; genus Eonycteris; species Eonycteris spelaea. The sequence goes on along the minus strand of PUFA01000147.1, from coordinate 3,848,767 downwards.
AAGAAGATTTAATACTGATTCTCCTCAAACTCTATCAAAAAATAGAAAAGGAGGCAATACTCCAACTCATTTTAGGAGGCCAATATTACTTGATACCCAAACCTGGTAAAGATAAATAAAATAAAACTACAGACCCATATCTCTCACGAACACAGATGCAAAAATCCTAAATAAGATACTAGCGAACCAAATACAGCAACATATTAAAAGATTATACACCACAATCAAGTAGGCTTCATCCCAGGGGACAGGGATGTTTCAGCATACTCAAATCGATTAATGAGATAAACCACATAAACAAATTAAAAAATAAGAAAGATATGATCATATCCATAGTGCAGAAAAAGCCATCGACGAGATACAGCATCCATTTATGATCGAAACTTCACAAAATCGGTATAGAAGGAAAATACCCCAACATAATAAAGACCACCTATGACAAACCCTCAGCCAACATTATACTTATTGGTGAAAAACTAAAAGTCTTCCCTCTAAGATCAGGAGCAATGCAAGTCTGTCCAAAATAGCCCTGTTATTCAATATAACATTGGAGGTCCTAGCGAGTGAAGTCAGACAAAAGAAAGATATCAAAGGCATCCAATAGGAAAGAGTCAAACTGTCACTATTAGCAGATGACATGATTCTCTCTCTATAGAAAAACCTAAAGGCTCCACCAAGAACACTACTAAAAACATAAGCAAATACAGTAAAATCACTGGATACAAAATCAAGGTTCAAAAATCCATAGCTTTCCTATACTCTAATACTGAAGTGTCAGAAGAAGAAGTGGGAAAATAATTCCTTTTCCAATTGCAATAAAAAGAAAAATTTACTTAGAAATAAATTTGAGGAAACATGTGAAGGAACTATAGTGAAACTTCAAGATTCCTATTAAAAGAAATCGAAGAAGATAAAGAAATGGAAAGATATTCTGTGTTCTTGGATTGGAGGAGTTAATATAGTTAAAATGACCATATTATCTAAAGCATTATACAGATTTAATACAATCCCCATCAAAATCACATTAGCATTTCTTAAAGAAAAAGAACACAAAATCATCAGATTCATATGGAAGAACAAAAGACCACTAATTGCCAGAGCCATCCTGAAGAAAAAAAATGAGATGGAAGCATCACTCAGCCCAACTTTAAATTACACTACAAAGTGACAGTAATCAAAACAGCATGGTATTGGCAGCAAAACAGACACACGGATTAGTGCAACAGAATCAAGAGTCCAGAAGTAAACCATATTTATATGGGCAAATAATTTTTGACAAAAAAAGCCAAAAACATATGTTAAGAAAGTAAGCCTTTTCAATAAGTGTGTCTGGAAAAACTGGAAAGCCACGTGCAAGAAGAAACAAACTAGACTGCTGTTTATCACCACAACAAAATTAACTCAAAATGGATTAAGGACCTGAATAAAAGACCTGAAACATAAAATTACATAGAAGAAACATAGGAACAAACTCAAGGACCTTGACTTAAGAGGATTTTATGAATTTGACCTCAAAGGCAAGGGAAGTAAAAGCAAAATAAATGAATGGGAATACATCAAACTAAAAGCTTCTGCTCCAGCAAAAGAAATCATCGACAAGGTAAAGAAGAACCATCAAATGGGAAAATATATTTGCAAGCAACACTCCGATAAGGCCTAATATCCAAAATATACAAAGAACTCATACACTCAACAACAACAATAACAACAAAAAACAACAAAAAACAAATCCAATAAAAAATGGCAGAGACCTAAACAGACACTTCTCCTAGAGGACATACAAATGGCCAAAAAATATATGAAAAGATGCTCAACATTGCTAGCTATTAGGGAAATGCAAATCAAAACCAAAATGAGATACCATCTCACACCTGTTAGAATAGCTATAATCAACAGGACAAGTAATAACAAATGTTGGAGAGGATGCAGAAAAAGGAACCCTCATACACTGCTGGTGGGACTGCAAATTGGTACAGCCACTATGGAAAACAGTATGGAGGTTCCTCAAAAAAACTAAGAATTGATCTACCATATGATCCAGCAATCCCTCTACTGAGTATTTACCCCAAAGACTTGAAAACCCATATCCAAAAAGGTATTTGCACACGATGTTCTAGCAGCATTATTCACAGTGGCCAGGATGGAAGCAACCGAGTGTCCTATGATAGATGATTGGCTAAAGAAGCATGGTACATATATACAATGGAATATTCCTCAGCCATAAGAAGAGATGAAATACTGCCATTTGCTACAACATGGATGGACCTCAAGATAATCATGCTAAGCGAAATAAGCCAGACAGAAAAAGTTGAAAATCACATGATATCATTATATGTGGGATATAAACCTAAAGCAACAAATGAGCAGGACAAATAAACAGAGACTCATGGACATGGACAATAGCCTAGTGGTTACCAGAACTATAGACTAGTGGTTACTAGTGGGGTGGGGAGGAGGGAGAGGTAGATAGGGTAAAGGGGGTCAAATAAGTAGGTTAGGGGGAAGGTGAAGTGTGGTAAAAGGATCAAATATATGGTAGCTGAAGTAAATTGGACTTTTAGGTGGTAAATATACTAATAGAATATACAGATGTCAAATGATAATGTATGCCTGAAAATTATGTAATTGTATTAACCAATGTTACTCCAAAAAAATTAAAAAATTAAAAAACTGCAAAAAACATAAGTAAAAAAACAGAAGAGATCTCTGTTGACTCTCTCTTATCTACCTTTAGAAGGTCATTTGGAATGGGCTTAGGGGAAATAGAAGTTGAGAATATAGGTTCAGCTCTGTTCTAGGTTACAGGGGAACATTTTCACTTGAGTTCTTTTCATGATTTTTGTCACAAACTTGAAGTCTGCAATCAGACTGCAGGCAAAGGGACAATGTCTAAGCAGACTACTCCAACTCTTTTATTTAACTCACTTATTGAGGTATGTTGACATGTACAAAGCTGTGTACATATTTATGTATATGCCTTGATGAGTTTGAGGATAAGCAATGCCTGTGAAACTATCACATAGACATACCTATCACCTCCAAAGTTTTACTCACATGGCCACATATTTTATTGTTATTATTATTATTATTATTATTAATCTTTGTGTGCATGTGGTGTGGTGTGTGTGTGTGGTAAAGAACACTTAACTTGAGATCTTACCTCTCGGAAAATATAAGTACACAATACAATTAGGTATAAGCACTATTCTATCAACTCCAGAAGTTATTTATCTTTGCATAAAACTGTGCTCTTTGACCATCACCTCCCCATTTCTCCCTTCCCTCAATCTCTGATAACCACCATTCTACTCTCCACTTCTATGAGTTTGACTATTTTAGTTCACATATAAGTGAGATCACACCAATATTTCCCTTTCTGTGCCTGACTTGTTGTGTGTGTGTGTGTTCCCATATCTTGACTATTTTGCCCCACTAATTTAAGTTCAGGCTAAAAGAGTCCTTACATCTTACCTAGGATCAAACTCTGACTGTCAAAGTAGGAAAATAGAGAAGGATTTGGGCTAAATATCTGTTTTATATATAATTTTAAAAGTTTTGTTTGCGTGTGTGTGCTCACATGTGAATGTTTGCTAAGATATGCTAAGATATAATGAGTTAAAGGTACTCTTTAGAAATCTTGGGTATGGAATAAGCCAAAGAATCCTGGTGAAACCCATCATAACAAGTAAATATATGGATCTATCCATGAGTGTACGTGTTTCCACAGAGGCATGATGCTACCCTGCATTGTGAAAATTTTTTGGTCCCATTATAAAGCATTATAAAATCATTTTCCATTTATCTATTATTTAAAATTGAAACTTCTAACATTAGCTTGGGTTGCCAACAGGTCATCCAGTTTTCCAAGTTGTCATTTGATATAAGCTGAGTTTTTATCCAGTGTGAGTTGAGCTAGGAGTCAGTGGATGTTTTGGGGGAAGTCTTAAGACAAAGAAATGTGGTCAGGATTATCATTTAAGAGAGTATTTGAAATACTGGGCATTGTTTCAAATGGCAACTACAGTTATGAAAGTATTTAATTGCAAAATAATAACACTTCAGTCACAGAGCTCAAAGAACGTTTGATGGATGTTTAAATATTGTCTGTGATATCAGTCCATCTTTACAACATATTATCTAAAAATTGAGCTCATTGCAGATTTCCTGATGTTGTTATTACAACTTTATTTTATTTTTTAGAATATTTTCTTTATTATCTAGATTATTTATAATTGATTTTTGTAGTAATATTCCACTTCCAAGTATTAAGTATTTCTATTTAAATTCTAGCTTCCCATACCATGGAATCATGACTTAAATTTTGCAATCCCATTTTCCTAATGTTGATCATCCCAGTAACATTTCGCGGTTTTCAAAGAGTGATAAGGTCACTTTCTGCCTACCTCTTCATCAGCTTATTTCTAAATACATATTAAAATTAGGTTTATAGCATTTGAGTTTCTTGGGTAATTTTCACTATTAGGAGATAGCTTTAACTAAGTTTTCTAGTAAAACTTATTTTAAAGTTGCCACAATTTCTTTGGAGATTTGTTTTGTTTTGTTATCTTATTTGAAACTCTGGAGACTCTAGAAAGGCCATGATTATTGGAGTCACTCTTTGTATATAGTAATAAATGGATGTTAATCCAAGTTATACAATAATCTCTATATCTTTCACAGAGAGAGGGAGAGTCACCAGAATTTTTAAGGAATTTTATAGTGGAGGATTGGAGGCACAAAATGAATAATTGTGTTGTTATCAAAGTATTTGCAAGACTACATACAATTGTGGACACAAGAAAACATATTTTAATTCATGCACTTTGCATAAAAAGTAGAATTATATGTCACTTAGATTCAAATAAAGACTGGTTTTAGATTGCATGTGGGAGTAGAATTGGCAGTTGGTCTACCAAAGCTTCTGGGAATTGGGTGATTACTTTCAAAATGTTTATGGAAGAAAAAATGCAAAATGTTATCCTAAGCTTTGTAAAAAGTTGTACATCCAATTGGAATATTTTACACTAAAATAATATAAGAAAGAAATTTGCCTCCTTCTCATATACATGGGAATATCACCCTTCCTATTCCAGAATTATACGAGCAAAAGAAAAATAATACCCCAAGCCCCAGTGGTTGTCAGGCTTATCTGACTTTGTCTGCTTGTAGATGTTCTTAATGCAATTTATTGGAATGGTGCATATATCCACCTTCATCTTGGAAGCAGTCTAGGAATAAAATTGCTGTCAGAAGAGACTGGCTTGAATCACATCCACTCAACATTCTCTGAAAAACATACCCTGAGTTCATTTTGAGAAATAGAAAGAGAAAATCAGGTACAGCCTTCCACACTCTTGATTTGTGTTCTAAAATGATGAAATGAATGAGGATGAAGGGGCTTCTGACACATCTCTCAGTCATGGGCACTGACCTGTCACACATCTGTGGAAGTCACAATCAACCCAGGACTTAATATCTTTGAGATAATATAGAACTTGTCTTTCAGATAGATTTAAAGAAATGAATTAAGGTTTGTCAGTGCAATTTTGAATAGACACAACTCACCAGAATATAGATGGATACCCAGTATCATAAGTTCAAGAAAGGGTAGTCATTGGTTATAAGAGCTGATGGAATAGAATAAATGATAAAAGATCTCCAGGGAACATCAGCCATCTGGCTTACTCTTTGAAACTCTCCTCTGTGTGATCTGGAGACTAATCCATACCTGAGCGCCACCTGGTACACTCCCTGCCTTGTCTTGTCTACCCTTCCCTCCTCCATTGATACAGGGCTTGTCAACTGGTCTAGAAAAGTCTTTATTCCAGTTGCTGGCTCTTAGATGTCTGTATAATAACTTCTTTATTGCTGTGTATATTTCCCCCAGTGGGTATGAAAGGTTCTAATTCTGCACAAGCAAAATGATAAAATAGAATTGTTATTGGGAAGAAATGACTTGTATCAGAAATAAAATGTGCCATATGGAGACCCTTCTCTAGGTTTTATTGATTAGCTATCTTGCAAAGTCAGGCAACAGAATCGGGTAGTAGCCACTCACTTGAGGGATTAAAATATCACAATATTTAGAGGAATTATTTAATTCGTGACTTTATAAAAAAAATATATAGATTAGTTGATTGGAATACATTTTGGAATTAGAATTATGTATGTTTTATAATGAGGAGTCTCATAAATATGCAAACATCAAAGTACAATAAAAAAATATATTGATGAACTTGAGAAGCTAGAAGAGCTTTAACTCTTCCACTCCCCTCGACCCCACAAAAAATGTTGACTGAAAAAGGCTGACCAGAGAGGCCAGGCAGAAGAGAGAGTTTGAAAAACAGTTAATTTTTACTTAGAGGGAAGTGAACAACTGGGCCTATTGAAAAATCATATGAGAAAAATGTTAAAATTGTACATAAAAATATATCCCCTAGGGAATTTATACCACTTTAGAACACCTCTAAAGTCTGAAGTTTATTTCTGGACAAGGTTTGGCTCCTTGGCCACTAACTCTGGAGGCCTCAAGTATCCCCACACCACTAAGGATCCTCATCGCCAGGTTATTGATAGTTTCTTGAAAAACCAGAAAGCTGCCCAGACACTCTGTCACCCAAGTCTATATGCCTGCGCTCTGGCTAGACTTTGTCCCTCTGTTACAGCCCAGGCTGGGATCTCATTTCCCTTTTCTAGCTACTTGACTGAATCGTCTGCTGCATATCACCATCCTCCTGTGCAAGTTGAAGTCAGCAACAAGAAAGACAGGGTTGTTCTTTATGGCTGTTCTGCTGAATTAATGTTTTCTTCTGTGCATCCTTGTCAGGGAGACAGGTCCATGGGATTCTCTGTCACTTGGGAAGGAACTAGATAAAGTGTAGAAATGACTGTGAGATTTGTGATTAACTTTTGGAGGATTTCTATGGCTGTATCTTTCATAGTGGTGGGGTCTGCTTCCATGCCTGTGGCCCATGGAACAGGGAAGGAAGGGTGGGACCTACTTGTTTGTATTATCCATTACTGGCTGGCTCTGAACATTCTAATGTTTTAAACAAGGAGCATTCCTGGAGGCTCTGTGATAGACAACCAAGAGCTTTACCTTTCCTTATCATCTTCCGCGTGGCCACGTGGTACTTGTCAACTGTAAAGTTATACTCTGCACTGAGCGACAGAAGAAAAACCTGAATCAAGGATTTGAGTGCAAGTAACTTATTTGGGAGGTGACTTCAGGAAACATGATACTTAATCCCAGTGAGGAATTCTGCAGGGCAATGTAGATCATGCGATTCAGTTAAAACACTGGAGGACGAGAGATGAACATTTCTACATCACCTCCTCTTGTTATGAAAGTGCTGCTGAGCAAGGGTGGGGTTAACCTTCTGACACTCCAGCTTACTTCTGGGGTGGGCAAAAGTGGTATCTGGCAGCCAGAAGAAGCACTTAGTCCATGGACAAGCAGACTTTGACAGTTGGAAAATCAGGTTACTGTGCACTGATGGGATATGAAGGAAGGGTTAGGAAGGGGCCCTGACAGCCTTTGGAAGTTCTCTGGCTCTCATTTCTTCCCTATCTCCACCCATTATAGTCTCTAGAGAGCTTTGCTTCAATAACTGGGCAGCACTGGCCTCCTTTCAGGTACACTCAGACCTGGAGGCCTGGATACACTTGGTATTAAAAGAATAGGTATGTCCTGCCCCCCAAACATCATAGCCCTGTGAGGGGTTTGCAGTGTGACCCAGGTCATGAAACCCAGAGGTTGTTATTATAGGCCAAGTTGCTTCTTTAACACTCCATGAGGTTTGCCCTACAACAAAACACATATTCCAAACATCCAAAATCTGCCTCTTTCCCTCTTTTTCACAGCTCCTAGATTTTGATATGTCCTTGGAGCTCCTAGGAACCTCTGAGGCCCGCCCCCCACTAACCTGGGTTTCTCTGTGCTCAGCTTTGCATATGCTGCATGTGAGTCTAATCTTTGTTTAGCAGAGTCTTGACATGAAGAGCTCACACACTGGTGGGGAGATAAGTCTGTACTTGCAACAGGTTCAGAGCTACTGCATGGTTTCTAATCCTGAGCTCCCAATGTGCCTCCTTTGGTTTTGAACAAGGGGGCTTTTGGGCAGGACTGTCATACAAGAAAGCACCCAAAGTCATCATGAGGCATGGTCTCCAGGAAATGAGAGCCATGTGCCCTGTTTATTTTAGCCTCTGTAGCCTCCAGACAAAGAGTTATTGTTTTTTTTTAAATTAATCAGATAAGTAACAAATGTTAATTAGACAACCACCATTTGCCAAACAAAGCAGCAGATGCTAAAGGAATCACACAGATGTTGGAAAGGGTTCTCATCTTTGGTAAGTTTATAGTCTAGATGAAAACATCAATTTTTTTTTAATTAAGTTTATTGGGTAACATACGATTATATAATTTTCAGGTGTACATTATTAATTTGACACCTATATATTCTATTGTGTGATTACCACCTAAAGTCCAGTTGTCCTTCTGCTACCATATATTTGATCCCATTTACCCACTTCACCCTACCTCTGTCTCACTATATTTTGAACCCCTTTATCCTGGCTACCTCTCTCCTCCTCCCCACCCATACCCATTGGTAACTACTAGTTCATTGTCCATATCCTGAGTCTCTGTCCTGTTCATTTGTGATTTTAGGTTTATATCCCACATATAAGTGATAGCATGTGATTTTCCACTTTTTCTGTCTGGCTTATTTCCCTTAGCATGATTATCTTGAGCTCCATCCGTGTTATAGCAAATGGAAATATTTCATCTCTTCTAGTAGTATTCCATTGTGTATATGTACCACAGCTTCTTTAGCTAATCATCTATCGTAGGACATCTTGGTTGCTTCCATGTCCTGACCTCTGTGAATAATGCTGCTAGGAACATGGGCGGCGTGCAAATACATTTTTTGGATCTGGGTTTTTAAGACTTTTGGGGGGTAAAACTCAGTAGAGAGATTGCAGGATCATATGGAAGATCAATTCTTAGTTTTTTGAGGAACCTCCATACTCTTTCCATAGTGCTGTACCGATTTGCAGTCCCACCAGCGTGTATGAGGGTTCCTTTTTATCTGCATCCTTTACAATATTGTTATTCCTTGTCGTGTTGATTATAGCTATTCTAACAGGTGTGAGATGGTATCTCACCTTGGTTTTGATTCGCATTTCCCTAATAGCTAACAATGTTGAGCATCTTTTCATATATATGTTGGCCATTTGTATGTCCTCTAGGGAGAAGTGTCTGTTCAGGTCCTCTGTCCAATTTTTGATTGGATCGTTTGGGTTTTTGTGTTGTTGAGTGGTATGAATTCTTTGTATATTTTTGGATATTAAGCCCTTATTGGAAAGCATTGCTTACAAATATATTTTCCCATTGGATGGTTCTTTCTTTACCTTTGATGATTCCTTTGAGGAGAAGGAGCTTTTTAGTTTGATGTATTACCATTCATTTATTTTTGCTTTTACTTCCCTTGCTTTGAGGTCAAATTCATAAAATCCTCTTTAAGTCCAAGGTCCTTGAGCTTAGTTCCTATGTTTCTTCTATGCATTTTATTGTTTCAGGTCTTCTATTTCAGGTCCTTAATCCATTTTGAGTTAATTTTGGTATGTGGTGATAGACAAGTCTAATTTCATTCTTTTGCAGGTGGCTTCCAATTTCCCAGCACCATTTATTGAATAGGTTTTCCTTTCTCCACTTTTTTTTTTTTGTGAAAATTATTTGCTCTATAAATATGGGTTTACTTCTGGACTCTCGATTCTGTTCCACTGGTTCTGTGTCTGTTTTGCTGCCAATACCATGCTGTTTGATTACTGTTGCTTATATAGTATAATTGAAGTCAGGGAGAGTGATGCCTCCAGACTCGTTCTTTTTTGTCAGGATGGCTTTGGCAATTCGTTTGTACTTTCATAAAAATCTGATGATTTCGTGTTCTATTTTTTTTTTTAAATGCCAATGTGATTTTGATGGGGATCGCATTAAATCTGTATAATGCTTTAGGTATAAGGTCATTTTTCCAATCCAAGAACATGGAATATTTTTCCATTTCTTTGTATCTTCTTCACCTTCTTTTAATAGGATCTTATAGTTTTTATTATATAGGTCCTTCATTTGTTTTGTTGGGTTTATTTCTTTGTATTTTATTCTTATTGTAGCAATTGCAAAAGAATTATTTTTTTCACTTCTTCTTCTAGCGCTTCATTATTAGAGTATAGGGTTCCTTTGGAATTTTCCTATGGAATTTTGAATGTTGATTTATATCTAGAGACTTTACTGTATTTACTTATTGTTTCTAGTAGTGTTCTTGTGGAGTCTTTAGGGCTTCCTAAAAAGAGAATCATGTCATCTGCTAATAGTGACAGTTTGACTTCTTTGTTTCCTATTTGGATGCCTTTTATATCTTTTCTCTTGCCTGATTGAACCTGCAATGACCTCCAATGTTATATTGCATAACAGTGGTGATAATTGACAGTTTTGCCTTGTTCCTGATCTTAGAGGGAAGATTTTTAGTTTTTCCCCAATAAGTATAATGTTGGCAGAAGGTTTGTCATAGATAACCTTTATTATGTTAAGGAACTTTTCTTCTATACCGATTTTGTGAAGTGTTTTGATCATAAATAGATGCTGTATCTTGTCGAAGGCTTTTTCTGCATCTATTGATAGCATCATATGGTTTTTATTTTTTAATTTCTTTATGTGCTGTATCACATTAATCGATTTGCTTATGTTGAACCATTCCTGTGCCCCTGAGATGAAGGCCACTTGATTTTGGTGTAAAATCCTTTTAATATGTTGCTGTATTCAATTTGGTAGTATCTTATTTAGAATTTTTGCATCTGTGTTCATTAGAGATAAAGGTCTGTAGTTTTCTTTTTTTATGTTATCTTTACCAGGTTTTGGTATCAGGGTAATATTGGCCTCATAAAATTAGTTGGGAAAATATTGCCTCCTCTTTGATTTTTTGAAAGAGTTTGAGGAGAATCAGTATTAAATCTTCTTTGAATATTTGTAAAATTCCCTGGTGAAGCCATCTGGTCCTGGACTTTTACTTTTTTGTATTGATTGTTTCAATTTCCATACTGCTGATTGGTCTATTTAGATTTTCCAGATCTTCTTGATTCAGTCTAGAAAGGTTGTGTTTTTCTAAGAACTGGCCATTTCTAGGTTATTTAATTTATTATATAGACTTTTTCATTGTATTCTTGCATTATCCTTTGTATTTCTGCGATGTCAGTCATAATTTATTCTCTTTCATCTCTGATTTTGTTTATTTGTGTCCTTTTCTTTTTTCTTAGTGACTCTAGCCACAGGTTTGTCAATTTTATTAACTTTCTCAAAGAACCAGCTCTTTGCTGTATTTATTTTTCTACTGCTTTTTTTTGGTTATTTTTTAATTTCATTGTTTCTTCTCTAATTTTGATTATTTCTTTCCTTCTGTGTGACTTTAGGCCTCATTTGTCTTCCTTTTCTAGTTTTTTAAGATGAAGCTTAGATTATTTATTTTGGGCTTATTCTTATTTTTAAAGATAGGCCTGTAATGATATGAATTTTCCTCTTATGACCACTTTTACCATGTCCCAAAAGTTTTGATATGTTGTACTATCATTATCATTCATTTCTGTCTATATCTTGATCTCTGTTTTAATTTAATCTCTGACAGAGTTATTCTTCAGTAGCATGTTGTTTAATCTCCATGCATTTGTGGTTCTTCCTGATTTCTTTTTACAGGTGATCTCTAGTTTCAAAGCATTATGATCAGAGAATATGGTTGGCATGATTTCAGTCTTCTTTACATTTGTTGAGTCTATCTCTGTGTCCTAGTATGTGGTCAATTCTTGAGAATGTTCGTTGTACACTAGAGAAGAATGTATAAGCAGTGTTTTGGCATGGAAAGCTCTGTATATGTCAATTATGTCTAGGTGGTCTAATGTGTCATTTAAGGATGTTATTTCCTTATTGATTTTCTGTTTGGATGAACTGTCCATATTCGATAGTGGAGTATTTAGGTCCCCTAGTGTGATAGTGTTTTGGTCTGTTTCTCCCTTCAGATCTGTTAGTAATTGCTTTATATATTTCAGGGTTCCCTGATTGGGAGCACAGATATTAATAACTGTTATGTCTTCTTAGTACATGATTCCCTTTATCAGTATCTTTCTTTACCTTTTTGATTTTGAAGTCTATTTCATCTGATATTAGTACTGCTGCTCCCTGGCTTCTTTCTGAATGTCATTTGCTTGAAATATCATTTCCCATTCTTTCCCTTTGAGTCTATATTTGAAGATACCAATTTTATAATAAGTGACTCTAGGTGACTCTAAAATTAGTTTTGCTTAATTTTTAGAACAAACATGGTAGAATTTTCACATGACTAAGTTACCCTCATGTGTTCCTATATTAAAGTATTATCATTTCCAGTCACCTAATATTTATTATTAAAGTTACACAGCTTTGCACTGCAAATATGTTTCTGGTAACTATGAGAGTCAGCAGAAATGTGAAAATGAGATGATTTTTCTCAGCCTCCATATAACCAAAGGCATTCTTCTTGATAACTAAACAGTAATATAACATTTTTATTGAATATGCATAGATCTTGAAGATGCAGTTAGAAAAAATGCTGACAGTAGAGAACCATCAGCAGGGTATGGACGCAAATTTATTTCATCATTATTGGATACTATAATTTTAGCTTGTATAGAACAGGGGATTTCAACTTCAAAAAGCCTAATTTATGATGATTCTTTATATGAAAGACAGCTGATTTCTAGAAATACAAAGTACTAAGAATCTACTGTAAGCCAAGTAATTTATATGTATTTTAGCCTCACACAGCCCTATTAGGTAAATGTTGCTTTCCCCATGTGTCAGATGAGTAAATTGCCTCTCAAAGAATTTGCATTACTTGCACACCCTCATCTAGAAATCAAGGAAGGTTTGCATGCTGATCTATGAGACCCAATAGTCCATATAACACATTGCCTCTCTGGTGAGAAGTCTGTCTCAGCAAGGGCCACAATGAGTAGATGCCTTGTCTTTTCATTTAGGGTAAAAGAGAGCAAGTTACTAAAAGCCCTGCCATAGTTTTGTTTCCAGAAAAAAGGAAAAAAAGGTGACTACCTGCTAGGGGTTTAGCTGGGTCCTAGCCAGGACTGCCACATTTGCTCTTACACTGCCCAGACATAGAGGAGGCCAAAGCGATATTATCTTTGAGAATAACAACCAAATCTGTGCTATCAACATGGATTCAAACCTAAATTTGATTCGTGAGAGAGAGAGAGAGAGAGAGAGAGAGAGAGAGAGAGAGAGAGAGAGAGGCGGGGGGGGGGGCGGGGACACTAGGGAGATGGTGAGAGATGTACAAATAAAGGAACCAGTGCGGTGTGAATTCCATTTCTTAGAAAGAATCTTAAGAAGTTCTTTCTTTTGTCTGCATTGTCATCAATTCTCTGCCTGCTGTGCTTGCTTTCTCTTTATTACCCCTTCCCCTCAATATGCATCAAAACTCTTTTGTTCAGTTTAACTGGAAAGATCTTTGGAGCAGAAGGAATGGGTGCCTTTAGCAAGCTCAGATATCAAATAATTTTTCAACTCCCTGTAATTGAAATCACAGGATCAGGATTTGCTTCCCTCTGGTCAGCTCCTCTGTTGTTCTCTAGGATCACAGATGGGGTGTGGGCAAGGATGCAATTGACTCCCCACAGCTCGTCATCTGACAAACGGATGCTCCAGCCAGGAAGGGGTCTGATTCTGAGATGAATTCTTTTATCCTCAAAGGGGCTTCCTGCAAAGGAAACCATTAGTGTTTTGCTATGGGGTTTCTACTCCCCATGGTGTCTAAGAAAGTATTCATTTAATTTTGTGACATTTTGAGTGGGTTTGGAAAGCTACGCCCATTTGAAAAGGTCTGTTTCTGTCTAGGACAGAGAGAATGCAAATAAAATCCAAATGGTCAAGCCACCTGCAGGCTAAGTGTGGGCCTGCCTGGACCTGGGCACTTCCGTATCTCTCTTCAGCCTTCGAGACACATATCAAGTTATGCTCTTAACAGTTGGTGATGTGATACTCAGTCTCTTTTCTTCTCATGGCCAGGGATTGATTTAGAACAAGAGAAAATTGTCTTTAAGTTCAACGGTTGAGAGTTTATGTATTAAAAGAATGATGATGGACAAGTTACTTCCTAATTCTTATCTGGCAGGTGCAGGTTAGGAGGGTATCAAGGGAGAGAGTAAGTGTTGCAGGACCTGGCAAACCTGAATGGGAAGGCCAGTTCTGTCACACATTGGCTGTATCACTCTGCTAAGGTCAAAGTAATGCCATTTAAAAAAGGTATAGGCTACCAGCCTTGTGGAATTGTTCTGAAACTAGTTCTGAGACAATTTATGTAAAATATTCAGCATCGTTCTGGGTGTAGTAAAATCACAGTAAATGTTAGGTGTCACTAATATTGTTTTCAATAGTTTTTATTTTTATGCTAACTAATCATTTTGATTTGTCACATAACCCTTCTTTTACTAGTCTAGCACCATCTACCAAAAATATAATGCAAACCACATATGTAATTTTCAGTTCTCCAGTAGCCACATTAAAAAAGTAAAAAGAAATGGCAAAATCAATTGTAATCATATATTTAAACTCACTCCCCAAATAAAGGAATATTATCATTTCACTACATAATCAATATAAAAATTATTAATGAGATATTCTACATTCTATTTTCACTCTAATTCTCAGAGTTTATGTGATCTTACATGGACAAATCATCCCACCTCAGATGAGCCTCATTTCAAGTCATCAGCAGACACCCAGAGGTAGTGGTCATCCTTTTGGGTGACCTAGGCTTTGTAATCTATAGAACGAGGACTATATACTCCTTGCCATTTGGGGAAAAAAATGTACAAACCCACTAAAGGCGATTCCTTGATGATTTCATTTTTTAAAAGGACATTTTATTTTATCTTAATTTTTAATTGATTAAATTAATTTTATTGTGGTGACATTGGTTAATGAAATCCAGTCAGTTTCAGCTGTACACTTTTAACGGTAAGGCATATATATATTTACACTTTGTGTTCACCTCCCATAATTAGATTTCTTTCTGTCACCACATATTTGAACCTCTTTATCCCAACTACCTCCCATCCCCAACTTATACCATCTGGTAATTGCTAGTCTATAGTCCATGTCCATGAGTTTCTGTTTGTTTGCCCTGCTCATTTGTTGCTTTTAAGTTTATATCCCACATTATCAGTGATATCATATGATTTTCAACTTTTTCTGTTTGGCTTAGTTCACTTAGAATGATTATCTTGAGATCCATCCATGTTGTCATAAATGACAGTATTTTATCTATTCTTATGGCTGAGTAATATTCCACTGTGTATATGTACCACAGCTTCTTAAGCCAATCATCTCAATTTGTTTCTATGTATGCTAAACATTCATTACTATCTTGCTATAGCATTCTATTCTTATTGTTTAAGCTTATAATGCTCTGTTCTTAGTAATACTCTGCTTCTATTTGCCTGACAGTCACTTTACCCCTAACTCTTTTTTTTTTTTGTTTTTTTGTTTTTTGTTTTTCATCATTTTGATTTAGGTGAACTGGCCCCTTTCAGTATTTCCTGTAGTGCAGACCTTGTAGTGGAGAATTCTCTCAATTTTTGTATGTTTGGAAAGGTCTTAATTTCTCCTTCATGTCTATAGGAGAGCTTAGCTGGATACATTGTTTTAGCTGGTAGTTTCTTTTACTTAATAGTCTGAATATTTTATTCCACTCATTTCTCATTTGTAAAGTTGGTGCTTAGTTGTCTGAAAATAATCTAATGCATTTTCCTTTGTAAGTTACGCTCTTCTCCTTGTCTGTCTTGAGAATTCTGTCTTTGTTGTTGATTTTTGATAATTTTAATACCATGTTCCTGGCGAAGGCCTTTTTGGGTTGAGATAATTGGATTTTCTTTTGACTTTTTGAATTCCAAGCTCCAACTCGTTCCTTAGATTTGGGGAATTCTCATCAACTATTTGCCTGAAAATGCTTTAGTCCCTTTTCCTCACCTTTGAAAATTCCCATTATTCCTAGATTTCCTTTCCTGATGGTATCAGCTAATCCTCTGTCATTTTTCATTATTTCTCCTTCTTCCTTCTGATTTATTTCTAGATTTCTGTTTCGATATCACTGATCCTTTCCTCCCTTTGGTCGACTCTTTTCCCCAAGCTTCCTATTTCATTTTTCAACTCTTTCAGTGTGTGTATGTGTGTGTGTGTGTGTGTTTATCTCCAGAAGATCTATTCTGTTCTTTCTGAGAGTTTCAATCTCCTTTATAAAGAACTCATTCTGCTCATTTAGTTGTTGTATCAATACCCGAAATTGATGATATGACTCACTTTGAATCTCACTGAGGTTTTTAGAAGCACCATCCTGAATTCTCTGTTATTTAAGTTGCATATTTCTATGTCTGTAATCTTATTTTCTGGAGATTTTTCTCTTTCTTTCTACAATGTCTTGTTACCTTGTTTGTTCATGGTGTTTAATGGACTATTTCTCTGCCTAGACATTAACTGGAAATGTATTCTGCTTTTGCTCTCAGAAGAAAAGTTTTATTATATAAAGGTCTCTCTTTAGGCTATTGCTTGGAAGGTGCTTTTCTTTTAGTTTCCAGTAGGTAGCATCTAAGCCTCTTAGATCCCTGCTTTATATAAAGCCTTAATAATGCCTCCCCCCCCCCCTTATAGATGTTTAATCACACTCACTACTCTCAGTCTCAGTTCCTGGCAGTGTTAGTGACAGTTTTGGTAGCATTTGCTCAGATTCTCCTGGGGTTCCATGGTGTTCGGGCTCAGAGGATATGAGGGTATGTGCCCTCTGGGTTGGGGCTGCAGATCAGCCTCAGTTTAGCAACTGTGGCCAGTAAAAATCAACTGTTGTTTCTTTGCTGTCCTGCTTATCTGCGCTCAGCTCTGATGAATGGGCACTTCCCTAGACTGTGTGGAGCTCACAGCTCTCCCAGGCAGGGCTGTTTAGGGAACTTGCTGCACCTTCTCCTCTTCCCGTCTTCCTACAGGGAGCTCCAGTGCTGCAAGAGGCAGCTTCCTTATTTCTCCCAGTCCACTGCCTTAAACCCAGGGTTCTGACCTGTAGTATCTCTTATGCATAGATCCCATGCTCAGATATGCTGGGGTGCAGTGTAGGTGTTTTGTGTTGAGTTTTAGGTGTTCAGCTTATTGTTGTTTCAAGGGGAGAGATCTGGGGCATCTCTTACTCTGCCATGTTTCTCCAACTCCTGATTTCAACCTTTTTAATTTAAGTTTTTGTTTTTCTTTTGAGTCAATGTTGGTGATTTATATTTTTCTAGATATAGTGTATTCCATTGAAGATTTTTTTAAATTGAGTACTAATTAACATATTATTCTCTTCTGACCTAAAATATTTGTGTGTGTGTGTATACTTTTCAATTTCCTATTTTATGAGACTAAGATGTTATGCTTGTTTTTCTAGGCAAAGTATACAGTTATTAAAGAGAATATGCACAAATCTCTTAATGAATTTCCCTTTTAACACAGACTTTGCATTTGAGCCAGGAGGTCAAAAAATAATCCTGGTTAGAGCAGATCAAGAGGCAGAGTTGAAACAGAAGCCACATGATCATAGACAAAGAAAAAAAGGAGGCAAGAATGTAGAAATGTAGTCTATTGTGAAAAGAATGCAAAGAGAAGAATGTATGGGCAGCTGAGTATCGGGGAGGTTGGGGGCTCAGGGTTAAGAATAATCAGCTATTAAGTGGGCAGGCTGGCATCCATTTCTGTACCTTGTCCCCTAAACCTACACTCTATAGTGAAAACCTCCCTACCCCTGGACCAGGAGGTATCCCCTAATACAAGTTTGAATGGCAGCTTGTGATTTCCTTTTTAGTTTATATAGAATCTGTCATGATTTTGAGTTTATTATATATCATTTTCTAATTCACTAGACTCTAAGCATCATGAAGGGAGGGGAAATATCTGCCTTGTTTCCAAGTAAGTTTTCTTGTATCTCATAGTAGGTCACCTAGTATCTCTCAGTAAATTATTTCTTGAGTGAAAAAAAATGTAAAAATGCATTTATGCTTTGACTTTGTTTAAAGAGGAATAATTGTAGGGTGTGGGACAAGTACCAAGCAGCTATGAGAATTGAAACTGTAAGAGAGAAGAGGGTAAAGGGGATGGAGAGAGAGAGAGAGAGAGAGAGAAGAGAGAGAGGCGAGAGAGACGAGAGAGAACCATAATATAACAAGATCCTTCACAAAATGAGATTAAATGGGACTAAGAATAATATAAAAGGACATTGTTGAGGAGGAAGAGAGAAAGAGATGCTGTCTTTTGAAGAAGATGAAAGCCTATTATAGAAAATTGTAGGTGAGAAAAAAAATAGAGGCCACCATCTCTTGATAATCTTGTCTTAGTGAAATAAGATAGGTGCTGGTGTTTTTAAGGGGTTGAGAGGAGTAGTGAAGGTTTGGGACGGTCACTAAAGAGAAGGGAGAAGGAAAAGAAATGGAGAAGGTGAGTGAAAGAACAGAGATGGACGTTGGGCTTTGGTGGAAGATGGCCAGCATGCGTGGTAGTCTCTAGCTCTTAGCAGTCCAGTTGCAAGAGAAGATAATTACGGGAAGCTCTCAGGCAAGGTTGGCTAGGTAGACTGAAGGCTGGGAAAAAGATGCTGAGGAGCTGGTGAAAGGATTTAGGGAACTAGCTCTGGGGCATGGATGCGCAGATTAGAACAGTTCAACCAAGAGGATTATTATGGGAAGCATCAGGAGTAGGAAAAAAGTGGATCAAGAGAGGGTGTTTTAAAGTTTGGGTTCACAGGTAGAGTTTGTTCCCATGATGTCTGGGTCTGGTCCCTGGAATGACAATGGAAGTGAGGATGGGGTTTTAGATGTTTTGTCCTGAACAGTTTGGCCCCAACATGGCTTCAGACGCATGTGCTGTGAGGAAGACTCAGTTTCAATTTGAATGGCCATGGCAGTAGGAAAGGGAAGCAAGGAAGTGTGGGACTAGAGGAAAGGGTAACCTCAAAAATTGGAGGGCCCTTATATTAGAGTGAAGAGAAATTAGTGTGGCAGCTGTTTTGACAAACTACAGACTACAGAATCTGGCTTTTTGGCCAATGTATGGAAATGTCATTAAGACCTATACAGGTGCTCTGAATCAGTGCAGTGGTACTTAGGTGGAGATCTGCCGTGTTCCTTACGTTCATTGCTTCAAGCCACTAAGACCATCCTCTATCTTTCCCATGCATCAAACCAGTCAGGGAACTATACTGAGATTTATAAGCCCAGCAAACCTCTAGGTTGATTAGGGACCGGAAATTCTCAAAGCTCCAAGTCTAAAATGATGAAAGGAAACATGATAAAAATAGAATTAATCTCCTTGAAGTTACTGACAACAACAATGAGCAAAGAACTTTGAGGTCAACCATCCACATCATTTCTTCAGCTGAGGAAATGTTTGTGCAAATAAAAAATCAGTTTATTATCCTTGGTATTTCTCATACAGCTTTAGAGAGTTTGTCCTCACCTTACATTTTTGGTTAATAATGCCATGAAATTTAAAATAAAATGTACCCGTGCTACTCTACAGGAAACATTATGAATCACATTTCTCCTTGTCCCTCTGTTACCTAGGAACATTTGTGAGCCAGATTTTGTCCTTTGTCCCATTTTCTGTCAAGTTGATTTTTTCCATCAATGCCCCAGAGCACAAACATTGTATGTAAGGCCTGGGCAAGTACTGAATGGTCTGTAGTGAAATTGATGGCCTGTTCTTCAATTACTACTCACTATTGGTAAAGTAAAGAACTTTGCAAGCTTAGCAAACTTACAAACTTTCATGAAAGTGATAAAAATTCCAGGGGAAAACTAATTTGGGATGTGGGCTAAAATAATCTTAGATTAATCAGATAATTACAGAAGCTTGGGTAGCCTTGTCAGCCAGTGACTTAGAGATATGGAAGATCCCATAGTAGCATTGGAAAGAGTCAAGGGACCTGACAGACACAATCTGCTTTCCTGAAGGGGTTGATTTAGGCCCATTTCGTCCAGGGAGTGGTATGATTCTGTCAACCATTTAAAAATACAAGAAAAGGAGTAATCCACAAAGAATCTGACACATTGTCTGGCCCTGTCATCACTTAGCAAGTGTCTTGACACTACCGTTCCTAGTTTCCTCATCTGAAAAATGGAGCTGGTGGTCAAGATTAATGTTTTCAAACAGTGCTTTAAGTTTTGAAAAATCTAGGGGTGTCTCAGCACACTCATACCTCTTATTCTCATCTCTTTGGTTTTCAGGTTCTTGATCTCATGGTTGCGGCTTTGATGCTTATGTTTAGTGACTCATTTGAATCTCCAGTTTGAATTTTTTTGGTCTTGTCTCACCACTTGGTGCTTACCTAAAAATCATTCTACTAACATGAAGATCCCTATAAACCTCCAGAAATTGGATTCTTATTCCTTTCCAAAAGGATCTTAGACACCCACCACCAGAACAGCTCCGAGTCCATGGAGGGGTACTAAGCTGTGGTATAAACCACTATACCTACTACACCCAGTTACCACCTCACCACTAGTAGAAGTCCATCTCTAGGACAATACCAAAATACATTCCAGAGCATCTGTGGGCCAAGTTCCAGGGCCTGGCTTGGTTCACAAGAACCTCAGGAGAGAACTATATATAACAATTAAGCCCCAGAGGCTGAAATACTCTGACATCTCAGCCCTCACAGTCTTGAATTTCAGCCTGGAAATATGTTTTGGAGCCTTTCTTCTCAGGACTGCAATATCTATGGGAGGTACTTTTCAAATACACTGCAATGCAAAAGGTGTCCTCTAGAGTTACATGGAGGCAAAGCTTGTGGCAGACTATCCATTCTTACTCCCGAAACAGTTTCCCATCCTGAGGCTGTTTAGGAAAAAAACCCACAGTTTTTATTAGTAAGGCAGAGCAGTGGAGCTGGACCCCCTAAATGGCTTAAAAAGACCACTTAAGTGGGTTAACTGTATTGTGAAAACATGGTCTTATTACTGTTGTGAGCCATATCCTTCAGATGGTTCAACTTTGACATTATCACTGGCTTAGCACCCCAAGCTGGTGAGCAGATAATTCATGAGATGAGTCAGAATACCAAAGGGAAATTCAGAACCCCAAGAAACTATCTGGACTGGGCAGCTTTCAGGCCCCTCAGACTATGTAATAGCTGATGGCAATGATCCAGTGAGAAGCAGAGACAAATGTTTACCAACAAGAGCTCCCAGCTAAAGATTTAGCCAGGGCAGAGAGCATGTAGAGGGGCTCTCCAGCAATAAGGCTCTTCTCCAGAAGAAAAAAAACCATATCCAGGACTGTGACTCTTGCCTCAATTCTATCCCACATTCCTAGTTCCTGAAAATAGTCATGAAAGCTCTACTGCCCTACATTAGATATGACACTTTCTAGTTCTGATTCCCCACATAACAGGAAGATAGAGATCTTCCTCTATTTGAATACTATCTATTCCAAGGACTGGAATACAGTGAGTACTCAATAAATATTATTGAAGAATGAATAAATAGCTCAGAAATAGTTAATAATGAGTCCAGACTCACAAAGAATTCATTCATCTACTTCTGTCCTAAGATATCACAACTGTGCTATTTGTGGGTATCTGATGTTTCCCATAAACGATGAAGATCTCAATTTATCTTCCAACAATAGTGTTGTATCTGCATTTTTTTTTAGTTATTTTCTCATTATAATGACTTGAATGCACAGAACAATTCAGCCTCTTGATCTACAACCATGATCTCCACTTCCACAATTCTTTTTCTGGTTTTAGAAAACATTATCCAAATCTGTCCACTTCTGGACTCACTGGTCTTCTTCTAATGCCATATGGAGTCTATCGACTGGTCCATTAATATATCCCAACAGAGAAACAGACTGGGAAGTTCCTCAGCCACTGAGACATAATTACAGAAGCTCATTCTTCATCTCTGTGAAATTGCTGATAATGGTCCCCAAGTATCTAGGTCCTAATTCCTAGAACCAGTGAATGTAGCAAAAAGGACTTGTAAATGTGATTAAGTTAGGCTCTTGAGATAAGATTATCCTAGAATTATCTGGAGGGCCCCATCTAATGACAAGTGCCCTTTATAAAACAGAGACAGAGGAGATTAGGCTATAGAAGAGGAGAAGGCAATGTAAAGTTAGAAGCAGAGATGGAGTGATGAGGCAAGGAATTCAGCACCACTACCAGCTGGAAGAGGCATCAAACAGATTCTCCCCTAGGGCCTCTAGAAGGAACCAGTCCTGTCAAACCTGGGATTTTAGGACCATAAGATTCATTTTGAACAATTGGTCTCCAGAACTGTAAGAGAATAAGCTTATTGTTTGACTTAAGCCACTATATTTGTTAGTAAATTTTTACACCAGCAATGTGAAATTAATATAGCTTCCTTGTAATATATATTTGCTCCTTTATCATGCAAAACAGGTATATTATGGCACTTCTGAGAACCATAATTATTCAATCTGTCATTCAGTCCTAGAAGATGACAAATTTCTCAAAAGATCAAATACCCTCTGACCTGTCCAGCAGGAATGTCGTTTCACAGTAAGGGCCCAGGCAAAAGCTCACTTCCTGCCAGCTCTACTCAGGCAAACTCTTGGCACCAGTTAGGTTTCCCACAGCCCTACCCACATCCAAACTCTTCATCACAGGAATGTGTGTAACCTATGGGTTTGAAAATGATGATTCTCTGCTCAACAAAAACTCATGCTTTTAAAGGACAGATCTTTGCCTTTATTCAGGACCAACCTCCCTACGGGAGATTCTGTGTCTGGTGGTTGATCCTTTCTTTCTCTGTATGATTTTGAAGCATTTTACTTTTTGCTAGAATTTCTTATGTGAAGCAAACAGAAAATAAGATCAGTAGGTTCACAAGCTTGCAACTAGAAGATGAATAAGTTCAGGAGATATTGTACAACCAGTGATTATAATAAAAAATATTGTTTACACACTTCAAAGTTGCTAAGAGATTAGATCTTAAATGTTTTACAGCAAAAAAAGATTTGATATGAAGGTGTTAACCAAAATTACTATGATAACCATATTGTAATATATAATGTATCAAAATCAACATGTTATACACCTTAAATTTATACAATGTTATTGTGTCAATTATATCTCAATTAAAAAATAAAATGAAAATTATATTAAGGCAGGGATAGAAGGGTTTATAATTGTTTATTCATGTCAGACCTGTTCCCCACTTGACTGTAGGTTTTCTCAGCACGTGCAGGATGACACTTGCACTTGTTTGGTCCTATACATTCACCATATTTGCATTGTGTTTGGCACATAGCTGAAAAAGAGATACACATTATCTCTAGGTCTGCAGCCAAAAAAAAAATTCAAGTGTTTCATCTGTTTCTTTGTAATAAGCCACTAAGTTGGTAAGGCACTTTGTGGGAAACAGCTTCAACTTTTGGTTCAGGCTGTCTTTTTGAGTTTCGATATTTTGATGTTCTATATGATCCTCATTTCTTTTTCACTTAGTTGAAGTTCTGCTGGAAGAAATAATTTTTATATATACTTAAAGGAATAGAGCTTATGGGATACTTAATCAGGTACAACTGCTTGAGTCCCAACTCTGTTCAGGCACTGTGTTAGATGCTTTGAATATGTCACTTCATTTAATATTCTCAACAATCTTATGAAAGAGTGTTAATCACTATTTTAAATAAGATAAACTGAGTCTTAAGGATTTGAAGTAACTTGTCCCAGTTTGCATAGCTAGTGAGAGGTAGATCCAGAATTTGAATTTTGTTTGTTTGCAAAACCTTAGAAGGGACTATGGCTGGTCCTTTGTGGACAAGCATTGAAACTTACCTGTTTGGCACATCATGCTTACTTTCCCTTATACAAATCATTTATCCAAAAACTTGGCTTAGTGGAGCCTTACTAACCTTCAAATATAAAACCAGTGGTACCAATTTGGAGCCACTGTGCCATCTATCAAAGGACCTTTATTAGAATATCTGTTTTGGCCCTGGAGTTTTTTGTACAGATAGATATCGTTCCTCAATCCACTTGAGAATCATTCCAAATCAGTGTATCAGTAAAATCAAAATAATCCTCAGTATGTTTTAGATTTACCAAGATAATTTTTCTAACACCAAGACCCACAAAATTTATCCAATGCTTGTTTTTCAATATTTACATGCATTAGAAATTTCCTGACAGAAAATAATATATTAGAAATAAGTGTGGATCTTTGTGTCAAAGGACTCCAGGTTGAATCCTGATGCTGTCACTCAGGTAGTAGGTGACTTTCCTCAAGTAATTTAACCTTCCTTTAGTTTCAGAATTTTCCAATATTATTAGCACAGCCATGTTACAGAAACACAATGTAACATGTTAAAAAGAAAAAGAGAGCATCCAAGTCAAATATGAGAGATTTAGTAAAAGAATAAAAAATGAAATTAAAAATTCTTCATTATTTCATGTTACTGATTTCGTTATTTCTCAGAATGTGATATATTCCATGAGGATGAAAGAAAGTATAGAAACAGGACCTAAATATCTATCAACTGAAGAAAATACAACAGAAGGTTTTGCTGTTGACTTTCACTTAATATAGACTTTATCTTTGTTTTCAGTAGTCAGAATGACTACCTGGGTACCAAATGGTCTTTATTACTTTTATTTCTACTTTCTCCAATTGTATATGGGCAAACTGAGGAATGCAAAACTCAAGGGAGAAAAAGATACTGATCTGATTGAAGTGCCTTATAGATCAGTGTTTTGTTTGCACAAGGGTATACATGATGCTTTCTTAATTTATGGATACTTCAATTATGTTGTAAGCATATAACTTTTAAATAGCATTTTAAATAGTTGTGTAATTTAGAAGCAGGTGTTTTTTAGAACAGTTAAAGATATTACCTAATAAATTTGAATTAAATTTTGAGAAAGTGAGTATAGGAAGAATTTTAGCACTAATAGGCTTTCTTCAGGGTTGACATAGATTAGAAGAAGAGCAATGGGAGTGACACTGTTGAATTACCTGGTCTCCAGACCTAGGCCTGGGGTTCCTCTGCTCATTGATGAGAAACCAGTTAATAATTCCATGAACCTATGTGAAATAAAGATATTTCCGTTTCCCATTAGCACATCCTTGGAGCAGAAATTATAAATAAAATGTGAACCTAGAAAGCCTACTAATGGGAATCCCACACTTGGCAGAGCGTGGACTTTTTACAGCTAAATATATGGGAATCTCCGTCCCAGTCTCCTTTCTCCTCCACCTCTTCTTCAGCCTTCTCTAGGTAGCACCCTCTCCATTGTGTTCATGGGTAAGATTTCCATCTTCGATCTGCTCAGAAATTATATAAAGATAATGAATGTGATTCAAAATGACTATATAATTGAATGTATATATATAATATATGAATTATTATAAGAATATAATATAATAACTTTATTAGTCCATTTCATAAATAGTTACTACAAGACTTATTTCATAGATAAAAGAATATAAGGTTTGAGGTGTTAAATACTTAGTTGCCAAGGTTGAACAGTTTACTAACTTGTCTCAAACTTAGGCTCTTCTGTTTAGAGTTTCCAGTGCTTGTGATGCTGTTCTAAGTGGGCAGGACATGTGAAAGCCCCTACGGAGAGGAGGAGAAGAGCACTAGGGAGCACATGTGGAGAGTGTGTGTGTGGTGTGTGTGTTTGTGTGTGTGTGTGTGTGTGTGGAGTGAGTGTGTGGGGTCATCTGCATTTTCTAACCTTGCATTTGCAAATCTGTGTTTATTTTCCACTCCTTAGGAGTCTGCCCACACTGAGTGTGTCAGCCTTGAGCAACCAGAGTGAATATTTTTATTGTATGTCCTAAGGCCAAACTTTCTAATAATATGGATAACTGAGAGAAACTGGCTTGTTTTTCGTATAACGTCTTCAAAAGTTTTATAATACATCAACCTTCTTTAAACAACCAAGAATAACATTACGGAGTACCGTAAATTTCAGCAGACAGTCCCCAACTTGAAAACATGTTACCATTCAAAACCCTTTTTAAAGTTCGTTGTTTAAAATTCAGACCACGTTCAGAATAGTATTATAAATGGCAATTTGGTTTCCAAACTACCTTATAAAAAACCTATTTAACCCATAACATAGCTGAAAACTTTTGTATTTATAATGAAAATAATAGAAATAATACTATTGCCATGTTAGCAATTAATGGTAGACCAACTAATTTTTACATAATTTGCATGACCTATAATTTGAGGAAAAGCAGTATAGTATAAGCGGTAAGAGTTCACTCTGAGGTCAGAACATCTGGTTCTAATATTAGCTCTATGGACTACTCTGTGAGACCATGGGACAAGGCATGTATGGCTCATTAAAAAATCAGTTTACTTAACTGTAACATGGAAGTAAAAAACACATCATAAGGCTGATATGAGAATTAAATGAGATAATATGTGTAAAGCACTAATGTAGTGGGGTTGAACACTCGTAAAGATGCCGGGGTTTTATAATTGTAGTGGATGTGATCGATACCTGATGATTACCAAGCTCTTTCACTGTGCAAAGATTTTGCCTATAATCTAAATCTAATAGCCCGGTGAGGAATTCGCCCCATTTTTACAAATGTAGTACTTGAGGATCTCCTAGATTTAGCAATTTTGCCCAGAGTCACATAAAAATGTGTCAGCTTCACTGGGCCTCAAGATGCCCAGATATTTGGTTAAACGTTACTCCGACTGTGTCTATGAGGGTGTTCTAGAGGAGATTAAATTTCAATTAGTGGGCTGAATAAAGCAAATTGGCTTCCGCAGTGTGAATGGGCCTCATCTAATCTGTAGAAGGCTTGAGTAGGAAGGAATTTTGTGTGTGTGTGTGTGTGTTGTGTGTGGTGTGTGTGTGTCCTGTTTCTCTAGAAAACCCTAACGAAGTCACACAGATAAAAGAACAGGCCTAGAACCTGGGTCTATAAGTTTGAAAAGCTGACACTTCTTTGAAGTCAGGCCATGATCCCAGTTCTTGTTCTGTGCCCAGGGCAGGGATGGGGAGGTCAGGAGAGGAAGGAGAAATGATGGGGAAGAACATTCTAAGCTGAGCAGTCTTGTGAGCAAAGGCAGAAATGAATCCCAAACTCTTATTAAGTGTTGCTTAATTTTACTTTGGAGTTCTGCCAAGGCTTAGGTTGGAGAATTATTTTAACTTACCCAAAACTCAATGCTAGGAGTCAAAAGTCCTCCCAAGGACACAGGACTTGAGGGCCTCTAGGACCACACCTCGTGCACAGTAGGTGTACGATAAACTTGAGTAAGTTTTTTGTAGCACTTACATCATTTCCTATGCTGTTTTCCAATGATTAACCTCCTTGAGAATAGATAATGAAGCTTTAGATTTCCAGGGTTCCCTAACTGGAAGAGCGCCACATGCTCACCTCTGAACTTGAAAGTGACTGCCTGTGTGAGGAAGCAGGGGAAAGACACAGGTTTTGCTAACTACAGATGCCAAGAAAGAAATTTAAAAATGCAATACTCTCAGTCTAAACTTGAACCCACAACTTTACACTTTGGCCTGACCAGAGGAGTCTCTTTCCTGCATTCTTAACTTAGCTCCAGACTTCTCAATTTCATGAATTAATTCTTGCCAGATGGTATTCCATTATTTCAATGAAATCATTATGTTTATTTATTTTAATGTCCTGAATCTTCAAATCATAAACTTATTTTTACTCATGTCTCTTCTGACTCAGAGTAATTCTTTGGAATATAATATTTTTACAATTTTAAGCTTTACAAAAATAACCTCACCACATTGAAACACTGGCAAAGTTAAAATGCAGACCAATAAATGAAATCCATCTAAAAATTAAATATATATGATTAAAGAAAGTTATTATAGGAAATCTAGAAAATACAAAAAAGTAAAAAGCAGATAAATCTTTTAAGTTTAAGCCATTATTTCTGCTTTGTTAGAATTCCCTTCCTGCCTTAGTGCCTTCCCTAGTTCTGCTGGCACCGAGGGTGACCCATGATAGTGGCAGTGCCAACTCTAGTTTCTCTATCACTACAATCATTGTATGTCCTGTTTATGCCTATCCTGAAAAACCCAGGATGCTGAAAATGCTCAGCTCAGGGTTTCTTTCCTGGAATACATTAATTTTACCTTGTTACCTAAAAATTCATGGGTGGATGAGGTTAATCTTGAAAAGGCAACAATGTTACCTATTTGGGACCCAGCTAACCTGTTATTTCTTCTCTTCCACATGCTTTGTCTCTGAACAGAACATCTGACATTGAAGTAGATATTTGTACATGAAAATAATACATAAATGCTAAATGAGAGTGAAATCTCTTCCTCATGTAGTTGCTTACAACAGCGATATATAGCTTCTGGGGTACATCCAACACATGAAAATTTGGAACATCCATACATGACCTACTTTTTTATTTCAAAAATTGTTTTTTAATTTTTGTAATCACTTGTTAGGTCTATATTTCACTGTTATATTTACTTACCACCCCCCCCACCTCCCGACACTGATTACTAATGTAAATGTGAGTAGCAAAGAATCATTTCAAGATATTTTTCATGGCCTTTAGAGTTGTTACCAACTATTTTGACAGAAAAACTAGAAATAAAAAATATTTTACAATGAATTAAGTAAACAGGGGACTTTTAAAACCCAATGAATTAGTGTCTAGAAATAGGTTTTTCCATCTGTGTGCAGCCTCTTGGCAAAATATGTGCATTCTCACTAAACTATGTGCTAAATTACTGAGTTTTACTGCATTTTAAATTATTTCATATACAACCTATAGTCACAGAAATATGTGGCAAACATCCAATTTTTCTTTTTGGCTTAAGTTTTACTCTTATATGCAGTGGGACAGAACAGACTTAAAGCAGAGCTTTGCCCGTCAAAAATCTACATTCTGCATAGGCCAACTGCAAATATATATTTTAGTGTTTGGGAGTTGCCTAGTGAAGTTTTGCCCCTAAAAAAATGTTGAGGACGATTCTTTGTCCCCATTAATGAACAACTTGTAGGAGAAAAAATAATGTAAAACTCAATATGCCAACAGCTGTTGTGGATAGGAATAGTATTCCGGCTTGATTAAAGTTATCAAATTTTGTTCTCCTATTCTAACATACATTCAAAGTCAAGCAATGCATGAAATGTGGCTAATATTAAAGAGACTAACTTTAAAACAAAATTAAATAGCCATACCTGAGGAAAGAATTCATGAGATCAAAAAATAACACGCTTTAATTATTACTTGAACACAAGCGTAACCTAATATTTCTATATTAAAGCTTAATGTGCTTTCTTAAAGAATGTCAAAGTGTAATAACCTCATAACTGCATTTATCATGACACTAAAAATGTACATGTTTTAGTTAATGTGCATTCAACTATAACAGGACTTATGGCTGCTGTATATTTAGTTTGATGTTTCCCAAACTGCATGAGAGACATACTAAAATTACAAAATAAAATTTGGAGTCACACTTTGCCATTAAAAAAAAAGCTAAACTAAACATGTAGGTAAATGTTGTTCATCAAAGAAATTGACTTGAACTGCCATATAACATTCCAGTGACATCCACCAATTTTCTCAGCTTCTCAAGAATTCCTGTTTTGAGTCAATTTGGGCCAAACAGAAAAAAATAATGCTTGTTACAGTATAATTAAATCTACTCCAAAGAACAAAGGTCTGTTACTATTGATTATTTTCTCAAAACTGGATTTATTTTTTGGGTTATAAATAGGTCTATTAAAAACAAACATGAGCAGTCACTGACTACCTTGATTAACCTTGACTATGTTAACATATATCCTACACCATGAAGGTCCATGTTGAGCCCTAAATTTGAAAATGACGGCACACCTCTAGAGGGGCTGCCATGCTTTTATTTGCATTGGAAGAGATAGCCACCAAAAAGACTCTTAGGAAGGCTATGTCCTTAAGCTGGTCCAAGGACAAAGCGTTATTGTTCAAAAGGGGTGGGGGCACTTCAGAGTCATGGATGGCATCTGTCACTTATATAAGTTTCTGCCAACTAGAAAGAGAAGCCTGAATGAAAACTAAAAGTGCTGCTTAACTAAATTACTGAAAGTCCTTAATAGTAGAGTGTGAGGTAACAAAATATAGAGAAGTGCCATTTTCTTTTGTTATTGTGAATCAGAACCATGTTTATAGCTATCTTTTAAAACAGCTCAATGTTTAAACAATCCCTCATGGAGTCCCTTATAAATAGTTTCATAATACTTATCAAGAGAATATACATTATCAACAAAAAGTTCTTAATGAAAGCACTGTAGCGTGGTGGTAAGAACACAGGATTTGAATTTCAGCTCCACCCTCAGTAGTAGATATGTAACACAGGCTAGTCACTAAATTACTCTAAGACCCAGTTTCCTAGTCAGTACCAGAAATAATGTTGGTTAAATATATAGTATATATCTAATCACAGTTAAATTTCTGGATTGTTCAACACAATCAAGAATTTGGGGAATTAAATCTGCCTCTGCTTTTCTAGTCAGTTTGCAAATTACTAAGAAAGGCTCCAATTTGTTCAGATAACTACCTGTATAATAGCCCTTTAGATAAAAATTGGCCAGGGTAAAAAAAAAGCAAAACAAAACAAAACAAAAAATATTGACTGTTCAAAGCTGTGCCCTGCGGTCCTCTGCTTGTGTCTTGTTATCCTGTGGCTCCTTTGAGGGCAGCAGTGTTGGTTTTGTAGTAATGATGGTTCCTATTAGACACAACCTAACTTTATCTTATATTCTCTAAAACTTGTTCAGAAATTCTTTTTCTCTGCAAACTCTATGATCTTTCTCACTCTGATTTCTTCTGTACACTCTGTATTTAACAGTTCACTTCTTTAACCTCTTTCTAACCATCACAGGGCCAAACTATCACCTACATTTTGGAAACATACTGGACAGATTGAAAAGAGAAGAGTAAATTATTCACTTCTTTTATTATTTCTTTACTGGAAACCTGTTCTCTGGTATCCTTGCCTCAAGTCATGCAGACTTTCAAACTAGACCAGAATCACGTTTCTAGAGACAGAAATAATATCACTTCTCATATTTTTTCTTTTAAATAGTTCAGTGGTTTCCCCTAAGGTGAAGGTTAAACATCTTTGCTTGGCTTACAACAATTCTTTGCAATCTAGCTCTTGCTTGTTTCTTGTTTTTACTTTTTTCTTCTTATGGCTTTCGCAAGACCTTCACCTGGCCACACTCCCTTTTGCTATGATGTATTTTCTCACATTGATGCCCTGGCCCCTTCTCCCTGGAACATGGCCAATCACTGCTCCTGATTCAGGAGTCAACACAAGCCCTGCTTATCCCACAAAAGACTTCTGTGACTCCATCTTACTCCCTACAGTCTGGTTAGGTGCCCACCATATATGATCTGAAGGGCTTACAATAAAGATTAAAGGAGATAATACATGTGAGAATACATAATACAAAGTTGACTTTCAATAAACGTTAATTCTCTTCCAATGACAAAAAAAACTCTGCACATTATCTAGCCTGTTACCTTTCAGAGTTTCTTCAAAATTATTTCTTCTTACTTGAACTTAGCTCTTCCCTATCACTTGTTGAAACATATTAGGCATCTTGTCAGCTGTATGAATTATTATTCAACTGAAATTTATTTTCCAAAACATTCTTATCAGCTTTTTATTCTGGGATAAACATGGCCTTATCTATCCCCTTAAATAGATAGGGTTCTAAGGATCTTTTTAAAGATTTCTTCCAACTCTAACATTCTTTGCTAATAAGATTTATTTTTGTATAAAACTCAACATAAATGAAGTCAAATCTAAACTGATTATACAATTTAAAGATTATCTAAGGCCTAGTTCTTTCTCTGCTTTCCCTTCCTCCTCTCTACGGCATGCCCTTTAGTCATTTTACTACTCAGAAACTCTTCTAAGAAGGAAGGGAGAAAGGAAAGGCTATGCTAACATAGCACCTTAGTAAAATGCATGATGGGAGAGGTGGATACTGTTGATTGAAAGAGATTTCTTAGATTCATAGTTCCTTCATCTCTTTAGTACTGACCAAGGTTAGTTAGAAAATTACTATGCTTCTTTTTAAATTTTATTTATTTATTTATCTATTTGTTTGTTTGTTTGTTTAAATAACAAATGCTTAGTCCACATAATTCATAAGCTTTTACATGTCTTTCTCCATTGTACTCAACTCTAATTCTTTTTACAACTTTCAATCCTCTTTCCTTAACTAAGCTTGTTTGGGATTTCCCTGTTCTGCTTCTCTCTGTGTCCTGTCACACTCACATCCTTTTTAATAAAATATAGAATAAAGGGCATGAAAACTTGGAAAGCTTGGAACATTTAGCTATTTTATGCTGGCAACTTCTAATTCCCTAAGGAAACCTTACTGAAATTGCCAGTGAATATTATAAAGAGATCTTTTAGTTATAATGTCTGAAACTGACCTGGAGACTTTATGTGGAACTCTGTGATGTCAGCAGCTGCTTAGCTGCACATATTTTACATGCAGCCCCTTTTATAGCTTTGACTTGGAGCCAACCTGTTTCCAGCTCCAGTGCCAAGAGCCAATGACTGCTTAGATTCAAGACTACTTATTCTGCTCTAGAACTTTATTTTCAATTGAGTTCATAGAAGCAGAGCTCTGGGGTTTTTAATTATCCTGGAGAATATCATGATACTACTCACAGAATTAAGATTGGGCCCTGGTAGCAAGCCTAGTTCTTTTGTTCCTGACTTTCCTGCCCTAGATCTATAATTTGTCACAGGTGTTTTCAAAGCTAAGGGGCCAGAGAG
Organism: Eonycteris spelaea; assembly: GCA_003508835.1. NCBI lineage: Eukaryota > Metazoa > Chordata > Mammalia > Chiroptera > Pteropodidae > Eonycteris > Eonycteris spelaea. The sequence continues at coordinate 3,815,882 of PUFA01000147.1, read as the reverse complement.
GCAAACCAGTGAGTCCAGTTCTGGTTTGAGTTTAACCATTACTGCCCTGTTTTCCTTCTTCTCATCCATGGCCAGGAGTGTTTTGGCAAAGTTTGTCGGACTTGAATTGGAGAAAAAACATATGTGTAATGTGTGATAAAAACTTTTCCAAACAGTTTAGCACTACATGTCACTTCATAATACAGCAACCCTAGGAACTCGTCTTGTTCTCAGTCTATACATTATGAGAGAACTCAGGTTCATGGCCTGTCACCATGAGAATTGAGATCTGGGCACAATGTAAGAGTAATGACCTTCATTTAAGGTAGATATCGTGCTTTTGAATGATGATAGCAACATAATATTTCTTAATCATATTCTATGCCCATGCATTACTTTTACATGATCTTCACTGGTCCTATTAGTTTTGTAGTATTTTGATCCCCATTTTGCAAATGACAAAAATGTGCATAAAACAGTTAAATTATTTTTCTAGGGTCATGGAACTGGTAAGACATAGGACTTGGTATTGAGCAATAACAATCTGATTTCAGAGGCAATGTTTCTACTAGTATTTCACAGTATTCCTTCTTCTCTCACCTCTTTAAGTTATAATTTTCCTATTTAAGTTTAAAGAAATGACTATGCCTCTGGTAAAACCTGGAAGGATATAGCCATCTTCAACTTTAGGTGTGGTAGTTGGGTGAGTTCTGTCATTAATTCAACCAGTATTTTCCAAGTGTCTTACCAAAGTTTCATACTGAGCTGGATCCTCACGGCCATGGTCTTGTGGGGGGACACAGGCTCTAAGCAAATTGTTATAAATGGGTGCTATAAAAAGGAATTGATCAGGTACTATGGTAGGTCATGATGAGGTCCCAGTTCTGAAGACCAACTGGAAACTGAAGGATGAGTAAGTTAGTTTTTAATGAGCCTGGGAAAGAGTGTTCTAGGTGGAGAAGAGAATGTTCAAAGCCTGGAGGCCAATTAAAGGCAGTTAGCCAAGTTGCCAGGGGTGCTGAAGCACCCAGCTGTTATTCCTAAGCTACAACTAAGGAATTTATGCACCCAACCTAGGACTTGGTGCCAGATCAGCTCTTAACTTTTGAGTGCCACCCCAGGCTGCCTTCCTGCCCAGTCCACCTCTGCAGAGATGTAAGGAAATGCAGACACCTATTTCTGAGTTTCAGTTGCTCCAAGGAGTTGTGTGGGTGAGGGAGGGCAAACTGAATTCAAACCACTGTGAATCAGCTTAGAATCCTTGCAGGAGTTGAGAACTGGGCAATATCCATAGAGGGCAGCTATCTTGTGTATCAGGGAAAGAAGAAGAATCACTTCTTCCAGCATGCCTCAAATATATGAGTATCTACCCTTCCCTGGCATAGTACCGGACACTGAAAAACACACAGCTTGCAGGAGGCCATGGAGGCACACGGTTTCCTAAGAAGATAGGTTGGGGAAAAGGGAAGAGATTAAAAAGTGAGCTAAGAGAGGGCTGAGGACAAGGCTCACCTGCTTTCCAGGTGTGTGCAATGAGCATACAGGGCCAAGTGCCCGGACACTGGGGAAGAAGCGCTGACATAAGGAAGATAGCGAATGTTCTAAGATTTCATCACTATTGAAGAGTTCTAACATATTACTGCTAGGGCTTAGTTCTCTCTCTGATTCATATTTCTTTTCTACTAAGGGATCATTTGGTCTTGAGTATGTAGAATTACTTACTGATTCCTTTCTGGTCAGATTCTTTTTAGCTACACAAAGATTCCTCTTGTAATGAGAAACAGGTTTCCTGTTACAGTTTGCTTTACATTCAGGTAACATATTGCCATCTGGAAAGAGCAAGTGTCGAGTTTGAGTCATATTTTCCACGATGCTAAGCTTCTGTGTTTCCTATGTCTGGTGTCGAAGGGGAGACTATGAAATAAAAAACTGCAGCTGGGTCAGAAAATTTATTTTTTCATCCAAAGGTTAATTGGCTTCTGAGGGAGAAAAGACATGGAGCTACTGTGTCTGCTTTCCTAACACAGGAGAGTAAGTGAAAGAGCTCTAATTTACTATCAACAGAGGATCCGTGAGAGGCTGACCTCATCAATGGAGAGTAGATCCATCTCTTCGCTGGACATAGTATGGGAGGAAAGCTTGAAGAAGTCATTGGATTTTTAGTGCCTCTGAGAGTATTATTTTTGAATTGCTTGTAAAAAGTCACAGAAGATTTTAGGTTCCTGATTGAAAAGGGTAAATTGGGAAGAAAACATTATTGGAAATTATTTCCTTGAGAAATCAGTGTAAGTAGGAATAAGTATTTGGAAAAAAGTCCAATAATGACAGCAAATGACAAAGTTCCATGCCGATGTGAAAATTATTTGTACACAGAGTAACCAGACTTTTTGTTGTTACTAAAGAGATTGAATAAACTTTAAAACTAGTTTTTGAGACTGATTTGTTTAGAATTACTTTCCCTCTTTGTCCAAAAGCAATGAAGAAAGGAAATGTTTAAATGACTAGAATACACACACACACACACACCACACACACACACCACACAACTTATGCATACACATGCATATATGTAAAGGATAGGATCGGGGGAGGGGAATTATTGCAAAAGTCTGGTAGTACTTTGAACTTGTCTGCTTAGGAAGAAGGCAAAATTACTTTTTAGTGAGGAAAATAATTAAGGTAATAAAAAAAAACCAATAAGGCCACTTGAATGTAGCTTAGATAGGGAAGTAAACCACAGGAATTTGGCAATGGTAGTAGGCAGAGAAGGATCTAGAAGAGGGCAAAAGCTGGGATATGGGAAGGACAGGACAGTAGGGAACTCCCTATGATGTTTAATGGCCCACAGTTTCCCATAGAATGATGCCTAGAATGAATTTAGAGTTAGGTCTTACTTGCTGCTGTAGTTATTCTCAGCTACCCAAAACTTTACAATTCATACTCTGGAATTGAATTTAGTGAGAAATGTAGGAAGAAAAGAATGGCAGGAAGGAAGTTTAAGACCCAAGAACTAAGAGGGATGAGACAAGCAGGCTGTAATGAGGGTAGAAATATGACAAGGCTCATCATCCCCAGACATATTTGAAAGTGAAATCAGGAAATAGGGTTAGGGCAAAAGGAGGGGAAGGAGGAACACTCTGGTTAGGTTACTCTTGAACTTACTTAGGTACCTTCCCTTTGAATCCAGAGAATATGTCCAATAGTCACCGAGTTTCTTTGTCACCCCACACACTTCTGCTACTGAAAGATAAACATCTTCCTAGAGCTTCAGAGACTTTTGCCTTGGCATGAAAATCTGAATGTTTGCATAGCTGCAAAGAGGAGTTTGACTCCTCAGGAGGTGAACACACTGTATGGTAAAGGGAAAGGGCACTGGGGAGGCAAAACAAAGATGGAGGAATGGTCTAAAGTTCTCAATTTCTGTCCCAGCTACTGGGTAATGACACATATTTATCCACAAGATTACCATGACATCTATCTAGTTACATCCCAGCCTTAAAAAGTAAACTCTTCCCTGACCTTGGAATTTGGTGCCTTTCAGATGCAAGGAGCTGAGAAGGTGAAGCAGCCCCTCTCTCCATCACTTCCTCACTGGAGGTTTGGGAATGATGGTGAGACAGGATGGGATTGTTTCTGTTTATGGAGTGGGAATGGCAGTCCCTAATGATATGGGATTTCTCTGCAGACATTGTGAATGCAACTAGGTGGACTGGGCCTGAGAGAGGGAAAGTGGACCACCCCAAGGCAATGTGGAAATTGAAACTAGAAATTGAAGGCAATAAAATAATTGAGTTCATCCAGATTTGAGTGACTTAGTAGAGTCAGGCTTAGCTTTGGTACAGTTCTACAGGGTACTCATGGTACTGGAAAGCCCAGAGTTAAAAATGGAGTTGAGAAGTACATCCAGGCTCCACATTACAGAATTTCCCTCTGCCCCTGCCTCCTTGAATAAAACTGGATGATAAAGCTGACTTTTTTCTTCTTTAGTTGCCAGCAGAACTTTTAAGCCTGCAAGCTCTCTTCCCAGCCCTAGCCATTTGAAGGAAGTCCTCGACATTCCCCTAGAATAATGGGGCCACTGCACAACAGACTGATAGATGGGGAAATGCTTATTAAGCAACCTTTAAAAATTAAAACAACAAAGTACGTTTCAGCTTTTAATGAATTTTGGTTAAATTATATGGATATAAAACAGCCATTGCAATAAAAATACAGAACATTTCTGTCACCCCAAAAAGCTCATTGTGCTCCTTCCAAGTCAGTTTTTGTTAACTCCTTACTTCAGACAACCACTAATCTAGTTTCTGTCACTATGGATTGTTTAGTCATTCCATATAAGTAGAATCATTTAGCATGTACTCTTGAATAATTTCTTTCACGGAGCGTGTTTTTAAGGTTCATTTGGGTGCGTATCAGTGGGTATATTATTCCTTTTTATTTATAGTTAGTATTTCATTGTGTAAAGGTAATGCAGTTTACCTATTTGTATGTTGATGGACATTAAATTGTTTCCTTTTTAAAAAACATTTTATTTATTTATTTGTTTGTTTGGTTTATTTATTTATTTAAAATGAAAAAATATTTCCTCTCCCCCCTCCCATCTGGTAACCACTAGTCCATTGTTCATGTCTGGATGCTCTGTTTGTATGTCTTGTTCATTTGTTGCTTTTAAGTTTATATCCCACATATAAGTGATATCATGTGATTTTCAATTTTTTCTGTCTGGCTCACTTCACTTAGTATGATTATTTCAAGGTCCACCCAGGTTGTTGCAAATGTGGTTCTATCGCTAAGTAATATGCCATTGTCTATATGTACCCTAGCTTCTTTAGCCAATCATCTATCGTAGGACACTTCAGTTGCTCCCATGCTCTGGCCACTGTGAATAATGCTTCTGTGAACATTGGTGTGAAAATATCTTTTTGGATATGATTTTTCAAGTCTTTGGGGGTAAATAACCAGTAGAGGGATTACTGGATCATATGGAAGATCAAGTCTTAGTTTTTTGAGGAACCCATACTCTTTTCCATAGTGCTTTGTACCAATTTGCAGTCCCACCAGCAGTGTATGAGGGCTCCCTTTTCTTTGCATCCTCTCCAACATTTGTTATTACTTGTCCTGTTGATAATGGCTATTCTAACAAATGTGAGATGGTATCTCATTGTGGTTTTGATTGGCAATTCCCTAATGGCTAGCTGTGTTGAGCATCTTTTCATATATTTGTTGGCCATTTGTATGTCTGTTCAGGTACTCTGCCCATTTTTTGGTTGGATCATTTGTTGTTGTTGTTATTGAGTGTATGAGTTTTTGTATATTGTGCATATTAGACCCTTATTGAAGGCATTGCTTGCAAATATATTTTCCCATTCAGATGGTGCTCTCTTTACTTCATTGATGATTTCTTTTGCGAGCAGAAGCTTTTTTAGTTTTATGTAGTCTCATTCATTTATTTTTAGTTTCTACTTCCCTTTCCTTTGAGGTCAAATTCATAAAATCCTCTTTACATCCAAGGTCCCTGAGTTTAGTGCCTATGTTTTCTTCTATGCATTTTATTGTTTCAGGTCTTATATTTCAGGTCCTTAATCCATTTTGAGTTAATTTTGGTATGTAGAGATGATAACAGTCTAGTTTCATTCTTTTTGCAGGTGGCTTTCCAGTTTCCCAGCCACTTATTGAAGAGACTTTCCTTTTTCCACCGTATGTTTTTGGATTTTTGTCAAAAATTATTTGATGATATAAATATGGGTATACTCTGGACTCTCAATTCTGCTGCACTAATACGTGTGTCTATTTTCTGCCAATATCATGCTATTTTGATTACTGTCGCTTTGTAGTATAATTGAAGTCGGGCAGAGTGATGTCTCCAGCCTTGTTCTTTTCTCAGGGTGGTTTGGCAATTGGGGGCCTTTTGTGCTTCCATACAAATCCGATGATTTTTTGTTCTGTTTCTTAAGGAATGCTAATGTGATTTGATGGGAATTGCATTAAATCTGTATAATGCTTTAGATAATACGGTCATTTTAACTATGTTGATTCTTCCAATCCAAGAACAAGAAGTATTTTTCCATTTTTTGTATCTTCTTCAATTTTCTTTTTAATAGGTCTTATAGTTATTCATTATATAAACTTCACGTTTTGTTAAATTTATTCCTAGGTATTTTATCTTTTTGTAGCAATTGCAAAGGAAATTATTTTTTCCACTTCTTTTTCTGACACTTCGTTATTAAAGTATAGGAAAGCTATCGACTTGAGTGTTCATTTTGTATCCAGAAAGTTTAACTGTATTTGCTTATTATTTCTAGTAATTATTCTTGTGGAGTTTTTAGGTTGTCTATACAGAGAATCATGTCATCTGCAAAGTGATGGCTGACATCTTCGTTTCTTACTTGGATGCCTTTTATTTATTTTCTTGCGTGATTGCACTCACTAGGACCTGCATAGTTATATTAATAACAGTGACAATAGTGAACAGCCTTGCCTTGTACCTGATCTTAGGGGGAAGGTTTTTAGTTTTTCACCATTAAATATAATGTTGGCGGGTGTTTTGTCATAGATGGCCTTTATTATGTTAAGGTAGTTTTCTTCTATACTTATTTTGTGAAGTGTTTTGATCATAAATGGATGCTGTATCTTGTCAAAGGCTTTTTCTGCACCTATTGATATAATCGTATGATTTTTTATTTTTTAATTTGTTTATGTAGTGCATCTCATTAATTGATTATGTTTGTTGAACCATCCTATGTCCCTGGGTTGAAGCCCACTTGATCATGGTATATAATCTTTTTAATATGTGCTGTATTCAGTTTGCTGGTATCTTATTTAGGATTTTGCATCTGTATCATGAGAGATAAGTGGTCTGTAGTTTTCTTTGTTTGTATTATCTTTGCCAGGTTTTTGGTATCAGTGTGACATTGGCATCATAAAGTGAGTTGGGATGTATTGCCTCCTCTTTGATTTTTTTTGGAAGAGGAAGGTAGGTATTAAATCTTCTTGGAATGTGGGTAGAATTCATTGGTAAAGCCTTCTCATCCTGGACTTTACTTTTTGGTATGTATCTTGATGATTTTTCAATTTCCATACTGCTAATTGGTTCTATTTAGATTTTCAGCTCTTGTTGATTCAATCTACAAAGATTGTATTTTTCTAAGTTCTGGTCCATTTCTTCTGGGTTGTTAAATTTGTTATCAAATACTTTTTTCATAGTATTCCTGTATGATGCTTTTATATTTCTGCAGTGTCTCTTGTGATTTCCCTTCTTTACTCCTTGATTTTGTTTATTTGTGTCTTTCTCTTTTTTCTTAATGAGTCTAGCCAGGGGGTTGTCATTATTATTAATCTTTTCAATGAAAAAGTCCTTTATTTATTTTATTTTTTCTAGCATTTTTTTTCAATTTCATTTATTTCTGCTCTAATTTGATTATTTCTTTTCTTATGCTGACTTTAGGCTTCATTTTTTCTTCCCTTCTAGTTTCTAAGAAAAGTTTTAGGTTGTTTATTTGGGCTCATTCTGTTTTGGAGACAGGCATGTAATGACACCAACTTTTCTCTTATGACCACTTTTGCTGTGTCCCAAAAGTTTTGATATGTTTGTACTATCATTGTCATTTCTTTCCTGTATCTTTTGATCTCTCTTTTTATTTCTTCTCTGACACAGTTATTCTTCAGTAGCAGGTTATTTAATCTCCGTGTATTTGAGGTTCTTCTTGATTTCTTTTTGCAGTTGATCTCTAGTTTCAAAGCATTAATGGTCAGATAATAAGGTTAGTATGATTTCAATCCTCTTACATTTGTTGAGGCTATCTCTGACAGTCCATGGTAGATTCTGAGAATATTCCACGTTCATTAGAGAAGATTGTATAAGCAGCTGTTTTTGAATGGAAGGCTCTGTAAATTCAGTTATGTACACTTGGTCTAATGTGTCATAAGGATGTTATTTCCTTATTGATTTTCTGTTTGTATGATCTGTCTATGTCCACAGGGTGGTCTTTAGGTCAGCTACTACAATAGTGTATTGGTCTGCTTCTCCCTTCAGTTCTGTTAGCAATTGCTTTACATATTTCAGGGTTCCCTAATTGGGAGCATAGATATTAATAATCGTTATTTCTTTTGGTACATGATTTCCTTTATCATTATGAAGTTTTCCTCAGTATCTTTCTTTACTTTTTTGATTTTGAAGTCTGTTTTGTCCAATATTAGCATGGCTACTCCTGCTGTTCTCTGAACACCATTTGCTTGAAATATCATTTTCCACCCTTTCACTTTAAGTCCATATTTGTGTTTGGAGGTGACATGTGTCTCTTGCAGGCAGCATATAGTCTGGTTTTGTTTTTGATCCAATGTGTAACTCTGTGCCTTTTAATTGGTAAGTTCAGTCCATTTACATTTAGGGTGATTATTGAAATATGAGGTCTTCTTATAGCCATTTCGTCTTTTGCTTTCTGGTAGCTCAGTGTTTCTATTGCTTCCTTGTTATTGTGTTTCTTTTTTATTTATTTTGGTTGGTTTGTGGGTTTTGCTCCGGTTCTTCTTGTTTTATGTTATAGACTTCCATTCTAAACCTTTGCCCTGTGTTTACCATTATGAATACACAAAGGATAGTTATATATATATCCTTTGTGTGTGTGTGTGTGTGTGTGTGTGTATACACACACACACACAGTTGTCCATTTTTTTTGCATGTGCTTTATACACACACACACACAGTTGTCCATTTTCTTTTACATGTGCTTTATACACACACACACACAGTTATCCATTTTCTTTTGCATGTGCTTTATCTTCATTCTCTTTTGTGAATTTGGATCTTTGAATCTTTCACTTTTCAGTCATTGTTGTCTCAGTCTATTCCTATGTATGCTGAATGTTCATTACTATCTTGCTATAGCTAATCTTTCCTTATTTTAGGCTTACAATGCCTTGTTCACAGTAAGGGTTGCACTCCTCTGCTTTTAGCAGCCTACTAGTCACCTTACTCCTAATTATAATTTTTTTTTGGTCATTTTGTTTTAGGTGATCTGACCCCTTTCAGTATTTCCTGTAGTACAGGCCTCATAGTGGAGAAATCTCTCCATTTTTGTATGTCTGGAAAGGTCTTTATTTCTCTTCATATCTCAAGGAGAGCTTAGCTGGATACATTATTCTAGGCTGGTAGTTCCTTTCACTTAATAGTTTAAATATTTGATTCTATTCCTTTCTGGCTTGTAAGGTTTGCACTGAGAAGTTCGAGGATAATCTAATTTGTTTACTTTTATAGGTTTCCATCTTCTTTTCCTAGCTGCCCTGAGAATTCTGTCTTTATTGTTGATTTTTGATATTTTAGTACAATGTTTCTTGGTGAAAGCTTTTTTGGGTTGAGATAATTGGGTGTTCTATTGACTTCTTGAATTCCAAGCTCCTGCTCATTCCTTAGATTTGGGAAATTCTTGTCAACTATTTGTCTGAAATACTTTATAATCCCTGCTCCTTTTCCTCCCCTTCAGAATTCCCATTATTCTTATGTTTCTTTTCCTGTTGGTATCAGCTAGTTCTCGTATTTCTCTTTTATTATTTTTCATTCATTGGTTTTTCTATTCTTTTCTGATTTATTTCTAGCTTGCTGCCTTTGATATCACTGATCTTTTCCTCCATTTGGTTGACTCTATTTCCCAAGCTTACTATTTCCTTTTTCAACTCTTGCAGTGTGTTCTTCATCTCCAGAAGGTCTATTTGGTTCTTTTTGAGGGTTTCAATCTTCTTGCTAAAAAACTCATTCTGCTCATTTAGTTGTTTTTTCAATTCCTGAAATTGTTGATACGATTTATTTCAGATCTCAGAAGTATTATCCTGAATTCTCTATCATTTAAGTCACATATTTCTACATGTGTAAGATTATTTTCTGGAAATTTTTCTCTTTTTTTTTTGAGATGCCTTGTCACCTTGGTGTTCATGGTGATTAATGGATTATTTCTCTGCCTTGGCATTAATGGAAGTGTGTTTTCCTTCTTTCTTCCAGAAATATTTATTATATAATGGACCCTAGCCTGTTGCAAATAAGGTGTTTTTCTTTTAGTTTCCAGTGGGTGACATCTAAGCCTCTTGGATCTCTGCTTTTTATAAAGTCTTGATAATGTCTTTTTTTTTTCCCTTATAGATGTTTAATCATGCTTTCTACCCTCAGTCTCAGTTCCTGTCAGTGTTAGTGACAGTTTCAGTAGTGTTTGCTCAGATTCCCCTGGGGCTGTGGTCTCAGAGGGTATGCAGGGAGGGGCCTGTGTTGGGGAATGGAGACTGTGGGTCAGCCTTGGTTTTTTCAACACGACTAGTAAAAATCAATTGTTGTTTCGCTGCTGTCCCTGCTATTCTGCTATCTTTGTTTTTCTGCCTTCTGCCCTGATGACTGTGGACTGCCACCGGCCACATGGAGCTCACAGCACTCCCAGGCAGTGCTGTTCAGGAAAGTCATTGCACCATCTCCTGTTCCTTTTTCCTGCATGGAGCTCTGGCTGCCAGAGGCAGGGTTTTTTTTGTTTGTTTCTCCATTTCACTGCCCAACATACGGGGCTCTGACCTGTAGTAGCTGTTATGTGCAGATCCCACACTCATATGCGCTGGTGTGTAGTTTGGGCATGTTTTTTTTTTTTTTTTTTGAGTTTTAGATGTTCAGTTTATTTTTTGTTTCAAAGGGAGAGATTTGAGGACATCTTTCACTCTGCCACATTTAATCCAATCTCTCCAGTTTTTGACTATTTTGAATGAAGCTTCTATGAACATTCAGATACAAGTCTGAGTATAAATTAATGTTTTCATTTCTCTTGGGTAAATAAGCATGGGATTTCTGGTTGTGTGGAAACTGTATGGTTAATTTTGTAAGAAACCGTCAAATAGCTTTTTATGGAGTGTACTTCTTACCAACAATGAGTGAGAGTTCCAGTTGCTTTGTATCTTGTCCAACACTTATTACTGTCAGTCTTTTTTATTTGTCCATTCTAGGGGTGTTAGTGTTATCACACTGGCTATTATGTTGATCATTTCAATTATTAGTCATTTCAATATCATCTTTTGTGCAGTGTCTGCTCAAATATTGTCTTCATTTGTTATTATATTGTTCATCATAATAAATTATAAGGTTTTTAAAAAATACCTTATACTTTCTTTTTTCATTTTTAAACAGTATTTTCAGAAAGCAGATGTTTTTAATTTTGACGATATGTAATTTAACATTATTCAATGATTTTGCCTTTTGTGTTCTAAGTAAGCAATATTTGACCATCCTGAGGTAGTGGAGATTTTCTCCCATAGTTTCTTCTAGCACTTTTATAGTTTTTAGCATTTATGCTTAAGTTTGTGAACCATTAAATTTTGTGAAAGGCATAAAATGAAAATTGAGATTCTTTTTTAAAAAGATATTTAATTGTTCCCACATTATTTGTTGAAAAAATTATCATTTCCTCTAAGGAATTATTTGTCATCGTTGTTGAAAATACATACATGTGTGCATCTACATGTGTGCATCTACTTCTGGATTTTGCTACATTGATTTCTAATGTGTATTCTTTCACTAATTCTGTGATAATGCTTGAAATCAGGTAGTGTAAGTTCTCAACTTTGTACTTTTTTCCCAAATTTTTTTGGCAGTTTCAGATCTTATGCATTTTCATATAAATTTTAAAATTAACTTGTTCATTTCTATAAATAATCAAATTTAATTTATTTAAATTCTGTTGAATTAATTAATTAATTTTAGAAGGATATACATCTTACAATAGTGAATCTTCCAATCCATGAACATGGTATGAGTCTCCATCTACCTAGGTCTTGTCGAATTGTTTCCGTAATATTTTGTAAATTTCAGTGTATACATCACTGAACACATCAAAATAGGTATACTATTTTGTTTAATTTATGCCTAAGTATTTTGGGTTTGTTGCTGTTACTGTAAATAGCATTTTATTTCAATTTTCTGATTTTGTATTATTTAATATAAATAAAAGTGATTTTTATATTAACTATATCTTGTCACTACTGAAATCACTAATTCTAGTTTTTCTTCTTTATTCAACGTGTGTACTTTTATCCACTTTTCTTGATTTATTGTGCTAACTAGGAGCTCTAATGCAGTGTAGAATAGAAAATGTAAAAGTGAGCTTCTTACTTTTAGTCCTGATCTTAGGTGAGACAGTGAGTCTTTTACCACTAAGTATGCAGTTAGCTATATATCTTTTAAGTTGAGAAATACCCATTCCTACTGTGTTAGGATGTTTTATCATAAATTGGTGTTGAATTTTGTCAGTCACTTTTCCTGCATCTACCACGGTGACCATACCATATTCATTTTTAGAACATGTTGCACAGATGATGAATCTCAAATATTATACTATCTTTCATTAGTATTCTTCATATACTTTGCTTTACTTTGTAAAATAACCCTCCTTGAGGTCTTGAGCTTTTTTCTTATTCTTCATTCCCCACAAGTGTGAGTCACAGCAAAGGCTCAGCTTTCAAGAGAACAGAAGATCTGAGACAGCAATATTAAAATATATTCCAGGTTGCTTTTGCTTCTTGAATCTTTAAGATATTAGTACCCATATCTTTTCTTCCTCTATCTATGAAAAGGGATAATATTTGCTGCACTTAAAAATATCATAGACAAAATGGAGCAATTTGCCCTGAGATTTATATATACGAGATCTTTATAACATTAAAATCATTTTTGATCTCAAGACAATTTTGTTAAGAGAAAATTGAATGAAGAACTAAATCAAGAGAGAGAAAAAATTTAAATTCCAGGAACATTATTTGCACTGGAATAATATTCATACATTGTTAACTCTAACCATCCTGCTCCTACCTACTTGCAGCCCAGTCATACCTGGGTGTACATGGAAATAAATGTTGGCATGAGGAGTATCTGTTATTTAGATGGCAATAGGGGGAAAAAAGTTATAATACAATCTCCAAAGCAAAACAAGCAAACAAACTTAAAAAATAAAAACTGATTGCGTACACGATTAAGGATGGATTTTATGTACAAATTATTTCAGAGACAAGGAAATTAAAAAAAAAAAAAGACAACTACTAGAAAAGAAGATACCTAACTTACTTTTCTTGGTAATCTCTGATATTAGGTTTCTCTACCTGCTGGACTCCACTGACATTTTGCAAATACACAGCAAAGCATAATAAAAATGATTGTTTATAAATTTTTGTTTTGTTTCATTTTGTCTTATTTTGGTCAGACTAGTGTTTAAACATTAAAGCTTACAAATATGCTAAATACATAATGATAAAATCATGAATAATTACATGGTGCCTACTGGTTTTTCTTGAGACACCTTTTTTATGCCAAGAGCTGTCACTGTGTGGATATTGATAAATTATTTTCTAGGAATAAGAAGTAAAGAAAACACAAAGGACATCTCACTCGCTGCTTTAACCTTGGCGTAACAGAATAAATCTGGTTTTGCCATCTCTCTAAGGAAAAGAATATCTTGACAAGTACATAGAGCTCTTGAAGAAAGCCTGGTATTGGCAAGGAAGGGCGAGATTCTGCATACATCTAAATAATTAGGATAGCACTGAAATGCTTGAGCACAGCAGACAGCTCACCAGAACATAAATCATGCTGCTTGCCACGTGCAATACAACAGACATACGTATGACTCCAGCTTATGAAATGAAACATTTTATGAAGTTTGTGCAGATAAATTAAGCAGTGTTGTTAAAAATTATGTTTCTAATCTAATTTCAAAAACAGAGCTGGATGGACAGTGCTACATCTATAATGAAAATGGAAGGTTTCTCTGTTGAGATGCAGGCATGCAGGTTGATCGGTCAATGTATTGAGCACTGAGGAACTCCACATGCTCCTCCTTAAAGTCAGAAATGATTGGCAGTGAATTTTGGCATCCATCCTAACTACCAAAATTTGTTCTTAATTTGTTCTCCAACAGCAAGGCACAAAACTCTCTTGGGGGCAATGATTGTAAGAACTCTGCTACCTTGGGTAGAAATTATGCCTCCAGAATCACTTTTTGTTCCCCAGTAAGTTGCAGTATTAAAAACATTCCTAGCATTAAAATGAGGATGCCTTTGATATTTCCCCGAGACTTTTTTTCTTCATATAATTTAGGGCAAAAATAAAGCAAAAGGCTTCATACTTTTCTCTTACTCATGTTACCTACAGATAAGTTTTATGCTTCTCTCTAAGTAATCCTGGCTCAGAACTCCAGAAAGAGGGTCTTTCTGGAAGTCTGTTATGATCAAAATAGCTCAAATCTGTGTGACAGGGACAGGTGCATGAACAATACTCTCGTTACCTGACGGGTTGGTTCAGCTCCATCTGATCTGTATAAATTTTTTCTTACTGGTGTTATTCAAGGATCAAATTCCCAGCTTCATTGTTGTAAATAAATCAACTGTATATAACTAGCCTATAACAGAAGACACATCACCGTATCTAGTGTAAGGGGGATCTCTCTTGGATAAAAAAAAAATTAATTGTTTGTAATAAATTCTTCAGGTCTGGATGCCATTAACTTTAAACAATTAATAAAAGTGACATTAGGACACAATAAATCCTAGTTTTTAAAGAAACAGTTTAACCTTATACATTGCTTCTGCCTCACTGGTGTTTGCAATGAATGAAAGGGACAAGTAATTGAAATTAGTCTCATTGGCATTAAAGAAGTCCTCATGGAGAGAAACAGAGGCAGGTAGTGGTTAAGAAGACTTTGTAGAATTCTACAACACAGGCAGGAGCTTAAAGATCTAAGGAAAAGCAGTCATGAGAATACAATTATGCTTATGAGCAAGACCAGGGCCTTCTAAAAATATTTTAGGTTTTAAAAGGATGAGAGAATAAGCAAGTAGTAGATTAAATACATTTTTTGCATCTTACCTTACTTTGTTCCAATACCATTAGTTTTTAAAAGAAAACCTCATGCTTTGACAAGAGAAGTTTGTATAAACTGATTCCAGAAGCCAATGGGAAATAAATATAATATGCAAATAAGAAATAATGAATATATAACCTAGGAAGTCTCAAGTTTTTCCATCTTTATGGGGTTTCCCTTCTCTTAAAATCTAAATAGTTCTTTTAAAATCTAAATAGTTCTTTTGAAATATAAATAGTTCCAATAACTAATATTTGTTGAGTGCTTGTTATATGCCATGTGCTAATCTTTAATCAGTCAGTCTTTACCAGAATAATATCTAGTCTTAGCTCTTCTGTTCCCCACTCTTAATCCATTTTCCACAAGTAGCTAGAATAAACTGTTTAAAGCAAATCTAATTGTCCTTTCTTTGTTTCCGAACTTTCAATCACTCCCCATCATTTCAGGAAAATATCTAAAAGTTTTGATTTGTCTTACATGCACTACAAATTTCCAGGCACTTTGGTCATATTTCGCTTGTACTGTTCACCCCCTTCTTTGGGGGTTTTGGGGCTCTGATCTTTCATTAGTTAAGTGCTCACACTACCTACTACCATCTAGCTGTTGCCCATGCTGGACTCTTTCCCTTCTGCTTATTGGGATTAGCTCCCCATATTTCTCAGAAGCTATGTTCTACAGAAGAATATCCTGACTCCTCAGGTTAGATTAAGCCCCTTTTACACTCTCTCATAGCACCTGTATTTCTATTTTGTCATCCTTATCATACTTGTGATTGTGCATTTTGAGGGAGACCTTTGGTTCATGTAGGTCTCTTTCACTAGACTGAATGCACTATTTTTGTTCGCTCGTTCTCCAACTCCTAGCATGATGCCTAGCACAAGAAAGGTACTTCATACATATTTATCGAATGAATGAATGAATGAATGAATGTCAAATAAAATCAAAGACTAACCTGGCTTGCCTTAGCTTGTATTAACAAGGGAACCAACAGTTCACATGAGAAGAAATAACATGCCACATTGAACTGATCTGCCTTCGAAAAGCTACTCTTTATTTTTGAACTCTAGACCTAGCTAATGTAAGCCCTCTTTTTTCCATTGTTAAAAATGGCTTTAACCTAATCATGTCAATTAGCTGTCAAAGGGGTGGGGGTTATTAGAGCCTGTGTTCCATAAGCTACATTTTACCCCAAACTTATATTAGTTCCAAAGCCCCTTTTCCCTCCAAAATATTTCAGTCAACTCTATTTCAGCTCCCTGTCTTTGCCATAATTGCATCCCTACTACATTTTTTTTAAACAAAACAAGACAAAACAAACAAAATAAAAAAATTCTTTCTTTTGAAACATATTTAACTTAAATTACTTACCCCCCCGCCTCTGTTACTGTATTATATTCCTTAAAGATGTAGATGCCTGGCTCATAGCCTTCCTCTTTAAGTCAATGATTTCTTCTATTATCTGGAGGATTTCAATGTCCATGAAGCTAATTCACTGCTCTTACAGCTTTCCTCACCACCACAACTAAAGCCATGCCTAGAATCACTCCACTTCAAATCAGCTTCCACAGGCACTCTCAGACACATCTACCTTCACCTCACACTCACTCTTAATGAAACAATCCTTCAACCACACAAACAAATTCCAGCCCCACAGCTTCTGCTAGTAGCAGTCAGCACCCTCACTCTCTCTCTCTGGTCTCTCATCTCTCTAAAAACTCTGTTCTGACAATCCCTAATTCTGCATTAACCCCTGAATCTACCATCTCCACTCCTGCATCTGAGCTTTTTGGAACTCAGTTCAACTGCAGGTTAGTACCTGGCCATAGTAAAGTCTTCAATAGCAGCTAAACCCACAGTTCTGTTAGGAATGTATGTCTTCTGTCCCAGCAACAACCTGTGGCAGTAGTAAGCAGGCTTTCACCATATTCCCCTCACTCCATAACCACCCTCACTAATGCTCCACATTGATGACCTAAACTTCCAATTCTATCAAGGAAATGACAGAGAAGGAATAGAAAGGCTTCCTCATTCATTGTCATTCCACCTTTGAATTTGTGAGCAACCACATCAACCCATCTGCTTGACTAAATTCCATAGAAATAAGTGTTCTCTCTGCTGACTAAGGACAGCCTTCTTCGTCTCTCTCTACTTTCATAAAAATCTCCTCCCATTATCTCTTTCTTCCTTCTGGCATTTCACAACACTAAACTGTTCCCTGTTCATTCTACCTTAGCCTCTTTAATGAACCTGGCAAGCTGAAACAATGCCTGCAAGAGGCCCTAATGTCCTACAACTGCTCCATAATTCCCTCAGTCTCATTCATCCCTCTACTTCAATCTTTAACTCCATGGTTCTTTACCCTATTCTTCATAAAGCAAATTTAGAGAATTGATCTGCTTTCAGACCCTTTGCTACTTACTTATCTTTTATTACTTCAAGACACTTTTTCTGGAACCTATGTTTTAGTTGGTAAGTACAGTACCACTGGGACAACAAGAACTGTCCAAAAGTGCATAACTTCCTGGGAGACTGACCTTTGAGCTTTTCCCATACAAATTTAAAGAATGGAAGATGAAACACATATTTAAAAAAGTGCTCTTTTCTCTTCGAATATTCTTCTTCTCCATTTAGAACTTGCAGAAATAGCATCTACATGCATGATCTACATGCACACGTGTTTAACTCTTTATGGAGTAAACTATTCAATGTGAATGCAATGCAATTTATTCATCAGCAAAAAGGGGTGGGAGAGAAATATGAATATAAATAAAAGAAGAAATAGAAACTGTAAAATCAATTATTAAATATTGAGTTATCATTTATTGCTCTTATTTCTACGTACATATGGAAGAATTAAAACTGGGAAATTTTAGAACATAAAAATTGCCTATTGTATTTTTTCAAAAAAGGACAAAGATAAAGAAAATATGTTCTTAAGATTTATCTCCTGAAACATGTAAGCTGACAAATAGGGAAATTGTGTCCTTTGCTTGAGGAGCCTTAGAGACAGAGTTTCTCATCCAGGAGCTGACATCCTCTTTATTATTATAATCTCCAAATGCCACAGTTTCTATCTGTAATGAAGAGCCCTGGCAATATCATCTCTAAGTTTTCTTCAAGACCTAAATTCTATATCATCCTGGTAGGACACAGAAGCAGAGACATTAGAAAGCACTTGCCTAATCTGTATTTTCATATGAAATTTAGATTTACATATAATAAAAATTTTGTCTCTTCAAAGGTCAAACAAATTAAAAGAAAGAGGAGGAGTTATTAGAAAAAACATTTGTCTGAGGAGTCATTTTTACAATTCACAATTATGTTCTAGTGCTTTGCAGCAGAATTGGGACTGTGAGTGTGGGAGCATTCAAAATTCCCATGATACCACTCCCACTGGTGCACGGTGAGGACACACACAGTCTGTAGGGCTCTCTCTGATCCTGCAATTAGCACAGTCTTTTTCTTTGAAATAAATAGTTTTAAAAACTTCTGATTGTATCACAATATTTTTCTTTTCTCTGTCCATCTAAAATTTACTAGACTCTTTTATTGTTCCATTGGAGAATATAGAATTTGGAATGTAGGATGAAAACATAGCAGTGTTGGTAAGAGGAAGAGGGGTGAAGCACAGTCTGTGAGTGATTAAGATTCCAGGTCTCCGGCATAGACATAGTGTCCTCTCTTCTAAACCCTCTATCTGCCCAAACGATTGGTCCCTATTTGCAGCCTTTTCCAAAGCTCTTTTGGTTTCTTACCTTTAGGAAATCTCTATGTGATTAAAAAAATTCTAAGAGATTGTAAAGTTTAATATTTTTGTTTTCTTAATTTCTCAAATTGGTAGAGAACTTGTTCCAGACATTCATGGATAATTTTTAAATCGAAGACAGAGTTCTCTCTAGTACAACATTTAAAAATCCCATAAAACTGCTAAAAATTATCATCATTCACTTGAAGCAGGACATGACACTAAAAGTATAAAATGGAAGATGTGATTTATTTCATATTACAGAACAAATCACTGCCACAGAGTTGGAAACCTTACACAGATGTGTTTTTGAAACAATATTATTAATTATATTAAATATAATATATATAAATCAGTTTTGTCTTAAATCAGTTAAAACTTTGTTGATTGGCACTAGTGTATGTACCAGCATTTGGACCTTCCCTTTTAAGGAGATTCTTAAACAAAAACTGATTACCTTTTGTATGTATTAATGCTTTGTATTAGTGAATTCAACAGAATGATGAGATCATTTCCTTCTCTTAATATTTGTATGTTGCTCACTTAACAATAGCACATGCTATATTGCATTACTTGTGTCTTCCTCTACACAGATTGGAGACGCAAGGTCTCCTCTCTACTGCAAAGAAAGAAGGATGGGCTGTTTTTCATTGGAGTGTTCTTTTGTCTGTTGAAGAGGAGCTATGTTTATATGCATGTCCACAGATAATTGGTTTCTTATTCTCGGCTATTACTCTTCATAGGAGTCAGGAAAAAATCAGTCCAAACATTGTTGAGCATAAAAGTTCATTTTTCTCAAGTCAAACTGAATGGACATTTTAGAATAAATAGGGAATGATAATTTTGAAATTGATCCTGTGTTTCAGTTCATATTTTTAATGAGAATAAATACAGTATTTATGTAACTTTTTTATTAATGATTTAAAAATTAATGTAGTGGTTGGGAATTGGAAAGCAAAGTTTGGCAATCGGGCAGCATAACTGATAGGTGTTGAATTTTGGGCAGGGAAAATAGATCCTAGGCCTTGTCTTGAGAAGAGGAAGAAGTGAGATATAAAATTAAATAAGCCCAGCCAATAAAACAAAGAGAATTCAAAATTTTCATATGCACTTAAGAGAGGAGCTGTGAGAAGGTTATGGTTGAGTGGGGAGCAGGGACAGTTTGGGCCAGCTGTGTAGAAGGAGGCAGAGACAAGGTCAGCCAGGGAGATGTTTCCCCTGAGAGTAATAGCCAGGAGACCTCCAGGAAATAGGAAGATCTCTATCACTAATGGACAGTTCCAAGCCATTTTGCTGTCCTACTATATGTAAATTTTTTCTTTACTTCTTATTCCTTAGAAAACTTCCTTAAAACTACCTCTTGTGTGGTAATGACTTGGGAAAACAATTGAAAAAGTATTCATGTTTTCACATTTGGTTTAATATAGAATGAAGAGAGGAAGCAGATACAAAGATGAGAATCTAAGTGAAATTGAACAGAAGGAAGAATTAGGAGAGAAGTAACTATGAGAACTGAAAAGTCCCTGAATTTCCTGAGAAGTGTAGGGACGTCAACTAAATGAGGGATGGGGAATAAACTCATTTTTATTCGATTTTGAAGAAAGAGTGTTCTCATAAGATAGACGACTTGGAAACACCCACACGGCTGATTCTTGGTTGTACTAGTAATCAATCTGATTGTTTTTACAAATGGTAACTTTTTCTAACTTGCTCAGTTAAGTGATGTCTTCAACTTTACAGTGTAAACAGAACTAGGAATCTTGCCTACAAATATCCAACATTCTCATGTCTTGAGAGAACTGTCTTAGAATTTTTCTTAGCCCTAGAACTTTTCCTCAGAAAAATGGTTATAATGGTAAGACTTCAAAAATGAACGGTTTTAGTACTTGAGCTCATAAAGGCTTCAAATATTTTTCCTCCAAAAATTATGGGTTTTTTGAAAAGCAACATCAAACAGAAATTTCTGAGATCAGAAACAGGAAATGAGTGATTCAGCAGGCTGGATTTTGTCCAAGGAGCTGTCTTCACAGCTGTAGAGAGTAGCTAAGAAAAGTTCCAGAGGACTTGTCTGGTACTGCTTGAAAGCAGTCAGGCTGGGAAACACAGAACTCTCTAGAGTGTGATGGATTGCAGTTGAAAAGCCCAGCCTGACTCCCCAAAAATGTCAGCATGGTGTCACTGTTCCATTTGAATATTCTTTAACCGACTCTGAATCCACATTTGGAGGTGGGCCAGGGTAAGTCAGGATTTGAGAGAGAGGGAACATCTTCCCAGGTAAAAGCATCCAATTGCTTTTTCATCCTGAGAAACTGAACAAATGATTTACCTCCAGAAGCTGGCACTGCTGCTGTGCTATTTTCCAATTTCTAACACAGTGCTGGTTATCTTGTGAGAACTGCCAGTTCAGCAGGGCTGGATGAGTTCATTTAGTACTGATTCATTTACTCTCTTTCTTTCTCTGTCATTTTAAAGGGCATTCAGCAAACACACAGCTTTGCTGCTATCATCTAATAATTCTGTGTGCACAATTCTACTGAGTCTGTGGAGAACCATTTTGGAGGAATTGCCCAGGCAATAGGACTCAAGGCCTGTCATTGGAAAATAGGAGCAGGCCCGCAAGTATGTCTTCTTGAATAGCCGTGTCTTTGATTTCACAGGAAAGCAAAAACCCTTATACATCCGCACGCATTTCCAGAACTTATCAGTCCCCAAACTTGTCCCGAACATTGTTCTCCCATCACTTCACCTGCATACCCTGGGCCAAGTACTCTTCTAGCACATGCCTAGGTTTCTAAACAGACCTATTTAGTGTCTAGATTTTTTCATACTCTCATTCATCTCTCATACCACCTTCAGTTTAATCTTTCTAAACACTTGTTGTCACATCACACTTCTATTCAAAAGTCTTCAGGTATAATATGTATTATTTTCACAGTACAGATGGATTCTTTTCTGACCTTACCTGTGTTATATTGTATATTATGCATTTATAGAGTTGTGTAGATCTTTTCAAAATGAGCTGCAGTATATATGCAACACATAGAAGCATCATGTGCAATAAGACATTTATTAGACTTTTTCTGCCATCCTATACTTCAGTCAAAGGCCCTGCACTGAGGATAAGATTTGATAATGCCCCAATTCTTACAAGTGCCCATATCATCTCCAAGGATTATTAGTAGATAGCCAAAGTATTCTTACATGTCTGTCCAACCCAAAATATTCATAAAATGAGAAGACTAGAAATTTGAGAGGAGTTTGATATAGTGGGTGAGTTTTAGTAGTTTCAGTATTACAATGTTGGCTGAATGCCAAGCATTTCTCCTTGCTTAGGCCAGTGAGATTGGTTCTCAGAAAGCTATGTGTGAAAATTGGGGGTGCTTGGAATAAGGGAATCTGACATTTCTTCCTGTGGCAAGATGACTGCTGAAGCTATGGTGTCTGCAGGCCTTCCTGAGGTTGCCAACCCAGCAAAAAGAGTTTGATGAGAGAGTTCTTGGGGTAATTTTATGGGTTTCTGTGAGTCTGCAGTGTTTGTGACACGGATAGTGATGCTCCCTTCTCATCTGGAGAATCCTGAAGGCAGGAGACTGGATAGAATAGCAATTACAGGCTGAGGAGAAAAAGTCAGCCATATGACAAGGGACACGAGTTTCTCCAGATAGCCAGATACTAAGGAATGTAGTCAACCTCCAGATTCCTAAGGTACCTCTATGAAAAGGACCATACTCTGGGCGCCCACACCAGCTGTAAGAGCCATTGCAAAAAAATATTTCTTGGGACAGAGTTTGGGGATGGTCAAAAGGAGAGGAGAAGAGAGCTGCAAGGCATAGTTCTAATATCAGGGTGTCTCATGATGTTGGAAGTCTGCACAAGATTTCTATAAAAATTATATATGCACCCCACAAGAAATGTAGTCTTACACCAGTCCATGTTGACCAAAAGCAACAGCAGGAACAGTTAAGTAAAACAAACTAACATTTTTTTTTTTTTATCCATTTTCAATACCTGACAGGGACTTTGGATTTGGCCCAGAAGTTGATAAGGGAAGGGAAAGCTTGTAGAGTATTGTTCTGGTTTGCCACTGGGAATCTGCTTGCTGGAGTATCAGTGTTACCCACTAGGAAGCCAGTTGGGGTACAAGCAGAATTCCCTTGGAATCCATCCTCTGGAGTGGGGGTGAACACTATAGGATAAATCATTCACTGTCAGTCATCATGTGATGTAGGAGCCAGCAGGGAATTCCAACACCAGACCAGGAAAAACCATTTCTTCCTGCATGTCCTCAAGCGCCCTCTACTGAAAAAGCTAAATTGACATTGTGCCTTCTGACAAATGAGAAAGAGCCTAGCCCCGAGCTTCATCAAGCCAAGCAAAGAAAGGTGAATTTGAAGCTGAGAGGAAATAAATTGAAAGTGGCACAAGCAGCAGAGAATAAATAGAAAGCCACTGTGTGCAGGATGGTGTCAATGGACTGCCACCCCAAGCCTCAACCTGCTCTGCTCCCAGACTTTGTTTTATGTTAATATAATTCAAAATTTTTTTTATATCATTTTAAGTTAAAAATCTATTAGTTGCAGCTAAAATTATTCAATCCAAAACAAAACGTACTTGCTTTGTTTTTGTCAAATACTATACCCCAACATGATTTAAACAAACCTAAATAAGCTAGAGAGATTTTAAAAAATACAACAGTCCCAGACTCTATTTGTTTCTAAATCAGAGTCAATCAGTATTCTCTGTCTCTTTTAAAAAAAATTTTTATGGTCAAATGGGATTAAACATGGTGGCATAAGAGACTTCCCAGATCTCTCTCCTTGAAACAACAATAGCTGAACACCTAAAACTCAACAAAAAACACCTAAACTGCACACCAGCACATGAGCATGGGATCTGCACATAAGAGCTACCATAGGTCAGAACTCCGGTGTCAGGCTGTGGACTGGGAGGAACAAAGAAGCTTCCTCTCACAGTGGGAGTTCCCTGTAGGAGGAGGGCAAGGGAGAAGGAGTGGCGAGTTCCCTGAACAACTCTGCCTGAGAGTTGTTGAGCTCCACGCAGCAGGCGCAGTGCCCAGTCTTAAGGCAGAGGCAGAGAAATGAGGAAGACAGAGAAAAATCAATTCATTTTTACCAGCCACGGTTGCAAAACTGAAGCTGAGCCGCAGTTTCCAACTCCCAACCCAGAGGGCCACTCCCCATACCCTCCAAGACAGAATGCCGCGGAGCCCATGGAATCTGAGCAAGACAACCGAAACTATCACTAACACTGACAGGAACTGAGACTGAGGGTAACAAGCATGATTAACAATCTATACGGGGGGGAAAAAAAAGACATTATCAAGACTTTATAAAAAGCAGAGATCCAAGAGCTTAGATGCCACCTAACGGAAACTAAAAGAAAACACCTTATTTTACAATGGCAAGGGTCCATTGTAATAATAAATCTTCTTTCTGGAAAAAAAAATGCAGAACAAATTTCCATTAATGTCCAAGCAAAAAAGAAAGAGAAAAAATCTCTAGAAAATAAGAACTTACAAACCTAGAAATATGTGACTTAAATGACAATAGAATTCAGGATGTACTTCCGAAAAAACTCAGTGAGATCCAAAACAACTTGAACCACAATTTCAGGAATTGAAAAAACAATTAGAAGGGCAGAATGAGTTTTTTAGCAAGAAGATTGAAACCCTCAAAAAGAACCAAATAGACCTTCTGGAGATGAAGAACAACGCTGCAAGAGTTGAAAAATGAAATAGTAAGCTTGGGAAATAGAGTCAACCAAATGGAGGAAAAGATCAGTGATATCAAAGGCAGCAAGCTAGAAATAATCAGAAAGAAGAACAGAAAAACCAATGAGATGAAAAATAATAAAAGAGAGAATACAAGAATAGCTGATACCAACAGGAGAGGAAAACATAAGAAAAATGGGAATCTCCAAGGGGAGAAAAAGGAGAAGGATTACAAAGTATTTAAAGGCAAACAGTTGATGAGAATTCCCAATCTAAGGAATGAGCAGGAGCTTGGAATTCAAGAAGTCAATGAATGCCCACTTATATCAACCCAAATAGGCCTTCACAAAGAAACATTGTGTTAAAATTTATCAAAAATCAACAACAAAGACAGAATTCTCAGGGCAGCCAGGGAAAAGAAGATGGAACCTATAAAAGGTAAACAAATATTAGTTATTTCAGACGTCTCAGCACAAACTTACAACGACAGAAAGGAGTGGAATCAAACATTCAAATTATTAAGTGAAAGGGACTATCAGCCAAGAATAAGTATCCAGCTAAGCTCTCACTAGATATAAAGGAGAAATAAAGACCTTTCCAGGACATACAAAAATGAGGAAATTCACCACTATGAGTCCTGTACTACAGGAAATCCTGAAAGAGGTCAGCACACCTCCACAAACAAAATTACAAAAAAAAAAAAAAAAAAGAAAGGTGTAATTAGGAGTAAAGCGATTAGCAGACTGATAAAATCAGAGGAGTACAACCCTTACTATGAAACAAGGATTATAAGCTTAAAACAGAAGAGAATTTTCTATAGTAAGATAGTAATGAATGTTCACATAATAGGGGGGACAAAAATGAGACAACAATGACTGAAAAGGAGAGATTCAAAGATCCAAGTTTGCAAGGGTAATGGAGATAAGGCACATGCAGAAGAAAAGGGACAACTGTATATATACAACCACCCTTTAATATTCATAATGGTAACCACAGGCCAAAGATTTAAAACAGAAGTATATAACAAAAGAAGAAGACCAGAGGCAAAACTCAACAAAAGCCAACCAAAATGAAAACAGAAGCACAAGAACAAGGAAGCATGGAAACACTGAGCTACCAGAAAGCAAAAGATAAAATGGCATATAAAGAAGACCTCATATTTCAATAATCACCCTAAACGTAAATGAATTGAACACAATAAAAAAGGCGCAGAGTGGAGAAATGCGTCAAAAAAACAAAACCTAACTATATGCTTCCTCCAGGAGACACATCTCAGCTCCAAAACAAATATTGACTCAAAGTGAAAGAGTGGAATATAATATTTCAAGCAAATAACATTCAGGAAAAACAGGAAATAGCAGTATAATATCAAATGAAATAGACTTCAAAATAAAAAAGTAAAGAAAGATGACTGAGAGATAATTCATGAATGATAAAGGGAATCATGCACCAAGAAGAAATAACAATTATTAACATCCATGCTCCCAATCAGGGAGCCCCAAAATATGTAAAGCAATTACTAACAGATATAAAGGAAGAAATAGACCAAAACACTATAAGAGTATGGGACCTAAATACCTCACTGTTAGATATGGACAATCATCCAAACAGAAATCAGTAAGGAAATAACATCTTTAAATGATAGATTGATCAACTGGATATAATTGACATTTATAGAGATTCCATCACCTAATAGCTAACTTATACATTCTTACGCTAGTGAACATGGAACATTCTCGAGAATCGACCACATACTGGGACACAGAGATAGCCTCAACAGATGTAAGAGGGTTGAAATTATACCAACCATATTTCTCTGACCATAATGCTTTGAAACTAGATCAAACCCACAGAAGAAATCAGAAAGAACCCCAAATAATAGATTATTAAACTAAATACTATTGAAGAATAACTGTGTCAGAGAAGGAATAAAAAGAGAGATCAAGAGATACATAGAAATGGAATAATGATAGTATAACATATCAAAACTTTTGGGACATGGCAAAAGTGTCATAGGAGGAAAGTTCATATCATCACAGGCCTATCTCCAAAAACAAGAATAAGCCCCAAATAAACAACCTAATGTTTTATCTTAAAAATTAAAAAAGTAAGAACAAATGAGGTCTAAAATCAGCAGAAGGAAAGAAATCATCAAAATTAGAGCAGAAATAAATGAATTGAATAAAAAAACCCAATAGAATAAATAAATTCAACGAAGAGCTGGGACTTCGAGGTTTATAAAATTGACAATCCCTTGGCTAGACTCACTAAAAAAAAAAAAATGAAAAAATGAAAAATTAACAAAATCAGAAGTGAAAGAATGAAAATTATGACAGACACTGCATAAATACAAAGGATCATATAAGCATAATATGAAAAAGTATATAACACCAAATTCAATAACCTAGAAGAAATGGACCAGTACTTAGAAAGATACAACTTCCTAGACTGAATCAAGAACTGAAAAATAAAAATAGACATATCAGCAGTATGAAAATTTAAACAATCATCAAAACTCTATCAAAAAGTGAAAGTCCAGGGCTACATGATTTCACCAGTGATTTCTACCGAATATTTAAGGAAGATTTAATATCTATTCTCCTAAAACTCTTCCAAAAAATCAAAGAGAAGGCAATACTTCCAATTTATTTTATGAGGTCAATATTACCTTGATACCAAAACCTGGTAAAGATAACACAAAAAGAAAACTATAGACCCATATCTCTCATAACACAGATGCAAAATCCTAAATAAGATACCAGCAAACTGAATACAGTAACATATTAAAAATATTATACACCACGATCAAGCGGGCTTCAACCCAGGGACACAGGGATGGTTCAACATATGCAAATCAATTAATGTGATACACCACATAAAGAAATTAAAAATAAGAATCATATGAGTCTATCAATAGATGTAGAAAAAGCCTTCGACGACATAAGCATCCATTTATGATCAAAACACTTAACAAAGTTGGTATAGAGGGAAAGTCCTTAACATAATAAAGGCCATCTATGACAAGCCCTCAGCTAACATAACACTTAATGGTGACAAACTAAAAAAAACCTTCCCTCTACGATCAGGAACAAGGCAAGGCTGTCCACTATTGCCACTGTTACTCAATATAACTATGCAGGTTCTAGAGAGTGCAATCAGACAAAAGAAAGATATAAAAGGCATCCAAATAGAAACGAAAAAGTCAAACTGTCACTATGTGAGAATGACATGATTCTCTAATAGACAACCCTAAAGGCTCCGCAAGAACAGTGCTAGAAACAATAAGCAATTACAGTAAACTTTCTGGATACAAACTAAATGTTCAAAAATCTACAGCGTTCCTACACTCTAATAATGAAGTGTCAGAAAAAGAATTGGAAAATATAATTTCTTTCGTAATTGCACCAAAAAGAATAGTATACCTAGGAATAAATCTAGCAAAACATGTGAAGGACCTATATAACAAAAACTGTAAGACCCTATTAAAAGAAATCAAAGAAGGTATAAGAGAAATGGAAAGATATTCTGTGTTCTTGGATTGGAAGAATCAACATAGTTAAAATGACCTTATTACCTAAAGCATTATACAGATTTAATGCAATCCTCATCAAAATCCCATTGACACTTTTTTAAAGAAATACTACTGAAAATCATCATATTTGTATGGAAGCACAAAGGACCTCGATTTGCAAAAGCCACCCTGAGAAAAAGAATGAGGGCAGAGGCATCACTCTGCCTGACTTCAAATTATAGTACAAAGGGACAGTAATCAAAACAGCATGGTATTGGCAGAAAAATAGACACACGGATTAGTGCAGCAGAATCGAGAGTCCAGAAGTAAACCCATATTTATATGGCCAAATAATTTTCGTCAAAAATGCCAAATCATACAGTGGAGAACGAAAACCCTCTTCAATAAACGGTGCTGAGAAAACTGGAAAGCCACCTGCAAAAGAATGAAACTAGACTGTTATCTATCTCTACACACCAAAATTACTCAAAATGGATTAAGGACCTGAATATAGGACCTGAAACAATAAAATGCATAGAAGAAAACATAGGCACTAAAACTCAGGGACCTTGGACTTAAGAGGATTTTATGAACTTGACCTCAAAGGCTAGGGAAGTAAGAGCACAAATAAGTAAATGGGTCTACATCAAACTAAAAAGCTTCTGCTCAGTAAAAGAAACCATCAGCAAGGTAAGAGAAACCATCCAAATGGGAAAATATATTTACAAGCAACACCTTTGATAAGGGCCTAATATGCAAAATGTACAAAGAACTCATACAACTCAATAACAACAATGAAAACAAACCAATCAAAATGGTCAGAGGACCTGAACAGACACTTCTCCCTAGAGGACATACAAATGGCCAACAATATATGCAAAGATATTCAACATCACTAGCTATTAGGGAAATGCAAATCAAAACCACAATGATACTATCTCACACCTGTTAGAATAGCTGTTATCTATTGGACAAGTCATTGCAAATGTAGGAGAGGATGTGGAGAAATAGGAATCCACATATACTGCTGTGGAACTGCAAATTGGTACGGCCACTATGGAAAGCGGTATGAAGTTTCCTCAAAAAATTGACCTACATATGATCCATCATATGGATCATATGATGAGAATTGACCTACCATATGATCCATCAATTCCTCTACTGGATATTTACCCCAAAGTCTTTTAAACTCATA
Source organism: Eonycteris spelaea (assembly GCA_003508835.1). Lineage (NCBI taxonomy): Eukaryota > Metazoa > Chordata > Mammalia > Chiroptera > Pteropodidae > Eonycteris > Eonycteris spelaea. The sequence goes on along the minus strand of PUFA01000147.1, from coordinate 3,786,851 downwards.
TCTGAAAAGATGTTTGCACACCAATTTTCATAGCAGCATTATTCACAGTGGCCAGGACATGGAAGCAACCAAAGTGCCCTATGGTAGATGATTGGCTAAAGAAGCTATGGTACATATATACAATGGATATTACTCAGCCATAAGAGGAGATGAAATACTGCCATTTGCAACTCATGGATTGACATTGAAATAATCATACTAAACAAAATAAGCCAGACAGAAAAAGTAGAAAATCACACGATATCACATATGTGGGATATAACCTAAAAGCAACAAATGAGCAGGACAAAGAAATAGAGACTCATGCACATGGACAATGAACTAGTGGTTACCAGAAGTTGTGTGTGTGTGGGGGGGATAAAAAATAAAATGTTAAAAAAATTATGTATATATAGTATGAAAAAATAAATAAACTGGCATTAAAAAATAAAAGAATAATTTTTTGTGGCAAATATACTTTAAAAGTTAACCATTTTTAAGTGCACCATTCAGTGCATTAAGTCACATTGTACAATCAATTATGTTTTATAATTTTATTTTTGCTTGTCTCCATGTATCTAAGACATCTGCTTTTTTTAAATGCTGTATTTTATTTTTCACCTGAGTATATCTTTTATTTTGTCCTAGAATACAAGCATTAATTTCACCTACCCTAGATCTCTTACTTCTTCAACTGAGGTAGCTATGTAACTCTTTCAAATGTGACTCTTTAACTCAGTTCATTACTTTAGGAAATTAACATTTATACAACTATTACTTTATTACAAATCACAGGCAGCATCTTTTTCACTTTCTCTTTGAAAATTAAATATGTTTCTTTTCTAAAGTTAAAAAAGTGATAAAACAGTTTATTATCAAACTACCATTCAATTACTGAGTATAGTTTGTACCTTTTCACTAGAATTCAGAAGTGATTGAAAATTATAGGCAGGTAGCCAAATTTCTGTTTTTATTTCTATGCTTAACTTTTGAAGGCTTCTAAATAATGTTAGTTCTTTTCATTGTTGTCCCTTTTGCCAGGGAAGTTTCAGACACTGGATATGCTATATGTATCACTGCTAGAAATTTATGGCTAAGTGACGCCACTGTATTCAATGATCCTTTGAGGAAATTTTGGGAGATTTGCACAGAGTCTGAAACAAAGCTCTTGTCCTGGGACCTGCTTTTTGTGTTGAGTCCATGGTTTCCTGAATTTCACATTTTCCTCTTTTGTATAGAATCCTTTGTTTTCCTAGGGCACATTTTTAGTAGCTTTAAAAAATGGGTGCATAAAAGGTAGCATTTGTAAAATCTGGCATATGTGAATTGTTTTTATTTCGCATGGACACTTAATGAATCATTTGGCTGTGTATTTTTGTTGTTGTTGAATCTTTTCCAGTAGGGCCTCTGGATGAAAATGCAGCCCAAGTAATATCTTGATTGTAGCTTTGTGAGATCCTAAGAAGGAGGTCCAACTAAGCCATATCTGGAACCCTGACTCACAGAAGCTGTGAAATAATAAATGTGTGTTATTTAAGCTGCTAATACATCTGACCTTAATATATTCTTTTGCTCATTTCAGTGAGTGTTCCACCATCCTATATGTGAGGCAGCCAAACTTCATTTAGCATTTGTCTGTACCAAGAATGGGAATTTGTAAATTAAAGAGAATTTTTGAAATGTTATGGATTTTTACTCCAACTTTTGGAAAAATCCTTATTCTTCATATTTCTTTGGAGAACAATAGTCTGGAGATTTAAAAGCAAATATACGAGGTCAAGACATAGTGAACGTTTTCAGGAGTCTTTCCTAACATACGGAAAAGGCTGAGGAATGCAGAATTGATATTAGCTGTGCCATTGATAAGTCTGAAAATCTGAAAGAGACATAGATATCAACCCCTTCTCCTTCCATTTTTTTTTTTTTTGTGATGGCTGAGAAGACTTAGGACCTAGAGATATGATAGGAAACAGCTTGATGGAATATATAAAACATCAATTGGAGTTAGGAAGACGTGTTTGAATCTACATCTGCCATTTCCTGATCTCAAAAGAGTTCCTAAAATTCTGGTCAAGATGGCAGAGTAGGTATGCATTGTATGCTTCTCCCATGACCACATCAAAATTACATCTAAATTATAGAGCAATCAACTGAAAACCACCTGAACACTAGCTTCACAGAAGTCCTAAACTAAAGATACAAAGAAGAGGCCCTGTTGAGACCAGTAGGAGGGACAAAGACAGATATGGACTTGCCTTACTCCCCACATGTGGCAGTTGAGAATCAGGATGGCTATCTCCCCTACAAAGGTCCCCAGTAAAGAGTCCCAGCCTGACACTGGGTGCTGTAGCCCAGGGATCCAGTGACAGAAAGAGTAGTCCCACAACAGATAGCTGTGAATATCGGCAGATTCTGATCTGGCTTGGTGAGATGAAGAGTTTCTAGACATCCAGATGTCTTCTTAAAGCACTCGCACACAGACTCATTGGTTCACTGGTACTCACTGTAAGCTCCAGTGAAGAGATAGCAGCTCAAAAGGCAATAGAGACATACGGGGAGAAGCTGAATCTGTGTGGCTTCGGGTGAGGGCAGCCATGTTCCTGTGTTAACCCTTCTCCACACACAGCCTACAGGGGTAAGCAAGTGTCAGATCTAAATCTGCATTAACCTGGTGAACATCACTTGCCCCAGCCTGCTGACTCCCTGATGCCCATCCAACCCAACGTAGTGGAGATTTCCTCCAGGTGAGATGGAGGATGGCTGGAAACCCAGTGTCCTCTTAAAGGGCCCTCACACAGATTCAGTCATTCACATACACTTACCCTGAGTTCCAGCAAAGGAGAGCAGCTGGAAAGGAACAAGAGACATACCAGGAGAAATTGAATTCTGTGCCTTAGTACCGCCATTGTCCCTGTGTTGACCACCCCCTTGCACTGCCTGAAAGGGCAGACAGGAGCCAAATCTGAATTTACATTAACTTGGTGAACATCGCTCACTCTACCATGCTGACTCTCTAAGACCTCACTCCCACCAAAACACACACCATTCTTGCTCTTTCAGTGGCTATGCCTCTCTGGCAGTCACAGACCATGCTGAAAGCTTTCTTTAAAAAGTCCATAAAGTCTGCAGACCTCAGGGAGGTGTGAACTGACCTCAGTATGCCTTGTGTCTTGTCCTAAGTGGCCCCAGGCCTAGCACAAGTAGTAGCAGGCATTGGGTCACAGTGTGGCATCTCCCACATGCCTCAGGACCCAGCACAGGCATCTACCAACTGCAAATCACTTTGTAGCTCTTCCCAGTTGTCCCCAGGCCAAGAATAGGCAGCAGCTGAACTTGGTCGGCACTAAAGCCCCTTCCAAGAAGTCCCAGAGCCAACAAACACAGTGGTCAGTCTCAGAAAAGAACACAGCACTACTACTGATTTGTTTCATAAATGAAATTCAAAGGGTGGTCTCAGGGGGCACCAGAGCCCTCCTGGGGTGAATCCCATTCCATAGGGTAAGCCTCTACTGTTGTTTTAGCCAGTCTTCAACAGCTAGTCAGCTTTAGAGTCAATCACACCCACTGATGAGCAAAAAGCAATCAAGGAACAATTTCAGCAGGAAGGCAAAAACAATTCACACATGAGACACTCCTGGAGTACCAGGCTCAGGTGACCAGGGAGACTGTGCCAATGGCACCCACAAGACACCTACCTACTACTAAGGCCCGCCTGCCAACACTGAGAAATGTAGCAGGTGTATCTAATACATAGAAACAAATATAGGGAGGCAGCCAAAACTAAGAAACAAAGAAAAATGTATCAAATGAAAGAACAGGAGAAAATGCCGGAAAAGGAATTAACAAAATGGAAACAAGCAATACACCAGATGCAGAGTTCAAAACACTGGTTATAGTGCTTGCTTCAACAGCATATATACTAAAACAAATTAAAAAATAACAAAAAACAAACAAACACAAAATCTGAGGTTCAATAAATTTATGAAAATATAAATCAATTCAGTGAGAACTTCAACAAAAAGATAGTAAACATAAATATATATAGAAAACATAAAAAAGAACCAGTTAGGAAGAGACTATAATAACTGAAATGAAGAAAACACTAGAAGAAATCAACAGCAAATTAGATGAAGCAGAGGATCAAATCAGTGATTTGGAAGACAAGATAACAAAGAACAACACAGAATGAAAAGAACAAAAATAAAAAGAATTTTTAAAAATGAGGATAATTTAAGGGACCACTGGGAAACATCAAGCATAATAACATTCGCACCGTATGCATATCAAAAGGAGAAGAGAGGAAACAAGGTGTTCAGGGCTTATTTGATGAAATAATGACTGACAACTTCTCTAACCTGGAGAAGAAAATAGACACACAAGTCCATGAAGTGCAGAGAGTCCAAAAGAAGATGAATCCAAAGAAGCCCATACCAAGACACATCATAATTAAATACCAAAGGTTAAAGACAAAGAAAGAATCTTAAAGGCAACAAGAGAAAAAACAATTGATTACCTACAAGGAACCTCTAATAAGGTAGCTGATTTCTCAACAGAAACTTTGCAGGCCAAGAGGGATAGCCATGAAATATTCAGAGTGAAGAAAAACAAGACCTAGAACCAAGCTTACTCTACCTAGCAAAGCTATCATTTAAAATTGGAGGAGTTATAAAGAGCTTCTCAGACCAGTGGGAAGAACTACCAGGAGATTAGAGGGGAGTGAAGACAGAGTATTTAACCGCTATCTTTCCTGTAGCCCATAGTAGTTCAGTATTCCTTTACTGAGGATTGTAAGCTCCTCTTGACAGACTTCAACAAAATTAAAACTACTTTTTTCAGTCTAGTAACTTCTGCTTCCCTTGACCTTCTGGCCTAACGGTAGTAACTATTTGTTTGTTTGTTTGTTATAACTGACATTGCTTAACGAAATCCAATAAGTTTCAGCTGTATACTTTAACAGTGAGGCATATATATGTTTACACTGCATGTTCATCTCCCATATTAGATTTCATTCTGTCACCACATATTTGACCCTCTCTACCTTGTCTGTATTCCTCATCCTTCCTCCCCCCTACTCTCTGATAAACACTATTATATTGTCCAGGACCATGAGTCTCTGTTCGTCCTGTTCATTTGTTGCTTTTAGGTTTATATAAATGATACCATTTGATTTGCAACTTTTTCTCTATGGCTTATTTCGCATAGAATGGTTATCTCGGGGTCCACTGATGTTGTCACAAATGGCAGTATTTCATCTCTTTTTATGGCTGAGTAATATTCCATTGTATATATTTACCACAGCTTCTTTGACCAATCATCTATCATAGGACTCTTTGGTTGCTCCCATGTCTAGGCCACTGTGAAGAATGGTGCTATGAACATCGGTGTGCAAATATCTTTTCAGATATAAGTTTTCAAGCCTTTGGGGAAAATACACAGTAGAGGGATTTGTGGATCATATGGTAGATCAATTCTTAGTGTTTTGAGGAACCTCCATATTGTTTTCCAAAGTGGCTGTACCAATTTGTAGTCCTACAAAAAAGGGTTTCTTTATTTTCTCCTCATCCTCTCCTACATTTGCAATGACTTGTCCAATAGATAACAGCTATCTAACAGGTGTGAGATAGTATCTCATTGTGGTTTTGATTTGCATTTCCCTAATAGCTAGTGATGTTGAATATCTTTGCATATATTTGTTGGCCATTTGTATGTCCTCTAGGGAGAAGTGTCTGTTCAGGTCCTCTGCCATTTTTTGATTGTTTGTTTTTTGTTGTTATTGAGTTGTATGAGTTCTTTGTATATTTTGGATATTAGGCCCTTATCAAGGTGTTGCTTGCAAATATATTTTCCCATTTGGATGGTTGTCTCTTTACCTTGTGATGGTTTCTTTTGCTGAGCAGAAGCTTTTTAGTTTGATGTAGTCCCATTTACTTATTTGCTCTTTACTTCCCTTGCCTTTGAGGTCAAATTCATAAAATCCTCTTTAAGTCCAAGGTCCTGAGTTTAGTTCCTATGTTTTCTTCTATGCATTTTATTGTTTCAGGTCTATATTCAGGTCCTTAATCCATTTTGAGTTAATTTTGGTGTGTGAGATAGATAACAGTCTAGTTTCATTCTTTTGCAGGTGGCTTTCCAGTTTTCTCAGCACCGTTTATTGAAGAGGCTTTTCGTTCTCCACTGTATGTTTTTGGCTTTTTGACGAAAATTATTTGCCCATATAAATATGGGTTTACTTCTGGACTCTCGATTCTGCTGCACTAATCCGTGTGTCTATTTTTCTGCCAATACCATGCTGTTTTGATTACTGTCCTTTGTACTATAATTTGAAGTCAGGCAGAGTGATGCCTCTGCCTCATTCTTTTTTCTCAGGGTGGCTTTTGCAAATCGAGGTCCTTTGTGCTTCCATACAAATATGATGATTTTCAGTAGTATTTCTTTAAAAAAGTGTCAATGGGATTTTGATGAGGATTGCATTAAATCTGTATAATGCTTTAGGTAATAAGGTCATTTTAACTATGTTGATTCTTCCAATCCAAGAACACAGAATATCTTTCCATTTCTTTATACCTTCTTTGATTTCTTTTAATAGGGTCTTACAGTTTTTGTTATATAGGTCCTTCACATGTTTTCTAGATTTATTCCTAGGTATACTATTCTTTTTGGTGCAATTACGAAAGAAATTATATTTTCCAATTCTTTTTCTGACACTTCATTATTAGAGTGTAGGAACGCTGTAGATTTTTGAACATTTAGTTTGTATCCAGAAAGTTTACTGTATTTGCTTATTGTTTCTAGCACTGTTCTTGCGGAGCCTTTAGGGTTGTCTATATAGAGAATCATGTCATTCTCACATAGTGACAGTTTGACTTTTTCGTTTCTATTTGGATGCCTTTTATATCTTTCTTTTGTCTGATTGCACTCTCTAGAACCTGCATAGTTATATTGAGTAACAGTGGCAATAGTGGACAGCCTTGCCTTGTTCCTGATCGTAGAGGGAAGGTTTTTAGTTTGTCACCATTAAGTGTTATGTTAGCTGAGGGCTTGTCATAGATGGCCTTTATTATGTTAAGGTACTTTCCCTCTATACCAACTTTGTTAAGTGTTTTGATCATAAATGGATGCTTTATGTCGTCGAAGGCTTTTCTACATCTATTGATAGACTCATATGATTCTTATTTTTTAATTTCTTTATGTGGTGTATCACATTAATTGATTTGCATATGTTGAACCATCCCTGTGCCTCTGGGATGAAGCCCGCTTGATTGTGGTGTAATATTTTTTAATATGTTGCTGTTTCAGTTTGCTAGTATCTTATTTAGGATTTTTGCATCTGTGTTCATGAGAAGTATTGATCTGTATTTCTTTGTGCGTGTTACCTTTATCAGGTTTTCATATCAGGACAATATTAGCCTCATAAAATGAGTTGGGAAATATTGTCTCTTTCAATTTTCTGGAAGAGTTTGAGGAGAATAGATACTAAATCTTCTTTGAATGTTTGACAGAATTCACTGTTGAAGTCATCTGGCTCTGGACTTTTTTACATTTTGGTAGGTTTTTGGTGATTGTTTCAATTTCCATACTGCTGATCAGTCTATTTATATTTTCCAGATCTTCTTGATTCGGTCTAGGAAGGTTGTATCTTTCTAAGTACTGGTCCATTTCTTCTAGGTTTTAAATTTGGTGTTATATACTTTTTCATAGTATTCTTGTATGATCTTTTGTATTTCTGTGGTGTCTGTCATAATTTCCCCTCTTTCATCCCCAATTTTGTTTATTTGAGTCTTTTCTATTTTTTCTTTAGTGAGTCTAGCCAGGGGTTCGTTAATTTTATTAACTTTCTCAAAGAACTTGGTCATTGTTGCATTATTATTATTATTTTTTAATTTTTATTTTCATTTTTTCTTCTCTATTTTGATTCTTTCCTTCTGCTGACTTTAGGACTCATTCATTCTTCCTCTTCCAGTTTTTTTAAAGATGAAATGTTAGGTTATTTATTTGGCTCGTTCTTTTTTTTTTTGATAGGCCTGTATTGATATGAACTTACGTATTATTTCCACTTTTTGCTGTGTCTCAAAAGTTTTGATATGTTGTATTATCAATATCATTATCACTTTATTTCTATGTATCTCTTGATATCTCTTTATTTAATCTTTATTTAATCTCTTACCCAGTTATTCTTCAGTAAGTAGTATGTTGTTTAATCTCCATATATTTGTGGTTTTCCTGCTTTCTTTTTGTAGTGGAACTCTAGTTTCAAAGCATGATGATCAGAGAATACAGTTGGTATGATTTCAACCCTCTTATATTTGTTGAGGCTATCTGTGTCCAAGTATATGGTCAATTTTTGAGAATGTTCCATGTTCACTAGAGAAGAATGTATAAGTAGCCAGTTTGGGATGGAAGGTTCTGTAAATGTCAATTATGTCCAGTTGGACTAATGTGTCATTTAAATATGTTATTTCCTTACTGATTTTCTGTTTAGATGATCTGTCCACATTCAACAGTGGGGTATTTAGGTCCCCTACTACGATAGTGTTATGGTCTGCTTCTCCTTCACTTCCGTTAGTAATTGCTTTACATATTTTGGGCTCCCTGATTGGGAGTATAGATGTTAATAATTATTATTTCTTCTTGGTGCATGATTCCCTTTATCATTATGAAGTATCCCTCAGTATCTTTCTTTACCTTTTTGGTTTGAAGTCTATTTCATCTAATATTAGTACTGCTACTCCCTGCTTTTCTCTGAACACCATTTGCTTGAAATATCATTTTCCACCCCCTCATTTTGAGTCTATATTTGTGTTTGGAGGTGACATGTGTCTCTTGCAGGCAGCATATAGTCTGGTTTTGTTTTTGATCCAATCTGTAATTCTGTGCCTTTTAATTGGTAAGTTCAGTCCATTTACATTTAGGTGATTATTGAAATATGAGGTCTTCTTATAGCTTTTTTTATGTTTTGCTTTCTGGTAGCTTCGTATTTTTGTTACTTGTGCTTCTGTTTTTTTATTTTTGGTTGCGTTTTGTGGGTTTTTCCTCTGGTCCTCCTTGTTTTATGTTACATACAATGGTCCTGAGTTTGGCATGTAGTTACCCTTATGAATAAGTAAAAGATAGTTTATATATATATATATATATATATATATATATATATATTATATATATATATATGACTATATATATATAGTCATCCATTTTCTTATACACTTGCCTGTCTCTATTTCTCTTTGCAAATTTGGATCTTTGAATCCTCTCCTTTTCAGTCACTGTTATCTCAATATGTCCCTATGTATCCTGAACATTCATTACTATCTTGTTATAACAATTCTCTTCTTATTGTTTAAGCTTATAATACCCTGTTCTTAGTAAGGATTGCATTTCTCTGCTTCTATTTGCCTGATATTCACTTTACTTCTAATTACGTATTTTTTTTTTTTTTTGGTCATTTTGTTTTAGGTGAGCTGACCCCTTTGTATTTCCTGTAGTGCAGACCTCGTAGTGAAGAATTCCCTCAGTTTTTGTATGCCTGGAAAAGTCTTAATTTCTCTTTAATATCTAAAGGAGAGCTTAGCTGGATATATTATTCTAGGCTGGTAGTTCCTTTCACTTAATAGTTTAAATATTTGATTCCATTCCTTTCTAGCTTGTAAGTTTTGCACTGAGAAGCCCGAGGATAATCTAATGGGTTTACCTTTATAAGTTATTATTTTTATTTCTGCCTGGCTGCCTTGAGAATTCTGTCTTTGTCATTGATTTTTGATAATGTTAATATAATGTTCTTGGTGAAGGCCTTTTCGGGTTGAGATAATGGGTGTTCTGTTGACTTCTTGAATTCCAATTCCAGCTCATTTCTTAGATTGGAAATTTTCATCCACTATTTATCTGAAAACGCTTTCTAATCCCTGTTCCTTTCCTTAATCTTCAATAATGCCCATTATTCTTATGTTTTCTTTCCTGATGGTATCAGCTAGTTCTTGAATTTTCTTTAATTATTTTTTATTCTTCAGTTTCTCTTCTTTCTTCTGATTTATTTCTAGATTTCTGTCTACAATATCTCTGATTTTTTCCTCTATTTGGTCTACTTTAATATACCAAGTTTGCTATTCTTTTTTTTTCAACTCTTGCAGGTGTGTGTGTGTGTGTGTGTGTTTTATCTTCAGAAGATCTATTCTGTCCTTTTTGAGGGTTTCAATCTCCTTGCTCTGCTCATCTAGTTGTTTTTTTCAATTCCTGAATTGTTGATATGACTCATTTTGTAACTCACTGAGTTTTTTTCAGAAGTACCATCCTGAATTCTCTGTCATTTAAGTTGCATATTTGTCTGTAAGCTTATTTTCTGGAGACTTTTCTCTTTCTGAGACACCTTGTCACCTTGGTTGTTCATGGTGTTTAATGAACTATTTTTCCACCTGGGCATTAATGGAAATGTATTCTGCTTTGTTTTCTAGAAAGATTTTTATATAAAGGTCCTCTTTAACCTATTGCAAAGAAGGTGCCTTTCTTTTGGTTTCCAGCAGGTGGCGTCTAAGCCTCTTGGATCCCTGGTTTATATAAAGCTTTAAAAATGTCGTTATTTTCCGATAGATATTTAAGCAGGTTCGCTACTCTCAGTTTCAGTCCCTGTCAGTTTCAGTGACAGTCTCGGTAGCGTTTGCTCAGATTCCCAGAAAGCTCCATTTTTTTTTTTTTTTTTCTGGGAGGGTGTGGGGGGGAGCCCTTGGTCTGGAGGTTGGGAGCTGTGGCTCAGGCTTAGTTCCGCAACTGTTGTTTCTCTGTTGGTTGCTTCTCTATTTTCTGCCCTCAAGACTGTTCCCTGCCACCAGTTGGCCTCGGAGAGCTTACGACTTTCCTAGGCAGGGCTGTTCAGGAAATTCACCTCATGAACTCACTGCTTCTTCTTCGCTCCTTCTTCTCCTGCAGGGAGCTCTGGTGGCTGCAAGAGGCAGCTGCTTTATTTCTCTCAGTCCACTGCCCTGACACTCGGGTTCTGACCTGTGGTGGTTCTTTTGCACAGAACCCATGCCCAGACATGCTGGTGTGCAGTTTCAGTGTTTTTTTTGTTGAATTTTAGATGTTCAGCTTATTGTTGTTTCAAGGGGAGATCTGGGGATGTCTCTCACTTTGCTATGTTACCCCACACCCTCCAAATTTAAATACATTATTAAGATTTCCATCCTCAGTGTACTAAAATTCCAGGATGTTATCTGTTGCATGCCCATTTTCATCCATTTTATTCGGAACCAAATGATAAATTCAATTGGAAAATTACACCCTTCAATTCTGGAAATATTAAAAAAAAATCTCTCTCAGTTTGGACTAATCTTCTCAATTTTATCTTTATCTTTACTCTATTGATTTTCTTCTACATTGTTCTTCAGCTTTGTTTCCTGGGAGGTATCCATTATTTAACTTGCAAATCTTTTACTGAGTCTTTCATTTCTTTATCATAATTTTAATTCCCAAAAACTCTTTCCAATTTTCTCATTTTTAAATTAAATTTATTGTGGTATCATTGGTTTTAATAGAAGTTTCAAGTGTACAATTCAGTAATGCATCATATATATATTGCATTGTGTGCTCACTACCCAAAGTTAAATTTCCTTTTATAGTACCAGTTCTTGTTTCATTGATGCAGGACACTTTCTTACCTTTTTAAGAATAATGAGTGTTTAAGCATTCATTTCTCTTGTTTTCTTCAAAGTTTTTTTCTGCTTTTGGTGAACTTCGCCTTTCCTGCTCGAAAACTTCCTCTGCTATTTAGTGATCCTGGATATAATAGGTAGTTGCTTATCTTCAGAACAGGGCACTGTTGATTGAAAGCTCTGACCATGTGGCTGGAGCTCATTGATTGTGAGATTCTCTGTAGTGTGAACTAGCCTCACCATTTCTCTAAAATTCAGTTTCTTTAGATTTTTCCCCTTAGTTGGGTGAGATTCTACAAAGAATAACTTTTAACTTTTTTTCTTTTTCATATGTTCCATCTCTTTAACTCTCTGTGCTATGAAATTTATTCAGTTTTATCTTCCAATTTAATATCATTTCGGTTTCTAATCCATTGGGGACTTTTTCCTTTAATAAAAATTTACTATTTTTAAAAGATTTTGAAGAAATCTGCCTCATTGTTCTGTCACTTTTGTGTTCTTTATTAATGTTTTACAGTTTGTATTTACTTTGAAATATTTCATATATATTAATTTTATATCTAAATTTTTAATTTTATTGTTAGTGGGCCTTGAGGGACTCTAATCTTTGTTCCTTATCTGCTTACTATTTTATGGAGGAGTATTTCCTTGAATATTTGGAAACATTACTCTAAGGTCAAACTGGTTGAACATGACCTGTGGAAGCACTGTGATAATTTTCAACAGAAAAAAAAATGTGAATTTTCTATAAACAACTTATTAACATTTTTATTATTTTGGGCTTAGATTTCCCTGAATGCAGTTGGCATGCATTTGAACCTTAGACCTGCTGGGGTCAGGCTTATGGTTGCAAATTCTTAGAAAAAATCATTATTACTTTATCCTATTTGCAACAGGAGATAAAGACACAATTTCTTGTAGGCACCTGAGTTTCAGTCAGGATAGGCTAAGTAATGCTGGGTAACAAATAATTCCAAGTGGCTTATACCACACTCTCAAGGACTTTTACAAGGAGTTAATTTCTTGTTTAAAGTCTGATGTGGATCTAAAAAAGCTCTTCAGGGGAATTATCCTCTATTCAATGGCTTAGAACACATACTATTTTAAATTTTGTAGTACTTCTAACTGAATATAATACAGAATTTACCACAGCAGAAGAAGAGAGCTTTGAATTTAAGCATAAAGAGTTCTACATGGAAGTGACACATGTCATTTTTTTTCCTATTGGACTATTGGCCAAGCTGTTTGTTTTCTCCCACTTACAAAGGGTCTAGAAACTTGGTCCAGCAAAGAGAAGAGAGCTAGAAATATTTGTGTGTACTAGTAATATCTACAACACATTCCTTTGACTGGCATTTGATGCTTTTTTTTCATCTCTTTTGACTGTCTAGCTTAATACTAGAGTCTTGAATTTAGCTCCCTGCCTTGTGTAGTCCTATAGCTTTAATTTCCTGCTGTGGCATACATGTTAATTCCCTAAATTCTATGTTCTTTATTTTTTTAATTTATTTTTTTGTGGTGACATTGGTTACAAATCCAAATAAGTTTCAGGTGTACAATTGAACTGTAAGGAATATATATATATATATATTGCGTTGTGTGTTCAACTCCATAGTTAGAATTTCTTTCTGTCACCACATATTTAACACCTTTTACCCCATCTGCGTTCCTCCTCCCCCCTTCCCTCTATCCTCTGGTAACCACTAGTCTATTATCCATGTCCATGAGTCTCTGATTGTTTATCCTGCTTGTTTGTTGCTTTTAAGTTTATATTCCACATAAAAGTGATATCATGTGGTTTTTCAACTTTTATGTTTTGCTTATGTTGTTTAGCATGATTCTATGGTCTTCATATCAGTATTTGGCCCAAGACAGTCTTTACTTTTATATTTAATTGCTTGCTCCTTTGTTTTTCAGTTCACTGCCTTTCCTTAGATCAGGACTGAGAGAAATCTTTGGGGATTTTATCTTCTTAATTCCACAACAAATTTAAAAATATGTTCATATAATTTATTCAGAATTTATTTCTTACACTAGGGACATTTCCTATAATATCTAGTTGTTATTACCTCCAGAAGCAGTTCAAATAATTATTTCCAACTAACAAATGACAAAAGCATTTAAGACTGATAACAGTCCTCTAACTTAATAAGAAGTTAATGAAGACCCTGACACTACTCAGTGGTTATCTATAGTGTAGTGCTTGACATTCACTTAAATCAACTTTTGCATTATGTAGAATTATGCCAGATGTTTAGTCCTAATCAATATATTTTTAATTGATAAAATAATACAACCATGATAAAGGACTTAATGAGGAGCTAGGAAAAACCTGTCACTCTACACTTAAAATCTTTAGAAAACTGTTTTGGAACTGCATGATAAAAAAAACTAGTCAAATAATCAAACATCAACTTATATGAAAGAAATTTAAAATTAAGAGGCCAATATTCACATGTTCAATAAACCTTGATTCTGCTAGTATTGCTCCCACTGCCCTACTGGGTCAAGATAGCTTCACAGGAGAATCAGATATAGGTTTTTTTGTAATCATGCCAAGGGTTCTTCAGAGGCCCAGATCACACAGTCTGTTCCTTCTGTGTCAAAGCAGACCCCATGTTCTCACACACATTTTTTGACTTAATAGCTGTTCTTACTCTATCCCATGGGGATCATAATTCCCTCCTCTGCAGATTGGCTTTGAGTGGAACATAGTCTCTAAACACTCTTTTTTGTCCTTGCGCTAAGTGTAGGCCCATGTTTCCTTTTTCATATTAATGACATAATGGAGGGGAGAAAAATAGAAGTAAGCATGAAGACATTCTAAAATATTTGTAATCCAATGTTCTAATCGTTTTGGCCCATGACTTCTTTTCTAAAAAAAATTGTGATCTAGTTCTCTCTCTCTGTCCATATATCAGAGAAGGACTTAACTAATGTTGTTCTCCTTTAAGCATGGCTATGATCCCTACCTCCACAAATTACTCTCCTTCTTGGCAGTCTTGCCAGGAAGTGCCACCAAAGCTCTGATGAAGCATTCACATTTCTGAAAACCATAAAATTAAAGAGTTATACCCATTCCACAGAACGTTTCATAAACATTCTTTTGGAAAGATGTTGGAGAGACAAATGGCATAGCATTGAAGGCCTGGATGAAATTTAGTAAGTGGCCACACTTACAAGAAAAAACGAGGAATAAAGCTGGTAAATATCATCTTTTTTACATGCAGCACTATGCTGAAAAATGGGGAATGGATGCTGGGAGAAAATCAGTGGTCATGTGAATGAAATCAGAGCAACATGTGAAGATAGACATTTCTTTGTACCCCAAATGCTTAATTCATAATAAACAAACACTTTCCCTTTCTCTTGAGTTTGCCCTCTACAATCTCTGATTTCGAGTCTTTAGAAGTGGGCACAGGGTGAATATAAGTTTTAGAGGCCATGAACTGTGTCTCTCAAAATAGTATTATTTTTATTTACTAAATTAAAAGAGAAGAGCAGTTAAGGGGGAAAACAGAAATGAAAAGAAATTATCATTATAAAAGAAAGTAAGCAAAAGGAAAATTCTAAGGCATGAAAAAGAGCCTTCCTTTATTTGGAGC
This sequence comes from Eonycteris spelaea, assembly GCA_003508835.1. NCBI lineage: Eukaryota > Metazoa > Chordata > Mammalia > Chiroptera > Pteropodidae > Eonycteris > Eonycteris spelaea. The sequence continues at coordinate 3,771,631 of PUFA01000147.1, read as the reverse complement.
AATGGGGATCCAGCTGAGAAAAGGATTTGTCACATATGGTAGTCCTATCATCTTTTTTACCCAGAGGTTTATGTTTCTGTCACTTTTGCGAATGATAGTTCTGAAAGGTTCGTATTTCCCCATCATGGAAGACAAGTAACTTCTCTATATCGCTAGGTTTAATTCTGCGGTCTATGCAGTTCAGATTGAAAGGGAAAGCTGGGAAGTGATTTAATTAAGGCTGAAGCATACCTCTCAGTTTTAAGAATTTTTTCTCTTCTCTTTTTTTTTCTCCCTGAATCTTTTTTCCCCTTTTCTCTGCTAAATTCAGACCAGCCATTGACCAACAGCTTTTCCAGAAGGTTATTATTATTATTATATTATTTATTGTAATGCTTACACAATTATACTAAAACCCTCAAACCATACACTTTAAATAAATGGATTGAATAGTATGTGAGTACTAAGTTGTATCTCAATAAATTTGTTATTAAAAAACAATAAAAATGTATTTATTGAGTGTTCATATTTGTCCAGTAGTTTTCTATTTGTGTATTTTATATATGTTACAAAATTTTTAATTCCTGACAAGATAGATAGTATAATTATCTCATTTCTCAGATGAGAAAGTGAAGGTAAAGTGGGGATTAGCAAATTGCCCAAGATCCCTCAGGTAGTAAATTAGAAAGCTGAGGTTTGAACACACATCTGATTTAAGGAACTGTGCCCTTTATTACTCTGTACTAATGCTCCCAATTAAGGCCACTTATTAAAATCAGTACAAGATTTACATTCAGTGCCCAATCTATAGGATTACTATTTTTTTTATTTTAATTTTTTTACCATCTAGCTACACTGTCTGAGGAAAGGAGCCTCTAGATCACTTGTGATCTCAGGCGAAGTTTAGATACACTGAGATGAAGTGGCCACCTTACTTGGGGGAATTCTTCCATCTTCAGTGAGAAAAAACAAATGAACCAAAACTTCTAGGACTGCCTACCCAACACTTTTACAAAGAGTGAACTCACTTAGTTTCCCTCTCTTAAAGTAAAGATATACATAAAGGGTTCTATGTTAGACTTTCTGGAATAAGTGGCAACAGACTTTTTTTTTAAAAAACCCAAAGCTCTTCTCTTTATAGGTAGATACCTGGTAACTTCTAAGTATCAAAGCAAATTTAACCAACAGTAAATGTTTTTTAAATGAACAAATCAAAAGAATAGGGACATCCCAGGGGGAAGAATAGCACAATGCAAAAATCCAGATGTGTACATCAAGGCACTTTGCTGTGAGTGAATGCAGAGCACAGTCCAGATGAACTAGAATGTTGTCAGTGGGTTCTCATATGCTTATGGTGAGCTGTTGTTTGGGTTTGGAGGTTTGGCTGTGTGGGCAGGTGTGGTGGGACATAAACATGAAAAGGGAGATATAGGACAAGATTAGGAAAAGCCTTGTTTATACACTATATATTTGGCAGATTAGTTTGAAGGTAATAAGGAGCTGTTGGAACTTTTCAGTTCTTTCTCTTTTTTTAATTTTTATTTTTTTAATAGAAAAAATTCAACAATAAGCAAATGCATACTCAAATGAAAAAAGTTTAAAAGAGGTTCAAGATTCTCATTATGGTAAATGATAAAAATTATTTTTCTCTTGATAAGATATCAACTTTTTCATTTCTTTCTATTTAACCTATACTGCCATCTTTTTTTCTAGGCTTTTCTATTTATTTTCCCCCACTTTTTTTCTATCTATATTTACACTGATAGATTCCATTCCTCATCTCAGTCATTTAGAAAGTTTACTCTTATACAAGCTAGGACAATTATCATTAAAAATTTTAATATAACATTTAACTTTACCAACATCTAGATAATATCTATAACCTTTCTTTCTCCTCATCCCCAAGTATACCATTATTGTCCATCTTACTGGGTAGAAATGAGGCAATTTATTTTCCCATATTTCTGGTTGACTTTTGGTGTGGAGAGAAAATATATATTGTGTATATGTATTTATTCTTACCCTGGATTGCTAAAATGCATCCTTCAGCAATTATTCAAAGAGGGTATGTAAGTAATAAACTTTCTGAATTCTTTGACATCAAAAAATATCTTTGTTTTACCCTCAAAATTAAATGTTATTTTGGCTGGATATAGAATTCTAAGTTTAAAACTTTTGCCTGTACAACTTTTGTGATTTTTGTCCCATTGACTTCTAGCATCCAATGATAAGCCTGCTGTCAATCTTCTTATTTCTTTATAGGTTATCTCTTTTTTTCTCTCCAGAAACATTTATGATGTTTTGTTTATCATTGTAATTCCCAAATTTCAACACGATGTGTCTAGGAGTGAGTCTCTTTTTATCAGTTTTACTGGGTACTTGGTAGGCACTGACAATCTCAAGACTTGAATTTTTCTTTAGCTCTGAAAAGTGTTCTTTAATTATTTTCTATATTATTTTCTCCACTCCATTCTCTTTATTATCTTTTTCTGGAATTTCTGTCAAATGGATATTTGAGCTTCTGGATCTATCCTGTCTCTTATTCTTCTTATCTGTTTGGCCATTTGTACTGTAGCCTTAGAGAATTCTTCAATTTGATCTTCTAGATTATTAGCTTTTTCTGTTTTAAATTGTGGTAAAATATGCAGAAAACCAAATGTATTATCTTAATGATTTTAAGGTGTTTAATGGTATTAAATACATTTATAATATTGTGCAACCATACCATCATCCATCTGCAAAATTCCTTTCATCCTATAAAACTGAAACTCCATACCCAGTAGACAATAACATTCCCAGTCTGTATCCCCTCCCCAGATCCTGGGAACCACAGTTAAACTTTCAGTCTCTATGATTTTGACTATTTTTAATACATCATATAAGTGGAATCATATAGTATATATCCTTTTGTGACTGACTTATTTCATTTGGCATATTTCAAGGTTCATCTATGTTGCAGCATATGTCAAAATCTCCTTACTTTTTAAAGGCTGAATATTTTATTATATGTATATATCAAATTTCACTTATCCAGTCATCCATTGATGGACACTTGGGTTGCTTCCGCATTTTAGCTATTGTGAATAGTGCTACTGTGAACATAGACGTACAAATATCTTTTTGTTCTAAAGTTTTTCTTTCTGACTTATTTTGCTTTGCACGATAATCTCAAGATCCACCCATGTTGTCTCAAATGACAGTATTTTATCTTTTCTTATGGCTCAGTAATATTATATTGTATATATGTACCACATTTTATTTATCCAATCATCTATCAAAGGACACTTCAGTTGTTTCCATATCTTGGTCACCATCAATAATGCTGCAATGAACATCGTAGTGTATGTATTTTTATAGATAAATGTTTTCGAAATTTTGAGTAGACACAAAGGAATTGAAGAAGACAAAAAAATGGAAAGATATTCTGTGTTCATGGATTGGAAGAATCAACATAGTTAAAATGGCCATATAACCCAAAATATATACAGATTTAATGCAATCCCTGTTAAAATCCCAATGGCATTTTTAAAGTAATAAAACAAAAATTTACCATATTTGTTTGAAATCACAAAAGGCCCTGAATAGCCAAAGCAACCCCAAGAAAAAGGAACAAGGCCAGAGATATCACACTGCCTGACTTCAAATTATACTGCAAGAATGGCTATCATCAACAAGACAACTAGAAACAAGTGTTGGAGAGATTGTGGGAGAAAAGGAACCCACATACACTGCTGGTGGAAATGTAAATAGGAACAGACACTATGGAAACAGCATGGAAATAATATTTTAAAAATTAAGGCTGGATTTACCATAGAACCTGCTAAACCCTGTTCTGAGTACCCCCCCCCCCCAATTTAAAAACATTTATCCATAAAGATTTCTTTTTGGTTTTAATAATTTGTCTCCTCTTTATTAATTAGTCCATCTTGCTAAAGGTTTAACTTTGTTTATTTTTTTCAAAGAACCAAGTTTTTTTTATTGTTTTTTTTCTATTATTTTTATATTCTCTATTTCATTTATCTCTCTTCTAATTTTAAGTATTTTCTTTCTTCTTCTAGTTTTGGATTTAGTTTGCTTTCTTTTTTTCAGGTCCTTGAGTTGTAAAGTCAGGTTGATGGTTTGATACATTTCTTCTTCTTTTTTTTTAATGTAAGTGCTTATAGCTGTAATTTTCTCTGTTTCTCATAAGTTTGGATATGTTGCATTTTGTTTTCATTTTTTTAAAAAGTGTTTCTAATTTACCTTGTGATTTCTTTTTTAACCAATTGGCCATTATTAATAGAGTTCTCAATTGGTAGATTTTATTTTATTTTTTTAGTACTTTAAAGATGTAGCTTTTATATCTACTTTTTGTGTTTCTGACAACATAATCTGTCAGTCTTCTCTGTTGCTTGCTTACAATCTTATTTTTATGTCTGGCTGCTATAGGCTTTTTTCTACTTTATTACTTTTAAACAATTTAATTATGATGTGCCTTGGTATAATTTTATTCATTTTTCTTAAGCTGGGAGTGTGTTGAGCTCCTGGGATCTGTGGGTTTATAGTTTTCTCCATTTAAAAAATTTTTCAGCAAATTCTTTTTTCCCCACATTTCCATCCTCTCCTATTCCAATCACATGATTGAAGTTTTTTTTTTTTTCACTTCTACTACTTACTCAAAGCTCTGTTCATTTTTAAAATTATCTTTTTCTCTGCATTTAAATTTAAATAGTTTTTATTATATCTTCAAGTTTACTAATTTTTTCCTGCAAAGAAATGATCTAGTTTCCATTAATCCAGTTCATATGTATTTTTCATCTCATTGTTATTTCCATCTCTAGAAGCTGATTTGGTCGTTCTTCCATTTCATTTCTCCACTTAACTTTTTGTCTACTAATTCTAACTTCTACATCAGTTCTAGGTTGATTTCAATAGACTGATTTTTCTTTTCATTTTGATTTTTCCTGTTTGTATGTCTAGTAATTTTTTATTGGATTCTAGATATTGTAGATTTTATCTTATTGGGTGTAGGTTATCTTTGTATTCCTATAAGTATTCTTGAAGTTTTCTTTCTGGGAAAAAATACTGGAAAACAGATTTTACTTTATTTAGTAAGCAGAATCAGAGCAGTCCTTCATCCAAGGCTAACCTTTTCTCACTAGTAGTACAAGGTTTTTTTTTTTTTTTTTTTTTTTTTTTTTTTTTTTTTGGCACTCTATCATACTACATCATGAGTTAGTCAGACTGGTAGAATAGTCATTTTTTCCTAGTCAGGTTATTGTAACCTCTGTTCTTTTCATGTTATTCTTTCCCAGGCCATGGATTTTCTCCTCATTTGCATGAATTAATTGACATTCAGCTGAGTACTTGGAGGGCACCCTATACATAACTCCAAAATTTTCTCTGTGCTTCTCTCTTTTCTCAGTACTCTGTCCCATATATTCTAGCTACCTTTGTATCCCCAATAAGGGATTCCACTGGGTTATATCCAGGTTTCCTTCCCTATGCCATGACTCTCTCAAGATTGAGTCAAAGGAAGAGCTCACATTATTTTTTTCTTAATTTCAGAAATCACTGTTTTTCAATGCCTAACATCAATTGTGTTGAAATGTGTTGTTTTATGTATATTTCAGATTTTTAATATTTTATTATCTTTTTTTTATTGTTTTCAATGGAAAGTCAAATCTAGTTCTTGTTATTCCATGTTGGCAGGAATTTCTGCGTCTTTCAAACACTCTTTCATATTTTCCATGTCTTTACCAGTCTATTTTATATTCTTACTGTAATTTTCAAATCTGTCTCCTAATTTCAAGTATTTTCAGCTGTGTTTAAGCTAATTTTTCCAAAAATTTTGAATTCTAGTGGCTATACATTTCAGTATTAAGAATCCTTTATTATTCATATAGTTTCTACTGCTTCTATTATTATCCTTTTGTTATTCATTATAAACAGACCCATGTTATTAACATTATAAAGATTTTTCTGTCACTTATAGTTTGTAGAACACTGATTCTCCCTTTTGTTGTGTCTACAAAGTCTCTCTTGTGGTTATTTTTTCCTTCACGTGATTCGATTTTTTTGTTTGTTTTTGATGGATAATCTTAGCCAGTGTTTTTTCTGTTCATTTTGCTTAATTTTGTTTGCAAATTAGAAGAGTTGCTATGTATGGGGTCTGTGTTATAGATGCAACCATAATACAGAATAATTTTATATTTTCTTCTGGAGAATATAAGATATTACTTGGTTTGGGATGGATTTTTTTTTTTTAAATATCTGGCTAGTATTTACCAAACCATGTAAGTGGCATAAATTATGACCCTACACTTGCCTATTTTAAACTTACTTTTAATTTCTCATAGAATAGGTTTTTTTCTCCCTCTTATGACTAGTTTCTTCACTGGAGTCTACATATTCCAATATGTTCTATCTTGAAATAATAAAATGTATTTGAATATCTGGCATTCTGTTTTCTTTTATCTTTCAATTCCTTAAAATTATAGTTTATATTCACTCCTATCCATTTCTCAATAATCAACACTACTAAAATGGTTTATTAAGGAAAATTTCAGAAGCCCCATTGAATGATTTAATACAGACTTCATCCTCCTTTACATCTGTGACGTTTGATGGTGCTGACTGCCTTCCTTCTTCTAATGCTCTCCTTGACAGCACACATTCTTATAGTAGCAAGAGGAAAATGTCATTTAAACAAAAACTCTGCACTTAACCTTCTAATGAGTGAACCATTATATATATATATATGGAAATAAATGTTGATACTATTCCTATCCAGTTATAGATATTGGTGAGAAAAAGCATAAAGAAGGTTTTGAAACTATTGCCAAATTTTTCTATTGCTAAAGGGTAATTTAATAAATGCTGCTTTGTTTAGCAGAGTACATTTGAGTCTTTAAATACGTAAATATAGACCCAAAGCCAAGAAAGAGGTGAGGAACAAAATCGTTCTGAATGATAAATGGAAGGAAATTATATTATATTTTATTTTTTTTTCAATTACAATTGATATTCAATATTATATTAGTTTCAAGTGTACAGCATAGTAGTTAGACATTTATATAATTTACAAAGTGATCGTCGCTGATGAGTCTTGCACTCACCCAATGCTATATATTGTTATTACAATATATATATTAACTGAGTTGTACTTTACATTCCCATAATTACTTTGTAACTGCCAGTTCGTACTTCTGAATTCCTTGATCTTTTTTCACCCAGCCCCATGGTCACCTTCTCATCTGGCAACCATCAGTTTGTTCCCTGTCTCTATGAGTTTGTTTCTGTTTTATTTGTTTATTTTGTTTTTTAGGTTCTACATTTAAGTGAAATCATATGGTTTTTGGTCTTCTTTCTCATTTATTTCATTAGCATAATGCTGTCATTCATGTTTTCACAAATGGTAAGATCTCATTCTTTTTCTGACTGAGTAATATTACCTTGTATATATATAGCACATCTTTATCCATTTGTCTTTTGATTGAAGCATTTAATTTATTTACATTTAAAGTAATTATTGATAAGTATTTAATAATTATCATTTTATTAACTATTTCCAATTGTTTCTGTAGTTCTCTCTTCCTTTCTTATTCTCTTGCTTTCTTCTCTTATATGTTGATGACTTTCTATACTGTTGTGTTTGGATTCCTTTGTCTTTATCCCTTGTAGATTTTTGATATGTGGTTACCATGTGCTTCAGATATACCAAACTATGTATATAGTATGTATTTCAAGTCAATGGTCATGTAAGTTTGAAGGCATTCTAAAATTGTTATCATTTTACAGACCTCCATCATGTTTATGTTTTTGTCATTATTTTTTACTTCTTTTGTGTGTATCCCTTAATTTACTGTTATAATTACATATGATCTTCCTATTTTTGCCTTTTAATCTCTGTACTAGCTTTAGCATTTGTTGGCCCAGTGCTTTTATTATGTGTTTACCTCTGTCAGTGAGAAATTTTTTCTTTGCAATATTTTCTTAATCATATTTTTTATTTCTTCTTTATCTGTTTAAAGAAGTCCCTTTAACATTTCTTGTAATACTTATTTGGGGGTGTATAGCATAGTGTTTAGATATTTATATAAGTTACAAAGTGATCATCCCTAATAAGTCTCATACCACCTGACCCCATATAAAGTTATTATTATATTACTTGAGGTGTACTTCTTCAGTTTTTTTCTTGTCTGGCAAGTTCTTTATCTCTTCTTCAATTCTAAATAATAGCCTTTTGGATAGAATAATCTTGGCTGTAGGTCCTTGCTTTCATCACTTTGAATATTTATGGCCAATTCCTTCTGGCCTGCAAAGTGTATGTTAAGAAATTAGCTGACAGTCTTATGAGGCTAACTTATAGGCAAATAATTGTTTCCTCTTTCAGCATTTAAGATTCTCTCTTTGTTATTAACCTTTGATATTTAAATTATGATGTGCCTTGGTATGGGCCTCTTTGGGTTTATCTTGTTTGGGACTTTCTGTTTGGGATTTCCTGGACTTGTATCTCTATTTCCTTCTCAGGTTAGAGAAATTTTCAGCCATTATTTTTTAAAACAAATTTTCAATCCCCCCTCTCTCTCCTCTCCTTCTGGTATCCTTGTGATGCAGAAGTTGTTATGTTTGATGCTGTCCCAGAGGTCCCTTAAACTGTCCTTACTTAAAAAACAAAGAAACAAACAAACAAACAAGTTTTTTTTTTCTTTTTGTTGTTCCAATTGGGGTTTTAAGTTATGGTCTTCCAAATTGCTAATTTGATGCTCAGTTTTGTCCAAACTGCTGTTGATTCCATCTAATGTATTCTTTATTTCAGTTATTATACTTTTCATTTCTGACTGGTTCTTCTTTGTTTTCCATCTTTTTTTTATGTTTCCTGTTACTTTGTTGAAGTTGTCACTGAGTTCATCTACTCTTCCCCTAAGTTCATTGAGCATCCTTATAACCCATGTTTTGAACTGTATATCTGGTAGATTGCTTGCCTCCATTTTGTTTAGTTATTTTTCTGGAGTTTTGTCTTATTCTTTAATTTGGGACATATGTCTTTGTCTCCTCATTTTGGCTGCCTCCCTATGTTTGTTTTTGTGTATTAGGCAGATCTGTTACATCTCCCAGGCTTGGAAGGGTGGTTTTATGTAGTAGGTGTCCAGTGGAGCACAGTGGCACAATCTCCCTAGTCACCTGAGTTGGGTGTTCCAGGCTGTCCTTTGTGTAGATTGTGTGTGTCCTCCTATTACAGTTGAGACTTTATTGCTGTTGGCACATCAATGGATGGGATTAATCCTCAAGTTGATGGCTATGAGGACTGGCCATGATTAGTGAACAAGCTTCTGAACAGTGTTGACCCCATTGAGTGAGAGTCACTTTAGCAGGGCTCTGGTGTTTGCCAGTCCACCCTTTGGGTGTGTCATTTATGGAGCTAATTGATAGTCCTCTGGTGTGGTCTGAAGCCAGCCATTGGGTGTATTGTTTCTGGGGCCTCTGGGGAGGGGTTCTGGTGGCCCCAGACCACCTTGTAAGAGCTACGAAGTAACTGTCAGTGGGTAGCTAGGGTAGCTAGCTGCCTTTACTAAGCTTGGAAGCACCTGGAAGAGGTTATGCTGTGAATGAAGGTTGACTTCCATTATTGCTGGTCTTAGTGTCACTTAGCAAGAAGTACAAGGTATGCCTAGGCTAGCCACTGGTTCTTTGGTGTTTGTGAACCTGTAAAAGATTTTAAGAAAGTCCTCAGATGGGCCCAAATTGGCCATTTTTGTGGATTACCCTCTGAAAGAAATTCGAGAAAGCTGTGTTCACCAGTTTAATGGCGAGATTGGATTTGATGCTTGGCTGTACCTGCTGGCTGTGTGGGGCAAGGGCTCAACAAAGTAACAATGGTGACTGCCAGCACTTTGTCCCAGAGAGAGCTGCTCCTCCAGTCATTGCCCTGAAGTCTGACAGTTAGCTCCTCTGCATATATCTCTGGCACTTTTCAAGCTGATATCCATTCACTGGAGGTTGGGGCAAGTGTTTGTAAGTGAGTCTGTGCTCCAGCTTTTTAAGAGGACACCTGGGTCTACAACAACCTTTCAACTTACCAGAGTGTCCCTGCTGATTTTCACAGCCAGGTGTAGTAGGAACTATTCGTTCTGGCCCTGGTTGTTCAGGATAGGGAGCCCAGTATTAGGCTGGGACCTCTGTAGCCAAGATATCCTTCCCAATTATTAACCACCATACATGGTTGTGGGTCCACCCCGTATCATGCCTCTACTCCTCCAACCAGTCTCTATGTGGCTTAAAAAAAATATCCTTAGTTAGAGGAGTTCTGTTCAGCTAGTCTTCAGGTGATTCTCAAGGGTGATTTGATTGTTTTATAATTTAGTTGTAATTTTGTTGTGATTGTGGCAAGAGGTGAGCACAGCATTTACCTACTCTGCCATTTTAACCAGAAGTGGGGAATTATATTTTAGCAGGGAAAGAGAAAGGAAGGGAACCTCAAGAAACAAAGAAACATAGAAAGGCTTGCAGGAACTTGAAGGAGATGAAAGCCAAGCCAAAATAACTCAAGACTGGACACTGCAAACAGTGGCCAGTGAAAATCTTCCTGTCAACTACTAGCTTGTCTCAGGTACTTGTGTGAATCTGGGGCCATTGTGAGGACAGCCACAGATATGATTTCTGAGAGCTAATAAAGTTCAATGTACAAATTAAGGCTTCAAATGGCAAATTTACAGTTGAAATTCATTAGAAATCAGTCAGGACTCTTTTTGCAAGACTCACATTGTCCACACTGCTTCAATTAAATTTCTTAAAACAAGAACAAGAAAGAAACTTTATTCTAGAAATGACAAACAATGCTACCTTAAACCTCCAAAGAAGAAAGTTTTATATAGACCAACATGATGCAATAGCACTTTCTTCAATAAAGGGAATGTTTTCTATCTGGATATTTAAGAATGGTAGCTTTGATTCACATGTAGCCATTGGTAACTTGATATATGGCTAATGTAACTAAGAAACTGATTTTTAAATATTTTCTGATTTTTAATTAATTTAAATAACACAAATGGCTAAAGGCCAAGCAAACTTTTTCTATCAAGAGCTTTCGAGGGCCATATATAATCTGTTTCACATTCTTTGTTTTTCCTTTTGCTTTGTTTCTGTTTTGTTTTCACAGTCCTTTAAAATGATAAAACATTTTAAACCAGTGAGCTGTTGTTAAAACAGGCCTCAATCACCTGAATATACATTTCTCCAAAGAGGACATACAGATGGCCACTAGACATGTGAAAAGATGCTAAATGTCCCTAATTGTCAGAGAAATGCAAATTAAAACCAGAATAAGATGTTATCTCACAACTGTCAGAGTAGCTATGATCAATTAATCAATAAACATCTGCTGGTGAGGATGTAGAGAAAAGGGAATCTTCATGCGCTGTTTCTGGGATTGCAAGCTGGTACAGTCACTATGGCAAACAATATGGAATTTCCTCCAAAAATTAAAAATAGAGCTATCTTATGACCTAGTAATTCTTATGACCTAGTAATTCCACTTCTGGGTATTTATCCAAAGAAAACAAAACACTAATTCAAAAAGATGTATGCACCCCTACATTCACTGCAGCACTATTTACAATAACCAAGATAAAATGGCAATAACTACATTCTTATCAAATGTAAACAGATTAAATATTTCAATCAAAAAAAAAGGTAGAGGAATAGTTAAAAGAACAAAACTACATATATGTATAGTTTACAAGAGACATGCTTCAGAGCAAAAGACACATAGGCTAAAAGTGAAGGGATGGACAAAGATTTCCTGCAAATATAAACAAATAAAGCATAAAAAGCTAGGGTAGATACTTAAATCTGACAAAATAGACTTTAAAACAGAGGCTATAAAAAGAGGCAAAGAAGTACACTAAATAAAGATAAAGGGATCAGTCCAATAAGAGGATATGAACCTTCTAAAAATATATGCTCCCAATGTAGAAGCAACTAGATTCATAAAGCAAACGTTGACAATATGAAGGGAGAGACTGACAGTAATACAGTAATTGTAGGAGACCTTAACAAATCACTGACATCAATGAATAGATCATCCAGACATAAAATCATTAAGAAAACAGCAGCCTTAAATGACATATTAGGTTAGATGAATTTAACTGATAGTTTTAGAAAATTTTACAACGAATAGAACATAAACTCCTTTCAAGCATGCACAGAACACTTTCCAGGACAGACCACAAAACGAGTTATGCCATAAAAAAAAATCTTCATAAATTTAATAAGATTAAAATCATATCGAGCATCTTGGACCACAATGGTATGAAACTAGAAATCAATTACAGGAAGAAAACTGAAAAACACACAAACACTTGAGAGCTAAATAACCTGTTATTAAACAATAGATAGGTACATAGTCCAAGCAGTTCTAAGAGGAATATTCATAGCACTTCAGGCCTACCTCAAGAAAGGAGAAAGATCTGAAATAAACGATCTAGTCTCACACATAAAGGAACTATATAAAAAAAAAAAAACAAAGCCCAAAAAGAGTAGAAAGAAGTAAATAATAAAGATCATAGCAGAGATAAACAAAACAGTCTAAAAAAAACAATACAAAAGATCAATGAAACCAAGAGCTGGTTCTTTAAAAAGATAAACACAATTGACAAACTTTTAAGGAGACTCATTAAGAAAAAAAGAAGAGGACCCAAATAAATAAAAGTAGAAAAGAAAGAGGAGAAGCAACAACTGACACCACAGAAATACAAAGAATTATAAGAAAACTATGAACAATTATATTCTATAAGTTGGACATATTAGAAGAAAATTTCTAAATCACACAATTTTATAAGACTGAGTCAAGAATAAACAGGTCTGAACAGATCAACAACTACTAATAAAATCAAATCAATTATCAAAAAACTCCCATCAAACAAAAGTTTGGACTAGATGGCTTCACAGGTGAATTTTATCAAACATTGAAAGAAGAATTAAAACTTTTCTTCTCAAACTATTCCCAAAAATTTTAAGTAGGGAAGATTTTCAAGCTCATTTAACAAGGCCAGCATTACCCTAATTACAAAACCAAAGATGATACAAATAAAAAGATATATATACATAGGCCAATATCCTTGAAGCAATAGATGCAAAAATCCTCAAAAAAATTAGCAAACTGAATTCAGCAAAAAAAAAGATCATACATCAGAGCAAGTGAGACTTATTCCTGGGATGAATAGGAAGCCCAGAAATAAAAACTTATGCCTATATAGTCAATTAATCTATTATAACATAGGCAAAAACATACAATGAGATATACATTGTCTACTCAATAAATGGTGTTGGAAAACTGGATAGATACATGCAAAACAATGAAGCTGGATCAAACTCTTATACTATATACAAGAATAAACTTAAAATTGGTTACAGACTTAAATGTAAGACCCAAAACAATAAAACTTCTAGAAAAAACATAAGCCATGAACTCTATAACATTGCTCTTAGTAATGTTTTTTTCTGATATATCTCCTCGGGCAAGGGGAACAAAAGAACATGTAAATTAATGGGACTACAGCAAACTAAAAAGTTTTTTCACTGTAAAAGAAACTATCAACAACACAAACAAACAAAAATCTTATTGAATGGGAGAAGATATTCACCAATGATACATCCGATAAGAGGTTAATATCCAAAATTTATAAAGAACTTATACAACTTACCACCCAAAATACTCCCATACCATTCAATTAAAAAGTGAGCAGAAGACCTGAATAGACTTTTCTCCAAAGGGAACATACAGATGGCCAATAAACATATGAAAAGATGCTCAACATCACTAATTATCAGAGAAACACAAATTAAAAACAGAATGCAGCATCACCTGTCATAACGTCTATCATCGATAAGTCAACGAGCAGTTTTTCTCAAGGATTAGAAAAAAGGGAAACCTCGTACAATGTTGATGAGATTGCAAATTTGTGCTGCTACTAAGGAAAACAATTTAAAGTTTCCTCAAAAAAATAAAATAAAATAAAATAAAATAAAACTAACTTATGACCCAGCAATTCCACTTTTGGGTATTTATCTGAAGTAACAAAACTAATTTGAAAAAATATATTCATCCATATGTTCTCTACAGTGTTATTTGCTATAAGCAACCTAAGTTCCTATAGACTATTAGATGATAGACTATTGACTAAAGAATTGGTAGTACATGTGTACAATAGAGTATCACTCGGCTATAAAAAAATTGAAATCTTACCATATGCAACACTATGGATGTACCTAGAGTATATTACACTAAGTGAAATAAATCAGACAGAGAAAAATAAATACCACATAATTTCACTTACACGTGGAATCTAAAGAACAATATTAACAAACAAACAAAACAGTATTAGACTCATAGATACAGAAAATAAAGTGATGGTTGCTAGATGGAAAGAGAGGGCTAGAGGGCTGGGTGAAAAAGGTGAAGGGAGTAAGAAGTATAATCGATAGTTACAAAATAGTCACAGGATGTAAAATACAATCAATACTATTGTTTAACAATATATTGTACCATGTGGGTACTAAACTTATCAGGGGAATCACTTTGGAAATTATATAAATGTCTAACCACTATGTTGTACACCTGAAACTAATATAAAATAATATTAAATCTCAACTGGTATTGAAAAATAAAAATAATAATAATTAAATAAAATAAAACTTTTTGGTTTCTCTTGTGGCAAGGAGAAGCATCCATTGCAAAGCTCCTTTATATATATATATAATATCTGGTAAAAGCAGCCATTGCTTTCTGAGGATGTAATTTTATATATTAACTTCCTGCTAAAGCCTTTTTCATGCCTGCTTCTTACCTAAGGAGAGTGGTATTTTAGTTCTTTTCTGCAGATGTTTATAGCAACATTATATCTGTACAACAGCCCAGTTATGTTACATTTATTTTTACACTTGGTGACTCTTAATAACATTGGAGGCAAATGGAGGGTGAGTGAACAATTTTCCTATCTTGGTTCAGTGCAGACTGTGGATAGCTAAGTGTGTGTATGCCTGTGCTTCACTGCTGTTTGCCACTCCTTCTGGGGTAGCTATGCTCAGAATGCAGCTTTTATGCCTGAGTCCAGCCCAGTAGCTGAGGACACGGACCTCACCCAGTTGGCTTGTGATTTGATTGGGTTCAGTGTGGTGGGGATATAGTCATGCTACTAGTAAGGAGTATTCAGATTTTGGTTAGAAATGCCTTCAATACATAAAGGACACATTTGTGGTGAAATTTCATGGTTGTTTTCCTAGATGTGGCCACTTGAGTTACTAATCCTGAAGGCCAGAGTAGAAGAGAATGCTAGAAGCAAAATTTGAAGCCAAATTGTGTTTTCAGCTGGAAGCAGCAATAACAAATAAGCAGTCAGAGTCCATCACTGAGTACAGCCAGAGTAGCCTGAGCACTGAGCTTGAACAAAGAACACAGGATGGCATGGTGCTGGCTGCAGGAGAATTCCACTTCAACACCAAGACAATCTTCTTGCTGTTGCTGAGTTTTATGACTGTAATGTCATTGAATGCTGACAACAACAAAGCCGTTATGTCGTAAATGAAAAGGCCTGAAAACTAACTGAGGAACCCATTATTCAATAGAGCTTTTCATAAAAATCATTGGTCATTGATGTCTCTGCTTTTGAGTGGGGCCTTGAGGGAAAGAACTGTGAAAATTGGGTTCAATTTAGTTGTTTGGATCTGGACATCTTTATGAGTAGAAAGAATTAAATTGGTCATATATGACCTTGTATCTCAAAGAAATCTAATCATTCAAATAAGATAATTTAGCCTCTTGTCCAACAATTCCTCCTATTCTCTTTAAAACGAGGGTAATAAATTGAAGCCCTGACTGACTACATTTTACTAGAGTTTAGAGAATTGTAATAGTTGCATTGTTTCTTTGGTTACACACTTAAAATACATTGCAGATTTGCTCAACTGAAATTGCTACCTGCCATTAACATGTTGTTAAATGAAGGACTGATTTCAGCACTCAAACTAAGGAACAGAAGTGCTTACAAATCAAGCAGTGATAATGGCATAAATCTTTTTTTTTTTTTGTCTTCATCTCTTCATCTGTTCACCTGACAGATATTCACTGAGCAGCAACTACACACCAATCAACTGGGTACCAGAAATATAATGGAACCCTAATAAGAAGCATCATTCTTGTCCTCATGGAGTTTTGAATTGCTGATATGAAATATGCTTTTCTTTAGTTTCCTTACCTCCTAATTAATTCACTTTATTTCCATTGCTATGTATGACACTTAGTTCAAAATCATCTTGGCAGGTGAGAGAAGCTGTAGGGGAAACAGCAATGGATAAAATCAGCGCATCTTTGCTCACTTACGACAATTAAGTTGGGATGATGAGTATCTAGAAACATCCTTAAGAATTCCAGTTCAAAGAACTAATCATTATTTGATACATTTTGCAAATTGCTGAGAATGGTGTAGAAGCTGACATGCAATGAAGAACTAACTCTTACTATATGAGAGTCAGAGTGAATTTTATGTAACTCTGGAATTTCTCAACTGGAGTATTCCCATGAAATTTTATATTGCATTACCTTTGATGGGGTGGATTAAGTTGTTTTAATTACTACTGACATTTGGTGTTTTATACATTATAATTAGTTTAATTTTTGTACTTTGTCCTGAGTCAGTTACATCAAAAGTCACAATTTTAAATAATAATGATAAAATGTATCAGTTTTTTAAAGTTAATGTTGATTATATGCTCATAACAGCAATGGAGAAATTCAACAGGACAGATCATATTTGTTCTGTGTCATGACTGTGAATTCAGAAATCCTTGACTTTCAGGGCTTTTACACAGCCAGTATATCAAGAGCAATTCACTCTATAACATCATGCTTCCAAATTGTTATTGTAGGGAATGGAGGGCAGAGGAGTGGGGCATGTAAATAAAGAACAAGTAAGAATTTCATAAATTGATTTCATTTGGAGGCATAGGTTCACAGAGGTGATATAGTCACTCAAATACAGGCTTTGCTTAGAAGATTTTTAGAAGTGTGCAATGCCATGAACTTGATTGAGCCCTGTATTCATAGCATTGGCAATTTCTGCACATACCTCTTCCCCTGAATGCTGAGACAACATGTGGTCTGGCATAGTTTACTTATAGTGACAATGGGAAAGAATATTTGAAATCCTGAGTGTTCTAAAAATCTAGTCACATTATTATGCTTTAAACAAATCAATCATCTGAATTTGAAAAAATATAGTATTAGAAAATATTTCATATTTAAGACTTAAAAAGTAAATAAAAAGTGTTCACAAATGCCTATTATTTGATTTTGACAGTGAATGTGACTTGTAGGAGCTACCAGGGCCACAGACTAGGGAATGAATCAGCAGGCAATAATGAAAACAAATGCTCAGGTGTAGCACTCATCATGTCTTAGCACGTCACAGTGATTCTGGATATTGATACTACTATTCCCATTTAATAGATAAGAAAAACTGAGTAAATAACTTTTGAGCACACACAGTTATTAAGAGATATAGTTGGTATTTAAATCTAGACAATGAGCCTTCGAAGTTTATTTTTTTCTAACCATTATTTTATAGTTTCTCTTGCATTCAGCTTTCATTTTGCTATTTCTCTCTCCTCTGCCCCTCATATTCATTTGCATCTTGTTTTCTCTGTTTTTTTTTTTCTTCCTACTTCTACTACCAAAATCTCATCTGGCTCTTCTCCTCATCTTTGCTTCTTTTTTTGTTTTTGTTTTCATTCTCATCTTTGTTCTTTCTTGCCTGGTATTTGCTTCTCCCTCAGTCTCTGTTTATGTTTATGTTTATGCCTCTACATATTCTTGAGCATTCTCTATGTTCTTAATAGTCTTTTTCTGTAAAGTAAGGTGTGCATGGCACATTCAATAAGGTTGTTTACTCATCTAGCTTTATAGGTGTATATACACAAAGTACTACATTATATGTATTTAGTATTCTTTAAATAATTTAATTTAAAAATTCAAGTGTCTTCTACTTTTAACAATAATGTAACTAAAGATTACTATATGATACTTAATGATTATATTATCCTCTCATGTCTTTTTTCTTTTTTCTTTGATTAGTGGAAGAAAAAGGAGAAGAAAAGAATTTTTATCCATGAACTAGAATTAATTTGAAAATTCGAGTGTAATTTTATTTGGCAAAAGTAGATTTCTCCTTGTGAGATGAGGATGAAATGTATGCATTAGAGGAGTTAAGAACCACGTTGCCCAGGAAAAGAAAGTATAAAGGTATTCAGAGTATCTTTATGATCAGGTAATTTTTAAGAGCTCTTTTAAATCTGAGGTCTATTAACCTAGGCAAAGCAACACTGTGTAGGAACATTAATATTAGTTACACTTTTCCAGCATACTCTAAAAATGGTCTAGTTCTACATAAATCCACCTACATAGGTCCTGAGAGACAACTGGAGAAACCACCATCTTCATCTGTTGCCTTGGATTTGATTTCACTTCAGCAAATATCTACAAGTTCCTGCTACATAGAGGAAGTGGACTAAATTTCCTGGCTACCAGAAAACTGAGGCTAGATCCTTACCACAGAAGAGCTCGGGATCAGGGTAGAGACAGATCCCTGCATTTCCCCAAGGAACAGACAGTAAAGTTATGTTGCCTGCTGTGCCGTCCACCCAGCAATTAGAGGGACATGAGAAGGCTGCACGAGGAGGCAGCATTATGAGTCACCTGCAAATATATCCAAGTTTATGTCAGTTCCTTGCTTCAGCAGCAGGATCATTTATATTTTCCCTATAAACCATTTGTTGGTCTAAATGTTGGGATTTATTTGGGTTTTTTTTTGTTGTTGTTGCAGAGGAGATAGTTTTCATAGAGGTAACTAAAAATGCCTGGACTTTGAAAGAGATCCAGGAACAAGGAGAAGAATAGGAAGCTTTTGAAATTCTCTCTCTCTTATTGTGTGCAAACTTTCTTGACCAGCTAAAAGTCTACTCATGTTTCAAACCCACTCCAAGAGAAACAAAGAGCTCTCAGTGGGGTCACCATATGGACATCTTAGCTGGCTTTCTGACCTCTTGGTTATTAGCAACTGACAGTTAAAATTAAAGACATAGCTAAGAAAGGCTGATTCATAACTTATCTCATCTTTTCTGCACACTAATAATCCCTCTAACAATTCATATTTAATAGAAAAACATTTCAACAGTTATAGAAAGAGAAGAGTAGAAACTATTGGTTGTTTTTATGCATGTCTTAGTCTGGGAAAAAGAGAATCTGGTATGAAAAATCAAAGAAAATAACGATCTGAAAATGTGAATATAAAGATGAGAGGTTTAAAGTCATGCGTCCTTTATCTACTTGAACACAAGGGTTCCAACAGTACATTAATATGTAATTTCTCATGTATGTATTCATTTCCTTCAGAATTTGAAGTCATATTTTCCCAGCAAGTTCTGTAGAATCTGAGTGTAGTGAAATAATAATTAATATTATACTAGGTTTTAAAATAATAATATATAGAAAAACTAATTTTTTAGTTAATGATTACAATAGTTAGATTAGCAAAAATATATTATTTTCACAGATGGCAAAATAAACATATGAAAGAGAAAAATGAATCATGGCAAAGTGATTCTCTACCTCAGCTTATATTTTATGCCCAGGTTTCAATCTCAATAATTGGGGAATTCAGACTTTTATGATCTGGACACTATTTTCGCTGAGATGAGAGGACAAAACAGGTGATGTAAATCCAGCCTAACAAAATTCTGAATGCTAGAACTACATTAATAATAATGTAGCTTCACTAATAATTAGTTATACCAAATAAGCTTAATCCCACTTCCTTCTCGTGTCCCTTAAGATATTTGTAAACAGCCATGTTATTTGTCCTAAACTCTCTCTTCTCCATATGAAACTTCCTTAAAAGCTCAAGCAGCTCTAGCAATAATGGAGCACCCTTTTCAGTTTGGTCTTGACATTGACTCATTTATTTGACATCATTCAGTGCAAATTGCCAGTAAAACCAAAATTCTTAATGGGTTGGGGTTTAAGTGAGTAGCAATGTACGGAGTAAGGGAATAGGAAAAGGGGTGAGAGGAGAGAAGCACTTCCACAAAGTGGATGCAGAAAGACTGTGGGCCAGTCCCTTATAATTGGCATGTCTGGTTTTTCTCCAGCCGATAGGAGGACCCACAATTCCTCTCAGCCAGCCTTTTCTGTCTTTTGCTTCAGTGAAAGTAGTTCCCAGATGGCGTATCTCTAATTGTTGTCTAGTTTTCATGTAAAAGTCTATTTTTAAACATCTGCCTAGCTCTCGACACAGTTCTACAGAGCTGACTTTTTATCATTGACCATTCCTTTCTCTTACAATTTGTTTGTTAAACCACAAACTGTAGTCATGTATGGAGAAGAGACAATCAAATATGAGTTTATTCAACATTTAGGTGTAAATCTTTGGTTTACCTGTGAAATTAGGTGACAATGCATCTTTGCTCCACAGAATCTCAACCATATTTTTTTAACCCTTTATGGGATTGGCCATTCAATAAACACGTAATGAAGTCCTTCAACAATTTGGCTGTCAGTGCATAAATATCTAAATAGGATGGACTCTTTCTGTGGCTTTGGATATGATGCTTCTATTACTCACCTGCTACAGCTGCTGCAAGTCATGAAAATTCCTCTTTTACAGGGCTGGGAAATTATAAATCATGTCCAAAGGTCTCTATAGCCATATGAACTGGGATCATGAAAGATCAAAGCCACAAAGCCCCTCTGCTGATGCCTTTTGTTGTCCAATGAGCATTTGAATGAGTGTATTCACATATGTCAAGCTGATTGTAAAGCTGAGGCTCTTCGTATTATTTTGTTTTATGCAAAAGGAAACTAAAAGTTCCTTTATTGGTACGTTCAGTATGGATAGGACAGAAAATGGGAAGACGGCATAAAAATGTGAAAGTGATACTCTCAAAAGTCACTCAGATAAATATGATCTTATTCAAATATAGGTTGTAAGTCACAGGAATATTCTATAACTGACTTAATACCACTCTTTTGTTTGGGGAAAGTCGCAAAAGTCAGAGGTAATCTATACAAGCGCAGTGGATTTGAAGAATAACCAAAGTAAGAAGGAAGTATGTCAGGAGACAGTGAGGACAGAGAACTTATGTCTCTCAAGCACTGTGAGTCAGGGAAGTGGAAATGTGGCCTGGTATACACTAATGTCAGCACCAGCACTTCTGCTCTCAGGGTGGCTAACATGAGGGAGTTCTGGGCTCTGTTGCAGTTTTGTCGCTGCTAACTTACTTTATTATTTTGTACTCATTTTGCAATTCCTCTGGACCTCATAATTGTTCATACACCTTTATAATAAGGGTATTGTGCCAGAAAAAACTGCAAAGTAACTTCTCAAAATTTGATAGTTTATTCTCCGTGGTTCTTAAGTTGAGTCAATGACATAAGAAAAAAATGGTTACAGACACATTTTTTAAAAATTTATTTTCTTTTTTCTCTGCAGAGACTCTTCTGGTTGCAGATTAAGGTAATTTAGGAAACACTTAATAGATCTCAGCCTTCTGAAACCCTTCTGTTTAGTCTTCAGAAATACTGGAGCATTTATTCCTGTGCATGCTTCTTTTCAGAAAGGAACACCAAAGCAATCTAGATGACCTGGTGGAGAACCACACTGACAATGTATATTAAGGAACATTCTTCTTGAGACAGGTTGACATACCTTGCTCAACTAACATGGACCTCCTCTTTCCTTAAACCCCTTTACCTGCCCTTCCTGAGATGCACCAGCACCAACCTTCTTTCTTCTCCCTAAGGAAAGCTCCTTCCCATTTAAATCTCCAAGCCATGGGGTTGCACTAGCCAGGAATGCTCCTTCTCACTTCTTTTCACCTAGATCCTAGTCACTTCCATAGCTCTCCTCAATCCTGATTACAGTCTTAGATTAGGGACTCTATGTCTATGTTATATTGTTTATTTCCTTCATGATGCTTATTTAAATATAATAATATTTTCTGTGTATGTATATGTGTGTGTGACACTTGTTTAGAGTTCATTTACCCTCTATTCATGATGGAAGGATTATGTCTATTTTGTTCAATGTGGTAACCTAGCACTTAGCAACATACCTACCACAGAGAAGGCAATTAATTTGTATTAATTATATGAATTTTTAATTTTCCATCAATCTTATAAACAAACACTGTCCAATGGAAATATAATATAAGCCACAAATGTGAGCCATATATGTAATTTTTAAAAATTTAGTAGTCATAATAATTCAGGTAAAAAAGAAACAGGTGAAAAGTCCTGGCTCTGGGAAAGAGAGCTTAAATACACTCCATCCTATCTCACTCATGATTGCGACTATAAAATCTGGCAGAATGCATGGGGAAGCTAAGAACACTGAAAAGAAAATAATAGCAAAAAGATTGGGAAAGAGCTCAAACTTGCAATACCATTTATCTGGCACTGAGTTCACTGTTTTTTACCTCCAGTACCCCCTGGCTCATACTCAACGTATTCCAAATCCTGGAAGGAGACTTCAGGGTATGTACAATGAGAACTCTAAGAGGAGCCTTTAAGCTCTGGCTTAAGGAGGTGGAAATTTAACTTCTGATGCACAGAAAGTGGTGGAAATAGCTCATTTTATTTTTTCTCTTTCTTTTATCAATTCTCTCCTGACCCAGCCCCCAAGCAATCCTGTGGCATTGGGTAAGTAGCTGGTAAAAAGTACCTGAAGGAGCCAAAACTCTTACAGAGGTATGATTTGCAATGATTGTGAGTATTTTCCTTACTTTGTTATGACTGTGTGTGTTTATTTTCAAGCAAATATTTTTATTTTCTTCTCTTTCTGACTTTTATATTACAGTATTTAATATGTTAACTTTACATCATGGTATTTAAGTTACAAGATATCAAGAGGAGTGACCGTCTCCGAAGAACTTTGTATCCTGTTCTGAAGAGGAGTAGTTATTTTCGGTTTTACACAGAATAATTATATCATGTTAAGTGGATGTATGACTTTGTTATTTTATTTGGCAATTAAGTATGGCTTAAGGAAATATGTATGTGTGCCAAATTGACAAGGAGAAAACTTGTGGTAGTTAATTTTACATGTCAATTTGGTTGGACCACATTATCCAGATATTTGGTCAAACACCAGACCAGATGTCACTTAGAAGGTATTTTTTAGATGAGATTAACATTTAAATCAGTAGACTGTAAGTAAAGTAGATTATTTTCCACATGAGTGGGTCTCATCCAATCAGCTGAAAGACAAGAGAAAAGACTGAGGTCCTCCAAGGAAGAGGAAAATTCTCCATCCAGAAGGAATATGCTCTTTCAGAGGAATTTGAGCTGTTACATTATCTCTTCCCAGGGTCTCTTGGCTGCTGGCCTCCCCACCACAGATTTCAGACTTGATAAACCCTATTCTGTGAGCCAATTCTTAAAATAAAATAAAATCTATAAACTTAAAGACAGGTCAGAAATGATCCAAACCGAACAATCAGAGAGAAAACAAAATAAAAACTAATGAAGAGAGCGTCTCAGGGAGACAAAACAATAGGTCTAATAATCTTCAAATTTCAGGGTGGGGGGATGAGATAAGAGTGTGATGCCTGAAAGAATATATGAAAAAATAATTATTGAAACTTCCAATTTTGGTGAAAGGCCTAATCTAAAAAAATTTATATTAAAACATTTTTTTCTAGTTTATTGAAGTATGATTGACAAAAATTATATATATTTAAATTTACAGTGTGATTGTTTAGGTGTACTATGTGATGAATTAATATATATACACTGATCTTCCTGTCTCTGTACCAAGCTCCTACTGCTTCTTCTGCTTGCTCTCATCCTGTGAAGCCTAAACCAGCTACACCCTCCTTTTAACCTGTAGGGGCATCGTTGCAACATTGTCACCATGTTTGGAGGCACGCATAGTTCAGGGCTCCATCCTGAAGAAGGTGCTGGAGACACTTAAGGACCTCAATCCACGAGGCCTTCTGGGACAATCAGCTCAAGTGGCGTGAACCTGCAGAGTTCCACGTCTCATTATGCAGTTCATCCTGCTCTCCGAGGACTTCACACATACCACTGCGACCACAACCTGACCAATGGGTGTGAACCTCACCAGCATGTCCAAAATACTAACGTGTGCTGGCAACAAAGACATCAATTACACTAAGGGCTGAAGAAACGCGCACACCTTGACACTAGTATTTGAAGCTCCAAATAAAGAAAAGGTTGCAGACTATGAATGAAGTTAGTGGATTTAGATGTTGAACAACTTGGAATTCCAAGACAAGAGTATAGCTGTATAGTAAAGATGCTTTCTGGTAAATTCGCACATACATGCTGAGATCTCAGAAATATTGGAGATGCTGTTGTAATTTTCTGTGAAAAGGTTGGAGTGAAATTTTCTGCAAGTGGACGAACTCAAAAATGGAAATATCAAGTTGTAGCAAACAAGTAATGTAGATAAGAAGAAGAGGAAGCTCTTACCGATAAGAGATGAATGAACTGGTTCAGCTAACTTTTGCACCGAGATATTTGAACTTCTTTACAAAAGCTACTCCACTTTTCATACATTACACTCAGTATGTTTGCAGATGTTTTGCTTGTTGTAGGTATAAAATTCTGATATGAGACATTTAAGTACTATCTGGCTCCCAAGAATCAAGGATGAAGGATCTTAGGCATTCTTAAATCCAAGAAAATAAAACTAAGCTCTTTGAGAACTGTTTTCTGAGATTCCAGCATGTCCTTAAAGTCTCTTCTGTCATCAAATGTGTACCTCTGAGTACAACATGTAGACAATGTTTTCTTGTAAATAGCCTATATTTTTGTCCATTCTCTATAATTTGTTTAAAGGATAAAGTCCCAAGTCAAACCTCAGCCTTGTTAATCTAGAACTATTTCCTGCCTTATTAGAAATACTCCCTATGAATTTTATAAGACAATTATTTGCGAGTTTTAAAATTGTTTTCAATTTAAATAACGTTATTTGCATTTCCATATCACAGGACAGTGCTTTTAATTTAGACCTTGACTTGTTGCAAGTATCCTAGGGAATTCTCAGCTAATGCTACCTTTTGTGTAAATGTGTTTATTTTTTTAGTCTAGAGCAGCCAGATATAAATATATTAGATACAACTATATAAAAGTACTCCAAATACAGTAGATGACAAGATATTTTGGGGGATGCCAAACTTAATTTGGTATTCTAACTTGAGCTCAAGAACTGAACCCAGAGAGGCAGCAACAAATTCTAATATATTTAATTGTCATTTCTGTGTTAGCAAAATCTAACACTTTTTAGAGGCTAATGTACGCAAAGTTCTGTGGGCTTTGTAAGACACATTATTAAAGGATGATGTTTCTTTAGCCTAGGAAATCTTTTACAAGAATCTTGGACGTTTTAGATCTGTGATAGGGCCTAAAGAGTATGTTTGCGCAAAAATAATTTCTCCAGTATAAGTAGCTTATTTGGGACTTACTCCTCCCTAAAGGATAAAGATTATATTTATTCCATGGATGTTGAATTCAAACCATGAAAGTAAAAAACCTAGCAGCTTGTGAACAAATATTTGAATGTTCCCAGTAATTGTGCTACAAGGTCACAAACTACACACTGAGAATTGCCTTATTAAGTCTTTTTTCCCCCAGTGTATTTGGTTTTGGTGGATTAAATGTTGTAGTATCTGGACTGAATTCTAGTTGACTTAAGAACTCACTATATCCATTGTTTACCTTCTGTGTGCCTGAGGCTGGAGTGGGAAGAGATTGGCAGCAAATGTGGCCTGATGAAATTGTGGGAGGTGTTGAAAATATTTTATTTAGGCTGTTGATGGTTTCAAGATTTATGCATTTGTCAAAACTCATCCAATGGTACTTTCTTGTATATAAATTACCTTAATAAATCTGACATTTTAAAAGGCAAATGTGTGTGTGTGTGTGTGTGTGTATACACACACACACACACACACACACACACACACTGCAAAGTGATTGCCACAATCAAGTCAATTAACATATCTATCAACTCAAATGATTATCTTTTTTTGTGGTGAGAGTATTTACTATCTACTCTCTTAGCAACTTTTAATTATACAGTACAGTATTATTCATTATAATCACCATGATTTATATTAGGTCTCCAGAAGTTATTCATCTTATAACTGAAAGTTTTTACCCTATGTCCAACATGCCCTATTACCTTCACCTCCAACCCATGGCAATCTCCATGCCACTCAGTGGTTCTGCGAGTTCAACTTCTTTAGATTTCACATATAAGTTAGATCATACAGTATTTGTCTTTCTGGGTTGATCTTATTTCACTTAGCATAATCTTCCAGATTCATTCTGCTATTGTAAATAGCAGGGTTTTCTTTCTTTTTTATAGTTGAATAATAATATTCCACTGTATGTATATATGCATGTGTATGTTTATATATACGTGTGTGTATATATATGCATGTATGTATATTGTACATATGTGTGTGTGTGTGTATAGAGAGAGATGTATAGGTAGGTATATAAATATGCTACATTTTCTTTATCTATTTATCTGTTGATAGGCACTTAGGTTGTTTCTATATCATGGTTATTATGAATGATGCTGCAATGAACATGGAAGTTAAGATTATCTATTCAAGATCCTTATTTAGGGACTTCCATACAAGATGGCATAGTGGTAGACACTGTGCTAGTTTTCTCTCACGACCACATCAAAATTACAACTAAACTACAGAACATCATTGGGAGTTGCCTGAGGTCTGGTTGAATGGAAGTCTTACAACTGGGTACATACATAAGAGATCACCTAGAGACTGGTAGGAGGGGCAGAAATGTGAAATGGGATGGTCCCACACCTGTGTATGGCTATTAAGAATCAGGAGGGATGTCATGGCTGCAGAGGTCCCTACAAAGAAGTAAGAGATCCAGGCCCCCACTTAGCTCCCCAGCCTGGGGTTCCAGTGCCAGGAGAGAAGAAATCCCACAACCTCTGACTATGAAAACCAGAAAGAGTGTGGCTGAGTGAGACAGAGGGATGCAGGGGTTATGTTCTTCTTAAATATTCTTCTTGAAAGGCCTCTGCATGAACTTACTGAGTGACACACTCACACAGTCTGAACTCCAGCTCTGGGGCAGCTACTTGAGGAGTATCAGGGACATAAGGGAAAAAAAATGAGTTGTCTGGCTTCAGGGTGAGGGCTGGTGGGGAAGCTTTCTCCCAGACAGAAGTACTGAGAGAGGCCATTGTTCCTTTGTTAAGCCCTCCCCGCTTCTGGCATGCAGATGAAGGTGTCCACCATATCTGATTCTCCATCACCTAGCTAACACTGGTTACTCCACCCAGATGATTCTCTGAAACTCTGCCCTTCTAACTTGCAGATCCACCAAGCTGCCTCCAGTGGTTTTTTCCATACAATGACCTGTCTTGGCTCATGCTACAGACTTCACTAAAACCTCTCAAAGGTTTACAAAACAAAAACAAGCAGCATCTGGTCTCAGCCTGCCTCACATTTCTTGTTGAGCAGCCCCAAGGCTGGCAATACTGGCAGCCACCCTGGATCCTGGGTTGGCCTCTGGAGATACCTCTAAGCCCAGCACAAGTGGTGGCCATCTGCAGGTTTCTTGGTGACTATTATCAGGTGGCCCAGGGTACTATACAGGCTGTGATTGAACTTGACCTGTGGCTGGGCCCCATCCAAGGCTGCATCTGAGGAGAACACACTGAAAGGGCAAACTGGACAGGCATTAGAGCACTGCTAAAGTGAATTCTGCTCTGTAGAATCAGCCCCTCACTGGTCAGTCCTCACAAACAATTAGCCTGAGGATCAATCCCTCCTATTGATATGAAAACTGCAATCATGATTCAATTGCAACAGGAGGACACATACAACCCATAAAAGGGACATACACCTTGAGCACCCAGCTCAGGTGACCAGAGAAGACTGCGCAACTGGGCCCCAAAAGACAGCTGCTACATAAAGGCACTCTACTAAAAACAGGAGACTTAAGTATCCTACCTAATACATGGAAACAAACAAATAAACAAACAGGAAGGCAGCCAGCACTGGAACAAGAGAACAAAGCTTCAAAAAAAAAAAAAACAACAAAAATGGAGACTATCAAATGCAGAGTTGAAAACAGTGGTTAGAGGGTTTTTAATGAACTTAGAGAAAGAGTAGATGAACTCAGCGAGAACTTTAACATACACGTAGAAAACATAAAAATGGAGACAGAAAACATTTTTTAAAAAGTCAGAAATGATTACAGTAACCAAACTGAAGAATACATTAGAGGGAATCAATAGATTAGATAAAGCAGAGGATCAAATCAGTGATTTAGAAGATAAGGTAGCAGAACACACCCAATCAGAACAGCATCAAGAAAGGGAACACAAAACAATGAAGATAGTTTAAGGGACCTCTGCAACAACATTAAGTACACCAAACATTCTCATCATAGGGGTACCAGGAGAAGAGAGAGAGCAACAGATTGAAAACCTATTTCAAGAAATAGTGACAGAAAACTTCCTGAAACTAGCAAAGGAAATAGACATACAAGCCCAGGAAGCACAGAGAGTCTCAAACGAGATGAACCCAATGAATTCCACACCAAGACACATAATTAAAATGCTAAAGGTTAAAGGCAAAGAGAGAATCTTAAAAGCAGCAAGAGAAAAGCAGTTCGTTACCTACAAGGGAGCACCCATAAGACCATCAGCTGATTTCTCAACAGAAAATTGCAGGCCAGAAGGGATTGGCAAGGAATTATTCTAAGTGATGAAAAGCAAGATTATTCTACCAACAAAGCTATCACTTAGAATCAAAGGACAGATAAAGAGCTTCCCAGACGAGAAAAAGCTAAAGGAGGTCATCATCACCAAGCCAGTATTACAGGAAATATTAGAGGGACTTCTTTAAGAAAAAGAAGAAAAAAAAATGATTAAAAATGTGAATAGTAAAATGGCAATAACTACATATCTTTTAAATTATTTTGAATATAAATGGATTAAATGCTCCAATCAAAAGATAGGATGGCTGAATGGATAAGAAACAAGGCCCTTACATATGCTGCAAGAGACTCACTTCAGATTGAAAGACACACACGGACTGAAAGTAAAAGGGTGGGAAAAGATAGTTCATGAAAGTGGAAATGAAAAAAATCTGGGCTAGCAATACTTATACCAGACAAAATAAAGACTATAAAAAAGACTTTAAAACAAAGACTATAACAAGACTAAGAAGGACACAGTAATTCCACTTCAGGTAAATACCTGAAGAAACCCAAATACTCCTTTGAAGGGACATGTGCATTCATATGTTTATTGCAGCATTATTTACACTAGTTAAGATATGGAGGCAACCTGGGTGTCCATCAATGGATGAATGAATAAAGAAGAAGTGGTACATATATACAATGGAATATTTCTCAGCCATAAAAAGGAATGAAATCTTGCCACCTGCAACACCACCGATGGACCCGGGGGACATTGTGCTGCATGGAGTAAATGAGACAGAAAAAGACAAAGGCCATGTGATTTCTCTACATATGGTATTTAAGGAACAAAATAAATAAACAGAACAAACTCATGAATTCAGAGAACATTTTGAGGGTTTTCAGATGGGAGGGAGTCGGGTGCGGATGAATGAGAGGAAGGGATTAGGAATACAAATTTATAGTTACAAATAGTCATGGGGATGTAAATATAGCATAAGGAATATAGTCGATAATATTGTAATGGTGATGTATGGTGTCAGATGGGTACTGGATTTATTGGGGTGATTACTTTGTATGTTATGTAAATGTCTAACCACTGTGCTGTACATCTGAAACTAATATAATATTGTATGCCAACTATAATTGAAAAACAAAAAAAATCATTTTTTAAAAAAAAGATTTCAATTTATATATCCTTTGGGTATAGATCCAGAAGTTGGATTGTTACAGCGTGATGTGAGGGTTCTATTTTTAATTTTTATAGAACCTATGTACATTTTCATAATGGCTGTATCTATTTACATTCCAACCAACCCCTTTTCTCCACATCATCACCCAAGTTGTTATCTCTTATCTTACTAATCTTAATAGATTAAGGTGATACCTCCTTGTGGTTTTGATTTGCATTTCCCTGATGATTAGCTATATTTAACACATTTTTATATAGCTATTGTCTATTTGTATGTCTTTTTTTGAAAAATATGTGTTCATGTCCTTTGCCCATCTTATAATTGGGCTATTATTATTATTTTTGCTATTGAGTTGTATGAGTTTCTTATATTTTTTTATTAAAGTACTGTCGACATACAATATTGTATTACTTTGGGGTGTACAACGTAGTAATACAATATCCATATATCTTACAAAGTGATCATCATGATAATTCTAGTTACCTTCTGTCATTGTAATATGTTATTACAACATTGCTGCCTATTTTTCCTATGCTGTATATTACATCCTTATGAGTTATTTACTTTATAACTAAAAATTTGTACTCTTTAATCCCCTTCATCTTTTCTGCCCATCCTCCCAGCACTTTCCCCTTTGCCAACCATCAGTATGCTCTCTGCTCATCATGTCTATATTTCTCTTTTGTTTTGCTTGCTCATTTGCTTTGTCCTTCAAATTTCAAACACAAGTGAAATAATGAAATATTTGTCTTTCTCCATTTGACATGTTTCATTAGCATAATACCCTCTATATCATCAGCATCATTGCTAATGGCAAGATTCTTATTTTATGGCTGAGTAATATTCCATATATACATATACCACATCTTATTCATCCATCCATCAGTGGGTACCTAAGTTGCTACCACACGTTGACTATTGTAAATAATGCTACAATAAACATAAAAGTGCATGTATCTTTTCAAATTACCGGTTTTTAAAATTTCTTCTGATAAATGTTCGTAAACAAAATTGCTTGGTTAATAGTACTTGTAATTTTAATTTCTTGAGGAAAACTCTATACCATTTTCCATAGTGGCTGCATCAATTTACAAGCCCACTAACAGTGCATGAGGGTTCCTTTTTTCCCACATTCTTACTAGTAATTATTATTTGTTATCTTTTATGGTAATTGACATTCTGATAGGTGTGAGGTAATATCTCCTAGTGGTTTTGATTTGCATTTTCCTAATGATTAGTGGTGTCAAGCATGTTTTCGTGTGTCTGTTGTCCATTTGTATGCCTTTTTTTTGAAAAAATTTTTATTCAGGTTTTTGCCCATTCTTTAATTTGATTGTTTTTTTTGATGATAAGTTGTATAATTCTTTTGTATTTGGATATTAACCCCTTATCAGATGTGTAAATTGCTAATATATTTTCCCATTTAATAGGTAGTTTTTTGTTTTGTTTTGTTGATGGTTTTTTTGATTGTGAAAAAGCTTTTTTAGTTTGATGTAGTCTCATTATTTATTTTAGCTTTGTTACCCTTTCCCAAGGAGATATATCTAAAATATATTGCTAAGGCCAAAGCCAAAGAGTTTATTGCCTAGGTTTTCTTCCAGGAGTTTTGTAGTTTTGGGCCTTACATTAAAGTCTTTAATCAGTTTTTAGGATATTTTCGTATATGCTGTAATAAAGTATTCTATTTTCATTTTTTTGCATGTATCTGCCCAGTATTGCCAATACCAGTTTTTGAAGAGATTGTCTTTTCTCCATTGTATATTCTTGCTTCCTTTGTTATAGATTAATTAACCATATAAGTGTGGGTTTAATAAAATACCTAGGAATAAACTTAACCAAGGAAGTGAAAGATCTGTACTCTGACTACTGTAAGACATTGATGAAAGAAATTGAAGATGACACAAATAAATGGAAAGATATACTATAATCGTGGGTCGATCTATGTGACTGTTTTTGTGCTAGTACTATGCTGTTTTGATTACTATATCTTTGCTGTATAGTTTGAAAACATGGAACACAATATTTCCAACTTTGTTCTTTTTTCTCAAGTTTGCTTGGTTATTCGAGGTTTTCCATATACATTTGTTTTATGTAAAAGTTAGGATTATTTTGTGGTTTTAAACAAATTTTTGATTATTTCTTAGTTCTATAAAAAATGTTGTTAGTATTTCGATAAGGTTATATTAAATCTGTAAACTGTTTCAGGTATTATGTTCATTTTAACAATATCAGTTCTCCCATCCCACGATTATAGTATATCTTTCCATTTATTTGTGTCATCTTCAATTTCTTTCATCAATATCTTACAGTAGTCAGAATACAGATCTTTCACTTCCTTGGTTAAATTTATTCCTAGGTATTTTATTCTTTTTGATGCAATTGTAAATGGGATTGTTTTCTTAATGTATTTTATTGATAGTTCCTATTATTGTGTAGAAATGCAACAGATTTCTAAATGTTAATTTTGTATCCTAAAACTTTACTGAATTTCTTTATTAGTTTCAATAATTTTTGGTAGTTTTTAGGGTTTTCTATATACAATTTCATGCCATCTGCAAATAGTGATAGCTTTACTGCTTCCTTCCATTTTTGGATGCTATGTATGTATGTATGTATGTATGACTACTGTTGCTAGGAGTTCTAATACTATACTGAATAAAAGTGGTGAGAGGGGGCATCCTTGTCTTATCTCTGATCTTAGATAAAAAGCTTTCAGCTTTTCACCATTGAGAACGATGTTAGCTGAAGGTTAGTATATACGTCCTTTAAATATAAATACTTTTTTCTGCATCTGTTGAGATGATCATTTGATTTTTAACATTTTGTTAATATACATATAGTGTATCATGTTACATGATTTGTGGTTTTGAATCAATCTTATATCCTAGAATAAATTCCACTTAATAATGATGTACAATCCTTTTAATGTATTGTTGAGATTAGTTTGGTAATATTTTGTTAAGAAGTTTTTGCATCTATGTTCATCAGGAATATTGCCCAACAATTTTCTTTATTTGTAGTGTCTTTGGTTTTCCTTGATAAGTCAGACTAAAGGTTTATCAAATTTCTTAATTTTTCATTGATCTTTTCTACTGGTTTTTAGTCTCTATTTCATTCATTTTTCACTCTGACATGTATTATTTCCTTCATCTAACAACCTTGGACTGTACCTTTTTTATAGTTCCTTTAGGTGTAAGAATAGATTGTTTTAGATTTTTCTCATTTCTTGAGGTAAGCCTGTATCATTGTAAACTTCCCTCTTAGGACTGCTTTTGTTGTGTTTCATAGCTTTGGGATTATTGCATTTCAATTTTCATTTGTCTCAAGGTATTTTTTAAATTTCCTCTTAGATATCTCCATCGACCAATTAATTATTTAGTATTATGCTGATTATCCACCATGTGTTTATACTTTTCTGTTTTCATCTTGTAATTGATTTCTGGTTTCATGCAGATGTGGTCAGAAAAGATGCTTGATATGATTTTAAACTTCTTAAAATTATTGAGACTCGCTTTGTGGCCTAATTTTTTATCTATTTCTAGAAAACTTTCCATGTGCACTTGAAAAGAACATGTATTCTGCTATGTTTAGATGGAATGTTCTGTAATACCTATTAAGTTAATATGATCTAATGTGTAGTTTAATGCCAATGTTTCCTTATTGATTTTTCTGTCTAGATCTATCCATTAATGTAACTGGGTTTTTAAAGTCCCCTACTAACATTGTATAACTTTTAATTTCTCCCTTTATATCTGTTAATATTTGTGTTATGCATTTAGGTGTTCCTCTGATAGGTGCGTAGATGTTTACAACTATTATATCCTCTTGTTGGATGGATCCCTTTATCATTATGCAATATTGTTCTGTGTCTCATTTTACAGTTCTGTTTTAAAACCTATTTTATGTGATATAAGTATTGCTATCCCAGTTTTTTTCCATTTGCATAAATTATCTTTTACTATCCTGTCATTTTCCGACTCAGATTTTGTTTTTTTTGTTTTTAATCTGAAGTGAGTTTCTTGCAGGCCACCACATATATATGGGTCTTGCTTTTTAATTCCCTATATCTTTTTATAGGAGAATTTATCCATGTACATTTTAAAGTAATTATTTAGAGGTATGCACTTATTGCCATTTGTTCACTGTTTTCTGGTTGTGTTTGTAGTTCTTCCTTGTTCCTTTCTTCTTCCATTGCTCTCTTCTCTTGTGATTTGATGACTTTTTAGTGCTATGTTTGAATTCTTCTCTCCTTATTTTTTATGTATCTATTGTAGGTTTGGGTTTCCAGTTACTATGAGATTACTATATAACAGCCTATGTATATGGCATTCTATTTCAAGTTGATGGTCACTTAAGTTTGAATGCATTCTAAAAGCACTATATTTTTACTTCCTCCCCTCTCATTTTCTGTTTTTGATATGCTATTTTACATGTTTGTATTTGTGCTTCCCTTAAGTAATTATTATAGATATAAATGATTTTCTACCTTTGGCTTTTATCTTATAACCTTTATACAAGTTTTATTTAGTGGTTCATTCACTATCTTTACTGTATGTTTGCCTTTAACAGTGAGATATTTTCTTTGATATATTTTCTTATTTACAATTTTGGCCTTTTCTTTTCTTAATGACGTCTATTTAACGTTCCCTGAATACTGGGTTTAGTAATGATGAATTTCTCTAGTTTTTATTTGTCTAAAAAACATTCTCTTGCCTTCAGTTCTTAATGATAACCTTTCTAGGTACTCTTGGTTGTAAGTTTTTGTCTTTAATCACTTAAAGTATATTGTGCCAATCTATTCTGACTTGCAAAGTTTTTCCTGCAAAATCAGCTAATAGTCTTCTGTGAGTTTCTTTGGACTTAAATAGTTGTTTTTCTTTTCCTGCTTTTAACATTCTATCTTTATCTTAATTTTTACCATTTTAATTCTAATGTGTTTTGTATAGATCTCTTTAGGTTCATCTTGTTTGGCACTATGGGTTTTTCTGGACTTGGATGTCTGTTTCCTTCACCAGTTTAGAGGAGTTTTAACCATTATTTTTTCAAATAGGTTTTCTGTCCTCTTTCTCTCTCTTCTTTTTTTGAGGCCCCTATAATGTTAATGTTAGCAGGCTTGACGTTGCCCCAGACGTCTCTTAAACTATCCTCATTAAACTTTTTTTTCTTTTTCTGTTTCAGTTGAGTGATTCTCTCTACTCTAACTTCCAGATCATATAATTGGAAAATAGTCTGTTGTTGATTATCTCTATTTTTTTCATTTCCTTTTTTGTTTTTGAGTTCTAATTTTTTAAAATATATTTTCTATGTCTTGAAATCCATTCTTCTCCTGATTTTGGTGAATATATTTATGACCATTATGACCTTTATATCTGTTTTAAACTGCTTACCTCCATTTAATTTATTTATTTTCCCTGGAATTTTGTGTCGTTCTTTCATTTGAAACATATTCCTTTGCCTCCTCATTTTGCCTAACTCTCTAGCTTTTTTTCTGTATGTTAGGTAGATCAGCTATGTCTCTGGTCTTGAAAAACTCACTTTACACAGACTGTTTATTGTGTGGCCTAGTGGTGGTGCAATGGCCCCTGGTCTCTAGAACCAGGTGTTCCAGGGGTGACTCTTGTATCGGTTGCATGTACTCTCCTGTTGTAGTTGTACCACAACTGCTTTGACCACACCCCAACATGGCTGTCTGCATGGCTTCACTGTGACCATTGTGAGTAAGGTGGTATGCAAGTTTGGATTCACAGAGTGAGAGCTCCTTTGGAGGTTGACAGTCCAAGGTCCATGAGTTTAGTTCCTATGTTTCCTTCTATGCAATTTATTGTTTCAGGTCTTATATTCAGGTCTTTAATCCATTTTGAGTTAATTTTGGTATGTGGTGATGGATAAAAGTCTAGTTTTATTCTTTTGTAATTGGCTTTCCAGTTTTCTCAGCACCATTTATTGAAAAGGTTTTTCTTTCTCTACCATATGTTTTGTTTGTTTTTTCAAAAATTATTAGCCCAAGTAAACATGGGTTTATTTCTGGACTTTCAATTCAGTTCCACTGGTCCATGTGTCTGTTTTTCTGCCAATACCATGCTGTTTTGATTATTGTCAATTTGTAGTATAATTTGAAGCTGAACAGAGTGATCCCTCCAGCCTTGTACTTTTCTCTCAAGATGGCTTTGGCAAAAGACCCCTGTATAATGCTTTAGGAAATACGGTCATTTTACCTATGTTGACTCTTCCAATCCAAGAACACAGAATATCTTTCCATTTCTTTATACCTTCTTTGATTTCTTTTAATATAGTCTTATAGTTTTTGTTATATAGGTCCTTCATGTTTTGCTAGATTTATTCCTAGGTATTTTATTCTTTTTGTTGAAATGGCAAAAGGAATTATTTTTTCAACTTCTTTTTCTGGCACTTTGTTATCAGAGTATAGGGACGCTGTGGATTTTTGAACATTGGTTTTGTATCCAGAGAACTTACTGTATTTGCTTATTGTTTCTAGTAGTGTTCTTGTGGAGTCTTTAGGGTATTCTATACAGAGAATCATGTTATCCACAAATAGTGACAGTTCGAATTCTTCATTTCCTATTTGGATACCTTTTAGCCTTTCCCTAGGACCTCCAGTGTTATATTGAATAACAGTGGCAATAGTGGACAGCCTTGCCTTGTTCCTGATCTTAGAGGGATGGTTTTTAGTTTTTCACCATTAAGTGTAATGTTAGCTGAGGGTTTGTCATAGATGGCCTTTATTATGTTAAGGTACTTTCCTTCTATATCAACTTTGTTAAGTGTTTTGTACACAAATGGATGCTGCATGTTGTTGAAGGCTTTTTCTGCATCTATTGATATGATCATATGATTTCTATTTTTTAATTTCTTTATGTGGTGTATCACATTAATTGATTTGCATATGTTGAACCATCCCTGTGCCTCCGGGATGAAGCCCACTCGATGTGGTGTATAATCTTTTTAATATGTTGCTGTATCAGTTCACTAGTATCTTATTTAGGATTTTTACATCTGTGTTCATGAGGTATTGGTCTGTATTTCTTTGTTGTGTTATCTTTATCAGGTTTTGATATCAGGGTGTATTGGTCTCATAAAATGAGTTGGGAAATATTGTCTCTTCAATTTTTTGGAAGAGTTTGAGGAGAATAGATATTAAATCTTCTTTGAATGTTGGTAGGAATTCACTGTTGAAGCCATCTGGCCCTGGACTTTTACTTTTTGGTAGGTTTTGGGTGATTGTTTCAATTCTTATTGCTTGAATTTCTAGATCTTTTTGATTCAGATCTTTTTTTTTTTTTCTTTTTTTTTTTTTTAATCCATATCTAAGTTATTAGATTTTGTGTTATATACTTTTTCATAGTGTTCTTGTATGATCCTTTGTATCTCTGTAGTGTCTGTCATAATTTCTCCACTTCACTCCAGATTTTATTTGTGTCCTTTCTCTTTTTTCTTTATTGAATCTAGCCAAGGGTTTGTAAATTTTATTAACCTTCTCAAAGAACCAGCAATTTGTTGCATTTAATTTTTTCTTGCTTTTTTAAAAAAATGATCAATTTCATTTAATTCTGTTCTAATTTTGATTATTTCTTTCCTTCTGCTGACTTTAGGCTTCATTTGTTCTTTTTTATTTGTTTTTTCACATGAAGCATGAGGTTGTTTTTTGGGCTTATTTTTGTTTTTTTGAGATACGCTTGTATAATATGAACTTCCTCTCATGACTAATTTGCAGCAGTTTTGATACGTTGTACTATCACTATCATTTGTTTCTATGTATCTCTTGATCTCTTTTTTTAAATTTAAACTCTAACCCAGTTATTCTTCAGTAGCATTTAGTTTAATCACCACGTATTTGGGATTCTTCTTGATTTCTTTCTCCAGTTGACCTCCAGCTTCAAAGCATTATGATCAGAGAATAAGGTTGGTATGATTTCAACCCTCTTATATTTGTTGAGGCTATCTCTGTGTCCCAGTATATGGTCAATTCTTGAAAACGTTCCATGTGCACCAGTGAAGAATGCATAAGCACGTATTTTGGGATGAAAGGCTCTGTAAGTGTCAATTATGTCCAGTTGGTCTAATGTGTCATTTAGGGATGGTATAACCTTAATGATTTACTGGTTGGACGATCTGACCATATCCAACAGTGGGGTATTTAAGTCCCCTGCCATGATAGTGTTCCTGTCTGTTTCTACCTTTAGTTCTTTTACTAATTGCTTTACATATTTTCAGCTCCCTGATTGGAAGCATGTATATTACTAAGTGTTATGTCTTCTTTGTGCATAATTCCCTTTACCATTATGAAGTGTCCCTCCGTATCTTTCTTTACGTTTTTTTTTATTTTGAAGTCTATTTTGTTGGACGTTTATACTGCTACTCCCGCTCTTCTCTAAATGCCATTTGCTTGAAATATCATTTTCCATCCTTTCACTTTGAGTCTATATTTGTCTTTGAAGCTGAGATGTATCTCCTGGAGGAAGTATATGGTTGGGTTTTGTTTTTTTTTTTGATCCATTCTGTCACTCTGTGCCTTTTTATTGATGAGTTCATTTCATTTACATTTAGGGTGATTATTGAAATGTGAAGTTTTCATATCACCATTTTTTGTTTTGCTTTCTGGTAGCTCAGTGTTTCTATTGTTTCCTTGTCTTTGTGTTTCTATTTTCTTTATTTTGGTTGGGTTTTGTGGGTTTTCCTTCTGGTCTTTCTTGTGTAATAATATATACTTCAATTATGAATCTTTGGGGTGTGGTTCTCATGATGAATATGTAGAGGATATATACACATACATACATATGTGTGTGTGTGTGTGTGTGTATCCATTTTCTTCTGCATGTACCTTATCTCTATTCTTTTCTGTGAATTTGAATCTTTGAATCCTCCCTTTTTCAGTCACTGGTGTCTCAATTTGTCCCTATGTATGCTGAACATCATTCCTACCTTGCAATAGCAAATCTCTTCTTATTGTTTAAGCTTATAAAACTCTGTTCTTAGAAGAGTTGCACTCCTTTGTTTCTATCTTCTTGCTAGTCACCTAATTTCTGCTTACACACACACACACACACCACACACACCACACACACACACACATATATACACATATATTGTCATTTTGCTTAGGCGAACTGATCACTTCATTATTTCCTGTAATGCAGTCCTTGTAGTGGAAGATTCCCTCATTTTGTAAATCTGGAAATGTCTGTATTCTTCTTCATAACTAAAGTAGAGTTTCTCTGGAAATATCATTTTTGGCTGGTAGTTCCTTTCATTTTATAGTTTGAATTTTGGATTCCACTTCTCTCTTGGTTGTAAGGTTTGTGCTGAGAAGTCCCAAGATAAACTAATGGGTTTTCCTTTATAGGTTACCATCTTCTTTTCTTTCGTTGCCCTGAGAATTCTTTCTTTGTCATTGAATTTTGATAATTTTAATAAAATATGTCTTGGAGAAGGCCTTTTTGTGTTGAGATAATAGGGTGTTCTGTTGACTTTTTGAATTCCAGTCTCAAGCTCCTTCTATAGGTTTGGGAAATTCTCACCAACTATTTGTCTGAAAATACTTTCTAATCCATGCTCCTTTTCCTTTCCTTTTTAGAATGTCCATTATTCTTATGTTTCCTCTCCTGATTATATCAGCTAGTTCTTGTATTTCTCTTTCATTATTTTTTATTCTTTGGTTTCTCTCTTCTTCCGTTTGATTTATTTCTAGATTTGTCTTCAATATCACCTTTTCTTTTCCCAAGCTTGCTATTTCATTTTTTGCATCTCTTTCATTGTATTCTTCATGTCCAGAAGTTCTATTTGGCCCTTTTTGAGGGTTTCATATCCTTGTTAAGGAACTCATTCTGTTCATCTATTTTTTTTTCAATTCTTGAAATTGTTTATGTAAATTGTCTTGTATCTCACTGAGTTCTTTTAGAAGGACCATCGTGAATTCTCTGTCATGTAAGCTGTATATTTCTTTATCTTTAAGCTTATTTTGTAGAGATTTTTTTTCTTTCTTTTTTTCTGAGATGCCTTGCCGTCTTGGTTGTTCATGGTATTTAATGGACTATGCCTGGGCATTAATGGAAGTAAATTCTATTGTTGCTCCAGAAAGAAGATTTATTATACAAAGGTCTCTCTTTAGCCTGATGCAAAGAAAGAGTTTTTCTTTTGGTTTCCAGTAGGTGGTGTCTAAGCCTCTTGGATCCTGCTTATATAAAGTCTCAATAATGTCTTTTTTTCCTTATAGACATTCAATCACATTTGCTATCCTCAGTCTTAGTCCCTGCCAGTGCTAGCAACAATTTTGGTAGCATTTGCTCAGATTCCCCTGTGGCTCTGCTGTGTTTGGTCTTGTAGGATATGCGGGAAGGGATCCTTTGGGTTGGGAGATGGGGGCTGTGGCTCAGTCTTGTAATCACCAGCCACAGCTGGTAATCATCAACTGTTGTTTTCTGCTGTCTCCACTTCTCTGCTTTCTGCCCTGTCCCAGGGCAGTGCCACTGGGAGTGTGGAGCTTGCAGTTCTCCCAGGCAAGGTTGTTCAGGGAAC
Organism: Eonycteris spelaea; assembly: GCA_003508835.1. Taxonomy (NCBI): domain Eukaryota; kingdom Metazoa; phylum Chordata; class Mammalia; order Chiroptera; family Pteropodidae; genus Eonycteris; species Eonycteris spelaea. The sequence goes on along the minus strand of PUFA01000147.1, from coordinate 3,731,179 downwards.
TCACTATACTTTCTCCCCTGCCTCTCCTCCTGCAGGGATATCCCACTGAGAGAGACAGCTTTTTTGTTTTTCCCCACCCAACTCCTGGGGTTCTCCTGCAGTAGCTCTTATTTGCAGATCCCAAGCTCAGACATACTGGTGTACAGTTTGGGTGTTTTTTGTTGAGTTTTCGATGTTTAGCTTATTGCTGTTTCAAGGGGAGAGATCTAGGGACATCTCTCAGTCCACCACGTGTTTAATTTTTTTCTAATTAAAGAAGTCCCTCCAACATTTCTGTAACACTGGCTTGGTGTTGATAAATTCCTTTAGCTTATTTCTGTCTGGAAAGCTCATTCTCTGTCCTTTTACTCTAAATGATAGCTTTGATGGATAAAGTATTCTTGATTGTAGATCCTGGGTTTTCATCACTTGAATATTTTGTGCCAAGCCCTTTTGTCTGCATAGTTTTTTTTTTTTTTTTGAGATATCAACTGCCAGTCTTATGGGTGCTCCCTTGTAGGTAACTAACTGCTTTTTCTCTGCTGCATTTAACATTCTTTCTTTGTAGTTAACCTTTGGCATTTTAATCATGATGTGTCTTGGTGTGGGCCTCTTTGGGTTCCTCTTTCCTGGGTCTCTCTAGCTTTCTGAGGTTGTATGTCTACTTCCTTCATGAGATGAAAGAAGTGTTACATCATTATTTTTTCAAACAGCTCTTCACCTTCTTATTTTCCTTTAGGTGCCCCTATGACATTGATATTTTACATTTAATTGTGTCTTATAGGCTTCTTAAATTATTTTCATAGTCTTGGGGTTTTTTTTCTTACCATTCTGATTGAGAGACCTTGAGAGACCTTGAAGAATTCGAACTGTCACTATTTGTGGATAACATGATTCTCTGTATAGAATACCCTAAAGACTCCACAAGAACACTACTAGAAACAATAAGCAAATACAGTAAGTTCTCTGGATACAAAACCAATGTTCAAAAATCCACAGCGTCCCTATACTCTGATAACAAAGTGCCAGAAAAAGAAGTTGAAAAAATAATTCCTTTTGCCATTTCAACAAAAAGAATAAAATACCTAGGAATAAATCTAGCAAAACATGAAGGACCTATATAACAAAAACTATAAGACTATATTAAAAGAAATCAAAGAAGGTATAAAGAAATGGAAAGATATTCTGTGTTCTTGGATTGGAAGAGTCAACATAGGTAAAATGACCGTATTTCCTAAAGCATTATACAGGGGTCTTTTGCCAAAGCCATCTTGAGAGAAAAGTACAAGGCTGGAGGGATCACTCTGTTCAGCTTCAAATTATACTACAAATTGACAATAATCAAAACAGCATGGTATTGGCAGAAAAACAGACACATGGACCAGTGGAACTGAATTGAAAGTCCAGAAATAAACCCATGTTTACTTGGGCTAATAATTTTTGAAAAAACAAACAAACATATGGTAGAGAAAGAAAAACCTTTTCAATAAATGGTGCTGAGAAAACTGGAAAGCCAATTACAAAAGAATAAAACTAGACTTTTATCCATCACCACATACCAAAATTAACTCAAAATGGATTAAAGACCTGAATATAAGACCTGAAACAATAAATTGCATAGAAGGAAACATAGGAACTAAACTCATGGACCTTGGACTGTCACACCTCCAAAGGAGCTCTCACTCTGTGAATCCAAACCTTGCATACCACCTTACTCACAATGGTCACAGTGAAGCCATGCAGACAGCCATGTTGGGGTGTGGTCAAAGCAGTTGTGGTACAACTACAACAGGAGAGTACATGCAACCGATACAAGAGTCACCCCTGGAACACCTGGTTCTAGAGACCAGGGGCCATTGCACCACTAGGCCACACAATAAACAGTCTGTGTAAAGTGAGTTTTTCAAGACCAGAGACATAGCTGATCTACCTAACATACAGAAAAAAAGCTAGAGAGTTAGGCAAAATGAGGAGGCAAAGGAATATGTTTCAAATGAAAGAACGACACAAAATTCCAGGGAAAATAAATAAATTAAATGGAGGTAAGCAGTTTAAAACAGATATAAAGGTCATAATGGTCATAAATATATTCACCAAAATCAGGAGAAGAATGGATTTCAAGACATAGAAAATATATTTTAAAAAATTAGAACTCAAAAACAAAAAAGGAAATGAAAAAAATAGAGATAATCAACAACAGACTATTTTCCAATTATATGATCTGGAAGTTAGAGTAGAGAGAATCACTCAACTGAAACAGAAAAAGAAAAAAAAGTTTAATGAGGATAGTTTAAGAGACGTCTGGGGCAACGTCAAGCCTGCTAACATTAACATTATAGGGGCCTCAAAAAAAGAAGAGAGAGAAAGAGGACAGAAAACCTATTTGAAAAAATAATGGTTAAAACTCCTCTAAACTGGTGAAGGAAACAGACATCCAAGTCCAGAAAAACCCATAGTGCCAAACAAGATGAACCTAAAGAGATCTATACAAAACACATTAGAATTAAAATGGTAAAAATTAAGATAAAGATAGAATGTTAAAAGCAGGAAAAGAAAAACAACTATTTAAGTCCAAAGAAACTCACAGAAGACTATTAGCTGATTTTGCAGGAAAAACTTTGCAAGTCAGAATAGATTGGCACAATATACTTTAAGTGATTAAAGACAAAAACTTACAACCAAGAGTACCTAGAAAGGTTATCATTAAGAACTGAAGGCAAGAGAATGTTTTTTAGACAAATAAAAACTAGAGAAATTCATCATTACTAAACCAGTATTCAGGGAACGTTAAATAGACGTCATTAAGAAAAGAAAAGGCCAAAATTGTAAATAAGAAAATATATCAAAGAAAATATCTCACTGTTAAAGGCAAACATACAGTAAAGATAGTGAATGAACCACTAAATAAAACTTGTATAAAGGTTATAAGATAAAAGCCAAAGGTAGAAAATCATTTATATCTATAATAATTACTTAAGGGAAGCACAAACACAAACATGTAAAATAGCATATCAAAAACAGAAAATGAGAGGGAGGAGTAAAAATATAGTGCTTTTAGAATGCATTCAAACTTAAGTGACCATCAACTTGAAATAGAATGCCATATACATAGGCTGTTATATAGTAATCTCATAGTAACTGGAAACCCAAACCTACAATAGATACATAAAAAATAAGGAGAGAAGAATTCAAACATAGCACTAAAAAGTCATCAAATCACAAGAGAAGAGAGCAATGGAAGAAGAAAGGAACAAGGAAGAACTACAAACACAACCAGAAAACAGTGAACAAAATGGCAATAAGTGCATACCTCTAAATAATTACTTTAAATGTACATGGATAAATTCTCCTATAAAAAGATATAGGGAATTAAAAAGCAAGACCCATATATATGTGGTGGCCTGCAAGAAACTCACTTCAGATTAAAAACAAAAAAAACAAAATCTGAGTCGGAAAATGACAGGATAGTAAAAGATAATTTATGCAAATGGAAAAAAAACTGGGATAGCAATACTTATATCACATAAAATAGGTTTTAAAACAGAACTGTAAAATGAGACACAGAACAATATTGCATAATGATAAAGGGATCCATCCAACAAGAGGATATAATAGTTGTAAACATCTACGCACCTATCAGAGGAACACCTAAATGCATAACACAAATATTAACAGATATAAAGGGAGAAATTAAAAGTTATACAATGTTAGTAGGGGACTTTAAAAACCCAGTTACATTAATGGATAGATCTAGACAGAAAAATCAATAAGGAAACATTGGCATTAAACTACACATTAGATCATATTAACTTAATAGGTATATACAGAACATTCCATCTAAACATAGCAGAATACATGTTCTTTTCAAGTGCACATGGAAAGTTTTCTAGAATAGATAAAAAATTAGGCCACAAAGCGAGTCTCAATAATTTTAAGAAGTTTAAAATCATATCAAGCATCTTTTCTGACCACATCTGCATGAAACCAGAAATCAATTACAAGATGAAAACAGAAAAGTATAAACACATGGTGGATAATCAGCATAATACTAAATAATTAATTGGTCGATGGAGATATCTAAGAGGAAAAAAAAATACCTTGAGACAAATGAAAATTGAAATGCAATAATCCCAAAGCTATGAAACACAACAAAAGCAGTCCTAAGTTTACAATGATACAGGCTTACCTCAAGAAATGAGAAAAATCTAAAACAATCTATTCTTACACCTAAAGGAACTATAAAAAAAGGTACAGTCCAAGGTTGTTAGATGAAGGAAATAATACATGTCAGAGTGAAAAATGAATGAAATAGAGACTAAAAACCAGTAGAAAAGATCAATGAAAAAAAGAAATTTGATAAACCTTTAGTCTGACTTATCAAGGAAAACCAAAGACACTACAAATAAAGAAAATTGTTGGGCAATATTCCTGATGAACATAGATGCAAAACTTCTTAACAAAATATTACCAAACTAATCTCAACAATACATTAAAAGGATTGTACATCATTATTAAGTGGAATTTATTCTAGGATATAAGATTGATTCAAAACCACAAATCATGTAACATGATACACTATATGTATATTAACAAAATGTTAAAAATCAAATGATCATCTCAACAGATGCAGAAAAAAAGTATTTATATTTAAAGGACGTATATAACTAACCTTCAGCTAACATCGTTCTCAATGGTGAAAAGCTGAAAGCTTTTTATCTAAGATCAGAGATAAGACAAGGATGCCCCCTCTCACCACTTTTATTCAGTATAGTATTAGAACTCCTAGCAACAGTAGTCATACATACATACATACATACATAGCATCCAAAAATGGAAGGAAGCAGTAAAGCTATCACTATTTGCAGATGGCATGAAATTGTATATAGAAAACCCTAAAAACTACCAAAATATTATTGAAACTAATAAAGAAATTCAGTAAAGTTTTAGGATACAAAATTAACATTTAGAAATCTGTTGCATTTCTACACAATAATAGGAACTATCAATAAAATACATTAAGAAAACAATCCCATTTACAATTGCATCAAAAAGAATAAAATACCTAGGAATAAATTTAACCAAGGAAGTGAAAGATCTGTATTCTGACTACTGTAAGATATTGATGAAAGAAATTGAAGATGACACAAATAAATGGAAAGATATACTATAATCGTGGGATGGGAGAACTGATATTGTTAAAATGAACATAATACCTGAAACAGTTTACAGATTTAATATAACCCTTATCGAAATACTAACAACATTTTTTATAGAACTAAAGAAATAATCTAAAAATTTGTTTAAAACCACAAATAATCCTAACTTTTACATAAAACAAATGTATATGGAAAACCTCGAATAACCAAGCAAACTTGAGAAAAAAGAACAAAGTTGGAAATATTGTGTTCCATGTTTTCAAACTATACAGCAAAGATATAGTAATCAAAACAGCATAGTACTAGCACAAAAACAGTCACATAGATCGACCCACGATTATAGTATATCTTTCCATTTATTTGTGTCATCTTCAATTTCTTTCATCAATGTCTTACAGTAGTCAGAGTACAGATCTTTCACTTCCTTGGTTAAGTTTATTCCTAGGTATTTTATTAAACCCACACTTATATGGTTAATTAATCTATAACAAAGGAAGCAAGAATATACAATGGAGAAAAGACAATCTCTTCAAAAACTGGTATTGGCAATACTGGGCAGATACATGCAAAAAAATGAAAATAGAATACTTTATTACAGCATATACGAAAATATCCTAAAAACTGATTAAAGACTTTAATGTAAGGCCCAAAACTACAAAACTCCTGGAAGAAAACCTAGGCAATAAACTCTTTGGCTTTGGCCTTAGCAATATATTTTTAGATATATCTCCTTGGGAAAGGGTAACAAAGCTAAAATAAATAATGAGACTACATCAAACTAAAAAAGCTTTTTCACAATCAAAAAAACCATCAACAAAACAAAACAAAAAACTACCTATTAAATGGGAAAATATATTAGCAATTTACACATCTGATAAGGGGTTAATATCCAAATACATAAAGAATTATACAACTTATCATCAAAAAAACAATCAAATTAAAGAATGGGCAAAAGACCTGAATAAAAATTTTTTCAAAAAAAAGGCATACAAATGGACAACAGACACACGAAAACATGCTTGACACCACTAATCATTAGGAAAATGCAAATCAAAACCACTAGGAGATATTACCTCACACCTATCAGAATGTCAATTACCATAAAAGATAACAAATAATAATTACTAGTAAGAATGTGGGAAAAAAGGAACCCTCATGCACTGTTAGTGGGCTTGTAAATTGATGCAGCCACTATGGAAAATGGTATAGAGTTTTCCTCAAGAAATTAAAATTACAAGTACTATTAACCAAGCAATTTTGTTTACGAACATTTATCAGAAGAAATTTTTAAAAACCGGTAATTTGAAAAGATACATGCACTTTTATGTTTATTGTAGCATTATTTACAATAGTCAACGTGTGGTAGCAACTTAGGTACCCACTGATGGATGGATGAATAAGATGTGGTATATGTATATATGGAATATTACTCAGCCATAAAATAAGAATCTTGCCATTAGCAATGATGCTGATGGATATAGAGGGTATTATGCTAAATGAAACATGTCAAATGGAGAAAGACAAATATTTCATTATTTCACTTGTGTTTGAAATTTGAAGGACAAAGCAAATGAGCAAGCAAAACAAAAGAGAAATATAGACATGATGCAGAGAGCATACTGATGGTTGGCAAAGGGGAAAGTGCTGGGAGGATGGGCAGAAAAGATGAAGGGGATTAAAGAGTACAAATTTTTAGTTATAAAGTAAATAACTCATAAGGATGTAATATACAGCATAGGAAAAATAGGCAGCAATGTTGTAATAACATATTACAATGACAGAAGGTAACTAGAATTATCATGATGATCACTTTGTAAGATATATGGATATTGTATTACTACGTTGTACACCCCAAAGTAATACAATATTGTATGTCGACAGTACTTTAATAAAAAATATAAGAAACTCATACAACTCAATAGCAAAAATAATAATAATAGCCCAATTATAAGATGGGCAAAGGACATGAACACATATTTTTCAAAAAAAGACATACAAATAGACAATAGCTATATAAAAATGTGTTAAATATAGCTAATCATCAGGGAAATGCAAATCAAAACCACAAGGAGGTATCACCTTAATCTATTAAGATTAGTAAGATAAGAGATAACAACTTTGGGTGATGATGTGGAGAAAAGGGGTTGGTTGGAATGTAAATAGATACAGCCATTATGAAAATGTACATAGGTTCTATAAAAATTAAAAATAGAACCCTCACATCACGCTGTAACAATCCAACTTCTGGATCTATACCCAAAGGATATTAAATTGAAATCTTTTTTTTAAAAAATGATTTTTTTGTTTTTCAATTATAGTTGGCATACAATATTATATTAGTTTCAGATGTACAGCACAGTGGTTAGACATTTACATAACATACAAAGTAATCACCCCAATAAATCCAGTACCCATCTGACACCATACATCACCATTACAATATTATCGACTATATTCCTTATGCTATATTTTACATCCCCATGACTATTTTGTAACTATAAATTTGTATTCCTAATCCCTTCCTCTCATTCATCCGCACCCGACTCCCTCCCATCTGAAAACCCTCAAAATGTTCTCTGAATTCATGAGTTTGTTCTGTTTTATTTATTTTGTTCCTTAAATACCATATGTAGAGAAATCACATGGCCTTTGTCTTTTTCTGTCTCATTTACTCCATGCAGCACAATGTCCCCCGGGTCCATCGGTGGTGTTGCAGGTGGCAAGATTTCATTCCTTTTTATGGCTGAGAAATATTCCATTGTATATATGTACCACTTCTTCTTTATTCATTCATCCATTGATGGACACCCAGGTTGCCTCCATATCTTAACTAGTGTAAATAATGCTGCAATAAACATATGAATGCACATGTCCCTTCAAAGGAGTATTTGGGTTTCTTCAGGTATTTACCTGAAGTGGAATTACTGTGTCCTTCTTAGTCTTGTTATAGTCTTTGTTTTAAAGTCTTTGTTTTATAGTCTTTATTTTGTCTGGTATAAGTATTGCTAGCCCAGATTTTTTTCATTTCCACTTTCATGAACTATCTTTTCCCACCCTTTTACTTTCAGTCCGTGTGTGTCTTTCAATCTGAAGTGAGTCTCTTGCAGCATATGTAAGGGCCTTGTTTTCTTATCCATTCAGCCATCCTATCTTTTGATTGGAGCATTTAATCCATTTATATTCAAAATAATTTAAAAGATATGTAGTTATTGCCATTTTACTATTCACATTTTTAATCATTTTTTTTTTCTTCTTTTTCTTAAAGAAGTCCCTCTAATATTTCCTGTAATACTGGCTTGGTGATGATGACCTCCTTTAGCTTTTTCTCGTCTGGGAAGCTCTTTATCTGTCCTTTGATTCTAAGTGATAGCTTTGTTGGGTAGAATAATCTTGCTTTTCATCACTTAGAATAATTCCTGCCAATCCCTTCTGGCCTGCAATTTCTTTGAGAAATCAGCTGATGGTCTTATGGGCGCCCCTTTGTGGTAACGAACTGCTTTTCTTCTTGCTGCTTTTAAGATTCTCTCTTTGCCTTTAACCTTTAGCATTTTAATTATGTGTCTTCGTGGAATTCATTGGGTTCATCTCGTTTTGAGACTCTCTGTGCTTCCTGGGCTTGTATGTCTATTTCCTTTGCTAGTTTCAGGAAGTTTTCTGTCACTATTTCTTGAAATAGGTTTTCAATCTGTTGCTCTCTCTTCTCCTGGTACCCCTATGATGAGAATGTTGGTGTACTTAATGTTGTTGCAGAGGTCCCTTAAACTATCTTCATTGTTTTGTGTTCCCTTTTCTTGATGCTGTTCTGATTGGGTGTGTTCTGCTACCTTATCTTCTAAATCACTGATTTGATCCTCTGCTTCATTTCATCTACTGTTAATTAATCTTAAGTTATTTTTTATTTTAGTTATTGCATTTTTTTCTGATTGGTCTTTTTCATGTTTTCTACCTCCACTTTTATATTTCCTATCTCTTTGTTAAAGTTCTCATTAATTTCATCTACTGTTTTCCCAATTTCATTGAGCATACTTACAACAAGTGTTTCGATCTCTGCATCTCATAGATTGCTTGTTTGCATTTTGTTTCTTTTTTTTCTTTCTTTCTTCTTTTTTGTTTTTTGTAGGTGTTACCTTTGTTCTGTTTTTTCATTTAGGACATGTTACTTTTTCTTTCCATTTTGGCTACCTACTTGTGTTTCTTTCTATGTCTTAAGGTAGAGCTGCTATATCTCCTGGCCTTAGTAAAATGATCCCATGTAGTAAGTGTGCAGTGGGTTTCAGTGGCACAGTCTTCCCTAGTCACCTGAGCCCGGTACTCCAGGTATTTCCCATATATGGGTTTAATGTGTCCTCCTGTTGTAGAATTCTTGGTTGCCATTAGCTTGTCATTTGGAAAGATTGACCTTCAGTTAGATTGGTGTGTGATGAATGACCATGATGAGTAGAGGAGTTACTGTGCCGGGGTGCCTTTGGGTGTGTTATCCTCAAATGTGCCTCTCGGTGGTACTCTGTTTCAGACCAAAGCTAGCCACTGGATGTGCAGGATAGGGAAAACTGAGAGGGGCTCTTCCACAGGCATAGTTTAGCTGTAGCCTGTGCTCTGCCCAGGGTCACCCGGTATAGGCCACCAAGCAATCTGCAGATGATCACCCCCCACACTGGGATTGGAAGTGCCTCAAGAGTCCATGTTGCAAACTGAAGCTGATTGCCACTAGTGCTGGTTTGGGGCTGCTCAGCAAGAGTATGGGGATGCAAAGGCCAGATGCTGCTTACTTAGGTTTTTGAACCTTTGAAAGACTTTAGGAAATTCTTGGCATGAACCAAGATAGGCCATTTGTATGGAAAATCCGCTGAAAGTGACTTGGGTAGGCCTGCATGTTGGTAGGGGTGGGGTCTGAGGAAATCACCAGGCAGGGTGTCCAATGTTAGTACATTGGTGGAGACTCAGATAAGGCCTGCACCTGGGTTTCAAAGCCAGGTAGGGGAGAGCTCAACAAGGGAACAATGACCTCTGTCAGCACTTCTGCCTGGGAGAAAGATGCCCGTTCAGTCTTTGCTTGAAGCCTGACAACTCAGTTCTTCCCCATGTGTCCCTGGTGCCTTTTGAGCTGCTCCCTCAGAGCTGTAGCTAAGAGCAAGTTAGTCCATTAGCTAGTAAGTTCACATGTGGCCCCTTAAGAGGAAAGTCTACAACTCCCTCAGTCTTGTCTTACTTAGCCACAGTCTCTGCTGGTTTTCACAGCTAGAAGTTGTTGGGATTCTCTTCCCGGCAGTGGAACCCTGGGCTGGAGAGCCCAGTGTGGGGCTAGGTCACCTCCAATTCTGGGGGAACCTCCACACCTGAGGTAATTCTCTGGGTTCTCAATCACCACATGCAAGTGTGAGACCCACCTTTTTTGCATCTCCACCCCTGCCAGTCTTGAGGTGGGCTCTTCTGTGTTTTCCCAGTTGTAGAACTTCTTTTCATCTAGACATCAGGTGACTCCCAATGATGGCTGTTCTGTAGTTTTTAGTGTACAGATTTTTCACCTGATTTGTTAATTTTATTCCTCAATATTTTATTCTTTTCAATGCTATCTTAAATGAAATTGTTTTCTTCTTCTTTTTTTTTTTTTGGACAATTTGTTGTGACTGTATTATGTGCAATTGATTTTTCTATATTGATTTTGTATCCTGCAACTTTACTGAGTTTATTTATTAGTTGTAATAGTTTTTTAATAGTCTTTAGGGTTTTCCATATGTAAGACCATATCATCTACAAACATGAAAAATTTCCCTTTTTCTTTTCCAATATGGATGTCTTTTATTTCTTTTTATTGCCTTATTGCTCTGGCTCAATTTCAAATACTATGTTAGATAGAATTGGTGAGAGCGAGTAACCTTGTCTTGTACCTAATCTTAAGACAAAGCTTTCAACATTTTACCATTGAGCATGATGTGATAGTATCATCTATGGCCTTTATTATGTTGGGGTATGGTCCTTCTATACCTAATTTATGGAGATTTTTAAATCATAAAATAGTGTTATTTTTAAATTTTTTTTCTGAATCTATGGAGATGATCACATGGTATTTATTTATCTTTTTTTAATGTAGTATAACATATTTATTGATCTGTGTATGTTGAATTATTCTTCCATCCCAGGCATAAGTCTACTACCCCTCTATATCTTTTTTATTTTGAAGTCTATTTCATCTGATATTAGTACTGCTATTCCTCCTTTTCTCTCAATGCCATTTGCTTGATATATCATTTTCTACCCTTTCACTTTGATTCTTTGCAGCTGAGATGTGTTTCCTGAAGGCAGTACATAGTTGGGTTTTGTTTTTTGATCCATTTTGCAACTCTGTGCCTTTTTATTGGTGATTAGTTCAGTCCATTTATATTTAGGGTGATTATTGAAATATGAGGTCTTCTTATAGCCATTTTTTGTTTTGCTTTCTGGTAGCTTGGTGTTTCCATCCTTCCTTGTCCATTTGTGAATTTGGATCTTTGAATCTTCCTCTTTTCAGTCACTCTTGTCTCAGTTTGCCCCTATGTATGCTGAACTTTCATTACTATCTTGTTATAACAATTCACTTCTTATTATTTAAACTATAATGCCCTGTTCTTAGTAAGGGTTCTACTCTTCTGCTTCTATTTGTCTGGTAGTCACTTTACTCCTAATTATGTTTTTTGTGTGTGTGTTTGTCATTGTTTTGTTTTAGGTGAGCTGACCCCTTTCAGTATTTCCTATACTGCAGGCCTCAGTGGAGAATTCCCTTAATTTTTGTATGTCTAGAAAGGTCTTACTTTCTCCTTCATATCTAAAGGAGAGCTTAGCTGGATACATTATTCTAGGCTGGTAGTTCCTTTCACTTAATAGTTTAAATATTCGGTTTCCTTCCTTTCTGGCGTGTAAGATCTGTGCTGAGAAGTTTGGTGATAATCTAATGGTTATATATATGTATATATATATATATATACATATATATGTGTGTATTTCTATATATGTGTGTGTGTATATATATATATATATATATATATATATATATATATATACACACACACATTATCATTTTCTTCTCCCTGGCTGCCTTGAGAATTCTATCTTTGTCGTTGATTTTTGATAACTTTAATACAATGTTTCTTGGTGAAGGCCTTTAGGGTTTTTGATACTTGGATGTTCTGTTGACTTCTTGAATTCCAAACTCTAGCTGAATCCTTAGATTTGGGAAATTCTTGCCCACCATTTGTCTGAAAATGCTTTCTAGTCCCTGCTCCTTTCCTCACCTTCAGTAACGCCCATTCTTATGTTTACTCTCCTGATGGTATCAGCTAGTTCTTGTATTTCTCTTTCATTATTTTTATTCTTCGGTTTCTCTCTTTTTCCTTTGCTTTATCTTTAGATTTCTGTCTTCGATATAACTGATCCTTTCCTCCATTTGATCGACTCTTTCTCAAGCTTGCTATTTCATTTTTCAACTCTCATAGTGTGCTCTTCATCTCCAGAATATCTATTCTGTTCTTCTTGAGGGTTTCAATTTCTTTGCTCTGCTCATCTAGTTTTTTTTTTTTTTTTTATTCCTAATATTGTTGATATGATTTGTTTCGGATCTCTTTGAGGCTTTTCAGAAGTAGCATCTTGGAGTCTCTGTCATATAAGTTGCATATTTCTATGCCTGTAAGCTTATTTTCTGGAGATTTTTCTCTTTCTTTCTGAGCTTCCTTGTCACCTTGGTTGTTCATGGTGTTTAATGGACTATTTATCTGCCTAGACATTAATGGAAGTGTATTTTGTTGTTTTTCTAGAAGGAAGATTTATTATATAAAGTTCTCTCTTTAGCGTGATGCAAAGAAAGTGCTTTTCTTTTGGTTTCCCGTAGGTGGCTTCTAAGCAGTTTTGTAGTGTTTGCTCAGATTCCCCTGGGGCTCCGTGGTGATTGGTCTAGGAGGGTATGGGAGGAGGAGCCCTCTGGGTTGGGGGTTGGGGGCAGCGGCTCAGCCTCGGTTTTGCAACCCCATTGGTAAAAATCTGCTGTTGTTTCTCTGTGGTCCCGCCCCACTTCTCCGCTTTCTGCCCTGATGACTGGGCTCTTCTGCCCAGCAAGAGTTGCTCACAGCAGTCCCAGGCAGGGCTTCTTAGGGAAGTTCTGACACCATCTCCCTCCCCCTCCTCGGGCAGCTGCTTAGAGGCAGCTTCTTTATCATTCCCAGTCCACCCTCTGACACCCGACACCCGACACCCGACACCCTCGGTTCTGACCTTTGATAGCTCTTATGCGCAGATCTCAGGGCTCTGACGTGCTGGTGTGCAATTTTGGTGTTCTTTGTTGAGTTTTAGATGTTCAGCTTATTGTTGTTTAAGGGGAGAGATCTAGGGACATCTCTCACTCCACCATGTTTCCACTGAAATAATCCAATTAATTTTTGTTGAAGGTGAAAAACAATTCATGTGGGAAAAGATAGCCTTTTCAACAACTGGTGTTAGAATACTCTGGCTCCATACACACACATAACAAACACAATTTTAACTCAAAATAGATATTAGATACAACAAAAACTATAAAACTTCTAGAAGAAAACATAGGAGAAAATATTTGCAATTTTGTATTAAACAGAGGATAAGCATGCTTAGACATGACACCAAAAACACTATCCATAAGAATTGTAGATAAAACGACCCCATAAAAATTAAATATTTTTTAGTCTTAAAAAATCAGACTAGTAGAAAAATATTTGTAAATCACATATCTGATAAAGGATTTGTATGTAGACTCTATAAAGAACTCTCAGAACTTGTTAATAAGAAAATAAAAAACAAAATTACAAAATGGACTAAAGGGTGATCATCTGTAACTCTCAAAGTTCATGTATAGTTGACCCTTGAACAACATGGGGTTGAAAGGTAAAGGTCCATATATACATAGATTTTTTTCCAATAAAAACTATAAATGTACTTTTTCCTCCTTATGATTTCTTAATAACATTTTATTTTCTTTAGCTTACTTTACTTTAAGAATATAGTATTTAATGCATATAAAATACAAAATATGTGTTACTTGACTGTTTACGTTATTGGTAAGGCTTCTGGTCAACAGTAGGCTGTTAGTAGTCAAGTTTTGGGGGAGTCAAAAGTTATACACAAATTCTTGACTATGTGGGAGGTCAGCATTCCTAAACTCTGCATTGTTCAAGGGTCACCTGTACTCAGATTACCTTCTCAAACTATTTATTAAACAATTAAACTATCCCCTGCTTTCCGTGTCCCCTCTCTGCAACTTCTCTTGGTATAAAGTCTCATGTAGTGTTCTTTTATATGAGCTTTATAAGAAATTCATTCAGATCTTATTCACAGTCTTACCATATGTTTTTGTTCTTCCTTAAAGAATGATTGCATACCTGTTGTGTGTGTGTGTGTGTGTGTGTGTGTGTGTGTGTGTGTGTGTGTGTCAGACTATGGGTCTTCTGTATTCATATGTAAAGTTTTATCCAGAAATATCTTTACATGTTATGTTCAGGTGAATAGGGCTAATGTTTGAAGATTTTGAATCAGATTTGGATCAGTGTATATAAATGGTGTGCTCTGTGGAGTCAGGATAAGGGGTTCTTCCAAACACTCTTGAAATTGTACCACATAGGACATGTGTCCACTTTTCTGAGAATATCAGGTATTACCCTAGGGCAGAAAAAAAATGGCAAGAGAGAAATTTTAGTTTTGTTCTGAGAATATAAGAAATTTGCTCACTTGGAATTAAAGGAGAGAAATAACCCATTGAAGAAAAATATCAATGTTATCATTAAAACAAGAACAACAACAGAACTCTCAGAAGCCTATGTGGAATAATTACCCTCTTGCTGACTCAGTTTTCTTTCAGATTCCCTCACTTCCTTTCTGAGATATGGAGCTGAGATTTTGGGAGAAATGACTCAAGTGGACAGGGGCTCCTCTAGATCAGTCCAAGGAGCTAAAATCTCACCAGAGAGAAGTGTCTTGTTGCCCCCAGGGAAGTCTTAGATGTCCATCTTGTGGCTGCTGAGAGGATTCCAGATCATAGAGGGAGAACAGTCGAAGATTCCTACCCCACCCCCAGCCTCTGTGAAAAGGAAATGCACTTTTTTCTCCCACTCCAGGGTGCTGGGATGATTAACAAGTTAACTGGCTCTTGGAATTCTTCCTGAGTTGGCCTTGAGCACTTTCACAGGGACCTTGGTTGGTTAGTGTGTGTCTCAGGCACACCTGTCTCTTTTCAATTCCCATGTGATTATTTTCCTGTCTGTACTGAACTACCTTCTTGTTGGATGTTTGCATTTTCTTTTTCTTTTAAGTTAATAAATTTCTTAATAGCTAAAAACCACCAGTCACCAGAAGAAGCATGAAATCACTAAAAATGCATCTTTGCCCTACAGATACAGCTGATTATTCTGCTCATGATGACAACAAAACAACTTGAGATTTAAACAGTGAATTTCAAAAAAAAACTAAAAACACTTTGCATGTATAATCAGTCATTTAATCCCAACATATTACAATAAGAAAGGAAGCACATTATATTTCCTTCCTTTCTCCCTTTCCTTCACTCCCTTTCCCTTCTTTTCCTTTCTCTTCCCACCCTATTTCCTCCTCCCTCATCTTTTTCTTTCAATAAATATTTATCAATCACATACTAGGTGTCAAGCATTTTGCTATATGATACACAATAAAGCATAAATCAGAAGATATTTTCTGATGATACCTGCTGATTCAAGATATGCAGTTCAAAAACTGGTACTTCTAGTCCTGTGATATCCATAACTCAGATATTAGACCTTATGGATTCAGCGAGTTTACATGGTCCAGGCAGGGAGATGGAGGCGGCCAGGAGACCACTAAATATCTGACCTTCCAACTAACTGAATGAGGCTGGAGAAACCCATGTGTTTGTGGGGCAGCCCACTGAGTCAGGAATGATGTCCAAATCACCCATCTGTTTCAAGCACAGTTTCAGAAATGGCAGATAACAGGAGAGTTTGAGGTCAAGATTTTAATAGGTGCACAAAGCATAAGGAAAAGAAATCTTGGAATCTGCTTCTCAGACAGGGAGCAAGTATTACCTGGGAAGGATTTCCATGGGTTACCTGCCTCAGCTATTCTGAGGTCCAGGGACAAGACCCTTGTGTCTAAGAGAGAACTAAGGTTACTAGGTTAAAGTCCATCAGAGGACAAGTAGACCATATGTAGTAACCATCAAAAGTCAGGAGAACTGGGATGAAGGCAAAAAAAAAAAAAAAAAAAGCAGGCATCAAAGATGAGGCCAATATAGGAGGGAAAGAGATCCAATCTGTGGACTACGTGGGCACTGACAACCTTAACTTTGTCTGAGGGTTTTAAATTGTGCATGATCTGTTAAGACTTAGGACATTTTAAACCTCTAATTTAATATCAAAGAAATCTTTTTGTCAGAGAAAAATGGACATATTTTTCTCCCTTTCCATCCTTTTTTATTTCTGGAAAACCATTTCCCAGATCCTCCAGCTTAAGATGATGGCCTCAAAGATCTGGTAATTCTGGGAATTGCAGACAATAGCTGGTTACAGATGCATGAAACCTAGTATGGATTTTCTTTTGCATGAAAATTCAACCCATAAAAACACCTGTACTTTTTTTTTTTCAGTAGTTGCACTATTCTTAGCACAAAAACTCAGGAACTAACCAAAAATTTTAATAACATTAGAATCAGCTTCCTCTCTCTATAACCATTTGTTTCTCTCTATTATGTTTTCACTAGGATGTGCATGCCCTGGTGGGCTATCATGCACACATGGTAGCCTTCTAGCCAGTGAGCTAACAGCTACTGTGTCTTGCTTGCTTCTCCCTTATGCCAGAAGGATTTATTTTGAAGTTTGGCTACAATCTAAAAGATAGAAAAGTGGACACGATATAGGGTGTGGTTATGAATTCCTGATGAATGGCTTCCAGAGGATATAAGCCAGTGGGGTATGTAGTTTTGGCCACTGAAAGGAGTATACTGTATTTTTCAGGATTTCTCTTGGAGTCATTCCCCAACTACAGAATCTTAAGGAATGCCACAGGTTGATTTTAGAATGACCTTTCAAGAACTACATGGCCTCCCTGGTTTTTCAGCCAGAAGTCTCAAATGTTATGTTTCTCAAGTATGCTGCAAATGGGGGAAAAAATGGAATTTTAAAAGTAATCCCCTAATACTGATTTCTTTTTTGTTTATGCCACATCCTATGTACTCTTTAGTTTCTGGATTGTTGAAAAGGTTGATTTTAAACAGTTAGTTACTTTGGGGAATAAAATTCACTGAAATTCTACATAGCAACTTAGATCCCAAACAGAACTGGGACACTCACTGGGAAGAAAGGAGTCATGAGCAGATGGTCTCTCATCTGAGAGGCAGTGCTTCTGGCATCAGGGTCTGAACTCCTACCCTAACTCCTTAGCTGGCTTCATACCTCTCATGTCAGCCCTATATAACCTACAGTTCCCTGCTTGGTTAATAATTTTCTCCAAGACCTCATGTTTTCTTGTTATTCCACAGCTTAAAGACCTATACTGGCTCCTTTATCCAAATGGGAAAAATCACTAATCAGTTTACTGGAAATAAACACTATTGTGGATATTTCATCTTTTAACTGCTAGCCTATCATTTTTTTTTTTTTTTTTTTTTTTTTTTACTTACTTACTTACTTTTGCCAGCTTGGGCTTCCTTTCACCATAGGTTTAGTCTAGTCTCCAAATCATCTATTTACTCCATCTTTTGTAAAGAATGATTTAACTCACTGAGGCTCCATCCCAAGTCCCCACTAAAATTCTGGGTATCCTGTCCTTCCCTGAGTATAGAGAATGGGTGGCCTTCACCCTGGGCTGGAATGTCCACATTTTTCATGTTAGCATCCAAAGTTAAACTATTCCACTTGTCCACCAAGAATTTGAAGTATATGGACTTCCCTGTTTAGAGATTATCCTCGACTTCGGGCACAATTCAGAAAGTCAACCTCAAAATGCTCCTGCCAAAAATATTGCAGAAACTACTTAGCAGAAATCAATTAAGGTGTGTACTCCCAATTTATTTTTGTAGGCTCTCCACCCATTCATAAGCTAGATACCAAAAGCCAGTGCACTTGCTTAGCTCTCTCAAGAAGATGCTCTCAGAGAATCATTATTATACTTGCCTTCAATTCAAGAACACTCCGAGATCAATACTTGAGGAATGTATCTGTGAATCCTGCAAAAGTGCAGCTAAAGGTATTATTAATGTTCCTTCACAATCTGTTATGTGGCAAGAGTGTTCAGTGACCTTCTTGTGCACACTTTTCTTTTTGTATTAAGAGTGTTGACTCTAGTGTGGCTTCTTCCCCTTGTATTTACTCATCTATACTTCACCAATCCTCACTTAAGTTATCTTTTAAAATACCTATGTTGTATGTTAAATATTATTGTAAGCCACCTTAATTTTTTTCTGAAAAAAGGTAGACTATCAGTAAGTACTCCAGACTGATCCTGGTCTGGACATTTCAAGAGAGAGAAATGCAAATTCCCAAATGTCAAAAATATTCCACATAGCACCTGTCATAGAAGATACCTCCCTGATCACATTACTTCCCTTTATTCTCTAAGCTTCCTTATCTAATATTTATTCATGAATCTTATTTTCTCCACAGTTCCCACAGTGCCCCATATTCTTTGTTTATTTTGCCCTCTGTGCTTAACTTTTGAAGTTCAGATGCTTTCTGAATACACCACCCCCCAACCTGATTTCCAAGCTTTAGGCCATTTGAACTCTCTAAACTAGCTTTCTTGGGAAGTGCCTCTTCTTACTAAAATTTTTCAAATTTTAGTCAGTTGCAACTTCATCACACTTGTGCCATTATTGTGCTTAGAATTCTCTCTTATTCTCTTATGGTTATTAAATTCTCTCTTATTCTTTCTATTGGACCTCAAATGTACAGAATTACATTTATCATAATGTTTGTTTTTAAGTATAAAAAATTGTACTTTATTGTAAGCAATACCATGTGCCTGCTCAGGTGGGATCTCCTTATTTCATTTCCATCCACTCTCTCAAGGTTTGGGGGACTTTTTCAAAGTGTTTCAGAAATTCTATTATGATCTGTTTTCAATTTGGCTTCCATTGTGGACAATTGAGATATATGGATGTTCTTGTATGTTAACATTTGTCTTTCATCCACTTGAATCTGCAACTTGTGCTTTTCTTGTTTCTGTCTCCAATGGTATATATTTTGAATCTTCACATTTAATTTCTGTTTTACAAATACTTCTTTCCATTGTTGTCTTGCTCTTCCTCTCACTTTTAAGCAACTCTCCTTGACCTGAAAAATACTTTAGGTAATGCTTAGCTGTTTCAGCTTCCTGTAAAGCTTGTTTCAGTTGTTCCTGAAGGACTTTGTTCTCAATTTCCAGAATATCTGCTACTTTCCTGGGCTCTAGAGGAAGTCAGTGCTTGGGAGGCATGAGAAACACACAAGAGTCATGTGGTGCCAGGGTGTGGGCTGGAGAAGCAGCTGTTCTCTTGTTGGCCCCCCATCAGGGGCAGGCTACAGGTGGGTACCATCTGCCTGTATTAAACTCCTCACTCCTCCTCATTCACTATAATTTTTGGTTCCTGATAGATTATTGTCATAAGCCCTCTCAAGGCTTATTTTTCCTTATTTTGTTAGTCAAATAATTACTTTGAATAATGTAATAATTATTTGTAAACTGTCACCCCAAACAAAAGCCAGGACATTGACAATAATCTAAATCCAGCCATATGATTCCTGTCCATATCCCAACCCTCTGTCTACTGCTGCCTCAAAATCATCTTAAATCTTGTATTCATCACTCTGTTGCTTTGTTTTCTGTGCCTTATTTCAATATGTACATCTAAAAATGTACATTTCTGTTTTAGCTGTTTTTAACGCTAAGAGAAAAATCTGACTAAATATAATTCTTTGTCTTGCCTTTTTTTTTTTTTTTTTTTTTTTTTTTTTTTACTTTATATCACTTAGGTTTATCTATATTGCTCTGTGTGGCTGTAGTTCATTCATTTTGACCACTGCATAATATTTTATTATGTGACTTCACTGCTCTACTGCTACTAGGGATGTGGGTGATTTTCCATGATTTTACGCTTATTAAGAAGTCCCCTGTGAACTTTTTCTGCACATCTCTTTCTGTTTAAATACAAAAATGTATCTTTAATATGGACATGTGGGTGAAACAGTGACTCAATAGGGCAGGCAAATGTTCAACTTAAGGAAACAATGCCGAATTGTTTTCCAAAGGAGCCACACCAATTTATTCTGCCACCAATCACATACAGGTATTTTATGAATCCACACATACCTCAACACTTGGTATTGTTAGACTTCTGAGTTTACACTAAGGTAGGTTAAAAGTCTCACTTTTTAAAAACATAAGTAAATTGATTTTTAAAGGGAATTTTCCATTTTTACCATAAGTAGAAAACTAGTATTACTTGTTATAAATAGAAGGAAAGCTATGAAAATAAATAAAACAAAAAGTTATGTTCAAAATTATCACTAGATACCCTTACCTACTGGAGGCAATTAACCTGAGGCCCTTGTTTCCCTTATTAATAGGGAAAGTTAGCCGGTATTAGAGAGTATTAGAGTTTATGACTCAGCAACAAATGGAGACAGTCCAAGTGAAACGACATTGATAAGGAAGTGATGGTCTCGCTCTATGGTTTACTATATTTAATTTTAGATGCTCTTAAATCTTAAAATCATCTGCATTATCCCCACACATTTGCCCTAAGTTGCTTCTCTGCAGCACTTCCTCAAATAATCTCTATTAATCACAGCCAATTCCTGGGTGATCCCCTGAGGTTGTGATGCATTGACGGCCATGCCAACTTGTATGTGGATCTATCTGAATAATTTCCTTTTATATTTTGTATCGAGAAAGAGTTTATTCCTTCGGTGGACCTAAAGAGAATAGCAAAGTCCACTTCGATTTTACATTTTGCTTCAATAGTAAGAGGTTTGTATTATACTCTAAGGATCTTCGTTGCATATTCTCTTATTTGTCTGAACTGTTTCTGATATTTCAGTCTTATTTTAAATGTTTTGTATGACATGTATTTTAACACTATAAGTAACTCAAATGTCTTGCAAATGTGTGTTAAATAAAATATGCTTTAGAAAAATTAGCTTTCATTGACTGTGAATGAGACAAAGGAATAAATGAAAGCAGGCGAGAATCAATACTATTTTGCATTGTTACTAAACTCTTGTACATGGTCCCCTCAGATCTTTCCATCTATATTACAAGCCTCTAGAAAACAGGAATTACCTTACATTTCATATGTGTGTTCCTTGGTCCTTAGCACACAGTTGGATGGCAGGTACCAAATGAACACTTGTTAGAGAGTGTATCTAAGTGAGAACAGTATCTAAAGTAGTGGCATGAAAGTTGGCAGTGGCAATGATCACAAAAGGAGTTTGCTAAATTTTGCAAATTATATGAAGACTCAAGGCTTTATATAAGTTTAAGGAAATAATTGTGCAGTGGGAAAAATTTAAGCTTTGGTAGTCAGACATACATGGGTTCTAGTTCAACTCTGCTAGTTACCATCTGTATAATCTTAGGGATGTTATTTAATTTTCCCATTTTGAGTGGTTAACCTGGAAAATGGGATTTATGATTCTTTCCACATTTAATTAGATTTAATAAAGGCAAGACATGGGTTACATATAGCACATGCTTAAATATTGCTAATTTCCCTCTCCCAACTTCTCAAAATATGTTGTTTCCTATGTGGACTTGAACTTCACTTAGAGTTCCTGCTCATGCATAATAATTAGTAGTAATTTTAGGTTGAGCTAGATTATATGCAATGAATTTAAGTACTGAGTTTTCATTGCCTTAATATTTGATATTATGCAAACATTGTCTTATGTCAACTATACTTAAATGACATCCGGTTTATCTATCATTCTCTCCTGAGATCACTCATAAAACAGAACAAGGGATCCTCTCTAGAATCATGCTTCCTTTCAATGCAATAGATTATTTGAATACTATTTTTCCTCATAAAATCAGTCTGTTGGTTTGATGAATGATAATTCTGCTTCAGCTATGAACACTAAAAATTTTGTCTCCTTCTGTATAATCAAGAAAAGAGATATCCAAAATTGTGTGGACATTGCACATCTCTTAAAGGATTTTACTGGCCCTAAGAATACATGCTGGAAACAAGGAATAGCGTGTGTGTGTGTGTGTGTGTGTGTGTGTGTGTGTGTGTGTGTTCCCTGTGGGATACGTCCTTGCATATGCCGAGACACCCTGATGAGAAGTCAAGAGAATGTTATCCACACGAGGATAGCATTAGATCCTGGGCAAATTAATGTAAGATATGAATCATGTCCATTATCTGGCCCTCACCTAAGATTCTGAGTCTGTCAATGAAATTAGTCAAATTTGCAAAAATGTCTGTTCTCTGTGTACACTAGAGAACCATATAATTGCTCTGAGTGGAAAATTCAGCTGTAGCAGAAATTATAAGTCTGCAGCCAATACCACCAAGCAAACTGAAAACCAAGCAGATTACTAAAAACACAAATGACCACAAACCATTTAAAATTTTCAGGTCCATGGTATAAAAAAATACTCCTAAGACTTTAAAGGTCTGATTTATTAAAGACTTGGGTTCTTGCAAATGCACAAAATTGCACAATTACTCATAGAAAATCAGTCCTCAATGCATTTTGCACCAGGTAGGAGATGTATGAAGAAAAACCCCATTTATATAAGGAAATAACGATCACTAAGATTTATTAGGCAATTTCCCCACATGCAAGACTGTGAGCACCAGACCCAGCATGGAACCTTAACTGGGAGAAGAAATCAAGACGTGTCCAGAGGGCCTGGAAAACGTCTGGATTCAAGCACATGTTTGTGTGCAACTTGGCAGTAATGAGACCAAGTAGGGAGGCTGGAAATCTTAAAAAAGAAAAACATTCCCCTTGGCCTCTAACACTTAGAGAAGGAAATTTTTTCCTGAGGTAGGCCATTCATTTCACAGTTCACGCTCCTCTCTTACAAGACATAGGGTCTGGCCAGGGCTTCTGCACCCTTTCGAGAAGACAGAGGTGGCCTGATCCTCCGGTGGCCCCCGTTCCGTGAAGGGTGATTGCATTGTGCTAGTCCAGACAATTAAATTTTGCACTGAGTTAAACAAAAATATTATGCTTAGGGATGCAAAAGCAGGGAAGAGGATACTAGATAATAACCCTGAAGTCATGTTTGTTGCTGAGAAAAACAAAGTGTATATTTTAGTCTAAAAATGCCTAAAACTACACCCTCTGTGATCCTGGCCACTACATCTAAAACATTGTTTGGGATGCTTTAAGTCTGTTAAGCAAAGATGATGAGAAATAAGACTGAATCTCTTCCACATTTCCATGTCATGTTTTCCCCAGGTAGTTTCATGGAATATTGACATGCAGCATATTTCCATCTCAGATACTCGTGGGATATTTAAATAGCATGGTTGGAACTCAACATGAGATTATATTTAAAGTACACATATATATATGTACTTTATATATATACTTTATTATATATATGCATATATCAAATGACATATATATATATATATATACAAATACATATATGTAGTCCACAGACACAGAGAATTCAGGGCAATGTGTTTGGAAAACTCATTCCCTCTCCTTTAAAAAAGCTTAAGGCATATGCAGCATTATTTCTGGCTTCACAATTTGAGTGTCATTGTGGTAATTCTGTCTAATACATTAGATCCCCCTTATCCTTGAGACATAAATTCCAAGACCCCTACTGGATGTCTGAAACTGTAGATAGTACTGAACCTTATACCTATACTATGCTTCTTCCAATACATACATACTTATGATAAAGTTTAATCTATAAATTAAGTACAATAAGAGATTAACAACAATAACTAATAATAAAATAGAACAATCATAGTAACATACTGTAATAAAAGCTATGTGAATGTGGTCTCTCTCAAAATATTTTACTGTACTGTACTCACCCTTTTCCTTGTGATTATGTGAGATGATCAAATGTCTACAAGAGATGGTGGAGTAAGGTACTCAGAATGGTACACAATTTAAATTTTACAAATTGTTTATTTCTCTAATTTTTCAATTAATATTTTTAGACCACAGTTGATCTCAGGTAACTGAAATTGAAGAAAGTAAAACTGAATAAATGGGGAGCTACTGTATGTTGACTTGACCTGAAAACTTGTGGGTCTCCTTGTCTCTTCTTGTACTTCTACAGTCCTCTGGGTGTTGGCACTGGAGCCTCAGGGCCACCTTTGGAAAATGATGGCCTTAGCTTTAGGCTCCATTCTTTTTGACTTTGTAACTTATGACTCCAGGTTGGAGTCCAGGCTCCTTTTGGGTGTGGGGATGGAGGAAAAGGGAAAGAAACCTTGACTATTTTATGTGGGGTCATTCCTGTCCTCTTTTCTTCAATAAAATATTTTCTGTCTGCAGAAGGTTATTCTCTCATTTTTTGTGTTCTCTTTTTCCACTATCTACCTATTGAGTTCTCCAATTGCATTAAAAAAGCATATTTTAGGAAAATAAGCAAATAGTTAACTCATCAAAGCATCTAATTGAGAACTTATCTGCATTCTCTTCTTCATTAATAGGAGATTTTACATTTTTCTATTGATTCAGCAGAAAAATCACTAATTGGAAGCTGCTTACCTTCCAGGAAGCCACAGAATATGATTCAGTTTTTTTGGTTAGGAAAAGAGAGACATTTTCAGCAACTAATTTTAATTGAAGCCCATTCAATGAATGTTTAGATATAGCTTAAGGATTTTGCAACTATTTTGGAATGTGCTGCAAAATATACTATTAGAAATTTTAGGATTATATCTAGATCTATTTTCAGCCTAACATCTCGTATGTGAAAGCATCTGGCAAATTGTATTGTTTTGAATTTCTAATTTTAAAGATATTAATTATGAACACTTAAGAAGCTATTACAATTAGATGTTACTCTAGGGAAAATATCCTAAAAGTAATAAATAAAAGAGTTAAATAAATTTTTGAATTTAGAAATCAAGTGTAGTGGTCTTAAAACTTTTCCTTTCCCCAAATAAAAATTTATTCAGAACTTTAAACTCAAAGGTAAAAGCAGTTTTCCATTTGTTGACATAGAGCTGCTGCAGGGAATTGGGATGGAAGAAGCATTGAGGCAGTGCTGAAGTGGAGGGCTTTCTATTCTGACCATTTGACTTTTTTCATTTGTGGACTTTTAGAAACCTCTAAAAATTTGTTGATTTATACTAATTACTTGTTTAGCAGACAGGGAAACAAGGTATGGAGAGGTCAACCAGTGGGCTAAAGGGGCACAGCTAATTTTTGACCAGGTGTCTAGAGGTAAAAGATTGAGATTTGGGGTGTTTAAAAAATTATTCTTTTGATAGACTTCAAGTTTGGATCATATTCTGAAAATATTTGCTAAATATAATATATATATATATATATATATATATATATATTAATGTGATATATATATCACATTAATAAGTTAGCCAGCATATATTTATTACATCTCTACTTACTTATTGAGTAGGGCATATATCCTAGGTGCCATGAAATTTAAAAAAAAAAAAAGTCACATTTCCACCCCTAAGGAACTTGCTATCTAGTTTGGAGGAAAATAATTTTAATCTGTTTTTCTGAATCTAGTATCCATTTATCTTGCCTCCCATGAGTACTTAATAAGATGTTCATCTTATTTATTAGACAAACTCTATGTGAGTTTCTATATGCTTCTTTTACCTCTTTTGTATTTTCTCCTGTTTTGTAGCTTATCCCTTTTCCTATCCTTATTTCTATTCCTTCTTTTATTTCCCTTCACCATCATCAAAATACCCCTGTCAACTAATTAAAATCTGGAAGTTCTTTTAGCATAGAAAATAGCCTTTTCTTCCATACTGGAAGATAAAAGGATTAAAATGAAAATGAAAAGTTGAAAGCTCAGGCTATACTTGTGTGACTGGATTTCAGTTAAAGTGCAATTAATCAATCCATCATCAAGTATGAGTGACTGATAACAGAGTTCTTGTTTTCATAGATGTAGTGTGTAGGAAGGGAGAGGGGAGTGAAGACAGTAAGAAGCCTTGGGCAAGGAAGGGGTGGGGGAAACAGAAGTGGGCCTGAGATGGCCAAAGTCTTGATAGTTTTTCCTGGAACAAATAGAAGCATTACCCTGACGTATCTGTGGAGTGCAGTTACAACACAAAGGCAGTTCTATGTGATTTATGGGAGGCCTCAGATGATTTATGGAGACTTAAAAACACACCAGCACATAGCTGACTTTCTATAAAAGAGCTTATTTCCCCCAGGGATTCAAGGAACTTGGAATTTAATGAGGGAAAAGAAATCTACAATGAGAGACAATAAGGAAATGAGACTGTTCCTCACACAGACACACCAGGATTGATGTGTCCTGATGTTCTGGTCTTCACAGGCCTCAACTGAAGCTTGTTACCCTTGTTCCTCAAAACACATACTGGAACTCTTCCCCTCTGCTTGTCACCCTGACACCTTTTTAATACAGAAAACCCCTGAGAATTTTCTCAGAACATTTAGTCTGCTGAATGCCTGCCCCAGCTCCTGCCTTCCTTTACTCCTTTGGTGCAGTTGTAATCCTATACATCCTTTAAGTAATAATCCAAATGTCTCATAGGATATCACTTACCTCTAAACTTTTATAGCACTTTGTTCATGTCTCAATCATAATAAATGTTTTACTTTGGTACTGATAAACATATTTTAGGTGTATTTTTTAAAAGACAAAAACAATTTTTAAAAAACAACAAAGAAGTGTTAGGTCTCATGGGCCTATGTATGGCTTGTGGTATGATGTGTGAATAACAGATGACAAGGGAACCCTTATTATCTAGTTTATTTCTATTACATCTGCGTGGGGAAAGAGAATTGGCTTTCTGTTTTTTCCAGCAAGAATTCCCATTATCCTGTCCTTTAGCCATCCATAGTGAGTATGGAGCAGTGGAGGGTGAGGAATAGTTCTAGAAAGGGCCTGGGATTTGCCCACCACTTTATTCCTGTTTCTGTGGACATGCTGATTGGTCTAGGAGCTAGCAGGTATCTCAAGTCTAGTCAGTCAGAGATTTTGACTAAGATTTCTTGATCTCAAATTAGTTGAGAATCTCTGGGGCTATGGTGTGGGGGCTGCTGATATTTGTCTTCAGTAAGAGAGAATGAAGTCGGATACACAGGTGAAGATGGGAAAGACGGAGAGAGGAAGAGATCTGGTTACATTAAATCCCAGTTCTAATCTTCAAGGATATGGTTCCTTGGGTCTTTTTTCCTGTATTGTACCCTAGTACTTTCTTTTTATTTGTTTCAGCTAAGATAAATTGGGTTTATAAACACTTGCAACCAAATTTCTTTGATAAATTGATCTCAAAGTGAATGATCTTAAGAACTAAATATATAAAACAAAAAAATTGAAGCCAAGATTGAATCACTTAATGGGTGAAGTAATTCTAATAGAATATCTTGTTTTAAAATAATTCTTATGTACCTCCTCAGGACAAATGCCTATTGTCAGTGCTCAGGGGGAAAAGATAGAAAAAAAAAGATATAGATATTTGCAAATACAGTTACAATACTCAAAAAAGAAATGTCATGGCATAGATGGCTAGATTTCCACCAAAAGTTTATGTTCCCCTTCCATAGCTTAGAGTTCCCCTTCAATAGCTGAGAGGAAGATGGAACAACATTCTCATTTGTAGAATTATGTGACTAGTTCTCACCAATCATGTGTGAGTAAAGGTAATAAAAGTTAAAGAACAAGTAGACTTTCTCTATCTTTTTTTTTCCTCTTTGAAGTCTTAGGGGATGACAGATACATGAATAGTTAAGTCCCTAAACCGTGACATGAAAGCTATAAGAATTATAAACTACTCTGAGAATAAAAAAAACTTTTATTGCATTAATCCACTGAGATTGTGGAGTTTACTTGTTATAATGAGAAGCAATACTGTATTAGTATATGGGTTTCTCAGGCTCAGGTCAGAGAGCATACCAGAGTCCTGAAAAAAATTTATGTGAAATCTTGTATATTAGAAAAGGAGCTAGTACCTAAGAATAACTTATGTCAGATTACCTTCAGTCTTCATTGAAACAACTCCTAAATAAACAACAATGAGATGGATTCGTACATTTGGTATATCTGGATATAAACAAAATAATTGACCTGGCTTCCATTAACAAAACACAAATTTGTAAAAACCTGAACTAGAGGAGTTGCTCTTCATTGATTATTAGATTAATATTATCTGGGGATGACTCTAATGCTATATGACAGAATCCTATGTTATCCTTAAACCTGTCCTACTTTGTATGCATATTTAGATTAATAATATATCATAATAATAATATATATAATAATATATCATCCTTATATGATTGGAGCTCTTTTGGAAAAGGGATGGAGTATTCCATTAAAAAAGAAAAACAGAATTAAAACTTTAGATTCTAGTCAAAATGATGGAGTAGGTAAATGCTGTGTTCACTTCCTTCCATGACCAAATCAAAATTACAACTAAATTACAGAACAATCAACATTGAGAACTGCCTGAAGACTAACAAAACAGAATCCCCATAATTAAGGGCATAAAGAAGCCATGCTAAGACTGGTAGGAGAGGCAGAGATGTGGAATGGCAGGTCCCAAACCCATGGTGTGGCAGTTAAGAAATGGGAGGGATATCACAGCTGCAAAAGTCTCCCCCCTACCTTGAGGAGTGTGGAGTCTCAGCTTCACACTGGGGTCTCCAGAAATGGCTCCAATATCACGAAGAGAAGTCTCTATAACTTCTGGTTGTGAAAATCAGTGGGGATTGTGGTTGAGTGAAAAAGGGCTGCTGGAGACCTAGGCACTGAAAGTCTTAAGAGGAGGATTCTGAACAGATTTGCCTACTCACAAATTTATTCATTCTAGCTCCAATGCAGGAGCAGCAGCTCTAATAGTGTCAGAGACATATGGGGAAGAATTTAACTATCTGACTTCAGGGCAAGGGCTTGGAGGCACAGGTCTGTCCAGGACTAATGTGATGACAGGTTCATTGTTCCTTTGCTGAGCCCACCCTACACCCAGCAGACAGACTTAGGCAGATGCAAAATCTGAATGCTCTGTTATCTTGAGTAACACTATGTGATCTGTCCTGGAGATTCCCTGAGACCCCACCCCACCTAACTTAACTAGCTGGAACCTCTATTAACAGCAGTTCCATGAAAATGGCTCATCTTGGCTCACACTTAAGACTTTCCTAAAATCTTACAATGGTTCACAAGCCCCAAATGAGCAGTGTTTTCCCTCAGCAAGCCTTTACCTCTTGCTAAGTGGACCCAGCATCTGCACAAGTGGCAGCTCATCTTGGTTCACAGCTTAGCCTATGTCAGCCACCTCTAAGACTAGCCAAGGAGGAAACCTTCTACAGATCACTTTGTATTTCCAATCAGATTGCCAGAGCCAGGCACAGGGAGTGGATGACTTTGGCCTGCACTAGAGACCCTCCCAAGAAGCCCAGGATTCAACACACTTGGTGAATGACTTCACACCACACCAGAGCACCACCCAACCAGCTCCACAAATGACACTCCCAAAGAGCAGTCTTGGTAGGTACCAGATCCCCTCCAAAATAAACCTTACTCCATGTGGGTCAGACCTTGTATAATAGCTTATCCATTGTGGTCATGGCCATTCCTTACAGACAATCAGCCTGAGGATCAATCCCTACAACTGATGTCACAACAACAATCAAGCCTCAACTACAAAAGAAGAGCACACACAACCCACATGACAGACATTCCTGGAGTGCCTGGCTCAGGTGACAAGGAAGACTGGGCTACTGGGATCTATGGAACACCCAATACATAAGAAAACTTTATCAAGACTGAGAGATGTAGCAGATCTACTTAATACATAGAAACAAACACAGGGAGGCAGCCAAAATGAAGAGACAAAGAAACATATTTCAAATGAAGGAATAGAAAACTCCTGAAAAAGAATGAAACAAAATGGAGACATGCAATCTACCAGATACACAGTTCAAAACACTGTTATAAGAATGCTCAATATACTTAGGGGAAGAGTAAGCATGTCAACAAAGAGATAGAAAACATAAAAATGGAGATAGGAAACAAAAAAGAACAAGAACCGGTCAGAAATAAACAATACAATAACTGAAATAAAGAATACATTAGAGAAAATCAAGAGTAGATTAAATAAAGCAGAGCATCGAATCAACAATTTGGAACATAAGGTAGCAGAAAATACCCAATCAGAATCAACAATTTGGAACATAAGGTAGCAGAAAATACCCAATCAGATCAGCAAAAAGAAAAAAGGATTTTAAAAAATCAAAAAGTTTAAGGGACTTCTATGGCAAAATCAAGCTTAACAACATTCTCATCATTAGAATACCAGAAGAGAAAAGGGAGAGCATAGGACTAAAAACCTATTTGAAGAAATAATGATAAAAACAAGTCCTTAACCTGGCAAAGGAAATAGACATAGCAGTCCAGGAAGCCCAGAAAGTCCAAAATAGTACGAACCCATATCAAGACACATCATAATTAAAATGTCAAAGGTTAAAGAAAAAGAGACACCTTTAAAAGAAGCAAGAGAAAAGCAGTTAGTTACCTACAAGGGAGCTCCCATAAGACTTCCTGATTTTTCATGTCATAATTACACACACACACACACACACACACACACACACACACACACAAAACCCCAAAGATCCACAAAAAAAACCCTACCAAAACTGATGAATTAATTCAGTAAAGTAGTAGGATACATTAGTATTCAGAAATCAGTTGCATTTTACACAATAACAAAATATCAGCAAAGAAATTTAAAAAATAATTCAATTTATAATCGCATCAAAAAATAAAATAAAATACCTAGGAATTAATTTAATCAAGCAGGTAAAAGATCTTTATTCAGAAAATTAGAAGATATTGAACAAAGAAATTAAAGTAGATAGAAATAAATGAAAGCATATACTGTGCTCATGGTTAGGAAGAATCATCATTATTAAAATGTTCATACTACCCAAAGCATTCTACAGAGTCAAAGCAATCTCTCTTAAAATACCAATGGTATTTCTTACCAAACCATACACATGCAAAAGAATAAAACTATATCACTTTCTTAAACCAATATAAGAATAAACTCAAAATTGATTAAAGACTTAAATGCAAGACCTGAAACCATAAAAGTCCTAAAAGAAAGCATAGGCAGTAAACTCTTTGACATTGTTCTTAGTAAATATATATTTGGATATGTCTATTTTAAGCAAGGGAAACAAAAAATAAATAAATAATTGGAAAAACATCAGACTAAGGAGATTTTGCACAACAAAGAAAACTATCAACAAACAAAAAGACAGCCTACTGAATGAGAGAAGATATTTGCCAATAATACACTTAATAAGGGGTTAAAATTCCAAAAGTATAAAGAATTCATAAAACTCGACATCAAAACAAACAAACAAACAAACAACCCAATTAACAATTGTCAGAGGAATTGAATAAGTATTTTTCCAAAGAGGACATACAGATGTCCAATAGACATGTGATAAGATGCTCAATGGCACTAATCATCAGAGAAATGCAAATTAAAACCACGATGAGATATCACTTCATGCCTGTCAGGATGGCTATCATCAATAAATCAAAAAATCAAGTGTTGGTGAAGATGTGGAGAAAATGGGAACCTAGTACACTTCTGGTGGGATTGCAAATTAGTATAGCTACAATAATAAAATAATATGAAGTTTCCTCAAAAAATTAAAAATAAAACTACCTATGACCCAGCAATTGAACTTCTGGTTATTTATCCAAAGAAATCCAAAACACTGACTGATTCAAAAAGATATATGCATTCCTATGTGCACTGCAGCATTATTTACAATAGCCAAATGATGGAAGAAACCTAAGAGTCCGTTGATAAACAAATGGATAAAAAGGTGTTATACATCTAAAGATGGAATATTGCTCCGCCATAAAAAAGAATGAAATCTTCCCATTTGTGACAACATGATGGACATAGAGGATATTATACTAAGTGAAATAAGTGAGATAGAGAAAGATAGATACTATATTATTTTGCTTACATGTAGAATTTAAAAATCAAAATAAAGGAACAACAATAACAACAACAACAAAAAACAGAAACAACTTAAATGCAGAAACTATTTTGATGGTTTCCAGATATGAAGAGTTCCTGGGGGGGGGTAGGTGAAAAAGGGGAAAGGATTAAGATGTGCAAATTGCCAGTTATAAAAACAGTCATGAAGATATAAATACAGCATAGGGAATATAATCAATAATATTGCAATGACTATGTATGGTGTCAGATGGGCACTAGACTTATCAAGGTGAAACGTCCTAACTTATATAAAATCTAATCACTAAGTTGTATACCTGAAACTAACATAATATTGTATATCAACTCTAATAGAAAAATATTTACTAAAAATAAAATAAAAGAGAAAAAATAAAATACAGATTTAAAAAAAATCTAGACTGGAGTTGGGCACACTTTTCTTATAAGTGGCCACACAGCAAATATTTTAGGACTTTTTCAGGCCAAGAAGTAAAACTGAGGATTATGTAGATATTTGATAAAATTGCCATGTCATTAAAATATTTTTCTTTTGGTTTTTTTCAATGGTTTACAAATGTAAAATCGATTCTTAATGGTAGCCAGTACTAAAATAGGTGGTGGGACAGGTTTGGTCCATCCCTGATCTAGAATGAAATATTGTAGTGAATATAAAAAAGTGAAGTTATTATAAATAAAAAACAAGATGTTGCCATTAGACCTAAAGAATCAGCCTTACAAGTTTATGTTGAAGGAAAAAGGCCTAGGAGTAGAATGAATTTCTTCAATAGACCACATCCAATGAATGGCTGAAGACTTTAAAGACAGTGCTAGGAGGAACAGAGGACAGTGGGTTGTTTGACGAATTGCTCCCTGGAAGAGGACTCAACACCTTTAGGTTAAGGCACAGTGATTTCACCAGGGATGTTCTTCCTGAGCTCCAGGTCTGCCTGATAAGAAAAAAGACAACCCAAGAAATCTGAGCTCCCAGCGATGGCTGGCCTAGATGGCCCTTTCCAATCTTGAGAGTCTGTTTCTCTTCTCTTACAATTAGACTTCTTAAAGATATGGGAAATACCTATTTCAAGATTCTGTCTCTCACCATGAATCTTCCATGAATACTTACTAGTGAGTGAATCTACTAGAATTCGCAAATTGCTTCTACATATAAAACAAAGAAAAATAACTTTCCCAAGCAGAGGGAAGTGGGCTGCATGAGTGAGGGGATTTGTGATATGAAATGCTCAGGGGTTGCCAGACTCAGTGCAAAATTTGTCCCCTGTTCTTTTTAGCCTTGGCCCTGAGGAGCAGATAGCAACCTTCAGGGTTTTATTCTTCTCCTTAGACTGTATTATGTTAGTGCTTTCAACACCAGGACCAATACTCCTCCAACTCTCAGGCGAGCTAGTCCCAAATCCTTCCAAGTTCACCCACACGTAGCACAGCAGGACCCTTCCCCAGGAAAGACTTTTTCCAGCTTGGCTCATAAACAGGCAGCACACAAGTCCTCTGAAAACCATTTAAGAAGTGTCATCAAGGACTTACAAGCTGGTTGCAAAAACAGAGAGAAAGCTCAGTAAAACACCCAGTGGTTTTAGAGCGCCTAGAATGAATGCATGGGCAGGTGCTGGGAATCTTCCAGAAAAAGTAATTTCCAGAGCTCACTTTCAGCACCCTGTACTTTGATAAGCATTTATGAGAGGTCCTATTACTACTAAAAATTAACAGACATCTGCCTTGCCTGGATTTTGCCCGATGGGGGAGGGTTAGCAGAAGGTCACCCTAGTGAACTGCTGAGATCAGGAAGGCTGCCATGGGGGCATAGTACCCCTAAGTTCTCACATGCAGGGGCAAATGTTGTTCTCAGAACAAGTTCTGTCAGGAAGGCTAAGCCCGGGTGCCACAGTAAGCAGATTATTTCCAGGATGAAAGGGCCTCATTGCTTATCATCTCAGAGAAGCTAGGGCCAGAGCCCTGAAACAGCAGACTACAGACCCTGCCTCCTAGGATCTCAAACACAGCAGTGTAAGTAAATCTTCTCTTCTGTACATAAACTCTAGCCATCTCTAAACAGACTCTGGAGAAACTTGATGTTTTAATGAGTTTTCTTAAGAGACAAGCCCCGCTTGTTTCTTATGCTCCCACAAGACTATTTACTCAACAATTCAGTCATTTCCATGGGAATATACTCAGGAAAGCAGAGACTCAGCTGCTTGAGGCCTGCCAGCCACTCAGGCAGCCTCTCACTGGGTAGCGCCAGGGCACCAAGAGGCTCAGTGTGATCTTTTTGCCCTTGGCCTTGGAACCTCAAGATTCTACTAGGAGTTCTAGTTTCAGGTTTCCTCTGTTGGTTTCAGGAGAGTGAGAAGGACACTGCACAGGCATCAATAAGATATGGCAAAGAGCAAATGATACTCTTATTCCTTGGTTATTCCTTGTGGCCTTGAATCAGTTCTGGAACTCACCACTGCTCTTCCATTAAGAATAGCAGAAAAAGTAAAAGAAGCTCATAGACCAACATTCTTTGCTACTCTGAGTGCACAAGGGGCAAATGTGTAGGCGAGAGATGATGTAGCAGATAGTTGAGAAACAAGTCTCTCTTGTGTGCTCCAGTCTCAACTCCTGAGTTGTCAACTGACCTTCAGGGAAGAACTGGACCTTGGTGGTTCTCTGCTACCTGTCCCCCAAACAACAAGGAACAAAATCTGTCTCCCTGCTGGATCAGTGAGATGGCTCTGCTACAAGTTGACAAATACTCCAAGCTTCCACTGGCACTGCCCCAAGACTCACATCTGCTTTAATCATACCCTGATTAAAACCCTTCAGAGTAAAGTATAAAGTTCTTAAAATGGTGTCAAAGACCCTCCTGAGCCCTTTCTACCTCTCATAACATCTACTGATGTTCTGTTCTCCAGCCTCTCCCACTGATTCTCACCACCAATTTGCCTCCAGTTCTTTACTCTTCCTCTGGCTTTCTATACATGACCTCCCCTTTATCCCCAGAATACATGCAGACACATACACATACTATCTGGCTAGCACCTACTTATCCTCTACAAATCAGCATTGATGTCACTACCCTTAGGAAGCCTTCCCTAACCTCCACCCCAAAGTATGTCAGATATTCTCC
Source organism: Eonycteris spelaea (assembly GCA_003508835.1). Classification (NCBI taxonomy): domain Eukaryota; kingdom Metazoa; phylum Chordata; class Mammalia; order Chiroptera; family Pteropodidae; genus Eonycteris; species Eonycteris spelaea. Next base: position 3,695,760 of record PUFA01000147.1, on the reverse strand, counting down.
TAAGTCCTTTGTAAAACCTCCCCATTTCCATGGGGAATGCTGATTCCAGGTTCTGGCCTCTCCTGATCGCCTTCCTTGGGTTACAGTTGATGAGGCCTTTCTGTGTGGTGCTTATAGACCCAACAAGTGGAGCTTGCTAGAGAAGCAACCTATTAACTATAAGTCAAAAACCATCCTCAGAGTTTAGTTGACAGCACATTCTGTTGAGTCCCCCACGGAACTGCAAAGGAAGTGCCGGTAGATGACATTGCCTTTACTACTGTCCTGATAAAGAGGATGTAATGGCCTATGCTGCTGGGTATATGATATGCCAAACCCAGAAAGCCAAACGTAATTCAGGAGGGAAATGATAAATTCAGTTTGGGGGAGAAATATGACAAGGTACAAAAGATTTGCATAAGCTAAATTTGAGGTAGAGAAAAGAGAGGAAGTGATTCATGGGCACTGTCTTCAAATACTTGAAACTTGCCACTGGAAAGGCAAATCAGGTTCTATGAGAACTGTGACTGTATTTGATAGGAGGGGCTGATCCATGAACTCTCTTAATTATAAGCAAAATTTAAACTGTATAAACATATTTTCTTGTTGTAGAGAAAGTTTATAGCTTTATTTTATTTCTCAAATAGATCACCAAAATATTAAAAACCAACATGTGATTGAAAGCCGAAAAATTATTAAAACCATTGATGTCTATTAACAAGCAGAACTGGAGATAGGTTAAAGGTAGAATCAAATAAGAAATGAATATGTCCAGTGGGAAAAGAAGAAAAGGAAAGGACAAAATGAAAAGAAAAACTCCACATTGGTATGACAAGTGTTTACAAAAACACTCTTGAGGTAAGATCTCCAGATGAGGTTTTCTCACATATATATTGCTGCAGTCTGACTGCTTCTGTAGTTTGGCCTTGTGGTTTCCTTCAGATGGTTTTAAAAGTGAGGTTTTCTAGCATCTAATAACTTTAGTATAGTATAAAATGTTAGTATAATGATATATTTTTTTCTGAAATGTCTTTTTTATTTTAATTTTTAATTTGAGTTGACATTCAATATTATTATATTTTAGTTTCAGGTATACAGCATAGTGGTTAGACATTTATACAATTTATGATATAACTCCACTTAGTCTAGCACCCACCTAGCACTATCCACAGTCATTACAATATTGACTGTGTTCCCTATGCTGTACTACACACCCCTGTGATTATTTTGTAACTACCAATTTGTACTTCTAAATCTCTCCATCTTTTTCACCCAGTCACCCAACCTCCCTCCCATCTGGCAATCACCAGTTTGTTCTATGTATCTATGAGTCTGTTTTTCATTTTGTGTTTTTATTGTGTTCTTTAGATTCTACATATAACTGAAATCATATGGTATTTGTCTTTCTCATTTCACTCAGCATAATACCCTCTAGGGCCATCCATGTTGTTGCAAATGATAAGATTTCATTTTTTATGGCTGAGTAGTATTCCATTGTATGTATGTACCATACTTCTTTATCCAGACATCCACTGATAAGCATTTAGGTTGCTTCTATATCTTGGCTATTGTAAATAGTGCTGCAGTGAACATAGGGTTGGACATATCTTTTCAAATTAGTGTTTTGGTTTCCTTTGGATAAATATCCAGAAGTGTAATTGAAGGGTCATAAGACAGTTCTATTTTTACTTTTTTGAGGATTCTCCAAACTGTTTTCCAGAGTGGCTGTACCAATTTGCAATTCCACCAACAGTGCACAAGGGTTTCCTTTTCTCCACATCCTCATCAACACTTGTTTTTTGATTTAATGATAATAGCCATTCTGACGTGTGAAGTGATATCTCATTATGGTTTTGATTTACATTTCTTTGATATTAGAGATGTTGGGCATCTTTTCATGTCCATTGGCCATCTGTGCATCCTCTTTGGAGAAATGTCTATTCCAATCCTCTGCCCATTTTTTAATCGAATTGTTTGGTTTTGTTTGATGTTAAGTTTCATGAGTTTCTGATATACTTTGGATATTAATCTCTTATCAGATGTATCACTAGGGAATATTTCCTCCCATGCAGTAGACTGTCTTTTTGTTTTGTTGATGGTTTCCTCTGCTATGCAAATTTTTTATAGTTTGATGTAGTCTCATTTGTTTATTTTTTTCTTTTGTTTCCCTTGTCCAAGAAGATATAACAGAAAAAAATATTGCTAAGAGCAATGTCAGAGAGTTTACTTCCTATAATTTCTTATAAGAGTTTTATGGTTTTGAATCTTACATTTAAATTTTTAATCCATTTCGAGTTTGGTTTTTTTTTGTACTTGGTATAAGAGGGTGGCTCTGTTTTATTTTTTTACATGTATTATTGAAAATACTGTCTTTATCCATTGTATATTCTTCCCTCTTTTGTCATAGATTAAACGATCACATGGGCATAGGTTTTTATTTCTGCATTCTCTATTCTGGTTCATTGATCTATGTGTCTGTTTTTATGCAAGTACCATGATGTTTTTATTATGGTAGCCTTATAGTATAGTTTGATATCAGGTAGTGTGATACTTATAACTTTGTTCTTTCTCAAGATTGCTTTGGCTATTGGGAATCTTTTATGCGTCTACATAAATTTTAGGATTGTTTGTTCTAGTTTGGTGAGAAATTGCCATTGGCATTTTGATAGGGATTACATTGAATCTATAGATTGCTTTGGGTAGTATGCATATTTTAAAAAATATTAATTTTTCCTATCCAAAAGCATAGTATATGCTTTCATTTATTTGTATCTTCTTTAATTTCTTTCTTCAATGTTGTCTAATTTTCTGAGTAGAGGGTTTTTTTTTAATTCCTTGATTAAATTTATTTCTAGTTTTCTTTAATGCAATTTTAGGTGGAACTGTTTTTTTTTTAATTCCTCTTTCTGATGGTTCATTATGTGTGTATATAAATGCAAGTGATTTCTGAATATTAAATTTGCATCCTGCTACTTTACTGAATTCATTTATCAGTTACAAAAGTTTTTTGGTAGAATCTTTATGGTTCTCTGTATATAGTGTCATGTCTTCTGCTAATAATGAGAGTTTTACTTATTTCTTCCTTTCCAATGTGAATGCCTTTTATTTATGTTTTCTGATTGCTGGGACTAAGACTTCCAATACTATGTTGAATAAAAAGTGGTGAAAGTAGATACACTTATGTTATTCCTGATCTTAAGAAAAGCACTTTTCGCTTATCCCTGTTGGGTAAGATGTTAGCTCTGGGTTTATTGTATATAGACTTTTTACGTTGAGGTATGTTCGCTCTATTCCCACTTTGCTGAGAGTTTTTATCATAAATGGATGCTGGATTCTGTCAAATGCTTTCCGTGTATCTATTGATATGATAGTATTTTTTTTTATTCTTCATTTTGCTTATGTGATGTATCACATTAATTGATTTATGAATATTGAACCAGCCTTGCAAAATAGGAATAAGGTCCACTTGATCATGGCGTACCATATTGTTAACGTATTTTGCTGAATTCAGTTTGCTAATATTTTGTTGTGGATTTTTGCATCTATGTCATAAAGGATATTGGCATATAATTTTTTTGTAGTGTCTTTGTCTGGTTTTGGAGTTAGAATAATGCTGGCTTCATATAATGATCTTTGGTGATTTCTCTCCTCTTGAATTTTTTTGGAATAACTTGAGAAAGAAGTGAAATTCTTGAAAGTTTGATAAAATTCACCCATGAAGCTATCTGGTCCAGGACTTTTGTTTGTTGGGAGTTTTCTGATTACTGATTCAATTTTGTTAGTAGTTATCAGTCTGTTCAGATTTTTGTTTATTCTTGAGTCTGTTTTAGAAGATTGTATGTTTCTAAGAATTTATTCATTTCTTCCAGATGGCCTAATTTGTCAACATAGAATTGCTTGTAGTATTTTTTTTTATAATCCTTTGTATTTCTGTGGTTTCAGTTATCACCTTTCCTCTTTCTTTTTTGATTATATTTCTTTGGATCCTCTCCCTTTTTTTTTTCTTGATGAGACTGGTTAAAGGTTTATTAATTGTATTTATTTTTTCAAAGATTCAGCTCTTGGTTTCATTGATCTTTTGTATTATTTTCTTAGACTCTATTACATTATTTCTGCTCTGATCATTATTATTCCCTTCCTTTTACTTACTTTGGACTTTGCTGTTCTTTTTCAAGTTCTCTTAAGTGCAAGTTTAGATTGTTATTTGAGATTTTTCTTGTTACTTGAGGTAGGCCAGTACTGCTATGAATTTCTTAGGACTGCTTTTGCTGTGTCCCATTAGTTTTGAGTGGCGGTATTTTTATTTCCATTGGCCTCAAGGCATCTCTGGATTTCTTTCTTGATCTCCTGTTAAGCCACTCATCATTTAGAAGCATATTATTTACTCTCCATGTTTTTGTGTAGTTATCAGTTTTTTTCTTGTAATTGATTTCTGCTTTTATGCCTTTGTGGTCAGATAAGACGTTCAATATGACCTCAATCTTAAATTCATTGATATTTCTTCCATGGCCTTTCATGTGGTCTATCTAGGAAAACGTTCAATGTGCACTTGAGAAGCATGTACATTCTGCTACTTTGGGGTGAAACACTATAAAAATATCAGTTAAATCAATCTGGTCTAGTGTTGTTGTTCAAGGCCACTCTGTTCCCTTGCTGATTTTCTGCCTAGAAGATCTCTCCATTGGTGTCAGTGAGGTACTAAATTCCCATACTATGATTATATTACTGTCATTCTTTTCCTTTATGGCAGTAAATATTTGCTTTATATAGTTAGTTGCTCCTATGTTGGGTGCATAAATGTTTACTAGGGTTAAGTCCTCTTGTTAGACTGATCTCTTTATTATTATGTATTATTCTTTTTTGTCTCTTATGACCTTTGTTTTAAGTTTATTTGTCAGATGTAATTATTGCTACCACAGCTTTTTTATTCATTTCCATTTGTATCTCTTTACTCACAGTCTGTGTGTGTATCTTTTTATCTGAGGAGGGTCTTTTGTAGACAACATATGTATAAGTCTTATTTTCTTATTCATTCAGCCACCCTATGTCTTTTGATTGAGCATTTAATCCATTAAATTTGATTATTGATAGGTACAAAATTATGGCCATTTTATTAATTATATTTATTTGTTTTCTCTTTTCTTCTTCTTTAAAAAGTCATTTCAGCATTTCTTGTGATACTTGTTTTGTAGTGATTAATTCTTTTAGCATTTTATCTTATGTTTAATTTTAATTGATAGCCTTACTAGGTAAAGTAGTCATGGTTGTAGGTCCTTGCTTTTCATCACTTTGAATATTTTGTGCCAATCTCCTATGGTCTACAATGTTTCTGTTGAGTAATGAACTGACAGTCTTGTGGGGACTCCCTTTTAAGAAACTAGCTGCCTTTCCTTGCTGCTTTTAGGATTCTTTCTTTGTCTTTAACCTTTGGCATTTTAATTATAATGTGTCTTGGTGTGAGCCTATTTAAGTTCATCTTGTTTGAGACTTTCTGTGTTTCCTGGATTTGTATGACTATTTCCTTACCAGGTTAGGAAAGTTTTCAGTCATTATTTCTTCAAATAGATTTTTAAAATTAAATTTATTGGGGCGATGTTGGTTAATAAATATATAGGTTTCATGTGTGCAATTTGATAATACATTATGTATCCATCACCCAAATTTCCTTCTGTCACCATATATTTAACCCCCTTTACCCTTATCTGCCTTCCTCCTCTTCCCTTTCCCTCTGTTAACCTCTAAACTGTTGTCAGTGTCTATGAGTTTTTATTTGTTTGTCTTTTTTTGTTTGTTGCCTTCAGTTTTATATCCCCCATATCAGTGAAATCATATGGTCAGCAACTATTTCTGACTTATTTTGCTAAGCATGATAATCTCGAGATCTATCCATATTGTCACAAATGGCAGTATTTCATCTTTTCTTATGGCTCAATAATATTTGTATATATGTACCATTGTATATATGTACAACATCTTCTTTATCCAGTCGTCTACAAAAGGACATTTTGATTGTTTCCACATCTTGGCCACCATGAATAATGCTACAATGAACATTGAGATGCATATATCTTTGCAGATAAATGTTTTCAAATTTTTTTGTGGAGTTACTTAGAACAGGATCACTGGGTAAAATGGTAATTCTATTCTTAAATTTTAAGAAACTTCCATATTATTTTCCATGGTGGCCATACCAATTTACATTCCCACCAGCAGTGTATGAGGGTTCCTTTTCCTTCATAATCTCTCCTACACTTGTTATTACTTGTTGATGATAGCCATTCTTACAGATGTGAAGTGGTACCTCATTGTGGTTTTGATTTGCATTTCCTTAATAGCTAGTAAAGTTGAGCATCTTTTCATATGTCTGTTGGCCATTGGTGTGCCTTCTTGGAAAAAGAGTCTATTGAGGTCCTCTGCCCATTTTTCAATTAAATTTTTTTGTTGTTTTCAAGTTGTATGAGTTCCTTATATATTTTGGATATTAGCCTCTTATTGGAGGTGTTGTCTGCAAATATCTTCTCCCATTTGGTTGGTTGCCTCTTTGTTTATTGATGTTTTCTTCTGCTGTGCAGAAGCTGTTTAGTTTGATACAGTCCCATTCATTTATTTTTGCTTTTACTTTCTTTGCCTTCCAGGTTAAATTCATAAAATCCTCTCTAAATCCAAGGTCCATGAGTTTAGTACCCATGGGCTATTCTATGCAATTTGTTGTTTCATGTCTTATATTTAGGTCTTTGCTCCACTTTGAGTTAATTTGGCATTTGAGGACAGATAGAAGTCATTCTTTTCATATGGCTTTCCAGTTTTCCCAGCACCATTTATTGAAAAGACTTGATTTTTTTTCTTTGGATGCTTTTGGCTCTTTTGCTGAAATTATTTTCCCATATACATTTGGGTTTATTTATGGGCTTTAAATTCTGTTTCAATGAGCTATGTGTCTGTTTTTTCTGCCAATATCATGCTGTTTTTATTATTGGCAATTTGTAGTATAATTTAAAGTCAGACAGTGTGATACCTCTGGTATTGTTATTTTTTCTCAGAATTGCTTTTGGGATCTTTTGTGTTTCCATACCTTGCTATCTCCCTTCTCCTTCTGTTACTTCTATTATGTGAATGTTGTTGTGCTTGATGTTGTCCTAGAGTCCCCTTAAACTTTCCTTGTTTTTAAAAATTCTTTTTTCTTTTTCCTGTTTTTATTGGGTGTTTTCTGATACTTTCTCTTCCAAATCACTGATTCGATCCTCTGCCTCATCTAATCTACTATTGATTCTTTCTGGTGTATTCATTTCAGTTATTGTACTCCTCATTCTTAACAGGTTCTTTTTTATGGTTTCTATGTCCTTTTAATGCTAAGTATCACTTTGTTGAAGTTCTCACTGAGATCATCTATTCTTCTAAATTCATTGAGTGTCCTTATAACCAATGTTTTGAACTCCATATCTGGTAGATTACTTGCCTCCATTATATTTAGTTATTTTTCTAGAGTTTTCTCCTGTTCTTTCATTTGGTACATGTTTCTGTTTTGTTTTGTTTCCTTATTTTGGTTGCCTCTCTGTGTTCATTTCTATGTATTAGGTAGATTTCTACATCTCCCAGTTTGGGCCAGATGGCCTTATGTAGCAGATGTCCCATGTGGCCCACCTGTACCAGATGATCCAGTAGTGTGCCTTGTGTGTATTGTGTGTGTGTGCTCTCCTGTTATAGTTAAGGCTTGATTGCTGTTGGCACATCAGTGGGTGGGATTGACTTAGGCTGACTAGCCATAAGGATTAGCTACACTTACAGGGTATAAGCTGCTGTGTGAGATTCACCCCAACAGTCTCATGTGCCTGTTGAGACCACCCTTTGGGTATGCCACTTGTGGGGCTAATCATGTGGTGCTCTATTGTGGTCTGATGCCAGCCTTTGAATGTATTGATTCTGAGGCTTCTTAGGAGGGGCTCCCATGTAGTCCAAGGTCAGCCTCTGCCTGTGACCAGCCCAGGGCTACCTGGTAGGAGCTACAAAGCTATTTGCAATTGCTTGCTGCCTGTGTTGGACCTGGAGGTATACAAATTGAAACTGGTCACCAGTACCAGGCCTGGGGTTGTAGCAAAAGTCCCAGGGTACCCCAAGTACTGAGATTGCCTGCTGGCTGCCCATAAAGCTCAAAAGCTTAAAGGGCCTGGGGAAGTCTTCAACTTGGTTGAGGTAGGAACCCAAGAAGTCACCATGTGAGGTAAGTGGTATTCATAGGGTTAGTACAGATTTAGATTTGGTGCCAGTGTTGAGCCTGTGGCCACTCACAAATGTTTCAGATTATAAATGTCTGAGATGACACCAAGGCTAGTCACTGCCTGCCTCAGGCCCTCAGACTCCTGAGATTTGTTTAAGAAATACTTCATTTCGAGCTGAGGCTGGTGCCCACCACCAGAAGTGCCTCTTGATATATGCAAGCTAAGACCTGCTGCTTGCTGCTGAAAGAGCCTCCTGCCAAGAGGATCGGATAGTGTGGTTGCCCATCCATGAATATGCCTTCAGCAATTCACAAGTTGGGCGGGGCAGGATCTAGCAAGTCATCAGTGTGAAGTGAGCAGATTTCATCAGGCCAATGCAGGTTGAAATTTGGTTGTGTGCAGGGCCTCAATACAGGCAAGTGGCTCCAGCCTATAGGTTGCATAGGAGGAGGGGCAACACAGAGATAATGGCTATCCCTCTAGCCCTCACCCTGAAGCCACACAACTCAATCTTTCCCTGTATGTCTCTGGTGTCTCCCAAGCTGCTGTCTCAGAGTGAGAGCCTACAAGCCAGTGAGTCTGTATGGGGCCCCTTTAAGGGCTGTCTTGGTTTCTAGAAGCCTTTCTTCTCACTCCAATAGTCAGAATCCCCACTAACTTTCACAGCCATATTTTGTGAGCACTCCTTTTCTTGGCACTGAACCCTGGACTGGGGAGTCCCATTGTGGTGCTGCAGCCTCTCACTCTTCCAAGAAGACCTCTATAGCTGAGATATACCTCTTGATACTCAACCACCACTTGCGGGTGCATGGCCAGTTTATTTCACATCTTCGCCCGTCCTATCAGTTTTGATGAGGCCTCTTCTTTATATTCTTAGTTATAGAACTTCTATTCAGCTAGCCTTCAGATCAATCTCCAAATTGTAATTTAATTTTAATGTGATCATGAGAGAAGGCAAGTACAGCATTTACCTACTTCATTATTTAGAGCAGCAGTCCCCAATCTTTTTGGCACCAAGGACCAGTGCTGCTATGAGAATCTAATTCTTGAAGATTGAGGTGAAGCTGAGATGGTGATGCCAGCACTGGGGAGTGGCTGCAAATACAAATAAAGCTTCGCTCATTCGCCTGCCACTTATCTCCTGTTGTGTGGCCTGGTTCCTAGCAGGGAGTTTCTCTAACTGTATATAGTTGCTGGTCAGTGTTGGAGAGAATCAGTCTCAGAAATAGCCCCTGAAACATTCTCATTTCAGGTACTGTCTACATAATCACCCAGAATCTTCAACACTTCTCCATGCAGTCCAAGAAGCAGCCAATATAGATGTGTAATTACCCAGCAATCTACTCTGATTTGACTTACAACTTACAAGAGAAGAGTGATAAATCAAGGGTAAAGAGATGAAAGTCTTTAGCTTTTCCTGGTAGGATGGAGTCAGTATAGTCAAAGAAGTTCTCATTTTCACTCTGCCAAGTTTCAAGAGTGACTCCACTTCCAGGAGCATGACAGAGTTGGATGTTAATTACTGAATTTCATGCCAAATAAAACCACCTGTGTCTTTCAACTGTGGTTTGGAAACATTGCCACCCAGGATATTATCCGTAAAAATTGGATGAGATTATATCATCTTGCTGCTAGTTTACGCATATTCAAATTTCATGTCAGCAGGAAAAAGTTGGTGCTTCTCTTTGCTTCTCCTGGAGTCCTTCACAGAGAGGCAGCAGTCTGACTGAGGCAAGGTGAGCTTAACCTAAGCCTGCACACCATGGAGAGCTGTGTCTGCCATTTTGAGAGCCTGAAGTTGACCCTGTAGGCAACAGGGATCTCATGAAAGGTTTGATTTAAAAATTTAGTGGTGTGTTTGTATGAGGCTGGTGGTAGCATAGAGTGAAAAGAGTGTAAGAAGAGAAACAGAGGGAAGAATAAGGGATTGAGGGTCTGAGAATAGAATGTATACGGAGTTAGAAGCATTTTGAAATAGATTTAAAATAAAAAATGGGTAACTCTGATGGTTCATTGAACACTGAACAGTGAAGGGGGAGAAAATCTCAGATGAATCCTAGATTTCTGGCCTAAGACTCTGTTGTGTGATAGAATCATGATAAACAAAGTTAGGGAGTATAAGGAATAGGTTTTAAGGAAAAATAATTATATGGGGCCCCATGAGCTATGAGATATCTGTGTGACAATTAAGTATATAAATTTTAGGGACAAAGTAGGTTTATGCATTAGTGAAAAGATGAGAAAAAGAGTTTAGGGTCATTGTACCATAGGCAGTAGATGAACCAAGAGCATGGGTGAGATTGCCCTGGACAAAAATCAAATGAGGACAATTTTAAGCCAAGTGAAAATCCTAGGAACACCATGTTCCCACAGAAATTGAGAAGAAATGCTCAGATTTGAGGAGGTAATATCAGATAGATATAGGAAGAAAGAAAAAGGAGTGAACTTTGAGAGAAAGAAAAAGTCAAGAGGTAGTAGTTACAAGAATCTAGGCCTGTATAGAGTTCAAAGAAGTATAATAGTAAAATGTATTAAATTATGCAGAGAATCAAGGAAGTAAGAGCAAAATATTAAAATATCAATAGAGAAGACATTAGCGATTTTTTCTGGACCAGCTTTAGAGGTGTAGTGAGGGTATAAACTAAATTATGAGGGTTTGAGATGAGAATGGGCAGTGAAAAATATTTAGAGATGAAATATATTCTACTCTGATTTGACTTACAAGGTAAGAGTGATAAATCAAGGGTAAAGAGATATCGTTAAGAAATGGTTTAAGTTTCAGGATTTTTATTCGTTTGTGTACATATTTTTTTCTTTTGATGAGGGATACTTGATCAAGTCTGTCAACCAAAGGAAATGAGACAGGAGAACAGAGTAAGATAAAAACAAATGTTATAGTAATAAGCGATGGACCCAGGTCCTTGAGAGCCAGAAGCGGAGATGATCACAAGCTCAAATCAATACTCTGACTATTAACAGAGAGAAAAAAAGGTTGGAGGGAGAACATAATATCTAAAAATTGATAAATTCATAGCTAATCTCCTCAATATCCTCCAAAAATGGTGCAGGATGCAAAGTAACTTTTGGAGAGAAGTATAGGCATAGGATGGAAAGCTTCAGAAAAGCTGTGTTTTAAATAATTGCTTTTAGTGAGCTAATCAAAGACGAGTAAAGGAGTTATCAAGAAATATCACTAGACCAGGAAATTGTAACTCACTAATGCTCAGAGTTGTTGAATTCTCCTATCATCTTCTAACCACCCCAAATGTTTCCATGGAGATGGAAATTTGAGATGATGGTGCAACTGATAACATGAACATGGAATTCACCTGGGAAGAAAGAAACATGGACTGGAAAGGGAGGCTGAGTCTTTACCATAATCTTTAGTGAAAGTGATGAAGTAGTTTGTAGTATTTTTAAGAGCATGAGTTTTCGACGCAAATATATTCAGGTTTAAGCCCCAGTTCAACCACTTACTTAATTTAAGATCTGATTCATGGACTCGTGTCTTCTTGTGTTTCACAGTCTTCTGTACTGGCTAAGACACCAAAACTGATATACAAGATGGCCAGAACACTTCTCTCACCGCATCACTGGAAATTGGAAAGAGTATGTTGTCTCTAGCCACTGGTGTCTAACCAGACTAGTTGTCAGCCACCATCTTGCATGCTATCTCACACACACAAATAAATTGTTTCATATGGGAAGGCTTGAGGCAAGAGGATAAATTATCACTGGCTATCTCTCTGTTCCAACCAGGCAATAAAAAAAAACTCTGCTCACTGATTATGGACCTCCCCACACTCCTAGATTACACCATGACAGAAGCCAGAGGTAAAAAGAAGTGTATTTAACAATTCCCATGATACATTAATGCTGCTGTTACTACTACTACTATTACTACTACTACTACTACTACTACTACTACTACTACTACTACTACTTCTACTACTATTACTACTATTCTGTTAGAAAATGAAAAATTCAGGACAAATGTAAAACCAAAAGGATTCCAAGAAGACAAGTATAAACTGGGACTCTTTGAGGATAATCAGAAAGCATGGTCCCCTAGATGGAAAAATGAACACTACTCCCAGAGAAGAATGCAGTGAAGGCAACATGCTCAGGCTAGCTGCTCCAGATACTTCTAGGGGCAGTCTCAGGTTTGGCTTCAGGGAGCTATTCCCAAGACTATTTCCTACCAGACCAATAAATCTCCCTCAGACACAACTATAGATGCAAGCATTCCAGACATTACTCAGCATGGAAGAGTGAACAATGCTTGGATGTTTTCCTATCATGACCTCTGCTGAAATTGACTTTTTTTTTTTTCAGTGGCAGCAGCTCAGAAAGGTTTTTCTGCTGTGAAAATTAGCTTTCATCTTTGAATTGTGGTTTCTGATTTGGAGAAAACAAGGATAAAGCTAAAGGCTTCTTCCTGGTGTCAGAAGTCTCCTTGCTTAGAATAAATAAAGCCTACTAGGGCAAAAGATCTGGGGTCTTCTCACCGCAAGCAAATCGGGCTAATGCCCACTTGATGTAATGTTAAAGGCTCATCCAAAACTTCCAATATTGTATTGCCATGGCTGAACTTTCTCCTTACCACGACTTTGTAAAATGTAGACAGCCTCCAAAAATATAAAATAATCCCTCATTTCTTCACATCTCACTGTGAGTTCTTGTATTAGTTTCCTTTTCACCACAGATGGAGAAATCTGGATTAAGCATGGTGCAGGGGTGAGACTTACAGATCAAAATGGCAAAGATAGGGCAAAAGAGCAAACAGGTGTATGTGTGTGAAGAGGGTAGAGCTGTAAAGAGCCATGTGTCTGAGGTACTTTATATACCATATAATTTTGTCAGGAGCAGAATTACTGGGGGAATGTGGCTAAGTAAGCACTTTTCTATTTTTGCTATTTTAATTTTGGTCTTATAAACACTTTAGGTGAACTTACTTGAAAGAGTCCATATCTGTTATCCCTGTGTCTGGTCTGAGCTTGGCAGCAGAAGTAGAAAGACTGAGGTGTTTAAGAAATGACTTTTATTCCAGCTTCTCTGGAAATATTTAATGTCTAAAATATTTGGATAGTTGGAATTTACAACTTTAAGGGAACTGCAAAGAGGAATAGCAACTATCTACCTACTGAATCTGAGTTTTAAAAGTTTTATTTTCATTTGTTTTATTGTAAAAAAAAAAAAAAAAAAAAAAAAAAGCACATTATTCCAAAACAGCAATAATGATCACAAAAGCCAAGATAGTGGTTACGTTTGGTGGGGAGGTAGGCATGAAGAACAATTCCCATGATACATTAATGCTGCTGTTACTACTACTACTACTACTACTACTACTACTACTACTACTACTACTGGAATTTTATGACTTTTGAAAGAATCTGATATATTGCTTAGTTTGGCCTGTTTCTAAAACTCATACAAATGGAATTATACTATATATACTTTCTCTGACTGGTGATTTTTGCTTATCATTTTGTTTTTCTGATTCTTTTATGTTGATGTATGCTGTAGTTAATTTATTTTTCAATTTCTATAGTATCCCATTGCCTAAACATACTACTAATTATATAGCTGTTGATGGTTTTCTTTTCAATTATTTGCTATAAAATTTTATACATATATATGTATAAATATGTATGTGTGTGTGTATATATATATATTCACATACATATTCTTATCAACTAAAACTAGTTACAGCAGGCTCCACTGAGGGTAGGTCCTTTTTTTAGAAATGAATATTTTCTGAAGAGTGCTGTGACTTGCCATCATCCTGTCCTTCCTGAAAACACCATGGCTTCTCAAGTAGGACTATGTTATTTGGTACATATGCATTTACAACTGTTATATCTAACTAACAAATTGAGTCATTTATAATTTGAAATTAACTTATATACAGGAAATCTTTTTGCCTTAATATCTATTATATTATTAACATACATTGTTTATTGTTGCTATTGAAATTTCTTGATACATATTTTTTATTCCTTTACTTTAAGCCTTTCCTGTACTTATTGTTAAGAATCTTCCTTGTGTAAACATATATCTCAGGAGTTGGATTTTTAAAAATCTAACCGGACAACTTTACCATTTTAATTAGATTATTTAGACTATTTTAATTTGCTACAATGCCTAATGTGCTATATTTGGATTTTTAGCCATTGTCTTATTTCTTGTTTTTTTGTTTGTCTCACCTATTGCGTGCTAACTTTTTTCATTTTTGAACTTTTTTGAATCTTGTTTTTTATCAATCTTTTCCTCCTATAGTTTGGGTATTGTATATTTAATTTCTACTCTTTGTCTGACTAAGAAATTATAATATGCACATTAATGTATCAACAGTAAATTTTATTGATATCTTTATCCTCTTCTCCAGAAATAAAAGGATATTAGAACATCTTAACCCCATTCACTTCCTTCCCAAATTGCATACTATAGTCGAATGTACATTATTTCTCATTATTTCAAGAAAATTATTATGAGTTTATTTAGTTAATTGTCATTAAATGTGATCCGAATATGTATTGCTTTCTTCGCTCTTTGTTTTTTCTGGCATTTTAAATTTTTACCTGGAAATTATTTTCCTTTGATCTTAAAAACCTACTTTAGAATTTTCTTTAGTGATTTCTGTGGGCAGCAAAACTTATCAATTCTTGTTTATCTAAAAATATCTAACATCATTTTTGAACTGTAATTTTTCTGGGCATAGACTCCTAGATTCAATAGTTTCTGGACTTTGTTTGCTTGCTTGTTTGTTTTCCCAGTATAATAAAAATTTCACTTCGTTATTTTCTAATTTCCATTGGCTTTTGAGAAGTCTGCTGCCAGTCTGACATACTTTTAAAGGCAAATTTCCTCTTATCCATTGCTTTCTTTAGTATCTCTGCTCTGTCATCGATGTTTCCCAGTATTAATATGATATATATTATTGTGCATATCATCTTGTTTACTCTTTTTTAGATATTCAAATTCTTGATTCTATTGCTCTGAAAATTTCTCATGATTTCCTCTTTAACTATTTCTTTTGCTACATTCTTTTTCTCCTCTACTTCCAGAACTCCATCCAGTTAAGTATAAATTAGATCTTTTTATTCTATTCTCCATATTTCTCTCTTTTTTAAAATTATAATTTATATTCACTATTACTTTATATTAGTTTACATGTATAGCACAGTGATTAGACATTTATATAATTCATACAATGATCTTCCAATTAGTCTGGCATTATACAGAGTTATTACAATATTATTGACCATATTTCCTATGCTGTATTTTACATTCCTGTGACTATTTCATAACTACCAATATATACTTCTTAATCACTTCACCTTTTTCACCCTTTCCTCCAATCTGAACCATCTGGTTTGTTCTCTTTGTTTATGACCATTTCTGTTTGTTTGATTCTTTGTTTTGTTCTTTAGATTCTACATATAAATAAGATCATATGGTATTTGTTTTTTTCTGTCTGACTTAACTCACTTAACATATAATCCTCTAGGTCCATCCATGTTGTCACAAAAGGTAAGGTTTCATTTTTTTATGGCCAAGTAATATCAATTGTATATATGCTTCACTACTTGATTCAATTGTCTGTTGTTGGACACATGAGTTGCTTCCGTATATTTCTATAGAAAATAGCATTGCAGAAATGTAAAGGTGCTAATAATATATCTTTTCAAATCAGTGTTTTGAAATTCTTCAGATAAATAACCAGACATGAAATTGCTGGGTCATAAGATAGGTTTATTTTTAATTTTTTTATGGGACCTCCAAACTGTTTTCCATAGTAGATGTACCAATTTGTAATCCATCAACAATACACATGGGTTCCCTTTTCTCCACATCCTCACCAGTGCTTGTTGTTTGTTGATTTATTGATGATAGTTATTCTGACAGGTGTGAGGTAACATCTCATTTTGGTTTTAATTTGCAATTCTCTGATGATTAGTGACTTTGAGCATCTTTTCATCTGTCTATTGGCCATTCGTATGTCCTTTTTGGAAAAATACTTATTCAGTTCCTCTGACAATTTTCAAATTGGATTGTTTGTTTATTTGGTGTTGAGTTGTATGAGTTTTTTATAAATTTTGAATATTAACCCCTTTTCAGATGTATCATAGACAAATATCTTCTCCCATTCAGTAGGCTGTCTTTTCATTTTGTTGATAGTATTTTTTGCTGTGCAAAAACTGTTTAGTTTTATGTAGTCCCATGTATTTATTTTTTATTTTGTTCCCCTTGCCCAAGAAGATATATATTTAAAAATTATTACTAAGAGCAATGTCAGAGGGTTTACTACTTATGTTTTCTTCTAGGAATTTTATGGTTCAAGGTCTTACATTTAAGCCTTTAATTCATTTTGAGTTTCTTCTTGTATATGGTGTTAGAAGGTGGTTCAGTTTCATTTTTTTCTATGTATCTGTCCAGTTTTCCCATTGCCATTTATTGAATAAACTGTCTTAATTCATTGTGTATTCTTACCTCCTTTGTCATAAATTAAATGACCATATGGGCATGGGTTTATTTCTGGGCTCTCTATCCATGAGCACAGTATATGTACTCCATTTATTTGTATATTATTCAATTTTTTCACGTCTTCTAATTTTTTGAGTACAGGTCTTTTACCTCCTTGGTTAAATTTATTCGTAGTGGTTTGTTGTTTTTGTTTTTGTTTTGATGCAATTGTAAATGAGATTTTAAAAATTCCTCTTTCTGATAGTTTTTTATTAGTGTTTAAAATGCAACTAATTTCTAAATATTACTTTTGTATTCTGCTACTTTATTTAATTAATTTATCAGTTTTAGTACTTTTTTGGTGGAATCTTTGAGGTTCTCTATACATAGTATTATGTCATATGCAAATAATGGCAGTTTTACTTCTTTCTTTCTAATTTGGATGCGTTTTATTTCTTTTTCCTGTCTGATCACTGTGGCTAGGACTTCCAACACTATATTGAATAAAAGTGATAAAAGTGGGCATCCTGTGGACACTTTTAGCTTTTTCCCATTGAGTGTGATGTTAGCTGTGAGTGCGTCATATGGCCTTTATTATGTTGAGATATGTTCCCTCTATTCCCATTTTGCTGAAAGTTTTTGTCAAAAACAGATGCTGGATTTTGTCAAATTTTTTTGCACCTATTTATATGATTATATAATTTTTATCTTTCATTTTGTTTATGAGGTGTATCACATTAACTTTATTCTGTCTTCTTTTTTATAATTATTTATTTGTCTTTTTATACTACATTCTAGGTAAATCACTCAACTCAACCTTCCCATTTAACATTTAATATTCAGTTTTGTCTGATCTATTTTAAAACACATACATTGAGTTTTAAAATTTTTATTATTATATTTTCCTTTCTAGAAGTTTTGAATCATCTTTCAAATCTGCTTTTTTTTTTACAACATGTTATTCTCTCTTTATATTTGCAAATTTATAATGCATTCTATTTATTTAAACTTTACAAATATAATTGTTTTGTTTCTGTCTAAAGTTTTTATGTAGAATTTTCAACTCTGCTGTTTCTCATGCAAAAGTATCTTGTTTCTTCACCTATTAAGTCATTTTTAAAATATGAGCTGCTAATTTTCCCATGTAACTTTTTTGGGTGGGGGAATTTGTAAGAGCTGAGAAGAAGATAGATACTTTTGAAGAGAATTATTGATTTCTTCTGCCAGGTGACAACCAATGTAGGATTATTTAAACAGTTCCACTTATAATTTTTTTGGCCATTCACATGCTATGAAATTGGCTAGCAAATCCACATGAGAGCTAGCTTATAAATATAATTTCCCAGTCTTTTCTCCTTCTTGCTCAGTTCAAGATTTGAGACAGGCAATTTTATTTATTCATCTTTTTTTCCTTTTTACCATTTTCTAGTAGAAAGTTGGGGAAGAATTTATTTCTAGTTCAAACTCATACTTAAGATATAGGCTCTTGATGTTCCCATTCTATGGAGTGAGGTCTCCCGTTAGACACTCTTACTTGGAAAGGACAGTGCTTTTTTTTTTTTTTTTTTTTTTTTGACCTTTACTCCCACAGGATCATAAAAGCTTAAATGGTCAGGTTTCTACAAATCATCTCAAAGTAAAAATACTAGCTGAAATGAAACTGGCTATGCTTGCCTCTCTAGATTTTCACCTTCACTTAGATTTTGGCCTAAGTATTCATTATGTTCCTGCTAGCTCACCAAATCAATCATACAACAAATATTTGTGGAGTGTCTATAATATGTCAGTTACTATTATTCTATGTGCTGGCAATACAGCAGTAAAGAAATAGACAACTGTTTTTTCCTTGAAGAAATTTATATCACAATTGAGTGGTTATTTTAACATAATTTTAAAAATATTTTATCTAGCTTTTTTTTGTTTTCAGTGGGTTGATCTAGGTCCGTAGCCTGACATACACTAAAACCAAAATGTCTTTCTTTTGGTCAAGCCTTGTAAAACATAGTATAGTAACCAATTTTTTGAGTCTTGTTAGTGTTTTTTTTGGTTTTTGTTTTGTGTGTGTGTGTGTGTGTGTGTGTGTGTGTGTGTGTGTGTTTTGATCCTTGGATTTAGTGCTCTAAATGAGCACAAGACTGAAAAATAGGAAGACTAGTTGTTAGTCAGTTCCATTCTACATCTTAGCAAGTACATAATAAAACCTTAATTTTCTTCCTGGGTTAAATGCCTTGATCATATCTCCAGCAAAGGGTTACTTGAGGATGTCAATGTTAAGTGAATGTGCATTGTAAAAATTATTCTTCACATATCAATATTCTACTATTTTTGAACTAGAAAACTAATTTTTAAAAAGAATCATGTCTAAAGGCACATTATAACAATTTATTGTTCAAATCAAATAAGTCTCTTTTGAGCAGGAAGGCAAGTAAATATGAGAGGGTATAGTCCTTTCAGTGAAAAGACCCTCACTCTCAATATAGGCTTTTAATCTTTCCAGCTTTTAGCAAGAAATAATATTTCAGAATTCACATAATCACCTTATTATGCTGTATCCATTAAATAAAGTATAAGCAACAACAAGGTGGTCACTCTGAAGAACTATAATAAAACTACATACTATATATTCATGAGAGTTGAAGAAAGAGAGGGTAGATGGAGTATCTGTTTGGGGCAGAAGGCCCACCCTCTTCATAAAGGTCTTATTTTCTAATACCACAGCTTCTTAAAGAACTATCTCATCTGGGTCTGCTTTATTTCCTTGATATCAGTGAACATCATACTGATAAGGCTAAAAAGCAAAGCAACCATCTAATGGGCCTCTTCTGTGTTCTGATAATTAGTGAAGTGTTGATTGAGGTGTGTGTCTCTCCCAGGAGCCCAAAGTACTAATACACTATTTCACTGTCATGTTAACCAGGAATATCAAGACAGTTTTCCAAGATTCTTCCTTGTAGCTGAATCAGCTGCTACATAGGATAAGGCAAAAGCCTGTATGAGCTAGATAATTATTTGATTCTTTCTCTGTGTTCTACTGATGGATTTTAGAGAGATTTAGAATACAGCTTGTGCTTCTGGCCCAGTGCTCAAGTTGCTCAGAAAACACAAATCCATGGATTCACAATTATACCCAAAGTATTTATTTATAATAAAGAGATAATTTTCCAAAAAAGAGAGGCAGATGTTAATGATCTTATTTATTTCCTATGTTATTGGACTAATTAAAGAAGCTTCAAATGGAGGATCGGAGAGCACATCCTATTTTTCTATGTCCTTCAGGGTAACATTAAATCCATGTTGTTTTCTGATAGATTAGAAACACACTGCTAAAAGAATTCAACAGTTTGAGATGCAGCTTTTCTGCACCGAGTATAAAGTCCTTCAGTTTTGTTTACACACATACACATAAGAGTAAGAGTTGCTATTTATGCTAAATATAATTTTATTCAAAATCTCAGAATTTCAAGGAGGCTGGTTTAGATGCTGGTCATTCTATACCCACTTCATACATTACTGACTCATCATTATGTGTCAATTGATATCAAGGTGAGTAAAACTCAAGGGAAGTTAAAAAGAAACATTTATAATTTTTAATAAGAAAAATATATGTTTCTCAAAGAGAAAATATAGCACTATCTGAATAAGACTCTTTTGAGTCCAAGGGATGATGTTTAACTCCATTTGAGAAGTTCATTCTCGCCTCAAGTAAAATGAAACTAGAAAATATTAAGCCCTAATGCAGATCAACTGATTAACAAATTGCTTTAGTGGAAACTGAGAGGCTCAAATATTTTGACTTTGCTATTTTTCACTGAAGTTCTTCACTAAACCTGACCACAGCTGTCCTTGAGGCCAGATGTTAGCTATAAAATTTAGTGAATTTAATATACCATGCAACCTCCCTGTTTTTTTAGACAGGCTAAAGCTCAAAGTCTGTGTGTATAAGCTTTACATAGCTCTGGTTGCTGTGTTGAGATGCCTATTATCTTCATGTGGTTTGGCAGTGGCTCAGATTGCCTCCACCCTTGTGCACAATGACTCCATTCAGAACCTTCTGCTTCTATTAAGGTGAAGGAACCTCACAAATGTACTTGATACTGGCTGTTCCTAAAGTATTCAGACAGTCAAATACTTTTCCTTTTTATCATTGTTAAGCTTCCCAAGGCAGTTCATTGTGATCTCACCGAATAGGTTTCTTGGAGGGCTGCAGGATCCATCCAGCCCTGGCATGCCTTACAGAAGAGTGAGCAGTTTACAGACTGCAGAATTATTGGGGTCCACTGCTCCCCCCTCTTCCAGTACATTTTCTGGTCTGCTAATTAGAACTTAGGACTGTGCAAATCCTTGTCTGTAACTCCTCAGGGTGAATTTGCAATGCTCAGGGAGCAGTGATGCAATGGAAAGAGCACAAGATTTTAGAGTTGGAAAGACCCAGGCTTAAATCAAAGCACCATGGAATTCTTTAAATGCCAGCTTACCTCAGTCTAAGCCCTACTCCACCTGACTTGGGGCAGTAATTTTCAAAACCACGTTCAAGATGGTTTCAGGGTCTGAAAATGTTTGGATGACTTTTTAAAAAACACATTAAAAATGTTTAATAAAATTGTAATTTAAAAGCACATACACTCAAATGTGTTAAGTATCAAAATTTAGTGTTCTCTAAATTGCCCATTGTTCTTGTTAATTGCTCTTAAAGATGTGAAATTATAAATTAAACTTTTACTATTAAATTCTACTTAATCTATGTTATGTACAGGAATTATGTGAAGGAAATAATGTGAAGGAGAGCCTCCACCACTTAAAATGTTTGAAAACCACTGCGTAACAGTTTGATTTCAATTCTTCCAAAATGTTCTTTCTTTTCCTGGGCCTTCAGGGTTGTCCATTAACACATGAAACACTGCAGTTTTCAGGTGCTTAACTTTTAGATCTCTCATTTAACATTCTTTTTGGTGTTTGAAAAATGACAGAGATGTGGGAAGGTTTGGTGGAGCTCATACTCTCTGCTGGCTAAGAGATAGCCTCTAACTAGGGCACAGGCTGCCCCAACCAGTGAGCTCTACTTGGAGGGGGAGTTTAACCTAGTGGAAGTCTGCTGAGCAAGAGGTGGAAGCTTTCAGTTCCTATCAAAGGTGAGAAACAGCAGTGTTTAAAAGTTGCACATTGTGATGTGACCACAAGGAGCATGAAAAAGAAAGACAGATAAATACATGTAGAGATGTAGACAGTGAGCAAATGATACAAGCTCTGTGTGTCGCGCAAATGTGTTTGCATTTTATTCAATAAGAAATTGGTACACCATTGGGAATTTTTGTTTGTTTGTTTAGAAGAAAAAAAAAACATTTGAAAAATTCTGCATGTGTCTTTTATATTTCCCAATGGTAGTTGACTCCTCTTTTTGAGCTCAGATGATTAAATTATGTAGTTTTTTTTTTTTTTTTAAGGATCAAATATATGTCAAGTGAAGTATTTAAGTTTTGTCTAGTCTTTGCCACTTTGTAGTTTGGCTTTGGCCAAGCATTTAAACATTTGAATTGATTTTCCTAGATCTGGTACCATTTCCTCTAAGCAGATTTTAGCTCACTATTAAGGGAAAACCTCATTTGCATGTCTTCTTTCTTCCAAAAGTACTCTTCTGACTCCTCTTCATCCAGCAAACTGTTCTTTATCTTAGCACAGATGTGCTTACCCCAGAGGCACCATCTTAAGACACTCAGACTGGATCAGGGTCCTCGAGATACATTGCAATAGCACCCTGGACTAATCTATAGTAGTTGTCACACTTGTAATGATTTGCAGTTACTGACTTTTTCTTTTAAAGAAATTATCACAGGTGCTGTATCCTCTGGGCTCTTACTTGAAAAAATCTGTAAACTATCTTCATAAAATCATTAATAAAATAAAACAAAATTAAATTAAACTAAAATTTAATAAAATAAAATAAAAAGTGATATGGCCATGGAGAGATCTGAGACTAGCTTGTGTTTTTCACCTTTCTTTGTACTGGGTTTTCATGCTTAGATGATGGAATAACTAATTTTTAAAGTTTTAATGAAGTATAATTTACATGCAATAAAGTATATATATATTTATAATGTATGATTCGGTAAATTTTTTAAAAGTATATTTCTATGAGCTAATCACCGCAATCAAAATAATGCAGATATTCAACACCACTGAATGTGTCCTCTTGCTCACTTATAATCTCTCCATTTTACTCCTATCTCCCCTTTTCCATTCTCTGCTTTTATCACTGCATGTTAGTTGCATTTTCTAGAGTTACTCATAAATTAAATCACACAGTATGTGCTCCTTTCTTGTTGTTTTTCTGTTTATTTGTTTCGATCTGGCTTCTTTGACTGAGCATTATTATTTTGAGATTCATTCTTGTTGCATACATAAATATTTTGTTTTATCGCTGAATAGTGTTCCACTAGGTGAATATACCACAATTTATTTATCCATTCACCTCCTGATGACATTTTCATTGTTTCCAGGTGTTTTATTGCAAATAAAGCTGCTGTGAACGCCGCGCGCGCGCGCGCGCGTGTGTGTGTGTGTGTGTGTTGATAGATTGGAATTTATCAAAACAAGAAATTCAGCCCTTTGAAAGACATTTAGAGAACAAGAATACAAACCACACACTGACAGAATATATTTGCAAACAACATATCTAAAAAGATCTTTTATCAAGAATATATGTATTGTTTATTTGAAAATATTAAGAGTAGATCTTAAGTTCTTATCTCAAGTAAACTTTGTAACTATGTGAGGTGATAGATATTTTAAAAATTGTGGTAATCATTTTGAAAACTTAAACATATGTCAAATCATTATGCTGTACATCTTAAACCAATACAATATCATATGTCAATTGTCTTTCAAGTTTTGCTTCTAAGCTTTGTTAGGTTGGCCCAGAGCAACATTTAGTCTAGACCTAATTCCAGTGATTGAAACATTTGGGCACTCTACCCAATGGCCCAAGAATTTAGAGTTTTTCAAGTGCCTCTTTTTTGAAACAGGAACAATTTCTGGCTTTGTGTGAGCCTCAAAAATTATTTCCATAATCCTTTCAGTTGTTCTCCAATAGCTTCTTCACATACATGTGCTGATCTACTCAGCTGTAGACTGGAGGGGTACACCTATAGTCTCCAGAGTTTGCACTGGACCACTCTCTCCTCTCTGACACTCTTCCCTATGGACTCTGGACACCTGGCCTCCCAGACACTCATCTTCATCTCCTCAGGTCAGAGGAACCACTGGGCTTTGCCTGGGGTCCCCTCTTCTATACTGAGGCCTAGAAACCCTCTCCAGGAAGAAAACTGGGGCAATCATAGGTCTCACTGCATATGTTACAAGTCTCTCAGAGATTACAGTGGTTTGTTGCCTGGTGTCTATAATCTCTTGAAAACCTTTGTTTCAAATAGTCAATTTTTTAGTTTCAAGGGAAAGCATAAATCCTACCCCTGTTACACCATGTTAGCCAGAGTAGAATCTGAAATTCTGAATGACTGAGGGGTTCTTTTTCTTTTCTCTCTTTTTCTTTATGATATAGGTACCTAACAGTTATTGGACACACTTATTGACAGTTGCTTAATCCTCATGACAAATGTATGAGATGGATATTCTAGCATCCAGAGAGGTAGCAAGGATTGCCTGAAAGACACAGATGGTAACTGGAAGAACTTTGATCTGAACACTTGAAGTCTGATTGTCAGCTTAGATTCTTTTTTTTATTTTTTATTTTTATAAATTTATTTATTTTAATTAGTTTAAAGTATACAGTACATTGGTTAGACATCTATATAGTTCATAAAAAGATCTCCCCAATTGCTGCTCACTCCCTCCCTTGACCCTCCACCTAGCCAATGCATTAAAAATGCTAACTGCATTCCCCATGCTATGCTCCTATCCCCATGACAATCCATCAGCTACTAATTTGTACTTCTTTAACTCTTCACCTCATTCTTTCAGCTCCCTAAACACCCTCTCCTCTGTCCATCACCAAATTGTTCACTATATTTGTGAGTCTGTTTTTGATTAGTTTGTTCTTTTTATTCCTTAGATTCTGCATATAAGTGAAATCATATAGTGTTTATCTTTCTTTGTCTGACTTAAATACCTTCTAGGTCCATCAAGGCAATATCTTTTTCATTTCCCTTCCTTTTCATATGTAGGGGCCTTGTTTTCTTATCCTTTCAGCCACTCTATTTTTTCATTGGAGCACAATTCTTTTCCATTTACGGTACTTATTGATAGAAATATAGTTGTTACCATTCTTTATTCCTGTTTTTGATACCTGATTTTTCTTCTTAAACAAGTCCCAACATTTCCTGTAATTTCCTGTAATACTGGCTTGGTGGTGATACATTCGTTTAGCTTACTTTTGCCTGGGAAGCTCAATATCTGTCCTTCAACTCTAAATGGATAAATTATTCTTGGTTGTAGATCTTGGGTCTTCATCCTGTCAAATATTTTTGCCAAGCTCTTCTGTCCTGCATAGTTTCTTTTGATAAATCAGCTGCCAGTCTTATGGGTGTTCCCTTATAGGTAACTATCTGTTTTTCCCTTGCTACTTTTAATATTCTTTTTTTGTATTTAACCTTTGGCATTTACTTGTGATGTGTATTGGTATGGCATCTTTGGATCTCTGATTTTTGGAATTCTCTGAGCTTCCTGGGGTTTTATGTCCATTTCTTTCACCAGATTAAGGAAGTTTTCTGTCATTATTTCTTCAAACAGCTGTTCAACATCTTGATTTTCTTCAGTTACACCAATCAGACAGAATTCAGACCCTTAATAGTGTCCCATATTCTTCTTAAATTATTTTTAAAGTCTTGGCATCTTATCTCTTGCTGTTCTGATTGCATGTCCTTGGTTTTCCAGTCCTCTAGATAAGGCATTTGATCCTCTTCTATTCACTTTGTTTATTCCACTTAATATACTCCTCATCTCAGATGATGTGTTCTTCATTTCAAACTGGTTCACTTTTATAATTACCATTTCCATTTTTATGTTTTTTTTTTAATCTCTTTGTTGAAGTTCTCTACACTTCCCAAAAGTTCATTGAGCATCTTTATAACCAGCATTTTGAACTCTGCATCTGTTAGATTGTTTGACTTCATTATTTCTGGATCTCTGTTCTGTTCTCTCATATGGCTTCTGCTTCTTTGTCTTTCCATTTTGGCTGCCTTTCTGTGTATGTTTCTCTGTCCTAATCAAAGTTCCTAAGTCTCCAGGTCTTAATAGTGTGGATTTGTGAAATAAGTGTCCAGTGGTACAGTCCCAAGAGGGGTTCAGCTGCAGGCCAAATTTAGCCTAAGCCTCTACCCCTCTGGAGCCACCTGTTAAGATTTAGCAAGCAATCCACAGGTGCTGTGCTTATAGTTGCCTGAAAAGGCTACACTAGAAACTTAGGCCAGCTGCCTCCAGCGTGAGTCTAGATGCTGCTCAGCAAGAAGTGCCTGACTAGGTGAGGATATACCTGGATGTGGCTTGGGCGGGGCTTCAAGTTGGGGGAGGTGGGGTTTCAGGGATCTCTGGCAGAGCGACTCTTTCTAGTTTGATGATGTCACAGCTATAGCGTCTGTGTCCTTGCACTGGGAGTGGGGAAGCTCAACAGGGAAACAATGGATACTCCTGGCACTTCTGTATAGAGTGGGTCTTGCCTAAGCTCTCGCTCTGACAATATCTCTCTGTAAGTCCCTGGTGCCCCTGCACACAGCTGATCAGCACTGGTGTTGAGGAGAGCAGGTCCATCACGTGAAAATTCGCTCTGGACCAGCTCTGCTGCACTGCCACTGCTGCTACCACAGCCTCTGTCTCACTCAGCCACTCGAGACTGGGTAGCCCCACGTCCTTGCCCCATCCTACTTCTGCTGTTGCAGGGGTAATTTCTTGGATTTCTCTCTAGTTGTTGTGCTTGTTCATCCCTGTCAATTTTTCCTTGCTGCTGCTCCTTGTTTCCATCACAACTTTGATTTGGTTTCCAGAGAGATGAACAGAGCTCTATCATATATGCCATTTTGTCTCTCAGTTTACATTCTTAAATTATATATATATATATAGAAAGAGAGAGAGAGAGAGTCTATTTTGAACTGTATTTTCCCAAATCCAAATTCCTCATATTTTTTTTTTATCTGGAACAAAGTGTACTTTGCTTCCTGGATATTTTTTCCTTACGATTTCAATATATCCTCAAAAATTTATCCTTCAATTTTTCTTACTCAATTCATCCATTGTTTATATTTGGATTATCTTTGAAACAAATATTCATCAATGGCAGAATGACTAAAATGCTATATTTCCTTACCAAGCAAACAATAGCACTCACAACTAGATTATGAAGTTATGTTGTGTTGCTGAGATATTAAATGGAAGGGGGAAAAACAAACAAACAAACACAGATATCAACAACACTGAGTTGAAAAGTAATTCAGAGCAATTGGACATAATATGAGGAACTGAGAATGTCTTGACTAATTTACTTGTTATATATTTTGATAATGTGTCCTTCTTGTATACACTAGAACAATACATAATATAAAAAATCTGTGCCTAAGATTAAATGAGCTCCTTCAGTAAATATAAAAATGCTAGAAAAAGGACAGCATTATGTTATAGTGCAATTGGCAGTGCTTTTCCTCTTTTTGAATGGTACATAAAATAATGATATGTTTCAAAGTTGGTGACACCTTTGATTTAATGAAGTATGGTGTAACTATCTAAATGTTTTATTTTTTATATTTGCCTTCTGCACTAAACCTTGTATTTCAATACTTTATTTCAATAATTGAATTTAAGGTCTGATGTACTATTTATTACAGTGTCTGATGTATTGTTTTTAATATTGTTTTGTTCCTCATTTATTTCTTTAACTTTGCAATCTTTTTTTCCTCAATTCATTCTATTGTTTTTATTATTCTTTTTCTTAGATCTTTCTTTGAAAATGAGTTTTTATTAAGTTCTGTGGTGGTAAGGGAATTCCTTTCATTTCCTTGGACTGAGTTCTTGCCCATGGAATTAATTTCCCAAAAGAACTTTCCCACTTTGTTTTTTCTACTTAAGCTCCAGCCAATTTACTGTATAGTTATCCATTCCTTCCTGCTGCGGTGTCTGCCACTATCCTGCCCTGTGACTCAACTTGAAATTCCCATTCATCCCTCAAATCTATCTCAAATACATCTTTAATAAAGATTTTCATGATTTGATGAGAGTGATAAGACCTTTCTCTCATAGAACCTTTTCCATCTCTTGTAGATCCTATCGGATTCCACCTTGGAATTTAATTATTAAGGTAACTGAAATAGCTTTTTGTTTTGTTTTGTTTTTAGCATACCTTTGAATTCCTCAATCAGAGGGAGGTGGCTTGTATGTAACATATACTTGATAAATATTGTTGAGTTGATATATCTAAATTATATGGAAAAACTATATTATATAAACAATTAATTTTCTGATATAATTTTAAAAAGCATTAAAGAGTTATTAATATATCTCAAGATAGTATTTATCTACCTTTAGAATATATCAGAATCCCCTGTATAAGTTTTTTGTTTTTCTTTTTTTAAAAAACAACAATTCTTGGTTCTAGTTAAATGTACAAAAACTATAATCACTGAAAATGAGCATCAAGAAAAAAATTTTTTAAAGTTCTACAGAGTATTTTGATGATTATAAAAGGTTAAAATACTCTTTTTAGGAAGTCAAATGATGATTTTCTTCTGAGCTTTATATAAATTTGGGGAACTCTCTTAGAGCATTTGTCCTAATTAGGCCGAATGGTGAACATGCTAGAATAGCCATATCTATTTCTTCAGAGGAAAAAAAAAATAGAGCCATTTCTTCACAGATTCAATTTATATGTTGATGGAAAAATAATCTAGCACTGACTATGTTTTCCTTCTATGAATATGGCAGTACAAAATGAAACACACATTATAATTATGCTGCGCCTCTCTTAGTAACATAGGCTCCTATACAAGAATATACATTCTTTCAACTAAGAATAAGGCACTTTTGGGGCGGAGGGCAGCATCAACTTTATTTTGTATAAATAGTCTGGAAACGTGATTTTCATCACAGCTAACAAAACATGTATGGACAGGTTTGTAAGAGCATTTATACACCACCCAAGGTAAGTCATTAATCAGATAATGTGCGCAATTCTGTATTAAGGTCTGAGTAACCCAGTGTTAATCATTCTGGAACATTAGATTCTTTATTAAGAATTAATGTGTTTAAGTTAGTGTCTGTACCAATTTCAGAGTTGTCTTCAGGGTCCTCAGCCTCCAGAAATTTAGAATTTAATGTGGATAAAAGAATGTAGATATATCTGAATTTATTTAAATGAAACAGAGTGGATAGAAATGTGGCCCACCCTCACCCCCTGGCTGTAAATAGGCATGTGCAAACCATGCAGCAGACATGCTATGAATCTTCTATAAAGATACAAACACTTAAAATACCAAGCATTGGAAAACAGAACTACAATCTCTGAGTTTTAGGAAAGAGAATGAGTCTGAACTTAAACTACCCGTACCTTCTGTTACAGCATCAGGTGCCTAATCACTCAGCCATAAATTTGTGGCTTACCTGTAAGTGGTCCATAGTTAATCAACATTCACACAGGTAGCAAACTCTGCCTGAGTTAGTTGAGTTAACTAACTCACTCAGTGCTAGTTGCTTTGAACCCTAAAACATACTTTTTGGCAGCAGTGTCTAAGGGAAATATTTGTGTGACCTGTTCTAAAGAGTAGAAAATTTGTGCCCCGTTGTACTTCCAGCCTCTAGAAGAATGTAAGGCACATAGCAAATGCAAATAAATATTTATTGGTTGAATATTTATTATTTAATTGTAAAATAATGTGCAAGTACTTTAATTTAAAACTTTCTGTATTTTTATGGTTTCTATTTATTAAATAATAGGTTCATTGTAAAAATTTGGAAAAAATCTAAACTTACATAAAAAAATAAAATTATTGGTGATATCATTAAATGATTATTGATTTTTTTGTATATTTTTTCCAATTCATGTGTGTTTCTATAAATATGGTTTGGCGCTGCTTGTGTGTGTGTGTGTGTGTGTGTGTGTGTGTGTGTGTGTGTGTGTGTGCTCGCGCGCGCATGTGTATGTATCCAAAAGAGAATAACTGAAATTGTAAAAGACAACTGTAAAGTTTTTGGCTTGACATATGAGCTTTTTCTCGTGTGATTTCATTCTTTGAAACTATGATTGCTAGTGGTTAGATAATTTTCAAAGGTGTGGATTTACCATAATTTGTTGGCATGTATCTTACTTGGAGCTATTAAGTTTGCTCTAAATTTTTTAGTGTTTTTGGTAAGAACAAATAATACAATCATGAATATCTTTCTGTTACTGATTATTACTTTTCACTAATAATTCTTTTAGGGAATTTCTCTCTGAAATAGTTATAAAAATTTAGAATTAAACGAAAGTTTTTCCAGAATATTATTTTACTTCATTCTTGATAACAGTGATTGTCATTCTTTTCAGTTTTTTCAAACTACGTTAAAATTATTAGTGTGACCTTGAACTTAATTTATTATTTGTATCTGGCAACATGTTTTTATAAGCAGACTATTATTAAATAAATTAATTGTATATGTTCTTTATGCGTATTTGGTTGACTTTTTCTTAGTGACATATAAAAATATTTTATATATTACAGAGAGGAAGTACTTACCTGTTGCATCAATTTTTTCCTCTTTGCCATTTCACCTTCTTGACATATAGAAGATTTATATTTGTGCATATATGAATATATTAATATATGATTTCTTTTATAGTTTTTATCTCAAATGATACATCTATATTTATTTAATTTCAGATCTTTATGGTTTATGTATTAAGAAAGTTAAATTTTTTTGATATTTCAAAACCAAAAACAATGTATTATTTTTCAAATGTATTTTTGATTTTTAATTACAGTTGACATAAAATATTATATCAGTTTTATGTGTACAACATAGTGATTACACACTTATATAACTTATGAAGTGATCACCTCGGTAAGTCTAACACTCGGCTGACACCGTGATACATAGTTATTGCAATATTATTGACTACATTCCCTATACTGTACTTTATACCCCTGTAACTACTTTTATGACTGGTAATTTGTACATCTTAATCCTTTCCCCTTTTGCACTCATTGCCCCAAACCCCTCCTTCCATCTGGCAACTATCAAATTGCTCTATCTAGAAGTTATTTCTGTTTCTTTCTGTTTGTTTGTTTGTATGTTTGTTTGTTTAGATACCACATGTAAGTGAAATCATATGGTATTTGTCTTTCTCTGACTTATTTCACTTAGTATAATACCCTCTAGGTGCCTCCATATTGTCACAAATTGCAGAATTTTGTTCTTTTTATGGCTGAGAAATATTCCATTATATATACATACCAATTTTTCTTTATCCATTTATCTATCGATGAACACTTAGGTTGCTTCCATATCTTATAAATAATGCTGCGATGAACATACGGATGCATATGTCTTATTGAATCAGTGTTTTGGGTTTCTCCAGAAGTGTAATTTCTGGGTCCCTCTTTATGTCTTCTTACATCCTTTGTTTTAAACTCTAGTTTGTCTGATTTAAGTATTGTTATCCCAGCTTTTTTATTTGTTTTTTTCCATTTTCATAAATTATTTTCCCCATCTTTTTGCTTTCAGTCTATGTGTGTCTTTAGATCCGAAATGGGTCTCTTGTGGGCAGCATATGTATGGGTCTTATATTCTTATTCATTCAGCCACTGATGTCTTTGAATTGAAGGCATATATTACATTTAAATTTAAATAATTATCTATAGGTGTGTAGTTATTGCCATTTTGTTATTGTGTTTTATCATTTTTTTCTTTAAAGAAAAAGTCCTCTTAATATTTCTTGTAATACTAGTTTAATAGTAATGAACTCCTTTAATAGTAATGAACTCCTTATTTAGGAGGCTCTTTATCTTTTCTTCAATTCTAAAAAGTGTTCTTCCTGGTTAGAGTAATCTTGGTTATAGGTTCTTACTTTTCATCACTTTGAATATGTAGTGCTAATCTCTTCTGGCCTGCAAAGTTTATGTTGAGAAATCAGCTGACAGTTTTATGGAAGCTTCCTTGTAGATAACTAGCTGTTTTTCTCTTGATGCTTTTTAAGATTCTCTTTTTGTATTTAAACTTTGGCATTTTAATTATAATGGATCTTGGTGTGGGCCTCTTTGGGGTCATCTTGTTTGGGACTCTGTGTTTCTTTGACTTGTATATTTATTTCCATTGCCAAGTTAAGGAAGTTACAGTCATTATTTCTTGAAATAGGTTTTCAATCCCTTGCTCTCTCTCTCTTCTCCTTCTGGTACCCCTTTGATGTGAATGTTATTACACTCAATGCTGTTCCAGAGACTCCTTAGACTATCTTCATATTCTAAAATTCTTTTTTCTTTTTGCTCTTAGAAATGGGTGTTTTCTGCTATCTTGTCTTCTATATTCCTTAGTTTATCCTCTGCTTCATCTAATTTACTAATGATTCCTTCTAATGTATTGCTGGGTTTTGTTTGTTTGTTTGTTTTCTATCTCTTTGTTAAAGTTCTCACTAAGTTTATCTACTCTTTCTTCAGGTTTTTTGAGCATCCTTATAACCAGTGTTTTGAAATATGCACCTGGTAGATTGCTTTTCTCTATTTTGTTTAGTTCTTTTTCTGGAGTTTGATTATATTCTTTCATTTGTGACATTTTTTTTTGTCTTTTCATTTTAGCTGCCTCCTTTTTTTGTTTCTATGTAGTGGCCTTATGTAGTAGATGTCCTGTGGGGTCCAGTGGTGAAGTCTCCCTGATCACCTGATCTGGCTTCTCTAGGTGTGTCTTTTGGGTTGCATATGGCCTTTTGTTACCGTTGAGACTTAATTGCTGTTGGCACATCTGTGGGAGGAATTGACTCTCAGTCTGATTGGCAATGAGAAATGGCTGTGACTACAGTGGAAGAGCTATTGTGCAAAAGTTGACCTCATGGAGCAGAATTCTTTTTAGCAGGGCTCTGGTGCCTATTAAGTCCACACTTTGGCTGTATCATTTGTGGAGATGGTTGGGTAGTTCTTGGTGTGGTTTCGAGTCAGGCCACCAGGTCTATTGGTTCTGGGAACTCTTGGGAGGAGACCTGAGGAGGTCAAGGTCAGCTGTTACCTGTGCCCAAGCTGGAGCCACCTGGCATGTGCTATATATACTGATCTGTGATGGTTGCTTCTTGTGCTGGGTTTAGAAGTACCTGGGAGAGGCTAAGCTGTGAAGCGAGGCCAGCTGCCACTAATGGCATAGTTGGGGCTACTTTATATAGGACACACTAAAGCCAAACACTGCTTGTTTGAGGGTTGTGAACCTTTGAGAGATTTTAGGAATGTTTGCAGCACAAGCAGAGACACGTCGTGTGTATGGAAAAGATACTGAAATCAGCTTGGGTGGCCTCACAATTTGGATGGGGCAGGGTCTCAGGAACTCACCAGGGTGTGGCAAATTGGATTAGTCAGGTCGATGAAGACTCAGACTTGACACCCACTTGTGCCAGCAGGCTGAGAGGAGAGAGAGCTCAACAACTACAACAACAACAAAAAATGGAATCTTTCAGCACTTTTGTGTGGGAGAAAGCTTCTCTAGCCTCACCCTGAAGCCAGACAATTTAGTTCCTCCCCAATGTCTCTGGCACTTTTTGAGGGCTGTCCCAGCTCTGGAGCTCAGAGTGAGTAAGTCCATCAGTAAGTAAGTCCATATGCAGGTCCTTGAAGAGGATTACCTGGGACTCTGCAGCCATTATCTCACTCAGCCATAATCTCTACTGGTTTTCACAGCCAGAAGTTTATGAGGACTTACAGGCACTGGAACCCTTAGCTGAGGAGCCCAGTGTAGGACTGGTACCTTAGCCCATGGGGAGAGAGGGAGAAAACTTCCACAGCCTAGATAACCCACCCATTTCTTAACTGCCTCTCAGTGGGTGTGGGCCCTGTCCATTCCTTGTCTCTGTTCCATCTACTAGTCTCAATATGGCTTCTTTTGTATATCCTTAATTATAAGACTTCTGTTCAGCTAGTCTTCAGGAAGTTCTCAAGGATGATTGTTCTGTAGTTTAGTTTATTTTTGATGTGGTCATGGGAGGAGGCAAGCATAACATTTACCTACTCCACCATCTTAAAACCAAAAACTGAAAAAGTTAAATCTCCTAACCTGTCATTTATTTCAATGTAAAATGTGAGATAGCAATTGAATTTTATTTTTTACCAGTTATCTTTTTATAATTTATTCAATGATTGTTTCTTTCCCTAATTATTTTGCATATAAATTTAATTATATATTAAATTGTGTTTCTGGCTCTACTGTTCAATTCAAATGTCAGCTTCTTTATATTAGTACAAGTCCTGAAACTTGATAATACTTTAAATATGGTAGAGTAAATATCTTCTCTTCATTATTTTTTTAATCTCAAGATTATCTTACCAGTTTAAAACTTAATGTCAACTTTAGAACCTTATTAATGAGTACAAAAAAGGAAAGATACAATTTTTATTGAAACTGGTTAATAATTTACTTAAATTTTAAAATAACTTAGGAAGAGTTTATCTGTTTATAATATGAGTTCTTCAACATATTATGTATCCATATGGCACAAAATTCTGTTTAAACAAGTACACATTTACCTTTTATTCAAGTCTTCTTTTATGTACCTTATCAAAGTTGTAACACTTTCTTCACACAGAATAGTGTTATGCTTATTAACATGTATTTTAATATTTTTTTCAGGATTTTAAAAAATAGTTGTTGGACATGTGGGTTGTTTTTACTTTTTTGACCATTATGTATAATGCCTCTATAAACATTTGAATGTAAGTTTTTGTATTGATATGTTTTCACTTTACTTACCTAGGAGTGGAATTACTGGATCACATGGTTACTTTATATTTTACCATTTGAGCAACTACTAGACTGTCTTCTACAACAGCCGCACCATTTTGCATTCCCATCAGTAGTGTATGAGGATTCCAATTTCTCTATCCTTGCCAACACCTGTTATTAACTGACATTTTGATTTTAGCCATCCTAGTGTGTATGAAGTGGGATCACATTGTGGTTTTGAATTGAGATTTTTATAGCACTTTTAAAATAGTTATTGCTATTACAAAATAAAGCTATAGTTAACTCTTATAATAGATTTCCCAAGCCTTCTTTCTCCTATGCTTCTGTTAGGTTGATGTTTCCTATACAATTAGCACTCATGATATGTTGACTGCTCTTTAGCATCTACATGGGAGAGTCAGGGCAATGTGCTGTTGAATAATACAAGTTGTGTGCCCAGACTGCTTGGGCCCAAATCTCAGCTCTCTCACTTATCTACTTGAGTGACCTTGAGCAAATAATGTACATTGGGTCATAAAAGTCCTCAAGTTCTTGGCATTAATGGATGTGATTAATGCAAGAAAGACAAAAAGGAATTTTTATGAGGGCCACACACTCAAAGAAATGACCTTAGCTTTATACCCCCTCCCAAATTGGCAAATTGTCATACATATTTGTTTCAAGTTGAAAACAAAATTTTCAGGTATATATGCATAATTTTTAATGATACCCCACTTTAATAAGTTGTTTTCAATTAACAATTCAAATATTGCTCTCAATTTTATCAAATAAAATATTTTCTTAAATATATTGTATTTATTTTATATACAGTTAATTTTTAAGTTAATTCTAATTAATTTTAAGAAATAATTATCTACAAACAGTGATGTTCTGGTAAACATCTAATAACAAGCTTTGGAAAATCTATGCATATATTTGTGCACCTAGGCTTATAAATTTTACTGACAAAATATTGTAATGCATAATTTTAAAAAATAAAATTTATGATATTTCTTATTGAAAGTCCTATATAGCCAATTGATTTTCACAGAATCTCGTCATTGATTTTGCAAGATGTTGATTCATAGCAGGCCTATGGATGCAATTCAAGCATGAATTGGAAAGTAGAGTTGTAAACCAATTTGCTTTACCCAATAAATTTATTAATATTAAATTGGGCGTGTGATCTATAGTGAAAAACTTTCTCATACCTTGGTCAAGAGCAAGCCAAAGACATCAATTTAACATTCAGACCTTCACCACTGCCAGAGTGTTGTCTGAAGTTGGAGTACATTCATTGCTTCTGTTTCTTTATTTCAGAATGAGTTGTGTCATTCAATGGGACAGAGGTGCTCAGTAGTAGTTAAGACACTGTTCACATATATCATCATCTAACTGCAGTATAGGTAATTACTAGGAAAAGTTTACTTTTTGAAATTATTTTTCTCTTGTCATCCTTTCCATGTAATTTTTAAATTTGTCATATATGTGTACAATTTTTCCAATGTAATTTTTACAAAGTTAATATGTTATGCTGTGCTTGTTTTTTATAATCTCTCAACCAGTCAATATATATTTTTATTCTTTATGAAAACTCCTCTGAGTCCATTCATGACTACTCAAATTTGTTTCAAAGATAAAATGTCCTCTTCAGTCATTTAGGACTGAATGCGAGAAACTCTCTAAATTTTTCTCTTGTTCCTAGCAGCAAGTTGCTCTGGTTTCCTAGAGAACTTTTCATTCATTGACATGTAATATTTTTAAGTAGAATTGATAATTTTTCTCTTTTTTTCATCTTTACATATTGTTTTATAGTTAAACACGAGTTACAGTTATCTCAAAAATGAGATAAGCACTTTCCTGAAAATTTTGAATCCAGGCTGAAAAAAAAATACCTTTAGCATACTTCTGTATTAGTTTAGCTATAGAGACCCAGCAAACCTAGGGAATTGGTAGGCAGTCACTTGACAATCCCAGAGAACTTTATTTCTGATATTTCTTCACTGCATTTGAAAAACCACCAGGATGGACACAAACTCTGTTGGTAATTGGCTTTCCCTTTAGCATAGCCCTAACTCTGGCAATAAGCAATGGCAGGAGACCACGTCCTTTGCTCAATCTTCTTTCATGCCCTTTCCAACCACCCAACCATTACAGCCTTCAGTGCATCCATGACTTCCAGATGTCAGAGTGCTCCAAATACTCCATGGCCTTTTCTCACTCTAGCTTTCATTTTGCTAAATTACGAGACCTTTTAAGGGTTTTATTGGATCTTCTCTGATTATATCCAAAGTAGCTGCTCCTTCTTAGGAGTCTAATTTATGTTTCTTCCTGCTAACTGTGTTACCTGGCATTTCTAGTATGTAGATGCCATTACCAATGCTGATGAAAGTTTATCTTTATTTTTACTTTCACTCATCATTTAAATAAAAATCTGAGAGCTGAAGATATGTGTCTGTGCTGGTTTTGCTATTCTTCTCTGAAAGTCTTTCTTTGCTTTAAAATATCATTAAAGAGAGAAAGGTTATATCTTTATCCCTAACATCTATTTCTATCTCTTTTTCTTTCTTTAACTTGGATTTCTAATAAGACTTTGGTACAGTCAAATTTGCTATGGTGCATGTAGCTCAGCTTAATAACCCACTAAAATTTCTTCATATAAATTCTAAATCTGAAACTTGGTATTTAGTTTCCTATTGATGCCATAACAAATTACCACAAACTTCATGGCTTTAAAAAAGTACAAATTAATTATCTCATACTTCTGAAGAGCAGAAATACA
This sequence comes from Eonycteris spelaea, assembly GCA_003508835.1. Classification (NCBI taxonomy): domain Eukaryota; kingdom Metazoa; phylum Chordata; class Mammalia; order Chiroptera; family Pteropodidae; genus Eonycteris; species Eonycteris spelaea. Next base: position 3,658,437 of record PUFA01000147.1, on the reverse strand, counting down.
AAATAGGTGTTAAGGGGCAGAAATCAAGGGCTACATTCCTTTTTGAGGCTTTAAGCCATTTTCTTTAGCTTTCTGTACTCCTCAGCTTATGGCTACATCACTCCCACCTCTTTTTTGTCATTACATCTCATCATATCTCCTGCCTCCCTTTTCCCCTTATAAGGAATCTTGCGTCAACATTGGACCTAACTGTATAGTCTAGAATAATCTCTCCATCTCAAGATCCTTAATTTAAACACTCTTGCAAAGTCTCTTTTGTCAAGTAAGATAACATATTTATAGGTTTCAAAGATTAGGCCGTGGACATGATTGGAGGACCATTATTCTTCCTACCACACTTGTTCTATATTATACATATCTTATGCTGTCATTGGTTTAGCATATGTAAACAAAATCAAGAAAATATAAGCAATCAAACATCTTTGGCTTTAAAAGATATGAGGTCTTGCTTATAAATATAGTTAAAATTTAATTCTTGGGCTAAGTAAATGGAAAACTTATATTGATACTTGGTTAGTAGGAATGTGGGAAAGAATGCAAAATCTTGGATATAAAATAGGATTCTTACATTACATGTAACAGAAGAGATTCTGCAACGTATGGATTAGTGACATAAGTGAGGGACCCTTTGAGAATATTAATCCGATGGAGGATATACTCTTCTATTTTATACTAACAGAAGACAAACTACAGGTTGATTATTCTCTATCAGTCCTTTGTAACATAGACTATGAGTTCCAGCCTCAGAATATGTGACCTCATTTTTACCACATCTTATTGTTGGTTTCTGTCGAGAATTGAGCCTCCTCTCCCTTCTCCACTTTTCAAACTGGCTCTGTAAATAATTGAATTATCACTTTATTTGAGGATGGTAACTCTCTTTGAATATGGCAATACAATTATGCTCATCTAGTTGAATTACGTTTTTTATAAGTTCTTTATGTACTGATCAATTGTAAATTCAGAAGTCTTGATGCTGAACTTATCAGTATGGTAAGTGCATAAAAAAAAAAAAAAGCTGCTATTTCAGTTAATGAAATTTACCAAAGACTTTAGATTCAACTTAACCAGACTAGGTCAAACATTAAGCATAATATCTTTTATATTTGTATTAAAGAAAACTTTCTCAAAAGAGATTGAAAAGACATATCAGGCTATACTATGAGAATAAAACATTTAAACAACATAATTTTCATAATAATAAGACCACAAAAAAATTTAAAATATATCTGACTGGTCAGATCCAATAATTTGGGATTTTCTTATGTAACAAACAAGTTTAACTATAAAAAATTACCCTGTCCATGAAGGTCTGGTTCCAGGCTAGATGAAGTAAACATACTCTATCCTGTGACACTCTCCCACTAGATACAACTATAAACCCTAGACAGAATGCATAAAGCAACTACCTGAGGATTCTGAAAAATAAATTGTAACAGGCATATTAAGAAAGAGACTAAAAATTAACATAATATAACACTGGCAGTGAGTTTCTCATTTTTTCCTCTCCAAGATCATCTTACCTGAGCTCAAAAAGAGCTAAAACTCAGAAGTATACATCAGGTGGAGATGAAAAGGCTCCAATACAATTCCTCTTTTATATGTCCAAGAGTAGGAAATGAGATTCCCAAGTGTCATAAAGAATGAGAAAACTCCCTTCTTCATTTTATTTCTTTCCCATCCCAGCCCCTAGACAATACATGATGGCATATTAAAGGCAAAGATGTTGGTAGCATCTGCTCTAATGAACCACTCTAAGGGAGAAGGATTCACTCTGACTAAAATAACTATAGTCGCAAGAGTATGGAGCAATTCTTATTGTGGGCTTTTTCTCTATTCTCAAACTTCTTGGTCCTAATTCAAGTATAATTATGGAATTGTGAAATAGAAAAGAGCAAATAAAGCTCTTGCTAAAGTACTAGGAAAGGTGGAGGGAGACCTGGATCATGAAAAGATCAGAGAGACTGCAGAGGGAAGAAGAAGAAGAGATCAATCCCATAATATTGTTTATAAATTCCTAAGATCCATCTGAGATCCATTCGTGACTGTATCTAATTTTAAATAGCATACTACAAGCTTTGAGAACTGTATTAAAGGATATACTATCATACAAGTTTTAGGCTGGCCACCAAGGATGTACATTATAGAACAGACTTAAGTAGACTGCAAAGTCCTAAAAAAAAAAAAATAAACAGATAAAAGTCCTAAAAAAAAAAAAACAGATAATGAAACCACAACTGAAAGAAGGTGAATCATAAGTTATGAATGAAAACTAAAACTTGCTAAATTTCCTGCTTAAAAAAAATTAAAAAGGAAATGGTCTCTTTCAGATTTAAGCAAGACCTATAATCTCACGATATAATATTCTGAGATACAATCCAAAATTGCCCTTCAAATATGAAATAAAGCAAATTTAACTTATAATGGAAAAGGTAATCAAAAACTGTTATTATGACTGTTTTCCAAGAAGTAAGTCTGAACACTATTGAAACAGAAAAATAGGAAGTCTTAAAACAGATGTAAAAAATATAAAGAAGAACCAAATGGAAATTTGAGAACTAAAAAACATAATAATTGGCATAAATAATTTAGTGGATGGTTCAATAGCAGAATAACAAAAGAAAGAATCAATGAAGTTGAAGATAAATTGTTCAGAGAGAACAAAAGACTAAAAAACAAAAATGAAAACAAAAACCAGAGACCAAATGACTTCTAGAAAGAGCAAAAGATCTGACATTTATGTTATCAGAGTCCCAGAAGAAAATTTAAAAGTGTAGCACAGAAAACTTAGAGAAAAAAATGGCTGAAAATTTCCTAAATGTAGTAAGAGAAGTAAACTTACAGATTCAAGAAGTATAGCAAATCCAAAAAAGTATTCAAATGGAACCCACACCCAGACACATTATACTCTAACGGCTACAAATTTTAGAAATAGAAAAATTTTAAAGCAGCTAGAGAAAAACGATGCTTTTCTATAAGAAAACAATGGTTAGAATGAGTGCATATTTCCCATTGGACACCATGTAGGAGAAAAGCAATGCAATAACATTATTGAAATGCTAACAGAAATGACCTATAAATCAAGAATTGCATATATGGCAAAAATATCCTTTGCAAATAAAGTTGAAATACAGATACTCTCAAATAAAAGAAAAAGAAGAGAATTCGTTGTTAGTAGACTTGTTATACAAAAGAAATACTAAAGTAACTTCTTTAGGCAGAAAAGAAATAATACCAGAGAGAAAGTTGGAACTTTAGCAGTGAAGGAAATATGAAAGAAATTGGTAACTAGATATATAGCTATAGTAGACTATTCTCCTTCTATGTTATATGAAACATATACCCCATTGAGAGAAAATGTTATAGCATTGTGTATAACAATCCAAAATTGTTATGTGTATGTAATAAATGACAACTACAACAAAGGATGGAGGAGAATAAAAGAGCAATGTGGTGGGAATATTTCAACATTCCAGTTGAAATGGTAAACTATCAATCCTATATAGACTGTGAAAAGTTAAATTTGTAATTGCAATCCCTAGAGCAACTACTCTTTCTATATATGTATTTATATATGTATGTACATATACATATATATAGCCAAAATTAAAATACAATGCTGAAAAAATTAAAATAATTCAGAAGAAAGCATAAAAGAAGAACAGAATAGAAAACTCTCAAATTCAAATATAAAGATAATTCCATTAGATAGAAATGATCTAAACACACTAAAAGATGGAAATGATTATTATAGATAAAGAAGATCCAACTATGTGCTATCAAAGGAACCCACTTTACAATGATGATATGAGTAGGATAAAGGTAAAGGTTGGGAAAAAATACCTCATGTAAAAATAATGGAAATAAAGCTTATATGGCTATATAAATATCACATAAAGTAGATTTCAGAGTAAGGAAAATTACCCTGGATAAACAGAGACATCGCATAATAATAAAAGCCCAAGTAAACATAACCTAAATGTTTATACACCTAACAATAAAGCTTCAAATTATGGAGCTGGGGGAAGTAATAAAAATTAAAGGAGAAATTATAGTTGGAGACTTCAACACTCCCCTCTTAGTAATTAATAAGAAAATGAAAATAAAATTATCAAGAAAAAATAACAAAGTAACGCCACAGCCAAGTGGATCTAACGGATATTTATAGAATGTTCTATCCAAAAGCAGCAAAATACACATTCTTCTCAAGTGCACATGGGAATTCACCAAGACAGACTATATTCTGGGTCATAAAACAAAGTTAACAATTTAAAAGACATAAAGCTATACAAAGTACTGTATTTTCTGACTATAACAAAATTAAACTAGAAATTAATAACAGGAAAATAATAGTAAAATCTTTAAACTCTAGAAAATTAAACAACACACGATTGAATAATTAATAGATCAAAGAGGAATTCTCAAGGGAAATTAGTAAAATAGTTTGAATGGACAATAAAGGAAAACATAATTTATCAGAATATGTAGGATGCAGTTAAAGCAGTGCTTTGAGGGAGATTTATAACATTAAATGACCATGCTAGGGCAGAGATGTCTAGGAGCCAGTTTCTGTCTGAGGGTTTGCTATGCTAGATGGAGAAGGTCTGGAGCAGAGACTTTGAGGATCCCAAGTTGTATGTTCAGTCTCTGTCACGTTTTAAGGAACAAAGAAAGCTCAGAGATCCTAAGTGAGAGTTTATCAAAAAACTGCATAGGAAATAGTAAAAAACAAAGCAAAAATTCAGGAAACCAAATACTGTAGTTAGGCTCTGTTAGGTTTCAAGAAATGGAGACAAGCTATGGGAGTTTGTTTGTTAATAAAGACTGAACAGAGAATACAAAAGAAAGCAAAAATCAATTTAAAAAAAAATTGCCAGCAAACACATAGCCATACTTCATTGGGGTATAATGAATGCATGGACTTTGGATTTAAGCCTGTTTAGGTTTAGATGCAAATTTGTTATTTACTATAGATGATCAGAGGTGATATACTACTGTTCAGTCATTGGTACACAGTAAGTCCTCCAATAAATGGTAGGTAATGGAAGGAGGTGGGTGGTGGTAACCGTGGGCAGGAGAATGAAAGATGCAGCAGCACTCCTGGTAGTTTGTGTGCTGTTGACTCAGCTCCTGCATTTCTACTTCTCGCTTCTTCTTTTTTCCTCTTTCATTTCCTTTTCCTCTTCTCAGACTTTGCTTCAGAGTCCTTCAGGACCCTGTTTGGGGTATGAGTCAGGATTCCATAGTTCAGTGTCACCAGCAACATAAGGAGATGGTGCTCTGTGCTGATTTCAGTAGCCCAATTAGTTCTCACCTGGTCCGCACAGTGTAAGAACTTTTATCTCCATCTTACCAGTTATGAAACACAGGTTCAACATATGAGAACAATGTCTAGCCAACTATCATTCCAAACTATCATTCTTACACTGTCACTGGGGAGATCTAAAGAGAGGGCTGTACCATTACTGCAGTTTACATAGTAGGTTCTGGTCCCGCTGAGTTTTAGGAGGTCACTTTCTCTAGTAGAGCTAACATACAGCAGAATGAACTTGAGTTTTTTCCTTCAGATTCCAGCCATGGCAGAAGTTCCATGAAGCAGTGAAATGATGAAAAGCAGGTAGAAAAATCCACCAACTTAAACATCCCTTAGAGTAGACTGATTTTATGCTCTCATTTGGATTGTCAGGAAGTTCAGAGGGTTATTTAAACCTAAGAGCCTCTGTTTTCCTTATTCCTCAAGTACTTAATGTTTTGGCATTAGAAACCATTATATATCTGCTTCTTTATTTAAATAGAATTTGTAAAGATATTCAGGACTATCTCAGGGAAGTGAGAAGAGCTGGAGTGCAGTGGGCACCACCCAGAAGGCACCCAGCACCCTCCGAGAAAGGGCCTTTCTCAGCCACAACACTACCCTCCGCTGAAACCATTCTGCTGTCTGCTTGTTACAGCTTTCCCATTAGAAAAGATCTCCTTACACTGACCTGCATCTCCTGCATAGCCCACTTCCTCTGGAAGAGGAAGAGCAGTTGGTCACCCTTCTCTGTTATTATCCCTCGGGAAAGAGAATACTTGTTGCTGGCATTTTTATTGCATGTTGCGATTACTTAAGCTGCCAAGATACTTGTTGAAGGGTGTGTGAATCTTTTCCTTCCATATTCCAAGATGACACTCCCAACAAGTGTTCTCATGTGTGCCAAGAGAGCTGAATGTTCTTGGAAAATACGTATGTATTATATTACCCTTAGCTTAATTGCAGAATTTGTTATTGCTTAGAACTCTGCTTAATCTAGCCCCAAACTTACCTTAAACATTTTGCTTTTTTTCGAACAGTTGTCCTCAAACTTGAACATGAATAAGCACATCCCAGATCTACTGAATCAGAATGATCAGCGAAGAGCTCTTCATGCAGGTCTATTGAGAAAAACCTCCTAAGGTTCTGATGTAACCAATGATTAAGTGGTTTTTGATTACCTCTAGATAGCAGTGGTTCTCAAATTATAGTGTGCTTCAGAAATTATCTGGAGAGTTTGAAAAAATAAACATGATTGCTGCACCCCACCCTCAGAATTTTGATTTAGCAGGTCTAGGGAAGTGCCAAAGTATTTACCTTTCTAACAAGTTTCCAGCAGATATTGATACTGCTGTTCTCACTTTGAGAATCACTCCTTCAGAGAATCTTTTTACTGGAGTTTATGGAGTTAATAATTTGTACAAGGAAAAGAGAACATAGGTGTCAGAGCAATATTTCTTTCCAAGTGAAGATGTCTAGTAAGAGAAGAACCAAAGATGATGACTGTGACACAGGTTTAAAAAAAGTAAAAAGCCTAAACAGGGAGTCACAGACCAAACTATGTATGCATGAAAAAACTGAGTGAACACGTGTGGATTTTTTGCCCTCCTGGGATCTCTTCCATCTTGTTAAAAGAATCCTCTTATCAAGAATCTATTCTATGTAGTTTGAATGAAAATAACATCTTCCTCTTTCACTTTCATCATGGGCTAGACATATGACCTAGATTTGGCCTACCATAATACCAACAGATATATATCACCCAAGTTGGCCAATGAACACTCTCTCTGGGTTATGCTGGGATATTCAGAAAAGAGGCATTCTTTCTGAAATCACAAATTTGCCGCCTTAAAGGCAGAGCCTACTAAGGGCAAGAAGAACAAAGAAATCCAGAGCTGAAATGTGGAATTACAGAGAAAGTAACCAAGAAAGAACATGAATAAAATCTTTCACCTGAGACTTAGCCATGCACAAAACTGCTCTGTAACACTTCTGCTTCTGAGATAAACAACCACTGCATTTTGTTTTTACTTAGGCTAGTTTTGCAGTGAAATTTTTTTAATTACAGTTGACATTTGATACTATTTTATGTTAGTTTCAGATGTACAGTATAGTGGCTAGACATTTATATAATTTACTGAGAGATTCCCATAATTCTAGTACCAATTTAGTACTATACCTAGTTTTTATAATATTATTGACCATATTCTCTATGCTGTATTTCACATCCCCATGACTATTCTGTAACTACCAATGTGTACTTCTTATTTCATTTAACTTTTTCAAACAGCCCCCTATTTCCCCTCCTATCCAGCAACCACCAGTTTGTTCTCTTTATCTATGTGTCTGTTTCTGTTCTGTTCATTTCTTTATATTGTTCTTTAGATTTCACATATAAGTGAAATCATACAGTATTTGTCTTCCCTATTTGACATATTTCACTTAGCATAATAACCCTAGATCTATCCACATTGTCACAAATGGTAAGACTTCATTCTTTTTTATGGCAGAGTAATATTCCATTGTATATATGTAACACAACTTCTTTAGCCAATTGTCTATTGATAGGTTGTTTCATATTTGGCTATTGTAAATAATGCTACAATAAAAATAAAGGTGCATATATCTCTTCAAATTAGTATTTTGAATTTTTCAGAAAATACTCAGAAGTGGAATTTCTGGGTCATAAAGTAGTTTTATTTTTCATTTTTGAGAAACATTCATAATATTTTCCATAGTGGCTGTACCAGTATGCAATCCCATTAACGATGCATGGGGGTTCCCTTTCTGTACATACTTGCCAACATTTGTTTGTTAGTTTATTGATGATAGCCATTCTGATAGGTGTGAGGTGATATCCGATTGAGGTTTTAATTTATGTTTCTCTGATGATTAGTGACATTGAGCATCATTTCACATGTCTATTGGCCATCTGTATGTCCTCTTAAGAGAAATGTCTATTCAGGACCTTTGCCTATTTTTCAATAATTGTTGTTTTGTTTTGTTTGTTTGCTGTTGTTAAGTTGTATGAGTTCTTTATAAATTTAGATATTAACCCCTTATTGGATGTATCATTGGCAAATATCTTCTCCCAATTGGTAGGTTGTCTTTTTGTTTTGTTAATGGTTTCCTTCGTTATGAAAAAACTTTTTAGTTTAAGGTAATCTCATTTGTTTGTTTTTAATTTTGTTTCCCTTGCCTGAGGAGATATATTAGAAAACAACAACAACAATAACAAACGTTACCAAGAGCAATGTCAAAGAGTTTACTGCCTGTGTTTTCTTCTAAGAGTTGTATGATTTTGGGTCTTACACTTAACTCTTTAAACCATTTCAAGTTTCTTTTTGTATGTGGTGAAAGAAGGAAGAAGGTGATCCAGTTGTTTTTTTGTTTTTTTGTTTTTGTTTTTTTGCATATATCTGGCCAGTTTCCCAAAATCATTCATTAAATAGATTGTCTTTACCCCCATTGTATATTTGTTCCTCTTTTGTCCTAGCTTGCTTGACCACGTATGTGTGGGTTTTTATTTCTGGGCTTTCTATTCTGTTCCATTAATTTGTCTGTTTTTAAGCCAGCATGATGCCATTTTGATTAATATAGCCTTGTAGTACATTTTGATATCAGGTAGTGTGATACTTGGTTCTTTCTCAAGATTACTTTGGGTGTTAAGTGTCTTTAGTGGTTCCTATAAATTTTAGGATTATTTGTTCTAGTTTGGTGAGAAATGCCATTGGTATTTTGATAGAGATTGCATTGAATCTGGGCATTGCTCGGGTACTAGAGAAATTTAAACAACATTAATTCTATGAGCACGGTATGTGCTTCCATTTATTTCTCTTGTCTTCAATTTTTTTTTAATGTTATGTAATTTTTCAAGTATACTTTTTTCATCTCCTACGTATTTTTTAAAATGTAATTGTGAGTAGGATTGTTTTCTTAATTTCTATTTCTGATAGTTTGTTATTGGTGTATAAAAATGCCACTGATTTCTAGGTATTTATTTTCTATCCTACTTTACCGAATTCATTTATCAGTCCCAGTATTTTTTTTTGGTGTCTTTGAGGTTCTCTATATAATATCATGTCATCTGCAAATAATAAGTTTTACTTCTTCCTTTTAATTTGGATGTACCTTATTTATTATTTTCATATCTGATCATTCTGACTAGAAGTGCCAATGTTGTATTGAAAAACATTTGTTGAAAAAGTGTTGAAAGTGGACATTCTTATCTTATTCCTGATTTTAAGGAAAATGCTTTTAGCTTATTCCCACTGGGTATAATGTTAGCTGTAGGTTTGTTATATATGGCCTTTATTATGTTGAGGTATGTTTCCTCTATTCACACTTTGCTGAGAGTTTTTATTATAAATCGATGCTGGATTTTGTCAAATGCTTTTTCTGCATCTATTGATATGATAACATAAATTTTATCCTTCATTTTGTTTATGTGGTATATCACTTTGGTTTATGAATATTGATGCAAACTTATATAATAGGAATAAATCCCACTTGATCATGGTTATCATATTTTTAATGTATGGCTGAATTCAGTTTGCTAATATTTTGTTGATGATTTTTGCATCTACGTTCATCAGGGATATTGGCATATATATATGTACATATATTGGCATATGTATATATGTATTTATGTATATATATGTGTATATATATGTATATATATGCCAAATATATATATATATGCCAAATATATATATGCCAAATATATATATATGTGTGTGTGTGTGGTGTGTGTGTGTGTGTGTGTGTGTATATATATGCCTATATATATACATATTTGTGTGTCTGTATGTTGTCCTTGTCTGGTTTTGAAATCAGAATAATTCTGGCCTCATAAAATGAACTTGGGACACTTTTATCCTCTTGAATTTTTTGGAATAGGTTGAGGGGAAAAAACTGTTAATTTTTGAATATTTGGTAAAATTCACCTATGTAGCCACTGGTGCAAGATTATTTTTTGTTTAAAGTTTTTGATTACTGATTCGATGTCTATAGTAGTTATTGATCTGTTTGGATTTTCTGTTTCTTCTGGACTTTGTCTTGGAAGATTGTATAATTCTAGGAATTTATCCATTTCTTCTAGATTGTCCAGTTTATTGGCACATAATTGCTTATAGCATTTTCTTATAATCTTTTGTATTTCTGTGGTTTCAGTGTTCACTTTTCCTTTTATATTTCTGATTTTATTTATTTAGGTCCTCTTTCTTTTGCTCCCGATGAGTCTGGTTAAAAGTCTATCAATTTGTTTGTCTTTTTACAAACTAGCTCTTGATTTAATTGACAATTTGTACTTTTTTTTAAAGACTCTTATTTATTTCCACTATGATTTTTGTTATTTCCTTTTTTATACTCACTTTGGGGTTTGTACTTTTTTTTTTCTAGATCCTTTACTTGTAAGATTAGATAGTTGATTGGGGTTGTTCTCGTCTCTTGTGGTAGGCCTGTATTGCTATGAATTTCCCTCTTAGGACTACTTTTGCTATGTTTCATAGAATTTAAATTGTCGTGTTTTATTTTTTTAAATAATTTTTTATATTTCAAATACAGATGGTATACAATACTATAGTAGTTTCAGGGGTACAACATGGTGACTAGACATTAATATGACTTGTAAAGTGATCACCCCATTAAATCTGTGCCCATTTGACAATATACACAGTTATTATAACATTATTGATATATTCCTATGCTAATCTTTACATCCTCATGACTATTTTGTAACTACCAATTTGTACTTCTTATCCCTTTCATTTCCCTTCACTTCTAGAACCCCCTTCCCATCTGGTAAACATCAAAGTGTTTTCTGTATCTATGTGTTTGTTTCTGTTTCATTTGTTTATTGATTTTGTTCCTTAGATTCCACATGTAAGAGAAATCAAATGGCACTTGTCTTTCTCTGTCTGAATTACTCTATTCAGCACAATATTCTCTAGGCCAGCGGTCCCCAAACTTTTTGGCAGCAGGGACCATTGCTCCTATGAAAATCTAATGCCTGATAATCTGAGGTGGAGCTGAGGCAGTGATGCTAGTACTGGGAAGCAGCTGCAAATACAGATGAAGCTTCACTCGCTCACCTGCTGCTCACCTCCTGCTGTGCGGCTTGGTTCCTAACAGGCCACAGACTGCTACCAGTCTATGGGCTGGGGGTTGAGATGATTGCTCTAGGCCCATCCATGTTGTTGCAGATGGCAAGATTTCATTTTTAGGGGCTGAGTAATATTCCATTGTATATATGTATCACCTTTTCTTTGTTTATTTTTTAATAGACATCCAGGTTGCCTCCACATCTTGAGTATTGTAAATAATGCTGCAGTGAACATATGGATTCACATGTCCCTTCCAAGTAGTGTTTTAGATTTATTTGGAGAAATACCTAGAAGCGAGATTACGGATTCTTCTTTTTATTATCATTACAGCATTTGTTTAAAGTCTATTTTGTGTAATATTAGTATTGCTAACCCAGCTTTTGCTTGTTTGTTTCCGTTTTTATAAAGTATCTTATTCCATCCCTTTATTTTTAGTCTGTGTGTGCCTTTCAATCTGACATGGTCTCTTAAAGGCAGTGCATGTAAAGGTCTTGTTTTCTTATTTATTTTCTTTCTATTTATCCATCCTGTATTTTAACTGGAGTATTTGATCCACTTAAGGCAATTGTTGATAGTTATTGTCATTTTACTATTTATATTTTTATCTTTTTTTTTTCTCCTTAAAAAAGTCTCTTTAACATTTCTTGTAATATAGATTTGGTGGTGGTGAACTTCATTCACTTTCTTTTCTTTTCTTTTCTTTTCTTTTTTCTTTTTTCTTTCTTACTTTTTCTTTTTTTTTTTTTTTTTTGGTCTATGAAGATTTTTACCTTTCCTTCAACGCTAAATAATTGTTTTGCTGGGTAGAGTAATTTTGGTTGTAGGTCCTTGCTTTTTAGAACTTTGAATATGTCATGCAATCCCTTCTGGCCTGCAAAGTTTCTGTTGAGAAATCAGCTGACAGTCTTATGGCACCTCCCTTATATGTAACGAACTGCTTTTTTCTTGTTACTTTTAAGATTCTCTCTTTGTCTTTAATCATTGACATCTTAATTATGATGTGTCTTGCTGTGAGCTTCTTTGGGTTTATCTTGTTTGGGACTCTTTGCTTTCTGGACTTGTATGTCTACTTCCTTCATCAAGTTGGGGAAGTTTTTCATCATTATTTCTTGAAATGGGTTTTCAATTCCTCACTCTCTTTTTTCTCCTTCTGGTATCTCTATGATGTGAATGTTGAGATGTTTGATGTCCTAAAGGCCCCTTAAACTACCCTCATTGTTTTGGATTCTTCTTTCTTGTTGCTGTTCTGATTGGTTTTTTTTGCTACCTTATTTTCTAAATTGCTGATTCGTTCCTCTGTTTTATCTCATCTATGGTCAGTTCCCTCTAATATATTTTTCATTTTAGTTATTGTATTCTTCATCTGACTGTTTTCTTTATACATTTCTACCTCCATTTTTATGTTTTCTATCTCTTTGTTAATGTTCTCAGTAAGTTCTTCTACGCTTCTTCTAAGTTTATTGAGCATCCTTATAACTAGTGTTTTGAACTCTGCATCTCATATATTTGGCTCCATTTTGTTTAGTTCTTTTTCTGGAGCTTTGTTCTGTTCTTTCATTGGGACATGTTTGTCTCTCTATTTTGGCTGCCACTTTGTGTTTGTTTCTATGTGTTAGGCAGGATTGCTATATTTCCTGATCTTAGCAGAGTGGCCTTATGTAGTAGTGTGCTATGGTGTCCAGTGGTGTAGTCTTCCTGGTCGCCTGTGCTAGGTACTCCAGATATGTTCCTTGTATTGGTTTTGTGATCTCCTGATGTAGTTGAACCTTGGTGGCTGTTTGCACATCAGTGGGAGCGATCGGTTTTGAGAATTGGTATGTGACGGGCTGGCACTACAGACAGGATTTACTTTAGTGGGAATTGTGTGCATAATCAACCTGCCTCTGGAAGCAAGTTTGGTGAGGCCACAAGTGGGGTAGGACACAGTCTCAGGGTATCATCAGGGCAGTGTAACCAGTGTTAGCCAGATTGATGGAGACTCTAATATAGTAGTACCAGTGTCTTCCCTCTGGGTGAGGGAAGGGCTCAACAAAGAAACAATGGGCTCTGCTAAGCACTCTGAGAGAAAGATGCCCATCCTGCCTTGCCCTGAAGCCAGACAACCCAGTTACTTACTGTATGTTCTTGACACCTTTTGAGCAGCTGCCCCAGTGCTAGAGCTCAGAGCAAGTGAGTCCTTTAGCAAGTAAGTCTGTGCAGGAGCTTTTAAATAGAAATTCCAGCCACTTTCCACCTCAGACAGCCACTATCTCTACCGGTTTTTTACAGCCAGAAGTTGTGGGGACTTCTCTTTCAGATAGTGAAACACTGGGCTGGAGAGCCTGGTATGGGGCTGGGATCCCTCACTACTCTAAGAGGACATTTCCAGCCAAGATAGCCCTCCCAATTTTTAACTGCCACACATGGGTGTAGGACCAGCCCATTACACATCTCTGCTCATCCTATCGTTTCAAAGTGGCTTATTCTGTGTGTCATTAGTTTTAAGACATCTGTTCAGCTAGACATGAGGTGATTCTCAATGATGGTTATTCTATAGTTTACTTGTAATTTTGATGTGGTCATGAGAGGAGGTAAACAATGGACTCTGCCAGCACTCTGTCTGAGAGAAAGCTGCTCCTCCTGCCATCTTGACTGGAAATTTGTGTTTTTATTTTCAGTGGTCTTCAGGTGGTACCTTTTGATTTCATCCTCGATCTTGTTATTGCCCCATTCATTGTCAGTAGCATGTTATCTAGCCTCCATGTGTTACTGTGTTTCTTCATTTTTTTCCCTCATAATTGATTTCTAATTTCATACCATTATGGTTGGAGAAAATTGATATAATTTCAAACTTCTTAAATTTTTTGAGACTTCTTTTGTGGCCTAACATGTGGTCAGTCTTGGAAAATGTTCCATGTACACTTGAAAAGAATATATATTTTGCTTCACAGTGAAATGCTCTAAAAATATCAATTAAGCCCATCTGGTCTAATGTGTCATTTAAGGCTGTTGTTTCTTTGCTGATTTTCTGTCTGAATGACTGAGCCATTGATGTCAATGGGGTGTTAAAATCTCCACAATGATTGCATTACTATTTATCTCGTCATTTACGTTCATCAATAATTCCTTGATGAACTTAAGTGCTTCTATATTTTATGCATAAATGTTTACAAAGTTTATATCCTCTTGTTGGATTGATCCTTTTATCATCATGTAGTGTCCATCTTTGTCTCTTGTTATTGCCTGTGTTTTACAGTGTATTTTGTCTGATATAGATATTGCTACCCAGCTTATTTTGTTTCCATTTGTATAAAATAGCTTTTCCATCTTTTTACTTTCATTCTTTGTGTGTCTTTCAATCTGAAATGGGTTTCTTGTAGAGAGCATATGTATGGGTCTTATTTTTTAATCTACCCTATGTCTTTTGATTAGAGCCTTTAATTCATTTACATTTATAGTAATTAGTGATAAGTGTGTTATTATTGCCATTTTATTATTTATATTAATGTTTTCTTTTTTTCTTCATTGAAAGTCACTTTGGCATTTCTTGTACTATTTGTTCGTGCTGTTGAATTCCTTTAGATTTTTCTTGTCTAGAGAGCTCTTTATCTCTTTCAATTTATAATATAATCTTGCTGGGTAGAGTAATCTTGGCTGGAGGTACATGCTTTTCATCAAAGATACGCTGACAGTCTTGTGGGAGCTCCCTTGGAGGTGACTAGCTTCCTTCATTTGCTGCTTTTAGGATTCTGTCTTTGCCTTTAAACTTTGTCATTTTGATTATGATGTGTCTTGGTGTGGGCCTGTTTGGGTTCATCTTGTGTGGGACTGTGTTTTGTGGATGTGTGTGTCTATTTTCTTCAACAGGTTAAAAAAAATTACAGTCATTTTTTTTTCATTTTTTAATTCTTTACTGTTACCACATATTTGACCCCTTTCACCTAATCTACTGCCCTCTCTCCCCTCCGCCTTCCCTCTGTTAACCACTAGTCTATTGTCCATGTCCATGAGTCTCTATTTGTTTGTCCTGTTCATTTGCTGCGTATAGGTTTATATCCCACATATAAGTGATATCATGTGATATTCAACTTTTTCTGTTAACATGATTTTGCTTAGCATGATTATCTCAAGGTTGCCATGTGTCACAAATGGCAGAATTTCACCTCTTCTTATGGCTAAGTAATATTCCATTGTGTACCATAGCTTCTTTAGCCAATCATCTTTTGTAGGACACTTCTTCTGATTCCATGTCCTGACCACCATGAATGCAGCTACAAACATCAGTATGCAAATATCTTTTGGAATATGAGTTTTCTAGTCTTATGGGTAAATACCCACCAGCAGGGGTGTTGCTGGATCATATATTAAATCAATTGTTAGTTTTTTGAGGAACTTCCATATTGTTTGCCATAGTGGCTGTACCAATTTGCAGTACTACCAACAGTATGTGAGAATTCCTTTTTCTCTTCATCCTCTCCAATATTTGTTATTATTTTTCCTGTTGAAAACAGTTTTTCTAACAGCTGTGAGATGGTATCTCATTGTGGTTTTGATTTGCATTTCTCTAATAGCCAACAATGATGAGCATCTTTTCATATGTTTGTTGGCCATTTGTATGTCTTTTTGGGAGAAGAGTCTGTTCAGGTTCTCTGTCCATTTTCTGATTGGATCTTTTTCTTTTTCTTTTTCTTTTTTTTTTCTTCTTTTTTTTTTTTTTTTACTGTTATTGAGTTGCATGAGCTCTTTAATATTTTGGATATTAGGCCCTTATCAGAAGCATTGCTTGCAAATATATTTTCCCGTTCGAATGGTTGTCTCTTTACCTTGTTGATAGTTTTCATTGCTTTGCAGAAGCTTCTTAGTTTGATATAGTCTCAGTCATTTATATTTGCTTTTACTTCCCTGACTTTGAGGTCAAAATAGAAAACCCTTTTTATGTCCAAGGTCCTTGAGTTTAGTTCCTATGCTTTCTTCTTTGCAATTTATTGATTCAGGTCTTATATTCAGATCCTTAATCCATTTCAAGTTAATTTTGGTGTGTGGTGATAGACAACAGTCTAGTTTCATTCTTTTGCAGGTGGCTTTCCAGTTTTTCCAGCACCATTTATTGAAGAGGCTTTTCTTTCTCCACTGTATATTTTTGGCTATTTTGTCAAAAATTATTTGCCAATGTAAATATGGGTTTACTTCTGGACTCTCAATTTTGTTCCACTGGTCTGTGTATCTGTTTTGCTGCCAATACCATACCGTTTTGATTACTGTCACTTTGTAGTATAATTTGAAGTCAGGCAGAGTGATGCCTCCAGCCTCATTATTTTTTCTCAGGATGTCTTTGGCAATTTGGGGTCTTTTGTGCTTCCATACAAATCTGACGATTTTTGTTATATTTCTTTAAAGAATGCTGATGGAATTTTGATGGGAATTGCATCAAATCTCTATAATGCTTTAGGTAATAAGGTCATTTTAACTATGTTTATTCCTCCAACTTGAGAACATGGAATATCTTTCCATTTCTCTGTATGTCTTCGATTTCATTTAATAGGTTCTTTTTTTCCCTTTTTTTTAAAAAAATGCCAGTTTGCTTTTTTTTCATACTATTTATACTTAATTTTTTTAACATTTTATTTATTTTTTTATTTTCCTCCTCCTCCCTCTCTTCTGGTAACCACTAGTCCATTGTCCATGTCCATGAGTCTCTGTTTGTTTGTCCTGTTCATTTGTTGCTTTTAGGTTTATATCCCACATATATGATATCATGTGATTATCAACCTTTTCTATCTGGGTTATTTCGCTTAGCAAGATTATTTTGAGGTCCATCCATGTTGTCCCAAAAGGCAGTATTTCATCTCTTCTTATGGCTGAGAAATATTCCATTGTATATATGTACCACAACTTCTTTAGCCAATCATTTATCGTAGGACACTTTGGCTGCTTCTATGTCCTGGCCACTATGAATAATGCTGCTAAGAACATCAGTGTGCAAATATCTTTTTGGATATGGGTTTTCAAGTCTTTGGGGTAAATACCCAGTAGTGGGATTGCTGGATCTTCTGGTAGGTCAATTCTTAGTTTTTTGAGGAACCTCCATACTGCTTTCCATAGTGCCTGTAGCAATTTTTCATTCCCACCAACAGTGTATGAGGGTTCCTTTTTGAGGATCATATAGTTTTTATCTTTTGATTTGTTAATGTGGTATATCACATTAATTGATTTGCAGATATTGAATCAACCTTGCATCCCAGGAATAAATCCAACTTGAACATGGTGTATGATATTTTTAATGCATTGCTGAATTCAGTTTGCTAATATTTTGTTGAGGATTTTTGCATCAATGTTCATAAGAGATATTGGCCTATAGTTTTCTTTTTTTGTAATGTCTTTGCCTGGTTTTGGAATCAATGTAGTGGTGGCCTCATAAAAGGAGTTAGAGAGCCTTCCCTCTTCTTCAATTTTGTGGAATAATTTGAGAAGAATAGGTGATAATTCTTCTTTGAATGTTTGGTAAAATTTGCCTATGACACCATCTGGTCCAAAACTTTTGTTTTTTGGAAGGTTTTTGATTACTGATTCATTTCATTGTTGGTAATCAGTCAGTTCAGATTTTTCTGTATCTTCTTGACTCAATCTTGTGAGATTGTGTGTTTCTATGAATGTGTCCATTTCTTCCAGATTGTCCAATTTGTTAGCATATAATTGCTCATAGTATTTTCTTATGATCCATAGTATTTCTGTGGAGTCCGTGGTTATTTCTCCCTTTCATTTCTGATTTTATTTATTTGAATCCTCTCTCTTTTTTCCTTGATGAGTCTAGCTAAGGGTTTGTCAATTTTCTTTATTCTTTCAAAGAACCAGCTTTGGGTTTCATTAAACTTTTGTATGTTTTTCTATACACAATTTCATTTATTTCTGTTCTGATATTTATTATTTCCTTCCTTCTATTCACTTTGTGCTTTGTTTGCTGTTCTTTTTTCTAGTCCTTTTAATCATAAGGTTAGATTGTTTATTGGAGCTTTTTATAGTTTCTTGAGGTAAGTCTGTATTGCTATGAATTTTCCTCTTAGGACTGTTTTTGCTGAGTCCTATAAATTTGAGTCGTGTTTTCATTTTCATTTGTCTCTAGGTCTCTTTCAACTTCTTCAGTGATCTCATTAATAACCAATTCATTGTTTAGTAGCATGTTATTTAGCCTCCATGTGTTTGTGTATTTTTATTCTTTTTTCTTGTAGTTGATATCTACTATAATTGTGATCAGAGAAGACGGTTGGTATGATTTCAATCTTCTTAAATTTATTGAGACTTGATTTGTGTCCTAACATGTGGTCTATCCTTGAAAATGTTCCATGTGCATTTTAGAAGAATGCATATTTTGCTTCTTTGGGGTAAAATTCTCTGAAAATATCTATTACGTCCATCTGTTCTAGTGTATCCTTTAGGCCCATTGTTTCCTTGTTTATTCTTTGCCTGGAATATCTGTTCATGGGTGTCAATGGGGTATTAAAGTCTCCTACTATGAATGTATTACTATTGATCTCTCCTTTCATGTCAGTCAATAATATTTTATGTATGTAGGTGCTCCTATGTTGGGTGCATATATGTTTACTAGGGTTATGTCCTCTTGATTTATCAGCTCCTTTATTAATATGTTATGCCATTTTTTATCTGTTATAATAGTCTTTGTTTCAAAGACTATTTTATCTGATATAAGTATTGCTACCCTGGCTTTTTTTTTCATTTCCATCCCTTTACTTTCAGTCTGTGAGTTTCATTTAATCTAAGTGGGTCTCTTGTAGATAGCATATGCATGGGTCTTGTTTTCCTACCCATTCAGTTACCCTATGTCTTTTGATTGGAACATTTAATCCATTTACATTTAAAGCGATTACCAATAGGTATCTTGTTACTATCAATTTTATTATTTATATTTGTTATTTCTATTTTCTTTTTTACCCCTTCTCTTTTTACAGAAGACCCTTTAACATTTCTTGTAATGCTGGCTTGTTGACGATGAATTCCTTAAGCTTTTTTTGTCTGGGAAGCTCTTTATCTCAACTTCCATCAAAAGCCTTGCTGGGTAGAATATCCATGGTTGTAGATTCTTGTTTTCATAACTTTGAATATTTCTTGCCATTCCCTTTTGGCCTGTAAAGTTTCCATTGAAAAGTCAGTAGACATTATGGATGTACCCTTGTAAATAACCAGCTTCCTTTCTCATGCTGTTTTTAAGATTCTTTGTCTTTGACCTTTGGCATTTTAATTATGATGTGTCTTGGTGTAGGTCTGTTTGAATTCCTCTTGTTTGGAACTCTTTGTTCTTCCTGAACTCATCTAATTCCTTTGCCAGGTTAGGGAAGTTTTTTGTCATTATTTTCCAAATAGAGTCTCAATCTCTTGCTGTCTCTCCTTCTCTTCAGGTACTCCTATGATTCAGATATTTTTATGCTTCATGTTGTCCCAGAAGTCTCTTAAACTATCCTCATTTATCTTTTTTGTTGTTGTTCTCATTGAGTATATTCATCTACCTTGTCTTCCAATTCGCTGATTTGATCTTCTGCTTCATCCAATCTACTGTCGAATCCTTCTAGTGTATTCTTCATTTCAGTTATTATATTCCTCATTTCTATCTGGTTCTTTTTTAAGGTTTCTATGTTTTTTTAATGCTTACTATGTCTCTGTTGAGATTCTCATTGTGCTCATCTATTCTCTACATAAGTTCATTGAGCATTCTTATAACCGTTATTCCGATCTCTGTCTCTGGTAGGTTGCTTGCCTCCATTTCATTTAGCTTATTTTCATTTGTGGCATGTTTCTTTGTTTTCTATCTTATTAGCCTCACTGTGTTCATTTCTATGTGTTAGGAATATTTGTTTCATCTCTCAGCCTTGGCCTAATGGCCAAATGTGGAAAGTGTCCTATGTGGCCCAGTGACACACTCTCCCTGATCCCTTGTGCTGGGAGCTCTGGATGTGACCTTTGCGTAGTTTGTGTGTGATCTTCTTTTGTCGCCAAGCCTTTATTGTTGTTAGCAGATCAGTGAGTGGAATTAACGTTCAGGCTGACTAATTGTGTTAATTGGCTGCTCCCTCAGGATAAGTGTTGTTGTTTGTGGTCTAACCCCACTGAGTGGGATTTTCCCTAGCAGGCTTGTGTACTTGTTGCAACCACCCTTTGTGTGTATCACTACTGGAGCTAGTCTGGAGTTGCTCCGTTGTGGTCTGGTGCCAGCTTCCAGATGCATCAGTTTTGTGGCTCCTTGGGAGGGGCTGCCCCATAGGCCAAGGTCAGCCACTGCTTTTGATTGCTCAGGGCTACCTGGTGAGAATTACAAAGTGATCCACTGATGGTTGTCTATGCTGGATCTATAGGTAAGTGGAAGAGACAACACCATAGGCAGCTCTCAGTTATACCTTGTCCCTGACCTATGGCAGTTGAACAGAGGGCAAGTGTTCCTCAAGACCTGACACTACCTATCAGATACCTGTAAGTCTCTGAAACTCGATGAGCCTCTGGGTGACATGCATGTTGGGTGGTGCAGGACCCTGGAAGTGTCCTGGGTCTAGTTAGCAAATGTCCCCCTGCCACTGCAGTGTCAATTTATGTGCCCACGCTGTCTCTGTGGCTTGCTGTACAAGTTTCCACTCATAGCAAGGTCAATTGCTGCCCACCCTGGGCCTAAATGTGCTACCCCAGAGCAGGGGCAGCTGCCGACCAATGTGCAGCAGACACTTTGTGTACTGGATGGGGCAGGAGCTCAGGGAGACAAGGGCCCACAGGCCAATACGGACTCCTTCAATCCCCTTAAGAGATATTGCAGCTTGTACAGACAACAGTGATCTGTCAACTGTTTTCTTTGAAATGTGTTCACTGCGCTAGCCAAGGCCTGTTGCTTGAGTTAGCTGCTCAACTCCAGAGCCAAGCAGGCACAAGAGGCTGCATGTCAATGGGCTGCAGGCACTTTGTAGCTTGGGTGAAGTGGGATCTCAGGGAGACAAGGTCCATTCAGCCATTACAGCCTCAGTTTTGCTGCAACTTCTGTAGCTGGGCATTCTCACTGTAAACACAGATCAGAGTAAGACCAGCTGCTGTCAAGGACATTCCCACAGACCCCTGTGTTCCCAGGATATAATATTGCAACTGTTGTAGGCAGCAAAGATCTCCCTGCCATTGATTTCATGCAGTGCCTATCCTATGCCAGCGAAAGTTTGTTGCCTGTGTGGGTTAGGAGATTAGGGGAGGGGAAGGGCAGGGCTATGGCAGTTCACTGTCAATGGGCTCCCTAGGGCAATTTGTGGGTAGGGTGGGGCAGGGTCTCAGAGAGATAATAGCAGTCAGATCAATATAGCTACAGCCCTGTTGCAAATTTCGTAACTGTTATGAGTTCTTGCAGAAGACCCAGATCACAGCAACACCAGCTGCTGTCTTTGACTGGCCCAGAGGCCCCCGATATCCACCCAAGTTCGTGTTGGCAGCAACGATTTGCCTGACCCTATCTCTGAAATGTAGCTCACTGCACAGGCCGCTGTTGCTGGGATTAGAAACACAGCTCTCAGACCAGAGCTTCCAAATGGCCCTATGGGTGGGGTCTTCACAGTCAAGCTGTAGATTGCCCAGTAGCGGGGTCAGCCTAAGTCACAATGGTGGCTGCCTTTCCAGCCCTTTTTAGAATGAATCCCACAGGAGGCTCTGACCAACCACTGGCACCCCAGGTGAGCATTTGCAGGTCAGAAAGCCTTTGTACGGGTCCTTCAAAGGGACGTCTAGGGGTTCAATCACCTTTTGTTTCACCTAGATGGCCGTAATCCTCTCCATTTTCTACAGTCAGAGTTATTGGACTCTCCTCTTCCCTGGGCTGGGATCCTTTGCTGGAGAGACCCAGATGAGACCAGGACCCCCTTCTGCCTCATAAGAGCCTCTGCAGACTCACTCTTCCTCCCAGTGATCCTCCTCCACCTACGGGTGCGGGTCCAGCCTGATTCGAGACTTCACCCCTCCTACGTGTCAATGTGGCTCCTTTATATTATCAGATGTAGGTGTTATGATCAGCTGGACTTCAGGTGATTCTCCATGTTGGTTATTTTATAGTTTGGTTGTAATTTCAATCTGGTCCTGGGAGGAGAAAAATCCTACTTTTACCTAATCCACCATCTTCCTCTAATTTTCATTTTTGTTTGTTTGTTTGGTTGTTTGTTTGTTTGTTTTAAATTATTCTTTGGTTTCTCTCTTCTTCTGATTTATTTCTAGATATTTGTCTTGGATATCACTTATCCTTTCCTCCATTTGGTCAAGTCTATTTCCAAGCTTGCTATTTCATTTTTCATTTCTTTCATTGTGTTTTCATGTCCAGAAGTTCTATTGGGTTCTTTTTGAGGGTTTCAATCTCCTTGTTAAGGAACTCATTCTGCTCATCTAGGTTTTTTATTTTTATTTTTCAATTTCTGAAATTGTTGATATGAATCATTTCGGATCTCATTGATTTTTTTCAGAAGTATGTAGAGAGAATTCATCCTCTCTACATAGCATAAATTTAAGCTACATATTTCTTTGCCTTTAAGCTTATTTTCTGGAGATTTTTCTCTTTCTTTCTGAGCTGTCTTGTCGCCATGGTTATTTATGGTGTTTAATGGTCCATTTCTCCTCCTGGGCATTAATGGAAGTGTATTCTGCTTTCTTTAGCCTGTTGCAAAAGAAGGCTTTTTTTTTTTTTTTTTTGGTTTCCAGTAGGTGGAATCTAAGCCCCTTGGATCCCTGTTTTATATAAAATCTTAATAATTCCTTTTTTTTTCTTCTTATAGATATTTACCTTAGTCTCAGTGCCTTTCAGTGTTAGCAACAGTTTCAGTAGCATTTGCTCAGATTCCCCTCAGGCTCCACAGTGTTTGGTCTTGGAGGGTGTGGGGGAAGTGATCTCCTGGATTGGAAGGTGGAGACTGTGGCTCAGCCTTGTGTTTTGCAGCCACAGCTAGTAATAATCAATTGTTTATCTGCTGTCCTCACTTCTCTGCCATCTCCACTTCTCCGCTTTCTGCCCTGATCCCTGGGCACTGCCATTGGCAGTGTGGAGCTCACAGCAGGGTTGTTCAGGGAACCCACAACACCTTCTCCCATCATGAATGGTTCTTCGACTACGAGGGCAGCTTCTTTGTTTCTCCCAGTCTATGCCCGACTCCTGGGGTTCTGACCTATGGTAGCTCTTATGCACAGATCCCACGCTCAGATATGCTGGTGTGCATTTTGGGTGTTTTTTTTTTTTTTTTTTTTGAGTTTTGATGTTCAGATTTTTCTGTTTTAAGGGGAGAGATCTGGGGACATCTCTCACTCTGCCATGTTGCTGATGTCACTTCAGTCATTATTTTTAAAGCAAATTTTCAATCCATTTTTCTTGCTCTTCTGCTTCTGGTACTCCTCTGATCCAAATGTTGGTATGTTTCGTGTTGTCCCTGGGCCCCTTAGATTATTCTTGTTTTTGTTATTCTTTTTTTCTTTTTGTTGTTGGATTGGGCTTTTTTTTTGCTACCTTGCTTTCCAAAACTCTGATTCGATCTTCTGCTTCATCTGCTATATTTTGATTCCTTCTAGTGTATTTCCCATTTAGTTATTGTATTCTTCATGTCAGACTGGTTTTTTTTATGGTTCTATAGCTTGTTTTATGTTTACTATTTTTTTTTGAAGTTTTCACTAAGTTGACTTATTCTTCCCCTATGTTCATTGAACATCCTTATATATAATGTTTTAAGCTCTTTATGTTTGATTGCTTTCATTCATTTGTTTTGTTCTTTTTCTGGAGTTTTCTCCTTTTTTGTTTCTATGTATTAGGTAGATCTGCCGTGTCTTTCAGTCTTGTCAGGGTGTTCTTATGTGATAGATGTCCTGTGGGCCCATTGGTACAGTCTTCCTGGTCACCTGAGTTGGGTCTTCCAGGAGTGTCCCTTGTGTGGATTGTGTTTGCTCTCTTGTAATTGAGACCTGATTGTGGGTAGGGTTAACTCTCAGTTTGACTGGCTACAAAGACTGGTCACAATCAGAGCTGACACCACAGAATAGGATAAACCCCAGAGTGGCTCTGGTGCCTGCCAAGTCCAGTCTTTAAGAGTGTCATTTGAGGTTTTAATCAGGTCATGCCCTTCTGTGACTGTCAATGTCTTTTTTTTTTTTTAATCTTAATTAGTTTCAAGTATACAGTATATTGTTTAGACATCTATATAGTTAGTAAAATGATCCCCTCAATTGCTCCCTCCCTTCTCTGACCCTCCACCTAGCCAATGTATTAATGCTAACTGCATTCCTTATACTGTGCTTCCCATCTCTGTGACCATCCACCAGCTATTAATTTGAACTTCTTTAACCCTTCACCCTATTCTCCCAGGCACTCAAACATCCCTCCCCTCTATCTGTCACAAAATTGTCCATTATATTTGTGAGTCTGTTTTTGATTAGTTTGTTCTTTTTATTCCTTAAATTCTGCATATAAATGAAATCATATAGTGTTTATCATTCTCGATCTGACTTAAATACCTTCTAGGTTCATCACAGCAATATCTTTTTCCATTCCCTTCCTTTTCATATCCTTTCAGCTACTCCATCTCTCGATTGGAGCACTTAATTCTTTTCCATTTAAGGTACTTATTGATAGAAATGTAGTTGTCACCATTCTTTATTCCTGTTTTTGATACATGTTTTTTCTTCTTAAACATGTGTCTCCAACATTTCCTGTAATTCTGGCTTGGTGGTGATAAATTCCTTTAGTTTATTTTTGCCTGAGAAGCTCTTTATCTGTCCTTCAATTCTAAATGATAGTTTTGCTGGATAAATTATTCTTGATTGTAGATCCTGGGTCTTCATTCTGTCAATTTTTTTTTTTTTTTTTTTTTTTTTTTTTTTTTTTTTTTTTTGCCAAGCCCTTTTGTCCTGCATAGTCTCTCTTGAGAAATAAGCTGCTAGTCATATGGGTGTTCCCTTATATGTAGTTATTAGTTTTTCTCTTGCAGCTTTTAAAATTCTTTCTTTATATTTAACATTTGGCATTTTAATTATGATGCCTCTTGGTATGGGCTTCTTAGGATCTCTGATTTTTGGAATCCTCTAAGGTTCCTGGGGTTTTATGTCCATTTCCTTCACCATGTTAGGGAAGTTTTCCATCATTATTTCTTCAAACAGCTGTTCAACATCTTGATTTTCTTCACTTACGCCAATCAGAAGAATATTCAGAGCCTTAATAGTATCCCTTATCCTACTTAAATCATCTTTATAGTCTTGGCACCTTTTTCTCACCATTACGTTTGAGTGTCCTGATTGGCTTTCCTGTCCTCTAGATAGGGCACATGATCCTCTTCTTTATTCACTTTATTTCTTTGTTTATTCCATTTAATATACTTCTCATCTCAGATAATGTGTTCTCCATTTCAGACTGGTTTCCTCTTATAATCTCCATCTTCATTTTTATCTTTTTGTTGGAGTTCTCTACATTTCCCAAAAGTTCATTCAGCATCTTTATAACCAGTGTTTTGAACTCTGCACCTGTTAGATTGCTTGACTCCATTATAGCTGTTCTGTTCTCTCATATGGTTTTTGCTTCTTTGTCTTCCCTTTTTGGCTATCTTTTCATGTCTGTTTCTATGTAGTATGCAAAATTCCTAAGTCTTCTAGTCTTATTAATTTGTATTTATGTAGTAGGTGTCCAGTGGTACAGTCCTGAGAGAGGTTCTGCTGCAGGCCAAATTTAGTCCAAGCCTCTGCCCCTCCAGGGCCACCTGTCAAGATTCAGCAAGCAATCCACAGATGCTTGCTTATAGTTGCCTCAAAAGGCCAAACCAGAAATTGAGGTCAGCTCCCTCCAGTGTGTGTCAAGATGCTGCTCAGCAAGGAGTACTTGACTCATTGAGGATATACCTGGTTGTGGCTTGGGTGGGGCCCAAGTTAGGGGAGGCAGGGTTTCAGGGAATACTCTGGGTGGAGTGACCTCTGTTATCCAGTTTGATGACATCACAGTTATGGTAGCACTGTGTCCAGTGCACTGGTAGTGGGGAGGGCTCAACAGGGAGCAATGGATACCACTGGCACTTCTGTAAGGAGCAAGTTTCACTTTGGCCCTCACTCCAACAATATCTCTCTGCAAGTCCCTCATGCACTGGTGCTTGGAGTGAGTCAGCACATCACTGTGAAAATCTGCTCTCTGACGCAGCCCCTTTAAGAGGCTTCTGCCACTGCTACTGCTACAGCCTCTGTCTCACTCAGCCACTGGGAACCGAGAAGCCCCGCGTCTTCACCCTGTCCTACCTTCTGCCATTGTAGCGTGATTTCTTGGATTTCTCCATAGTTGTATGGTTTATTCATCTAATCTCAAGTGATTTTTCCTTGCTGCTGCTTCTTGTTTCTGTCACAGCTTTTGATTTGGTCGCCAGAGGGATGAACAGAGCCTCTATCATATACGCTATATTTTTCAATTCAGCATGAGGAAGTGTTTTTAACTGCCCTCTTTTTTTCCCCTCTGAAACCCTGAAAGAAGTTGCTCTTACGCTTTTGGAAGCCAGTTGTAGATGGGATTTTTCCCCTCTCTTGTGAGTGGCGTGGCCCATGGTCTGCTGTACCTCACTGGTGTTCTCTCCTGTCCTGTCTCTCTGTCCCTCCATGGGTCTCAGGGTCACCTAGCCAATGCCTTTTTACTGGGGCCCAGGGTTCTTGATTCTGTCTTGTGTCACCTTGAGTTCTCCAAAGATACTTCTTAGTCCCCATAAAAATACATTTCTGGAGCTCCCACTTTCCTACCTAGATATGTCTGAGGCTTGTGCTCAAGTTGGAACCCATACTACAAAGTCATTAACATAAAACAACAAAGACAGCTAAGGAAAATATGATATTTCAACATCTTCAATTATTGTTAGTCATAGATACATGCGGTTACCATTATCCTCTTCCATGTCAGTGGTTGGAAAACATTTACTGTAAAGGTGGCAGATAGTAAATATTTTAGGTTTTACAAGACTTATGGTCTGTGTCAGAGCTACTCAACTCTACTGTTGTAGTCCCAAAGCAGCCACAGACAACATGTAAATGAATGAGCAAGTCTGTGCTTCAATAAAACTTTAAAATAAAGGGGGCAAGACTGGATTTGGTCTATGAGCTGTAGTTTGCCAACCTCCATTCTGTGTGATTGAAATATTTCAAGATCTTCCTTCTTTGAAGTATAAACAAAATGCTTGTATTATCAAACACTTGTTTGATATTTTCTTTTGTTGTTGTTCTTGGTCTTCCATTAAAATGTTCAATGCTTTATAATTAGGAGCTGTTGAAACATGCCTTTAAGAGCTCACACTGAAGTTAATTTGGAAGCCTGAGATACAATCTATCTGGGAAATGTTTATTTAACTCAGTCATATTGTCAGAGCTGAGTAGGTATTTCTCAACTTCTTTCTCAAATGTGGAAATAAACACAGCCTTACCTCTACCTTAAGTGTACACAAAACTGTAGCAGAGGCACCTGATTCCTTCCGTTTTTAAATGTCTATCAGTTTTTCCCCAACCCATTCCTAAGAATAGCTGTAAGGCTCAATTTGTTTTGTGTTCATTTCCTGTAGTTGAGCCAGACTGCACTATAAAAATTTATCTTTCCACTTTTCCTTCTGCTCTGTCTCCTTTTCTTGCTCTTCTACCCTTTTTAAATGTTCCCTTAGATAAGTGGGTAAAAAATCTGTACATATTTAAACTTATCTTGGTTAAGAAAAATATACGAAGAAGTAAATGGAGGTACACTATAGTTTCTTCTAAGAAGATCTCAAGGCTGGAGAAATATTTCATTTTCTATTTTACAAATGACTTAAACATCCTTGCAATCATTCCAACAGACAAGTATAGAACACCTAGTATGCATTAGGTCTGTGTTAGGCATTTCACATAGGTTATCTCACTTAGACACTATTAGATTTTGCTACCTCATAAACCACCCAAAGCTTAGTGAATCAGAACAATGATATTATGTATGTTCATGATTTTATACACTATTAAAAAAAAAAAAAAGGTCTTGTATACTTGCATATATTCCTCTGATAACTCTGCTAGTGAACAACAAGAAGACTTAAAAATGAAACTATCTACAAGAAATTAAGTATGTAATTTCATTGAGAAATAACATTGAACAGTATTTTAAAAATTTTACCAAATAACCACTGAAAGTAAGAGAATTTAGTCTGGAGGGGCATGAAAATATCCTTGAGAGCTCACATTACAATACTATGGTTTCTCTAGTCTAGGGTCTCAGCTAGGCTGGCTGGTCTGCTCTCTCCACAGGGTCTTCATCTTGCAACCTTGCAGCCTGGGCTTTCTCACCTTGTGACAGAGGATCCTGACACAGGAGAGCAAGTTCTAGAGCCAAGGGACTTCCAAGCCTCTGTTTGCATTACTTTTGTATCTGTCACATCTATCAAAGCAAGTCTCTGGCCAAGGAATGCAAAAGTATTTTACACCTTGTGGGCAAAGTCACATTGTCACATGCATACAGAGAGGCATGAACTCATTGGGACCATTATTGTAAGAATCTACCCCAGACAACTAGATTTTTTTTGTGCAAGCCACTGAATGAATATCCACCTCACCTTGTTTTATTTCTTGACAAAATATGATTAGTAAAAGGTGCTGCTGGCACACAAGTCCTCATTACAACTGACAGTAGCAAATGAGAGGGCCAGCTGCTGTACTGCCAGGTGTCGATAATATAACCCACAGTCCTTGAAGAATGACTCTATAAATTATATTTGGGTGGAATTATAGCTTTTTACCTAATATAGCTATTTCATTGGAAAAACAAATAATAAAAAGTAATAGAAAAAGTATATCATTCCCTGCCCTCACTGTGGGCCCCAGGATGATCTTGTAGTTAAGAAGTATCTTTTCTTCCTTCTAGATGTTGGTTATAATAGGAGAAAAATTACTCTTTTCCCTGTGCCCAATAAAAACCAGCATAGTGCATAACCAGGCATACTCTGCAGAAATATTCAAAGCACATATTTAGTTGTGAAGATAGTGAACACAAAATTATTATTCCTCAGTGTATTTTAAGCAATGTATATTGCATTCTCCAGAACTGAAGAAATAAGAAAGGAATAAGAAAAGTGTCACCCCTCATGTGAGAAATAAATGGGAATTGAGTAATGTAACCAAAAAACACTGAGCTCATAATGGCCAAAACCTAGTGACTATATTCATTCCAATTACAATGTTTGGGCCTCTTTTAAAACCCTGGATTTTAAATTTTTGCTAGAACCAGTCATTTCAAATGGGTTTCTAGTACTTTTGCTCCTACTTAATGTAGGAAGGAGACCACAACACAAAAAATAAGTAACTCTATGTCAGGTTTTAGGGGACGGGAGGAAAGAGTGGGGAGGTATGAATATGGGATACCTTGTCTCATGGTCCATCCAAAAAAGAAACCACTTTTAGTCTTTCACATAGATTGGATTTCATGCATGAAATGGGTTACACAGTGATATTAGAGCTAAGAGGCCAAACAGAAAAAAGATGATGCAATTAGAGATTAACAACAACAAGAAGCGGTACAACCCAGCGTTGGAGAGACCTTGGGAAGAGAGCAGCTGCCAGAGACAGGCATTTGGGAACGAAAATCACACTGGAGACTGGAACCTGAAAGCCAGAGCCTGGAAGCCAAAGACACATGGCTACTGGTGGAGATACTTCAGGGAGCAGAAGCTGGGTTGCTGTATCTTACTCTCTCTCAGGAAATGCCCCATGTGGTGGTCTTGGGGGGAGAAGCTGCAAGAAACTTCCAACTGCCCAGCCTTCAGCTCTTCCTGGTGGCCATGTTAAAGCCAACACTCTCTCCTCATGCAGCTTTTGACTGAATATGCAAGCTACTAGAGACAGGACATCTGGGTCTGATGTAGGACTCTTCTAACAGGCAGCCTTTGCTTGAAGACTCTCCAACACCCAACCCAAGGTGTCCTCAGAGCTCTATTGCAGCTTAGGGCTCTTCCTGTTCACTCCTTTTCCCCCCTTTTCCTTGATATGTGTCAGCCCATATCACAGTCTAAGGCTCTCACAGCCTACTACTGCTCTCTCTTCCTTTTATCTATCACCAGCATTTTCCCCCAATAAATCTCCTGCATGTCTAATCCCATCTTGATATCTGCTTCTCAGAGAATGCAAGCTGATATGCCCTCTCCAATGTCACAGTGAAAAGAAGACACACAACTTTTTGCAGCAAATTTAGCCACCAACATATTCACCTCTTTCTCCCTCCCTCCTTTGACAATGGCAATCTCTCTCTCCTTCTCCAGTCTTAGCTTCCACTTGTCCTCTGGAGCCTGCTTCTCCCTCTTCTCTCAGAGATCTCCTTCCATCATTGTTATCTTTCTCTTGCATCTTCAACTCCACACTCTCTCCTGGTTTCTTTCCATTTTCATATGTGCCAGAATACCAACCATTCGCAAGGGCCTTCACCTCAGTTCCCAGTTTCTCCCAAGCTTCTGTTCTGCTTTCTCTCTCTTCTCACAGCCAAGCTCCTTTGAGTGCTGCCTACACGAACTGCTTCCACATCCTTACCTTCCATTCACATCATAAGGCATGCAAAGTTTGGCCCCTACCACCACTGTGAAAACACTTACTTCCAGGTTCCAAGGGCTTTCTGGTCACTAAGTCCAGAGGCTACCTTTATGTCCTTATATTACTAAACCATTCAACCACTTTGGAGTTTAGTCACTCTTAGTTATGACTACCTTTTCTGGAAAGATTTTTTCCCCTCTTTATTTTAGGACACATTTTTTTTCATTCAATAATCAGTCTTCCCAACACTCTGGATTATTCCCCTTTATTGATCATCTGACTTTCCTTAGGGGCCCTTCCTTGAGCCCCTTTCACAATCTTCCTGGGCAGTGAAATCCATACATGGGCTTTAATTTCTACTCAAATATTGACATTCTAAAATCTCTCTCCACCCCTAAAACTTTCTTCTGAGCTTTAGTCCCTATATTTTAACTGCCACTATATATTTTACTCAAATTCCCACCAAAGCACATCAAACTTACCATGGTCTCCAACCAAAGCAAGCTTTATCTTCCTTTTGATTCACCACTTGTCTTCTGTGCCCTAATTCAGTGATGGCACCTTTATATATCTGGTTGCTCAAGCTGAAACCAGGATATCAGCATGGACACTCTTTTTTTTCCTTCCTCTTACCTGGATTCTTCTTCATAGTACACTTTGAATTCTCCCAAATCTCTCCAGGTCAGAGCTGATACCTTAGTTCAGGCTACCATCATTCCTAGATCATTCATACAGTTTTCTAATTGATATCTCTGCATCCATTCTTGATCCCCTTTAGCTCTTCTTCACTCTTTGATCAATGTGATCTTTCTAAAATAAGGGTCCCTTTGATACCCTTCAGTGCTCTTTCTTTTCCCTTAAGATAAAGTCTGACAAGGACTTTCATAATGTGACCTTAGCTCTTCATTCTGATCTTCACTTTCTCTCCACTTCCTAACTCTAACTCTCTCCTCTCCTTTCTTCCCCCTCTTTTTTCTCCTCCTTATCCTCTTCTTCCTCATTTTAAGTCATGCATAAGCAATTGCAGTTTTCTGAATATGTCACTTCTCTCATTTGTAAAACTTTGTCCAATGTCTCTCTTCTGGGTGAATCTCCTCCACACCATGCAACTCTTCCAATTGCAATATCACCATGGCCCATTTTATCAGATAAGTCTCATATACCCTTCCTTTGACATCTGTCCCCCTCAACACCACGATTTGTTAAGATAGCTGGCCTTTTTCCCTTAGAACTTCATGTCTCCTTTTATAGTCTTTAATACACTGTACTGTTATTATCTGTTCTCCTGTCATTTTTTTCCCAGGAATAGCACTTTGAGGCTATTGCTGTGTTTCCTTTTATACTGAGTCCCAAGACAAAGCACAGAGTCTGTCAGAAGGAAGATCTATTTATTAGATAAATAAGCTATCCTGCTTTAAGCTTATTAAATATTTGCCTATAAGTAATAATGCTATTTTTGCTCAGGAGATCATATTCTTGATAATAATTATGGATGTTCCAAATTATATTTTAAAAAGCACTTTAGTATTGCAGTTGGAATTCTGCATACTAAGTTTAAGTCTTTTTTTAAACTGTCCAATTAATGTTCAATATATTAAAAAACATAATTTTTCAGAAAGAAAACTTGATGGAAGGAAAAATAACTCAAAATTATATCAGTGTCTTTTTATATAAAAAACTGATCAAAGAATTTTAACCTTTGTCCTACTCTGATAACTGATATTTAGATATTTCTAAGAAAGAAATGAAAATTTTTTTATGCAAGTGAAGCATAGTCCTAAGACTAATGGATGGAAGGTATAAATAAATTGTATTTTCCTTAGAATGAAGTTTGTCTCCAAAAGGAATGGGATGAGGTGAATTCCCCATCACTATAGTTATCCAAATGTAGATTAGATTAAAACATTATATTTAGGGTGGACTCTTCAGATGGCATTTAAGATTCTTTTTGACCCAGCAGTAAGATTTTGATTCTGATTTATATTCAGATTTCATAGACATATAAATTCAGACCTGAAAAATATCTTAAGAGTTAATGCAGAATCTCAAGGTTCAAACCTAAAAGAAAGTAATCTATGAGACTTTGAGTATGTATATTTGGTTGAATAGCTAGAATTTTTATTATTTTCAGAGAAAGTAGAATTTTTTTAACTTATATTTTATTGTTTTTCCATTTAGAATATTTTGAAATGATTATCTTTGAATAACAAATCTCTAATATATTAAATATAGATTTCAGTAACATTGCATGAACAGCAACCATTGTTGCCTACAGCTCTTGACTGAGTGTTTGGTGGGTAATTGGCAGTGTGTGCAGCTGGCAGTTGTTCAGCCATATCAAAATCATCAAGTTGCAAAGTTCATTTTTATTCCCATTTGGTCCTCTTTTTTATCCCAAGTCCTATGCTCACCTCATTTTCCACTTCTTTCATGCTTTCACTATGATCCCTGATTCCTCTCCCAGATGCCTGGTCTGGAACCACTCTTATGATTAGTGCACCACAAATGAGTGGGCCAAGCCAACTCAGTTTATCCATTAGACTAGTCTGTGGAAACAGATCTTAGACAATACATGTGTGCAGAGATGAATATTGGCATCACTCTGAACAGTCCTTTTCCACATTCACTATTCCAGAAGGATAATTCCTAATAGTCAATTTCTTTTACATTGTAACATACAACTGAGAAATATTGACAAGATTGTTCTTGTTCCCATTGAGCCCTCTGTTTCTGACTTTTTACTCTATGGCATGCTAGCATTTGGCCTATCCCATAGCTTCTTGGTTAGATAAAAGTACATAAACAACAATAACAAAAAAAAATAGACAGGAAAAGTTGGGGAAATTGACCAAAGATACATCAATAAATAAATTATTTTGATATTAGGCTAAAATCTTCTCTGATAGCCTCAATACTCCAAATCTTGCTCAATTTCTTCTCTCTTATCTAAACTACCTGCTGCATTCTCATTTCCTTAGAACCCAGCTAAATAAATCGTTATCTAATTTCTGAGAAATTATTTCATTAGAGTACTAATGCTCACCATTATTTAATACATTATTCTCTGCCAGATAATATTTGCATTTTGAAAGGTACTATCAGTGTCTTAATCAGAATACTGAGCAATATATTAATTTTAGGCACTATGTCAAATTTTGGGAGGCATATAGCTGCCCATTAAACTTCAACTTCAGAAGAAGCCACCTACACTCGGCACTGTTCTAATTTATGATTCTAGTAATTAGAATGTTTTCTAATAAATGCTGGACAAAAAAAATGTTTCAGAACAATAAATTCTAGATAGAGCTAATTAAGGGTGGTTAATGATGGATCTATTATAGGTCCAGTGGCCACATTTCAGCCAAATTTACACTTCGGGGCTGCATAACCTTGGACATATTGTTGGTCTTCTCTTTGCCTTTGTTTCTTTCTCTAAAATGGTTCTTGCCATAACAAGAAACTCCATTAGAGTTTGCCATAAATTATTTATTACAGATTGAAAATGCCCCCTGATAAATAATATAAATCTGAAATATTTATTTACCAAGAAATGCCTGAGTTTTTCAATTACTTGTTACAATGGGGTTTAGAAAAGTGATCCTTTTGTTAAATTGTGTCCGACACCCTCTAAATTCATGTGTTGAAGTCTTAATGCCCATTATCTTAGAATGTGACCTTATTTGAAAAAGGGCCTTTACATACATAATCAAGTTCTATTCATCAAAGTCATCTTTAAGAAAGTAAAAATATTATCCACAGATTGCAGAAAAGATTTGCAAAACATATATTTGACAAAGGATGCATTGTCAACATATGTAAGAAAAAATTCTGATAAGCCAATTAAAAACAGTAAAAAAAGACAGACATTGTATAACAAAGGAAAATACCTAAATTACCAAGAAGGATACACAAATATATTTGGTCTCACTTACCATGAGGGAAAAGAAAATTAAAACCACAGTGAAAAATACTACTTACCTACCAAAATGGCTAAATTTAAAAAAACTGACCTTACCAAATGTTAGCAAAAATATGGAGCAATAAGAACATTCAAATACTTCTTGTGGGACTGTAAGTTAGTACAACCACTTTAGAAAACTTGTTGAATTTATAAATATCCAATAATACAGATAATTCACTCCTGAATATATAACCAACAAAAAGGTGAAAATATACCAAAGACATAAAAAATAATGTTTATAGTAACATTATTTATAATAATTAAAATTGGAACTACTCAGATGTTCATAAAAAAAGAATAAATACACTATGATATATGTTTAACTCTTAAGGAATACTACTCAGCATCAGGAATAAATGAACTATTGCACACACATGTGCACGCACACACACGAGTAATAAATGAACTTATAAACATAATGCTTAAGCAACATATAAAAAAAATGAAGATTATTTTTATAAAGTTTATAGACAGGCAATACAAACCACATGATAAAAGTTAAAGCACCAGAATTAGGACAAATTCATCATGTGCCTCCTGATATTATGCACTTAGAAAGTCAGATGACCACAGGATCACTTCAATGGTAAATTAGCAAGTTTATACATAGAAAATCATATATAATGAGAAATTTATTATTATAAGGAATAGACTTGCCATGATAATGGAGGCTAAGATGTGCTACAATCTCCATTCGCAAACAAGACACATAAGAAAGCTGGTCCTGTGGTCTGAAGGCCTGAGAGCTAGAAAGGCTATGATATAAATTCCAATCCAAGTCTGAAGGCCTGAAAACCAAGAGTGTCAAGGGACAAAAGTTGATGTCCCAGCTCAATAGTCAGGTAGAGAAAGAAAGCAAGTGGGAATCCTCCCTTCCTTTATGCTCTTTTTCTATTCAAGCTCTCAATGGATTGTATAATGTCCAACAACATTGGGGAGAGCAACAAACTTTACTCAGTATACCAATTCAAATGTTAATCTTTTCTGAAAATGCCTTCATAGACACACTCCAAAATAACATTTAACCAGATATCTGGGCACCCCATGATCCAGTCAAGTTGATACATAAAATAACTATCACAAATGCATAACCTAAATCTAATCATAAGAATCATCAGATAAATCCACATTGAGGGACAGACTGCAAAAACAGCTCTATCAAGATTACAAAGAACAGACTGAAACTGTCCCAATATATAGAGAACTAAAGAGACATAAAAACTAAAGCAAAAAGTTTGATCAGTGCTCAATCCCAGATTGTATCCAAAAACTGGGAGAGTGGGTAGAATATACACAGAAGCAGGGACACACACACACATATATGCACACAGTTGCTATGAATATGAGTAACTAAAAAAGTCCTAATGAAGGTACAATATAATCTGAGTGCTAGTTTAAAATACATACTTAGTAGTGCTTCTATCCCAAGTCTTACTGAAATTTGATAGAAAAAACTTTATCTCTGCACCTCAATTCAGAAAGCAAAATTATGATAGGCATTTACTTCTTTTCTGCTTTGGAACTACTCTTTTCTTCCTCTACCCTTTCTCCATTAGAACCTGCTTTTCAATATTCAGAAGTTCCTACAAATCTACATCAATAAATTAGAAGGAGAGATGGAGAGAGTGAAAGTCTACAGGTAAAGTTATATATATATCTATCTATATCCAAAAAAGTCAGTATTTTTTTCATATCAGTTAGATGTGAGTCATGTAGCTTTTCAAAGCAACTCTGCTACAAGTGGCAATTCAGGGATTTATGTTCCTATTGTGTGGCCCTACCATTTTATCTTCTAGCCAGATGTGTGTGTGTGTGTGTGTGTGTGTGTGTGTGTGCGCGCGCGCACGCGCGTGCGTGCACTCACACGTGCACATGCATGTGAAAAAGATGCTGGACACAATCGTGAAACCAATGTGTTGCATATCACTTTAACTCACATGCTATTGTCCAGAACTTAATAACATCATCAATCTAATTACAAGGACAGCTGATAAATGCTGGGGAGAAAGGTAAGGATTATAAGTAAACACTGGCAGTCTCTACTACACCAGCTCAAAGCTAACAGGGCCTACTGGACAATAGGAATAAAGCCAGGTAATATGTCCAGACACCAAAACAACCAGACACAGAACCAGAGGACAACTCACCTAATCTGCCTATTGTTGAGTGACATGTATTGTCAGGTCTAATTCTACAGAGCCACAGAAGGAAATATTATTCTGATAATTTGGAAGCACAGACTTCTAAAATTCGTTCAATACTGAAACCAGGGGAAATTGTTGGGAAACTGGCTTTACCTCCATATAGGAACTTAAACACATAAAGATATTGCTGAGATGCAAAGAAAAATTAGGAAATGTATGAAATAAGAATGATTTATTAAGCAACTAAAATAAAATCAGAAATATAATTTTTATTGAATTTAGTAAAGGGCAGAAGTGACAATGTAAAAAATCATGGCAGTCATGTCAAAGACAAAGATCTCCCATGATTCAGAGGAAAGGGACAAAAGAAAGGAAAACAAATATGATAGGTATAGGGAATAGGAATCAGAGGTACAACCTAAAGAACTATAGATATTCCTAAGGAAGGCTCTATAGCAATTGCAACCGAAATAGTTAAGATAACACAGTTGAAGGACAATTTCATGAGCTGAAAAAAAACCCATGGATACAAATTTTAAAACATCAACATAATTATGATAAATACAAATATAATCACAATTAGGTAAATCCTAGAATCATATTTTATTCCAAAAATAATACAAAACCTATAACATGTAAAATCTATAAGTAAAAAATAAAAAGGACCTTATATTTCCCTTTACAAGAAAAATCACCAGAAGACAGTGGAATAATTCTATAAAGTTTTATGGATAAAGGAAAGTAACTTGAAAATTTAAACACAGTTTATGTGATTAACCCTTTTCAGCTTCTTTACTGGATCCCATCTCTCTGACCTATAAGCATTGGAGTCCCAAGGACTCTGTTACTTCTTTGGTGATCTCATCTAGTTTCATGCAATAAATACCATCTATACTCTGGTATCTCAAAATATATCTCTGAGATCTCTTCCCAGAATTTTGTCATTGTGTTCTTAACTTTGTAACAGCATATCTCTGTTTGTCTTAAATGTCTAATAAAATTCTCAAACTTAACATGGCTCCACTCAAATTGTTGGTGTCCCCGGTACCTCAAAACATGGTTTTTTTCCATATTCTTGTCCACTTCAATGAATAGAAATATCATTCTTTCAGTTGCTATGACAAGGAATTTAGTGTCCATCTGAATTTTTCTTTGTCATACACTGCATACCCCTTTCAGATCTATCTTTAATTATATTCAAAATTTGGCAAATGTTCACCAGCTCCCCATGCAACACCATAACTCTGGCCACCTAGACTCTTAAATAGCCTCTGAACTGGTCTTCCTTATTCTGTTCTTTCTCCCTTTCAGACTATTCTTCACAGTTAGAATGATCCTCTTAAAATGTAAGTCACCTTAAATTCAAAACTATCCAAAGTCATCCTATTTAGAATAAATGCTAAGTCCTTAGAATGGTCTAAAAGATCTTACATGCTTAGGCCTCTTAGTCCTTCTTTAATTTCCTTTATTCCATCTTCTCTTTAAATTAGCCAAACATCCAATCACTTCCCAACAGTATTTTTTCAAGGATCTCCAGAGAAACATTACTATCTATCTATAATCTATCTATCTATCTATCTATCTATCTATCTATCTATCTATCTATCTATCTGTCTATCTATCTATCTATCTATTCTCTCTTGACAAAGGAGCAAGAACAACATAATGGAGAAAAGATAGTCTTTTCAATAAGTGATTCTGATAAACTGAACATCCATATGCAACTTAAAAACAGAATTCAACCCTTTATTTTGATCCTCAAATTTTCGTTTTGATTTTTTATTAAAAATTTATTTATTTTGCTTTAAAAATAGTGTGCTAGTTTTTATTTAAATGGAGGAGAGCTTATGTAAATATCTTTATATGTTGGTATGAAAATTTGTTTTTTCTACTAAATATCTCAGTTGAAATAAGAATGATAATTTTTTATATATGTCTCAAATATTTTAATAGTTATTAAGCATATATATACTAGGAACTCTAAAAGAAAGTTGTTACTTTATTTGTATTTAGTAAGGCTGAGGTTGACACATTATGGCTTCCAGGCCAAATCCAAACCACTGCCTATATTTACAAAAACAGTTTTATTGGAATATACCACATTCCTTTATGTATTATCTATGGCTGCTTTTGTTTAAAAAAAGTAGAGGTGAATAGTTACAATAGAGACTATATGGCCCACAAACAAAATATTTACTATCTTGTCTTTTCCAGCAAAAAGTTTTCTGACTTCTTTTCTAAGAAATATGTCATGATATGAAGGCATTGGCTATAGGACAAAAATATGTAAATGGAGTTAGGAATAATGTGAGAAAGAAGACCTTGTGTAGCCAACAATGCCATGGCAGGTAAAGGAAGTAAGACCATGAACAAGGGGAAAGCTGGTCAAATGTGTGGGGGAAAAGAATGACTGGCAACAAAAGTTTCATCCTAAGGGAAGATGGTAACTAAAGACAAGTTACTGCAGTATTGCAAATGAGCTGTGCCTGTTGGAGTGAAGTCAGTTGAGACAGTCTGCCTATAAATCATGTAAAAATCCTCAACAGAAAGAGACCTGCAAAGGAGTAAGGATGGTATTGTGGCTGGAGAAAAATGTTTAGCAGAATAGAAAGGCAGAAATGCTTCATTTTTCTTGTGTTTCAAAAGAAAAACAGGGCATTGGTAGTACAGTGATTGGAGAGAGACCTAATTGGTAACCACAACCTCTCGTTTTTCTGCCAGAGCCTACTGCTGCTTACTCCATCATAATCTCAAAGCAAATGTACATGTTCACAATGATCATTAGTGAAGCTGATTTTTTAAAGGATTATCTATTGAGGAAATGCTTGTATTTGAGCAAAGGAAAGTGACATGACAGCATGGCTCTCTCAGTTGTAGGTCGGTAGTAATGAACAGGTTTTAAAATGAAATTATACATTATTCAAACAGGCGTTCTCATAGGTCCAAGGACAGAGCACAGAGAGAGAATGCCATTGAAGCAGACAGTGTTCACCTGCATCTCATTATATAGAACTGCATGACAACCCAAATTCCAACCATCTGAGGGCTTTCTCTGGCAACTGGAACCCACCCAATACAAAGGCACAAAAATCTAGAAGTTCCAGAAAATACACCCACCCCAGCAGCCCTTCACAAATGACTAACGGGAGTGAATAAATCTCCAATTCCCATAGTCCTTAGGTGGGATAACTCAGAGGCAGATGCCCCACTTGTTCTCCCAGAGTTCTTTTGTAGGGTTGCTCTCCCATTCACCACAATAGCACTGACTTGGGAACATAC
This sequence comes from Eonycteris spelaea, assembly GCA_003508835.1. Taxonomy (NCBI): domain Eukaryota; kingdom Metazoa; phylum Chordata; class Mammalia; order Chiroptera; family Pteropodidae; genus Eonycteris; species Eonycteris spelaea. The sequence continues at coordinate 3,618,132 of PUFA01000147.1, read as the reverse complement.
CCTTTCCTGTGTCATTTTTCTGTTCCCCTACCAATCCTGAGATCACCTTTAATCATTTACTTCAGGTCTCCTGGGAGAAGCCAAATTAAGGCAACTATCTATATTTGAAGTGAAAGGCAGCATAAAATCGGACTATTAACTGAGAATATGTCTTAATTGTACTCAAGGAAAGAATATTGAGTAAAACATGTTCAAGTTTCTGGTTTGAAGAGCAATATGAAGCCCTAAATATGAGAACAAGTAACAAAGATTGCTGACATAGAAAAGATTGAGAGTATCTGAGATGGTGTTGCTGAGCTGGTTGGGATAGTGGTTTGGAATCAAAACCACAAATGACAGAAAGCAGTTTGTTGAAGACCTACCAAGTTTGGGACAAGTTTTAGGAGATCTAATATAGATTAGAAAAATTTAGGTATTCATTACATGTATATTCAATTCAAACAACTTTTATAGAACCCAAATTGTATATCTTGTACTGTTAGAAACTTTGGGACACAAAGTTGAGTAAATGAAGATTTCTGCCATCAAGTGACAGGACAATAAGTAAGGCTTTAGAGTTTTCAAAGTCTTTATGTAGTCATCACCTATTTTATCAGTAATGCATTCCAGTAGGGGAGCCAGAGTAACCTGAAAGAGAAAATCTGAAAGGTCAAGAGTGGCTTATACCCACAAAGATTGTAAATGAGAGAGGTAAAGCAAGAATCAAGGACATCCGAGAACTGGTTGAGTTTTAATTTTTTTTTATTTCTACCACTCTGCTCCTTTGCAATTAAAATGTTTAATAGGAGAATCAGAGAGGTACGGTGCACAAATGGAATAAATTTTCTCTAGTCAATTTTGTGTAGCAATTTAATAGCATTTAATTCAAAAGGTATTTGTAGAGCATCTACTAGGCAAAAGGAATAGTTTCTAATCTAGATAAGGTAAAGGGGACACATTAATGAAATAATAAAGTAGTAGTACATTATATAGATTGATGTAATTGATGTGATCAATTATGTGTTTCAGACAAGGCCAGTATTAATGAAGTGGTACTGAGTCTAGGTGTCAAAAGTGTCAGTAAATATGAATTGGTCTCCTGGGAAAGATCTCTAAAAGGTCAGCATTTGAGCAGACATTACTGGATTGCTGGAATATGGCTGGTGGAGAGGAGGAATGGCAAGAGAGAGGCATCAGCATGGAGATGAGCAACATATGAGTGGAAGACAATGGGCAGTAGTAGGAAAGCATTTAATAGTTTTCTGATGAGTTTCTCAAGGTTTTTTTTAAAAAAAAAACTATGGCAAAAATATAAATAATAATACTAATTTAGTACACAGTAATTTGTGCAACTTTCCTGATCCTTGTCGTATAATTGAATCTCAGTTCTTTCTGAATTTTATTTCTACTCAACTAACATCTCATCTCTGTACTTTATCTCATACTTTATTCTTGTCTCTTCCTTACCCTTTCTCTAAGACTATACCATTCCTCATTTCATCTCTGAATTTCAACCTATATATGAGATGCACCCCATTCTTTATCTTCCAAGAAATTAGTTATTAAGTTTCAAATTAATTGATAATTAGGTAATAATTAGTCAGACTAACTTGTTAACTAATTAATAACTAATACACAATTAAATAATTATTTTGTCTAATAAATAACTAGTTTAATTAATTACCAACCAATTAGCTGGTAATATTTTTAAAGTTGAAATTTTAATGGTTTAATTTTGGTTATATTAAACAGTTATTATATCAAATACCTACATGAAAATGCTTTGTACTATTTTATATAAACTTGGTAACATAGCTAGGCAAATTATAGCACAGTATTTACATATCATTACTGAAATCAAAGTTAGGTGAAGTAAAATTTGCTATGATAAACAATGTATTTACATGACGGTGGGTTCCCATACCTCTATCCAACTATGTTTAGTTTAATGGGCATATGATATATTGATGTGGCTTTTAATTTTGGTGTCCCAGAGGCTTTTAGAAAGTGAACCAAAGTGAAACTCATAGTGGGGGTGGAGAAAGAATATGAGATGAATGAGTGTAAAGCCTATGACAAAGAAAGGAGAACAAAAGGCTGCTCAGCAGTAGGCAATGAACAAGGTGTCCAACTCAAAGTTAGGAGAGCAATTGATTTTTAGATTGGATGACTAGAAAATTCAGATTTCTAGTAGGAAAATCCTTTTATATAGAGCATCACTTTATGATAGATAAACTACATCTCAATTGTTCCTTAAGGGTGATCAAACTTAGTAACTATCATGGATTAAAAATGGCCACAATTTTTACCACCCCACCTATCAAGGGATGGTGTCCATATCCTCTCTCCTATGAGCTCTGGGCTGGCCCTGTGACTTGCTTTGACCAATAGAATGTGCTGGAAGTGACTTCATGCCTGTTCTACATAAGCCTTCAGGATCCTTTCATCTTTTGTATTTGACCCCATGGAAGCCAGTAGTGTAAAATAGTACAACTACCCTTTTGAAAAGAGGGGCCATGTTTAGAGAGTCTCTGGAGAATGAGAGATTATAAAAGAAGAGAGGACCAATGAGACACAGCCCTCCCAGTCACCCAGCTGAGGCATCAAACATGAAAGTGAAGCCATCTTAGGTCTTCCACGCTCATGAGCAAGCCCAACCAACGCCAAGGAAAAAGAGATAATCTAACCCCAACAAACCTTACACTGACTACAAATCATGCATAAAAAAATGGTTGTTGTTCTATGTTACTAGGTTTGGAGGTAGTTTCTTACATGGAAATAGGTAACTAAAACAGAAATTGGTACCCGGAACTAGGGTATTGCTGTTTTCAGTAAGCAAATATATAAATGCCCTAAGACACATAGTCTTGACATTAGGAATGAGACGAAGACTGGTAGGGTGACAAGGAAACTGTCAGTGGAGCCTAGAAAAGCAATGACAAAGTTACTGATAGAGGCTAGATACAAGAAAATCCCTGATGTGTAGAGAAAGAGTTTTGGCAATACCATTTCCTGTGGTAATGAGAAAGACAGAAAATATATCAAATGAATTTGTGGATTTAGTTTTGAAGACTTCTGGGCAAAATATTTAACATGCCATTTGGCATCTTTCAGCAGAATGTGGTAAGTTACTGTGAGAGAAATGAGCTAAAGAAAGAAATATAAGGAATGTAAGAAAAATCCAGAGAAAATCTAGAATGCCCTGAACAGTCTCTACAGAGAGAAAAATGAGATATTGCCTCATGGCAAAGATCAAATCCAAGATACATTGAGTAAAATATGGCCTCAAAGTAAAAAGCCAATTAAGGATGTAGATGTGAGATGCTTGTTAAAATTCTGAAAGATTTATGGCAGTCTCTTATACCCTCTAAACAAGACAAAATGACTTCTAGATTCTTAAAAATATTGTCATATATTAGTGTGACACACCAAAAGTAGAAAGGTTTGTTTGGCAGGAATTATGGATGAGGATTTTAGTGCATGGAGTAAACCCAAAAATAATCATAGAAAACCCAAAAAGTTTTTAAGAAAATGGCTTTAGACAAAGCATCAACAGCTTAGACTAGAACAATTCAAAATATAAACAGACCTATAGACTCTCAATTTTCTATCTGCAAGAAGCAGGTTGAGAGAACTATTTAGCTGTAAGCATAGCCATTTGAACAGAAAATGTACTTCTCAGAGGATAGAGCCAAGAGAATAGAAGGCAGAATCAAGATTTGCTGTAAGCATAGCCATTTGAACAGAAAATGTACTTCTCAGAGGATAGAGCCAAGAGAATAGAAGGCAGAATCAAGATTTGCAGAGAGCAATGGATGAATAAAGCAAAACTGGGTCTCTTCAAGGAACATTCTCTGTCCTATGTACCTTGCCAATAACTTTTTGTATGTGACACCAAAATACACTAGCAACAAAAGTAAAAATCAATAAGTGGGCTACAAACTAAAAGCTTCTGCACAGCAAAAAAAAAAAAAAATCAACAGAATGAAAAGGCAACCTACAAAATGGGAAAAATATTTGTAAATCATATATTGAATTAGGGGTTAATATCAAAAATATATATAGAACTCATAAAACGAAATAACAAACTAAAAATAAACAATTTGATGAAAAAATGGGCAAAAGAGCTAACAATTCTTTAAAAAAGACATCCAAATGACCAAGAGGTACATGAAGATGCTCAAAATCACTAATCATCAGGAAAAGGCAAATCAAGACCCAAATGAGATATCACCTCACACATGTAAAAATGGCTATGATTCAGAAGACAAGAAATTAACAAAAGTTCAGAAGGATATAGAGAAAGAAAAACCCTGTGTACTATTGGTGGGAACGTTATTGACTCAGCCACTATGAAAGGAGAATGGAGGTTCCTCCAAAATTAAAAATAGAACTAACATATGATTCAGTATCCCCACTCTAAGTATGTATCCAAAGGAAACAAAAACAGGGTATCAAAAAGATATTTGTGCTCCCATGTTTATTGCAGCATTATTCACAATAGTCAAGACATGGAATAGATAATGGATAAAAATTATGTGACATACAATATTCAGTCATGGAAAAGAAGGAAATCCTGCCATTTATGATAACATGCATTGACCTTGCAGGCATTATGTTAAGTGGGATAAGTCACACAGAAAAAGACAAATACCATATGATATTATTTATACATGAAATCTATAAAAGCTGAACTTGTAAAAGCAGAGTAGAATGGCGGTTATCAAATGTACAAACTTGCAATTAATAGATAAATAAGTTTTGGAGATTTAATATACAATACAGTGATTATATAGCCAATGATACAGTATTATAAAGTTCAAAGTGGCTAAAAGGCTAGATCTTAACTGTTCTCACCACAAAAAATAATCAATGTGACATGATAGAAGTGCTAATGCTATGGTAGCAATCATATCGTAATATTATTAATGTACCAAATCAACACGTTTGCACCTTAAACTTATACAATATTGTAGGTCAGTTATATCTCAACAAAAAAATTGTATGGGATGTGAGATTGATGTTGTGTTTATGTAAGAGAATACCTTTTTCAAAGAAAGCATAAATAATTAAAACATGAATTACTTTTTGCATATGCAACTTAAGCTACCTACCTTCGAGAAAGTATTTTAAAATTTTACATTTATCAATCTCAGTCTTCATTTTTCCCAGTAAAGACATTTCTTTGGATATATTTGTACTTTATAGAAGAATCTAAATTATCGCAAAATCCCCTTAATAAGGCTTGGGATTTGCTAGTATGTGTTTTCCACACCAGAAAACCAGTTTATGAGTCTTCAGACCAAGATAAAATCTGGTTTCTTTTAAAATTTTTAAGTAGATTTATGCTAATTTTCTACACAAGATAATTGCCATTACATTAAAATCATATATTATTTTTCTTTTGGAAAATTCTGTCTTTATTATCTTGTTTTAGTAGTATTTTTCTTAATATATTAAATCTCTGCATCTCATTCTTTTCTTCTATTAAAAACATCCTATCCTTGCTTTTTTTTTTTTGCTTCTACTTATATGCTCACTTTCTACAATTCCTTGGTTTCTCCCCAAAGTTCTCTCTTACCCACTCTCCAATGAGGTAACCATTTGCTTTATGCTCACAAGCCAAGAAAGATGGGCTAATTTTTCTTCCCAAACCTCACATATACACATTCAATGATAAAAATCCTAATAATTTTTAATAATCAGTATTTCTAATAATCAGCTTTCTCCATGAAGTTTCAGTTCCTTTTATCCTTTCTGTCCATTTGTAATTTAGAAAGGAGGATTGTACTCTTTTTCAGTAATTTATACTTAAAATAGGATTAATTTAAATTCTTACATTAGAATTTCTCCCCATGTTATCAGATACATGTCTTACCTTACTAGAAATACTAACATAATACACTCATTTGTTTAGGGTTCGGGTACTTTAGAGCAAAAAAGGCATAGTTGAGAAGCCACTTAACTGGAATCACTGAAGCTTAAGGTAGAGGAAACAACCTCCCTAAATAGAATATTGGATGCGGTCAAATGTGTTTTACAACTGTATTGAATTTTGAGTTTACCGTTCCCTTGCTTTTTTTAAAGTCAAATTTATGGAAGTATAATATGTAGCCAATAAAATTCACCAATTTTAAGTGTACAGTTTGATAAATTTTGATAAATGTGTAGAGTCATGTAACCAGCACAAAAAATCAATATATAAAACATTTCCATCACTTTAAAAAGGTCCCTCATAAACCATGACCCTTTGTATATGTTCCCCTCTTTCTAATGCCAGTTCCTGGCAACCACTGATCTATTTTCCATCCCTATGGCTTCACAGTTTGAAGAATATCAGATAAGTGGAATTGTACATAGGCTTTTGTATCTGGATTCTTTCACTTAGCTTATTTGTGATAAATCCATGTTTTAACATGTATTAGTAGTTCTTTCCATTTTATTAAATACTATTCCATAGTACCAATGGACCATACTTTGTTTATCTATTCACCAGTTAATGGACAATGGGATTTTTCTACAATTTTATTATGAAAAAGCTACTATAAATATTCATGTATAGGTCTTTGTGTAGACATATGTTTTCATTTCATTTGGATAAATACCTAGAAAAAAAATGACTGTCATGTGATAAGAGCATATTTAATTTTATAAGAAAATAACAAAGTGTTTTTGCAAAGTGGTTGCATCATTTTACATTCCCACCAGCAATACATACATTTTCGGTTACACCATATACTTACCAAACTCAGTAATATCAGCTGTATTAATTTTATCAGTTCTAGTAGGTATGTAGTGGTATATCATTACAGTTTTATTTTGCATTTTTCTAACAGCTAACAGTTTTAATCATCATCTAGTGCTTATTTGCCATCTATCTATCTATTATGTAAATGACTGTCCCAATATTTTGCCCATTTAAAACTATCTGGTCATTTGTCTTCTTATTTCGCTATAACTGTTCATATATTTTTTAAAAAACTCCTTTAACAAATATGCATTTCACAAGTATCTATTTTAGTCTCTTTTCACTATATTTTGAATTTAAATGCATTTTATTTTTTGACAACCTATGTGACATGTTTTTCTTAAAAACAATGTCTCTACTTTAAATAAATTAAGGTCAAGTAAATGAAGAGCTTAAAATAACATCAGTCTTTTTTGTCCTACTTCTAGTATATGGATTAAAAGCAGCAACCAGTTCTGATGATGACCAATGATAAATTAAAATTCCCAAATTTGTTAACATTTTTTTTTCTAAACCATCCTTAATGAAAATCATATATGGGATCATACCACCCTCATGGTAGTCAGCAGAGCAATCATGCCATCTGGATTCATGTTTTCACCAATAAAGAACTAGTAGTGTTTTTTTTTTTGAAATTAGCAAGGATGTGCTTGATTTGTTCTGTAGCCCCTGTCATCAAAGTTATACTCTTTCTGGTCTCTGCTCAGATTTCTCTTCACTTCCATGTAATCTTTGATATACTTCTCGGAGACTTCTTTTGTGAATTTGTTTTCCTGCAAGTGATGGTGCATGATAATATCAACACCAGTGATTGCTGTGTTTTCAGTTACCTCCACCCTCATGTTCTTCAGTGGAAGCATTTCCACCAATGAGAAAGTCATCAATGTTACCTTCCATTCTATCTTCTTCTCTACCTCCAAGCACCTTCATCTAGAGCTCCTGGATCTTATAGATGTTGAAGAACATATATCTCTTCATGGCTGATTAGGTCCTGATGGATGATCATGATGGCGGCTGGAAGGAGACTAAAGTGGCCCTGCTAATCGCTGAGCTCCTGGGGAGCTAAAGTAGCCGGAGGGTGCCCTGGAGCATAAGAGGGGTAGAGGAGGAGGAAGGGCAGGTAGAAATGTTCCTTTCATTTTCTTTATTTTTATTTTTTTATATTTTATTTTTTCAATTATAGTTAACATATAATATTATATCAGTTTCAAATGCATAGCACTGATTAGACATTTATGTAATTTTTGGAGTCATCGCCCCCAAAACTCCAGTACTATCTGACATCATACATAGTTATTACAATACTATTGACAACATTCTCCATGCTATACCCTACATCCTCATGACATTTTTGTAACTACCAGTTTGTACCTCTGAATCCCCTCACATTTTTCCCAGTCTCCCAATCAGACAACCATCAAAATGCTCTCTTCATGAGCTTGTTTTTGTTGTTTATTTGTTTATCCTATTCTCTAGATTCACATATGACATTTGTATTTCTCTGTCTGACTTCCTCCACTCAGCACAATACCCCCTAGGTCTATCCATGTTGCTGCAGATGACAAGATTGCATTCTTTTTATGGCTGAGTAATATTCCATTGTATATGTATACCATTGCTCCTTTATCAATTTACCCATTGATGAACACCTAGGATGCCTCCATATCTTGGCTACTGTAAATATTGCTGCAATAAAGATATAGTCACATGTCCTTTTAAAGTTGTGCTTTGAGCTTGTTCAGATAAACACCCAGAAGTGAGATAACTGGGTCTTTCTTTGTCTCTTGTTATAGCCTTTGTTTTAAAGTCTATTTGTCTAGTATAACTATTACTACCTCAGCTATTTATTTGTTTCCATTTTAATGAAACATCTTTTTCAGCCCTTTACTTTCAGTCTGTGTGTGTCTTTCAGTCTGAAGTGAGTCTCTTGTAGGCAGCATATGTAAGAATCTTGTTTTCTTATCCATTCAGCTACCCTATCTTTTGATTGTAGCATTTAATCCATTTACATGTAAAATAATTGTTGCTAGATGTGTAGTTATTGCCATTTTATTATTCTTATTTTTTTATTCTTCTTCTTAAAGGAATTTCTAACTTTTCCTATAATGCTGGCTTGGTGAAGATAAACTCCTTTACCTTTTCTTGTCCGAGAAGCTTTTTACATGTCCTTCGATTCTAAATGATAGTTTTGCTGGGCAGAATAACCTTGCTTTTCATCACTTTGAATAATTCCTGTCAGTATCTTCTGGCCTGCAACACATCAGTTGAGAAATCAGCTAACAGTCTTATGAGAGCATTCTTGTAGGTAACTAACTGCTTTTCTCTTTGTCTTTAATCTTTAGCATTTTGATTATGATGTCCTGGTGTGGGCCTCTTTGGATTCCTTTTGTTTAGGACTCTCTGTGCTTCCTGGACTTGTAGTCTATTTCCTTCACCAGGTTAGGGAAGTTTTCAGTCATTATTTCTTGAAATAGGTTTATAATTCCTTGCTCTCTCTTTTCTCCTTCTGGTATCCGAAATGGTGGTATGCTTAATGCTGTCCCAGAGGCCTCTTAAACTATCCTCATTGTTTTAGATTCTTTTTTCTTATTGCTATTCTGATTGTTTTCTGCTACCTTATCTTCTAAATAACTGATTTGATCTTCTACTTCATCTAATATACTGTTAATTCCTCCTGGGGAATAGTGGCCTCTGCCAGCATTTCTGCCCAGGAGAAAGCCTCTCCCTTCCCCAGGCCTCTCTCTGAAGCCAGACAATTCAGTTCCTCTCCATATGTCCCTGACACCTCTTGAGCTACTACCTCAGAGCTGAAGCTCAGAGTGAGTCCATCACCAAATAAGTTCACACATGTGCCACTTAAGAGGAAAGTCAAAGACTCACTCAGCCCTCTTTTTCACTCAGCCATAATCTTCACTGGTGTTTGCAGCCAGAAGTTGTGGGAACTTCTCTTCCTAGCACTGAAAACCTGGGCTGAGGAGTCTTGTGTGGAGCCAGGACCCCTCCTTCTTTCAGGGATACCTCCTCAGACAAGATATTCCTTCTGATTTTCAACCACCAAACATAAGTGTGGGACCATCCAGTTTCATGTCTCTGCCCCTCCTACTAGTCTTAAGGTGGCCTCTTCTATGTGTCCCCAAGTATAGGGCTTCTGTTCAGCCAGACTCCGGGTGATTCCCAATGATGGCTATTCTGTAGTTTAGTTGTAAATTTGATGTGGTTATGAGAGGAAACAAGAATAGTGTTTACCTAGTCCACCATCTTAACTGGAAGCCCTGTCATCATTTCTTTTCATTTTCTTAAAAGTGTGTTTCAAAGAGCAGATGTTTTAATTTTTAATGAAATCTATTTTTCTATTTTCTTTTATAGTTTATGCTTTTTTATGCCCTATCTAGGAAACCTTGCCTAGCCACTAAGCAACAGAGAATTTTTGTCTCAATTTTCTTCTAGAAGTGTTGTAGTTAAAGGTTTTACAGTTAAGTCTATGATTAATTTGAATTGTTTTGAATGGTGTGAGATATAGATTAAATTTTATCTTTTTGCATGTAAATTTCTAGATGTCCTTGCACCATTTGCCACAATTCAATTGATTATATATATTTGTCTATTTGTAGATGCTCTGAATACTTGAATACTTTCTTTCTGTTTTATTCCATTGATCTTTATACTACACTTATATTAATATGTAGCTTTATAGAAAGCCTTGAAATTGGGTAGTATGTGCCCAGAACTTTGTTCTTCTATTTCAAGATTTTGTTTATCCACACAAATTTTAAAGTTTTCTTATCAATTTCTACAAAATAGCCTGCTTAGACTTTTATCGAACTAAGTTGAATCTATAGATCACTTGGGGGGAGAATTGATGTCTACATTGTATTTTTCAGGCTTTGAAAATATTAAGTTGTCAACTGACCTTACCTGTTTTAGACCCCAAGAGTTACATTCCTCTGGACTCCTGATTAATTTCAGATCCTTGGAGATATTAATCTTTTTTTTTTTTAGTTCAGCAATATGCTTTGATTTTTTAAAAAGATATTTTATCTATTGCTGCTCATGTGTTTGTGGAGGATTAAGTAGAGAAAACTATAGTATGAGCTCAAAGTACCATTGCAAGTAAGCAAGCAATTACAAAGTGACATGTGTTATGATATAGCCGTAACATAAAAAAGTCTGAGAAAAACAGACCATTCCCTATAACCCAAGTAGGAAGAGATCAGGAATTCTACTGGAGAAAGCTTATATAGATATGTATACTTTATATATATATATATATACATATATATATGTATATATATATATATATATATGTGTGTGTGTGTGTATATATATGCATATATGTTTAAAAATTGAGTGCCATATATGTTTAAAAATTGATGAAATTATTTAACACACTGGAAGAAATTGAGTGTATAACCCAGGCAAGTGATACTAAGACACATTTGAGGACCTAAAGGAGGTTCAATATGGCTACAGAGTAGAATTCAAATAAACATTTGAATATATAATTAGAGCTCAGGAATTATATCTGGACTGAAAATAAACATTTGAGAAGATTTAGCATTATAGTTTAACCCACTGAAGTGAATGAGACCATTCATTGATGCTAAGAAACAGAAAGATTGGTAGGAATAGACAGGAAATTGATATGGTCATTCATTTAATTGCCTATACTTGGTGGTTATCTGAAAGGGGCAGAATCAGGAGCTTAGAATGATCCTATAGTCTCTGCTTGGTCAGCTGGGTACATGACAATGCTATCACAATGATAAAAAGCAATGCATGAGGTGGGACAGACTTGCAGAAGAAAATGACTAGAAAGATTCTAGGTAGGTTGAATTTGAACTATCTGCAGAAAACTCAGGGATGATTTAAAATAAAAATTTATATGTCTGGAGAAATTTTTGGTTGGAGATAATAGTAGAGCAGACATCTGAGGGTACATATAAGAGTCTCTGTAATAGGTAGAATGCTTTTGCTTCTTTCCTATCTGACTTTTACCATAAGTTCTAGCCTGCATCTCTCCCAGGGTCTAAAGGCAAATAGTTTCTAGTGTAGATATGCTAATTGACTTGAGGAATTCTACAAAAACAGCCTCCTGAATATCAGGTGGGAAAAGATATGCAAATCAATTAATGTTTATCAAAGATTTACAAGAGAGACTCAGATCAGTGGGGGTCAAAAAGATCAAAAATATCAAGAACCCACTGGAAACAAAGAGATTTGGAGATTCCCTGCTCTTCCTTGGATCCCACCTCTTATCTAGCCCATTGTCCCTTCCCTTGACATAAAGAAGCCTAAATTCTGGGCTCTCTTAAGATGGATTTGAGGCATGATTAGATCTCCCATTTTCTTTATTGGCACCTCCTCGACTAATAAAACTTCCCTTATTCCAAACCCTGATATTTTGAGTTTTGGCCTTTTGAAGCATCTGGCACATAGGCCTTGAACTGGGAACACCTCCAGACAGTGGGTAGATGAGTAGACAAAGAGGTCAAGGGTAGAATTTTGAGTTATGTTACAATGTTAAAGTGAATCCTATCTTCCTATAAATTTTCTTAATAGCTCCCGTGTTAGATTCACTTCCCTAGCTAAATTATAATTCCTTTGAGGAAAAAATAAAGCAAAACATGTAAAACCAAACAAACAAACACACCTGTTTGTTTGCCTCATAGTATTTACTAGATTATTTGACACATGATAGGTATTAATAACCCAGGTCAGAAGGCAGAATGCAGGTGTGAAAATAATTGGATGAATCTATTCAAGACAGAATACAGAAAAACATATAACAAATGGAAATGAAATGGATAAATAAGATAAAAAATCATAGACATCAAGGTCTCGAGTTATTGAATAACTGTAGTTATAACATTATTTACTTTAAATTTGGCTCAAAAGCTTTTTTTCATGGGAAATGGATTTTGATTTGAATTAAGTTGTTGAAACTCACATGAGCAAGAATAACATAAATTTTAATAAAGTATAATGTGGTTTTGCTTCTAAAATATGTTTCAAAGTGTTTAAAAGGTAACAACACTAGCATATAGGAATCATGGGAAAAATCTGCTCCAACTTCCAGTCTCAGTCCTCTCACCTTAGGTTTCAATATTTCAAGTCATCCCTGCCCCTACATGGAGCAGTTGGCCTCCAACCAAGAAATCCCTCCTGGCCAAAATCTCTCTCCTGGGTCCTCCAAAAGGGGACATCTTAAAATTCCCCAGATTGCTCTGCAGATTGAACCCCACCTTAATTTCATTTATTTTCAAATCAGACCTATAAAAGATTTGTCAGCACTATTCCTGGTGGTAAGGGTCATTTTTTTCTCAGATAAGAGATCTAGCAAAGAGAATAAAACATGTTTGTTCTTCTTGAAGCTAAGGGCAAAAGAGTCAAAGAAAATGCTTTTGCTGTTCCATTTAGCCATTCTATTTTGTTATGAGAAAGTTGTTTTAAGCCTACCTCGGCTTCATCCAAATCCCTGTTTAGATATCAGAGTCATATCTCCCTGATCCGGCTACTTCCAGTGTACATTAGCTTTACCCTCCACTGGTGTCTTGTGGTTGGGAAATGAATCACTCAGACTCATGCCATTTTGACAGAGAGCTTAAGGCAGCTCAGCCGGGCAGAATTGGACGAAGTGTGCGAGGGCATTGGGTTTGCTGTGCTACACCAGGGCCTGTGCAGCTGAGCTGCCTAATTGGGTTCCTGCTCTTCACGAGCCTACAATAGCTGTTGGAGTCCCATAGTTGGTCGTGATTTTTTAAAAAATCTGGCTAATAAGATTTTCCAAGTCACCAAAGCCAGAGGGGTTTGGGGAAGAAAGCTTCTTTTGTTAAACGAAGCAAGTCCAATGAAACTTTCTGCCTTTGAATTTCGAGAAATGGTCCCAATTAAAGTGTAAAATGATTGTGAATATTAAGTGACCTCAATAGAAAAGGCAGCCTCTGACCCTGATGAACATGGACTAGGAATATTAGTTTTAGTGCAAATCCCTTCTTTGAAAGATCTGGAGGCTAGGACTTTGTTCTAAAAAAATTAGGAAAATATCAGAGAGTCAAAGGCAGCAATAGACTCTATAAATAGTCTAAGAATTTTAAATGTGTTTGTTTTTCCAGCCGTTATGCTACAGATTCATTTTTTAATATGAATTCAGGGAGTGGCCAGCATTGGCAAATGCATAGAATTTAACAAAATTTCCTTTAAAACACCCAAGTGAAGTATTGTATCAGGTACTTGTTCAGGCTTCCAAGCCACACTAGAGGTCTTGAGGTATTGTTTTCATCTAGAATAATAATATATTTCATGTAAATTTACAGTAAGCTTAATTTCCTGCAAATATATTCACATTTAACACTATGATATAGCATATTATATATAGCAAACACAATAGGAAATGGCTTTCATTCATCATTCTTTATTCAAAGGCCTTTCAACAATGGCAGTAAAGGGGGATAATCCTAAATGCTTGGTTGCATAACTCCAAAAATGCTTCCAATAGGCTTTGAGATTTGAATGCAACTGTGCCTGATTTCTTGAGAATTCGGGGAGGCTGAGAGAGAAGCTGAGGTGAAGGGGGGCAGCAGCTACTTCCTCTCCAGCAGAGGGCTGCTGGGTGGCAATGCAGGCACAGTAGTGCTAGTTATTCTGATTTTTCTTTTTTTTCTAATTAAATTTATTGAAGTGACAAGTTAATAAAATTATATAGGTTTCAAGTGTACAATTCTATAAAACATCATCTATATATTGTATTGTGTGTTCACCACCCAAAGTCAAATCTCCTTCTGTCATCATATATTTGACTTTCTTTACCTTTGTCTACCTCCTTTCCTCCTCCTTTCTCTCCGATAACCACTAAACTGTTGTCTATATCTATGAGTGTTTGTTTTTTTTTTGTCTTATTCATTTGTTGCTTTTAGTTTTATATTCTTCATATGAGTGAAATCATATCGTTCTCAACTTTTTCTGTATTATTTTGCTTAACATGATAATCTCAAGATCTATCATTTTGTTACAAATGGCAGTATTTCATCTTTTCTTATGGCTGAGTAATATTCCCTTATATATGTACCACATCTTCTTTATTCAGTCTGATTTTTCAAAAGCTAGAAATCTAGATTTCTATGTGAAATCTTTCATAGAATATTGTGGCAACTAATTTTAAAATGTGAACAAATTTCATTTGGCAAATGAATTTCTAACATCTGGTTGAGAGGACTGAGGTCAGGGCTACACAAAGTTTTGATGTCTGTGCACATAAAGATCTCAGATGACACTAAAACATCTCATTGAAACCACAGATCACAAGATCAATATTGTTTATAGCTTCATATCTCTAGAGCAGTATTTCTCAAAGTGTAATCACAGAACCAGCAGCATCAGACCTCACCTGGGAACTAGTTAAAATGCAAATTTTGGCTTCACTTCAGATCTACTAATTGGAAAATTTAAGGGTAGCACCCCCCCTTTTTTTTAACAAGCCCTCTGGTGATTCTGACGCCCCTGAAGTTGGATAATCACTGTTCTAGTATATTTTCTCATTAGCTTCAGGACTCTAGTTTTGTTGTTTTGTTGTTGCTATTTTCATACATTTTAAGGAGAGTATAATATTTATTCACAATTATTTGAAATATTAATAGGTAAAATACAATCTAGAGCTTTCTTCTGTGAAGGCAATGGGGAACCTCAGTCCTTTCAGCTTTATTCTCGTCTGTTCCCCCTTGTAGATCTAACACTGCCCTGACTCAGGTAGCTCCAAAGAGCAACCAGTAAACCATTCATCAAATCTGCCTCAGCTTTCTTTTTCCAGAAAGGAGGCGAAACATGAACATGAGAAACCTCTTATCTCAGAGGAGATGTTTGGCTAAGAACAAGCTCTTATAATTTGTCAATGTGGCAAAAAATTCAGTCAAAGATCTGGAGGATAGTACGAAAAAAGGCCCAATAAAAGTGTAACAAATTTATTAAGAAACGGGCACTGGCCTTTGCACAGCAAAGCACTAGAAATTCTAATCCTCTCAAGAAAGAAGACAGTCACCATACTGGGGGAAACTAAGGAGCAAGAAAGATCTGCTTCCACCCTGACTTCTCCTAGGGCTTCTCTGTTAGAATCATGGACATGGCATCATTGGGAAAATCTTCTTGGAACACAACCTCAGATAGGCTGACTCTATTACAGTTTCCTGTTCTTGCTTTTCCCTCATTTAGGGAAATCCTGATGATTGGTATTTTGATGTAAAGTTTTATTGGCTTGCTGGGGAAACACAAGTGAGCAAGAAGTAATTAATTGCATCAATATATGTTTTTATTACCTATTCTGCGTACAACCTGAAATTTATGCCATCTTTAGAGTCAACCGGCTTCTTAATATATGTTTTTTGGAATAAATTAACCAATGATCAGCTCTCAATGGACTAATCCCCCTATGACCTGGTTGATGCTGTTACCCTTAAGGATAATAACTAGATGGGAGTGGAGTTGACTGCTATTACTTTCAGTCTTGCTCTAGATCCTTTCTTAATTACTTTTTCTAATTTTGAATTAAAAAATTTTTTTAAGTTAAATGCTTCTCCAATTTGTAAAGTGGAAATACAGAGATGAGGGAGGAGGGTGAAAGCTGGTAGTCATTGTCCAGCTAAAATAATATATCTCTTCATTTCAAGTGCGAACTTCAATCTTCTACCTGAGCATGTGTAGAAAATTTGTCTTAGACAAAACACATCAGAATCACTGAATTTACTGATTGAGTTAAATCTAAGATGAAGCCTGAGAAACTTTCCCTTCTTTAATTTCCATAGGTGATTCTGTTCTCAGCCAGAGACAAGAATTTAGCTATAAGCACATGTCCAGATTCTGGAAGAAAGAGTGCTGTATTCAATTAGTGATGTCTGACTGGACTGTCAGAAAGCAAAGCAGATGTGTATGTCCTTCATATTTTCTGACCTTGTTTTATAGCCATCTCATTTTCTATAAAACACAAATCCTTTATTATTGCTAACCTATCAGAAGGATCATAGGAGATGAAGGGATGCCACAAAGAAAAATATACTAATAAGGAAAAACCCACAAAACCCAAGATTCCCTGATGTTTGTATTTCTTTGGAATTATGCTTCTCTCCAAATAAAGCTGTTGACCCACCCCAAACTTTTTCCTGTATCTAGGCTTCCTCTTTCTGAAGTAAAGAATCTATCAAAGTCAATTAGATCTAATTGTTGAGAACAAAATACACTAATTTATAGCATTAAATTTATAGCATCAAAATTAGGATGGCTCCAAATCAAAAGAGAAGACTAAGAATTATGATATTAATAAGCTTTCATAGACATAAATTCAATAAAACAACATATCTTTCATTGTCTACAATCATATTTATATCAGAAAAGTTTTTATTGTTCTGAATTGATCAAATTTGAAGGATATTGGGAGCATTCAGGTTAACTTCTTGAACTTTGAGATAAAGAAAACAAGGCTCAATTTTGTTAATGATTGATCTACTGATGCGCAATTCAAATCTTTCCCTCAGTAATTTTTACTTTACCTACATTCACAGAGCCTTGAATCTAAACTCTTTTTTTTCTCTTGTGTTCAATTCTTTCTTATGTCAATTTCTCTTGTATTCATTTCTTTCATTATCCAGTTTACATTCCATGGTCCTCCACTCAATCATTCTCTTGTCAATATGTCAGCTTCTATTTGCCACTGGACTGTCCCTTGAACCCTCTTTCAAAACAACAGCCCAAACCCTTTTAAAAAGTCCATATACTCTTACCTAGGCTGTCATGCCTGCCAGATAAAATAGTATAATAATGCAATATAAATTTATTTACTTTTCACCCCACCCCACTGCCCTCTTGGTCTCTGCTCACTATTCCACCAAAAATTATTTTCACTGGGTTGTCAACAGTAGTAACAGCTGGTAAACAGAAAACAGCTTTGTAGGCTTCATTTTAATTAATCTTTTAGACACATTTGCCACTAGGGATCACATCTTTTCTTACTGAAACATTTTTCCCCATACCTTCCATGTTTTTCACTTTACTTCTCTGACCCACTCCAACTCGTCTCTTTTAGGGGTTTTCTTTCTCTTCTTGGTCCCTAGCTGGTGTGTTGTCCTTCAGTGTTCTATCCTGAGATCTCTTCTCTTAATTTTTATATTCATCCACACTCAAGGATTAGTACCATCCATATCAGTGGTTCTCAGCTGGGGCTGATTTTATCCTCCAGGAGATATTTTTACAACATCTGGAAACATGTTTTAATGTAGCAATTTGGGAGATATGCTACTGGTAGGTAGTGTGGGTAGAGGTCAGGGATTTGCTAAACATCCTACAGTGCACAGGATGGCCTCCACAGCAAATAATTATCTGATTCCAAATGTTGGAAGTGTCAGGGTGAATAAACCCTAGTCTAAATGATTAATGAATCCCAAATTTGTTGCTCTAGTGGGAGCCGTATATCTAAGTAAGGCCTTTCCACTTGACATTCTTCAGGCATTTCAAATTTAAAAAAATCCTGCCCAGTTTTGTTGTCTTTCTTGAGAACTTCGTTCCTTCAGCTTGGTTTGTTGTTTGTTTGTTTTGTCTGTTTTGTTTTGTTTTGTTTTCAAGTAAATGACACCATTTACCTACTTACTCATACTACAACTCTGAGTGCTATTTTGATTTCTCTTTCCCTTACCACTGAAATCCTGTCTTTAATAGAATTCTGAAATATATCTCTTAAATCTCTGAATCCATCTTACCACACCCTTTGTTAGATTTCTACTTCTCCAATCTTCCTTTACCATTCATCCCTTCTGCCCTCTCCTCTAATAAATATGCTGGAAACATACTATTTTCACTTGTACTAAATACAGTAAAAATGGAATGTGCCATGCTCCTACATCACAGAGCCCTTGCATATTTCTGTTCTCTCTGTGCTCACACACCTACACACACTTCGCCTTATGAATTCATTCAGGTCTCAGTATGGATGTCATTTCCTCCAGGAAGTTTTCTCTAATATTTAGAGTCTAGACATCTCTCTAATGCTCATCTCTGGTACCCCATCCTTACCTAGCACTGTTTGGAAAGCTCGTCTTACTAGACTAGAACTTCTATTTTTTCTTTGCATTACTGATGCCTATCACCTTTCCCACTTAGTAGGCACTAGATAAATGTCTAGTAAGTAAATGAGTAAATTTACACATAACCTGAATAAATACAATTGATGCATACTTTCACTTCTTTAGTGACAACTCATTCCTAAATGGTACAGAGCACATATTGCTATCTGAACTGCTGCAAACTGTTGTATTAAGAAAAGTTAACTGTACACTTTTATCTGATCTTTTCAGCTCAAGTAAACACATAAACTGTTTACCAGCACCTGAATTTGATCCTCATTTCTTAAATGTCCAATACTGCTTACACATTAGCCTTCCAAACAGGATCATTCTAAAGCCACCCCAGTGAGATATCTTTGCAACTGTGCTTATGGGTGATATTCGCACACAAACACTAAGTCTAAGTAACTTCTACAGATGAAAATAAAATCCAAAGAATACAAAAAATGAAGAATTAATATAAATCCCCTATACTGCAACCATATCCTTTGGATTTTAGATATTGCAACATCCTTGCCACACAAGAGATTACTGATGAATTTCAGCCTTCTACTATATTAAGTTACACTGTATAAACAAATCTACCTCCAGAATGGAAACAAGGAGATATAAGAAATGATACTCCACAAGTTTTGGGCACCTCTATGAATCTTATCTTAATTTCTTATTTTGGAGATTATGTGACCTTAGCCTTAGTCATTTTTAATCTTTGTGGAGTGAAAATCCTTCATTATGGTATAATATATAGGTGAGGTAAATTTCTTTCTGGAACATAATAGAAAGTAGAACATTTTTTTTGCTATGTCACTTCATAATTTTTGCACAATGACTCTACAGAAAATCAAATAACTTTCTCTCTTAAGCTTCATACTTTTACAAATCCCTAGACCACTGGGTGGACCTTCTTTTATCTGATCTGATGTCAACTCTAACACTCTAATATTATTAGAACAAAATTAAAAAGGAAGTTGTGGAACTTGGTAGATACATCATGCCTCTTCTTCTTTGAAAAATGGCACAAAATGTTATATCTCCTTTAGTCTCTAATGCAAAGAAAAAGTTTCCAAAAAAGAGGAGTAGTCTTCATTGATGCTATACCATATTGGACCTTTCATATGGCATTCTTCTAGGTTGTCTGTGGAGCCATTTAAAAATTGAAATAAAATTGATTTTTTATTCAAAGAATTTAACCATTGCATACTGTGGATTAGGCTCAATGCAAAGCTTGGGGTACACACATGAATAAAAGAATTCAAGTCTAGGAAGGAAAGATACATGTAAAAATAATTAATAGAATATAATATACACTTTATTAAGTGTCCAACATTTATTGAGGCCTTTCACTTACCAAACGTTGTTTTAAATACAGGTATGGATAACCCATTTAATCTCTATATTGGCCCTATGAAGTAGGTTCTATTGTTAGTCCTCCCTCTCCTCATATTCCTTTATTAGTGTGATAGATTTTGATGTGTCAATTTTGCTAGGTTATAGTCACAGTTATCTAATCAAACATTTTAGATTTGCTATGGTGATTACTTTGTAGATATGCTTAAACCATAATCAGTTGACTTTTAAGAAAGATTATTCTAGATAATCTGGGTTGACCTAATTTAATCAGTTGACAGACCTTAAGAAAGAACTGAGGTTTCCTTGATGAAGAAGAAATCCTGGCTTTGGATAGAAACTTTAACTGGTGTCCTAGAGTTCCAGACTGCCTTTTCTCATGGTATTGCCTTACAAATTTCTGAGTCAAGTAACCAGCCCTCTCAATCACATAAACCAATTCCTTGCAATAAATCTCTTAACGTATATTCCATACCAATTCTGCTTCTCTGGTTGAACCCTGACTGATACAATAGTGAATAAACAAAAGTAGGAGGTTAAGTAACTTGCTCAAGGGCATGGGGCTAATGCATGGGAGAAGAACATTTAAACTCAGGGATTGAGTGCAAAAGCTCCTGTGCTGAACAACTGTATTCATGTATCTGATAGGAATTCTGGTTTGAAAGAGGTTCAAAGGAAACAATCCTTAATTCTGATTGACAGGATTGGTAGTGGAGTAGGAAGGCCTCTCATAGGAAGATTTAAGGTGGAGGAAATGCTTGAATCTGAGGGATAAGGTGAACTTGTGAGTGACTAATATATAAGGCACACCAGATGGGGAAACAAGAAAAGCCTTAGGTGCAATTAACAAGGTGTGAAAATATACACATATACATAAATAAGGGCATTTTATGTTTCTCTCCAGTTTCTCATCTGTGAAAAGTTGGATTAGATGATCTCTAAAGGTTGCTGTAAAGAATAAATAGACAACATGTATAAGGTAGCTTGCAAGCTGCCCGGAACAGACAGCTACTCTATAAAGTCAATTCTTTCTCTTCATCACACCCAACTCCTTTCTCCCTTTCAAATTCCCCACCAAGGTTGTGGCTCTGATGATGATAAATTAATATTCATAGAGACATTCCATTTTATTCAATCCATTTACAAAATTGAACAGAATATACTCATTAAATGCCAAGAATAATAAAAAAAAAATGGTCTCTAACTTCAAATAGATTGCAATCTGTTCTGAATGAAATAATTTTAAGTGAGTTATGATACCTGATATAAAAAGGAAAATACATGGGGCTAAGAGAGCAAGATGAAGGAATTTGAGCAAACAACCTAGACTAAAGCTCTCAGGGAAGACTTCCTGGAAGAAGGGACATCTCAACTGAAACCAGAAAAACAAGAAGGAATCAACAAATGACTGATGTTCTAGTTAGTACATAGAGTGCATGTGAGGTTTGGACATGAGATCAGGCCTAAAAAGCTCCTGTCTTTTTATTATTGGAGGAGTGAGTGGCATAAAGAATTCCTAAGGTAATCCTTACTCATACTTCCTCAAAGATTATCTGTGGACTAACAAGTTTGTATGGTCTGCCTTTTAGCTGGCAATGCTCAGACTGTGAGAAGGATCCATACATGGAATCTCAATCTTGTAAAAATCATAAGTCAAAATAAACATGCCTGAACTCAAGTTCAGTTAATTTTCTATTTGCCTTTCCTTCTCACAAAGCTTTAGAATATTTATCCATTTGGCATTTCAACCAAAACTCCAACTTCTGCCTAGCTGGCTAGCTTCCAATGATAATTCATATCAATGGTGTGACAACAATAATTTAGCCTCTATAGTAAAATGGAAGGTAATAATTAAAGTAGGAGGGGAAAGTTCAGTGATTTTTTCCTGTGGCATTACAGAAATTTTTCTAGCCACATTTGATCTATTTTAATCTTTTTTTTTCATTTACATGCTTCTATTTTTTTCTTGTTATATGGAAAAAAAACCTTTTATGAGAAAACTCACTTGATATATAGGTTCTCTGAACTAGAGTTGTACTAGAGATTTATATGAAATCCACCTTTGTGTGGTATCTTAGGACAAGACTATGAGTTAAATAGTCCTGATAGGACTAAATACACCAGGTCTTCAGAGAAAGAGAAGAAGAAGGTCATAATCACATACCTGAGTTTCATTTAAATATGAGAACAAAAAGCAAACAGGAAGAAATATAACAAATGTTTTACAAAAAAAGGATCCCAAGGCCACTTCAGCTACTTAGCAAACTAAACCTTTCCATGAGTAAATAAGCCTATTCCCCACTCATTCATCAAAGGGCACTCCCAGAGGGCACTCCCAAGAGGGCCTTAGTCACAGTTCTCAGTTGAAGAACCGAAGGTTGATAAAGGGGCACTCCTTAAAGTCATAGTACCCTGTAACATTTCATCAAGTTGGTGACCAAGTATAAGTAATTTGACCAAGTGTAAGACCTTAAGTTATTTGTCTGAAGAAGTCATTAATCCCTGCCAAGTCCATCACCTCTGGGCATAACTGCATTGTATGGGCCCAGGAACAATGAAAGGTGTTAGCATTGATGAAGATGGTAAACCAGCAGGAAAACCCAGGAAAACATGCCTTGAAGTCACAGAAGAGCATTAGGGCAGAGGGATGCAGAAGCAGAGCCTGGGCAGAGCCATGCAGAATTGCAGTTGCTTCAGAAGAAGATATAACAGAAAGAATGAACAAGGAGGCCATCTGAGCTGAAGAGAATGGGAAGAGACTTCATTAATCTGCAGTGAAGGGTCTGAGTACACATGTGTGTGTTTGGGGGTTAGGAGAGCATAGAAAACATTTATGCTTTACCACTTTAACAGAGACAGGTGAAGAATCCTGGAGCAGAAATGAGATCCTGAGCATCAAGGCTCTGAGAAAAGCTGTGTCAGAGTTCATGCCCTCTCCCTTGAGCCAGAATAATTGCAGAATAAAATCCTAGTAAGTAATGAGAAAGGCTGCTCCTGGTTAAGGAAACAAAGTCCTGCTCTATTCATTATATTGGCCACAGAAGAGATGCCTAAGAAGCTAAGGGGGAAAGTTTGCTTCTAAGAGGAGAGGGAGAGAGAGAGGGAGAGAGGGAGGGAGGGAGAGAGAGAGAGAGAGAGAGAGAGAGAGAGAGAGAGAGAGAGAGGAGAGAGAGAGGAGAGAGGAGAAGAAGCAGAGAAGTTGGAGGAGGAAGAGGAAGAAGAGATGAAAGTGTCACTATTGGGGCCAATCCGCGTTCAGTGTCATCCCAATGGCAGGGGGAAGGAGAGGGATAACAATAGTGCAGAAGTGCAGTTAGCATTTTCCCTCTTTTCTTCCACAAGTGATGCAGTGAAGAATCACAGGTCATTGAGATTTAATAGTTTTATTTAAAAGTATATTTTAGAAAGACAAAGAATGCCCCAAGGAGACTCATAGTCCTAGAGCTGTAAACAACACAAAAAGGCCATTAAAAAAAAAAAAGCAGACCACAAAAAACTAACAAAAGAAAAGGATCCATAAGTGGGAATATCGGAATATCTGCCTTATATTTGGGGTGTGATGGGTGGTTCCAAATGCATCCCTAAGTGATTGGCAAGTAAATTTATTGATTGACAACCGGCTGCTCTATAACTCTTTGCCTAGTGAGCAGGTGCTTATCCAGAATACATTCTGTTACAATTAGATTCATGAACTTCCAGACATAAACATAGTATTATAATGAAGCTTAAATTATAGGCAAATTAGGGTAGCATCTTCTGTACAGGCACCCATAGCCAGATTAGGCCAGCTAAGACTATGACCTTCCTGTCCTTTGTCTCTGGGGTACAGGAGGGAAATTCTCTAATTACCAATAGGATGTTATTTGGGTAGTCATTAGGCTGGGCCCCTATTCTTTTTTTCCCCCTGTCACTCATGTCTAACTAGTTACCTAACAGAGGGAAAGAAAGGGAGGGAGGGAAAATAAACCAGAATCACTAGGAATGGACAGATTCTTTGAATTCTAAATCTCTAAAGCTCTCCTATCTCTGCCTTGATTATGCCTTTTCTTGTTGCAAAGGACAGAGAGACCCTCATGACACTTCAGGGTACAGGATGTAAGTGAATTAGCTAGAAGATAAATAAATGCCCAGATTTAAAGCTGGGTCTTACAGAGTGATAATGACACTTGCAATTGGAACTCAAGCTTTTTAGAGAACATTAAGGAGCTACCAAGCTCCAGGAACCTGGCTCTTTGATTGACTTTTAGTGGTTGTCAATTATTCTATGCCCTTTCATTCTAGCATGCAGCTATTCGCTGGTCGGTTCACAGGAACTGATTTATACTCACCTCAGGGCTTCTACTTCCTGTGCCTTTTGCCACCTCATGGCTTTCCCTTTTTTGTCTCCTCTCTGTTTACCATTTGTTCCAAACTATCTTCTAGAGTTTACTGTTCCAGCTCCCTAAAATGCAGATCTTAACACTCAATGGGTTTTCAAATGTAGAGCCATAAGAAACTAATCCTGCTCTCCAGCTGTGGCCAGCCAGGGCAGCAGGGTTACCCTTATTATGAAATGAACTGTTCACAGTTCTTGTTTTGGTCAGGAAGGACTATGGGCATGTCAGACAGTCAGAGTGTCATGGTCAACCCATTACAAACCAGCATGATATATGTGAATATAGATATTGTAGAAAAGAAGTAAATAGATGCAACATGCTCAGAAAAATACTATTAAATCAAGACATCGCCATATTTCTCTTACAAAGAAAAATATATTTTTCTAAAACATACACATACACACAAACACACGCACATACATGTGCTAATGGAAAATGATATTCAAAGGGATGCTCATGTAGATAGCACCTTTGTGCACATCATAGATAAGAGGAATGTTCTGGTTTCTTCAATGATGAAGAAGAAAAAAGAAAAGAGGAAGAAAAAAGAGGTGAAATAATATCACTAAATTCACAAAATATTTAGTATGAGGAGAATTTTGTGAAACTAATGATGGGGTAAATTCACATCTGGATTAATGAAAATGAGCAAAGTAGTACATACAGATGCAGAAATAGAAAGCATAG
This sequence comes from Eonycteris spelaea, assembly GCA_003508835.1. Taxonomy (NCBI): domain Eukaryota; kingdom Metazoa; phylum Chordata; class Mammalia; order Chiroptera; family Pteropodidae; genus Eonycteris; species Eonycteris spelaea. Next base: position 3,592,897 of record PUFA01000147.1, on the reverse strand, counting down.
AGAAAGTATCTTTGAAAAACAGTGTTTACACTTAATTTGAGTAAGTAAAAGGCTCATTAGGCAAAAAAAAAAAAAAATGTATTGACCACGTACCTCCACTTACTCATTTCAGTCCTCTGGGAAATACCTTATATTCCTTGTCTTAGGTAATTTTCTTACCTCCATGAGATTAAATACACTTGGGTTATTTCCATTTGGGGGTTCTTATGATTAAAGCTTATGTAAAAATCTCTTTTGGACATACCTTTTCATTTATCCTGGGTAAATACTTAAGAGTGCTATTTTTTTAATGTATGTATAATTTAACCTAATAAGAATAGCGAAAGAATTTTCCAGAGTGGCTATACTCCCAACAGGTGTTGCTATCTTTAATTTTAGCCATTACAATGGATTTAAAGTAGTGTCTCATTACAATTTTAACCTCGTGATATTGAGTAATTTTTCATGTGCTTTTTGGCAATTCCTATCTCTTTTGTAAATTGTCTGATTCTTTTGCTCACTTTCAATTGAGATTTTGTCTTTTATTATTAATTTTTAAGATATTTATATATTCTATTTGACTGTTGTTTAAAATATATATGTACATGTTTAAGAGTACATACTGTGAATGTTTTCTCAGTCCGTGACTTGCTTATTCATCATAATTTTGAATTTGGTTAGGAGAAATTTTTAATTTTAATGTAGTCTGGTTTATTAAAATATTAAAAATTTGCTGCATTTTTGTATCCTCTTAAAGATATCTTTTCTTTTGCTAAAGTCATGAGTTATCCTCCTATAGTTTCTTCCAAAAGCTTTATATATTTAGCTTCTTTATATAGGTTTCTGATATTTTGAAGGAATTTTGGATGGAATATGAAGTCTACATCTGGTTTAATTTTCTTTATATTTATCCAGTTTTGCAATATCACTTATTGTAAAGAATTTTCTTACCATATTAAATTCCCTGGAGCCTGTCAAAAATCATTTGAAAGTATCTGAGAGGATCTACTCTTGGATTCTCTATTCTTGTACCTTTAATCTATATATCCTTAAGTCATTAACATATTATCTTATTACTATTGCTTACAGGAAGTTTTTTAAATCAAAATCAGATAGAAAGAATCCTTCAATTTTGTATTATTATTAAGATTGTTTTGGGATACTCTAATTGCATTTCCATATAAATTTTTGAATTTTGAATTTTCCACATAAATTATTGCATTTACATATAAATTTTAGAATTAACCTGAAAATTTTACCAAAAAAATGCATTGAGATTTTAATTGCTATTGCTTTAAATTTAAAAATCAATTAGAGGAAAAACAACATCTTAAATACAAGTTTTCAGTACAAGAACATGTATGTCACTTCATTGTTTATTCTTTTTAAATTTCTCTCTGGACTGTTTATAGTTTCTGTGTACAGTTCATATAAGATTTTTGTTAAATTTATATTTATACATGTATATTTTCATGCTGTTATAAATTAAATTGTTTTTTTAATTTTATTTCTAAGAATTTGCTTCTACTATATCAATATACAGTTGATTTTTTATATATTGGCCTTAATTTTGAATATGTGAGAGTTTTTTTTATATAAAAGTTCATATGATCTTCTGAAAAAAATAAGGACAGTTTGCATCTTCCTTTGCAATCACATTACTTTTAATTTTTTGTATTACTTTATTGCATTGAAGTTCCATCCTCTGGAAAGTAATGAAAGTGAACAATCACACTTGGTTTCACACCATGATGAAATGCTCAATATTCACCGTTATGCATGATGTAAGGGTATCTGGATATAAGGATATAAATCCCCAAATTTCAGGTTATCTTCTAGAAAAAAAAAAAAAAAATAATAAAGAAAAATATAACTGTGCAAACCTACCCCTAGCATGAAAAAAGAACATCCACATTTCTAATGTCCTATAAATACATATATAAACACCATATCTCTAGAAGCTGTCTCTAGCACTCCCTCTGTGAGCTTCACTGGAGGGAAAGGGCAATTGGAGAAAACTATGCAGAAGTATTAAGAAAGTAGACAGGAAGCCAAAAATTGATATAAAATCACTAAAAGAAGAGAAAGTGCACCCTAAGTGTGTTACAGTTGAAAAAGAATCCTGATGGTTGAGTACAGGTTATAGGAAAAGAGGCTCAAAAATCTCAAGGAAGCAGTTATGCAAAAGCAAGTATGAAACAAAACCAATAGAGCACTTTAGAAAATTTTGCAGTAAAGGAAAAAAGAAGCAAAGAGACATAGTTAGGATTTGCAAAAACAAAAAAGATATCAAAATATGGGACATAAGGTCACCCTTTCTTTTACCAAGCAAAAAATTAGGCAAATAACCATATTTTGCTATTCTAAACAAAAGAGGATGATCTCAAACTAGTAATCTTATAAATCACTTAGTATCAATAGACCTGAATGCAAAATGCAGACATAAGCAATATTCATTTGTATAAAACTAATATAAAAGAAAAACAGAAAATTAGAATCAAAACTGAGAAGCAAAGCAGATAAAAGCAGTGCTCCCTTCTTCCCATGACCACAACTAAATTACAACTAAATTATACAAACAATCACCTTGAGAACCACCTGAAAACTAGCTAAATAGAACTCTAATAACTAAGAATATAAAGAAAAAGGCACTGTAGAGACTGGTAGGATGGATGGAGACATGAAAAAGAACTGCTCCCACATCCCCATGTGGCACTTAAGAATCAAGAGGGATATCTCAGCTGTGGAGTCCTCCTCAAAAGCAAAGGTCTCAGACCCACACTAGGCTCCCTGGAGCAGACCACCAGTGCTAGGGAGGGGAGTCTCCAGAACATTTGACTGTGAAAATCAGCAGCAATTCCCTCTGGGTAAGACTGACAGATGCTGGAATCCCAGACATTCCTCTTGGGCTCACACATGGAATTACTCACAGACACACTCACTTTTAGCTCCAGCATTGGGCAGCAGCTCGAAAAAGTGCCAAGGACATACTAGGAGAAATTTAACTGTCTGCTTCTTAGCAAGGACTCGAGGAGGAGCTCTCTTTGCTTTTTTGTTCCTTTGTTGAGCTCTCCCTCAACCCATCCTGCAGGTGCAGGCAGAAGTTAAATCTGAGTCTCCATCAAACTAGCCATGGGGATTCCCTGAGAACCCAACCCACCCAACTCTCACACAGGCAAGAACCTCTTTCAGCAAACTGCTACAAGCAGCTAGCCTCGGCCCCGCTATAGACTTCCCTAAAATCTCTGAAAGTTCCACAAACCTCAAACAATAACAGCTGTCTTTTGCATGCCCCATCCCTCATGATAAGGGGCTTTCAGCACAGCACTAGTGGCAGCCAGCCCTTGGTTCTCAGCATTGCCTCCCCCAGGTGCATCCAATCCCAGCACAAGCAGTTATCAACAACAGATCACTTTATAAGCTCCTACTAAGGTGGCTCCAGGCCAGGCAAAGGCAAGGGCTTACCTTGGCCTGCACTGGAGCTTTTCCCACGAGGCCTCAGAACCAACACATCTGGTGGCTGACTTTAGACCACACCAGAGTACTACCTTATTAGCTCCATAAATACACACCCAAAGAGTTGACTCAGCAGGCACCAGAGTACCACTAGAGTGAATCCTACTCTATGGTGTCAGCTCTCACACAACAACTTTCCCTCTAGTTATAGTCGGTCCTCACAGTCAGTTAGCTGAGGGTCAATCTCATGCACTGGCATGCCAACAACCTTTAAAGCCAACTACAACAAAAAGAGCACACACAACCACACAAGGGACAGCACTGAAGCACTCATCTCAGGTGACCAAGAGATGAATACTGGGACCTACAGGAGACCTACTAAATAAAGGCTACCCAGTCAGATTGAAATATTATAGCAGACTCTAACGAAAATACATAGAAACAAACACAGGGAGGCATCCAAAATGAAGAAACAAAGAAATATATTCCAAATGAAAAATAGAACAAAGCTCCAGAAAAGGAATTATACAAAATAGAGGAAAGCAATCAGCAGATACAGAGTTTTAAAACACTGGTTATAAGGATATTCAATAAAATTTGGGGAACAATAGATAAACTCTTTGAGAACTTACACAAAGAGATAGGAAACATAAAAAAAAAAAGACGTAGAAACCAGAAAAAAATGACCAAAAAATGAAGAATACATTCATAGTTTTTTTGAGGAACCTCCATATTGTTTTCTATAGTGGCTATACTAATTTACATTTCCACCAGCACTGTATGATGGTTCCATTTTTGTTGCATTCTCTCCAATACTTGTTATTATTTGTCCTGTTGATGATAGTCATTCTAACAGGTGTGAGATGGTATTCATTGTGGTTTTGATTTGCATTTCCCTAATTCTAGTGAAGTTGAGCATCTTTTCATATGTCTATTGACCATTGGAATGTCTTTTTGGGGAGTCTCTGCTTAGAGCTCTGAGCATTTTTGAATTGGATTGTTTGCTCTTTTATTGTTGAGTTGTATGACTTGTTTGTATATTTTGAATATTAGGTCTTTATCAGAGGTGTTGTTTGAAAATGCATTCTCCCATTCAGATGGTTGCCTCTTTGGTTGATGGTTTCTTTTGCTGTGCAGAAGCTTTTTTAGTTTGATTAGTCCATTCATTTATTTTTGCTTTTACTCCCCTTGTCTTTGAGGTCAAATTCATAAAATCCTCTCTAAATCCAAGGTCCGTGAGTTCAATAGCTATGTTTTCTTCTAGGCAGTTTATTGTTCAGGTCTTTCATTCAGATCTTTGATCCATTTTGAGTTTAATTTTTGCATATGGTGATAGATAGCAGTCTAGTTTCATTCTTTTGCAGGTGGCTTTTCAGTTTTCCAAATACCATTTATTGAATAAGCTTTCCTTTCTCCATTGTATGTTTTTGACTGTTTTGTTGAAAATTATTAGCATATATATATATATATATATATATAGATGATAGAGAGAGAGAGAGAGAGAGAGAGAGAGAGAAAAGAAATAAAGAATACAACAACTGAAATAGATGGACTCAGTAGCAGATTATATGAAGCAGAGGATCAAATTAGTTATTTGTAAAACAAGGTAACAAAAACACCCAATAAGAACAGGAGAAAGAAAAAAGAATCCAAACAATTGAGAATGGTTTTAAAGGACTCTGGGACAATAGCAAAGCATGCAAACATTTGTATCATAGGAGTAACAGGAGAAGAGAGAACACAAGGAATTTAAAACCTGTGTAAAGAAAAAGTGACTAAAAACTTCCTTATCGTGGCAAAGAAAAATAGAAACAAGTTTAGGAAGCAGAAAGTCCCAATCAAGATGAACCTAAAGAGCCCATACCAAGACATATCATAATTAAAATGCCAAAAGTTTAAGACAAAGAAAAATCTTAAAGGCAGCAAAGAAAAACAGTCACTTGCTTACAGAGGAGTTTCCATAAGACTGTCAGCTGATTTCTCAACAGAAACTTTGCAGAACAGGTGTGACTGGCACAAAATATTCAAAGTAATGGAAAGTAAAAACCTACAACCAAGACTTCTCTACCCAGCAAAGCTATCATTTAGAATCAAAGGACAGATGAAAAGCTTTCCAGACCCCCCTAAAAAAAATAGCTAAAGAACTTCAACACCACAAAACCAGTATTACAAGATATGTTAAAGGGACTTCCAGAAGAAGAGAAAGAAGGAGGAGGAAGAAGTAAAGAAGGAGGAAGATGAAGACGAGACATGAGTCAACAATAATAATTATATACTATCAACAATTACTTTAAATGTAAATGGATTAAATGCTCCAATTAAAAGACAAAGAGTAGCAAAAATAGGTAAGTAAATAAGACCCATACATATGCTGCCTAAAGGAGATTTACTTCAGATCAAAACACCCACAGAGACTGAAAATAGATATGGAACAAAATATTTCATTAAAATGAAAATTTTAAAAAAGCTGGAACAGCAATATTTATACCAGAAAGTGGATTTTAAATTGAAGGCTGTAACAATAAATAAAAAAGGACACAATGATAATAGGATCCATCCATCAAAAAGATATAAACCTTGTAAAACATTTGCACACCAACATAGGAGCACCCCCAAAATAAAGTGAATATTGATGAACATAAAAAGAGAGACAGGCAGTAATATAGTCATCGTAGGGACCCCATTGACATCAATGGATAGATCATTCACAGAAACTCAGTAAGGAAACAGTAGCATTAAATGCAATAGAACAAAGACAACATATTGAATCAGAGAATAATATTCACCAATAATACATCTGATAAGGGATTAAAATCCAAAATATATGAGGAACTCATACAACTTAACACCAAGAAAACCAAATAATTTAATTTAAAAAAGGGCAGAGGGCCTGAATGAACATTTCTAAAAAGAAGACACTGAAATGGCCAATAGACATATAAAAAGATGCCAACATCCCTAATCATCAAGGAACTGTAAATTAAAACCACAATGATATATCTCCTCCCATTTGTCAGAATGTCTATCATCAATGAATCAAAAAGAAGTGGTGATGAGAATGTGGATAAAACGGAACCCTTGTGCCATGTTGGTGGATTGTAAATGGTGCAGCTACTATGGAGAACAGTATGGAGTGTCCTCAAAAAAATAAAAATAAGTCTGCCATGTGACCCAACAATCCCCCTTCTGAGTATTTATCCAAAGAAATCCAAATCACTAACTCGAAAGATATATGCACCCTTATGCTCATTGCAGCATTAGTTACAATAATCAAGATATGAAAGCAAACTAAGTGTCCACCAACAGACACTTGTATAAAGAAGTGGTACATATATGCAACGGCATATTACTCAGCCATAAAAAAAATAAAATAAAATCTTACCATTTGCAATAACATGAATGGACTTAGAGGGTATTATACTAAGTGAAATAAATCAGGCAGAAAAAGAAAAAATACCATATGATTTCACTTATATGTGAAATCTTAAACACGAAATAAACAAATAAAGAAACAGAAACAAACTCATAGATACAGAGAAAAAACTGATGATTGCCAGGTGGAAGGGTTTGGGTGGTTGGGTAGAAATGGTAAACATTAAGAAGTATAAATAGTCATAGTAAATATAGTCAATAATATTGTAATAACTATGTATGTGTCAGAGGAGTACTAAACTTATCAAAGGGATCACTTTGTAAATCTAGCCACTGTGCTATACACCTGGAATTAATATATTGAATACCATAATTTAAAATTTTTCAAATCAATTGATCATAAAAAAGAACAGAAAACAACAAAATCAACTGAAAATAAAATTTAATAGAAATGAGAATCAAAATTTTTCAGCTGGTGAACCTCTCCCAGTGCAAGAACATATGTCGCTCAGGAATGTTTTAAAGTTTTCTATGTACCGTTTCTTATAAGTCTTTTGTTAAATTGATATTTATATAATTATAAATATAGTATATTTTAGTGCTATTTGTCAACTTTTAAATAAATAATGAAATAATAAAGCAGAAGAAAATGATAACAAACACTTCAACCTGAATTAAATATTCTCCAAAAAGCATTTGGAAAAATTTTTTAAAAAAGGAAATAGACAAAAAGCATTAAGAAAGAAAATAAGATTTGATTAAAGTCATGAAAGATGTAGTCGATAAATACAAAAAATGTCAAATAAAAAAGAAATTACATGGTACCCAAGAAGAAATGGATTTCAATAGATATTTAATAAGGGGCATTGAAATAAAAGAGAAACACATAAACCAAAAGATAGACCAAAAGTAGGAAAGGTAGAGAGTTTCATAGATAAAGTGTCTCGAGTAGACGACAGAAAAAAAGGATTAAATTTATACAGAATTCAAGACTCTGAATAGGAAAAACAAAACAATGAAAAAGAATATTTAGAAGTTTAACCCACGACAATACTACAGAAATAAAACACACACCAATATTTTGAAAAACTGTGTACAAGGGAAAATTAGCACACAAAGATTAATCTCTAGGTATATTGTAGTAAAACAATTAAATTTTAAACACAAAAAAAAATTGTCAAAGCCTCCTTCTCATACAAACAACAGTAAACATGCACTAAAAAAAAGTTCAAGAAAATAAAATATGGGTCAAGGGCTTTATATTCAGTCAAAGTATATTCTAAATATCAAGATAAACTGTTTTAAATATTCAAGGACTTGGTGAATTCTGAAATTATAAGTCCTTCTTAACAATCTTCTAGAGGATGAAGTTCATCTAGCAAAGAGATTAAGGGGGAAATTTGGAAAGAAAAAGGTGAGAATTTAATATACTGAGTAATAAATTCAAAAGTAAAAATAAAGATTCAAGTGAAAGAATAATGTAATATGTTGTATATTATGTGTAACATGTGTTAACACGTTGTATCAATGTAGGTGAATAAAAAGATTTACAATATGGTCCACAAACATGACCCAAATATACAATGTACACTACTGACTCATTTAAACAAAGTCTTTGAGAAAGACTAAAAATAAAAGCATAAGTTGCTAAACACTACCACCTGTCACTAAGGCTGATACCACCAAGCTCCCCACAATCAGTAGGAATGAGAGAGTGGGCTGTTACCCAATTGCTGATTGATGAGCTACCTCAGCAATACCTGTAGAGAGAAAGGAGGGGTGACAAAATAAAACACATTTCTTCAGGGTAAAGTGGAATAGGCTGTCTGCTATCCTCCACAATGAATGCAGCTATCAAACCTGGACTAGCAGTGAATCTAACATATTTATTTTTCCTTTAGTATCTCACTAGCTGACCTCAACACAGCCCAAAACTTGAAAGTGAGTACCAGGGTGGTAGGTAACAGGACACAAATTGAGAGAATTCCAGGGGAACCCCACTACTTGTTTCAAGAAGTGGAAAGAAAAGTTCTAAATACAAAAGTGGTGGGTAACCCTGTTTTCATTTCAAGTTTTTTTTTCTCCATTCTCTCACATCCCAGCCCCAGGCAATCCCATAGCAATGGTGTAGCAATAACAGTAACAGCAGAAGACCGTAAGCTCCTCATATCTGAAAGAGTAATTAGAGAAGCTATGGTTCCAAGAGGGTCCAGAAAATCAATGCTATTTTTCTTTCTGTGTCTCCCTGCTGCTTGGCACTAGACATGGGTATAGTTTATAGGAAGTGTATAATAGAGTGATGTTTCCAATTCTTTGGCTGAAGCACCATAAAGGGAGTCCAGAGACAAGAAAGTACCAAAGAGATAGTGGAGGGATAGGACATCAAGAATGTGACTTCATAAAGTTTTTGGATGAACTCCTAGGATCACTCCAGAAATGTATGAGTATAGATCTGATATTAAATACATACAAAATATTTTGAGAACTGTGTTAAGTATAAACCAGTACACAGATCCCAGACTAGTCAATGAGTGGCACACTCTTGGGACAGAGCTGACATTAAAACCACAATCCACAGAAGATTGATCATAGCCCTCAGCCTAAACCAAAGTTGATTGCCTGAAGAAAAAAAAATGCCATTCTCCATAAGATTAAATAGCTCAATCCCTTAACATAATATTCAAAATGTGCAGAATTCAATCCAAAATTACTCATTATAAAAATAATTAGGAAAATCTCAACTCTTAGTAAAAGACAAATACCAAATCTGAGAGAACATAGATGTTGATATTATCTGACAAGAATATACCAGCTATTATGAAAAAGCTCAAAAAAGTAATAAAATAAATGGAATGATAAAAAAAGTTTCAGCAAAAAAATAGAAGATATAGAGAACAAATGAAACTGTTAACTGAAAAATATAATAATCAAAATAAAAAACTGCATTAATGAAGATGACAGAAGAAAGAATTAGTGAACTTAAAGATAAACCAGTAGAAATTATCCAATCTGAACAGCTATAAGAGAAAAAAAAAAATGAAGGTAAAAAGGTGAACAAGGACCCAGAGAGCTGTGGGGGAGGGGGAAGGGAGAGAGGGAAAGTCTAATATGTGGTATTGTAGTTCTAGAAAGAGAAAAAAAGGAGCACACAGGACAGTAAAATATTAAATAAATATTGACCTAATACATCTAAAATTAGTTAAAATATATAAACACAAAGATTCAAGAATGCCAAGGAGGACAAATAGTCCATTAAACACCATGAACAACCAAAGGGACAAAGCAGCTTAGAAAAAAATAGAAAGTCTCCAGAAAATAAGCTTACAGACATAGAAATATGGGACTTATATGACAGAAATTTCAGGATGTTACTCCTAAAAAAAATTCAGGGAGTTCAAGAACGAGTCATATAAACAATTTCAGGAATTGAAAAAAACAACTAAATGAGCAGAGCAAGGAGATTGAAACCCTCAAAAGAACCAAACTAGAACTTCTGGAGATGAAAAACACACTGCAAGAGTTGAAAAATGAAATAGCAAGCTTGGGAAATAGAGTCAAACAAATGGAGGAAAGGATCAGTAATATCGAAGACAGAAATCTAGAAATAAATCAGAAGGAAGAAGAAGGCAACTGAAGAATGAAAAATAATGGAAGAAGAAATACAAGAACTAGCTGATGCCATCAGGAGAGGAACATAAGAATAATGGGCTTTATCAAAGACAAGGAAAAGGAGCAGGGACTAGAAAGAATATTTAGACAAATAGTTGATGAGAATTTCCCAAATCTAAGGAATGAATTGAAGCGTGGAATTCAAGAAGTCAACAGAACACCCAATTATCTCAACCCAAAAAAGCCTTCACCAAGAACATTATATTAAAGTTATCAAAAACTAATGAGAAAGACAGAATTCTCAGGGCAGCCAGGGAGAAGAAAAATGGTACCTTATAAAGGTAAACCCATTAGATTATCCTCGGACTTCTCAGGGCAAACCTTACAAGCCATAAAGGAATGGAATCAAATGTTCAAACTATTAAGGAACTACCAGCCTAGAATAATGTATCCAGCTAAGCTCTCCTTTAGATATGAAGGAGATATTAAGACCTTTCCAGACATACAAAAATTTAGAGAATTCTCCACTATGAGGCCTGCACTACAGGAAATACTGAAAGGGGTCAGTTGACCTAAAACAAAATGACAAAAAAAATTCATAATTAAGGAGTAAAGTGGCTATCAGTCAAATAAGAAGAGAAATGCAACCCTTACTAAAAACAGGGCATAAATAATAAGCTTAAATAATAAGAAGAGAATTGTTATAACAAGATAGTAATGAACGTTGGGCAAACATAGGAACAAATTGAGATAACAATGAGTGAAAAGGGGATTCAAAGATCCAAATTTGCAAAGAAGAATGAAAGAAGACACATGCAGAAGAAAATGGATGACTGTATATCTATATATCTATATATCTATATCTATAATAGATATATCTATATATAGATATAGATATATAGATATAAAACTATCCTTTACATATTTGATAACCACAAACAAAAGATCCAGAACTGAAGTATATAACATAAAACAATAAGGATCAGAGGCAAAACTCACAAAAGCCAACCAAAATAAAGAAAACAGAAGCACAAGGACAAGGAAGTAATGAAAAATACTGAGCTACCAGAAAGCAAAAGGTAAAATGGCTATAAGAAGACTTCATATTTCAATATCACACCTAAATGTAAATGGAATGAACTCACCAATAAAAAGGCACAGAGTTGCAGAATGGATCAAAAAACAAAAACCAACCATATGCTAACTCCAGGACACACAACTCGGCTCCAAAACAGATGTAGACTCAAAGCGAAAGAGTGGAAAAATGATATTTCAAGCAAATGGCATTCAGAGAAAAGTGGGAGTAGCAGTACTAATATCAGACAAAATGGACTTTGAAAAAGATAAAGAAAAATACTGAGGGAATACTTCATAATGATAAAGGGAATCATGCACCAAGAAAACATAACACTTGTTAATATCTATGCTCCCAATCAGGGAGCTCCGAAATATGTAAAGCAATTACTAACAGAACTAAAGGGAGAAACAGACCAAAACAGTATAAGAGTAGGGAACCTAAATACCCACTGTTGGATATAGACAGATTGTTCCAAACAGACAACCAATAAGGAAATAACATTCTTAAATGTCTCATTACAACAACTGGACATAATTGACATTTACAGAGAGTCTTTCATTCCAAAACAGTTCCTTCTACATTCTCCTCTAGTGCACATGGAACATTCTCAAGAATCAACCACATATTGGGACACAAATATAAGAGAGTTGAAATCATACAACAACCATATTCTCTGATCATAATGCTTTGAAACTAGAGATCAACTGCAGAAAGAAATAGGAAGAACCACAAATGCATGGAGATTAAACAACATGCTACTGAAGAATAACTCGTCAGAGAAGAAATAGAAAGAGAGATCAAGAGATACATAGAAATGAATGATAATGAAGTACAACGTATTAAAACTTTTGGGACATGGCAAAAGTGGTCATAAGAGGAAATTTCATATCATCACAGGCTTAATCTCATAAACAGAAAAATTAAAATGCAACAAAGATCTCATTCTTTAAGAAGTTTATTAAAATTGCAAACCCTGGCTAGACTCACTGAAGAAAAAGAGAAAGGACACAAATAAACAAAATCAGGGATGAAAGAGAGGAAATTACGACTGACATCACAGAAATACAAAGGCTCATACAAGAATACTATGAAAAAATATATAACACCAAATTTAATAACCTAGAAGAAATGGACCAGTACTTAGAAAAATATAACAACCTTCCTAGACTGAATCAAGAAGAGCTGAAAAATCTAAATGGACCAATCAGCAGTATGGAAATCGAAACAGTCATTAAAAACCTACCCAAAGTAAAAGTCCAGGACCAGATGGCTTCACCATTGAATTCTACCAAACATTCAAAGGAAATTTAATACCTATTCTCCTCAAACTCTTCAAAAAAAAAAATCCAAGAGAGGGTAATACTACCCAACACATTTTATGTGGCCAATATTGCTCTGGTCCAAAAACCTGTAAAGGTAACACAAAAAAGAAAATGACAGACCAATATATCTCATGAGCACAGATAACAACAATTCTAATAAGATACTAGCAAACCAAATACAGCAACATATTAAAAAGATTATGCACCACAACAAAGTGTTCTTCCTCCCAGAGGCACAGGGATGGTTCAACATACACAAATCAATTAATGTGATACATCACATAAACAAATTAAAAAATAAGAATCATATGATCATATAATAGATGCAGAAAAAGCCTGCAACAAGATACAGCATCCATTTATGATCAAAACACTTCACAAAATCTCTATAGAAGGAAAATACCTTAACATAAAAAGGCCATGTATGACAAACCCTCAGCCAACATTACACTTAATGGTGAAAAACTAAAAACCTTCCTTCTAAGATCAGGAACAAGGCAAGCTGTCCACTGTCGCTACTGTTATTCAATATAACATTGGAGGTCCTAGCAAGTGCAATCAGACAAGAGAAAGATATAAAAGGCATTTAAATAGGAAAATGAACAAGTCAAACTGTCACTATTGGAGGATGACATGATTCTCTATATAGAAAACCCTAAAGAGTCCACAAGACCACTAGGAACAATAAGCAAATACAGTAAAGTCTCTGGATACAAAATGAATGTTCGAAAATCTATAGCATTCCTATACTCTAAGAATGAAGTGTCAAAAAAAAAGTAGAAAAGAATAATTCATTTGCAACTGCTCTAAAAAGAATAAAATACCTAGGAAAAAATCTAACAAAAAACATTTGAAGAACCTATATAATGAAAACTATAAGACCCTATTAAAAGTAATCGAAGAAGATACAAATAAATGGAAAGCTATTCCTTGTTTCTGGAGTGGAATAATCAACATATTTAAAAATGACTTTTTCACTTAAAGTATTACACAGATTTAATGAATCCCCCATCAAAATCCCATTGGCATTTTTTAAAGAAATAGAACAAGAAATCATCAGATTTGTGTGGAAGCACAAAAGACCCAAATTGCCAAAGCTATCCTGAGAGAAAAGAACAAGGCAGAAGGCATCACTCTGCCGATTTCAAATTAAACCACAAAGTGACAGTAATGAAAATGCCATGGTTTTGATTATTGGCAGAAAAACAGATAATGGACCAGTGGAACGGCATCAAAAAATCCAGAAGTAAATCCATGTGTATATGCATAAATTATTTTTGACAAGTAGCCAAAAACGTAAAGTGAGAAAGGAAATCCTCTTCAATAAATGGTGCTGGGAAAACTGGAAAGCCATCTGCAAAAGAAACTAGACTGTTGTCTATCACCACACACTAAAATTAACTCAAAATGGACTATGGATCTAAATATAGGACCCGAATGAATAAATTGCATAGAAGAAAACATAGGACTAAACTCATGGACCTTGGACTTAAATATGATTTTATGAATTTGTCCTCGAAGGCAATGGAAAAGAGCAAAAATAAATAAATGAGACTATATCAAATTAAAAATGCCCAGCAAAATAATCTATTCTTAAGGTAAAAGAGATAACCATTCGATACGGGAAAATATATTTGTATGCAATGTCTCTGATAATAGGCCTAATATCCAAAATATACAAAGAACTCATACAACTCAATCACAATAAAAAAAATCCAATTAAAAAATGGGCAGAAGGACCTGAAGAGACATTTCTCTCTAGAATACATACAAATGGCCAAAAGCAATATATGATAAGATGCTCAAACATCGCTAGGTATTAAGGAAAAATCAAATCAAAACGACAGTGAAATACCATCTCACATCTGTTGAAATAGCTATAATCAGCAAAAACAAGTAATAGCAAAGGTTGGAGAGGATGCAGAGAAAAAGGAATCCTCATTCACTGCTGTGGACTGCAACTTGGTACAGCTGATATGGAAAAAAGTATAGAGGCTCCTCAAAAAACAAAGAATTGATCTACCATATAATCCAGTAATCCCTCTAATGGGTATTTACCCTAAATACTTGAAAACCCATATCCAAAAAAGATGTTTGCACACTGATATTCATAGTAACTTTATTCCCTGTAGCCAGGACATGGAAGCAACTAAAGTGTCCTACAGTAAATGATTGGCTAAAGAAGCTGTGGTACATGTATACAATGGAATATTCCTCAGTCATAGAAGAGATGAAATACTTCCATTTGCGACAACATGTAATGGACCTTGAGATAATCATGATAAGCGAAATAAGCTAGACAAAAAAAGTTGAAAATCACATGATATTTATTTGTGTGATATAACCTTAAAAACAAATGAAGAGGACAGAGACTCATGGAAATGGACTAGTGGTTACAAGAGGGTAGGAAGTAAAGCAGGAGGAGGAGGTAGATGGGGTAAAAAAAAAAAGTCAAATATGTGGTGACAGACAGAAATCTAACTGCGAGCAGTGAACCCGCAATGTAAATATATATATGCCTTACTGTTGAATTGCATACCTAAGACTTACTAGATTTTGGTTAACCAATGTCACCATAATAAAAATTTAAAAAAAATTTTAAAGAAGCTGAATGAATTCCAAACTACATAAAACAAACACATACAAAAGTATCAATGCCCAGACGTATCTTACTTAAATCAATGAAAAGTAAAGACAAAGAAAATATCTTGGAAACAGCCAAAGAAAAATGATGTATTCTTAAAAACAGCATTTGAAAGATTATTATTTCTTAATAAAAAACTATTTAATCCAGATATATTTGGAATGGCATTTTTAAAAGTATTTAAAGAATAGAACAATCAACCCACAACAGAAAATGATATTAAAACAAAAGACAAAATCCTAACATGATAATTACATTAAATATAAATGGTCAAAGTATACCACTTAGGAGATAGAGTTTGTCAGAATGACTAACTATATGTTCTTTACAAGAAACTAATTTCATATATAATGATATAGATAGGTGAAAATAAAGAAAGGATACAGATATTCTATGAAAACACTAACCAAAAGAGAACTGAGAGCTATATTAATATCAGAGAAACTAGACTTGAGAGCAAAGAAAATTACAAGATAAAGAGAAGCATTACATATTTATAGTCACTTTACCAATAAAACGTCGAAATCCTAAACATGTACCTAATGCAATAGACTTAAAAAAAAAAATGAAATAGAAAGCTAAAAAAAAAAAAACCTGAAAAGAGATCCACACATTATTGGAGACTTTAAAATTACTCTTTCAGTAATTGATAACACTAATAGATAGAAAATCAACAAAGAAGAACAATAGCAAGATATATATTCTTTTAAGTGGGCATGTAACATACAAGGTAGATGACATAGTCATAGAACAAACAAATAAAAAACAGTTAAAATTAATAAATTATGTTATCTGACTTAAAAAAATTAACTAGAAGTCAGTAACAGAGAAATAAAAGAGAAATCTTCAAATATATGGAAATAAAACAATACTTCTAAATAATCTGTGGATCAAAGATACGATCACAAGAGAAATTTGAGAATATTTCAAAGGGAGCAAAATTTAAATACAACATATCAAAATCTGTGGGGTGCAGTTAATCAATGCTTAGAGGAAAATTAATAACCATTAAATGCTAAATAGTAAATGTGGACCACTATTTGAAGTGCTTCTATAAAACTTTATAATCCTATAGTGAAAGAGTGAAAGGAATTAACATTTGTTGAGGCTTTGTTTACATTTACCCATGCTTTTTTATTTGCCCATCAAAAAACCTGAAATATAAATATTCTCATTTTATTTTATAAATGAGGAAGCTGAGGCTCAGAAAGGCTAATTTTCCCCAAAGTCACACAAATTTATTGTCATGCGTTTTTTAGCAACTCAGTAAAATTAATGATTAATTGATTAAAACACTAAATAAACAATCAAAAAATGCGTGAATGGATGGATGGATGCACTGACAGATAAAGGAAAAGAGAAAGATGAGAGGTAGAGGAATTTTTTAAAAAAGTGGGCATGCCATGATTCAAATGCACTGTATGTAAAATCTGTGGGAAAATCAAAAGTTCTGCCACTATACAGGTGTTTCCAAAACTTAGTACATCATAAACCATTATCTAGAATGCTTGTTAGAACAATATGTGCCCTGTTTCCTTGTAAGAGAGCCTAGTTTTGTTGGTCAATTGAGGAAAATGGTTTTTATTAAGCTACCCAGTGATATTTATGCCAAGGAAAATTGTGCAGAAGCTATAATATACCGTATTCATAAATAAAGATGTAAGTGATTGTAAGGAGCTACCTCAGTCTTCTGGGGGATTATTTCAGATCACAACAATACAGAAAAATGCATCAAATCCCTTGTAATAGAAATTTTGTTATGTGATTAATGTAGCAGTTACCTCATACAAATAGGAGTGGTTCAGTGATTAGCAGATGAAATGTGCTCTCTGTGAAAATGTGAATCATTGCCAAGATGGTGAATCTGCTATGAGAAGGTAGAGGTCAGGATAAGGTCACCTGTTTGGATATCTCAGGGTCTTTGCGTCTGAGCCTGGCAGAAGTCCCTCACAATATCTTTCATTATTTCATTTAACAACTATTTTTGGAAATGTAATAATTTAAATTTTCCTGAGACATAAATTTGAATATTTTTGGTGGTCATATAAATAAGCATTACTTTCAAGAAAGAATGCAGACAACTATCTGATTTGCCTTTCTTCACTCTTTGTTACTTACACCATGATTTTGTGAAATAAACTAATTTTGAGCCACACCATGATTTTGTGAAAATAAACTAATTTTGTGCCATGACGTGACCTCCCCTCAAAAAATTCTATTAATAAAGTTAAAATGTGGTTTATTCACGCTGTAAGAATATGAGCAAAAAGCCCCATGAAGAGTGATTTGCAAATGTTTACAAACTAATATTTTCAAATCATTAATTTCCATATTTGTGAAAAGTCTAGGTTTTGATCACTCGAAATATTAAAGGTCTATAGAATATTACCTCATTTACACCTACTGTTACACCTAAAATGGCACCAACATAATAGATCAACATGTAAATATCACTCAGAATTTGAAAAAAATATATATAATTATTTAAGATATATTTTAAAAGCTTAATTATAAAATAGCATTAAGTTAATTAGTTTTATTTGATTACTTGCCACTTACTTTTGAATATAATGGTCCAACTTCTGTCTGTGAGTATTGCATTTAATAGAGAAAATTTTCTCTGATCTAACAGAAAGAGTAAATAAGCCAGCATCAAAAGATAACAAGTGAAGTAGTACATTATGTTTCTTCAAGTGTCCTGAAAATGGCAGGGGTCATTCTTCACTCATTTATTAATAATTCAATTCCTAAAATATAGAATATATCTGTGAGATGTCTATTAACTAATCCAACAAGATCTTGTGGATTTAGAGCTGATTGTGTCTTTCACACATTAGAGGAAGAAAAGAACAGATCACATCATGGCTCCTCAAAATTTGTTAGTGGCATAATTTAAATCTCAGGACAATAAATATTTTACATGTATTATGAAGTTTTTTTCTTTTGAGTGGTGAAAGGCATCATTAATCATCATGTCTCTCCTTCCAAGGAATCCATTATGAATCCAAGAAAGTTATCAATAGAAGAAGAATCTCATTTGCCAAACCACCTACCTTTGGAAGAACTCAGTCTGAAGAGGAAGAGTCTGATATGGATCAAGGAGAAAAGATAAGAATACCACTACACAACTACTAGAATGTTTAAAATTAAAAAAACTTACAGTATTAATATTGGCAAAGATGTGGAGCAATTGGAACTGTCCATTCATTGATGGTAAAGTATAAATTTGTTCAACAACTTTGGAAAACTGTTTGGCAAGAATGCTAAACATATACTTATCCTATGTTCCAACAATTCCACCCGTAGGGGTGTGTGTGTGTGTGTGTGTGTGTGAGTGGGTGTGTGTTGTGTGAGTGTGTGTACAAAAGAAATTATTGCATATGCCTACAAAAAAAGAACTTGTACATTAATAACTCAAAATGACTTTATGCATAATACTCACATATGCAATTACAGAAAAATGAATAAATAAATTATGGTAATTCCACATAGTGGAATACTACACAGCCAACAAAATTATACTACTGATAGATACATACAATATAGATGAAATATTCAAAAGCTACATACTATGGGATTCCATTTACATGATGTTAAGGGAACTTTCTGGAGTGATGATTATTCTCTAAATCTTTATCTGGGTGGTAGTAAAATTAGTGTGTACATATGTAAAAATTCACAAAGCTGTACCATTAAGATTAGTGAACTTTATTCTATGTTAGTTATTCCTCAATAGAAAATAAAATGAAATGTAAAATAATGTAAAAGAGAAAAAAGTAGAGTATGTTCAAGGGTTGGAGATGACTCTAGGAGGCTCAAAAGGTTAAAAAAAATTCTTCCTTTTGGTTCCTTTTATTGGCTTTTGCTGCTCACTCCTGTAGCTCCTATATAGCTATGTGCTAAGGATGCTTGGAAAAAGAGTTCCTTGTCCTTAGAAGTTCTAAAAAAACTAATTTGGAGTTGGAGAAAAGAGAATAGAGCATGTAAATGAATCAGCTTCTTGAGGTACAAAAGTAGTATGATCTAGATAACAAGGGAAAAATGCCACTGAGGCATTAAGAGTCATGCTCGAATTTTATCAAGAGTGTTCCTGGAGTTCCTGAAGAAATCTGTTGAGATTGTCTCAGGGACCTAGCAGAGTATCTCTAACCACAAGCAGCAAGTGGTAAGGATTTGGGGATTGGAGATTCCAGTAATCTCTCTTTCTCTTTCTTTCTCTCATCAAAAACACAACCAATAGAATTATTCTTCTCAAGGTTTTATTTTTTTGCCTTTTTTTTCTGCAAAAAAACACGAGCTAACTCAAGTAATAAGGGAGATTACTGAACAAATGAAGAGGAATCTCACAGAACATAAACAGAAAGGATAGTAGGACACCACAGGAAGTAAAGTGAAAACTGGAAAACTAATCAGAAACTGAGACAGACACCTTCTCTATTCCTTTCTCTATTTGCCTTGCTTCTCTTTATATATCTATGATTCTCCCACTACAGAGCTCCTTTGTCTGCATACAGGTCTGTTTGCTCAATATGACCATGCTTAAATGGGTGAAACATGACAACTTCAACTTTTGAGTATAACTTTTGAGCATGGAACCCTTTTAAGATTTCAATATCTGAATGTTGGACTAATTCTCAAAGGCTTCTGTATCAAGGTGCTAGAATGAACATAGGTTAAATTTCATAAACTCACATACAAATTCTATTAAAGCAAATATGTCTATATACATTTTAAAACATACAAACATTTGCTACATACAGACAAAAACCTGCACATAAATGTTTATAGTGTCTTTATTTATAATCACTGAAAACTGGAAGGAGACAAAATGTCCTTCAATAGGTAAATAAAAAATAAACTGTGGTGTATCTGTACAATGAAACACTATTCAGCATTAAAAATATTTTTATTTGTGTATCAAGCTACATACAAATATGAATGAGTCATATTTGCATATTGCTAAGTGAAAGAAGCCACTCTGAGAAGGCTACATACTGTATGATTTCATTTATATGACAGTCTGGAAAATGATAGACACAGCAAACAGGTCAGTAGTGGAAGTTTGGGTAGAAGATAATGTTGAATAGATGAAGCACAAGGAATTTTTTAGAATGAGAAACTATTCAGTATGACAGAATGGTGGATACCCAACTCTATGAAATTGTCAAGCCTATAGAACTTTTTAATACGGAATGAATCTTTATATGTGCAATTTAAAAAATCATTTAGGAGGCCTTGTATCCAAAAGAATTTTGGCCAAAAGAATTTAACTCTATTACAAATGTATAAATTAACCTCATTGAAGGGGATGGGGGAAAAGGTACTAACCTAAGTAACTTTGGAAACGAGTGAAGCTAAAGGCAAAGGGAACTCTATATATGTGCTATACTTGGGTTGATAAAATTATTTCCCAAGGAGATACAGGTAAACAATTCTGAAACCAGTATACGCATATACTGAAATTATACAAGTAAGTTAATGGATGGTGGATGGTAGGAATCAGGCAGGAGGTAAAGACATACAAGGTGGGGCAAGAATGATCTATGTAGCAATGAATTAGAGTTGGAGTCATTCAGTATACATGAATTCATGTTTAGTTTCATATAAAGAAAAATGGATACATATAGAAATATTTATAGAAGTGTGACACATGGATTAGTACACATACATTAGTACACACATACATTTCCTTGCTCTGTTAGCTGGGAGGGCTTAGAAGCAATAAACCCCAGTAGCAACCAGCACACCAAGCATTCCAGGTCTTGCTGATACTGCTGTCCAATAAAAGAAACCAGGGATCTTTGGAGAAATGGCTTATTCTAGGACTAACACAGACTATGTACAATGAGTCTGAAGCACCTTGTAGTGCCAGAAAGTAAGTTCTTCAAAAGAAAAAAAATGCAGTGATGGAGGTATGTCAAAGAAACAGGAGCCAATTGAAACAGCTTACCATAGTAAAAGCAATAACACTTTGAGTGAAAAATAAGTAACATAGTATTGGGTTATAACCCAAAGTGTGAAATATTCACAAGGCCATACTGACATAAGTAAAATAGTGACTGAATAAAAAAAACAAGTGCAGAAGAATAGACAAAGTTTTCTGTGCAGAATTCCAAAGAATTTATTCAGGCATTCCTCCCTCAAGGAGATAAAGCATAATTCTGCACTCTTTAAGTGTCCACTGAGCTTAGTGACCTCCTTCCCAAAAAAGGGAGTAAAGTAACTTAACAGTGGGTAAACCTTACAGGCAGTACCTCTAGCAGGAGATCAAGATTACCATCAATATCCTTATATCATATTGATAGTATGTACCCTTGAGCCGATGTGACGAAATGCCACCTCTCTTTCTTCCAAACACCAATAGCCCCAGCTAGTTACGAGAAAAACATCAGACATCCCAATTGAAGGATATTCTATAAAAATATCTAGACAGTACACATCAAAACTGTCAATGTTATCAAAAACAAGAAATGTCTGGGAAACTGTCACAGCCAAGAGAAACCTAAGGAGGCATGATGGCTTAATGTAATGTGGTATTATGGATGGGTCCTGGAACAGAAAAAGGACATGGGTAAAACTAAGGAAATCTGAATAAAATATGAATTGTAGCTTTATGACAATGTATTAATATTAATTCATTAGTTGTAACAAATGTATCATACAAATAAAATGTAAAAATATAAAGAAAGGAACTCTGCACTATCCTTGCAGTTTTCCCTAAATCTAAAACTGTAATAAAACAGAATTTTTATTAAGAGAATACACATTATCTTAGGAGCAAGAAAGGGAAATTGCCACATGAGAGAAATGAGAGAAAACCCATAGTTGTGCATAGACTTCGAAGACATGTGGCCAAAGCAATGCCAGAAATTGGGCCTAGGGATGCCCATCAGGAACACCAGCCAATGAGACAGAACTGGGCTGTGCATGTGAACTGGAATCCAGAAATACGTTGTAAGTTCACAAATAAAAGCCCAGATATCTTTATCTTCCAGACTAGAAATTAGCCTCCTGCCTTAGGTAGTGAATATGAAATGTGTAACTTGTGTTTATTCAGAATACTAAGCCCATATGTGACTACATGCAGACTCTGTATTTTAGCTGTATATGCAATATAAACCCCAAGAAGATACACTTACATAAAAAAAATGGCTTGGAGTCAGTGAAATCCACAGGATGAGCTACAAGCAAGTATGAGAACAGCCATTAGGAGGTCCTCATATCCCAAGGCACAGGATGCAAGATGAACCCACAGTCAAAAATGACAAAGCTGCTGAGGAAATTCACTGACAGATGCCACGAACGGGGGAATTTACATTTTGAAAGTTACAGATAATGGAATAATTTTTAAAATAATCAAATTATGGATATTTAAAATGTTGTAAGGAAGGCATGGTATCCACAAAACAAAACAGGGATTATGAAATAAGAACCAGTGGATTTTTTAAAACAAGAAATGCTGAACATGAAAGATATGGTCACTGAAAAAAATTAAAATAATGTGTTCATCTTTCTTTTTTTTTAATAGTAGATGATGACATGTATTGCATGTCATCTATGTTTCTTAACTCTGGTTACACATAATCACCTTCAAGCTTTAAAAAATATTGGTGTCCATTCCCTGAGTCATATCAGCTAAAGCAGAAACTCTGGGGCAGGACCAAGCAGTAATACGTTTTTTCATTTGCCAGATGATTCAAAGATGCAGGCAGTACTGTGAAGTACTTTGTTAAATAACTTACTGTACATAGCTGAAGAGAGAAAATAACAAATAATAATAATAATCAAACTAGACACAGCTCGAGACAGAAGAGAAAAAAGAAATAAGGTGATAAATATACAAGAGAAGTAAGGAACATTAAGGATAAAATGAGAAAAGTCTGACATATAACTAATAAACATTCCAGAAAGTGAGAAGAGAGAGAATGGTGAAGAAATAGTCAAAGAGAAAATGGTTAAATATTTTCTCAAAATGAGGAAATATATGAAAAGCCCTATTGGATACCAAATAGATAAATTAAAAGAATTCAGACCTAGACACATTATAGGGAAATGTTTAGAGGAAATACCAGAAGTAGGTGTGGGTGGAAGACAATGAGGCATGTCTAACACTGATGTGTTTGTTATAAGAAAAAGCTTAAAATGCCCTTGTAGCATCAGAGCCTATTCTGGGTACAGCTGTGCTCAAACTAATACGTTACTTAGCAATGACTACATGCAAATCCTGTCCTAGGAACCGACAGAAAGAACAGTGAATTAGACACAATTAAAGAACTCCAGGGAAGAGGGGAAAGGCACACATACAACTGTGGTAGATTGGACTGATAGTACCAATGTTTCAACCCTCCTTCTATCCATCCATTTTGCCTTGTAACTTTATAGCTCTTTTCTGAGTTTTCAGAGTTCATTTTCCAATGTCTTAAAAATGGGCTGACCTTGACACTTTCTGTGGCCAAAAGAATTCTTTATACTTGAGGGTATGCCAGTTCTCAGCCTAGGTCTCAAGAAACCATGAAAGTTTTTGCTGCACTTTTCCTTCACTCTGATAACACGCCCAGGCTAGTCTGCTGGAGGCTTAGAGGTTTGAGGAGCAGAAATCAGTCACCCATTCACCCCAGCCAAGAATGTGACCCCAGCAGAGCCAACCACCCCAGAGGCATGACAAATAAATGATTATTACTGTAAGCCATACAGATGCCACCAATAACAAGCCTCCCCCTCCCCCACATTTCAATAGGCAAGAGGACACAAAAGATGCCAGTAGGAAAATAACTCTAAACTCTTTCTCCTGTGCCATATAAAACTTGTGTTCTTGGTTCCACAAAGATTCAACTAGTTTCATCTGGCAAATGCTTTGGTGGCAAAAGCTGTGAAGAGGTGGCCTTAAATAGCTGTTAACTCAAAACTATAAACAGTAAATACTGTGGAGCCTGTCATAAACAGCAGCCCAACGGAGCAGCAGACATTGGATGCCTCACAGAAATGATCTTTAAATAAAGGTTGAACACAATAGCCTTGGGAATAGTTTCAAATGGTGGCTCAAAACAGAGCTGTCTGATGGGAAGCACTGCCGGTCTGGCTTCTGGACTGGGGTGGTGGGGGGCGGATTTGCCTGCTCCGGAGATACATAATGAAAAAGAGAGCATCAGAGTTCATCTCAGTGTTCACAGAGGGGCTAGAAAACCAGAAGTATTTGAAAATGCCTAGGTTAATCCTCTGCTTCTGGATGCATTAATCAGACTTTGAAAGGTAATAGGTCAAGTGAAGAGCTTAACGTTTTCTCAAAGCCTCCTTTCATTTCAGGAGCAGCATGCACCACGCCCATTGCAATAAATCCTGTTCTCTTTCCGGGGAGACCGCCCTGCCTGAGTGTGTGTGATTTAGGGTGTTGAAAACTAGCCAAAGCACACAGTGAAAGCCTCTTGAAGTCGCCTGACAGGAGGTGGCTAGGAACTCAGCTTGGCAGTTTGAAAATTACTTACTCTGCAGAGAGGGGCCTTTTGAGGCCAGAGCGCCTAAGCCCTCAAGAAGAGACTAAGGAACCTTAGGGTCTCAGAGGCAAGATTTCCAGGGGCAGACCCAGTAAGAATTGTGTCTGGTGCTGTTTCCCAGAGACACCTTGTCAACGGCCGACCTTGTATGTGGCTATCTGGCTGGAGAGCATCTAACTGACTGTGGTCACAGCCACACGGAGAGCACTGGGGAGACTGATTTTCCACAAACGTGACCCATTCTCAAAGTACTCTGGGGCTGGCAGCCCAGAGGGCGGATGTTCCTAGAAATAATGCACTCTCTCCTTCCAGGCCACCGCAGCGGCCCGGCAGAGACAGCTAGACCTTTATATTCCTTCTCCTCTGAGTAATACCCCACCTTGGGGAAACTGCTTAGAGCCGTCACCCCTGCAGTCGCTGCAGGCCTGTCACCTTTCATCGTGCTGACGCTTCCTGGACCTCACGGCCATGGGCTTCGCCTTCCTGGGCCTACCTGGACCGCCAGGAAACTCAGATCGCCCTTCCGGAACTGCTGCCTATACTTTCTGGCACCTGTTTATTTCACTGCCTGCCAGGAGCTGGATTTACACTGTGGAATCATTGCCGAAAGAGTGATCAGATGGACAATTGTGTCCTCAGCCCCCATCTGGGTTGGACACTTACAGGTCATGGAATCTTTTATTTTTTTAATTCAATAGGTGTTAGAATAATAATATAGCATCATGCTAATAGTTACTGATATTCTTATTAAAATGTCCATGATTTCATACAAAATATTACATTTTGTTATTGCATTAGTCTATAGATTTCATCCCCATGGGCCTTGCAGGCTTGGACTTCTTCCTGAAGAGACCTGGGAGGAGGCTTCCTGTGAAGCTGACTCCACACTCAAAGCTGTTCAATACTCCATCCCTCAGTTTTCTCATCTAATAACACGTGTTGTGATAGTGCATGTTTTTGTTTTTAAAAAGATAATCGGGATTTAGTGCTTAGCTCAAGGCTTGGCACATAGTAAGTACTCCATGTTAGTTAGCTATATTATAATTATTATTACTGTAAATACTATGGCAGCTATTAAAACATTTCTTTTGAGTTAGTTTTAAATAGTCGTTATATGAAAACTTCTCAGAAGTAGTTTAAGTATCTTATAAGGCAAAGCCTATTGGTTTTCATATTTTTCTGACTAAATACTAGAAAAATTTACAAAGACAAAATGGCAAATTAAAGAAAAGATACTCCGTAGAAAAAAACAAAGGTGGAATGATTAATTTTAATATCAGATGGGGCAAAGATATTGTTAGGTAGCTAGTCAGAGCACAGCTACACCCAGGTCTCCAGGTCTGCCAGGGGAAGGACTGCACCCAATTCAGTTTCCATTAGGCCCTGGTCTTCCACATCTCCAGGTTCAAAGCTGCTGACATTTCTCAGCATCCTCCTACACATCTGGCATCTGGGCCCAGACTATCTGATGCTCAAGCCCAAGTGTTAATCTCCTGACCACCAGGTCACTTTTAAGAAAGAACTGCAAAGGAAATGGGGTCCCTCTTTTGAAACAAAGTCCTAGGTATTCCAGTCCGAACACATGGCAACAGGAACCTGTGACCTGCTGGTCTCCTGCCCACAGCCCCAGCACACAGGAGACCTTGTCTGGTATCTGCCCCCATCTTTGGTTCAACAGGCATATATGACCAGTGGACCCATGTGTTTTGGTTGCTCATGGAATGGGACTGTGCAAATAAATTAATTTTAATTAAGCAAAAAATTGGGCACTTTAGTAGATGATGCCATCACCTCAAAAATTAAACTTTAATTCTTATTGTCAGTGATAAGGGTTCAAAATGAGTCACCCCAAGATGTGCTCTATAGTACGTGGGCTGTTTTGAGCCAAAGGTGACTTTAGCCATAGGCTCAAGAGAAACTTCTGCTCCTCCCTTAACTACCTAGAAGAACCTGAGTTAGAGGCCTTGCTCATAATAAGAGATTATCATAATCTCTTTAACCTATATATAGGGCAGGGCAAGCATCTATTTGCCAAATATCTGTTCTTTCTTATTGTCCTTCAATGACCCTTTGAAGTTCCCAAGGTGCATTAACTCATCCCTAGCTCAGGATGTCTTATACACCTCAATCATACTTTCTAACTCTGAATCTCTTCTACATGTTGGAACGTTGACTCTCTCATGTATGTGAGGTTCTCATACATACGTATGAATTAAATTTGGTTATTTTCTCTTGCTAATCTATCTCATGTCTATTTGATTATTAGACCAGCTGAAATAGCCTTGAGGGTAGAGAAAAATTTCTCCTCCACTAGGTACACTGAACTCAAGGGGTTTGTCTGGTTTTACTTTATTTTGTTTTTGTTGGGTGGGTATTTTGCACTGCCAGTACTTTTAAAGTGTGAATTTAAAAAGGATTTTAAAATTATGGAAACCACATTGTCCCCATTTTGCAGGAGGAGAAACAGACTTACTTCAGGGCACTGAGTTTAGAATTAATTGCTAGTAACTGAGTTAGGTGCCTCTATTGTCCATTCTATATTCTTTCTCATAATTTGTTTCATGCATGAAGGAGTAACAGAGCATTGGGGTAGTCTTCCTTGATAAATCAATGAATGAAAAATATAAATAAATTTTTTCCCAAAAGGTAATGTCTTATATTATTACCATGGGCTTTAGCTTATAATAAATACACAAGTAGAGGGAAAAAAATTAAGGTATATAACTCACCTACTGGCAGCCATTTATTAAGTGTGTTTAAGGGGCTAATAATTCCATTTTGGCAATAAGTAATCTGAGAACTAAGTAACTTTTTTGCATGAATTCAGTGATTCCTATGAACCTTCAGAATATATAGTTTAGCCAAATCGTAACAGATACATCATCTATAAAGAGTCACATATTGACAAATAGCTTATGATTTTTAAGCTCTATAAATATGTTATATCTCATTTTCCTGTTTACTCAAATTAAATCATGAATTATATGAGAGTAGGTGCCTAATAATAACTTGTTGAATTAATGTACAAATGATATTAGAAGTTCAGTGAGATCAGAGAAAACAGTATTAGAACCAAATATTACACCAGGAGCAGGTTAAATCCCACAGCTGAAAGGAGAATGGGAATGAGGACAAGAGGTAGATGACTGCACTCTGCAGAGGAGGCACATTTATATCATATGGACACCAAGGGGAGTTTAGCAATGAGGTATTCAGAACATAAAGACATGCTCTTTACCATCTCTGAGGGGTGAGTCAATACAGATCCCAGGGGTATTTGCCAAATGTCCCTTCACACAGCTCCAGGTGGCTACTAGAAAAAGCCCTGAGTATACTTAAAATTGGCAAAAAATTTCAGGTAGGATGAATTTTTTTCACCTCATATTTTATATTATAGAAAGAACTAGGAGATTATACTATTTCTGGAGAGCTAACAATTAGCTCTCTTTCTTTTTTAAGGCAAACAATTATCAAGAAAGCATAGCCTTTTCATTGTTCTAAATCCAAAGAAGCAGATGCCCCTTTATGACCTCTAAAGATTCAATCAGCTAAGCTTAGTGTGGCAAATCCCAGTGAATCCTTTCATTGACATAACCTCTGTCCCTCACTCTCTGTCACTTCTTGGCCCTGTACCCTCCTGCATACATGCATGCTCTCAAAACAGCTTCTTAGCATAGTTCCAACTGAATAGGAAGCCTGGCTAGAGTGAGGAACCAAAATATGCTGTTTTAAAAAATGTTGTCTTGTCTTGCATTCCTTCCTAGCTAAAAATTTTCAAACCTTATTTTAGGAAAATAGAACTTGTATCACATCCAGATATACATACTAGTCTGTGTAGATGAATACCAAGTAAGTACTTGTTACCTAATGCCAGGTCCTCAAACCCCAGGCCAGGCTGCAGACTGTTGCCTATTAGGAGCTGGGCTGCACAGCAGGATATGAGTGGCAGGTGAGTGAGCGATGCTTCATCTGTATTTGCAGCCATTCCCCAGCACTAGCATCACTGCCTCAGCTCCACCTCAGATTGTCAGGCATTAGATTCTCATAGCAGCACCAGTCCCTGGTACCAAAAATGTTGGAGCACCAGTCTCTGGTGCCAAAAATGTTGGGACTGTTGACATAATGCCTTGTTAGGACTTTCTATAGTGTTTTTTTCTCTTTACTTTTTCTATTTGGATCTGTGTTTAATGAAAATATTTGCATAATCCCTTAAAATTACTATCAATAAGTATGTGGGGAAATAGAGGATCCCCTAAAAAAATTATTTCCTATATGTATATAAGCTAATATGATACACAAAACTCAAAAATGAACCATTTGGAGATGGATTTTTGCTTGAGAAATGGTTTATGTAGGAGCACAGATTACACAGGGAATCTACCCATCAGAGTCATACAAGAACTCAGAAGATAGAGTTAATACAGACAAGGCTGACATTTACTATGTAGAATTCCCACTTCAAGTGCCTCAGCATCCTACATTGGGTCTCAGGGTGTGATTTGAAGGAACTGTAGTAAAGGAACTTCCTGTGGAGAATGTCAAAGTGTAGAAAAGAAGGGCATCACATAGGTCTTGTATTATTAATTTAAAAGGGTGGATTTAATTCTGGTGGAAAAGAGCAAAAGAAGGAAAGCATCTGTCATCATCATGGCAGGTAGAGTTTTTGATAGCAAACCAAGTGGGGAGATTCCAACTGGGTAAGCACTTAATCCAGTGGGATCCAAAGACTCAGCTACGCCAAGTTAGGTAAGCCAAGAATGTAAAGAATCAGAAGATGAATGTAAGGCATGTCCTAAGGAATACCAAGGGAAGCTGCTTCTGCTATTAAGTCCAAAGGCAAAGTGTGAATGCAAAAAGCTGACAAGACTAGGAGGCCCAGGAAGCAGGTAGCTGCATAGGCAAAGCAGGATATGAGATACAAGGGAAAGACTGAGGAAAAAAATTAACGCAACAGCATAAATGCAGTGTGAAGCCAGGTGCATGGTACATGAGTAATCTGGTCTGGTTTAAAGTCATTGTGTCATGACAAAAAGGTGGTCAATTAACCTCCAATCTGAATTTTTATCTATCCTTGTCCAACTTAATGCCAATTAGGAGGGTGGAATTCCTTTGCCATGTCAAGAACTACTTTGGAATTGTAAAGGGAAACCAGGATTTGGTTTCTGGTCACGCATTAGATGTCAGCTAGGAATCTGCAAATACAAAATCCAAGCAAGTGAGAGAGAAAAAATCAGATTTTTTTCTTGAAAATCTTCAATTTCTAATGATTTCTACATTCCTAGTGAATAGTACACCAGCACATCAATCTACCATGGATGTCTATGGCTACCTCATAATTAATATTCAAAACTGAGCTCCTCATCTTTACTCTGCAACTGTGATTCCTCCTATGTGCCCCATCTCAAGTGACCTCATCCCAATCCATCTATTTGTTCAAGTCAGAAATCGCACACTCATCCTTTGTCTCTCCTTCCTCTCTATCTCCTAGATTCAACCAGTGTCCATCTCCTTCCATTCTTCCTATATCTATTTGATCTTCCTGTATCTTTAAAAAAATTTCCTCTACTATTATTTGCTTTCTGTTTCCTGGGATTTCTCTAAGGAATTCTTACCAGTCTCCTTCCTTTAATGCTGTCATTTTCTAATGTATCTCTACTGTGCACCTAAATGAACTTATAAATATGAAAATGTCATCTTGCTACTCAGCTGGTCAAAATTTTATATTACTCTGTGTTTTCCATACGACATAAAATCTAATCTCTTTTGCCACAAACTCAAGACTCTTCAAGATCCAGGTCCCACAACTTGCTTATCTTATCTTTACATAAACCACCCCAGCCCCACCCAATATGTAACTTTTTCAAACTGTATGACTCTTAGTAGACTTTACATTTCCCATTCTTTCTCTTTTGTGTATTGTTTTTTCAATTATAGTTGGAAATTTCACATTGTTTCAAGTCCATATCTTTTAATAAGCTACTTTGTTTGCCTGGAATAACTTCTCCCATTTCACTGGACAAACACCTCAGCCATGACCAACTATATAATTTACAGGGTCGAGTATAAAATGAAAATATGGGCTTCTTGTTTTAATATTATTAAGAATTTCAAAATGGGAACAGAATAATATTAAACCAGAATAGAGACCTTCTAAACACGGGGCCTGAGCAATAGTCACATGCCTGTGAAACCACCACTGGTCCCTCAGCCTTCATTTTCTTCTTCCTCTGAAACTTTCCCCATTTTCTTCCTAAGAGATTTAGAGGGTTTTTGTTTTTTGTTTTTTGTTTTGCCTATTCTCATTATACTTCATAGATGTCGTCATTTTAATGCTTACCCTGTGGTATCTGTATTTTTGGCATGCATGTTTCTTCACTAGGCTATAAGTTCCTGAAGAAAGAAACTGGGCTTTGGTTAATGTATATTCAGCATCTAGCACAGCACATGGTACATAGTAGGTCCTCGAGATGGACTTGTTGACTGAATAAATGAGCTACCCCAGCTTCTGTAACTTATTTTCTGTGAGATGCTTTTGTTATTTCTTTTTTGTTTGTTTGTTTCATTTTACATTCGTTGATTTAGTTGGTTGGTTGGTTGGTTGGTTGGTTGGTTAGTTGATTAGTTTTAAGAATAGTTCTAGAAGACTGTAAGTACCACAATGGCTCAGTATTTTTAGAATCTCTAGAGATATGTATTTAAAGGGCCCATATCTATAATACAGAATATTTTTTAAGGTAATTTAAACAGGAGCATTGAAAAAACTAAATAACAGATAACCAATCCTCTATCATTAATATTTCCCTTTTTGGATTTTGATACATGCATTAAAAGCTATATTTTTCACATAAGTTTGACTATATGCTTCAAATGATTCTAAACTCTTTCAGTTTCTCTTTTGTGAATTTATCCTCAAGATTGGTACTCTGAAATTCTTGCTTCCCCCAAACTCTAAGTACGTTTCTTCAAAAGTTAGTTCATCTATAGCGTAAATATATAGAAGATAAAGCAGAGTCCTCTTGTTGAAGCTGAGGTGGAACTGGGGTAGGTTGAGCATTTGTTTTTCAATTCTAGCTCCCCACATCTACTGCCAAGCAGGTAGTCTTGAAGATGGAGGAGGCTATTTTATAATGTGTATACATGTATGTAAAAACTTTTGATTTAATCTATTTTACTTTTTATAATAATCTGTACAGAACTCAACACAGAAGTCTAATCCACCAAATTCCTAATTGAGGTTAACCAAGGCTATTCATTTAGTCAAACTTTCTGAGGAGAAAATTAGGTTATTACTCTATGACATTTTTTTTTTAATTTTTTTTCCAATTACAGTTAACATACAATATTATATTAGTTTCAGGTGTACACCCTACTGATTTGACATTTATATAACTTGTGAAATGATCATCCCAGTAAGTCTAGTACCCATGACAGTGTACATAATTATTACAACATATTGATTATACTACCTATGCTGTACGTTTCACCCTTGTAGCTATCAATCTGCACTTCTTAATTCATTCACATTTTCACCCAGTCCTCCAACCTCCTTATCATCGGCAATTATCAGTATGTTCTCTGATCTATTACTCTGTTTCTGTTTATTTGTTTATTTTACTCTTTAGATTCCACATTATCAGTGAAAGTACATGGTATTTGTCTTTCTCTGTCTGACTTACTTTACTTAGCATAATACCTTCCAAGTCCACCGAAGTCATCCCAATGGTAAGATTTTATTCTTTTTTATGTCCAAATAATAATTCATTGTACATATGTAACACATCTTCTTTATCCAGTTGTACTTGATGGACACTTAGGTTGCTTCCATAGGCTATTGTAAATAATGCTGCAATGAACATAGCATGAATATATTTTTTCAAATAAATGTTTTGAAATTTCTTGAATAAATACCTACGAGTGAATTTACTGGGTCATAAAGTAGTTCTTTTTAAAATTTTTTGAGGAAGCTCCATATAGGTTCCACATAAATTTTAGGGATTATTTGTTCTGTGAAAAATGCCATTGATATTTTGATAGGGTTTGTATTGAGACTGTAGATTGCTTGTGTGCTATGAGCATTTTAACATTGTTAATTTTTCCTCTCCATGAGCATGGTATACGCTTCCATTTACTTGTATCCTTTTCCACTTCTTTCTTGAACATCTTCTAATTTTCTGAGTACAGGTCTTTTATCTTCTTGGTTAAATTTGTCTCTAAGTATCTTTTTTTATGCAATTGTAAAAGAGATTTTAAACATTTCTCTTTCTGATAGTTCATTATTGGTGTATAAAAATGCAACCAACTTCTGAATATTAATTTATATCCTGCTACTTTACTGAATTCATTTATCATTTCTAATAGTTTTTGGAGGAATCTTTGGAGTTCTATATATAGTTTCATGTCATCTGCAAATAGTGACAATTTTACTTCTTCCTTTCCATTTGGATGCCTTTTATTTTTTATTCCTGTCTGATTGTTGTGGTTAGGACTTCCAATACTATGTTGAATAAAAGCAGTGAAAGTTGCTGATCTTAAAGAAAACACTTGTAGCTTTTCCTGCTGAGTATGATGTTAGCTGTGGGTTTGTCATATAAAGCATGTATTATGTTAAAATATGTTCCCTCTACTCCCAGTTTGATGAGAGTTTTTATCATAAGTGGGTGCTGGACATTTGTCAAATTTTTTTTGTGCATCTATTAATACAATCATATGATTTTTATCCTTCATTTTACATGGTGTATCACATTAATTGATTTATGAATATTGAACCAACCATGCATCCCTGGAATAAACCCCACTTGATCATAGTGTATGACCTTTTTAATTTATGGCTGAATTCAGTTTGCTAATATTTTGTTGAGGATTTTCACATCTGTGTTCATCAGGGATACTGGCCTACAATTTCCTTTTTTTTTTTTTTTTTTTTTTTTGAAGGGTCTTTGTCAGGTTTTCGTATTAGAATAAGACTGGCCTTGTAAAATAAGCTTGGGAGCCTTTGCCTCTCTTCAAATTTTTAAAAATAGTTTGAGAAGAGTAAGTATTGATTCTTTGAATGTTTGGTGAAATTCACCTGTGAAGCCATCTGGTCCAGGATTTTTGTTTATTGGAGTTTTTGATTACTGATTTGATTTCTACAGTTATTTCTCTGTTTGTGTTTTATGTTTCTTCTTGACTCAGTCCTGGAAGACTACAATTCTAAAAATTTATCTTTCTTCCAAGTAGTTCAATTTGTTGGCATATAATTGTTCATTGTATTTTCTTATCCTTTATAATTCTGTGATGTCAGTTGTCACTTCTTTTTTATTTCTGATTTTATTTATTTGGGTCTTCTCTCTTTTTTTCTTGATGAGTCTGCTTAAAGGTTTTTCAATTTTGTTTATCTTTTCAATGAACAAGCCCTTGGTTTTATTGGTCTTTTCTATTTTTTAAAACTCTATTTCATTTATTTCTACTCTTATGTTTATTATTTCTTTCTTTCCACTCACTTGGGGCTTTGTTAGTTTTTTTTCTAGTTTCTTTAAGTGTAAGATTGTATTGTTTATTTGAGATTTTTCTTGTTTCTTTAGGTAGAGCTGTATTACTATAAATTTTCCTCTTAGAGCTGCTTTAGCTGTATTTTATAGAAATGTTTAGGTTGCTGTGTTTTCATTTTCAGTTGTTTCAAAGTATGTTTTGATTTCTTCCTTGATCTCATTGTTAACTCATTTATTGTTTAGCAGCATGTTATTTAGCCTCCATGTGTTATTTTGTTTTCCAGGGTTTTTTTTTTCTTGTAATTGATTTTTAGTTTCTTACCATTGTGATCAGAGAAGATGCTTGATATGATTTCAATCTCTTTAAATTTATTGAGGCTTGTTTTGCAGCCTAACATATGATTTATCCTGAAAAATGTTCCATGTTTGCTTGAAAATGATGTGTATTCTACTGCTTTGGAGTAAAATGGTCTAAAAATATCAGTTAAATCTATCTGATTTAATGTGTCATTTAAAACCATGTTTTCCTTATGATTTTTTGTTTGAAAGATCTATCTTTTGATGTCAATAGGGTGTTAAAGTCCTCTTGTATTGTTGTTGCTCTCTCCCTTTATGTCCATCAATATTTGCTGTATACATTCATATGCTGCTATATTGGAAGTTATGTTCTCTTATTGAGAAATCAATTGGCAGTCTTACGGAATCCCCCTTGTAGATAACTAACTGCTTTTCTCCTACTATTTTTAAGATTCTCTCTTGTCTGTAAACTTTGGCATTTTTATTATGATGTGTCTTGGTATAGGTCTCTTTGGGTTCATATTGTATGGGACTTTTTACATTTCTAGTATTTGTATATGCATTTCCTTTGCCAGGTTAAGAAAGTTTTTGGTTATTTCTTCAAATAGGCTTTCAATCCCTTACTCTCTTCTTCTCCTCTTTGTACCTCTATGATGCAATTGTTGGTATGCTTGATGTTGTCCAGAGGTTCTTAAACTATACTCATTTTTTAAAAATTTCTTTTATTTTGCAGTTCTTACTGGATATTTTCTACTGTTGTGCTTCCAGATCATTGATTCAGTCCTCTGCCTCATCTAACCTCCTGTTGATTCGCTTTGATGTATTCATCAATTATTGTATTCTTCATTTCAGGCTGGTTTTTATGTTTGCTGTCTCCATTTTTTATTTTTTATATCTTTTTGTTTAAGTTATCACTAAGTTCACCTATTCTTATCCTAAGTTAATTGAACATCCTTATAAACAGTGTTTTGAACTCTGCATCTGGCAGATTGCTTATCTTCATTTTCTTTAATTATTTTTCTGGAGTTTTGTCCTGTTCTTTCATTCAAGACATATTTCTTTGTCTCCCCATTTTGGCTGACTCTCTGTGCTTGTTTCTTTGTATTAGGTCAATCTGCTATGTCTCCCAGTCTTGGCAGAATGGCTTATGTAATAAGTGTCCTATGGGGTCCAATGGCATGGTCTCACTGGTTATCTGATCTGGGTGTTCCAGAAGTGTCTCTTGTATGGGTTTTGTATGCCTTTTTGTTCAATTAGAGATTCAATTTTTGTTGGGATGTCAGTGAGTATTAGTGGCCCTCTAGCAGAGTGTTTATGAAAAATGGCTGCAACTACACCTGATGAGCTATTTTGTAGGAGCTTACCCCACTGAGTCAAATTCATTTTAGCAGCTCTCTGGTGCCTGCCAAGTCTACCCTTTGAATGTGTCATTTGTGGAACTGTTTGAGTGGTGCTCTGCTGTGGTTTCAAGGTAGTCACTAGATGTGTTGGTTCTGGGACCTCTTTGAAGGGGCCTTGGTACAAGCCACGGTCAGCTGCTGCTTGTACCTGGTCAGGGGCCACCTAGTAAAAGCTCTGAAGTGATCTGCAGTTGGTTGCCACCTGTGCTAGACTCAGAGGAACCTCAGAGAGCCTAGATTAGGAACTGAGGCTGACTGCCACTAGTGCCAAGCTTGGGACCTCTTAGCAAGTGATACAGTGCAGGACGAGGCAAGCTGCTGCTTATTTTGGGTTTGTGGACTGTTGAGATATTTTAGAAGAGTCTACAGCACAATCTGAGAAAGGCTACTCATGTGCAAAATCTGCTAAAAGAGGTTTGGGCCAGGCATGTGATTTGGGTGGGGCAGGGTCTCAGGCAATCCTCCAGGCAGGTGGAGCAGTGGTAGCCAGATTTGGCACCACCTGGGCCTTCCAGCTAGGTAGGGAGAAGCCTCAATAAGGAAACAATGGTACTTGCAGGGCGAGCTACCATGACTCCTGCCCCTCCAACCTTCACCTTGAAGCTAGTCATTTCAATTCCTCTCCATAATTCCTGCCACTTTTTAAGTTGATACCCCAGAATCAGAGCCCAGAACAAGTGAGTTTGTGAGCAAGTGAGTCTGTGAATCCTCCCGTTAAGATCTGAAGCTCATAATCTCCAGCAGTCCTCCATCTTGCTCAGCCAAAATACCCACTGATTTTCACTGCCAGATGTTATGAGGACTCCTCTTCATGGTACTTGAGCCCTGGCCTGAGAAGCCTGATGTGGAGCTGGAACCCCTTACTCCTCAGGGGGGACCTCCACAGCCAAGTTATCCCTCCCATTTCTTAAGCATCCCGCTGTGGATGTGGGACCTGTCCATTCTGCCTCTCTGCCTCTCCTACCAGTCTTGTTTTAGCTTCTTCTTTATGTCCTTAGTTATAGGACTTCTGTTCAGCTAGTCTTCAGGTGGTTCTCAGTGATAGTTGTTTTGTAATTTGGTTGTAATTTTATGTGGTCATGGGAGGTTAGCACAGTGCCTGCCTATTCTACCATCTTGACGAAAAGTCTCCTGTGTGATATTTCTAAACCACAATGTTAGGTAGGCATAGAAGCAGTCTTAGTCATCAGAGGGTCTGACATCTAAGTTTCATGATATTTATCCAGCTACCAAATTTTCATGATAGTTCATGATTCCTCAGAAGACAACCTATTTAATCTCAAATATCTCTAAGTTTGAAAAGAGCCTTTAAAGGGCTTACAAATGCTTCAGCAAACTTTTCCAGTGATTGCACATTTAGAAATACATCTGAAAACAATCATTCAAAACATGGATTAAATTTCCATTACATAATTATTTGTATTAGCCTAATATTATAAATAAATGTTCAACACTAGAATTGTTAGGTATAAAGCAAGTGATGAAATTCTACTTGCTGGACTATTGTGCAGCAATATTGAAATCGATGTTTACAAAGAGCTTTCTAAAGCTTGGAAAGATGTTTACATTATAATTTTAAGTGAAGTATGAGGCTTTGGTACTGTATGTGCCATATGATCTCAACTATTTTTTGACATGTACAATGAAATAAAAATAAAACATATAAAAATTTTAACTGTGATTTTTTTCTCTGAGATTATAGATGATTTTGTGTTTACTTTTTTGTTGTCTTCATTTCTTTTCAGTAAGCATATATAACTTTTATAATGAACAAAATAAGACATTACTTTTAAAGGTGATCCTTCTAAAATAGCACTTGACCTCATTGTGGTCTTCTTCTACATGAGGCAAGATGGCATTTAGAATAAAAGGGCTCTGAGCCATTGTAACATGATACATGAGCCAGCCTACATCAGAGCTAAGAAAATTCAGAGAAACTTGAAACCATGAAGCCCAATTTACAGAAGAATGGCAAAATGGAGATTACTCTTTGTAAAAAGAGAAAAAACATCATGGATTTTCAGTTAAAATTTTGTTATGCTGCTTTCTAGAAGCCAGGAGAAGCATCATCCTTTGTTTGAAAGAAAGGGGTGAGGAGAGCTCAGAAGCTAAATCTGTGATGATAACATTCAATATTTTAATGTGACTAAACACGCAGCTAAGATATAAAATATGATTACCTTTTTTGGTTGCAAGTTTAAGAGACTCACTCAAGTAAATAGTTTACCTTAACAAATCATTTACTAAGGACACACATGGAGTGATAAGAGAAGCAAAACTTCATGTAGAATAATAACAGAGTGGGTAACCAGGAGTTATAATTAGAGCAAGTATCATGGACACCAGACTAGAGGAGCCTTGAGTGTAGGATGCTCTAAAAACATTAGCAGTAGGAGTCTACCTCGGTGCTAGTGTTACAAGATTGATTGATACAACGCAGCCCCTCTGGGCATCTGTTTTTTTTCCTGTTCAGTTGTCAACAAGCCTCTGTACTTTTTACTCTACATATTTCCTGTACTGTGTATCTTCTGCTTCTGTCCCTGGTCAGTTCAGTTTGCATATGGCCCATTACAACCACCATAAATTTCCTCTCCTACATGGCATTCTGAAAGCTTCAACTTTCATTGAAGAGAAACCAATTGCCTCATTATCTCTGTATTTCTAGCTCAAGGAGTTGAAGTGAGTTCTTCTATTTACTGTAAACTTCTTTCTAAGCCCCTGATAAGTCTATGTAATAGCTTCTCTGAGTCTGTCTATTCTCTTCTTATCTATGGAATAAAATTTCTACTGGTGACCATCCACTGGGACTGAGTCTTGGGCTAAGTGGATTCACTGAGAAGAAAGGAGAGAAAAAATGTTATAACATAGGAATGGCACCTAGATTTACGTCTAAAATCTTGTGAATAGACATTGATTGAGTAGTTCTGTTTACATGATTACATTTAGAATAAAGAGTCCTGGTTCTGAAATGTTGAAATGTCTGCTTCAAATCAAATCAATATCATCAAACTCACATAACAGGGTAGCTATAAAATCTAGTTTGTACCTATTTGCTCATAACTGTTCAATGAATATTTTAATGTATATAAACTTTTAAAAAAGATATGTGATTTACATATTTAGCTAGGAACCAGACCACATTCCTGATCTTTTATTATGTTTCATGAAGACATACTGTTCCCTGTGTTGATCATGTTAATGAAAGTAGTGGTGATATCTCAACTGTTATAGATTTTTTAAACACAATTTTGCCTAAACGTGGGTTATAATAGTTACTTAAGACATTGATACCTATTTGTTCAGAACCCAAAATAAAATAGAGAGTACCTTCCTTCTTACCCTCATTGTTGTTTAGATTGCTTTGGCCAAATCTATAAGAAAAAAAAAGTGGAAATCTTGTGTTTGGTATTAGATGTATTTGTTTCTGAGAGTCTGGAATGAAAGCAGTTGAAAGAAAAAATAGTGTTAATGAGGAGGCCTATTCCGATTAAAAACAAAATGTTCCCTATCGCCATATCCATGGCAAGATGACTGGCCTCAATGTAACTTGACCCTTATAATGCCATTATGTTTATGGCCTAGTAAATAAATATTCATATAGTAATTTGATCCTTGAGGATTGGAGAGAAGAAATATAAAATTTATCCAGTGCATACTACACCAAGCAAATTAGGTCCCTCTCGCACACATTATCTCATTTAAACCTCATGAAAATGCTGGGTTAGGTGTAATGATGGGAACTTCCCAGGAAATTGAGGCTTAGAGGATTAACCCTTAAAATGTCTAACCAGGTGAGCTGAGATTACTCTTTTTCGCTTAATATAAGATGTTGCAACTCATATCCTCACAATAGAGTTGGCGTCATGGCATCCAGAATACCTGAGGATAATGTGCTAATAATGTGGTGAAGATAAGGAAGGCAAAAGCCTGATGAGAAGTTGAAGGAGAGCACTCAATATCACAGATATAAGAGCAGGGATTTCACAGATGGTAATACATTTGAACAGTAACAAGCCCTACTCTGAGCAGGTGATCTGAGCTGTCTTGTCCCACTACTTTCACTCGTATAGACCTTAACCTATTTCTGTCCTTGATAGCCAATTTTACTTCAGTCATGAATGGCCATTTGTTCAGAATCTCTAATAAATAAATGAGCATACTAATGTTTTTGTGCAACAATGGTGAGTGGAGAATAACTTTCTTCCATTGTGGTTGCTCTCTGTCAAAAGTCTGCTGAGAAAAAAATAAAGCCTTCTTTGCACTTACATAGTAAAAAGGGTATTACAAACACCCTTGGTTTTAGGCAGGGAAGAGCTAACTTCAAGGCTGAGTGCTACTTAACTTTCCCCATTTTTCAGAAACCTTTTACACAACAGTTGTTTCCTGTACTTATAGCAAATACCATGAGCCAGGAGAAGGAAAGGCTCACATTTTTGTAATTTCTGCTTTGGAATTTTGCTTCTCATTGTTTCATATCCACTTACCTAAAAGTTCCCTGCCTGCTCATACCTCTCTTAAAGTTCTAAGTGATAGCAGTGAATGAAAATAGTATGAATCAGCAGGGCCACCAAGGAATGAATTAATGAGGAGTATGTGCACATGGATGAAGAATCTACCTGAAGTCTCAGTAACATGTAAGTTAAAGGAAACAAACAAGTTTCTGGGTCAAAAATATAACTAAGGTCAGTGTTTATTTACGTGGGCCAAGCAAAAGGGACACAGAGAAATGACCCCTAGTGAATGAAAAGGAATCAGTGAAACTCAGACTGAGCAAGAAAGTACAAAGAGAAATAAAATGCATATTCAGTGGCTGGTATATCAAAGTTCAAACTGAGCAGGTGGAATCAGAAGGGAGTTTTCTCTAATAGTCTTAATAGGCATGTAATGTATGGGTTAGCAAGTGGTTTTCAGATTTGAACATGCATTAGAATCAACTAGAGGACTCAGTAAAACACTTATTGCTGAGACCCTCCCCAGACATTTTCATTCAGTAGGTGTGGGGTATGACCTGAGAAATTGCATTTTAATAAGTAGTCAAATGATACTGGTGCTCTGGGTCTGGGGATGAACTTTGAGACCCATGGGATTGGCAGATGGACCAAGTAACATGATTGGAGGATGCCTATTGATCTTATACAATAGCCATGTGCCTTCTTGCTGTAGACTTACTCTTGCTGTGGGCTCACTTATGCTGACAAATAGCTGAGGCTGCCCATTGCAAGACATCACAACTGCTCCAGATTTGGTGGAGTTGATTTCTTTAGGTGGGAAATCATATCATATATCATTTTTGCTTTGTGTCTCTGCTACTTCAATAAAAAAATATGAGAAAGCTTATAATAAAGGATGTACATATTTAAAACTTAAAATTGAAAGAGGAGAAAATATATAGAAAAAGCAAATAAATATATCAATAAAATACTAATAGATATCCAAGAATAACCATTAGTTTTCACCCTGAATTTTTAAGAAGCCAAGGTAAAAAATGGGAAGAAATGATGTTATATAACCCTCAACATTTATTAAACATATATAGAAAAACTCTTCAAGAGAGTCACATATATTTGAGATATAAATAATAAGAAGGAAAGTAAAAGGCAATTTAGGAGGATAGTATCCCATGAAAAACTTCTAAAGATTAAAAGTGGGCATATGTAAAAATCGATAAGGAGGCTGAAGTTAAGCGAGAGCTAACTTTGAGAATGAGGAAGAGTCTCAACATACCACATGTAGTACCCTGGTGGCACAATATGTCAGCTCTGGCAGACCTGAGGCCTTCTTTTTTATTGCAAAATCAGATCCCGGTTCCTAGAGCTAAGCAGGAACAAAGAATCTCTAATTGTTGTTAGGTTGCTTGGAAAATCAGACCAGCTTCCCATGAAGCCTGGCATTGGACAGCTCTAGTCGTAAAAGCAACACCTGATAGAACAGAGAAATAGTCACAGGTCTGGAAAAAGGCCAGAAGGGATTCTCTGGGATCTTGCGCAAGGTCACCTGCCATAAAACAAGCACCAAAGCACTTATAAAACACCCAAGAAACACACTCATGCAAAACAAATCCAATCCTCTAACTCTGCCAATAGGTTTTATGAGGTGTCTCCTGGCTCCAGTTCAAATTTCTGTCATATTGTCAGAGTTTCCAGAAACTGGGATATTTAGCTAAGGCTGGGCATTACATCTTCTGTGGAGGGACACTCTCCTGCCAGGAAGGGTGGAGTGGCTAAAATGAAATTATCCAGTCAGGTCTTTTTCATTCCCACTTCTTTGGTCTCCTTTAGATTCTCATTACATGAATCAAAACAAGCTGGAGACATGTGGTCACACTAATGTCCCAACATGGTTTTTGTCCCTAGTGACATCTAGGGATAAGAAAAGACTTAAAAACAAAGTCTTCCAAATAAACACCATTTGCTTTGGAATCATCAGGAAGGAAAGCAGCTGAGCAACTTCTACTCTTTACAGTCATATGACATTTTGTTTATATTCAACTATTAGGATAATTATCAAAAGTACAAGTATGTGAATCTAATTTTTCTGGCCTGGACTGATTGTCTACTTTTGATTTATTGTAAAAATCCATCATAAGCTTCTCTATTATCTTACCCATAAATATACTAGACTCAGTGGAAAGAAGAACATTCCACTAGGTTGCCTAACAAGCAAATAATTTTTCAACTGCCCTCAATCCTGTGGCCTAGCAATTTGCAAAGACTCTCTTTGTCCTCACAAAGGCAAAACAAGATGGACGAGGTTAATGGAGGATATGAGTTATCCTGGATAATCAGTTGAAATATCCACATCTCTAATTCAAGGCTTCCTTTGATTTATCAATGTCATATTTCACATTAAGGCCCCCAATGTCCATTTTCTTCATTTCCTTTCTAATTATCACTTCCCAACTCAATAATTTGCTGTTACATAATTTCTGACGTCTTGCGTCTAGTTTGTTCAGTATTTTAGAATGTGAGGCAAAAAGTGGGCTCTCTGTTAGAAAAACCATATGGACTTTTTGTTCTTTTATTTATTTTTCCTGTCCTGTCTTACTGCTTGTCAGTAAGCATATCTAGACTATGGCTAATGATGTAGAAGACAAAGAGTAAATAGGCTTTCTGAGATCTTTGGGGGAAGAGTCAGAAAGTATGGAGGCTCAGGAACTGGAGGTCTGGACGAAAGTCCAGTTTTACCACTTTTTGGGGAAAGAAACTTGTATGAGTTCCCTAACCTACAGGATTCATGGTTACCTTATCTATAAACTCTAAGAGATTTAAAACTCAAAAAAATTGAACTCTGAGGATTAAAAATAAGAATATCTTGTTGGGTTATTGAGGAAATCAGTGAATGTGTATTATTCCTCGTCCCCTCACTGTTTCCACTCCAGTACAAGCCACTATTATCTCTCACCTGGATTATTAAACAGCCTCCACTTCTACCCTTCACCCAACCCCAGTCCACATTCATCACAAAATAAATTGGACCAGGTTACACTCTGTGCAAAGGCTTCACATCTCTCACAGAGTAAAAACCAGAGTCTTTCCTTAGGATAACCCTTCCATTGCCTCTCTTACTGCAACTCTTACTACTCTCTTGCTTATCCCGTTCAGCCACACATGCATTCTGGTGTTTCTTGAATGCCTCAGGCATGCTCTCACCTCAGGGCCTTTGCACTGGCTCTTTGCTCTGCCTGGAATACTCCTCACCATGCTCCATGCTCTCAACCCACCTGATTTCAACACAGTTCTGATGAACTGTTTCATGTACATGTGTCGCCAACTCCTACATTATGAGCATACCACTGCATCCTTTTGCTTGAAAACCACAGGAATTTTTCTGAAGCCACAGAAAACCACAGAACTTGAATTCAGCCTCCCAGGAAAGTTAGTTTGCCAGCTGCATCCCTAAGCAGAGGAAGATGGGATTTAATGAATAAATGCCCAGCCTGCCAACTTTCAGTGAGACAATCCTGAGGTGAATTTTCCATGGGTCCTTAGAGACTCTCTAAGCAACCAAGCCCAGTTGCTCATAGCAGTAAACAGCTCATCAACACAGTCTCGGTTCTCTTCTCTCACTTTCCTGTATCACTCTTTCTTCTTACTTCTGTTTGCTGGGGTCATCTTTCCAAACTCAAATCTCAAAAATACATTTCTTTCTTTAAGATAAAATAAAAAGAAAAGAAATATCTCATGTCCCTTTTCGATTTGATTACCATGGAAGCCTAGGAAAGGGTGTTTCTGAATGTCTTGAAGTAACTAGTTGTGAAGAAGACAACCAGTGATACCTCTACAACGAATTTAGAGGTGAAACATAAAAAGCATGTAGATAAGAGATATGTCTTTCTAGAAGTATTTATAAAATTCCTTTATACTCTTATAAATT
This sequence comes from Eonycteris spelaea, assembly GCA_003508835.1. NCBI lineage: Eukaryota > Metazoa > Chordata > Mammalia > Chiroptera > Pteropodidae > Eonycteris > Eonycteris spelaea. Next base: position 3,548,406 of record PUFA01000147.1, on the reverse strand, counting down.
TTAGAATCAGACAACACTATTACCAAATCAAGAAGTGCTTGCCTTGGCTCACTATGGTCCGCAGTCCCTGCTGGGGCACATTTATACATTCATTCAGAATTCTATGTTCACTCTATAGACTGTCACAAGCTACAAAGAGGCCAATAGCTCTCCTTGAATAGCTCTCAGAGATGACTCAGAAAAAAGGGAGGGTGCTGGTCTCATCATTGTTTGGAAGTTTTTCTCTCTGAGAAGAAAATTTCTTTTAGGCTCTAATAGAGAATAAAGATAAAGCAGCATATTGGTTTCCTTGGGCTACCATAAGAAAATACCACAGATTGTAGGGTTTAAACAAAAGTCATTTATTTTCTCATAGCTCTAAACTCTAGAAGTCCAAGATCAAGGAAACAGCACATTTGGTTTTCTCTGAGGCCTCTCTCTTTGACTTACAGATAGCCTCCTTCTTCCTGTGTCCACACATTCACACAGCATGGTGTCTCTCTTGTGTGTCTAAATTTCTTCTAAGAAAACCAGTCAGATAGGATAAGGGCCCACTTTAATGACTCATTTTACCTTAATTACCTCTTTTAAGCTCCATATAAGTCACATTCTGAGGTACCAATTGATCAGGGCTTCAACGTGTAGATTTGAGGGGCACAGTTGAGCCATAACAAGCAGGCATGGAGAGAATTCCTTGAGATGAGAAACTATGTGGTGTGCTTTTGGTACCCCAATGCAGCCTCATAGTAGAAGCCTAACACATACTATACTTTTCAAAAACAACATAGCTAGAAATGTAACATAAAGTATATAGATTAAGCATTAAATACTTACTACAGAAAGTTAGCAATCTAAAACTCCAAAGAAGGGATCATTTCAGTCTCATTCTTTGGAAAGGAGTGAACAAAAAGGGGAAGCAAATATGTCACCTTAGGTTTTCCATATTTATTCATTCGTTGCCACTGAGCCCTTGCTATGAGTTTTCATAGACCATCAGATCTAACCAAAATTTTCTAATTAAATTTATCTTTTCCTTCCCTGATGGCCATAATAGACTTTTTCCAAACCTAAAGGAATTAGGGGAACAAAGGAATAACTTGTTTCTAAGCAAAAATTCACAGTCATAGTCTCCTGTGTTAAGGGACTATCTGGTTCTAAAATTTGAGAATTAAAAGGACCAAATTCACACTCCTTATTTTGCCAATGACGAAAGTGAGAGCTGGGATGATAAAGAAAATTGTTCAAGGTCCCATATTAAGCTAGAAGTAGATGCAGAGGTGAAAATAAGACCCTGACTTTTAGGTCGTCTTTTCCACTAGATCTATTGAAACGGTTTTAAATAGCTTCATGAGAATATTTATTTGACTGGAGTCATTTTTAACCTAGATCTCCCTCTCCCCATTAAGATTTAGGACAAAGGTGAGGTCCCATAAGAAAGGTCAGTCTTTTATTCCAGAGTAGGATAGTTAGCACATCCCAGTTTGCCCAGGACTTCCCAGTGTTAGCACTGAAATTCTCACATCACAGAAACTTCCTCAGTCCCAGACAAAACAGGACATGGTCACACTATTCCAGAGGAAGCATGTGCTCCAAACTGTGCAGTTTCTCACATTTGGGTTGTGAAAGAAGCTGTTGGACCCGCTGTAGGAGCAGCTTTTTCAGTCCCTACTGTTCTGGTCTGGCACACATGTCTCAAGCATGTGGATGTTCCCTGAACACCTGTTCCACGTAACATAAGCTCAAATTCTGGTTCTGTCACATAGATCTGGAGGACCTTGGGCAAATTATCTAATGCATCTGTGCCTCAATTTCTTCTTCTGTAAATATGAAGATAATAATAGTAACTACCCTTTAGAGGTGGTTGTAGTTATTTGTAAAGTACCTAGAACAGTGATTGCTCAATACTAAGTACTCAGGAGATATTAGCTCTTTAAAATGTTATAAGATCCTCTGCATCTTTTTGCCTCTGGACTCAGTTTCTCCCCTCTGGCAGGTACTGCTGGTTGCTTGCCCTGTACCTTTCCCCACTTCTTTCTCATCGACAGAATCTTTTCATTCAAGACCTCAACAAGTCTGGTTAAAAATGTACACCTCCGCAGAGGACCTTGAAGCCAGGGATGGTCATGTGACTCTTGTCTCACACACATCAATGATGTGTGAGCAAAAATCCTGGGTAGGCATGCAGGAAAATTGATGAAGAAGCTACACTCAGTCTATATTTTTTCAGATGTTTGACTTCTGTCCTCCACTGGTGTTGCCAGATAAAATACAGGACTTGCACTAAAAATTGATTCATTCATTATCTATCTGAAATTAAAATTTAACTGAGTGCCCTATACTTTTATTTGTTGATCTGGCAATTCAACCCTCTGCCTTTTCTTCTTTCTTCCTGATTGGAATGTGGGTACTCATTATGCCTGGAGGTGCAGGGACCATCTTAAGACCATGAGCCACAAGCAAAGGGTAGTAATGAAAAACTGAAGGAATATGTACCACTGACGTTAGCATGGGGACCTCTCTAGCAACCAGGGCTGATTAAGCCACCACCCCTATTATGTGTAGATGAATTTTAGCCCTACCTGATACCCTTACATGGGCACAGCCTTTGTCCTCCACTCCCTCTGTAATCTCCCTATGTCTTTCTTTTCAGAGAATACTCAACTCAATTGCAGTGATTGCTGCCAGATTAAGACCTTGAAAAATCTACATTTCCTCTCCTCCTTATCATTTCCTATCACTATAATGTGCTGTAACCTGAGTGTGTTATATCCCCTGAATCCATGCAGAATTTATAGAGCCCCTCCAGGGGGGAAAAAAGAAGCTTTCAACATATTTGAAGAACCACTTTATAAATATTCTTTGGGGGGGGGGAAACAACTGAAGTGTTTGATTATGAGTAACATTAAAAATAAAATGATAATTTTCAAAAGTTTATTTTGTATTTGGTGAAGTTCATCTAATAAATTTTTATTTTGAACTTAAAAAGGAATTAAAATTTTCTTAAACATTAGTTTATACCCCCCCACTAATTAAATATTAAACCAAATGTAAAGTATTGGTGTAAAGGGATGCCAAACTCTTGGCCCACCTGGGACACTCATGTTTTCAGACTAGCTTCCAACCCAGATCTTGACAACTGCATTCAACATTCAGCTCTTGCCCTTCACAAAAGTGTCTTACTATTTAAAGCAATATTCCAAGACTCATCTCAGAAGACTGTTGCCTAGCTTCAACATCTCTTTGTTTCCCCATGTGGTTCTCAACATCTGGTTCCCCAACTCCTGAGCAGCAGTTCCACGATTTGGCTGCAACCAACAAAGACAGCCCTGACCTTCACATGAAGGTCCTACTCCAGCCACTCTCACACTCTCTCACTCTGGAACAGATATTCCAGATGTCTTGCCCTTGCTGATGTCTTAATCCTTCATAGGACACCCTCTCCCCTCTATCTGTTGCTTTACATCTTACCCTTCACCCAGTATCTGGCTTTCTGGGCTGCTCCAGATACAATTAACCTTCTTTGCTATTAAATTCTATTCAGCCTGGTCTTGATTTGAAATTTACTAGTTTTCTTTGCATTCATTGTATTTCCAACGATGCGGAGGGGTGTCTGTCACCTAGCACAGTGTGATTGGCATAAGACATGCCCATGAAGCTCTTATTCAATAACATGTAATCTTTGAGGCTGAGATTCATTTGATGACAGAGAACAGAGAATATCTGTAAGCACAATCTTGTCTAAACAAGGAGCTAAAATAGATCCCTTGGCCAGGGTAAGCAGTGTCAGGAGTTGAGGATGAAAGAAAGGAAGGCCATCTGTTAAGAAAGAAAAGGCATAGCATGGAATCAAATATCTGCGTTATCCCTAGTGTCATTTCTGCTACTTTTCCTCCTTTTGAACACCCTTATGCAATCTTTTGCAGAAAATGTTTTTAAACACTCCCTCAAAAAGGATAAGAAAGTCTAACCCCTCCCCTCCATAACAGGATACCAGGGAAAGCTGGAAAGCTGGAGAGGATGAAAACCAGACAATGCCACTCAACCAGGCCCGAATGCTGCAGCAGGCAGCAAACTCCATAGTGGCCAATGCAGGGATTTTCTTCATGGAGTGGTCAGGACCAGTGAGGGACAGATCCTGACAAGGAGCTAGGTGACCTGGGCTCACTGATAGACTGTGCTGCTCACCCCTTCACCCAGCCCTGCTTCTTTAGCTTCCACACCTCCAACTCAACATGGGGCTCTTGGAGGTGAATGAAGGGTCTTCCTTGACTAGCAACTGGTGATGCAGGTGGAGCTGAATAGAAACCCTCCCACAACCAGTTCCATGCCTGACCAAAGTCACCTCCACCCTCCATTAACCTCCCTGCAACCCAAAGCCATTGTGACAGTGTTGCTTTTAATCACTGCACTTTGTGATCTGTATTTTCTGCCCACTTAATAAGGATTAAGAGAAAATGACAGAAAGCTATTCAGTACCATCCCAGCAATGCCAAAGACCACTTTTTGGGGAAGCTGAGTGTCCTTCCCCAATGGGCTCCTGAGTTCTGTGAGAACTGCCCAGTTTCCAGGTGGCCATACACTGTGTGTTGAGCGGTTTTTCCCCAGGTAGAGGCTGTGTCAGAGCATATTTACAGGAAACGCTGGATCAATGTCCTATGGTTCTCCATCCCCAAATCTTGCTGTATCTGATGTGAACCATTTTTTATTTTTTTGCCAAATGGCCTGTGCCCCTCAGTCCTCCTTTCATGCTGTAGGGTCCACAACACTGTTATCCCAGGACCCATCTGTGCAATCCTCCAAGGAGACACAGGCATGGCTGTGACCACAAATATGCTGAGCCATATTCTCAGAGCACCATAGTTTGGCCCAATAGTTTTGATTGAAGAGGGACAAGGACCAGATCTGCACCACTAGCCCTCTTAGCTGTAGGCTCCAGGCCATTAGTACCATGTTGTGTGGGGCCATTTTGTTCTGATGGCTGGGCTCTCACTTATTAGAGATTCTGAATTCTAAACATTCTCAACCACATTCTAATGATATTGGCCATAGTGGTTATAACAGAGAAGGGCTTCATCCGATGTTTGACTTCTCCTAAATATGAACTAAAGGCACAGATCCTACGATTAAGCAAATTGATTGCATTTGTGTTATAATTGAACTGTTTTGCTGCAAGCATTGCACTTGGAAAATTACAGCTGTATCACAATAAGGAGCCAAAAAGGGGTTAATTCACCTCCAAAGGGAACATAATTTACTCCTTCTTCCCCAGAAGGATCAGATCAAGAGGTAATTATAAATGACTGATAATCTGATTTATATTTTTATTGGGCTATAATTAAACGGAGTTTTCATCCTCATTATTCTAGCAATTCCATTTTGGATATATCCTCAGAGAGAGAATTTGGAAGTAATAGACCGGAGCCTTCTCCCTTACGAAGCTTAGGATCTTTTAAATGATGAAAAATTCTATTGCTGAGAGGCAAAAAAAAAATGATCTAAATTAGCAAGACCTGCTTTTAGAGTCCAATGTAGGTTTCAGTCATGGCTTGCTGATCCCCAAGGAGTTAGGAAGACACTAGAGGGACCAGAGGAGAGTTCATACTGTCCAGCGAGCTTTCCTCAGTGGCCCAGAACTAAGAACTTGTAGAGCTGGAGAGCTGACTTCAAGTAGATATTGTAAAGCAGATTTAAATACTAGAGGATAGACTGTTTAGGTTCACATTTAAGAACTTCAAAACAATGAAGATCTATGGAAAAATGTTGGATATTCTCTAGTGCATAAAACAAATAAACTCCATGCCCTCCTAATGTAGAGAGGAGGCAAGAGAATTAAAATGTTAATTAAGCTACATTCAGAGGCTGCAATATGCTCATCAGCCCTGCAGCCAGGCCAAGAGGACACCTTCAGAGCAAAGAAAGATTTCTACTGGGATTACTAACAACCCATTCCCCACACCTGTGAAGGGGGAAAAAACAGGAACAACAGAGTCTTTAAGTGGCTGCCTTACACAAATAAAATCATTCATTCCCTATGGCTAAAACTATGGGGAACCTGCGGATTAAAGGCTGGGAACTGCCAGCAGGCCTTTCAGGCTACATTCTCTTCTCCTTTCACTTCCTCATTGTATGTCCCTATCAAGGGAAATAGGAACTAAAGAATGATATATAAACTGAATTCCCCAGACTCAGGGTTCCTCTCACTCTCTGACAGGAGACCACGCTCTGGCTGTGGAATGTTAGCCCTTTTCTAATAAACTTTCCTTTTGACTCTAACTTTGACACGTGTGTTGAATTCTTTCTACACACTCAGAGGACCCCCTTCTTCTCTTGGTGCAAGGCTTGGTCTCCCCCCATCTCAGTTAAATTTGCCCTGTCTTGCATCACTTATGGAATTAGTTCACAGTTTGGGAAAAGATAATAAGTGTATTTAAAAAAATGTAGATTATGTTTTCCAACTACTGCAAGTGGCACAAGTGAAGGTACATGGTGTAAGAGTAGAGAATAAAAGGGTATAGTGAACATGCTTAGAAAAAGTAGTCAGAGATAGCTTTTTAGGAGGTGCCCATTTATCCAGACCTGTAGTCTCTGGGAAGGGGAGAGAGCATGTATGAAAACCTAGGGCAGGGAAAGAGCTTTGCCACTCCTGAACATCTGGAGCACGCTGGTTAAGGAAGAGAGTCCCAGGAATCAAGTTTGGAGAGATAGGTTTTTGAGTAGCAGCTCATTAGCCACTTGTTAAAAATGGTGTAGTAGGAATGTGTGCACAGAGGTTAGAACTAATCTTTATGAATCTTGCTAATTTGGGGGTGTTAGTTTTGATGCTTAAGGGGGCTTACCTTATGGCAGGCCACATTCATGCCTAGTAGCAGTAGATCTAGGAAGCCCACTAGGAAGCCTGAAGGGAAGGGAGCACAGACACACATTCTGTCTCTGTGCCCCAGCCTGAGTTACCTAGCTTAGCATCTCAGATCCTACCTAGCTCAGGAACCCCAGCTTGTCTCCCCATCATTCCTTCTCTTCTCTAGTACATTCTCCACACATTTAGCTGGAAATGTTCTCAAAAAACCAGATCTGATTAGACCCCTTTAAAAAAAAAAAAACACAACTCTTCGTTACTTACAGAGTAAAGGAGAGCACTGAGCAAATTCTTTTTATTTGTACCCTGCTCACCTCTTTCTTGGCGTCATCTTTTGCTGGTTTGTACGCTAATAATATAAACCACTCATAATTTTACAAATTCCATTTTATCCAGCTCTGTTTCCTTCAACATTTTTGCAGACCCACTCACCTCTAAGCTGAACATTACTCCCTTGAAAAGATGCCCACAGCCTGCATCTGACTGCCCCTGAAACTCTTCCTCAATAACATCTCTCCCTCAATTGTGAGATGATACTACTAAGGAACTTCCCTTGGTTTCTTGGCCACTCTCCTCAAGATATGGATTCTATCCTTAACAGCTCCATGGACCACAATGCTCAAGGGGGTGGTAGGCAAATATTTGTGCACATCATTTAGTCTTAGGGCTCTTGCTCTTTCTTCTGCCTGGAACACCCTTTCTTCATTTCTTCACCTGACTATATTATTTTGACCATTTAGCAATCAATCTAAAATGTTACTACCCTCAGGGGACCATCCATAAACAACCAGTTTGTTCTAATTAACCCTACTCTATGCTCAGTATCTTATAGACACTAAATACTTTTAAATTATTTGTTAGTGTGTGTTCTTCATTGTAATCTATGATTCTTAAAGTTAGCTGTGTCCCTTCAATTCTTTATATACTCCATTTCATCACTCTCTGCCTAACATTTAGTAGACACTGCCAAATGCTTGTGAGGCTTGAAAAGTACAAGGGAAATAACAAAACAGAGAGCCAATTGAAGAAAATAATCCTTGACTCTTCAGCTCCAGTTGGTGGCATGTCCTGAAGACCTTCAATTTTTCAGTGTAGTCCATCTGATCCCTGAACCACCCACAGCCTGGATGCACAGTAGGGCCCAAAACTATTTAGATTAGAAACCTGGGTTTAGCATTGTAGGCCAGAACTCATTCTCAATTCACCTAGCCCTTCATCTGAATCTCTTTGTGGGGACTTTCTGCCTGGATCCTTATATATATGTATCTTTATAACTTTATAGCTCCTTATAGCTAAAATATAAACTCAATGATGGTTGTACCATAAAAGTTAGTTAATGCATTACTGGTGGAAAAATAAATTATGTCTTTTGCCACACCAACACAATGATTGTGTTGTGATCAAATTCAGTGTAAATCACAAACTGTGATTATCTAACACATTAGCAAATGTCAGTATATGCTTGCTGCTACTGAAGACATCAGTGCAGAGCCTAAACCTAAGAGTCAGGTCACGAGCAAAGGTAAGCTTAAAGATTTGTCAAGGAATTACTCAAGAGTGTGAGAATTAGATCACTTTAACATTGAACATGTGGCTATAGTTTTAATATTTGCACATAGAAATACACTTTAGAACACCAGTAGTTGTTTTTAAAATAATAAGACTGGTTCAATTAAAATGATTCTATTCAAATAAATAATGACAACAAACCTTCATTCTCACATATACCTAGAAACATGCTGACATCCAGATCACATAGAATCTATTTGGCCTAAAGGGATTATGTTGATTAAGGCGTAAATAAGCACAGAATGTACTGTATATGAAACACTAACTGCAGAATTTACTTCACACTACAGTGATATTGATGATGACTGACATTTTAACTTGCATGGGACTTTTTGTCTAAGATGATTATATCTAGGTGCAAACAACCAAATAACGGCTCTAATATGAGCTTAGTTTTAATCACAATACCAAAGTTTGATCTTGAACAATTCAGCACACTATTATTCAAGATAGAACTTATAAAATTACAAACTGAACTATGAGAACCCACTTTACCCTTGGTCATGGGCAATAAAAGTTGAGTTCAGTTGATGAGACATGAAGATGACTGGAAACCCTAATTACAGAAAATTATGGGGTATAGAATACCATGCATATCAAAGAAAATAGTATTAAATATTGATTTTTTTAAAAGACAGTACCCATTGAGTTGGTGAGAAAAGAAAATAGTTCTTATGTTTTAATAATGAATAAATAGTTTCCTTTAAATGTTAATATTTTCTAAGCATCCCCCAAAAAGCTTTCTGGTTCATATAGTTATCCACTTCTATTGTATTTTTATTTAAAATTTTATGTATATCTGTGTCTCTTATTTCATAATGTCTCCTGTACATGTGTCCATATTTAACATAATCCATTTATATTTACTGTTAGTAATGTGTAGTATATCTTCTATTATCTTGTTTTATGCTTTACGTATTTTATAATTTGTGACTGTTACTTTTGTTTTTTAGTCTTTCACTATGGGGGAAATTTTTTCTAATTTTTCTGCAATCTGATAATTTTCAAGATGTATATTCTATTTTTAGGTACAGTGAAAATTAATTCAAGCGTAAATTTTTAACTACTGCAGGGTACGTTTTTCTCTCAAAAAGGAAGCAGAAGTATCTTCAGCACACCTCTGGCAACATTACACATGCCTTGGGCCAGAGGCAAGGAGCTTCTACCCCCAACCCCCATCCTACAGCTCCGCAGCTGTCCCCAATCCCACCCCACAGGCCCATTGTCACAAGCTAGCTGGAGCAACTGAGACAGGAGGCTGAGCAGCTCCAGAATCAGATTCAGGATGCCCAAAAAGCAGTGTTGGGGATTCAACACTGACCCAGATCACAGCTGGGTTAGAGTCAGTAGGGATAATACAGATAAGGATGCAGAGGATTTTCCTTGGGCACCTGACAAAAATCTGTGCTTATGCATTGAGGGACAGACTCAAAGTTACTGGTCAGCAGCTCCCAGGACAGGAAGCTCATCAATCGAGACAGCTATACAAGGTCCAAGTCATCCTACTGTGCTCCTCCAGAGTCATGACCTGTGTCTACATGCCCTCAGATAACTTTGTGGCCTGTGGGGGTTAGACAACATCTGCACCATCTACAGTCTCAAGACCCATAAGGATAATGTCAGGGTAAGCTGGGAGCTGCCTAGCCACACTGGGTACCTGTTGTGCTGTTGCTTCCTGGATGACAACTAAATCATCACCAGCTGTGGGGACACTGCCTATGCCCTGTGGGACATTGAAACAGGCCAGCAGATAGTAAGTTTTGCTGGATAAATGGAGATGTGATGTCCTTGTCACTGGCACCCAAAAGCCACACCTTTGTGTCATGTGCCTGTGACTTCTCTATCAAGTTATAGGATATGTGGGACTCGATGAGCCCACAGACCTTAATCAGCCATGAATCTGACATCAATGCTGTGCTTTTTTCACAAACACCTATGCCTTTACCACAGGCTCCAATGACCTGCGGGCTGACCAGGAGCTCCTCGTGTATTTCCATGACAACATCATCTGTGACATCACCTCTGTTGCCTTCTGGCAGAGTGGCCATCTGCTGGTCCCTGGTTAACACAACTTCAATTGCAACATCTGGGACGCCATGAGAGGCAACTATACAGGTGTCCTCTCCAGCCATGACAGGTCTGTGAGCTGCCTCGGGTCACTGATGATGGCATGGCTGTGGCCTCAGGCTTGTGGGATTCCTTTCTCAAGATCTGGAACTAATAGCCCCAACCTCAACTGGGCCTAGCCAGGAGGGGCCCTGCCTATACCCAGCCTGCAAGCCAGGAGCTCTGGGGCTAAGGGCATACAAACCCACAAGGCCTGGGGTTCCTGCTCTTTTGCCCAGGTGTGGTTCCTCCTGGCATCTTCACTCTGGGGATAAAGATGGGGAAAGAGGAAGAACAGAAAGCCCTCATTTTTTTACTGCCCTGGGGTCAGGGCCTCATCACCCTGGAGAGGCAAGAGGTGGAAACTTCAGGAGCTGCCTTTTTAAAAACTGGTTTTTAATTTTTATTGTATTTTCAGTTTTTCCATAAAGGAATGAAGTCTAACTCTGTAAAATAAAAAGAAAGCAAAAATGTTGACCCTTTGCATTTAATAAATAAGATGTCAAATGATCATTATTTAACTGCCCCTCCTTTGTTCCTCCTTCCTGGTTCCCCCAGAATAGATCATGATTCTAATGAGGCTTATAGTTATTACTCTTAGATACATTATTTATATTCTCCCTCCTTTGTTTTCACATTTTCATTCAATATTCTAATCTCAATTATAACAATTGTTTAGACTTAACACAATATTTACTTGGCTTCCACAGTACCACTACTTGCCTACTTTACCTGTTTAATTTTTTTGTTTATTATCAGTTGCCACATGTCTTGGGGCATTTTTCAGAGGAGTATATAGGTGATTTATTTGATGAGCTTTTTCTATAGTAAACCTTTATTCAGAATTACATTTTCTTTCTGCAACTTAACACTAATGCTACATTTCTTTTATTTTTCCATTTGCCCTAAAAGGAATTTTCTATTCCAGTTTACGCATCCTTGAATGATCTGACAGTCTTCCGTGCCTGAAGTTTGCCAATATTTACAAATATAGGGAGTTACTTTATTTCATCATTTACCATCTGAACACCATCAGGATCTTCCTTCCACACCCAAAACTGAAAGGCTGCTTTACTGCAGAGCTCCATCTAAATTTGCAGTCTTTAAAAATCAATGATATAGTATAAGCCTTTTGAATTGATAAGAGGTGTGCTTCCCAGCCTTATTATCTTATACTGGGAAACACAATTCATTCATAGATAATTTGATAGTTTGCATGTCTTTCCTTTTCAGGTGAAGGCTTAGATCACTTTTCCCACAGTACACTCTTCTCACTATTTCCTCATTTCTTTTATTTATTATTGTCAGTGTCCCATCCCTATCAGACTATTTCTGACCTGACTCTCTAGCATTACCAAATCATACTCCCTAAATGGATTTCAAAAGACAAGTACCAGTGAAAGAATTTGGTTGGATGAAATGACCTTAGTCAAGACAGAGAACAATTGCTTCACCATTTAATTGGTGAAGGCTCCAGAATTCTAGGTTGTGTAACTCAGTAAGATGGAATGGAAATTTCTCAACATTTTTCTGCTTGATCCAGCTTGTCTACTGCAGGCACCAACCAAGCTTTATTTGGTAGAAATTCCTCCCAGCATCTAACAAATCATTAGTCTGTATTTCCTCATTTCCAGTACTTTGAGCACTTTTATCTCTCCCTTAATTTTCATAATTATTTCAATGAGAATTTGGGGAGGCAAATAATGTGCTCCTAACTATCTGCCATCTTATCTGGGTAGTTCATCTTCATGGGGATTTTAATGGGAACTGGGAGAAGAAATATTAATATGACAACATCTTAAAAGAAAGTTTGACCCCTTGCCTTTCTTTATACTGGAGACAACTTATTTACCTAGTGAAATAAAAAAATAATAGGCAAAAATAGGGCATCAAATTTTTGATCCTGCCCACTGATCATCAAAGTAGGCAAGAATCAATGCTGAAGAAAGCAGTCATCTCACATTCAGCATTCCCCAATAGAGAAGAATTAGCTAAAGTAGCAGCTGCTCTAATAAAGCAGCAGATTGTTAGAAGGAGGTCTTTGTCTAAGAAGGAGTACCAAATGATAATGTGAGCTGGTAAGGCAGAGTTCAGGATACAGGTGCTGGCCTTTGGCTGCTTCTTTTTTTTCTTTTCTTTTCTTCTATTTTCCTTTTCTTTTCTTTTTCTTTTCTTTTCTTTCCTTTTAATTATTTATTAAGGTGACATTGGTTAATGAAATCCAATGTTTCGACAATAAGTCATATTTTCAAATCCTGGTTCTATTGGAAGATTAGCTGTAGGTTATTAAGCAAGGTAACATGTCTATATTTCTGGTTCCTTGTTGTAAAGATAGCACCCATCTCAATGAGCAGTTGTAAGAAAAATGGAAATATTCATGCAGAATGTTTAGAATAGTACCTGGTCCATAGTGAGGGTTCATTAATGTTATCAATTGTTCTTTTCTTTCCTACATTTCCTTAACAGAGATCAGATAGACCAGGCCGAGCTGGTTACTACTAGACATACCCTTTAAACAGCTGTGCAAATAAGAGATAGAGCTGTGAGCTTCAGAATATCCTAGTGGGGGTGGGGGGCAGGAACCTGGACTGAGGAGGAGAACAGTGGCTGTTGAGTGTAGGAAGAGCAAGCCCCAAGCTAGAATCACTGGTCTAAGCACTCTCTGAAGACAGAAATGCAGCCTTATTTTCCTTGAAATCACTATATTTTCTGTATCTAGCTTGGGATCTCTATATAACAGACTTTTAATATATATTTGTTAAAGAAGTTAATTTAATTATTGAATGAAGGAGGATTGACACAAGCCTGGATCAATCAGTGCAGACCAGAGGCAGCACAGAAGTAGATAGAAAGCCTAAATAGATATAATATTAGTGTTCGAAATAATAGTTTAGGTTATTTATTTGCCAACTTAAACAGTTCAGGTGAGGGATTTTATATATATTACCTCATTTTCAATTTTTACCAAAAATTCCATTTCCAAAATGAGGAAACTGAGGATTAGAGTACATAAGTGCAGTCACTCACGTCCTTTGTTCATGGTTTCAATTTCTGCGGTTTCAGTCACCTGTGTTGTGAAAATATCAAGGATCTATCAACATCGTCTGCTCCTAATATCCAACTAACAACATCATCATAGTCCAACAATCCTCCTTCCAATGTATTGTAAGGTCAAGGTAGCTTAATGCTATGTCATTCATCTCACTTAATTCCATCATAAAGGCACTGTATCATCACACATCATCACAAGAAGAAGGGCTAGTACATTACAATAAAATATTTTGAGAGATCACACTCATCTAACTTTTATTACAGTATATTATTATAATTGTTCCATTTAAAAATTAGCTATTGTTGTTAATGTTTTAATGCCCAATTTATGTATTAAACTTTATCATAGGTATGTATATATAGAAAAGAACAGTATATATATGGTTCAGTACTATCCAAGGTTTCAGGCATCCAATGGGGGTCTTGGACCCTTTCCCCCTCAGATTCGGGGACTACTATTACTTGTTCAGTCTCTGCTAGCCTGTGTCCAAGCCACGACATAAACTGCCTGTCCTACACTTTTTCCCCTGATCACACCATTGCTCAAAGTCTTTGGCTGAGAGTGTGTACACAGAGGCCACTGGCTTCATAAATCATATACTTACCTTGAGAAAGAAAGAGAGGAAGAAAACTGAGGGAGTGCATCTGAAGATTCAACCCAGAGATACAAGAAAAAGCAAATGATGGTTTGAGATTCTGGTAAATCAATATGGGATCTCTGGCTGGGACAAGCCTCATACTGTTTTGATTAAATCTCAGTCCTTAGTAGGAACTAAAATAATAAAATATTCAAATATTCTGCTTGCATTTTTATTAGCCTGCTGCAGCATCCAAAGGGGCTGACACTCATCAGGAAAAACATGAATTTGGATACTGCTGGGTCATTGCAAGGAAGGAGATGAAAGACAACATGAGTGAGACTATTATTATATTATTATATAATTTTTATTTGCTCCAAATTAAAAATCATATATTAAACAAACAAACATGTGAATGTTGCAATGGGACATTCATTATACATTCTAAATTAATAACCTCTCATTTTCACCTCCCAAATGACCATGATTATAAGTCTGACCTTTTTGATTGATGACCCAAGAAAGAAAAGCCAACAGCTCAGCAGCTACATGTCTCTGTGAAGTGATGCATATCTGTATTCTGAAGAAAATCTTATAAGACTGGGAACATCTGAAAGTGCTTTAAGAGGATATAGGTGAACAGAAAAGCTCTGTCCTGTGGTCTTCTCATGGTCCTTCGTTGAACTGGGCCTGCAATGCCAGTGAGTTCCCAATGGATCAGGGGTGAAAGTCTATAGGGACACCTTGACCAGTGAGATCATCTGTGCTCTAGGGCTACCAGAATTCTCACAATGGCCCCACAGAAGGAGAAACTTCCCACTTGTAAGAGTCCCTGGAAGGGAGGTCATAGTGTTGCTTTAAGACATTTGCTCTACAGCCCTCATACCACACCTACATGCCCATAAACAGCTGCCATTGTGGGCGAAACCATGTCGGCTCACTAAGACTCTCACCTATTTCCCTCATTTTCATAGGAGGGAATGTAAGTCAAAGCTGGCAACACCTAAGGTAGAGTGTGGGGCAGCACCTGGCTCTCTGCCTATCAGTTGATAGGTAGGAGATGTGTCTTCCTCTGGTTTGGGGTTAGAAATGGCTAGGCTTTCACTTCCTGCTCTACTAGGTGGTGGGTGGAGAGAGAAGAGACAGGCAGGGAATGGTAGATCTTAATGCACTTGCCCAGATCTATGATTTTTACAGGACATGTGGGAACTGGAGCAACCTAAAAATAGCATTTTACAAAGCTGGGGTCTGAAGCCAAGAATTTTTATTTAGGGTGAGAGAGGATGCTAAAATTTATGGCACATAAAGTCTTAGGCATCTGGAGTACCATGATACAGGCATCCAGTCTTACAACATGAAGGTCACAACATGAAAGAGGACAGAGGGGGTTCTCCATTAAGGTGGCCTCAAGTGCAAAGCTGGAAGAGATGAGGGCTAGGACAAGCCAGCATGGGAGGGAGGTGCAGAGAGGGGAACTGCAGCCAGCTGACACTAAAGAGTTCGAATGTGGTCCAAGAATCCACACTGTAAGAAATCCCAAGTTATATGTCAGAAATTCAGATTGCTGGGTCCCACCCTAGATTCTATGAAGCAAAATCTTTGGGGTGTCAATCAATTGTCACTGGTACCAATTCAATGCCAGTAGGTCTCTCTAATTTGGGGTGAGGTGAAGAAGGAAACTTTATTCAGTGCAAACACCTCAATTATGATATAGCACAGCTATGGAACAGCTCAATAGTGTTATAGCTCAATTATGAAACAGCACTGCTTTGAGGTGGCCTTGGTGCAAGGACCCTCTCTGGCTCAGCTCAGTTCAGCTCAACTCTGTTCTGCTCTGCTATGCGCTGCCTTGCCCTGCTTCATGCCAGTCTAGGTCAGTCTGCTCCACTCTGCTTCTGTAAAAGGTCTTCAGTATTTCAGCTCCAGCTGGGGAATTCCATTCTATAGTCAAAGAGGTAAGCACGCTACTTGAGCCAGAGGACAGATGACTTATATAGAGAGAAATACCTGCCTCTGGTTTTTGATTGGTCTGTCTTCATGCAAATAAGGACTCCAAATCCTCCCAATATGATTGATCTAAAAAGCACTTGTCCCAATTGGTCAGAATGGACCCACTCTGATTGGTTGGTGACAATGCTGATGCAGCTTCCATTGAATGAGGAATGTTTCAGTCTTATTGATTGAAATACAGTTCCGGGAACTCTTTTATAAGGGTTGGCTCAGATGGCAAAAACAATGCAGGCAGTTCATTGCAGGCTTATCCCTGAAGTGTGGCTTGCTTGAGAAGTCCCTGTACAGAAAGGGCTGCCAGGCTCTGGTTCTTTGTTTGTTTGTTTGTTTTAATTTGAGCCCAATTAGCCACCAGGAACTCTTCTTAGTAGTTATCTTCTTTCTCAGGGTCTGCAGGTTAGCCTGATTTGGGCAAGGGCCAGAGAAAGAAAGAAAGACTGAATCAAAATATCTCAGCAGAGCTTTGCTTTATTTTCCCAGCCTTTGCATAGGCCACCATCTCTAAGACTGTCACCAGGGCCTAGAGTACACAGGACAAAATGACTTGAAAACTGAGAATATAATTAGTTTAGTATGAGGCTCATTTCCCCAAGGCTAATCCTCAGCACTCACCTAGGAGTTCATCCCCACATGGGTCAAGAGCTCCAGCTTCCCATGGTCACAAGCTAGGGGGTTGTAGCTCAAACTGGGACCTGTGCCAGATTCCCACCTCGTGCATCCATCTTGTCTTTCCCAGCTCCTTGGGGCTAAAGTTACTTCGACACCCAATTGCAGGCTACATTTGGTGCAGTTAAGAAAATAATTACAAGCCTAGGACAACTTCAGCTCTCAGCAGTCCAGACAGGGCAAAAAATTATCAGCAGCTGAAACCCACTTTCTGGTGTGGCTCAGAAATGAGTTCTGTGATATGCCAGGGATCTCCTAGCTGTGTCAGACATATTATAAACATTCAATCAAAAGTCTTTTAATCAACAAAACTGTGATACTCCAAGTCACAAACCACCTCTGCCCACCCCACAGCATCAACTCAATGCCTGGGATGGGCACCACCAGGCCCTCACATTACCTGCCCAGTCATCTTTTTGCTCTAGGATAGACAACCATTTCATTAAGACCCTGAGAAACTGTTTCTATTCTCCCAGAAGACAGTTCTTATTCCAGGTCCTCCCAGACCCCAGCTAGAGGTAGAATAAACAAAGCAGAATCAGCAAACTTTTTCTATAAAGGGCCAGAGCACAAATATGTTAGGATTTGACAGTCTTTGTCGTAAAGGCTCAACTCTGCTGAGGAAGTGCAGGCAGCTTTAGACAATTGGTAAATGAATGAGTATATTCCAATAAACACTCATTATAAAAACAGGCAGTGATCTGGACTTGGCTCACCCACGGCGGTGGTTTGCCAACCCCTGATAAAGGTTAAGAGGGAAGGCTCGAAAGATGGATATTTGAGTTTATATTCAAGCTCCAACAGTTTTCTATCTGTGCAGCTTTAGACAAATCACTTGACTTCTCAGATATATTACTAGTATAGACATCATGCCCTTCTTAAAAGGCTTCAGTGAGATACAAACACATAAAGTGCTTAAAACGGTTTCCAAGCACATAGTAAACAATCAAATGCTTATATTTCTTACTATGACTCCTTCAGACTATGACAATTCCATCAGCACTTCCAGCAATTGGTGGCTGCCTTTCACCGATGCCCATGCCCAGTCCACACCTGAGTTCACACCACTCTCTGAATATTGTTTTATTGATTGCTCATCTGTCCCATGTGGAGCCAGCCTCTGTGACTGGGTTGCATGCCGTGGGACCCTCTCTCACACTACTGAACAAGACTCCTCCCAGCCCTCCTGTCTCCTACCTGCCCAGGGCTACCAGGTGCTCCCAATGTGCCTCAAGCAACAGCCTCTGCTTTTTTGACTGTCTGAACAGTAAATAGGACTGGACAGGACATGACACCATTTTTCCATATTAGTGCTGGTCTGTAGTATTCTGAGGACCATCTATTCTGTGAGACAGCAACTAGTGCTAGCAAAAAAGAAAACGTCCTATGACTAATTTAGTTTTGGGAACACAAGGATAAAGATAGTTTAAAATGTTTCTTTCTACATAACTTCTTAGGTCCTTTAATAAGCTAATATGTATTATTCATCTTCAAGAGAGGAATCTAAGCACTCTGCAGCATTTCCAAATTTATTTTAGTATGAAACAATTTTCAAGGGTCATCACACACAATCAGGATTCTGAGGACACATTTTGCGAAATGCACTGTGGATAAAGGGTCATGTACTCTGTTTTCTGAGCTGATTGATGGCAAAGGTTAATAGAGTGTGGATGATAGAGAAATCTTTGAAATCCTTCTTATTTGTTATAGTGTCTTCATTTCTTATCACAACTTTCTCAGCACAGTTGTACTGTGGGTGCTGTCTGCCTGCCTCTGAGAGGTGGGTTTTCCAAGCATAATGAATTGCCTCTTCTATCAGCCAGACCAGTCAGATCTATAAAGAATTCCCTTAGTTCCTGAAATCTAATACCCCTTCCTTCCTGAAGACAGCCCAGTCACTGCAGTCAATCTGTACCTTTCCAAATGTTCTTCTCTTTGACTCTTAAAAGAAGTTCAAAGTGTCCCACAATTCACATCAAATCGACTGGCTTGCAGTTTCCTGTGCGTCTCTATGGGCTTCTTTATAAAACCATGGCTTTGTGGTCTTAGTCAGCCCATCTCCTTGGGGGCCTTTTTTGAACTCAGTGAACTTGTTTAAACATCCCAGGCCTTCTCCTATTTCTTTCAGCCCCCTCTCTGTGAGTCTATAGCCTGGTGGTGCTGACCTGGAGGCACTGGACATGCTGAGGCTTTCTAGTAATTCCCATCATTACCTTTTGCATTTTTCAGCCCCACCCACCTACCCATCTGTGTCCATAACTTCAGCCTTGTTGTCCAGGCAGTCTCTCACTTTGTCTGGGGGAGCAGAGCTAAGGCCCTTATCTTAGAGGCCTCCCCACTCCTGCTGCTGGGCTGATACTTGTTCGTTGACAAGATACTTTTTCTCTTCTTTACTTTCTTTATTGCAAATTAGTGGTAAAGGATTTACAATCAAGCCTGGGAAGTAGCTTAAAATCTCCTAATGAAAGGTGTCACAGGGGTACTACATATTATTATTGCTGCAAAGAAAGGAAATAAGAGCTGTTGCTTCATCTAATTCCCCCTGAGTAAGCCTGGGCTTTATAATTACCTGAGTTAAAGGGCACTGCTCAAAAAACTGCATCAGCAGGCAAAGGCAACCAGATGGCCCCATGGGGTTTCACAACATGCTCCTGGTGCACTCATTCAGGCAGAGCTGCTGTGAAGCTGACGTGGGTTTGGCCAGGTTTGTAATATGTAGAAATCTACTTTAATAGAAGAATCTACAAACCCATGAGGCAAGTGTATTCCAGTTCCTCTCTGTGGTTCCAGCACCATACCAAGGGTGAACTAAGCCCCAAACTAGGACCAAGGCTCTGGAGAGATGATCTAGGAGGGCACAAGGAGTTCTCTCCCACAACTGCCTCTAGCCTCTAACTTGTCTTTCTTCCTTTTTTTTTTTCAAAACTGCTTCAGCCACCTCATTTTCAAAATGAGGTGTTGATGAACTCAATGGTTTTCAGACTGTTCCTCCCAGGCATTAGGTTCTTTAAGGGACATTTGTCGCCACTCCATGGGCCCAGGAGGAAGGGTCTTTCTTCTGGAAGCTTTCTTCTGTCTGAAAATGATTGGATTAAAATATTATTAAGACTTTTTACTCTTAATGTCCTTTGGAACTGAGCAGGGAGCTTTCACAACAGCACGTTTCCTCTGCCTACGCACATCCCATTCAGAGGCTATCCCTAATGCCTGGCTTTCCACACTTATGTTTTCTCCCATTTACCCAACTGTCAGTGAAAATTATTAGGATATATTTATGAGAACGAAATAAAGAAAGATATGTTGGGTTT
This sequence comes from Eonycteris spelaea, assembly GCA_003508835.1. Lineage (NCBI taxonomy): Eukaryota > Metazoa > Chordata > Mammalia > Chiroptera > Pteropodidae > Eonycteris > Eonycteris spelaea. Next base: position 3,528,283 of record PUFA01000147.1, on the reverse strand, counting down.
TTAAAATCAGTTATTTGGTAAAAATACAACCCCATTTTTTTATAGTTTGGGTTGCCAGTAGTATTTGCTTGAATATTTCCCCTATCTGTTGTTTCTTTCAGTCCTTCTACCTTTACAGACCAATCTCTGCCAGCCTAGCAAGGATTTTGACACCTCACCCAGCCCAGTGCCAGAAATCCTTGAACACACAGAGCTTCTGCATCCATTCTTAAAGTGTAGCTACACATTTCAGTGTAATTGTAAGTTCTTTTTTAAAGGGGCTTCCTCCACCCGCAGCCTGTGGAAGCACTCCATTATTGTGCTTTCCTACTCTAGCAGCTACGTAGGAGGAGCCCGCAAAGCTGAGTGCTTACCTTCTTGTGTAGCAGCTTTTCCAGGAGCACAGGACTCTCGTTCTGTGGCTGAAATTCATCTTTCTTTTCTGTTGCTTGACCTCTGCCTCCCCCAATGCTTCACAGGCTGCTCCCTAAGGGCTAAGTGCTTCTTTCTGAATGTGAAAGGGTTCACATCTGTGGCCTCTTTCTTCCTCCCAAAAGTCTGCTCACCTCTTCTAGTCTGACCTGTTTGATCAGGCTGAACTTCTGGAAGAGCTGCATAGCCTCCCATGTCCTTATAACCTCCCTCCTTCCCCAAATGTCCACGAAGCCAAAGGACTTTAGTGCTGCTGATCACCACCATGCTCTAGAAAAAGACAGGAAAGGGACTGAGCAGGGAGCTTTCAAGCAGCACCCTTCCTCTGTCTGCTTTGACCAAGGACTTGCCCTCTGCTGTCAAAGGCTACCTTGGACCCAGATGTTGCATATCTGACCTAGGAATTCTCTGGTCATAAAATCCTTTAGCACTCAATTTTTTTCCCTGAGGTCTCATGGGAGCATGGGTTGGGGTGGGAGGTGCTACTCTTCATTTCCCTCGTTGCTCCTAGACGTACCCAACCACTGGGCACTCAGGCATGCAGGATCCATGGCTTCTCCAGCTCTGCAGAGTTCTCTCTGGACAGTCAGAAATTGAAGGGAGATGACCTCACATCTGCTGCTCCTTTTGGCCTTTTCCCCCTCCTATACTAGTAATGCATCCTCCAATTCAAACACCCCAGGCCCAGCCCCCACCCTGATTGCTACTGGGCCAGATTTGTCAGGCCAGCAGAGTTTAAGACTTCCAATGCAAACCTCATTTGAGCTGGGACCTCCACACAATTCCTGGGCTCCTCCCTGGCTGAGGCCTGTACAAGGAGACTATTAGCTAAGATGTTTCAATGCCAGTCCAACCCCACATTTTCCTGCCATTTCCTTGCCTACCTCTCTTCCACCAACTCTAGGCCTCCCACACATAGATTTCTCATCAGGATTGGGGGACTAAGGGCTCAACTTTTCTCTCTGATTCCTTTCATACAGCTCACAGCTGTAGAGAGTCTGGCAGAGTCTTGGGGCAGTCTGTAGAGATCTGGAATCCAAACAGTCTTTAAAGAGTTATGACTCCAGGAACTGTGGATGGCATCATTTTCTGTTATTAACAATTCCAACTTTCCTATCTGGCTGTTTTCAGAATAAAAGCTGGAGATTACTGTCAGCATTAATTACAATCAGGTGTACTTTTCTCATACTCCATTTTGTCCCATTGGTTTCTCACATAGCAAGAAATCCTTAAAATGCATGTCCTTTGAAATGTGGCACATAAATCCTTGCTTCTGGTGAAAATTGCTATCAGCCTTTAGGGCTCTCCCTCCCTGGATCCAGTGAACCTGGGGAAGTTCACCAATCTTCCTTAAGTTTAGAGGCTTGCTTGAGCTCCTTGAATCTTTGGGCAAGAATTGTCAATACAATCATTTCCTTGTAAGAGTTCCAATACTTCCTGCTTCTAGTCTAACCAGAACTACCCCAAGAACAGTTTGTGGAATTTCTGGCTTTAGGGCCCAGTTAAAGCAGGGAAAGTAGAGCTGCTGAGGAAGAATGATAAGCACATAGAGCAGTGGTGCTCATGTTCCTTCTATGGTGGATAATAACCACAACTCCCTCTGAGTTCCCACAGCTATCTTTCAGATGAATTCTCTGGCTGCATTTTATAATCTCAGTAGAAAAAAATGAAGTTTTTGACAGTTAATTTGTTTCCTTGATGTATTTTAGATGTCTCTTCAGACAAGCACTGGATTAGTCCTGTTGATTGGCTTGAATCGGATATTAGGTAAGAATACTTCCTCAACACTGTTACTGAGATGTGCATTAATTGTATTTGCAAATAGCCATAGAGCTCAATGACTCTTTGGGATAATTTTTCTAATTCATTAAACTCAATGGGTGTGCTGAGATTCATAAATGAGACAGTTATGAATGTGGTCACAACCACATGGTTCTGCTTAAAATCAGTCTCATCCCCATCCTCATGAATGTATAGAAATCATCCAGTACAAGCAAAATTAAGGGAAATAGCTTATGTAGACTAATGGTTTAGTCAAACATTCCCTTTTCCAGATTTTAAATGTTCTTGTACAGGTGTTTTTTTTATTGTTAAAGTCAGCACATCTTATTTCCCTATGATCTAAACTTCTGAATGGAGTGTCTTAACCTCAGCCCCTTCCCAAGACACAGACCTTAAGATATAGTAGAGTACGTTGCAGTTGCAGGTATCCTGAGGCCAGCAGAACCCAAAGGAAAGAATGGACACACAATCTGAGTGTGGCTATTATTTCCTACTTCCCAAACCATAGCTCATGCACAAGGAGGGCTACAGTCATCAATGGAAGACTGTGTTATAATGGGAGACTATATCTGAGTGTCATGGACATTTCAGAGTGGTATCCCTGAACTAATTAGAGTATAATGTTTAGAGTCAGACAAATACATATTTCAATTCCATTCTGTTACTAACTAACTCTGGGACATCAGAATATTGCTTCACCTCTTGGGGCATCCATTTCTTCATATGTACAATGGGCTAAATACCTACTTCATGGATTCACTAAGGTAGTGGGTATAAAACTTTCAGGAAAATGCTGTGCTCCATAATGGTAGTTTTATTATTATAGGTTCAAACTAAACAACAGACATAATTCACTTTGGGATCCATTGACTCTTCTCTTGCCAGATGTTACTTCTATCTATTCCAGTCTCTGCACTGTATACTATTGTATTAGTTTTCTATGCTGTATAACAAATGACCAAAAATTGAGTAGCTTAAAACAGTGTGCATTTATTCTCTTTATATGGATTAGGAATCTGGGCAAAGCTTAACTGTTTAGCCTTCTGCAATAAAGTTGATAGGGCTATGTTCTCATGTGCAGGCTCATTTAGAAACTAAGCCACTTCCAAGCTCAAGTGTTGGTAGGTGTCAGTTACTAAAGCTGTAAGCCTGAAGGCCCTGACTTCTTACTGCTTATGTCAGCAACTAGAGTACATTCTCAGCTCATAGAGGCCACCCTCAGTTCTTTGTCATGAAACCCTCTCCATAGACTTTCTCATAATATGGTAACTTGATTCTTCAAAGAGAACAACAGAGTAAAAGTGAATCCACTAGCAAAACAGTCTTATATAAAAATCATAGAAATGACATCTCATTACTTTGCCATGTTCTTTTGGTTAGAAGTAAGGTACAGGTCCAACTCATAGTCAATGAAAGGGGATTATACAAGAGGACACCAGGAGGTGGGATAACACAGGTGACCCTAAAGACCATTTTCCACACACAAAAAAAGCCCTCAGAGAGTAAGAGGTACAAGTAGGTACATCATGGTTTTCAAAATGTGATCCCATGATTAATGGCATCAATATCACTGTCCAGACTCTAGCCTGAGTGCATTAATGTTCTATTGCTGCCACAACAAAGCACCGCAAATTCAGTGGATTACAAAACCACAAATTTATTATTTTACAGTTTTTGATGTTAAAAGTCTGAAATGGGTCTCACTGGGCTAAAATCAGTGTGTCAGCAGGGCTGCATTCCTCTTGGAAGCTCTGGGTTGAGTTACATCACTTCAACCTCTTCTGCTTCCCTCTCCTACATTTAAGGATCCTCATGATTACATAGGGCTACCTGGATAATCCAGAATAATCTCTTTATTTTAAGGTCAGTTTACTAGCAACTTTAATTCTATCTGCAAACTTAACTCTTTCTTACCATGTAAGACAACATAATTAGAGTTTACAGATGTTGGAATGTGGACATCATTCAGGACATTATTCTGCCTATTATACATACTGAATCAGACATAGGTCTAGCTACATTTGGTTTAACAAGCCCTCAAGGTAATTTTAATGTATACCCAAGTTTAAGAGCCACTGGTCTACATCAACAGGGTTAGAAATAATTAATTTATAAGTCACAGGTGTCAATACCTGGTCATTAGCAAAAGCTAGGATGAAGAGATAATTGTGGTGATTAGATTGTGTTAAGCAAAATATTAAATAATCTATCAGGTATAAAAAACAGGGATTCTTTTTCTGGTTAGAGTTTCTGAAATCTGTACTTTATCCACCACAAAGTTAAGAGTAATAAGCCACTTCCTTCATGTAAATGCAGTGTTGAGAGAGCTTCAGAGTTGGGAGGCAAGCCATGGCCACTTGTGTTTCTCAGATGGTGTAGAGGAGGAAAGCAAACCTTACCATGCCATCAAAGTGGATGTGAACCATGAGTTATTGCAGGAAGAACACCTCAGAATCCTTTGCAATTAGTAATAAAAGTTGATAGTCGGGCAATAAGTTGATAATTCCAAAGATGTGAATCCAAAAGTGCAGGATACAAAACAATGTCCATAAGTCAGAGGATGCTGCATTGGATAGAAATGTTCACTTAAGTGTTACCTGGTCACGTCATTACCCAGTATGTTCTGATAACATGATTTGAAGCACAATGGTCATATTAGATGCCACATAGGTCTGTTACATACTTATTATAAGGGCTAAAAAAGAAAAGGAAAATAATGAATGTGCTTTTCTTTTTTCCTTTCTAAGATTATGATTTTCTTACTCGTTGGTTCAGCTGTTTAATTGAGGTGATGAGTAGGAGAAAGAGAGATTAGGATTTGTTACAGAATTAATTCAAAATTTCATCTCTAGCCCTTAAAATATAGAGATTATTCAAATTTTTCTCCCCTTTTCACACATCAAGCGTTAACCATGAAAGACTCTGATCATAAATTTCTCTTTATGGGAAAGAATTACCAAATTTCCATTAAAGCCTAGGAAGCAGGAAGAGACAAAAAAAAAAAGTAAATTGTTCTCAAACATTAGCTGCATCAGAAGTACCTAGAGAACTTGTTAAACTATAGACCCCTAGGCTCCATGCCAGAGATTTTGGCTCAGTTGAGAAAGAAAGCCTGCCCCCTTCTTCCTGGAGTGTTTAGGAAACAAGAGGGAAAGAGAGAAAATGGTAAGACAAAGATATATGTCCCAATCTTCCTCTTTCCCAAATTCAACCCAGAAAGCTAAAGAAATTAAATAAATAGGGTAATTCAAAGGGCAGAAGAAGCTGTGTCTCCATACTCTCCATTCAGAATTTTTGAGGATCAGTGCTTAGAACCTTGTGTCTACATAGTGCATTCTAGCCCATATAAGAAAGCAGAATAGTAGGATGAGATAGTCAGAGCTCTTGTTGGCACCTTTGAGCCTCTCGTAGCCTGTAGTGGGCCAGCACGGGACCACACTATAGTAGACCACTAGATGTGGGCCTGGATGGGAGGATGTGGCAGAGACATGGTGCTCCACAGCCACTATAAGCAGAGAGGATACAATGCCAGCCACTAAGAGATGAATGGTGACCTCCACAGAGCATCAGCTGAAATGAAACAACAGACCACAGTTCACCAGTCAGACTTCAGGCTTGGGTGCCAAAAGGGAAAGCCCACCTGGATACAAGGAATATTGAACAACTAATGGAGGGGGCCTCCAAATACCTTCCACCACCCAGTCACTTAGCCAGACCGCTCCCCAATACCCAGATGCCCCTCAGAGAATAACCAAAGAAGGGGAGAGAAGACTAAGAATCAAGAGTCAAGGCTGAGCGTTACCAAAAAAATTTAAGTCATTGATTTGCACCCAGTTTAAAACAGGCAGATTTAAAAGCTAATTTATTTACAGTAATCAAGTCTTTATTATGTATGCAAATGATAGTAAAATTGATGGTCAATATCCATGGATGTGGCTGCCTGAGATGCTGTGTTGAGGTTTCAGAAGTTTTCAGACAGCTTGGTTATTTATCATGACTACCCTAAGTGGGAGAGTCAGGTGATGGCTCCTGTGGTAAAGGGTCACCATCACTGTGATGTACTATTTTCTTATCTTAGTGATTCAGTGTAAACACAAGTTCACAGAGATGGACAAAGAATCATCCCTTCTCTGGCCTGAAAAATATGTATTTTAACAACAGAAATAAAGTGAGGTATCAAAGTTTAATCTGAGTCCTTAGCAATTAGGCCAGGTATCTGTCATTATCATTTTAAAACTAGGTTAAAGTAGTGTGCCCCTCTTTCTTCTGCTACTTCAATGGACAGTAGAGAAAGAAAGTTAGTGAATTTTCAATTAAAATGTGCAGCATTTTAAGTTCTAGCAATACTTCAGGAAGAAATATGTTTGGTAATATTAGTAATTTTTAAGGCCATTTATTTAAGTTATTGAATCACCCCAATTATGAATCTAAACTCTGAGCACTAATGAGGCATATAAGGCGGGTAGAAAAGCTTTTTCCTGCTGGTCACACCTAATATGAAAACTATAAAATATTTCTACCATTCGTAACAGTCAGATGAAAATGAATCTTCTGGTGTATTATTTCTACTTGTTGAGATTTTTTCCCCCAATATTCCATGCATTCCTAATCTTAAAAAAAGAAAAAATGCCCAACTTTTTTTTTGTTAAAAAAAAGTAGTGTTTGCCAAAATGTACACAGCATAATTTGTGCTGCTAAACTCTTGATACCTAAAACCACAAATAATTTTTTTTGTCTGATTTATTTATAAAATATATTCCAGGGCTATTTTTCTTTGATATTCATACAAAATCTAATATTAAATCATATTACAATACATTTTAGAGGTAATTTACAAATAATTCTGTTAATGCTATGGTTTAAATTAAAATGTATAAAATTCATGTATATTGAAGAACTTGGTTACAAAGGAATTAGAAAAGTTATGGCAACAAAACTTTAGTTTGCATATTTTGAAGAGGCTATTTTTTCTGACAGTACACCTCTTTTGTTTGGTTTCATTTAATCATTTACCCATTCTAGGGGATTCAATAAATGCTGGATAATTATGATTTTCATATTTAGTATTCATGTACCAGAATTTAATAATTGTAGAACAGGCCATCAATTAATCAAAAAGCTTTTATATTTCTCATGCCTAACACAGTTCCCAAATGTGGGAAGTAAATATATGTTGATAAATGAATAAATAAATGAAAGAACATACAGAATAATGTGAAATAGAGTCATATGTATACTATGTGTGCCCTTAAATTTCTCTTAACAATACCATTACCAAGTGATTCCTATTACTTGTTAATTTAGTCATTAAATATTTATCACATGCCTGTTATATGCTAGATATTGTGCCAGGTATTGAGAATTAGTCAGCTCTGGAGTTTTAAATTCTGTCTCTACCAATTGCTAGTCATGTGACTTTGGTTACTTAAACTCTGTAGACCTGAGTTATCTCAATGCAAAAAGCAGGATAATAATACTTGCCTTTTATGGTTGTTGTGAGACTTAAAAGAGTTAATATATGTAAAGAAATTAGAATAGTGGCTAGCACATAGTAAGTGCTAACTATGCTAGCACATAGTAAGTGCTAACTATGTGTCGATTACTCTTGACGAACAAAGTTATTGTATGTAGGTTACCCTGAAGGTTAATTTTATGTGCCAGCTTTACTGGGTTAACAGATACCCAGATAGGTGGTAAAACATTATTTCTGTGTGTGTCAGTGAAGATATTTCCAGATGAGATTATCATTTGAATCAGTAGACTGAATAAATAAGATTGCCCTTAGCAATGTGGATGGGCATCATCCAATTTGTTGAGGCCTAAAAAGAACAAAAAGACTGAGGAAGAACAGATTTGCTCTCTCTGCTTGAGCAGGGTCATCATCTTCTCCTGCTCTTGGACATCAGTGCTTCTGGTTCTCAGACCTTCAGGTTTAGATTAAAAGACACCACAAGCTTTCCTGGGCCTTAGGCTTGCAGATAGCATTTCATGAAGCTTCTCGGCCTCCATAATTACATGAGCCAAATAATCCCTCACAGTAAGTCTCTCTTTCTCTTTCTCTCATACATATGTGTGTATGTATGTATGTATGTACACACATATATACATACATACATATACATACATATGTACACACACACACACACACACACACACACACACACACACACATATAATCTCCATTCTATTGGTTCTGTTTCTATGGAGAACTGTGACTATATTGGAAGGAACAGTGGACCAGAGTCAGCAAACCTATGTGTTAGTTCTCATTTGATGAAATGCTGAAACTGAACCTCAGCTTTCTTGTCCACAGATTTGGGAGCCTAATATCTGCCCTACCTAACTCAGTGGGTTATCAGAGACCATGTAAACTACAAAATGCAGTGCTAGTATGAACTATTATTATTCTTCCGTGGGAGACATCTTTATACCATTTGGCTAGTAATTAAAAACTTAGAGTGTTTTGATATTACTTATTCTAAGTTCTCACTTCATTTTATAGCTTTAGACTTCATATACTGTACTGAGGCACTTTTTATCTTCTCACAGTGTTTTTTTTTTTTTTTCTGTGTAAATCTAAGTAAAAAACTGATATTTTATCTGTAATATTAAACATTACAATATTTTGAGCTTGAAACAGGAGAGCTGAGCCAAATTTTCAATGACATATGTCTATTTGCTCCATGTTTGAATACAGGTCTAATGATAATAAGGCAGACTTCTTTTCTAAAATTGTGAAATATGAACATATATTCAAACTCTTTGGCAGAATTTCCAAGAAAAATAGATTGCTGTTACCCCTTTCTCAAATAAATTAAAATTTAAAAGTCTATATTAGCCCACATATGTCATGGGGAAAATGCATAACTTCCCGGGAGGGACAGGAAGAGTATTGGACTAAAGAGCCTTGTTTTCTATATGTCATTTGATATATTCTCATTGGACTTTATGTTGTGTACCCCACTTCACAAGTCACGTTATATACTCTTTTACACCTTTTTTAAAAAATTTAACCATTATCACTATAAGAAACTGAACATTTCTGATTATCTTTAACTCCTCGCATTGTGTATCACACAGAATAGTTCATAAATAGACATTTCATAAATTGCCCTTTTGTATACTAAGAAACACTCTTATTGAACTTTATACATCATGTATTACTTTGCCTTCATTACAAAAAATGCTAGGTGCATTTTTAAGAAATTTCACATATAAAGTAGTCATATGTTCTTAAAAAAATAAAAATCTGTTTTTTATTCATAACAAGTTTGAGGAAGTCAGGTTTTGGACATTGTTATGGATTGTGTTGTTATTTTATTATTGACATCATTTTATTTATAATAATCACTTTAAGAATACACTTGCCATTTCTGGATAGTTCATAATCCCCAAATAATAATCAGTGCAACTGCCATAATAATGAGCAATGTAATCATCATTCATTAAGAGAGTGATTCATAATCTAGACTATTATCATATTATGTTTAATTACAATGATGGTGGTAAAAATTACTTCTTCCAGTTTTTGAGTTTATGAGGAATTTTAGAACTAAGGGAGAAAAATGGAAACAAAAATTTTTGATGAAGTATTTTTCTTAAAAATTTCAAGAAGTAATTATTTTGAAATAAAATTTAAAGTTCAAAATTTATCTCACACTTATCTGCTTGATCTTCGAGTTATTAAAAGACTTCTGTGTTGTTTCTCCTCCCCAAATTTCCACCAAAACATTTCTATTCAGTTCCAAAATATAAATTTTTAAAAAATCAGGGGCAAAACTCTCAGAAGTACTGAAAGTCATGGCAAGTGTTTATGATGAGGTTGAACAGTTGCATTTGGTCCAGCCATTTTAGCAAGCAAGGCATTGTGACATGACCACATCACAAGGAGAAAGGAATATGAGCTTCGTGGCTTCTTGGCTTCTGGTCTTGACTTTGCCACCAGTAAGCTGATTATACTCAACAGTCTTGTCTGTGAAGAAAAAGAAGAATGTTTGATACTCTGAGATGCTTTTTTAAAGCATGACATAAAAACTACAACAAAGGAATAAAATCACAATAAAGGAAAATATTGACAGCTTTGACTATTTGAAAACTTTAAATTTCTGTAACAGAGAGGACATGATAAATTAAGTAAAGGACTATTTTTTGAACTGATGAAAACATTTGAAAAATATAACAGATAATGGGTTATTATTTGTAATATATAAATAAATATTTTTAAAATTATTATAGAAGACCAATGGAAAAGAATACACCACTACAGTATTAACCGGAAATTCAGTTAAGAAGAAATATAAATGACAAAGAAAGTAAAAGTCAACCTACTAAAAACTAAATAAATGAAAAATAATATAAAATGCCATTTTCACTTATCAGTGTATAATTTTTAAATTGATAATACAGTGCAGGGTAATGGACACCGTCATGCACTCCTGAGGAAAGTGCTTATTGGTCCAACCTTTTTGGAGTGCATATACTTTGGGAAGTCTCACTTTCAGGAATTCACTCTGTAGAAATGTTCACATAATTACAAATATGTGCATGAAAATAAATGTTCACTGTTGCTTTATTTGTAATAAGCAGAAATCACCTACAGATGTATCAGTAGACAACTAGTTAATTTCTACTTATAATGGAATAAAATCAAAGGGTATTAGAGAGCACTTATTATTAAGAAGAATCTATGTTACTGGCATAAAATAATATTATGGATATATTATCATGTAAATATAAGTTTCAGAATACCATATATTATGATTGTATTATTTAAAATATATGTGTGACTATCATTTATGTTATATGTGTATTTCTTGTTGTATTTATAATTAGTATATATTATTTTAAAATGATAAATATTCCAGAAATTATAGAATCTGAATGATGCATATAGCATCCCTGCTCCCAGCCCAGTTCCCAGTGCCAACATTCTCATCCATGCAAAAGGTGGAAGAAGCTAGGTTTCCCTGCACCAGGCATTTTGACAGCCAGTGGGAATATAGCAGTGATCAAGAGACAACATCACCGACCCCCTAAACTTACAGAGTAGGGAAGAAAATGGATATTTAAACATGAAATCACAGGTCACTGTGAAATGTGCCACAATCCTAGTGCTGGGGGCATAGAAGGCCTAATTAGGCTTGAGATACCAGAGAAGCCACCACAGTTGGCCTCTGGAAGGTGGAAAGGGTTATTCAAACAGCAGTACTATCAATTATGGCCAGAGCAAAGATTTCAAGTGGTGTGGGGGGAGGGGAAGGGACAAGAGATAAGCCTGGAGGGTGTTCAGGAGCCCATAAAAAGCCTTACAAGCCATCCAAAGAGTTTTAATTTTATCATCAGTGCAATAGAAAATTCAAGAAGTGTTTATGCAAGTTTATACAAAAGAGTAAGATGATCATATTTGTGTTTTTTGAAAGATACAAAACTCTGGCCACAATGAAGAATGGAGTGAAAATTTTCTTTTCTCTAGTATGACTGACTGGAGACTTTGGAGGCAAAATAATTAGTAGATCTTGCTTTAAAAATAGTTGTATGCATGTATATTTTATTTTGTTTTAATTGCTGGACTTTAAGAAAATATGGAAAAGGAAAAACAATTGACAATATTTCAGATCTGTGGTTCTCAAAATACAGCCCATGGGCCCCTAAGATTCCCCCAGAAACTTTCAGCAGGTATTGAAGGTCAAACTATATTTGTAGTAAGCTATTCCTTGCTCTTTTCACTGTACTAACATTTGCTGTGATTGTGCACAAACAATGGTGGCGAAACTGTGTCAACAACAGTGACACAAACCAGTAGTCTCTTCACCTTTGCATATTCACAATTTTTTTTTAAAAATGCCAGTTTCACATAAGAATATCCTTAAAAGGCAGTAGAAATAATTAATTTTATTAATCTCAACTCTGGAGAATCAGTCTCTAATATTCTCTGTGACAATATGAGAAATACACATAAAATACTTGGCTGCCCACAGAAGTAGGAGGGTTGTCTCAAAGAAAAACACTTATATGATTGTTTTAGCTGTGAGCTGAACTAGTCACGTTTTCCATGCAGCACCATTTTTACTTGAAAGAACAACTTAAAAATTATAATTATCCAGACCGGGGTATTTCTCAGACATTTTCTTGTGAATGAATGAGGTACTCCTGTCACTTTAAGAAAAACCATTGAAAGTACTTGTTACCAATGATTAAACTGAAGTTTTCAAACTAGAATTAAAATTTTAGAAACTTTATACATAGCACATTGAGATTGAAAGCTCTCCATAATTAAAGACTTTACTGATGTGATCAGTGGATTTTTAACAAATGTGGTTTTTGATATTTTATAATGAAATTTGTCGGTATTTGAAAGATCTGTCATAACTTAGTGAGCCATTATTGTCTAAATAACTAGTACATGCTCTATAAAATCACATGTGGGTAAGATAAACTAAATGAATTTTAATGTAACAGAGAATAACATTGATAAAAGTGCAGATTCCACATTACAACTAACCTTTAAGAAACTACTACGTGTCGAGTTTTGGTGTTGTATCAAAGAAGAATATCCAAGTATCTAAAAAAAAAAAAAGATTAAATATTTTTTCCCCTCTCTTTTCTAATGACATAGCTTCTGTGAGGCTGTATTTTTTTTTTTGAATACTTGAACTAAATGTATTACAAAGAGTGAACCCAGCAGCAGTTATGGTACTCCAGCTGTCTTTATTTTAGTCAGAAGTTAAAGACATTTGCAAAAATGTAAACAATGCCACCCTTCTTATAAGTTTCTTGTCCTGTTTTGGAAAATATTGTTTCTTTTTTATTAAAAAATGTTATTTAGATTAACATGGATTGGATTTATTGTTATTTTTAATAAATTTATAAATAAAATATAAAATTTTCAAGTTTTCATTTCTAATTTGTAAATATCATGCATATAACCCATATTAAAAAGCTCTTTGAAAGTCAATAATTTTTAAGTAAAAGAGGATCCTGAAACTGAAAGACTTGAGAATTGTTGTATAACATGATTGTCTCTAAATAAAATTATTACAGTAAAGTGTCTTAGTCTAAAAGCAGAGCCTGGGATAAAAATTTGTGTGCAGGTAGTTTATTTGACAATGAGATCTCAGGAACGCAGGGAAAGTGAATATAAATGGAAAGGAAACCAATGTGTTACCAAATTGAGCCCACCTATGGGATCCCACAGGACCTTCTGATGAGCGTTATAAAACACTTCTCAAAACAGTCTGCCCAGGCCGTAAAAGTGGAAAGCATCAGTCCACCAGCTCCCTTTTCTCTATTAGTCAAAGTTGTCTCTGCTAACTTTGCCCCCCCCCACCGCCTTTTTTAGTTGTCAGAGTATGAGTGCTAATCTAGTACCCCTGAGCATTTCACACAACTGTCTAAAAGCCCCAGGACAGGAAGCAAGAGGTACATGGCAGCTATTCTAAGACATAGTGTAGCTGGTTGTGTTATAAGGTTACACTTGCGTGAAGCTGGCTGGAGGCTGCGTGGTCCTGGTTGTTGCACAGCTGTCTGAGATATGATTGCTGTAAATGTTCATTCAATTTGATTGCCAGGCACAGGAGCAATACGTTCCAGTAAATACCCCTGTTCCATTGTACTGGCAACCCTCACCCTACATGGCAATCAGGGTCAACTACCCCAAGACCAGAGTGACCCAATAGTAGTCATAACTGTAAGTTCAAAAGAACCCCATACTTTGTATCTTTGTGGAAGTGTCCACTCCCACAGAACCTGAGGATTTAGGATATCTAATCTAGCAATATAATGTTCTATAAGTGGGTAGAGCCAATTCCACTTCCACCTTTCAGTTCCTGAACTGATTGATATATTCTAACTAATAGGATTATTATAACACCTTGTATCAGCCATAGTTTACTGCATTTACTGCAACATGGAGGATGGCATTTAATCCACAGAGTATTGTCCTCAAGCAGACCCATTAGCTGAACCTTTAACAGGCTACTTCAACATTCTATTTTGCCGAATCTGGGCGATGAGGAAAAAATTGTGGATCCTATGTTAGTGTACTGGTTTTTTCAAATCTTTTGTCAATCCCTTGGTCCAGGGCATTGTGTGAGATCTCATGTTGATATATCTGGAATTCCATTAGCCAGATGGCAATAATGGCAGAAACAAACAAAAAAAAGATATATTTACAGCTGAGGGAGAAGACATAACCACCTCCTTGTTAGAAAGGATTTAATGGAAGGAACCTGCCACTAAAAGACTGGCTGATCTCCTTGAGGACCTGGTCATCTTTTTGTAAGGCCTCTACCTTAGCAGAAGTGTTTTCAAGTTGAAATTAGTCTCTTGTATTAAGGAGCAAGAGGTCACATCTGCCAATTATATGGGTTTAAAAGAGAGTTTGGAATTCAAAATTCTCCTGCTCATCCACTCATATGTTCCATTCCTGGTCTTCAAGTCCCACTCATTTCCTATCAGGGCCTTGATTTCTGCAATGGAGACCTACAGAAGCTATACAATTTTGTTGTTGTTCTTGATTATGGCATTTAAACAAAGTACACTTGCTGTTAGAACAATTGAGCTTAATTTTTGTCTTTTTTTAAAATGCATTTTCATTTATATTTGTTGCATTTGCTCTATATATTAGGTTTCATTTGATATTTTTAGGTATAGATTCGATATTTTAATGGTAGTACTAATATCTTCGTGAAAATATATGGAGTTATCCAATTGGCCAAGTGGAAAATTAATGTGTATTTTCATTCACTCCTTAGTAAGACTGATAAACTTATTACACCTTTACTTCCTTATTCACTTTCTTCATGGTTTTTGTTGACATAATTTGAGTTTTTAGAAACAAAAATACTATTGTTTCTAGTACTGTTTCCATCACATGATATTCACTTAACAAATATCAATTGGTATCTAATTTATAAGTTTATTTAAAATAAATGTTTAAACTTATTTACATATTTAACAGATTTCAGTACTCTTGTTTGTCATGTTATTCATACTTGAGTTGTACATTTTTAATTCTTAATATTAATTGTCTTCTCAATTATACTGAGATTGTGCCTAACTAGCAATGTTACTATTTTTCATTTCTTTATTCCTATATTTATTTTATAATTCCTACAACTACTAATCTTGTGTTATCTCATTACCTTCAAACATAATAAGGCTTGGATTGAATACTATACAATTTTAGGGCACAAAATTTCACTTAATACACTATAATCATTGTTTTGGTATGTTCTAGCATTCAGAGTTGCAAACAAGTCTAAGACCAGCATAACTGTTCCTCCTATATTAAAAACAAAAACAAAAACTTTTTTTGTAATTGAAGCATTTTTGCCAAGATTTGTCAAAATGCAAGTCTCTTTTGTCAGTTTTGCCTTATAAGAAAAGCATTTTAAATCTATATAGGTAGGTTTATTCAACTCAGTAAATTTTCTTTTATTATAAATATATTTAATTAATGCATCTATCACACTTCTCTAGTTTCTTAAGGAATGACTACTATTTATATATCATATAAAATGCACAGAAAAATAAACCCATCATTCTCTCCCTTTTCTTCTACAGCCCAAGAGTACTCCAGTTTATCCTCAAAAACTGTCTTTTTTATTTTTCACAGTGTTCATTTTTTTCTATATTGCTTCCAGTCTTCATTTTCATACTGCTATGTCATTTTTGGTTTCCCAGAAGTTTTTCCTCTTCTCAGCCAGTGCCCTTTTCATTTTAGACCTAAATTTCAGCCTTTTATCTTTCCAACTAAGCCTGTTCTCTTTTAATTAGTTTTCCTATTTCCTACATGAAATAACTTTCAGGCACCTTCCATACCTCTGAATATTCAAGATAATTCTTCCTTTCACTTTTACTTCAATATTTTTACTCAGGACTCATTTAGGCTATGATAGCAATATGCCTTGAATAGTATGGATATACATAGAAAGAACAACTAAGAAACATGAGGGACAGATAGGTTCCTGAAGGAACAGAACCTCTGCAGAACTGTAAACAATAAGCTTGAATGGCCCAGGGGAAGATAGATGTGTTTTTAAAAGGAACCTTACTTGTTCTCACTTATGTTTCAAATGGATAACTCTGACAGTAATGTAAAGAAAACCCTCAATTCAGGAACACTAATTAGGAAGCTGCTGAAATAGGTAAGTGAACAAAGATGAGGATCTCAACAAGGTCAGTGAAAGCAATGTTTAGACAGAATATAGCTTCCAAAAATATGTTCAAAGTTTGAGTCAAAAATCTTGATGTCTGGTTACGTGTGCAACAGAGGAGGAGAGAAGACTTCAATATGACTAGAAAAGGAGCTAACTTAGGGGAGACTATAAACACAGTTCTTATATATTGCAATTTATTGCATTTGCTATTTACACAGGATCTCCAAGTGGAGATGTCTGCATCAAGCCTGAAGCCAAGCAAAGAGGCAGGCCCAAAGAAACAAAGCATGAAGTACTTTGGACTACCCTGAGGCTACAGATCTGTAAAGTGTAAAATGAGGCTGATTATGCCTCACTCACAAAGTTATTATGAGAGTTCCATGAGATGGTATATGCCAATCCCAGGCTGACTCTAGACATGATGTTTTTAGCATTTCTTCCTCCATTATGAATCTCTTTTCTTCTTGACATTGTGTGCCTTGGCCTATATCCCCTTGGGCTTCTGAATCTCTTGCTACATTGGGTAGAAACACATGCCACACTAATTGCCCTCTCTATCCAAATTGCTGACTGTGATCACTGGATAGGCATTTGTTCAAGTCAACCATTGTTCCCCAAAAGGGGCATTTGGGCTATGTCTGGCATACAATGAGAGAGCAATAAAGGGAGGTCATTTCCTTGAAGAGTCTTTCTGGACCATTTCATCATGTCAGGAGCTGGCATGAACCAAGCAGCACTTCTTCTGCCCTGCACTTCTGTTCATCAGAAGTAGACAGCAGGATGAGGTAGAAGGAAGTTTAGTTGGACCAGAAAATCTGGAAGCTGTGGAGGACCAGGCTGAGCTCTGTGGGTGAAAGTAATTAAAGATGAATATTACATTACGGATGGCCTTGGTGATTTGAACAGCCTTTGACTTTACTTCAGAAAAAGTAGTGGAGAAAGGGGATACTAAGCCTCTGACTTTTACAATTGGTTTCTCTTGGTGCTCTATATGGTATGCTTGGTTGGCACACTAGGGTTGCAACGGAAATCTTCTTAGCAGCCTCCAGGCCTCCACAACCCCACATAGCTCCTAGGGTAACACCGTGTGGCTCGAGAGTACAGAGGAGGGATAAGAGTTGAGGGCAGATTCCAGGCAAGGATGCAATGGTTTCTTGTGATTTCTGATGGTCGAAATCATAGCAATCGCAATAGAAGTAGTAAAAATGGATTATGAGGCATCTTTTTATTTTCCCAAAGTAAAGGTTTTTCTGTCAAAGCTTTCCTAAGACACAAGAAGAATGAGAGGGAAAAAAAAAGATAATTAAGAAAAATATAAGGAGTAAGGCACTGAAAGCTGTCACCACGAACAATGATTATAGACTTTAGTGTCATTTTATGTTCTCGTTCTAACCCAAAACAAATAGATAGAGACAGAGATAAAATAAAGATGAGAGAGAGAGAGAGAGAGAGAGAGAGAGAGAGAGAGAGAGAGAGAGAGAGAGAGAGAGAGAGTCCAACGAATATCAAATAAGCATTCCAAAAAGAAAAGTAATTTTCTAAAAGTGCAGAAATGCATTAGTCCTCAAACAAGTTATATCCAATGTAGAAACACTATAACAAAATTGTAGAATATCAAAGAGAAAACTAGAAGAAAAAAAGATTTTATGTATACCAAAGAAAACAGAGTAAGAATAGAATTCTCCCAGGAACAGCATAAGAGTGCATAATATCTTCAAAGATATTATACCAAGTTACTATATCACTTAGATTTGAGAGTGAAATAAAGGTATTAAGAGACACAAAAAATGGATATTTAACTCCAACAAATATTTACTAAGTAAATTACTAAAGAATAGAATAGGAAGGAAAAAAATGAAGACACTACAAAGTTTATCCAAAGAATGCAAGACAGTTTCAACGTTAAGAAATCTGTTAATATAACTTAACCCACTAATAGATTTTTAAAATTTATATGTTCATTTCAATATATATAAAGTATTAATATCAACACTAATTCTTTTTGATTAGCAAATTATTTATAAAATAATACTTCTAACCTAGTATAGTCATTCATAACCAAATGGACTCCAGATCTGATGATACAGTAAAATTAAAATGCTTAATAATGTGACAAACTGCTTAGAAAAAGAAATTTCTTATGTGGTAAGAGTTAGACTTTGAGCCTAATGTGACACCTCTCCTATCCTATTTATATGGAAAACATCAAAATGATGACTCCATGTTCCTTTGGGTTTCTCATTCCTCACAGCTGAAATTAACCAACAATTTGGGCATGGATCTCTGAGGAATAAAAGAGTCATTGAAATCTGCGTCCACTTAATTGGGTTACTCATCTCATAGAGTGCTTGTTTTATGGTTTGACAGGAAACTAAAGTGAAGGCAAACTTGACCTGAGTCTGATCTAGCATTATTTAATATCTTGATGAAACTGTACATTCGATCTCTTCAAATTAAGGAAAACACAATTCAGTGCACTATCACAAGTACTAGCCAATGTGACAAAACAAGAACTGGATTTAACAGTTATGAGATTTAAAACAAACACAAAAGTGTTGTTATTGGCAGACAATGTAATTGTCTACATAGAAAGGTTAAAAATGTATCAAACACAAATCTATTAAAATTATTAAATTTAAAAGTAAGTTAAATTAAAATTATTAACACTAGTAAAATTAAGATTTTTAAGGTTTCTGGTTTTAACAGCCACATCGCAAATCATTAGCATTTTCATACATCAGAAATAACCAATTAAAATGTAAAGAGGAAAAAAATCCTATTTACAATTACCAACAAAAGCTAGAAGATACCTAAGGAACATTTTAAATTGTGTAGAAGACGATAATGGAGAATATTAATGAAAGACAGAAAGGAATACTTACGTGTACAGAAAATCGATATTGTATGGATGTTAATATTTCCAAATGTACATATTAATTTAATAAAATCCAAGTCAAAATTGCAAAAACATAGTTTTGTGGCATTTAAATAACATTTTAAAATTTATATGAGAGAGGAAAGAGTCAAGAAGAGCAAAGAAATCCTAAACAAAAACAATCCCTTATGCTCCTTTGTAATCTCCTCCTCTCCTCTCAGCACTCGCCCAATTACTGTCATTCCCAGGCAACCACTGATCTGCTTTTCGTCACTACAAATTTGCTAGTATCTTCTAGAATTTTATGTAGATTGAATCATACAGTACACATGTAGGTGATGAATACATACATTTTGTGGTAATGGATATGTTGTCTTGATTTGGTGGGTAGTGATGATTCCACCTATGTGTACATATGCCAAACTTATTAAATTCTATAGTTTAAGGCATGTGCATTTTATTTCATGCTAATTGTATCTTCATAAAGCTGGAAAATATGCAAAAAATAAGAACATATATTTTATTAGTGGAGAAACACCAAATGGTCAACAAACATGAAACATCACACACATTAAAGGACAAACACATTAAACCAATAGTGATATACCACTTTATAAACTCTTGGCAAAAATGAAAATGTATGAAAATATCAAATATTAGAAAAGATATAGAGAAATGAGAAGTTATTCATTACTTTGATGTAACAGCTAGTACTTAGAAGAGCACTCTACAATGTTCATTTAAGGTGAAAATGCATATACCCTAATACTCACCATTGCATGTTTCTAGTTAAATATGATCAAAATACAATTACATAATTATCCAAGGAAATAAGCACAAGAATATATAGCATTTTTGTTAAGAGTAAAAAATTATAAACAACTTCAGGGAAATGGATAAATAATGTCACAGTCACATGTTGTACTCTACACAGAAATTTAAATGAGTGAGCTAAAGCTATACATAGTAATTTTGAAATACTTTTTTATATTTATCTAAATTTAAAGTATAATAACTGGACCAGTTCAGACAACAGGAAAATAAGGAGCTATTTGGACAATAAATTGTTTGGGGACATTGTCTCTCAAATTGAAAAAAATAAAAATCTCACACAATCATAAAAATAATTCTGAATACATTTTTAAAAATTTAATTTAATTTAATTTAAAAATAAATAAACAAAAGCAACTATTATTTCTTGTCACAAACTCTCTTGTCACCTAACAACAATTGTTGCTAATTCATTGTTCTGAACAAGAGTTTAGCTTTTTTCAGAAACTTACTTTCTTACACACACACACAAAAAAAATCCTAAACATGAATATGTAATGTTGCATTTGTAAATAAAATTTTTTAAGTAGAAAATATCATATTGTACGACTATTTTATTGGGGAAGGCTTTCTTGAGCAAAATATTCAGCATTAAAGCAATATTGTTGGATCTGACATGATAAAAATAACAGTATATGAAATATTTTATTATATAAAACCAAAATAAGTGATCAAGAAGTGTTTATAATATATATCAATTACATATTGATTTTATATAATAAATGAACCATATACAACTCCATAAGAAAAAATATAAATAATCTATTGGAAAATATCTGAAAAAAAAATTTATATGAAATAGAAATAGCCAACAAATTAAAGTAATTTAACACCTATCACATCTTCAAAAAATTGTAAAAGATTGATATTATTCAGAGTATGAGAATACAAAGGTGAAATGAGTGTCTTCGTGTTTTGCTGTGGATATACAAATTGTAGGAGATAATTTTGCAATGTCATTTAAATATTTAAATATGAATTTTTTTAAACACATGACCATGATTACTTGACACTGAGTAACAGCTGCCCCTTTTGGACAGGGTATGGGCAATCAATTTTCCATAGTCTTTATTAGTTTGTTTAAACACATTTGTTACCTGCTTGGCCCTACCTTAGGCATTTCAGTTTGTGGTCAATTTTTAGCCTATTGTGCAATAATTCTCATCACTTGCTGTGTAACCAAAACACTCATGGAGTTTTCTGACAATACAGATATCTGTGTCCCACTCTAAACCTGTTGAAATAATGATAGATGCCTGGCCATCAGCAACTGGGATTCTGTAATGAGTAAAGCTCAGGTGGGTTTTTTATTTAAACAAATTTTGTAGGTCTCCATGTCATGCTAATCCATATCAATCCCACAAACTCTAATTAATATAGATAGTTTGAAACATATAAGTATTACAGATCCTTTGTTTTCATTATGGGTTCAATATAAAATAATTTAAGCTCTATTTGACACTGAGGTGTTGTTTCACTATCTTCTCTGAAAACCCTAAATGATATTTCATTCTGTCAAAACAAACAAAGCAAAACATTTCTTCAATATTATTTTCAACCAGTTCTCCATAGACTCAAGAAATATGTTACTTAAGATATTTAATTATAAACTGAAAATATAGTAAGATAAAGTGGAACTAACTATATTGACACAGAGAAAAACAAGATTAAATTATAAAAAGGAAACAGGAATTCAGTCTATGTGGAAAGAAAAAAAATACATACCATGCCATTACAAGTCCTTGCAATGAAGAGTAACTTTTTAGTGGGGCTGTTCTTGGAACTTCTCTTAACATAGGCAAATGCCACACTTTTTTTTTTAACAATTATTAAATGGAAAATAATTTAATTTAGTCCAGGAACATAGCTCTCTAACAAATTGGCTTTAACTAAGAGTTTGCAGAATTTGCAAACTAGCAGCTCTTGAGCTAAAATTTTGCCTGAAATAAATTTAGTTTGGGCCACAATATTGTGGGGTGGGTAAGGAACAGGACAATGCTAATAAAAATGAGCAATTGCTTTTTAAAAACCCATATTTTTTAGCATTTCTTGAATTTTAAGACTTGGAAACACTGAGCTCACATGGCCACAATTACTTGACACTGAGTAGCAGCTGCCCCTTTTGAACAGAGTAGGAACAGTCAATTTTCCATAGTCTTTAACTAGTTTTATTACACATTTATTTTACGTGTCTAGTCTTGCCTTAGGCATTTTAGTTTGTGCTCAATTTTTAACATATCATGAAGTAATTCTAATTATTGGCTGTGTAACCAAAACACTCATGGAGTTTTATGACAATATAGATATCTGTGTCCCACTCTAGACCTGCTGAAATACAGGTAGATGCTTGAAAATCAGCAATTGGGATTCTGCAATGAGTAAAGCTTAGGTATATTTATAAATCCCCAAATCATCAATATCCAGCCAAGGTTGAGAACTAAAAATCTAAGGAAATTAATTTCAGACTTCCAGTCAAGATAGAGGAGTAGGTAAACTTTGTGATCATCTTCCCCCATAACCACATCAAAATTACAACTAAATTATAGAAAAACCATCACTGAGATCCTGAAGACTAGCTCAACAGAATTTTTATAAATGAGGATATAAAAAAGGAGCCCTGTGGAGACTGGTAGGAGGGACAGAGACACTGAACAATCAGGTGCCACACCCACAGTGTGGCATTAAGAATCCAGAGGGATATCTCATCTGTGGAGGCCCTCCTGAGGAGCAAGGGATCTCAGCCCCACACCAGGCTCTCCAACCTTGGGCATCAGTGCTGTGAATAGAAACCCCCCTAACATCTGGCTGTGACAATAAACAGGGAAAGACAAAGTGCTGCTAGAGACTCAGGTGTTTCTCTTAAAGGGACTGCACACAAACTCACTCACAAATCCACTAGCTTTAAGCTCCAGAATAGGAGCAGCAGCTTGAAAGCACACCAGAGACAAAAAGGAGCTGAATTGACTAAATTGAGGGTGAGAGCTTAAAGGGCAGAGGTGAAGGAAACTCTCTCAAGGGATGGAAGCACTGCAGGTGCCACTATTTCTTTGGACAGCTCTCCCCCCGCCGCACCCGCCCACCCAGCCAACCTGACGCAGACAGGTGCAAAATATGAGCTCTCCATTAACCTGGCTAACACTATTCACCCTGCCCTGGGAATTTCTTGAGGCCCTACCCACCCACTTGCCTGCTTTGCCCAAGCAGCTTCAAGGAGCAACTCTACACAAGCAGTTACTCCACACAAGCAGCTTGCCCTGGCCTCGCACTGTGGACTTTTCTAAAATCTCTCAAAGGTCTACAAATCCCAAACAGCAGTAACTAGCCTCAGCATGCCTTGAAGCTCCTGCTAAGAGGTCCCAGGTCCAACACAAGTGAAAACTGGTCTCAAATTCAATTGTAACTCCCATCAGGTGACCCCAAGTCTGGCATAAGTGACAGCCACTCTTTGCCTGGAATACAGCATCAACTAAGCAACCACCAACCTAGTACATGTGGCGACTGGCCTCAGCTCACATTGTGGTGCCCACCAAAGGGTCCCAAGCCTGGCACAAGTGACAGTCAGCCTTAGTTTGAGTGGACCTCTCCCAAGTGCCTTCGAGCCCAACACAAGTGGCAACAACCCACAGATTACTTTGTAGCTCCTACCAAAAAGCCCCAAGCCCAACACAGGCAGTGGCTGACCTTGGCCTCCTTGGCATCCACCAGAGCCCTCCTAAGAGCTCCAGATGCAACATACCTGGTGACTACTTTCAGGCCACATCAGAGCACCACCCAAACACCTCCAAAAATGACATATTCTATGGAATATTTGGCTGGCACCAGAGCCCCACAAAAGCAACTCCTGATTTATGGGGACAACCTCTGCACAACAGTTCATCTGCTGTAGCCAAAGCCAGATTTCACAGCTACTCAGCCTGAGGGTCAACCCCACCCACTATATGCCAACAACAATCAGGGTTCAATTACAAAAGAAGAGCATACTCAACCCACAAAGTGGATACTCCTGGAGCACCCAGTTCAGTTGACTAGGAAAATTGAGCCACTAGACCCCACAGGACACATTCTACATAAAACCACTCTGTCAAGATTCTTAGATATAACAAATCTAACTAATACATAGAAACACACACAAGGAAACAGCCAAAATGAGGAGAAAAAGAAACACATCATAAATGAAAGAATGAGACAAAACTTCAGAGAAATAACTAAATGAAATGGTGACAAGCAATCTACCAGATTCAGAGTTCAAAATGCTGGTTATAAGGATACTCAATAAACTTAGAGAAAGAATATATGAACTCCATGAGAACTCACACAAAGAGATAGAAACTATAAAATAGAACCAGTCACAAATGAAAAATACATTAGAGGGAATCAACAGGAGATCAGATGAAGCAGATGACTGAATCAGCAATTTGGAAAATAAGGTAGTGAAAAATATCCAATCGGAACAGTAAAAGGAAAAAGAGTTTTAAAAAATAAGGATAGTTTAAGGGACCTATGAAACAACATCAAGCACGTCAACATTAGCATCATAAGGGTACCAAAAAGAAGAGAGTAAAAGTTGAAAACCTATTTGAGGAAAAAAATAACCGAAAACTTGTCTAACCTGGCAAAAGAAATAGACATACAAGCCCAAAAAATGTAGAGGTTTTAAACAAGATGAACCTAAAGAGACCCATACCAAGAGAATTATAATTAAAATTCCAAAGGTTACAAACAAAGAATCTTAAAAACAACAAGAGAATAGCAATTAGTTACCTATAAGAGAGCTCCCATAAGATTGTCTACCGATTTCTCAAAAGAAACCTTGTAGGCCAGAAGAGATAGGCTTGAAATATTTGAAGTGATGAAATGCAAGGACCTGCAACCAAGATTGTTCTATCTAGGAAGGCAATCATTTAGAATCAAAGGAGAGATAAAGAGTTTCCCAGATAAGAAAAAACTAAAGGAGTTAATCACCAGTAAATCAGTATTATGAGAAATGTTAAAGGGACTTCTTTAAGAAGAAATGAAAAGATAGAAAACGTAAATAAGAAAATATAGAGAAAAAAAATCTCATTGACAAGGTGAACACTTTGTAAAAAGCAATGGATCAACCAACTAGCACAAAAATTGAAAGGCAAAAGTAGGAAAATCATGTGTAATTACAACAATAAATTAAGAAATGCACACATACACACACACATACACACAAAGTAAAAAAAAGGGACAAAACATTGATGTCGAAGGGGTGAATAAAATTGTAATGATTTTAGAATGTATTGAACTTGAGCAACCATAAAATTAAAATAAACCACTATAAACATAGCTTAGTGTATATGAAGCACATGGTAACCACAAACCAAAAATCTATAAAAGATATAAGAAATAAAGGGAAAGAAATCTAAACATAACATTGTAGAAAATCATCACATAAAAAAGAAGAGAATAAGATATGAAGAAAGAACTACAAACCAATCAAAAACAATTAATAAAATGGCCTTAACCACATACCTATCAATAATTACTTTAAATTTAAATGGAATAAATGCTCTAATCAAAAGTGTTAGGGTGGCTGACTGTATAAAAAATCAAAACCCCCTATATATGCTGATTACATATATATGACACTCACAGACTAAAAGTAAAGGGATGGAAAAATATATTTTATCCAATTAGAAATGAATAAATGAATTTAAAAGTATTCCATAAATATTTATCTAAACTGAGCTTCTGATAGTTATTGAAAATCTTTGAGTTTGAAAACTTACGATGTTGAGGTTACGTCTCAAGGACAGTTCTTTTTGTTGCCTCGTCAACTATAACACCAGCTAAACTTGGAACAGGTTGATATCTGTCAATATATCTCTAAAAAGAATGCTATGCCATAACTTTTTGGACCCTAGAAACCACTTTTAAGAGTTAAAATTCCCTAAGACATAATTTGGAGTGGCCCCAAAACAGAGACACATAGAAAATATCTCTTCATCTTCCTCCTACAAGAACATGAAGACATTCTACCATTAGTGTCTCTGGACTGGCAAGCATTTGTTGCCAGAAGCGCTTTCTGGACTCACACTTTCTCTGCCCTCACGGACACACTGGCGGATGATCCAAGAAGAATCATCACTTCCAGTATTCTCTAGGGTGGAGTGATTTCATCCCTTCTCATCCTTGCACCCCTTGATCCTTTACAGCACATATTTACTATAAAACTTGGAGACATCGGCATGGTGTGGGGAGCAGGGTACTCCAGGTGGCAACTTCGTATTCTGTCGTCTTCAGTTCCTCTAAGACTTATGCAAGAAAAGCAGAATTACACCATCCAGAAGAAATAATATCATTTTAGTAAAGTTTGATCTTATCCATTCCTTCAACACATCTGTTAAACATGTCTTATGTCTAGGCAGCTATTTGGCATTGGGGATAAAACAATGAACAAGAGAGAAATCTCTACCTTCTTGGTATGAACATTCTTGTAGGAGGGAGGATGAAAAGCGAGATAAATGAGAAAATAGATAATATTCCATAAGGTTGAAGAGTCACCAAAAAAGAAAAAAATGAGGGAGAAAGGGACTAAATAGGGAGTGTTGGGAAGGAGATTCAATTTTAGTAGTGTGCCAGGGCACGCCTCATTGAGAAGAGATTTTAGTAAAGATCTGAGTGAGCTTGATTGAGCTGCCAGGAAGAGCGTTCCAGGCAGAATAAATAGCAAGTGGAAAGGCCAGGTCGAGGAGGTGTCTGGAATGTCCAAGAAAGATCAAGGAGGCATTTAAATTGACAAGATGATTAGTGTTAGAAAGACATCTTTGGAGACTGAAGCACATACCTGTGACCCAAAACTGGACCACACAGGTGTAGTGGGTCCTATGCTTTCCATATCACTTTTTAAACCACTTACACATCCCACCTTCAGGTCAAGTTTTAAAAGCAATTTTTGGAAAAGCTTAGAAAAAAAACTTTAGGTAATCTTGCAAGGCTAGGTGTTTGTTAATAGAAACCTAAGTTAAGACCCACCACCACCATCTCATGCCAAAGTAACAGCAGTGATATAAACCATATGTAGAGAGCATCTTATAAAACTCCACTCTAACCTTAGTAAACCTTAGGTACTCTTAGTTTCAGAAGCCCTACATTACATCATAATAAACATATGGAAACACACATACATCCCATATAAATCTTTTGCCCAAAATTTGAACTCAAGTTTATGATGCTAGTTTTCAGATTATTTTTTTATTTTGATTCGATCTTTTCCCTTCATATTTTTATATTTTGTACTGCTTGTTATTTTTCATGTCTCACCCTCAAGGACTCTTGTCTCAAGGACTCTTGAAAAGCAACCTCACAAAAACAATGTACCTGTAGACTAAAAGCACCTGTCTGTACCCTGTGGGACTTGCTACATCTCAGAGATATTGCTGACACCCCTCATGTGAGAATGTCTAACCCAAGAGAGAAAGATGTCCTGACAGACAGAGAGTAAAGCTTCTATAAGTCCCTTCAACTCATGCAAAACTCATGGTAATCTTAGGTTTCCCATAATGTAATATAGAATTTTATGGTCTGTGAGACCTGACTCTACACTGCGATTTGTCCCTGAGAAGATGAGGCTGTGTGAGTTTCTGACAAAACTACCACACCAATAGCATGGCAGCATCTTCAACTTTCTGTCTCAAGATCCCTTGGCAGGCTTAAAAATTATTGCAGACCCCAAAGACCTTTTGTTTATATGGTTTACAGCTGTCAATACTTACTGCATTAACAATTAAAGCTGGGAAATGTTAAAATGTTTATTAATTCATTTACGAATAACAATAGCAAGCCCATTACATTTTAACATAAATAACCATCATATGAAAAATAGCTATACAAATAAAATTTAGTGAGAAGATTGTTTAACATATTTGCTAATCTCTTTAGGTCTGAATTCTCATATATGCTTCTGTATCAATCTGTTATGATATATCGTTTTAGCTGATGCATATGAAGAAAATCCTGCCTTAGAAAGTAAGGCCCTCCCCAGTCAGTCTGAGATGCTCAGCAACTGCAGTGGGTTCTCAGACCACACACTGAGTACTGTTGTCCTAGGTGACAAGGGTGAAAAGGAAGCAGCACCATGTATATTGACATGGAAAGTTTTGCAGTGAATTTTGGTTATGTGCTAAAGAGAAGATGTAGAATAGTGGGTTCAGCTTAATACTATACACAACTCTTGAGGAAAAAAACAAATAGCTATGTGGCATTTGCCAATTTCTGTGGTGTTAATACTTCCACCATGGCTCTCACCATAACAGCTGTATTTAACAACTAGCTCACAGAAATCCCTGAAAATTCAACATTGGCTTGAGGAAATGGTAAAAGCTACTCCAGCACATTGCTGGAGAAAACTGAGATCAAGATTGATGATAAAGAAGAATTTTTCCTATAGCTTATCATTTGTATTAATTCAAAAATGAAATGACTCATTAAAAATTAAACGGGGAAATACTTCATAAGGTTTATCTTTTAAGTTTATCTCTTTTGAAGACATTTGGAAATGTCTTATCTCTTTTGAAGACATTTGGAAATGTCTTATCTCTTTTGAAGACATTTGAATCAGTCTGAGTTCTTATTGCAAGCAATAGAAATAAACTCTGTCCATCTTAAAGAAACAGGGGGCTTCTTGGGAGCATATTTGGTATTATAGAATTGACAAAAGGCTGAGGAGCCAGAATTAGAAAATGGGCAGATCCAGAGGTAGAAAATATAATCGTCTTTTAGAAAAAAAAATTGGGCCAGGACACTATAATACAGAAAATTGTTTCCTTTAATGCAACAATATGAGACATAATCAGATATGGAAAGTGAAAAGGGATTATCAAATGACATTGGGCCAGATAATGACAGAAAGAAAGAATTCAGGGGACAGAGAGAGATATGTTCCAATCCCCAACTGGCTAATAATTTCACTTATACTTTGGTGAGAAGAGACTGCTTAGTAACACTAGAATCACTCTTTGTTTTATGAGTTAATTATTTTTGCTGATAAAAAAATCTACATAGCAAAAGTAAATGGCTTAGCAAAGTGCATATAGTTCATTCCACAGGATAGACTTAATATTTCCCAACACATCCTTTTCTGTTTTTTATAGAAATTCAAGTTAACACAAGTCTTTTGGGTATTGGTAAATAAATAAATATATGTACGGCATGAATATATTTCTTTCCTCAGCAGTTGTATAGTCATACTAAGAAAAAAAAGTAGTAAATGTTTGCATGGGACCAAAAATTAAAGTGAAATTTTTGAATTATGATCTGAGTGTCTTTTCTTCAGTGCCTGTGATTTGGGCCCTGTAGTAGTTCTTAGACATAATCTACCATAGGAAAAAAAGTATATTTTCTTTTGAGGAGCACTCTCAGGGAAAGAATTAAACTACAGCTAATAATTAAAGAACACATCAAAACACCAAATAATTTCATTTGGGGTTTTGTTGCTAGAACAGTTTCAGTCCTTGTTTTAAGGTTAAGAATAGAAAATGCTGCTTTCTTCAATTCATAACTATATATTACATTAATACTACAATTTTATATGTTTACCAACAGGACAAAGGGAAAGCTGAAAAAGTAGAAGAAACAAATAAAAATCAGACAGAGACCTTTGGAGATGGAGAAAGCTCTGTGGAGGGGAAGGCTTGAGAGAGTGTGTACCAGGCCTTTCAAGACAGAGTGGAGAATGGTCTGGGGACCGCATAGAAAACCTGTACTATGACCCTTCTCAGAATTTCAGATTGTTCTTCCTTAGTTTCACCTCTAAGGGGCTTTGCACACAGAGACTTCTGTCGGCAGACTGAAAAGTAAATACTCTGTGAAACAGAAATTCATATACAGACACTAAAACTAAATTCATACACAGACACTAGGGTTTTTGTTTTTTTTTTTTTAGTTATCCATCTTGCCTAGAGAAAATGATGTGCTTCCACTCACATTTCTTGCTTTCTCGTGGACTTCTCTGTGAACATAAAATTTGCAGTAATTGGTCTGGGATGGCAATTCCTGACTTTCTTGGAACATAGTCCTTTTTACACCTCTCTAATTCTGCTTGGAAACTTCCCATAAATTCTTTCCATAGTGCATTATATAAATCCCCCTGTATAGCAATATTAAACTTTAAAAACAAGCTTTCCACCTAGGAGCATTTGTCAGATGAAGTTTGTCCGTGTTCTTTCTTTAGCTATATAGGAGGGTTACTTCTCTCCTTGAAAGGTTAAATTAGAGTTAACCAATAATGACTCTTTTAAATCTAACCCCTGAGTCATTCACATAACCATCACACATCAGACAAGTTTAGGACTTACTGTAAATATGTTCTTACAGCATCCTATTCCCCTTCATCTGTGGTTATCAGATTTAGCAATTAAAAATATAGAGTGCTGAGTTAAATTTGATTTTCAGACAAACAACAAATTACTTAGTGGTATAAATAAGTTGCAAATATTTACCTGAAATTTAGATTTAACTGGGTTTCTTATATCTTATCTGGCACCTCTATTCATAGCATGTGTTACAATTGTAATTAAACATTTGTACAATCTTTGTTTAAGGTCTGTCTTCTGATAGTCCATGAGCACTATATGGCTAAGACTCTCCTGGTCTTAGTCACAATCATATTCCCAGCAATTACCCCAGGCAGGGGGCACATGGTGAAAATTCATAGGAATATGTGGAACAAATGAGCATTCACTCTGAAAGGCATAGCCATCACACATCACTGGAAGAATATTATCCTTTCAACTGCTCTCTCAGTGACCAGAGTAATATTACCTTAAGATTCAAGCCAAGTGTAGATTTTGTCCAAAGCCCACTATTGCCCACCTCTGAAATAGTTATGCTGTAACTACATAAAACATACAGAAAAGGGATGCTGTGTTGTGGCAGGCTGTCCCTGCACCCCCCCTTCCCAGGACTCCCCAGCTGACATGGCAATTTGAAAACCCGCTTAAATGATTAGGCTGGTTTCCTTATAGTTTGGCAGCCAATCAATGTTCTCCTTATGTTCTCCTTCTTTATATGGAATATCTATAGCTGTGTAGAAATGCAAAAGTACAAGATTGTATAAAACTGCCCTCCATATTACAATCGGGCCTTAGCCTTTGGATAAGAATATGCTGAGTTGGTGCTGGCATCAATAAACATTGCTTCCTGCTTATAGCCTTGGTGTTCCATCTCTCCATTCAAGAATCCCGCAACAGCATGTGTGTTTGTGTCCTTCCACACAAGTGCAAATAGCATGAAAAAGATAGTGACCAATAGGCTCAGTCTAATAGGAGGGAGGAAGAACTCTATGTACTGTATAAAGCCCTGAAGCAGATGATAATAAATAATGAGATAAAGGGGTCTGGAGGCCTGACCCATCTCAAAGTAAAAAGTTTGTCTTTGGTTTGTGACAAGCAAATGCCAGGTAGAATTCAGCTTCCTGACCCTCCCTGGAAGAAGTCAAGGCCTGCTTTTATGGTAGTAATAGGAGGGAACAGCTCACTACATCCTTGTGTAGGGAGGGAAAGCCTAATATGAAGAGGATAATAGGTCAAAAGCTTACTGACTCTTCCCACCATCCATGCAGCACTATCATGAACAGATTCCTCTTTGAAGTGCTGTTTGAACTAGGAGAAGTATAAAATAGTTGGAGCAAGGCCACAAAAGGCAGCCCATAAATTACATATCTTACTAATTTTTATAGCTTTTCTTGGTTTAGCTAAGCAAAATCAGCTCCATGGTAAAAATACCTCATGTTCTCAGAGGCCCCAAGGGGTTTTTATAACTGCTATTTGTAGAAGTGAATTAGAGTTTCCAAAGCGCTTTTACTTATATCATTCTTCTCTATTAATACCCCCACAGCAACTCTTGTTCTTTTCAGAGATAAGGAAACTGAAGTTCACAGAAATATTTGATACATAGTAAACACTGCTGCAGAACCATAGCATTCGGATTCCCAAATCTAGTGCAATACTGCTAAGGCAGTGGTCTTTTTGCTTCTTTCGTGCCCTTGGGGCCTGACCTAATTCTCATGACCCAGGTCTAGGAATCCTTCTTGAACCCAAAGCAGAAACCCTCTAATGCCAATTTACAGAAGTTCTTAGAAGACATTAAATCTCAACCATTATCGTTTGAGTAAAAATTGGTTTATGGTTTTACCAGGGAAGGATAAATGGCAGAGTTTCATCTTTGTTTGTTTTCTGTACATTTCCCTCCTCTCCTTCCATCTCCCATTCTATAGGAAAATAGAACACAGACTCAAAGAAACATCTCCCTAGAGGGTGGGACTTTAAATGCATGTTTGCCTCCATGGACTATAAAACCCTGGGTCTGCAAGAAGGTAGGAGGGAGGCATGGGAATGAGAGAATATGGGGAAGGGGCAGATTCTTTGAAGTGGGAAAAAAAGTAAGTGCTGAAAGCAAAAGACCAGGGAGCAGAGAGAAAAGACTCAGGACCAGTTATACTTCAGCTTTGGACAACATTCTGAAGAGCAGTTGAGGGCTTTGGACAATTTATTTGGAGATGTGAATGTGAAGAGAAAGACCACATCCCCTGCCCAAGATGTAGTTAAAATAAATGAGCTGGCTGTGCTGACCCAGATGGGCTCTGTAGGGATGGAATCTTTAAGAGTGAAGCAGGGCATATTTCTATCCTTGTACGTAACAAACCCAAGATGTAAAATGGAACCCCAAGAACAAAATCTCAGGGGGAGACAAGAGCAGCAGGGGTGAGGCTTAAAGACACAGAACCCTAGGCAGCAGCTTACTACTAAGCAATTGGTCTTTTCCAGGATGCCTGGGCGCATGGAAGAGGAGTGAGAGTAGGCCCAGAGCTGGTGACCAGAGCAAAGGTAGTGGGAGAGGGGTTGTAAGTACTTCACATTCCAAAGAGGACTGGACATAATACTGTGTGCCTGGCCCTCTCCAGAGGTGGGGGACTGGCCCTCTACCCTCAATCACCACACGATCATACCCTCAGGGTGCCCAGGGGTTATATAAGTAGAAAACCTATGCGAAGGCAGTGCTTACAGTCCTAACTCAGAGTCAGCTTAGTGGAGGTAGGGCAGCTGTCTTTTCCCTTACTCATGGAGGAGGCTAAGGTTATTCTCTCACCATAAAACAAAACAACAATGATAATAATAATGCTCATTATGTTAATAATAACAAGCAATAAAACTAAAAGCAGATACTATAAGGAAGGTAAACTAGCATTTCTTTCTGAGCAGACCATGCCTCCACTATTCAGTGGAACTGCTGATCTACCATTAGTTCCTATTTGAAACAATGAAAAGAGAAGACAGAAGAGGCAGAGGGAGATATGGGAATGGAAGCCTGCACTGCATGTATGGCACAAGAACAAAATGACTGTTCTGTGGTTACCGTGTGGGTTGACCATTAGGGATGGTGACTGAGCAGCTAATAACAAGGCCAAGTCATACGTGAACCTTCTATGCAAAGAAAATGTGCAGTAGGAATATGCCTGCATCAGGACCCCAGGAACTGACACTTGTGCCCACGAAAGCCAGCAATTGTATACCTGCCACCCAGAAGGCAGGATACCTGACAAAATTAGGCAGGAAATGGGGACCCAGAAGCAGAAACACTCAAGAGAGGATGTGACCCTTTTTCTTCTTAATCTTTCTTCCCTATCTCAACACCAAAAGATCTGGAAATGACCTTGGAAGGTCTGGAAGAGAGGAAGAAGGAAAAATAAGAAAAGACCATACTTTTCTCTGTATATGCATGTTAGGTGGAATAAGATCCTGAAGGGCTTTTTCCCTCACCAATGGTTTTCTTTATTATAAATGTTTTATTTATTGTAATTTAGTATGCATATATAATTAGAGTGATAGTTGCAGAAAAATTTTAAGCTTTTTTATTAAAAGAATTTTCAAATATATTTAAAATAAGGACAATGTAACAATTTCCATATACCCATCACCCAGCTTCTACTATTAACAGCCAATGCTAGTCTTGCTTCATTTATGCCCCCACTCAATGCCCTCCCCTATCATTACTTCCTAGCTTTAATTAACCAAATCCTAGACATAATTTCATTTGTGTGTAAATAGTTCAGTATCAATCTCTTAAAGATAGAAATCCTAGACTAAAATTTTTTATTGGTCTGTACTAGACTGGACTCCTTGGGATTTGCCTGAGGCAAAGGACCTCTCCATAGATTATGGCTAAATGCCGTGGTTAGAACATTTAAAAAAACCATTTAATAATATTTGCACCCCACTAAAGTCAATAAAATTATTAAAACTTGAGTATGAACTAATTTATAGAATTCACACAATGGATTGATTCAGGAGCAAGAAGCTGGGAACCTGAGACCTAGCACTAGGGCAACAAGGCTTTGTCCTCAAAGGTAGTGGTGCCTCTGTTGGAGAATAGCAGGAGTCTTGGAGCAGAGAAAGGGTGACCAGGATGACCATGTCCACCTGTCTGGAGATAGCAGCATATTTGGTTTAGGTTCTAGCACTTTTTACCTTTGATTCCAAATTGATAGTCAAAATTTATATAAACAGAAGAGTAACCATTTTGCATCACATGCTAAATCAAAAAAGGACAATTAGATCATTTTTTCCACTGTGCATAGTGATTTCTCAGGATGAAGAGTTTGTGGTTTCCAAAGGACTTCATTAAAATTTTAGAATACTAAGTTCATGTCATGTTGATGACTTAGCTTCTAAATAACATTTATATAGTCCCTTTCCCCCTCAACTCAAATAGTAACTATTGCATGTGGAAGGGAAGGGTTGAAATTTTAACAAGAAAAAAATTCTTCAGAATGATAATTCTCAACCTCAGGGCTTTGGAGCACTGAGAAATCTGTGGCTCAGTGAATAAAGACCTCCAATCCTTATCACATAAGCATCATCATTTTGTTCTTTTTTTAAATCTGCTAAAATATGGAGCATGAATAATGAGGAACAGCAATATGTATTTTATTGAATATATGCATTAGTATCAGTAAGTAACTATGTTTTATAAACTGAATAAATAATATCTTACCACATATAGTATCCTTCCCTGCCAATTCCAATGTATATAGATGTAGTTTTGATTCATTTCTAAAGTGGATTCATAGAATTTTCTCAGTCACTGTTTACTTAAAGGGTATTTGCTGCATATGAGGTTCAATGAAACATTCTGATGTTTAAAGAGGATTTTCATGTCAAAAAACCTGGAAAGCATAGAGGTTATAGATTTTATGAATAAACACAGAAGGGAAAATGCCTGTCCCTCAGAGTCCTCTATCACCACAAAGCTGGGAAATAGAGGACAAATAGAAAACCTATACGTGTGTGTGTGAGAGAGTACATATCAACAAATATATGCATATAAATATATATACATGCATACACACATATGAAGGCACATGATTCTAAAAGGAACACAGGCAAGAAAAAGAAACAAGCAGCAAACACTTGGATTTTTTGGTGGGGAGCTCACAGCAGTAGCTCAGAGAGCTTGTGTCACATAAGAGGTTTAATACTCCTCCTCAGAGAAAATTAGAGAATGAGAAGTTCCAAAGCCTGGGAAGTGTCATACAAATATTAACAGTGATTCTCAGTGGGTGACAGAAATGCTGAACAACGTTTATTTGCTTTTTCAATCTTCTGGGGTTGTTTTTTCTTATTTTACAATCAGTACACTTCATATAAGTAACCAGAAAAATCAATATCTCTGTTTTAATTTTGAAAAATAATAAAATTTCTATAGCAGGCAGATTTGTTGTCACTCTACAAAAGGAAGTTCATGTCAATAGTGGCTGCATGAGCAGTTGGACCTATAAAACAAAGCAAAACAAAAGGAAACACATAAGCCAAGAACTCTCTGTTTTAAGTTTCAAGATCTCAAGGATTTTAAAGAAAATCAAATCCATATATTTATATCATTTTTAGTATAAAATATTTTAAATGTTATTTTTAAGTGATCTTTGATATATTTTAAATTATTTGAACATTTTTCTTAAAATAATTTTCTACTCTCACTGACAAATGAAAGTAAATGGGTCTTAGCACCATACATCCTTAGCCACAACATAAAGGGCTTTTTTTACTTTTTGATTGTGAATTTCAGCAAGTATTTTTTCTTTTGCTTTATAATGTGTGGTTGGGAAATGAGGAGTTATGTACATCCTACAGTGAAAAAACAAGGATTTAAAGTGAAATGGTGGGAGTTCAAGCTTTGGATTCATTACGTATGGGAGTTACTTCTCCCTGAGCCTCAGTGCCCTCAAATGCGAACATACTCAGGTCACTGTGTCATGAGGATCAAGGAGCACTGTATATGAAAACTCTGAGACAGAAGGAAATCTCTGCATTGGTTAAGACTTTATCAGTTGCAAGTGCCAAAAGCCAACAGAAACTGACTCATGCAAATGAAGGAATTTGTTGACAAATCAAGGCTGGAAACAGTGCTAAAAGGACCCACTTTTGTTGGGACTTCACTTCTGTCTCTCCAGCTCCTGGCCTTCATCATGACGACCCTTGGCATTTTCAGACTTAAATCTCACCATCTTAGTGAGTTCCCTTTTACAAAAGCACCAAGAACAAAGTCCTGGGATGAGCTCTTGCTAGCCTGGCCAGGGTTACATACCCAGCCTGTGGTCAAGGTGTGGTCTTGGGTATGTAAGGTATGGTAGTCATCCTGGTCAGCCAGGGTCTTATGCCCACCCTCTGTGCCAGGGGTGGGTTTGCATAAACCAGGGGGAAGAAGGCCCCCATGACGATAAGCATGTTTGACCAGAGGGGAAAATGAATGCTAAGCAGATCAAGACTCTAAAATAGTTGTATAGTAATAATTATATACTACATATTGCTTTTTTTATCATAATTAAACAGCAGATTCCAGAAAGTTGATGGAAGTTAGAAAAATCACTATTATTGAAAATGTGTTTAATACTCCTTGTGTTGAGAGGTCCAAAACTATAGAATGCAATGTCTTGTTTTTGATAACCTAATAACCATGAATGACACCCCATCCCCAGTCAGGGACCCCAGGAAGCAGACCCTAAGAAAGAGGCTTCATGTCAGAAGCTTATTAAGAAAGAGGTTTCATGTCTCAACACCTGTGGAGAGGGAAGAAAGCAAGAGTCAGCAAACTTTTTATAAAAGAACAGCTAGTAAATACTTTTGGCTTTGTAGGCCGTATGGTCTCTTAAGCAATAATTCAGTGCTACTCTTGTAGCATAAAAGCAGCCCTAGAAAATACACAAACTGATGAGCTGAGCTGTATTCCACTAAAATTTCACTCAGGACACTGAAATTTTAATTTCATATAATTTTTACATGTCACAAAATATCATCCTCCTTTTGATTTTATTCAACCATCTAAAAATGTAAAAGCCATTCTTAGCTCATGAGCCATACAAAAGCAGGCAGCAAGCCAGATCTGGCCCGTGAGCTATAATTTTTCACCCTGGTTTAAAGAAAGACATTGAAATGAGATGCAGTCACAACAAGGACCCCTCTTGGTCCTTGGAGAGCCCCTGACCTGGAATTGTCCTGCAGAGTTTCCTTAAACCAGGCATAAGTTGCCATCAATTAGGGCCTTAGAAGTTGCACATGTCTGGGAAGGTGGAATGACCTTGGTGAAGCGCTCTCTTCAACATAGGACAAGTCTCACAAAAGGACTCATCTAGGCCCTGTCATCCATAGTACTCTCAGAAACTGTAAGAGTATCTTAGTCATGGAGGGGCATAGACTCTTTATATTCCAATGACTGGACTAGACCCACTATAACTAATTCCACAGTTGGAACATTTTGGTTACTATAAAATTTCATTATGATTTCCAGTGTGAAGTCCCTGAATTTACATGCAAATGAAGTTCTATTCTCTAGAGAACACTAAAAAATGAAATATGTTCTTTGGGACTATCATTATTTTTTTAAGTCTCAACTCAGGTAGGAAATGCTATTGAGTCCTTAGGGTTTCCTTCAAATTCAACTTCATTAACATGGGTCACTCTGAACCAGAAGAGAGACTGGATTTGAAGTCTAGTCCTTGAAACTGGTATATTGAGGAACCAAATCTACAAGTTTTATTTCTTCTAAATACTGTCCTATCTCTCACTACCAAATCTTCATTTCTTGACCATTATAATGACAACTTGTCTGGCCCAACTCTATGTTTTTTTCCCAGCAACTTTCAGTCATTAAAAGAATACTCAATTTTGGAATTCAATGCTTTTTTTCTTCCTTTATAAAGGCTGAAACAGTAGTCGAGGTGGGGACAGGGTCAGATTCCTCCTCAGACTCTTCTAGGTGTAAGCCCCTCCAGAAAAGGGAGAGATAAAAGGGCATATGTCCCTCATTTGTGCTGGAGGAGACAATGGTGGTTCCAACAGGCCCTGCTGATAAAGGGTTCCCTTCTGTGCACTTGTTATTGCTGGTGATAAGGTTGCATCCCCAGGGGGAGGCAACACACCAGGCCTAGGACTAGTCCCCTGAATCCCAGACTTCTACATCCACTGCTCATTTCAATATCATTCAGCTAGCATAACTCTATATAAGTGGCATAATTCTGGCCTTTTCTGCACCTAGAAGTCTATGAAAATGAGATCTCTTGTTAGTTTCTTCTGTTTTCACTTTCTCTATAGTCCAGGATTAGGTCAGGATGTACACAGGCTTAACAATCTGACCAGGGGGTGAATGTCCTCTCTCCCTGTCTTGCAGCAACTCTGTTCTGAGTGCTTCTTATACACATTCCTTCCAAAATTACAGGAGAGGAATTAACAGCAATTCAAACCCCATTCGCAATGCAACTCTTGAGAGGAGAAAGTAATCTTTCTTCACAGGCTCAGCCTTCCCCCAACAGCCCCCTTCTCCAAGGCCGCCCCTAAAGTAATGGTAGGGAGTTTGTGGTACGGCTGCCTCTCTCTCCTGCCAACTGTCTGGAAGCCTTCTGGTGTGATGGCTGGCCAAACTGTTGGAAGTGCTCTGAACTTAGAATCTCAGGAACTTATTACCATTATTAGTTCATAATGAAGCTTTAATTGCAGCTCCCACCGACATGTTCTGATAAGTTTTATTTTGTTGTAATTTGTTTGGGTTCAGTTGAATTGGTTTTGTTAGTTGTTTTGTTTTCTTTCTTTGCCTTAACAAGTAATGATGTACTAATACAGATAAGAAAATCTTAATAATAAAAATAAAAATATACTCTCCCTGGAAAGCCCATCTTTGCTTTGCAAATTCCTTCTTGAAATGTGCTCTTGATTGCATTTCGTGGCTGTGCTTAAGGTACTTATTCTTGGGAAGAGTAAGGTCATATTTCCATAGCTGATAGCCATGTTTCAAAGCTTCTTATTTCATGAACAATTTTAAACTTAAAATTAAGGAAACAAAGTATTCCTTTTCATATCTCACTTAAGAATTTTGAATTCTTTCTTTGTACTTCTGAAATTGACCATTGCAAAAAGACCAGCACACCCAGTTAGGGAGTTATTCTCTATTATGAACCATATACATATATCTACTAAACACAAGTCTATGCACATACATGACTTCTATCACATGTTCCCACTGTTTCACTAACATGCATTTAGTACGACTATGATGGAAGAGTCTTCAGTAGGGTTTCATCATATCTGGGACTCAGTGGCAGAAAACAGGGGCAGTTATTCAAGAAGGGATCTGTAGATTCAGACACACAAGATTCGGACTGCACTTAGAATACAGACGAGTTTTTTAAAAGTTTTGACACAAAATGGACCTGCCACGCAGGAGGAGGAAGCACATGATCTTCCCCTAGCTGTAAGTGAGAACTGCAGAAAACGAAGTCAATAGCATTCTTTACTGAACTATTTTAAAAAGTGAGATTTCAGTCATCTTCTTTCCTCATCTTTTTAAACATATGCAGCTTTATAAAACAAAAATTACCACCATGCTTAACTTTTTTGGAAAAATTATTACAAATAGGCAGAGGACAGAGAAGGGAAGTAAAACTACCTTGTATGTTATAAGGGTGGGTACAGGTCATCATACATTGTCCAAATCCACACCATATACAAAACTAAGTGTAAGTCCTAAACTATAGACCCTGGATGACCCGGGTTCATCCATTATAATCATTTACCACTCTGAAGAGGGATAATGATAATGGGGAGGCTGTGTATGTGCAGAGGCAGAAGATATGTGGGAAATCTCTGTATCTACCACTCAATTTTTCTGTGAACCTGAAACTGCTCTAAAAATAAAGTCTATTAAAAATTATTACACAGCAGATTTTTTTTTAACATTGGAAAAAGCAACTCACACTTCAAGCAAGAAGCACTGGGAAGAAGGGATTAAGAGGTGCAAACTGGTAGTTACAAAATAGTCATAGGGATATAGAGAATAGCATAGGGAATATAGTCAGTAGTATTGTAATAACTATGTTTTGTGTCAGATGGGTGCTGGGTTCATCAGAGTGATCACTTCATAAATTATATAAAAAGTCTTATTACTGTATTGTATACCTGAAACTAATATAATATTGAATAAGACCTATAATTGAAAAAAATTAAGATATAAAAATTAAAAAGAGAAAAAAAGAAGCACTATCACTCAAGCCCTAAGGGTGATATTTTACCAACTGCACCTGGGATCTCTGCAGAGGTTTCTCTGCTTTTCTGTTTGATGCATACTTCAAGTAATCCTAACCTAACACAGACATCAAAGAGGGCTGACACCAGCCCAGCAAAATAAGCAGGAGCAGTGAATAAATTAGACCACTTAGCTTTTTCCTGGAATAAGACTTTGTCTTTGGCCACTGTATGACTTGATTCACAACTAGGAGAAGAGGGCTGCTGTTCCTGTCCTGCAACAACTGAGATTTTATGCCTAAAATGGTTTCGTTAACACACATGTCTAAGACTTACACATAATGGCTAGGAGATCTAGTAGTTTAATGTATTTTATATTAACATGTACACATTCTTCCATCTGTGCTTTTTTAAAACACAGAGAAAAAATAATGAAAATGTCTTTCCCTAACCATGGGTCTACTTGTACCTCCTTGCAAATAAGAAACAATATTAAGGGCATCGTACACATAGATGTGAATTTATTTTATAAGAGAATTAAAAAGTTAAGTGTCAAATTCTTTCATAGGGTCCCCTTTTTCTTCTGTAAACAATCTTTGACACTGAAAGGAGATTCTAGAGAGATGAGTTAGCTGTACCTTACCAAGAGCTGCAGGCAACTGTAAGAGATTTAAGCAACATAGAAACAGCCTGAGCAATGACTGCATTCTGAGTCCCACAGAGCACTGCCATTACCTCTCCTGGTGCCTACATTGTGTTTCCTTGACTGGTTTGCCGCTTAGGCTCAGAAAGAGGATTCTTTCCCATTAGTTTTCACTCCTACCTCCTCTGTAGCCCCTTCAACTTGTTAATAAAAGAAAATTGGCAATCTCTGAAAACATTCTGTTAAGACTTTTGTGTAGTACTTACAGGATACCCAAATTATCTCAGAGGACTCTTGGTTGGCAATCCTTATTACATCTATTGTTAACTCATCAGTAAGCCAACACTGCATAAAACAAGTTTTCCATTCAATAATCAGTCAAAGATTTCATTTGGTGATTTTGTCCACCAGCTAATTACAGCCATCAAAAGAATGATATCACTGCATGGCTAGAAGAAAAGTTAAGCTAATTAAAAGCCATTTTAGAGATGACTGAAAAGAAAGAAAAATTTAAGATATCAAAAAATCATGCTGCTAGGATCTGGGACAGTGAACACTTGGAATTCTAAACTTGATATTTAATACTGTGTACCCGGGCTAAACTGTGGAAATATGGAGTTAGGGATAACAACCTAGAATGAATGTTAGAAACAATCCACTCAAACTCCTCAGCCTACAAATGAAAAATTGAAGTCTGGAAATTAAAATCATTGGCCCAAAGTCTCCAAAGAGAACTGAACTAAAACCTCTTGCCCTAAGATTCTTTAAAGCTGTTCTGTATAGAGTTCTGTATTTCAACCACATAAAATAAAGTGTAGAGAGAAAACAGTCTTATGCTTATTGAATATACTCAGAGTAATTTTTAAAGCAAAATAGTTATTAATGTACAGTAGTTTAAAGAGATAACACTGATTGTTATGAATTTCAGAGAGTCAAATCAGAATTTCTATGTCTTCAAATACTTTATCAGTTCTGTGGCACCTATCATAAATGTAAATAGACTATTTCCTTGGACCATATAGAATTAACAGGCACACTCACTGTCACTAGCCACTGACAATATTAAACTGGTGGCTGCCTGGAAACCCAGGCCTTTGAGCCTGAAATGAGTAGAGTTCTCTGCCAAGCCAAGAAGGAAGTGTAATATTATCCAAAAATATATTCTTGTTGGCTAAACAAGTTTGGAGATTATTTGATACAGGGTAAAATATTCCAATCTTTTTCTGTGTGTTTTTGTTCTTTGGACACAGTTTAATAAATTATAGATTGTTCCAATATCATTCGTATAGTCTCCTATACTTTATTAAAGTTTAATTTTATTTATTTATTTATTTATTTATTTATTTATTTATATTTATTTATTTATTTGGGTGAAAGGGGAACAAAACACCTGGGAACCCTCTTCAATTTTTAAAAAAATTTTCAATTACAGTTAATATTCAATATTATATTAGTTTCAGGTATACAACATAGTAGTTAGACATTTATATAATTTATAAACTGATTTCTTTAATAAATCTAGTACTCCCATCACACCATCCATAGTTCTTACAATATTATGAAACATATTCCCTATGCTATTTTTTACATCACTGTGACTATTTGTAACTACCAATGTGTACTTCATAATCCCATTCCCTTTTTCACCTAGCTCCCTAATTCCCTCCCACCTGGCAACCATTAATATGTTCTCTGTATCTATGAGTTTGTTTTGTTTTGTTTGTTCATTTTGTTTCTCAGATTCCACACATAAGTAAAATAATATGGTATTTGTCTTTCTCTGTCTGACTGATTACACTTAGCCTAATACCTTCTAGGTCCATGAGTGTTGTTGCAAATGGTAAGATTTTATGCTTTTTTATGGCCAAGTAATATTTCATTTTTTACATGTGCCATATCTTCTTTATCCAGTTATCTATTGACAACTTCCATATCTTTGCTATTGTAAATAATGCTGTAATAAACATAGGGATGCATATATCTTTTCAAATTAGTATTGTGGATTTCTTTGGATAAATATCCAGAAGTGGAATTGCTGGGTAATATGGTAGTTCTATTTTTAATTTTTTGAAGATCTCCATATAGTTCTTTAGTGGTTGCACCAATTTGCATTCCCACCAACACTGCAAAAGGGCTCCCTTTCTCCACATCCTAGCCAACACTTGTTTTTTGATTTATTTATGATAACCATTCTAACAGGTGTGAGCTGATATTTCATTTTGATTTTAATTTGCATTTCTCTGATGATTAGTGAGTGATGATGAACATCTTTTCATATGTCTATTAGTCCTTTGTATATTGTCTTTGGAGAAATGTCTATTAAGTTCCTTTACCAATTTTTTAATCTAATTATTTGTCTTTTGGTGTT
Source organism: Eonycteris spelaea (assembly GCA_003508835.1). Classification (NCBI taxonomy): domain Eukaryota; kingdom Metazoa; phylum Chordata; class Mammalia; order Chiroptera; family Pteropodidae; genus Eonycteris; species Eonycteris spelaea. The sequence goes on along the minus strand of PUFA01000147.1, from coordinate 3,484,683 downwards.
AGGTCGTATGAGTTCCTCATATATTTTGGATATTAACTCTTTATTGAATGCATTATTGGTGAATATCTTCTATTCAGTAGATTTTCTTTTCATTTTGTTGATGATTTCTTTCACTGCATAAAAACTTTTTAGTTTGGTGTAGTCCCATGTGTTTATTTTTTCTTTTATTTCTCTTGCACAAGGAGACATATCATACACACAGACACACACACATACATATACATACATACACATATATATATATATATATATATATATAATATATATATATATATATATGTTACTAAAAGCAGTGTCAGAGAGTTTACTGCCTGTGTGTTCTTTTAGGAATTTCATGATTTCAGATTTTACATTTAAGTCCTTAATCCATTTTGAGTTTATTCTTCATTATGGTTTACAAAAGACATCTAGTTTCATTTTTTTTTTTTGCATGTATCTGTCCAGTTTTCCCAATGCCATTTTTTGAAGAGGTTATCTTTACCCTACTGTATATTCTTGCCTTCTTTATCACAGGTTAATTGACCATATAGGTGTGGACTTATTTCTGGCTTCTCTATTCTGTTCCATTGATCTTGTGTCTGTTTTTATGCTAGTATCATGCAGTTGTGATTACTATAGCATTGTAGTATAGTTTGGTACTGGATAGCACGATACCTCTAACTTTGTGCTATGACTATTCGGGTTTTGGCGGTTCCATATAAATTTTAGGATTATTTTTTCTACTTCAGTGAAAAATGCCATTGGCATTTTGATAAGGATTGCATTCAAATCTGTAGATTACTTTGGGTGGTATGGACATTTATTTATAACTTATTCAGTTTCTTTCTTCAATATCTTATTAATTTTCTAAGTATAGGTATTTTACCTCCTTGATTAAATTTATTCCTAAATATTTTTGATGCAATTATAAATGAGATTGTTTTCTTAATTTCTACTTCTAATAATTCATTGTTGGTGTGTAAAGATGCAACCAATATCTGTATATTAATTTCATATCCTGCTACATTACTGAATTCTCTATCAGTTCTAATAGTATTTTTGATGGACTCTTTAGGGTTCTCTACATATAATATCATGCCATCTGTAAATAATGACAGTTTTACTTTTACTTTTCCATTTTAGATGATTTTTATTTTTATCCTGTCCTGTAACTAGGACTTGCAATACTATATTGAATAAAAGTGGCGAAAGTAGACATTTTTGTCTCCTTCCTGATCTTAAGGAAAACACTTTAAGCTTTTCCTCATTAACTATGATGTTAGCTATGGGTTTATTATATAAGGCTTTTATTATTTGAGTCATGTTACCTCTATTCCCACTTTGCTGAGACTTTATCTTAAATTGATGCTAGATTTTGTCAAATGCTTTTTCCGTATCTATTGATACGATCATATAATTTTTATCCTCCATTATTTTATTTATGTAATATATCAAGTTAATTGATTTGCAGATATTGAACCAACATTGCATCTTGGGAACAAATCTCACTTGATCATGTTGTGTGATCTTTTTAAAGTATTGCTGAAGTCCTTTTTTTAATATTTGGTCATTTGTTTTGTTTTGTTTTTGTTTTTGTAATGTCTTCATCTGGTTTTGCAATCAGGCTAATGGTGGCCTCTTAAAATAAGTTTGGAAACTTTCCTTCCTCTTGCATTTTTGGGAATAAGTTAAGAAAGATGATGTTGATTCTTCTTTGAATGTTTAGCAAAATTCACCTGTGAAGCCATCTGGTCCAGGACTTTGTTTTGTTGGGTGTATTTTGATTATTGATTTGATTTCTGTTGTAGTTATCAATCTCTTCAGATTTTCTGTATCTTCTTAATTCAGTCTTGGAAGATTATATGTTTCTGGGAATTTCTCCATTTCTTCCAGATTGTTCAACTTGTTCACATATAATTGTTCATAGTATTTTTTAAATTAATTCTTTATATTTCTATGGTTTCAGTCGTCACTTCTCTTTTATTTCCGTTTTTATTTATTTGAGTCCTCTCTTTTTTTGGTGAGTCTGGTTAAAACTTCATAAGTTTTGTTTACCTTTTCAAAGAACCAGCTCTTAGTTTCATTAACCTTTTGTATTGTGTTTTTAGACTCTATTTCATTATTTCCACTCTGATCTGTGTTATTTCCTTCCTTCTACTCAGTTTGGGCTTTGTTTTTGTTGTTGTTGTTGTTGTTGTTGTTGTTGTTGTTGTTCTTGTTCCTAGTTTCTTTAGAAATAATGTTAGATTTTTGTTTTGTTTAATAAATATTTTCTTTTTCTCAGAACCACCACTCTTTGCCTCCAGTCCTCTCACCTCCACCTTGCAACTAGTTCTGTTCCCCTAAAAGGTGCACTTTCTGTGGGTGTAGGTGTAGGAGGGGACTGTGATGGAGGCCACAATCCTTTCAAAGCCAGCACTTCTACCTGAAATCTCCCTCCATAGAGCAGGGGCCCAGGCTCTGTTTGAAATTTTAAGGCTACAATATTAGAGCTCTTAGGGGCTCTAAGCTTCTCTGAGCCAGAGTCTCAGTGCCTACCCACCTACTGAGACCAAGGCCTCTCCCTCAGCCCTGCCATCGAGCTTCTGGAAGGCCACACACTGATCAACATGCCAGCAGCTCCTTTCCATTCACGCAGCAGCAGCACCCTTAGAAAACTCAAGATTCAGATGAAGTCTAGAGTCTTCTACAAAAGGAAACATCTTTGGTTGGTTTGATGCTTTCTGGACACTGATACCCCAGGGCTTGAGACAGAGGCTGCTGCCCACCCAAAAAGGCAGAAGCTGTTTCTGGAGTCAGAGAGGAAAATCTCACCAGTGTGGCCACCTGGGCTGAAGCATACACTTCCGCCTGCCCACCCCACACACAAAAAAGTGTTTTCCATTCCTCTGGAGGCCAGGCTACCTGGTTTCACTGGCTGGCAGCTGTCGAGTGGGGCCCTCTATTTAGAAAGTAGGTCATCATCTCATTTTTGCCCTTTACCATACCTTGGTGGCCAACACATGGTATATGTCTGTGGTGACCTGGATATGGTCAGGCACACCAGTGCTGTCCATGACACATTCACCGTATTGCCCCACATGTCAAACTGAGGCTTGCAGCCCTGATCACTTCAGCTACTACAAGGACGTTATTGAGCCTGATCCTCATCTGGAAGTTGTCGAGGAGGTGCTTGTTGATGTACTTCATCTTGTCCATCAGCTAGAGCTTTGATGTGGTTCTTGCCCACCTTGTCATAGGTAGAATCATTGAGGACCCAGATAGCCATATAGGTGCTGCCTGAACTGATTTTTGCTAATGTTCTTATCAAAATCAGTGATGGTCTCATTAAGCAGCCACAGGCATTTGACATCTTTGTTGGTGGTCTCCAGCTCCACATAAAATTCAAAGAAGTTTGAGAAGGAAGTGAACATGATGGCCAAACATTCACAGGACTGATAGCAGAGTTTGTCTTTGCAGTTCACGGGCCAGAAAGTGGGCTGTCACATCCATGGGCAGCATGTTTTACTGTAGTCATCAGTTATAGGCCTGCAGCTCCTCCATCTCCTCCTTCTCCTCCATGGCCTGCAGTTTCCAGAAGAAGTTGAAACCAGTAGTGGAATCTACCTGTTGGGTGTGTAGGTACAGGGCCAGCACAAAGACTGAGGTGACAGGGAGCTTCACCAACTTCAGCACCACCTTGGCCAAATACTTAGGGCAATGTTGTTAAAGTCTTATGGCGTTGGCAGTGACTGGAAGATTGGCATTGTCAAAGAGTGTGACACTGGACAGCTCAATCATGAGCAAATATATGAGTTCAATGGCCAGCACGAGGACCAGCATGATGCATCTGAGTAGGCCAGTGGGCTGAGCAGCACAGTATAGGTCAAGTAATCGGGGAAGTTGCAGTTGGAACAGGGCCTGCAGCAGAATCCCTGCGCTCGCCCAGGGATTGTAGTTGATGGCCAACACTACCACATGGCGTGCATTGGCCTGGCTGGTTTTTGGAGTTGCACATAAACATGTCAAAAAAAGCTGACAGGAACACCAGTGGGATGGTGGACACCTCATCAAGTCTTCTGTTCATCTTAGACAGTATGATCTTGGAGATGGTGTGAGGGAGGAGGGGCTTCACACAGGAATAGAACATGGACACAAATACCATCAAGGTCAGCAGCAGAAAGCAGGTCAGTTAGAAACTCAACATGAACACAGAGTGAGGCACAAAGTTAGATTATTTGAGATTTTTCTTGTTTATTGAGGTAAGCATGTATTGCTATGAATTTCCCATGTAGAATTGCTTTGGCTGTGTCCCATAGATTTTTTTTTAAGGTTGTGTTTTCATCATCATTTGTCTCAAGATATCTTTTGATTTCTTCCTTGATCTTATTGTTAACCCATTGGTTGTTTAGTAACACATTATTTAGCGTAACATGTTATTCACCTGTTTGTGTATTTATCAGTTTACCTATTATACTTGATTTCTAATTTAATACCATTGTGATTAGAGAAGATGTTTGATAAGATTTCAATCTTCGTTAACTTACTGAGACTTTTTTGTGGACTATCCTGCAAAATGTTCCATGGAAGCTTGAAAAAAAATGTGTATTTTGATGTCTTGAGGTGAAATGCTCTAAAAATATCAGTTAAATCCATCTGGTCTAATGTGTCATTTAAGGCTGCTGTTTCCTTGTTTATTTTCTGTCTAGGTAATACATTCATTGATATCACAGGAATGTTAAAGTGCTCTAATATTACTATTACTGTATTACTGCCAACCTCTCCTGTTTGTCCATCGATATTTGCTTTACATATTTGGGTGCTCCTACGTTGGGTGCATAAATATTCACAAGGGTTATATCCTCTTGTGAAATTGATCTCTTTATCATTGCTAATGTTCTTTATCTTTTGTTACAACCATCACTTTAAAGTCTATTTTGTCTGATATAAGTATTGTTACCTCAGCTTTTTTTGTTTCCATTTGCACGAAATACCTTTTTTCATCCCTTATTTTAGTGTATGCATGTCTTTCGATCTGGTATGGATATCTTGTGGCAATATATGTATGGGGCTTGTTTTCTGATTCATTTAGCCACCTTAATCTTTTGATTGGAACATTTAATCAATTTACATTTAAAATAATTATTGATAGGAATGTAGTTATTGTTATTTTATTATTCATATTTTTTTGCTTTTCTTAAAGAGACCTTTTAACATTTCTTTTAATACTGCTTTAGTGGTGATAAGCTCCTTTAGCATTTTCTTGTCTGGGAAGCTCTTGATATCTCCTTTGATTCTAAATGATAACCTCTCTCTCTGGATAGTGTAATCTTAGTTATAGGTCCTTGCTTTTCATTACTTTCAATATTTCTTGACAGTCCCTTCTGGCCCCCAAAGTTTCTGCTTGGAAATCAGCTGATGGTCTTTTGGGAAGACCCTTATAGAAAACTAACTGCTTTTCTCATGCTGCTTTTAAGATTGTCTCTTTGTAAACTTTGTCATTTAAATTATAATGTGTCTTAATATAGGACTCTTTGGGTTCACTTTGTTTGAGATATTCTATGTTTCCTGGGCTTGTATGTCTAATTTATCTATCTATCTATCTATCTATCTATCTATCTATCTATCTATCTATCATCTATCTATCTATCTATCTATCTATCTATCTATCTATCTATCTATCATCTATTTATTTATTTTGCCAGGTTAGGGAAATTTTTAATCACTTTTTCTTGAAATAGGTTTTCAATTCCTTGCTCTCCTCTCCTTCTGGTATCCTTAGAAAGTGAACGTTGTTACACTTGATGTTGTCCCAGAAGTCCCTTAAACTATTCTTATTTTTTTAATTCTTTTTTCTTTTTGCTGGTCTGATTGGTTGTTTTTCTCTTCCTTGTCTTCCAGATTGCTGATTGGATCCCCTGCTTCATCTACTCTGCTGTTGATTCCATCTAATATGTTCTTCATTTCAGTTATTGTAGGTATCATTTCAGAATGGTTCTTTTTTTATGGTTTCTCTCTCTTTGTGTAAGTTTTCACTGAGTTCATCTATTCTTCCCCTAAGTTCATTGAGCAACCTTAGAACAAGTGTTTTGAGCTCTGTATCTGGTAGATTGTTTGCCTCCATTTTATTTAGTTCTTTTTCTGGAGTTTTGTCCTATTCTTTCATTTAAGACATGTTTTTTTGTCTCATCATTTTGATTGCCTCCCTGTGTTTGCTTCTTTGTATTAGGTAGATCTGCTACATCTCCCAGCCTTGGCAGGGTGACCTTATATAGTAGGTGTCCTATAGAACCCAGAGGCACCGCCTCCCTGGTCACCTGAGCCAAGTGCTCCAGGGGTTGTGTGGGTTGTGTGTGCCTTCCTGTTGTAGTTGAGCCTTGATTGCTGTTGGCATATCAGTGGGTATGATTGACCTTCAGCATGAAGGTCAGGTGTGGACTGGCCATGACTAAAGTTGATGTGCTATTGTATAAAGGCTGACCTCACAGAGTGTGATTAACTATAACTGGGCTTGGTGCCTGCTGAGTACACTCATTGAGTGTGTCATTTGTGGGGTTAATTGGTGCTCTGGTGTGGTCTGAAGCCAGCCACCAGGTATATTTATTTAGGAGCCTCTTGGGAGGGGATCTCGTGTAGGCGCAGGTCCACCACTGCCTGTGCTTGGCCTGGGGACACCTTGTAGGAGCTACAAAGTTATTTTCCATTGGTGGGTGCCTCTGCTAGGCTTGGAGTTGCCTGAGTGAGGCTATGCTGTCAACCGAGGCTTGCTGCCACTAATGCTCATCTTTGTACTCCTTACCAAAAGATACATGCTCACTGAGACCAGACACTGCTCGCTGGGGTTTGTGGACCCTTCAGAGATTTTAGGACAGTTCACAGCATGGGCTGAGGCCAGCCATTTGCAGCAGCCATGAAAAGAGGTCCAAGCCTATGCATGAATTGGGTGTGGCAGACTCTCAGAATATCACCAGGGTAGGGGCAGTCTGATGGAGACTCAGATTTGTTGCCCACCTGCACCTATAGTCTGGATACAGGGAAAACTCAACAAAGGAACAATTGTACCTGCCAGCACTTTAATATCAGAGAGCTGCATCTCTATCCCTTACTGTGAAGCCGGACAATTCAATTCCTCCCTGTATGTCCTGGGAACTTTTCCAGCTTCTGCTCTTGTTCTGGAACTCAGAGGGAGAGAATCTGTCAGCTAGTAAATTCATGTGTGGACACTTTAAGAGGATTGCCTGCGACTCCAGCAGCCCTTCATCTAACACAGCAGATGTTATGGGTACTCCTCTCACAGCACTGGGGAGCCAGGTATAGGGCTACAACCCCTTAGTTCTCAGGGGGGATCTCTGCAACTGAAATATCCCTCCTAATCCTTAACTGCCACACATGGATGTGGAACCAGGCCATTTTGTATCACCGCCCTTTTTACTAGTCTCAGAGTTAGCTTCTCATTTATATCCTTACTTACAGAAGTTCTATTCAGCTGGACTTTAGGTGGTTCTCCAGGTTGATTGTTCTATATTTTTGATGTGGTCATAGGAGTAGGTGAGCACAGCGCTATATATCTCTCCATCTTGAGTGGAAGTTCAAAGTTTTATTGCTTTGCTCAGTCTAAATTTTACTTTTGTTTATGGAGAGAGGATAGATCTAATTTTATTTTTATTCCAAGTGGGAAACTCAATATTTTGTTAACTGATTTTTTCCTCAATGGCTTATAATGCCACCTCCTGCATATACTTTCCAAACATGCATATGAGGGTTTTTTCCTGAACTTTTTATTTTATTCCATTGGTCAATTGGTCTATCCTGAAACTGACACTACACTATCTTAATTACTATTGGCTTTATAATAACTCTTCATATCTACTAAGATGCACCTCTCTTTATTTGTACTAGTTCAAAACTATCCTAAATGTATTTGATCATGTAATATTTCTATAATTTCAGCATAAATTTGTGAAGTGAAAAATTATGTTGGGACTTTATTATAGGAATTACACTGAATTTCTACATTTATTTTGGGAGAACTCCCATTGACTCTTTCCTTCTCTGAATATAAAACAATTTAGCTCTTCATTCATTGAGGTTTTTTTTTTTATTTTTCTTTTGTTCCTAGTTACTTTATAGCTTGTGTTACCATACCAAATATATATAGTATATATAATAACATATATATATATATATATATATAATTTGCATTTGTAATTATTGGTTGCTAACATAGAACCATATAATTATTTTCACATGTGGATATTATATTTAGAAACCTTACTGAACTTATTACTTAAAATAATTTGTAGGAAAAGGCACCTTTGTTTTGGGGGGGTTGGATGGAATTTTTATTACTTCAAAATAAGCATCCTATGTAACTTGAGGTGATTAGAATAGTTATTTCTGGATTACTATAATAAATCCTTGTCAAAAACATCAGTCATCTCAATATTCATACACACTTATTTCACTCACTAAGAACTTCCAAAAGTAGCTCTCTATTATCAAAAAATGTACAAATGTCACAAGAGAGTTAAGTAATGGTCTATGCAGGAAAGAAAGAATATTCATAGGGGACACTCTAATGAAGCATTCTGCCCATTACATCTTTGATTGATATAGTTCATGAAGAAAGACTAGCTTTCCTTTCCTTTATTTTAATGTTTAGTCTGAGAAGAAATGCAAGAAATCAAGTCTTAGGAGAAAAATTGCTTTCATAATCTAAAATATGAGCCACAAACAAGTTTTTCTAATAAATGCTTCAAAGCTTGAAGATATGAGAAAGGCAAGCATGTAGTCTATTAAAGATTTTAATAAATATGCAAAAAAATCAGCAATTACGAATATATTGTCTGCATACTTGAAAATACAATAATTTTCATGCTTTGACTATTTTATCCTAAGAAGGTATTTTAAAGATATTTTGTTTTAGGAGATTCAAAAGTAAAACTTGCATGCACACACACACACACACACACACACACACACACACACATACACACACTCACACATATATATAATATATTATATAAATATATAATATAATATATATTTTTATTATATTATATTATATATTATATATTTATATATATATATATATTAATATATATATTATATTATATAATATATAATATATATTATATTATATATATTATATTATATAATATATAATATATATAATATATAATATATAATATATATTATATTATAAATATAATATATATTATATTTTATAATTTAATATATAATATATATTATAAATATGTATATATATAATATAATATATATATGTGTGAGTGTGTGTATGTGTGTGTGTGTGCATGCAAGTTATATTATATATATTATTATATATATATAATATATATTATATATAATATATATCAGGAATTCTCCATATGATTAACATGTATGTAATATATATAATATATATATTATATATATAATATATATCAGGAATTCTCCATATGATTAACATTCTGGACTGTCCTAACAATGTCAAACAATGAGAAGCTGAACATGACCACATTTACATTGTAAAGAGAGCACTGAAAAGGAATAGCAGAAAAATGCATCATCTATGTTGTTCTGATGAATGCTTTTGATAAGTTCAGCTGATAAATATAAAAAGTGATGACTTGTTTGTTTCCAAATGGCCAGAGCACTACCAATTACACAAGTTCTAAGTACTCGAAAAAAGATTGCAAGTGACCCTTTACTTCTCTCTAGTCCCTTTACTAAACCTCTTTGTCATTCATGACATTACTTATTAATATTCTGCATTTTGAAATATATGCAGGTAAACATGAATTTGCTAATTTCCACTTAACCAAATAAATTTTAAAGGAGATGAAATACATAAATTCTCACAAACAAACTTGTTTTTATATTCATTAAAACATTTTAGCTTTATTCAAACATGAGAATTGGAACTTCATGTGCTTATTTCGAACAGAACCACTGAATTTATTCTTCAGAAGAAAAAGCAGACCTGAATATTTTACATTACTAAAATATTTGAAACATGATGACAAGTTTTTATCTTCTAAACTTCAGTGAAAGCTGCTTGAACAAACTGTTTAATGAACACCTGCTCCTATTAAACAAGCAAAATATCTAATGCATTAAAGAAGTCAGAAACTAGTCACTTCACTTTTTTTTTTTTTTTTTTTTTTTTTTTTTTTTTCTTCTAGTTGCTACAATAAAGTCAAATCACATAAATTCACTTAATGTATCTATGTTGATTCCCAGGATGGAATTGGTGGGATCATATTTTTAAATTCCATGCAGCGGTACTACTTCTGCATGCTTGATTACTTTCTGCATATCATACAGAAAGAACATGCTGAAAAAAAGCTAAAACACCATAAGTTGTCACTGAGTACAGAGTGGCATCAGCCACAGTGGTAGGTGGAAGAAACACAAAGATGAATCTCAAGCCCACTCCCAGAGTAGCTTGCATATTTTATTGGCTTTTATTTGAGATTCAGCTTTGTTTCTCTCAGAATAGTCCAATAACTTTTGGTGATCACATAATTTACACTTATTTTTTTAAAAATATGAGTTGCCAAGAAATATATGGGAACTCTTTACATCCTTTGAAACTTTCCTGTAAATTTAAACTTATCTAAAATAAAACTTTGATTCTAATTTATTAATACAGTTACACTTTACCTTTTCTTCCTTTACATTTTCTTGAGTCAAAAAAATTGAATTATAAATTAATTTAAGCTAGTAGTTTTTCTCTTATAAAAAATGACTATGTAAAAACTTAAATTTCAAAAACAAAAAAAATTTGATCACAAAGGAAGGAATATAAAGATGAATTCAGACACATCATAAACCAGTAAAACACATATTATACATGTTCGGTTCGGTTCTGTTATGCTATGCTATGCTATGCTATGCTATGTTTTGTTATATTGGCATGTATCTAATGCATTACTCTCTTATTCCATGTGTCTCTAAACTAAGTGCACTTCTTATAACTTTCATAATAACCCTGTGCATTAAGCACTATGATTCTGTGTCCTTCATAGAGTGACTCAGAAAGTTCAGTAACTGGTTTAAAAGTGACAGAAACATAGCACAAAACAGTCTTTTTGGTTCAGAGTCCCTGTTTCACTTGGCTCTACTGCTTTTACTGATGTGATTTCCAGAAATGGAAAATTTCAGTCATTGAAACCACCTTAGTGAACAGAGAAATTCTTTCATTGTTGTTGGACTTGGTTCTTAATTTTCATGCTACCTTTATCCTTGACCCAATTTTAAGAATGTGACCGATTGGTCTGATTTGGCGTTGGAGAGTGGTTTTAAAATAAGGTGTCCTATATATAAATTGAGTGGTAGCCATATTTGTAGAGCATGACCCTATAACGCTGGCCCTAGTCAAACAAAATAAGGGTAGACATTCGACTGTAATTGAGCTGATCAAAATTCCTCTCCCAGGGATTTGGAATTGAGACTTTATATGTGCTAGTCAGTTTGGGGTTCTCTCTAGAAGTAAAATCTATTAGCCAGAACTTTGTTTGAGTGTTTGCGCCATTTATAGTAGAAAGTGGGGAGAAAGAAAAGAATAAAGCAGAGGTGCAAATATATCTACAAATATCTTAGAAGATATATGTAGAGAGGACAAGGGACAAAGAGAGGTTGAGGGAGTGGGTGGGGGGGGAGAGAGAGAGAGAGAGAGAGAGAGACCTGCCTAATGTCCTAGGTTACCTGTAGCTCTTAAATACCTGAATCTAATCTTACAGGATTCTTCTCCATTGTCTCTTTTCAATGCCATGAGATATCTCAGCCGTATTCCAGTGGCACCAACCTGGTATTGGCTTCTGGCTACATTGCATGTTTAAAGTGGCTCTTTTCTCTAAAAGGTGACATGTGGCAGCTTCTAAGAGGACTATTTGTTGACACACTCCACTAACATGGAAGATGGCCTGCTATACCCTTCACTTTGGCTCCTGTTTCTCTGCTGTCCACACCCACTCACCCAATCAGACTTCTCTGTTGAAGTCCCGTCACCTCTCCTAGACAGGGCCATCCCTTTAAGAAGGTGCCACATTGTTTTTTTTCCTCATACACCTGGCCCTCTATTGTCCTATGCTGCTAGAGGCAGCCTTGAACTCTCTCTGGGGAGTTTTCTCAAAGGTTCTCTCATTAGGCCTTAGGTTAGGGAAAGCATTTTTCTCCATGGGAGGGGCCAGAAATCACAGCACACTGCTGAGAGTACTGTACAGAAATTCACTCTGGAATTTCCAACTTCAAACTTTTATAAGCATCAGAAGGGTGTTGAGCTTAGGATCACAAAATAAGTTACTGGCCACCTCCTTTCCAGGTTATGGTTAGATGATCAACCCTTTACTTTGGAATGTAAAAGTGGAAGACAATAATTGCCTGAGGTTACAGACTAAGAACAGATTTTCATTTCTACAAATATAATATACATCTATGTACTATGCATAGTATTTTCTAAGTTTCATCTGCTCATTCAGAACTAAGGGTCATTATTCATCCAAAATATATTTAATGAACAGGGTCAGTTGGAAATCTCTCAAAACTCATAATAATCTGAGTGTTTAAAAGATTGATTCATTCTTTGATTTTATTTCTGTCATTTGGCCTAATATTTCTTTAAGGTTAAAATTAATAATACTTAACACCAACACCTTCTATTTGCTTATTTTTTAGCATTTGCAACATGATTTCAGATAAATGATTTTATTTTATCTTTATAATAATCCTTTAAGGTTAACGTTATTATGGAAAATAGGAGACATTGAATCCATTACTCTGATTCAATGCTCCTTATTTTATACTGCTGCTACATTTTAAGCAAATGCATAAATACAGTTAAAATAGCAATAACAATGACACAGGGACCCTCACTTGAAGAAAAAATTTTAATTACTAGTCATGTTTGTAGTGGAATGAGTTATTACCAACAGTCTCATCTAAGTCTCAAGTGTTGTGGTTAATGTTAGTCAGCCAGGAGCAGAATGAATTAAATGACCCTCTTTATGCCAATGGCTCAGGCTTCCTGGGGAGGTAGAAGTTAGAGTAAGGAGAGTATATGAATTTTCTTTCTTGAGACCCCAAAACAAAAGCAACCCTATGTTATAAAGATTTCTGTTCTGTAGGTCTATAAAGTTATGAAGACTATGCCAAGCTCAAAGTCACATAAATAAAATACAAAATGTGGGCACATCAGTTTCCCTACATTACACCCCCATGGCTTTCCACTTGAGCAGCAAATTCCCACCCAGCTCCAGGTTTGATTCCACAGAAATGAAAGTGCTGACAACACACAATAAGCTTCTACTTAAATCCCATCACATTCAGCTGGAGTTTCCCACCCACACTGAAAAGTAGATTATAGAAAAGAATGAATCCTAGGAGGTGGATTCCTGGGAGTCATAATGGTGAAATATACCGTATCTATGGATTGGAAGACTAAATATCATTAATAGAAGTAATTTTCCTAAAATTAATTTATTCATTGAGACCATCACAATCAAAATCTCAGCAGATTTCTTTTTCTGTAAATAGATTCCTAAATTTTAAAATTCTAAAATTATAGGGAAATGCAATGATCCTTGAAGAGCCAATGCAATCTTGAAGAAAACAAGGGGAATTTTCCACTATCGGATTACAAGATTTACTATAAAGTTATAGTAATTTAAATACAATGACAATGGCACAAAGATAGACAAATATTCCAATGTAACAGAATAGATTCAATCAGAAACAGACTCATACATATACTAGTACTTGATATATAATAAAGGCACTACCACGATTCAGTGGAGAATGGATAATATTCTCAAAAAACAGTACGGAAGCAATTGTATATCCATATAAAAATAAAACGATCCTGACTCCTTCCCTCACATCATACTAAAAAAATTAACTCATGGTAGATCATAGATCTAGATCTTATCAAAGAAAAATATAGAATAACATCTTGATGACTTTGGAGGTAGCAAAGATATAATAAACAGATAACAAAAAATTCCAAAGAACTAAACATAATAGAAAAAATATTTTTTACTTTTATTATGAACTTAATGTTTATTGAAAAATGTCATTAAGAATGTGAATAAGCAAATCAAAGACTAAGAGAAGATAATCACAATCTACATATCTGTCAAAAAATTCATATACAGATTATATAAAGAATTTTTACAATCAAAAAAGAAAAGATAGGTACCTGTTTATTAAAAATAGAGAAGGGCTTGAATATAAAAAAGAAAAGATAGGTACCTGTTTATTAAAAATAGAGAAGGGCTTGAATATGCACCTCACAATGGTGGGTATTTAAATGAATAATAGACATATTTAAAGGTGCTCAACCTCATTAGTCGTTAGAATAATGCAAATTAAAATCACAATATGATACTACTAATATCCACCAGAATATCTAAAATTAAAAGAGTGAAAATGCCAAATGTTGCTGAGGATATAGAGTAATTGGAACTGTCATGCAAGGCAGGGGAAAGTGTAACTATGTTCAAACACTTTGGAAAACTATTTGGCACTCTAATAATATTCACGTATGCCTACACTATTGCTCTAAAATTCCACTCCTAGGTATAAATCCAAAAGAATCATATGTGTCCTAAAAAAGATATATGCAAGAATGGCCATAGCAACTTTTTCATAATAGCCCAAAATTGGAAAAAAACCTGCAATGTCAACTGGAGAAAGAATTAACATACTGTGTTATATGCATGCAACGGAATACTACATAACAATCAAGAAAATAAACTGATGTACACAACACATATGAATCCCCAAAACATTTTGCTAATTAAAAGAAGCCAGATACAAAGAGTATATATTATATACTTACAATTACATAATGTTCAAGAACTGTAAAAATAATCTGTGGTGTTTGACCTTAGTGGTGACCAGAATATTGGTTGAGGATTTTTTCCCTAGAAAAGAGCACAAGGGAAATCTCTGGAGTGAGCCAACTATCTATATTTTGATTACACAGTTGCATACATGTGTAAAAATTCATCAAGCTGTATACTTATGATTTTTGCACTTTTACATGAGTTATATCTCAAAAATAGAAAAAGCAAAAAATAAAATTTATTCTATACTCAAATTTCTTACTCTATTTTTAATAATGTAAAAATAATTGTGATTAACTTAAGAAAATATATAGAACTCTGCTCAGCAGACACATATACAAAGAAAAGTTTAATCCTATTCCAATGTGTAGTTAATGATGTACATTTATAAGTTTTAAGTAAAGCAATACTTTGAGGTATTAAAAAACAAATAATTTTTCTATCCCTAGGTTTGAATATATTTTCTTATAACAGCTTCTATTAACATTTTAGTTTTATCTTTACTTTCAGGTCTTTTATCCATCGGGAGGCTACATTTGTACACCATTTTAGGTTAGGACCCAGTTTTTTTCCCTTTTAATAGCGATTACCTTCTTTTTTCTTTGAAATAATTTTCTTTTTATTATGCATTAATTTCCATTTATACATGGATCTGAGTTTCCAATTCTTTTCTCTTGCTATTCTGTGGCTTTGTGATGTGCCTTAGTACCAAGCAGAGTACATTCCCTTCTCACAGTTATCTCCTACTTCAAGTTAACTATACATAGATCTTTATATTTCAATAAACATTTAGAATAAATCAAGTTCAGTATAAAACTTCAAGCCAGAATTTGACTGGGATTGCACGGGATTATGTTTATTACATCAACTCATAGTTTTCACTTGGTTCTTTTTATGACTTCTTTCTGCTTCATATTAATACTATTCCCCTTCCTTATCCTTGGAGGTATTATTACATTTATTTTAAATTTATTGTTCATCTGATCGAATAATTCTTTTTGCAATGTTTTTCACTTTTGATTTTTTAAAGTTATGTTATTTTCTTATCTAATTTTTGGCCTGTAACTTTAAGTTTCCCTAAGAATATCACCTACTCTGTTCTGTAATGTGCTTAGGGTAAGGATCAAAGCACAAACTCTAGTTCTCATTCTACTGAACAGTTTAGGGAGAGTAAGAGCTGAACCCACAGAACTCCATTGATCATCACCTCTTTACTGCCACTCCACCAATCAACTTCTGGGCCAAGAAGCCATCTATAAACTCATGCAAAGAAACAACAATCCACCAGTTCTAGAATTTGGTAGAGGTGTGGGGAAGATGGGGAAAGGTGGATGTCAAGGTCCTGGGCTGATTGCCATATCTGGTTTCCTCAGCTCTGCAGGCTATTTATGAAGTTCTGATATTTCCCTGTCAATATGGGGTGTCCTATGGCAATAGAACCTGTGACAATCTTCCAGTTCAATGAGACAAGCAAGAGCAAAATGTAAAATCCTCTTGATTAACATGTGGTTTACATGTGTATTATTTATCACACTCAACTGTACTCTTGAGATCTCTGCAGTCCATTGTATGAACAAAATATCTAGAAAAGGAAGAACATCTATTATCATTATATTTATTTTACTGTTATTGAACATTGATCTAAAAAGGCTAGCTATTAAAATAAATTACAAAACTAAATAGAAATGATAAAAATTAGAAAGATATAATATTATATTTGCTAGCTCTTATTATATGTCTTCTGGAATCCCCAAAACCTCACTGAAAAAAAATATTAGAACTACTGAGGGTTTAGTAAGATTGCCAGTTAATCAATAAACCCACACTAACTGTAACCAGGATCACAATTCAAATACTTACAGCATTTTCACTTAATGAAAATGGATGAAAGAAAATAAACTGTTAAAATGATAATACAAATTTTTTATTTTATTAAATTTTGGGTTGTAAAAGTGATATAAACATCTGTGATACTGAAGATAATCTTTTAAATTTGAAGTAGAAAAAATACAAATTGATAAATCAGAATAATTTATTTTATAATTTTCTTCTTAGTATTCCTGATTTAAATTGAAATAAAATGACATGTTTTGTATTAAGATCTCAATATCAAGTTTTATATTTCCATTGTAATGTGTAAAACAGAATTCAACCTTGAATCCCTAAAGTAGGAGCAATATTTAGTTTTATGTCATCTCATATTTCATGAAAGAAAACAGCTGCTCACAAATTTAGGAAATTCCTAACCTAACAGAATATTTGTATAGTGATTTTCCAATCTAATGTAATCACATCCTGGATACTTATAGAATTATAAAATTCTGATATAATGATGTAAGCATGTACCATAGTATTGTACTGAGCTCAGTATAAAAAATATTATCTTATTAATTATAAAAAATTTCCAATAAAAGAACATTGAAATACTACTCTTTAACTAAAAGTTTGGGAAAATAATCCCATTTCTAATAGAAGTAGAAATGTTCACATAAACTGAAACTGATAAAAGCTTTTTGGTAAGCAGTTCCAAATATATGTATATGGATTGTATACACATAAGTGTGGCTTAGGTATGAGCATATGTGCATACAGATACACTATTAATATTTTTATTCACTTGTATCCAGCAATTCCTCCTATGGGATTATATCATGTGTCCAAATCATGATCATTTCATTGTCAAAAAAAAAAAAAACCAAAAAACCACAGTAATAAACCACCCAGAATTTACTTGACACAACAGAAGGGAACTTATTTTGCAGAGTCAGAACCTAAGAGAAATATGTGTGGCCATGTGTGAGACAGACCAGCAATGGGTAGACGTCTAGAATACAGGAAGCTCCCATTCCATCCTTTGCTTTACATGAGGGCCCCTAGGAGCAAACTCTTTAAAAAAGGGATGAGGGAAGAGTCTCTAGGAAAAGTGATATAGTGGAAATGAGAAGTTTTTGTAGTAGGCTAAAGAAATAATCATGAATTATGTAAAGATATATCTAAATTTTTTTATAAAAATAATATATGTTGTGCTTGCTTTGGTAGCACATACGCTAAAATTGGAACGATACAGAGAAAATTAGCATGGCCTCTGCACAAGGATGACATGAAAAATTGTGAAGCATTCCATATTGTGAACACACAATATGACATATTGTTGAATTTTAACTTGAAACTTACTGGATTTTGTCAATGTCACCCCAAAAATTTTTAATAATAATAAATAAACAATGAAAAAATAATATGTGTCATACAATGTTTAAATTATAATAATCTCACATAATGGCAAAACGTATAGCCATTTAAATTGTTAGAGAAGAATATTTAATAAAATGAAGAATCATTTACTACATAATCTCTATTATTATGAGGAAAATATAATTTTAGAGGGTAATGTGCTAGGAATTAAATTCACATTTAAATTATAAATATATTCTGCAAATGACCTGGTTTCACCAGCATGTGACTAAAAATTAAGGTGACATTTTCTTTTCATGCCTGATAACAACGCAGCAGTGACTCCAATCCTTATGACTACTTTGGCTACACAAAGTTGTTATTTCAGCCCTGTCTGAGGGTTCTTTCTTGGTGTTTCTGGGGACTCCTAGTGGTTGGCACTTGCACCTCAGCCAGTTATCTGGTTCCATACACTGTTTCCTTGTTCCCTGGGAAAAGGGTTTGCTCTCCTCCAAGGGCCACCTCAGTTTCAGGATTAGTTGCCTCATGCTTCCTGTTCTCTGCTCACAGATGTAGCTCTACTGTGAACACAGACTCTGCTCCATTGCCTAAACACTTAAAAAGGATCAAACTGTGATTTTCTATGAGATATTAATTAAGTTTCAAGCATAAATAAAGGTAACATCACAAAGATTAGAAAACCTCGACAGAGACATGCAAAGAACACACCTACCAAGGGTTGGCCAAGGTCCCTCAAAGATCGTCTTCCCTGTGTATGCCCTTATGTAGAGCTCTGGGAGTCTCCTCGCCTCGGATCCTGATCCAAACCTCCAGGAAGCTTCTAGAGAGAGATTGTGCCCCTTACCCTTATCCCATTCTATGACTTAACATTTAAAACTTTTTAAAATGTTATTTTGTTTTTATTGAGGTAAAATTCACATACTTTAAAACTCACCATCTAAAAACAAACAAACAAACAAACAAAAACAACACCTCACCATCTTAAAGTAAATAGTTCAGTATTTTTTAGTATATTTAGAGTTGTGGAACTATCACTACTACCTAACTCCAGAACGCTTTCTCTATGATTCATTTTTCAACACTCATTTTATATTTCTGGTATTGTGGTTTGAAAAAGCAGTGTGCTTCTTTTTGTCACACAAGTTCTGAACCATTTAAAAAATCAGACAAAAGCATCAGCTGATGGAAACCAAAAGATTATCTTTTCTTACCTATAAAGCATACCTTGAAGAATGTGGCTTATATCTGCAGCCACGTAGATTTCCAATAGTGACTTCAGATCTGGAACTGCCCCTTCAGCTGTGCTGGACCCAGTCAGGTGTCATTACTCTGAGAGCAGATAGATGGTGGGCATGAGCAGGACACACTGACCGTGAGAGGAGAGAAGTATGTCTCACCTCAGAAGCTTTTCCCTACACCTGGGTTCACCTCTTCCCAGGATGACTGATGGAGGGAAATCCCATTTCTTTCTAGAAATTTATTAATTTCTTCTAGATTAAAAAATTTCTTGGCATGTAATTGGTCATAGTATTCTTTAATGATTCTTTGTATTTCTGTTGTGTCATTTATAACGTCTCTTTCATATATGACTTTATTTATTTATTTGAGCTCTCTCTATTTTTCTTGATGAGTATGGCAAAAGTCTTGTCAGTTTTATTTATCTTTTCAAACAAGCAGCTCTTGGTTTCATTGATCTTTTCTATTTTTTTTTATTTCTAGTTCATTTTTTTCTACTTTGCTTGTAATTATTTCTCCCTTCTGTTTACTTTGCCTTTTGCTTTTTCTTTTTCTAGTTCCTTTAGGCAAAAAGTAGATTGCTTATTTAGGATTTTCGTTTGTTTGTTTCTTGCAATATATAGGTATAAACTTCCCTCTTAGAATTGCTTTTGCTGCACTGCATAAATTTTGAAAACGTGTTTTCTTTTGTCTCAGTGTAGTTTCTGGTTTCTTTTTTGATTTCCTCCTTGATCTATTGGTTGTTTAGTAGTATGTTATTTAGTTTCCATGTATTTTGTGTTTTCTACAGTTTTCTTCTCAAAGTTGATTTCTAGTTTCATGCCATTGAGGTCAGAAAAGATGGTTGATATGACTTCAATCTTCTTGAATTTTTGAGGCTTATTTTATGATCTAATATGAGATCTACCTAGAGAATGTTTCATATGAGTTCGAAAAAAAGTTTATCTACAAGTTTTGGATAAAATGTTTTTTAATATCTATTAAAGTCATTATATCCTTATTAATTTTCTGTCTGGATGATCTATCCATTGATGTGAGTGGGGTATTAAAATCTACTATTACCATAGTACTATGAATTTCTCCCTTTATGTTCATTTATATTTGCTTTGCATATTTATGTGCTCCTATGTGGGGTGCATAGATATTTACAGTCATTATATCCTCTACTTGGATTGACCCCTTTACAATTATGTAATGTCCTTTTTTGTCTTTTTTATATTCCTTTTAAATGAGTATTGTTAACAGCTTTATTTTTGTTTCTATCTACATGTGACATCTTTTCCATCCTGTCACTTTCAGTTTGTATGTCTTTCAATTTAAAATGAGTTTCTTGTAAGAAGCATGTAGATAGATCATGTTTTTTTAAATACATTCATCCACCTTATATCTTTTCTTTGGAGTGTTTAATCTATTTACAGAAACTCTCAGGAGGGGATGCAAGAGCCTGCGCTTTAACAGGTACCCCAGATAATTTTTACATACATTAAATTTGAGGACATCTGTACTAGTTTATTAGCTTCTGAGGACAGAAACTGTGTTGTTGAAAAGCAAATCTTCACCACTCTCACAGAACACATAGGAGTTGCCATACGGAAGCTGGATTCCAGAGTAGGAGTAGGAAGGGGACAATCATAGGTATAGTAACACAATGCTCGCAAATTGTGTGTGCATTCATATGTGGGTGTGCAAGTGTGTGGTGTGTGTGCAAGTGTGTGGACTGCATGTGTGTATATGTGCGTGTGTATATGTACATGTGTGCATCCTTTCAACATTACTTGAATCCTCTTCAGCTTTGGTTTGCTCTGTCAGTGCTCACCAGAAGCAATGGTGACACTTTAGGTCCAGAGTCACAGCCTGTTGCTCACATGAGAGACACACAGAGACTTAAGCCCACATAAGCCATCATTAATGGAGTGAAAAGCTGAGACTGCTTTCTAAACCATTCTCTCTCTTCCTGAGATAATTCAGTTGCATTCACATAGCTGAAAACACACATTACATTTCTCCACTGTAAACACAAACAGATGTTTGTTGAATGAATGAAGGAACAACATAGGTGACAGTTGATGATCTGCAATGAAGGTTGTATAATAAATAAAAATAGCTGTCATGTAGATCGAACTTTTCATCTTCCAGATCCTGTTCCAAATACTTTACATATGATACTCACTTAAGCCTCTGACTTTAAAATTTTTCTCATTCAACAGAATCTCACAAAGAGATAAAGAGACTCTCCCGAGGACACAGAGGAGAGGCAGAGCCAGGGACTAAATCCAGGCAGTCAGTTCTAGAATCTGAGTATTCAGCCACCTTCTCTTTGCTTCCTTGAACATGTATTTTAAGAGATTCAGGGGGGATTTTTTGAAAATTTCCTTCAGCCCAGACCCTCTTTCATGAGCACACATTGCATGTTCTTGAATCAAGTCAAATCAGAAGACCAGATACAAACATCTCTGAAGACAGAGCTCCCTTGTATGCTAAGAAATGTTTTTTCAAGTATATTTGTGCCTGTGAAGAATCAGTAGTTGAATTGACTGAGATAACCTTTTTATTTGAAGACCACACAGAATGAAACCCACAACTCATATTTAGTTTGCTTCTTCCTATAATTAATATTAGGTTGAACCCAGATGGGATTTTGACATTACAAGTCAAGGTAAATTGTATAACTAAATAAACATCCAAATGACAAGCTTTACTCTGTAGTCAGGGTTGGGTGTAAATATGAGAAGGTCTAGCAAAATTGCTATTATACTAACCTGCCTGTATTTCAAAATTATAAACATCCTACTTAAATAAAGTAGTATAACCAACAGAACATTAAATTATGTCATGTAATCATTCTGCAACATGCATAAAATTTGGGGGTTCCACTGATAATAATGAATAGTTTTAATAATTTGCATCTTAACAAAACTAGAGTCTATTTTGCATATTAAAATGCATAGTGATTTGCAATAGTCAAAACTGTATTTGGCAGCAAGTTATATTGAAGACAAGATAGGTAGGAAATATTTTCTTGATTAGATAATGGTTGGTTGAAATTCCTTTCAGCTTCTATGAAACAGAAATCAGCAATTGAAAGCATATCAGATGATGCATCAATTTTCCACAAACAGAAGACTATGCAACCTATTTTATTGAAAAACCTTTATGCAGTGCTAGATTTAATCTCTTAACTTGAGAAGCAGTGCCAAGAAATAAGATGTTTGCATACAAAATCTCCAGATTTCAAATGGAAATATAAAACAAAGAAGTGCTTTAGTCCTTTGGGGATGGCACCTATCTTGGATTCATTTTTTCTCTGATGTTCATGCAATGGTTTTATCAGTGGCTTTAGGGAAGTGAAACAGTTAGTTTGCTTCCTTAAGAACAAAGGCTGGAAGAATTTTTTGAAAAATAATATGTTAAAAAGTACTTTCTCTACTGTTCTTTTTATTTATTATGCATTTCCTGAGGAGTAATCATTGTTTCAAATAATTTATCTTTAATGATAAATACGTAATCTGGCAACTAAATATGACCTGAATTTACGCTTTGTTTTCTAGTTTCTGTTTTTTTTTAATCACACATGAAAATGATGCTTCAAGGAGGCAAATTTTAACTATATAAAACTGAACAAAAAGGATGGGCATAAAAAATATAGAGCAAACTATACATTTCCATAAATAGCTAATTACTCTGCCCCCCACAAAAAGTGGACATTTATTAACCTCTTTAAATTTAGCTGATAATAAAGTATTTAGCACATGATATGTGTTTGGTAAATGAATAAATGGCAAATAAGTCACGGTGTCTATCAACTCTGGTCAAAGTCCAATAATGTAGTTGTCCATAACTGGTATTCATTGCAATCATGATGCTCAGGGAAAAACACATCCCTTCCTGAATGTGCACCTTACTGGTTATATGGCAAAAATGTTTGTTTCTTTTTCTTGTTTCTATAATAAGACAGCCATTTTACATTCTGTAACATAGCTATTTGCTGATTTCTCTGTTCTATTATTAAATATTCCTAAGTTTTAATTACTTATTTAAAGCAATGCCACAAACACGTCAAGATTTTACAGTCATTTTTATGAAGCCATTTCTCTATATATACTTATTTGCATTTTAACAGGCAATCTTAGGTAAAGAAAGTGTAATTTCTTACCAAAGCAATTTACCTAAACAACCCATTAATTATTGGAAGCCATAAAATTATAATATGCCTTGATTGTTTTCTCTAAATACTGTCGCCCATGTATAATTCTTGGAGAAATCTCCAATGCCAGATCTGATTCCTGCAACTAGAAATGTACAAGGTAAGGCTGGATCATCTTGAGATTGTGTTAAAAGGACACAGAGCACTTGAAGAGGCTTCCCTAGCTAACAGTGAAACAACTTCAGCATCAAAAAGCCTCGATATCCTAAAACAAGTAAGTAAAATAAGCCAAAGAAAAAAATTAAGCACAGATACAAGACAAATATAAAAAGCAATATAAAAATCTGAAGTCAAAATAGGTAGCAATGAGACATAGGGATCACTTTAAGTTGTAAAAGTATAATTCAAAATAAATATATATAAATCATAAAGATTTATGGGACATATAATCTTATGTCTAGATATTTAAATTAAAAATAGAAATAAAATAAAATAGTAGAAGACATTAACACATTTTTTAGCCTTTGTCAAATAAGTAGACAAATATTTTAAAGGATAAGAAATTGTATTAACATACTGAATAGCAACTATTTAAGATATATTTTAACATTTCACCTTATAAACAGAAAGGATCATTTTTTTTAATTTTTTAAATGATCTTATTTTTTTTAAATGATCTTATTTAAGCTACATATGTTATTTCAGTTTAATTGAAAAAACACATTCTCTGTCTTAAATAATATAAAATTAGAGATAATGGTAAAGAATAAGAGATAATGGTAATGAGTGTCTATCAACTCTGGTCAAGATGGTAGAGTAGGCAAATAATGTGCTTGCCTCCTCTCACAACAACATCAAAATTACAACTAAACTAGAGAATAAACATTATTGAGAATTGCCTGAAGTCTAGCTGAACAGAAGTCCTACAACTAGGGACACACAGAAGAAGCCATCAAGAGACTGGTAGAAGGGGTGGATGAAAAATGGGTTGGTCCCACATCTTCATGTGGCGGTTGAGAAACCAGAGAAATAGTTCAGCTGAGGAGGTGCCCTTGAAAGAGCAAGTGGTCCCAGGCCCACACTGGCCTTCCCAGCCCAGGGCTCCAGTGCTAGTAAGAGAAGTCCCCACAACTGTGGCTGTGAAAACCAAGATAAGAAAACCTAAAGAAATTCAATATCACCAAGCCAGTATTACAGGAAATATTAAAGAGACTTCTTGAAGAAGAAGAAAAAAGAAAAAAAAATTAAAAACATGAATATTAGAATGGCAATAACTACATTTATATATATATCAATAATTACTTTAGATGTAAAAAGATTAAATGCTCCAATCAAATGATAAGGTGGCCAAATGGATAAGAAAACAAAACCTTTACATATGTTGCCTACAAGAGATTCACTTCAGACCAAAAGACACACATAGACTGAAGTAAAGGGTTGGAAATAGATATTAATTAAAATGGAAACAAACAATAAGCTGGAGTAGCAATAGTTATACCAGACAAAATAGATTTTAAAACAAAGGCTGTAACAAAAGACAAAGAAGAACCCAGTTATATCATTCTGAGTATTTATCTGAAGAAACCCAAAACACTACTTTGAAGGGACATGTGAATCCATATGTTCATTGCAGCATTATTTATAATAGCCAAGATGTGGAGGTATCTTGGGTGTCCATGAGGGGACGAACAGATAAAGAAGAAGTGGTATGTATACAGAGTGGAAAATGAAATCTTGCCATCTGCAACAACATAGATGGACCTAGAGGGTACTGCACTGAACAGAGTAAGTCAGACCAAGACCAATGTCATATGTGAAACCTAGAGAACAGGATAAACAAACAAACAGCAGAAACAAGCTCATGATGCAGAGAGCATTTTGATGGTTGTCATTTTGATGGTGGGAGGATGGGCAAAGAAGGGAGGGGATTAAGAGTTACAAATGGACAGTTACGAAATTGTTATGAGAATGTAAAGTTAGCATGGAGAATGTGGTCAGTAGTATTGTATGTAAGTAAGGAGTCAGATGGGTACTGGATTTATTGGGGTGATCACTTCATAAGTTATATAAATGCCTAATCACTATGTTGTATACCTGAAATAATATAATGTTGTATGTCAACTATATTCAAAAAATCAAAAATATAAAAATAAAATATAAATAAAAAATAAGAGATAATGGTAAATAAATATTTCTTACAATTAGAAATTTTACAATAGCCCTCTATATAACTCTTCAATCAATGTGGAAATAAAAACTGAATATATAAAAAATTCGTAAAAATGAAAATGCCAATTCCAGAAAGCTACACATAAAATTTACAGGAGATGTTGAAGCTTTGCTCAGAAGGAATTACATAGAAGGCTTTATTAACTGCAAGATGTAATAATGTAGGTGAGTTATTCAAAATGCAAGAATTAGAAAAATAATAAACAATTAAAACTGAAGGAAGGATTCAATAATTATAATTTCTACATTACTAAATAGACTGCCATCATATCAAATTAGAAAAAATTCAAAACATTAGAAAAGTACACAATATTAGGCAAAATAGTAAGGATGTGAAGAAACACAGAGAAGAATTTTTAAATTATATCAACTTAAAAATTTTATAGCCATACCTCACAAAATATATCAACATAATTTCTGATAAAGTAAATATTTAAATGTTTTAAGTCACTAAAAGAAAATAAAGAACATCTATATTAATATTAATAATATTAACCTTGGGTGGAAATACAGACTTTCTGAGCAGTACTACAAATACAAAACCCAAAATGTTAAATATTGGAAGATTTGAGAGTTTCTTTGCAGCCAACTGTGGATCAGTGCAAGCAAATTCAATTAGTGAGTGAAAGTGAAAAAGAACAAATGACCCAATAAAAGGCCAATGAATATGCCTTTTGGGATGATCTATGTCAGCTATTCAAACAGGACTGAGATGAGGCTCCCACAGTTTCCTAGATTTGGTGGTGGATATTTTCACCAATGCCACCTCTAAACATATAACAAAAAAAATACTTAGAGTCAAGTAGGGTTTATTTCTTATGAGCCAGCCAGGTCAAGTGGCTTAGAACCGCTTTATGTGAGCAAATGTTTTCTTATTTTAATAGATTTTATTTTTCAGAGCACTTTTAAGTTCACAGCAAAATTGAATATAGATATCTAGGAGCTCAAATGCTTTCATCTGGACATGATCTGACTCCCTCACCCTGCCTCTAACTTTCCTCTGTGTTGGCTTTATTTTCAGGTAAGCCCTTCTCACTTATGGCAAGAATGGCCCCTGGATAGCACTAAAGTACATTTTGCCAGGTCTTTTCTCCTACAACTCTGCAATGGTAAGGAAAAAAAATGGTTAAGGAAAGCAAGAAACAAAGTTGGAGGTATCAAACTATACAACAAAGCTATAATAATCAGAAAAGCTATACTGTATTTAAAAGCTTCACATAGATCAATGGAAACAGACTGGAGAGCCCAAAAATAAACCCACACCTATATGGTTAATTAATCTATGACAAAGGAAGCATGAATACACAATGGGGTTGTTGGGAATAAATGGTGTCAGGAAAATTAGACAGGTTCATGCAAAACATGAAACCAAACAACTTTCTTACATCACATACAATAATAAAATGAAAATGGATTAAAGACTTAAATATAAGACTCAAAACCATAGTACTTCTAGAAAAAAACTTAGGCATAAACTCTCTAACATTGCTCTTAATAATATTTTTTAAATAAAAATAAATAAAAATATTCCCCAGGCAAAGGAAACAAAGAGAAAAATAAATGGTACTATATCAAACTGAAGAGTCTCTGCTCAGGAAACAAAAATTCAACCCACTGAATGAGAGAAAATGTTCACCAATGATACACCAAATAAGGGGATAATATTCAAAATATACAAAGAACAACTTAACACACACAAAAAAAATCCAATTAAAAAATAAGCAGAGGACCTAAATGCACATTTCTGCAAAGAGTATATGCAGAGGGCCGATAGACATATGATAAGATGTTCAATGTTTCTAGTTATGAGAGAAATACAAATTAAAACCACAATGAGATGTCACCTCATACCTGTCAGAATGTCTATGATCGATAAATCAACAAATAACAAGTGTTGGGGAGAATGTGGAGAAAAGGGAACCTTCATGCACTATTGGTGGAATTGTAAATTCATTTAGCCACTATGAAAAACATTATTGAGGTTCTTCAAAAAATTAAAAATAGAACTACTATATGACCCATCAATCCTACCCTGGGTATTTATTCAAAGAAATTGAAAACACTAATTTGAAAGGATATATAAACCTTTATGTTCATTGCAGCATTATTTACAACAACAAAGATAAAAAAGCAACCTAAATGTCCATCAATAGACAACTAGATAAAGAAGATGTGGTACACATAAACAATAGAATATTACTTAGCCATAAAAATGAATGAAATCTTACCATTTGTGACAGCATGGATAGACTTAGAGAGCATTATGAAAAGTGAAATAAGTCAGGCAGAGAAAGACATATACCATATGTGGAATCTAAAAAAAAAATAAATGAACAAACAAAACAGAAACTCATAGATACAGAGAAGAACCTGATTGCTGCCAAATGGGAAGAGGGGTTGGGGAGCTGGACAAAAAATGTGAAGGAATTAAGAAGTACAAATTGGCAGTAACAAAATAGTCACGTTAACTGTAATTGAAAAAAAATAAATTAAATGTTTTTAAAAAGTAAAAATTAGCAGGAAAACTTTTAGAGGAGAGGAAAGTCTTTGTTGAGCAGAATGCCTTGATGGGTCATGGTGAGTGTGAAAAGATAGCCCTGAGACATCACCAGTTGAGCTACAAGTAGAGGAATCACATATTTATTATCTAAACCATAATACTCTGGAGGGTAAGAGAGGGCACTATTAATAACATCACTGGGACAACAGGCATAATCTGGTATTATTACCTATAAAGCTAAGCATATGCTCTGAACAAACAAAGCCAAGAAATAAACTGCTGTGCTTAAAACATTTTTTTTAAAAAAAGGAAAGAAAGAAGAGATTGCAATGAGATGTCAAAATTTAAAATGATTGACCAAACTAAATATTAATGATGACATGAAGCAACTGAAACTCTCACGCATTGCTGATGAGAGTGTGAGATGGTACAAGCACTTTGGAGATTAGTGGAAATCAGATTCATGGTTTCTTAAAAAGTTAAACAGACAGCAGTATATGACTCAATCACTCCATTCTTAGATATTTACTAAAGAGAAATAAAAGTGTGAAACCCAAAGACTAGGGGCTTTACTTGTAATAACCCAAAACCAAAAACAACCTAAATTCCTTAGCAAATGAATGGATAAACTGTCTTATATCCATACATTGGAATACTACACAGCAATAAAACACAAACTTGATATACACAACAATGTGAATGAATCTCAAAATCATTATATTGAATGAAAGAAGCCAAGCAAAAAGAGTACCTATTGTATCTATTGTATGACTCCATTTAATATAAAACTCTAGAAAATATAAGCGAATCTATATAAAGGAACAGTAGATGAGCAGTTGCCTGTGGATGGGGTGGAAGAAGGAATGAATTTAAAAGGACACAGGGAAACTTTGAGGCTTGATGGAAATGTTTGAGAAGTCATGGTTATATAGCTGTACACATGTCAAAACAGATAGAATTGTATACTTTAAATATGTGAAATTTTGTGTACTTCAATTATATCTCAAAAAGATTTTTATACCTCAAAAAAGTTGGAAAACTTTGTAAAAAAATGAAAAATAAAATTTTGGGGAGGGGGAATTTTGAAGTAGGTGAGCCAGGGAGGAGATTAAAAGGATGAGCGAAAGAAGTTGAGTCCAGAGTTAACAAAAGAGAAAACCAGTACAATTCCCCAGTTAGGATTGGAGCCCCAGAAAACAGGGTCCACAAAAGCTTGAAAATGAATGTCTGACAGTCTGTTTTACTTGTTATGCTCTTCTCTGATGTAACCCCCACATGTATGCCCCTAATCTTTAGCAAGAAATATAATGGCTTTGAGTGCTATTTAGGGAAAATTAGATAAAGGACTGAGTCTTTCAGGGTAGATTTAGGATAATAAGAAGGGAACAACTTCCTCAAGATGGAAGAAAGATCCAGGATTCACTGGAAGCAAAAAATTACAGTCTAAGGTGACCCAGTGAAATATCTGATTTCAAGAATCTCCATTTAGATTGGGAAGTTGGCTAGGGCTTTTGATACACAGGGAATGGGGGTTTGAGACAGTTTCACTTGGCTCTGGAAGGACAGGAAGTTAAGGCTTGGGTGACATTTGAGTTACATAAATATGTCAAAGAGTAGGGGTCATATCATTTCAGTTGAGCACCATCTGTGACCACTGCTCCTTACAACAGATTTCTCACCTGGGGCAAGTCAGAGAGACCAAGGTCACTGGCCTTCTGCTTCTTAGTCATCAATTTCAAAGGCAAATGATGATTCAAGGAAAGAGAGAGGTGGCAGAGGTAAAGAGAAAGCAGTTTTCAATTTTTAGTGTCAATGCCCATGATGCTGGCACTGCAGATGTGGTGATAAGCAAGATATATAATTCCTCTATTTCCAGAGCTAAGAGGCCAGCTGGAATGCAGACATTAAATTAGTAAAAGCAACGTATTTTAGACTAAAGGAGAGAGAAAGGGAATACCAATGTGAATTAAAAATAACTGAGTCTCGGAGACTTCCCTGGTAAGTGAGGGTTAAGACGAGATTTAAAAGATAAATAGAAAGTGATGGCTCAACCCCCAAATCCTCAGTCCTTGCAAGCAGCCCCCACTTGCCTAGTCAATGAAGTTCAGCCAAACTAATGGCAGCTACACTGGCACCAAAACTTGTGCATTGGCCAAGCTGGATGCTGCCGTAAATATTGGTAATTACAAATCAATATCTACTATTATGTGGCTTCAATAGATTTGTCACTCTCTACCAAAGTAGTCACCCGTGTTCCCAAACTGACGAAACACCGGGCATTGGTAGTACACTTGAACATTCTAAATCAGACTCTACTTCTCAAGGAGTCATGGCACAAAATGGCACAGAATGACTACAGATGGATATCATGGACAGTGGCAATAGACGTATCTTTAGCCTATACACTTAGTCATGAAATTCTGTATCCTTTTTCGCTCCTGTTTATAGACATTCAGCCACAAATCCCACCATCAAAAGTATTTTTATCCAGGTTTCTAAATTCTGCTACATAGCTGTATGTAGTAGACCATTATACTGGTGGCCCCCAGTGAGTCATGCCTCCCAGTATTCTTGTCCCTGTGTGATGCCTTCCCATTGATTCTGGGTTGTTTTGGCCACTGGGACATTAGGAAGAGTGAAGCTAGCAGGAGTTTGATAAGCACTAGCCCACTGGATCTTGTTCTCTCACAATGTTTCCTCTCAGCACCCAGCTGCCATGCTATTGGGAATTCTAGCTCTCCTATTGTGGAAGAGAGGCCACATGGAGAAGAACTAAACCACCCCAACTCACAATTAGCATTAAAGCATTCCATTTCTAAAAGAGGTCTTCAATAAACTGCCAGCTTAGCTTAGCCTAGCCACCAGCTAGATAAACCACTGGAGTAAGCCCAGCAGATACTACAAGCGGCAAAGAAACCAGCCAGATGAGCCCAGCCAACCCATGAAACCATGAGAAAAAATACAGTGCTATTGTTTTAGGCTTATCAATGCTGAAGTGGTTGGTTGACAGCAACATTCATCTTATAGATGTGATCCTTGGGCCTTATTATCTCAGCAAGAAAAGCCAACACCACAGCCTCAAGTGTAGTCCCATTTATAATTCACTAACCTCTGCCTCTTAGGATGATCGTACCAGGTTTTGGTTTCCTTCCAGGGATGTAGTTTGTTTGTTTGTTTGTTTGTTTGTCTGCTTGTCTGTTTCAATTGAGTCACAAGAGAATTTTGAAAGATTCAGGACCCTCCTCTTGTGAAGTGGTAGTTGAGTGTTTTATGACAGCTGTAGCCATAAAGCACGATAACTTAGCATATATATAAACAAATATAAGTTTTGTTGTGTTTACTTCTACAGAGCCATTCCCACTCCTCCACTAATATGGAAGACAAGATAGAGAAGAGCAGGGGAGTGAAGTACCCCATGGGAAACAGACCATACTCTAAAGTTTATCCAGGTGGGGTGGAGTGGCCAGCCTGCAGCTAGGCTCTCCTCCTGTCTCTCATGCAGTCCCATGACAGTCCTCTAAACTAAGCAGTCATCTTGGAAACTATGCATTTCAAGGCCATGGGAGTGCTGGATATCCTCTTATTTGAACACAGGGAGCAAAGGCCGGGCAGGTTGTACACTGCCACCCTCACTGCACAAAGTCCTCTCTCAGGAATGCACAGCCGCTTATACTTCTTGCTTAGCTCACAAATGAAGCTATTTGCATCCTGCACTATCTCACGAGGCTCTGAGGCTGTGATCTTCATGCTCCGTGTAGGGAGTTAGCCTGAACCGCCAACATGTTTTCTCATTTATGTCGCTGCCTCACCTACCAACTACCTGAGGATTCCTCTTCTGCACTCTGCTTTCAGCTCATGATGCTTCTTTCTGGCTGACCTGAAACACAGGTTTCTTTGGTTGAGGGTAAGGAAACTCCCAGTGGCCCCCTGTTTGCCCTGGCTACTGCCAAAGGGAAAGACTGAGGCCAAATGGCTGGGCAAATTCTACTGATCTCCCACATGTCCACGTTGCCCAGTGCGGATGGAGTTTTCTTTGGAGGTTATACCTTGGGGAAGTTGGTTCCATCCAGGACTACACCACTGCTGCTGATGTGTTGGTAGAGGGGAGGCCACAGGGCCACATTGGGGTTGTGGTCTTTCTCCCTAGGCTGGATAGGAGACTGGCAGGTACTATGTCTGTGCTGCTCACCTTTCATCCTAACTCTAGTCCTCTTTAGGCCACTGATATTCTGTGTTGCTGCTTTGACTGTTCTCAAAATAAGGATTAAAGATGAGAACAGGCTCACTAAAATTCCACTGCTTTGGGTTGGCCGAGACCCTGTCCTATACCTTGTGGGATGGGGAAAGAGAAGAGCTAGCTGTTGGTGGGATCAACTGAATAAGGTGGTTTCAGGCTGATGGTGCAGTTATTCAATTCTTATAGTCCTCTTATAGATCTCTTATAGTCCAGAGCACATAGGTGGTCATCAATTCATTATACTGCTTCCAACAACCAGTCCTGAATTC
Source organism: Eonycteris spelaea (assembly GCA_003508835.1). Lineage (NCBI taxonomy): Eukaryota > Metazoa > Chordata > Mammalia > Chiroptera > Pteropodidae > Eonycteris > Eonycteris spelaea. Next base: position 3,452,072 of record PUFA01000147.1, on the reverse strand, counting down.
CTGCCCATGTGTAGCCTATGGACACCAGCAATTCAGTCTCCCCACTGTCCCTGTAGTCATGGAATGGCTCTATGTAGGGCATTAGTTCTTCCCTATAGCCCATCTTTATCAATGAATCCTTCATAATTTCTTCTAAAAGGCCTCTTTTGATGTGGGTGAAGATGAAGAATTCTTGAGCAAGTTTTCACACTCCATGAACACATAAAAGGGAATATCATATATTCCACTCAGTACCCACTCCATCAGCTTCTTGATGTTTTGTCTATCAAAAGGCAGGCATCTATTGAATAGAGGATAACTCCCAGACTATCTCCGCCATGGGGCCTTTGGACTTTCTGCCCTGAAAGAGTTCCTGGGTAGTGTAAGGGAGACTGCTACAAAAGGTATCCAGCTTGACAACTTGATGTTCATGTCAGCATCCAAAAGCAGACTTTTTGCTTTTACATCCCTATGGACAATACACTTCTACTGGCAGTATGCTCAGCAGACCCCATCTGGTGAAATTTGCCTCAGGCCTCTTTCTCTTTCATGTTGTCATGAGCCACTAGGTTTATTGAACACCTCTCTTCCACAGGTGCACTCTATGACCAGTAGAGTGTTTCCTTGGTCTGAATCACCTCAAATTTCACAATGTTGAAATGATTCAAGACCTTAATGATCAGACTTTGCCGGATAGTCTCTAGAGGTTGGAGGAGTTGTACTGAATTTTTTTAATGATCTTCATGGCCACCTCTTTCCCAGTTGGGTGTGTCAGGCCAACTTCACCTTGGTAGATGTACCCTTGGTGATGATCTTGAAGAGTCAGTTGTTGTCGATATGGATCTCCTCCTCAACAGAGATGGTCAAGGGGCCCTGCAGCCTGTTGTACTTACTGCTAACAATACTAATCAAAAATACTAACAAACTAAAGAAAAAAAAAACAGAAAAAATAAGGAAAAAGAAAAAAAAGGAAATACTGAAAATTTTAGAAAAGGAAAACAATAAAGAAAAAAGGTAAAAACTGAAATTTTTTATTTGTATTAATTTTCTTTCTTTTTCTGTCTTTTTTTAATTTTGGAAGTTTCAATTGATATATTCTCTAGCTCAGATTCTTTCCGCTACTGTGTCATCTAGTCTACTAATGAGCCTGTTGAAGGCACTATTTGTTTCTGTTACAGTGTTTTGATCTCCAGCATTTCTTTGATTCTTTCTTGTAATTTATGATATGTTCTCACACACATATTTTTCTCAGTTTCACACATTCTTAGATGGAACAGGATGAGTAGAGGGAGCTTGAGTTGGGTGTCTCTCTCTCCAGCAAAATAGTTTCTCTGGAGGACAGGTCTTGTTAAGGAAAAAATAATGCTCCAGTGTATGTTGAAACAGTTACTTTCCCCTCTACTTCCAGAAGCATAAGAGGTTTTGCTCTGATTTTCAAAATAAAATTCTGGTAAAGATTCTTGAGGAAAAACTCACAAAAGTGTGAGTGTACCACCCTAAGAGTGGACTCTTATCCCCCGGGATTCCTAACTCTTAGACTTTTCCATCCTGAGCCTCCATCAATTCAACAATTACAGTTCACATTTTCTTGTCCTGGTACTCATTCTCAGGGAGGTTTCTGCTCATGGGTTCCCATTCTGATAAATTGTGATTCTCTATAGCCTTTCCCTCTACCTTTGAAGGCAGTAGTTTGCCATGTGACCTCAATTCCCGGATGAATGTAAAAAGAATAATTGATTTCAGTTTGTTCAGCTTTTTACCTGCTGTGTGAAAGAAGTGACAGACTAGAAACTGGAGGTAAAACACTTGTTTTTTAATTCAGAGTATGGCAGTTTTGGTATACATTTTTAACTATTTGTTTAATATATTAATAGTTGGCATAATTTTTTTCTATTGCTTTTATTCTTAGAGATATTTTCCTATGGCTATTATGCTTTCTGGTGCAAGTTTTTGAGCTGATCATAGTCTCTACCTGGTGGCAGACACTTGCCAATTTTAATTCTATAATTGAATTTTTCCTATTGCAGGAAGCCACAAGGTAGTGTATTCTTCTGACAGCAAGATGTAGTAATTCCCAGGATGGCAGGTAATGTCCTCAAGTGGAAGTGGTCAAAGTCAAGACATAGCACCTACACAAGTCTCCCACCTGGACGTGGGCCTCCTCTGCAGGAGCAAATCATAACTAAGTCCATATGGAGTCTATACCCTCACCTCCCTCAGCTCCATTAGATAAGATTTTTGGCTACAATAATGAAGTGTGGGTAGATTCAATCTATCCTCTATTTGCTCCACTTCTCCCCCAACTGATTCCATTGATGAAAAGTAGAATCTCAGAACATCTGTAGAAATAGAGTTTCTGATAATAGCCATGGATTGGGAGTGAAGGGATGAAATGACCCCCACTACTTCAGAAAGCAGAATTTTCACTGTTAGAAACAGATACTGATTTAGTAGATGTGCATATTTAAATACCCAAGTATTATTAAGTAGAGTAATACCAGCTTCTTCAAGAGATAAACTCCAAATACCAGATTAACACATGAGAAGTATGTCTCTCCCTCACATCAAGTACATTTGGTAGTTAAAAAAGGAAGTAAATAGGGAGGGTAGATTTGTTCCATTCAGGAAGCCAGGTTCCCTTCATCTCATGGTTCCACCATCCTCTAAATCTTTAAAGCTCTCTCCGCTCAGTCAGAAAACTGGGGGAAAAAGAGAAAGTGAGTAGTCATGCTTGAGGTTTTTATTAACAGGCTAAGAAGTAGGAGACATCATTTCTACCCATATTCCTTTAGTTAGAACTTGATCTTATGACCACAGCTAACTGAAAGGGAGGCTAAGGAATGTAGTCACGTAGAAAATGAGAAGATAAAAATGAGTTTGGTGAACATCTAGCCAACTTTCGTTATATCAAGATAAGAATAAATAGGGGTTTTGGCCAAAGTCTTTATATTCTATGTTACCTATTGTGTTTTAAAGTATTAATGCACATTAGCCACTGATTGTTGGTTTTTCAGTAAACCCTTATTTAAACTAATTTAGTGAGAATTTCCCCTGAGACTATAATTGCAACTCATATATCTGACAAGTACTTCATCTGGAATATATTAACTCCTAAAATTAATAGGAAAAAAAAGGAAAACGAGTTATTTGTTTTAATGTTCAAAAGGCTTAAAAAGGCATTTTACAGAAGATACTCAAATGGTCAACAAGAGGTGCCCAACATCATCTCTTATCAGGGAAATCCAAATTAAAACCAAAATGATATCCTCTATAGATGTATGGACTGAAAAACCAACTATTGGAGAGAACTTGGGGCAATTGGAATTTTCATGTGTATTGGTGGGATCATAAAGCATTATACTCACTTTGGAAAATTTTTTGGTTGTTCCTACCAAACGTATTTCTAAACCTTAATAAAAAATCAGAGTTAAAAAATATTCATTTTAAGCACATAGACTATCTCCAAATAATCTGGGTGGCTCCTCTACTGAAGATTTGTGCATTTTATTATATGTAAGTACATTTAGATCTGAATTTTTTTAAATAAGATTTATTGAGAAACAATTTACATACAGTAGAACTTACCCTTTTTGTTCAGTTCCATGAGCTTTGACATGAATACAGTACTATAATCAAGATATAGTATATTTCTATCACTCCAAAAAGATTCCTTGGAACTCTTTGTAGTCAATTCCCTCCTCCCACACAGCTATCATCCACCGATCTTATTCTCATTCCCATAGTTTTGTGTTTTCCAGGACATCATATAAATATAATTGTATTTTATAATCAACTTTTGTGTCTGGCTTCTTTCACTCAGCATAATGCTTTTCAGATTCATTCTTAATGCAAATATCACCAATTCATTCCTTTTTGTTGAGTAGTATTATATTGCGTGGATTTAGCACACTTTGTTTATCCACGCACCAGTTAATTTTAGAGTCGTTTCCAGGTTGGGTCAATTATGAATGAGACCACTATAAACACAAGTGTTTGTGTGAACATGTGTTTTTATTTTAGGGGCAGATAAATACTTAGAGTATGATTGTTGGGTCATAAGTTAAGAAGATGTTTAACTTTAAAAGAAGCTGCCAAACTGTTTTCCAAAGTCAATGTAGTATTTTACATTGCCACCAGCAATAAATGAGAGTTCTAGCTGTTCTGCATCCCTACTCAGCACTTGGTATTGTCAGTTAATTTTTTATTTTATCCATTCCAAATGATGTGCATAATCATTTTTATTTTAATTTGCCTTTACCTAAAACTAGTGATATTGAATATCATTCATATGCTTGTCATCTATAAATTTCTTTTTATGAAGTAACTTCAAATCTTTGCTCATTATTTACTGGGTCGTTTGATTTCTAGTGAATAATATTTGAAGTTATATATTCCATAAACAAAGCGTTTTTCAGAGATGTGTTTGGAAATAACCTCTCTTAGTCTGTAACTTGTCTTTATATTCCTTAATAGTGTCTTTCAAAAAATCAAAGTATTTTAATTTCAGTGGGATCCAATTCATCTATTTTTTTTTCTTTTAAGATTTGTGCTTTCTGTGTCCTAAGACAGCTTGCTTAACCAAAGTCACACAAATTTCTTCAGTGTTTTCTTTTGGAAGTGATAAAAAAAATTTAGGTCTGTGCTTTTATCAATTTATTACCTCTCAGATCCAATTCATCCTCTTTGCCTTCTCTGTGAAAATAGATCTGGGCCCATTAAATTTTCTCCTTTGTCCTCTTGTTCTGAAGCCTTGTCAGTAAAGGCTACTAGAGAGACATTGCAACAGGAAAGGGATTTTACTTCCTAGTTCTAACTGCTCATGCCAAAGGCTCCCACAACACAGAGAGCTTCTGCAGGGCTGGCTTCTACAGTGCACAGTGGTCAGAGTACCCAGCAGCCAACAACATTCTCTGGTAGGCCCCTGGGCATGTGCATGGGTGAGTGCCTCCATTGAGACACCTCCTTATGAATAAGCTCTAGAGGGCAACTTTCCAGCATGTTCCTCTAGCACAGCACCATGGTGAATTCTCTGCCATCCAGGGACCCACATCCATGCCCTGTCTAATAAGATCTAGATCTCAGCCCAAGGGCTAGGGGCCTATTTTTGGATCTTCTATCACAGTCCTAGGAGGTTGTGGCTGTTCTTGATATATACTGTGCCTCTATTCTTTAGAATTTGTATTCTTGCAAATCAACCCATTATCATTGTAATCTCTAGTTATAGTCAATAATTCTTTATATTAACTTTTCCCTTTTTTTGTATGGTGTGAGATATTAGTGAAAGACATTATGTGTATATCCATTATCATAGAACCATTTGTTGAAAGGATTATTTTTCTCTATTTAATTACTTTGGAACTTTGACAAAAATCAGTTGACCATATACATGCAGGTCTATGTCTGGTATTTATTTTTATTCCTTTGATCTATTTGTCTATTATTTCATTAATACCACTCTATCTTGTTTGTTGTGATTTTATATTAAATCAGCTAGTATGAATCCTCCAACTTTGGCTGTATTAGGATCTTTGCTTTTCCATGTAGAATTAGTTTACCAATTTCTACCAAAAGAAAAAAAAAAGACATTGGTTGGAATTATATTGAATCTATAGATCAATTGGGGTGAACTAACATTTTAACAATATAGAGATTTGCAATTCATGAATTTGATATAGCCCCACTTTTATTTAAATCCACTCAGATTTCTCTCACAAATGTTTTGTAGTTTTAGCATAGATATCCTGTATGTACATATCTTTATGTATTAAATATTAGGTATTTTAAGTGTTATGTATTTTGTATTAAATATTATTTCATTTTTGTTATTAAAATGGCACCTTTAATTTTTTAATATTTAACTTTTAATTCTTTAATATTGACTTTGTATCCTATGACCTTGATAAATTTTCCTATTCGTTATAGAAACTTTTTTGTAGATGCTTTAGATTTTTCTGTCTTAGTTCAATCTGTTCTAACAAAATTAATAAACTGAGTGGCTTATAAACAACAGAAATTCATTCATTTCTTACAGATCTGGAGACTGGAAGTCCAAGATCAGGATACCAGTATGCCAAGTTCTGGTGAACCTTCTTTTGTGGTTGTACACTATTGACTTCTCAGATCCTCACATGGTAGAAAGAGGGTTAGCTCGCCCTCTGGCCTGTCCTTATATGGACACTAATCCCATTAACAAGTGTTCCACCCTCATGACCTAATTAACTTCCATGGGTCCCCACCTCTAAACACCGTCGCATTGGGATTAGGATTTTAACAAGGAAATTTGGGAGAGGGCCACAAAGTTCAGTCTATTGAATCTACATAGACCATCACTGATCTGAAAATAAAGACAGATTTATTTATTTATTTCCACTATGTATGTCTTTTTCTCCCATTTTCTTTCCTTATTGCATTGACCAGTAACACCTCTAAAATGATTGAATAGGAGCCTCATTTTGTTCACTATCTTAGGGTGAAAGCATTCAATCATTAATGAAGACACAATAATTAGAAATACCAGCTATAAATTTTTCTTAAATGCCTTTTATCAGATTAGATAAATTTCTGTTTATCCCCAATTTGCTGAGAGTTATATCACGAATGGATCTTAAATTCTGTTAAATGCTATATATATTACCATCTGGTTTTCCTCTTTTAGTCTGTTTATATGGTGAATTATATTATTTGGTTTCCTAATGTTTAATATTGCATATCAGGGATTTTCAGCATGTTGCATAATCTAAAAGACCTATATTTGGTTCCCAGGAATATACTGTTCAGATTAGCTATGAACACATAATCAGTTATGATTAGTTATGATTTAAGACATAGACTTCGAAGTTCATTCATTCAGTCTTTCAACTGAGGCCTAACATTTTTTTGAATTAAGTGGTTAGAGAACTCTGTGCTTGGCTTTCTAATAAAATAATCCAGTTTTTAGTGATATGGTATTCAGCAAGTCATGTAACTCTACAAAGCCCCATTTAAAAAAAAAAAAAACATCAAACATAAACAATAATTACACTTGTTTTTTTCTAGATTCCCACAGGGTATACTTCCTTATATTCTTTCATGGCACCATCTCACAGAAGCCTTCCCTAACCACTCATGAAATTGTAGACTTCCCTTCACTCCCTTCACTCAGGATACCAGTATGGCCAAGTTCTGGTGAACCTTCTTTTGTGGTTGTACACTATTGACTTCTCAGATCCTCACATGGTAGAAAGAAAAAAAAATCCTCACCCAGATTTTTTTTCTTGACATTTGGAACATGAATTCATACTTTATGGGGCTCCCTCAGTAAAATTTAAGTTCCACAAGTTCGAAGTTATCATCTGCTTTGAGCACTAGACCCAAAACCTAGAGTTACACCTGATATGAAGATATGATCAAAGTATATGTTGAATGAAGAATAAACTAAATGACACTGTACATTTAAAGCATGTAAATTGAACCAGGCCCATTAAAATTAATTATTAATGTATTTACTCTTCATTGTGCTTTCTCATATTTGTTTTCATCATGAATCATTAGGTTCTAGGAGACAACACACTCAAACAGAGTATCTTAGGAGAGTAATAAGTGGATTCTTTATAAAAGGTGACTTGAGATGAGGAAGTATTAAGGGAAGCTAAAAGGGTAAAGTGATGCACCTGGAACTAGCAATATCAGATAGCGCTTGTCACTGAAAGTCTAAGGAGCAAGGAGAGGAAATAGTTATGTAATGCACAAAGAGCATCTATAGTTGGAAAAGAGGGTCATCTGACTGGAGCAGCAGCCTTTGGTTGAAGAACAATTTCACAGAAGAAATAAATACTACAACACAACTTTTCTCCAACCTTTGGCTGAGCCCAGAAACCAGAGGGCAAGGGAACCCCAGTGAGGCACTCCATAAATCAATAACACACAAACCAATTGTATGAGTTTAAATTCTCAACATCCAGGAAATTTTACAAAGTGATACCCTTTTAGGCTACCTTCCAGAAATATCTTTTTGTCCAGTCTTTTCCTTTTTTGATCTACTTGTCTGGATGGGATGTGCACCTTGGTGAAATGCTTTGTTTTTCTAAGATTCTATGAAGAACCCATTCATACAACTGTGGTAGTGCTCTCAGGCAATTTCCTTACTCAGTTCTCCTGATGTGCATCTCTTGCCAAAAGAAAACTATGAGCCCGGTAGCTCCTGTGTTCATGCTACAGTACAGTCTGTCTGTGCATTGTTAAGCAGCTGCCACAATTTCCCCAGAGGTTGCTACATTTCAGAGCTAGATGAGGTAATAGGGATATTTATCCCAAGTTAAGCTCGTAAAAAGTGCTTTGGGAATCTTTAGAATGCAAAGAACTGTGCATACCCAAAGAGTTTGTTATTAATTACACAATGTATGCCCAGGGTTGGAAAAAGATCTATGTATGCGTGTCTTCCACTAGTAAATATAACTGCTTTGCAAGAACAAGATAAATCTGAGAACTGAGTTGCAGTAAAATAAACTTTAGACAATGATTCGCAGTGGAAAAACTTGAGATTGTTTTTCCTACCTACAAGATGGAAATACTGATGACTGTTACATCATCAAGATTGGGAGAGGATGTAATGGCAGTAACATATATGAATTAATTTATGAAGAGTTCTTTTGAAGTATCAGATAACATTCTTGGAATGGTGGCTAGATTAATTCAAGGGTTTTTGCAATGCAAGATTGGTTACAGAACCATCCTCCTACCAATTAAATGCAACTTCTCCCTCTATCTGGGTTATATTTTGAAACACAGCCAGATATGACTCAATTAACTGAGTGAACTAAGGGGCCTTGAAGACTGAGGAGGGGCTGGGACCTTAAAACCAGTCCTACCCTCCTAGGGTGGGACAGGTGGTGGGCAGCTTGACCCAGCTGCTAATACTTGGAGGAAGCCCCACCCAACAGGCAGAGTTTAGTATCCAAAAGAAATGCAAGAGATCAGACCAACAGTTGATTTTAGAGAGTCTAACGAGTACTGGCCTTATGGGGTAGATCAGCACAACTGAGAATGGCAGATATACGGATGCCCAAGCAGGTGAGAGCCAGCATGGATGTCCCTCAACAAGGAATGTGGATACCAACATGGGGCTCAAGCTTAGATTTTTACTCTATAGAAGAAAGATTAGCAATTGCAAGCCAGAGACCAGGATAAGAGGCAGGAAGTTCATGGAGAAAAACAACTCCATGGGCCCAAACAGCTGTGATCCAGAATTCCAACATAAAGTATATTTGTAGAAGGTAGTATGGTCAAAAGGGGAGTTCTGAAGCTGTGTTTGCATAGAACTTTACATAAGGTTGAAAAAATAACAGTTTTCCTTAACACAGAACATAGTAATTATGGAAGAAAGGGGACTAGAGACCAACTCACACACACTCATGCACACACACAGACTACCTCTATGCACTACCACTAGCCCAAAACTAAGCATCAGAATTGAAGTCCAAAATTGGGCAGGTTAGCAGGCAGCAAAAGTGTGGTCCAGTTTCTCAGCTCAGTCAGCTCAGCCTTGCACCAGGTGGTACCTAAAGGCACATTCTAATAGACTCCCTGTGTTTCTGACATTTGCTCCTGAAAGTCCCTGTTCACCTGATGTACAATACAAATGAAAGTCTTACAGAATTATCATCTTTGCAGCATTCTCAGAGCCACAAAGTCACACATATAGTAAGTTATCAATAAATATTTGAAATTAGGTGCTTAAGCAGAATGATGCATTCAAGACTTCACATCTAATATATTTCACCAAACCTCTCTTTATCATTTTCCCTAGCAGTCAACACCTAAAATGCCCTTTTGACCTGAGAATGTTCCTTGAATTCCATTCATTCTAAGGATTGTTTTGACTCTGGAGCCCCTAAGCAAACATTTTTAACCTCAGCCTTTTTTCACAGGTTGGGCCAATTTCATCACAGGAGTTTTGGCTGAGGATTCAGATGCTGAGCCTCACAAAGTTAGAAACCCCAGCTCCCATTATAGAACTTGTTCCTTATCACAATAACTATTGTCATCATCTTCAACAGAATTTTACTGGGCTCCAATAAGATATCCCAGTATAGCCCCAAACCACAAAATGTGCCTGTGCATTAGAATATCCTACGGAGCTAGTGTCCAGGCTCACCTGGGAAGATCCAATTTTAAAGGTTTGTGGTGGTATCTGGGCACCATAAGGGGATTCTTATGAATCAGAGGCAGGAACGCCATCAGTCAAATTCCAGATGACAACCATTTTGGAATGAAAAGGATTTCTAAGAGTTCCAAGACAACATATCATATTCTTCCCCATGCAGCAATAAAGAGAACCCAGAGGACACCGGTCTTTCCCACTATATTCCATTCTATATGCAAAAATTTTACAGCCCTCCATCCCATTGCATGTTCTCTGTGCTTAACTCCTTCATTTGGAAACTCAGCGACTGGAGTGTAATTAATGTTTGTTGCTGGCTTGGGAAAGGCACTCCTTAATAGCATACCTAACCAATGTTTTGTGCCAATTTCAGGGATGTGTCTTGAGTGTCAACTAAATGCATCTTGACCTTAGAACAGATGTTTTCACTTAATTTTTCAGAGCCATAGATAGTAATCAGCTCACAGAAAATCTTTGTCTCACAGACAGCCACCTGGCTTCCGAGAGCAAAACCAGTAGAATTTCAGCAAATCTCTGGGCAGGAAACTTTGAGAAAATCAGAGAAATGTAATCCTTTTGTAAATAGGTACACAGAAAGAAAAATTGATTTATATCAGAAAGATTGCAAGACACATGGAGAACTTTGGCAACTAAATGGGATATGCCCATCAGGATCCCTTAGGAACTAAAAGCACAGATACTCTCAGATAGTGTTCTTCAGATTTTCACATGCATAACAAACCACCTGGGGTCTTGTTAAAATGCAGATTCAGATTCAGTGTTGGGTCCTGAGACTTTGCATTTCTAAAAGTGCCCAGATAATGCTGATGCTGCAGGTCCAAGGGCCACATTTTGGGTACCGAAGCCCAGCAGCCACAGGCCTCTGAGTCAAGTTCAGTAAACAAATTTTCAATTTTGGTGAATTATTAGCCAAAGCCCACAGGGACTTTAAGGCCAAAGAGGAACTTGACCTTCATCAGGTCATCAGGGGCTACTTCGTATCCAGTGAGATGCAAAGTAATTTTATATCCTCTCCCTCCTGTTTTGTCTCATAAGAGCCCTACCTAAAGGCCCTCTTATGTAGGGAGGTTTTGCAATTATGAGGAAGCAAAGTTGATGTTACGATGATTTTAAACTTGGATTAAAAATTGAGTCTGTTTCTTATGCAATGTTTAATTCAAGCTCTCAAAGTTGACGTTTTTTAAGAGGTGGGGAGTTCAGGTTCAACAACATCATCACTTTCACCCTTTTTACATTCAAACAGATTTTAGTAGGAGCTGGGTGAATGTTCCACTCAGGACCTCTGCCATTTTCTGTTCTGGAGATCTCCTTTGAAAAATGATGGCTGGCTCAGTTTCTGACTGCTGCCTGTGCTCGCTGGTCCACATGGAGATTGAATTCATGACCAGAACTCATTAGAATAGCCATGGTTAAACAACCAAGCAATCCACCAGTGAATGTGACTAACAAGCAATCCAGTTAGGTTAAGGCAGAGCCTCAAATCCCAGAGCTAAAAATGTTTAAACTACCCAAATATGACACACAAGCACCCAACCTATTTTCTAACCGTAGCTGCCTCTCACGCCTATATGAACTGTCCCCCTCTGCTCAGATGGCATTATCCCTCCTTACCATGGTATTTTTGTAAGTCAAAATTTAAATTATCTTTGTCTAACAATTTTTTATTGTAGTCATAAAGAGGAACATGATTTTTTCCAAAATCTTGCTAGAATTTATGAATGAAATATGAAATTGATCAGAATCGAGCTTGTAGAAGCTACCATGCAGCCCATCCACCTGCTATAGGCATGACTAATACTTTAATATCCCAGATTATTAATACTTTTTATGCTATTTATAATGAGCATTAAATAAAAGACTCCTATAACCTTTTCAAAGAATGTCGCTTATAATTACAGGCACTTAACACTACAGAAAATTTTCTGCCACCTGATTGTATTTTTTTGTACTGAGAGTTTTAAAAGAAAAAAAGGAAACAAAAGATCACAACCCATCTACCCTGAATCTTTCTTCCAATATCACAGCTGATAGTGCACATCTCTCTTAGCATATTCCCTTATAGGTCCTAGAAAAGAATGACAAAACCATTATTCAGAACTACAAACAAACAAGTCCTTATGAGCAAAGTTACCAAGTTTCTGGTACTAACAGTTTCCAAGTATTCTTTTTGACTAATATAAATAAAATGTTTTTTAATCTATGTTTATATTGAACATATAGGCTTGCATATTCAAAGAAAAGATATAAACCTTTGCTGCCCAATATGGTAACTACATGTAGCTATTTCCATACATATCTAAATTAATTAAAATTAAATTGTATTAAAAGTTCAGTTCTTCAATTACACCAGTCACAATTCAAGTGCAGTACGAACATAGAACATTTTCACCATAAGAAAAAGGTTTTGTTGGACAACATTGATTTAGGAGGATGCATACAACATAGCAACTACCACTGATATCTTGGGTTATTAGTGGTAGCTACCTCTAAAAATTGAAAAAGTTGTTGTGTTCTACTTTCTGTGCTTGTTTACTTCCATTACTTCAAAGAGTGTAGTTTGTTTTTAACTTGGAAATCCTGGAAAGTCTGAAGTCTTGTTTACGAATCTAACTTTTAATCATATGCTTTGGAGCCACGTTTGGTCAATGCATCCTCTCTATGTGAATTTAGGAACAAAGCTTTTAGTAAATAGGTATGGAATATGTCCATATGAGTCATAATCAAAGCAGACTGATTTCTTTCCATTTTTATTTTATAGAGAAAGATTTCTTTCCATTTTTATTTTATAGATAAAGAAATGAAGGAACATGAGCTTAGAAGCACAATTCTAAGTTGAGTTGAGTTTAATTTAGTAAATATTTATTTATCTTCTATTATGGTCAGACCTTATGTATTATAGTATAAGGATGAATGTGGCCCTTAAGGAGTTTACAGTCCAGTGGAAAGACAGATCTATAAACAAATTATTCCAAGTCAGAGGGGCAGGCATGCTGATGAACGTGTGTACAGCAAGGGATTTGAGAATCCAAAAAGGTCATTAGCCCACTCCTGAAGATCAGAAAAGTCAGAGTTCAACTCACTTAGAAAGGGATAAGAACATGTTAATGAGGAAAAGAAGAGACTTGGGGAAAAGGAAGAACTACATGCTTAGAAAACCACATGAGCAAAGGAAGGATATTAAAATACAAGTGAAGAGGTACTGCAGCAGTGGGACAGGACACCCTTATGCTCTAAGTAACTCTGTATGGGAAGGGCACTGAATTCTTGGTGAAAATAGGCAGCAGCTGTCATGTCCAGCAGTCCTGGGTCTGAATCCTGTCCTCTACTTCCAAGCTAATTGAATATGTAAGCCACATCACTAAAGTGAGCCTTATTTCTCCCTACACAAAATGCTTACTGATGCTTAACTGGCAGGAAGTGGTGAGGACAAAGAGAGGTGCTGGCCCTGATGCCCTACAATGCTCTATTTCTTTCCCTTTTTTATCCCAATTGTACCATCTAATTAAGTGTTTTATTCCTGAGGCTCGTTGAAGAAGCAGAATAGTAATAATAGCATGACCAGCATGGAAGGTTGCCTTATATTGAGCACCTGCTGTGCTTATTGTCCTTGTGCCAAGGGCAGTCACAGCACCTGTCTCCATTCTCCTACAAACTCCTGAAATAAGCATTGCCCACCTCCCATTTTGTAGAAGTGAAAGCTGAGGCTTAGAGAGGTAAAATTACTTTCTTAAGCTTCCACACACAAACAGAAGGCCCAGATCTTTTATGAAGGTCTGAATGGCTGCCAAACCTGCTTGGTACTTTCTGTGCTCTGTGCTTCTCCAAATGGAGCAACCAAGAGTCATTTTGGTCCACTTTTCAGAAGAGATTTTGAAAATAGTTTGAACAGCAAAGAATTTATTCACAACCTCAGTTTACTGAAGGACCGCACACAGAATTCTATTTTGATGAAGAACACAAAGTATCATTTAGGATAATATGCCTGCATGACCATACTTTTTGCCTAAGTCCAAAAGGGCAGCCTAATTTAGGCATTGACCCCAAGTAGTTACTCTTTAGCAAGCCTGGGCAGATGTCTGGCCACCCCAGTCAACCTCCAGGGATTCTAGGTGGCTATACTATGGGCTCCAGTATACTCACTCTAGACTCTAGACTCCAGTCACTCAAATACTGATCAAAGGATAATTTAAATAGCAGTACTTTAAATGATAACTTCAAGCAGTTTCCCTATTCAATAGTAGTCAACACAGGCACGTCTTTAAAACCCCAATGCCCAGCCTCAGTTGCCGACTGAAGTGGAGGCCAGTCCACTGAGCTGACAGGCTCTGGGCCAACAAGATGTATGAACCTCTTAGTCTCTGGCTGAGACCATTATCCCTCCTCCCCCATGCTGCCCTTTCCTGGCACCTCCCTAAGGTCGTCTGCCTCTGGATAGGTTCTTATTTCAAGAGAGAAACAGTCCTGGTGTCTGAGTGATTCCCAGAGCCCAGCAAAGGAACCAACTTTCCAAAGCCCTGAAGACAAGGGGTTACACTAAAAAATATGAACTCATTTTCCACTCCACCTTTATTGGCCAAGCAGTTGTCAAGAATAAAGGCCACATCTCCCAATATCTAGCAAACAAAATTTCAAGGAGGAGCTTGTGAGTGGTGATCTTGAAGATCACTGGCAGTGAAAGTTTTCCCAAGAAGAAGAAGAAATCTTTCTCCAAATATGAACCAGTTAGTGACCCTGAAGAAGCAGGAAACAGAGTGTCCCCGAGAAAAAGAGGAAATTCTCTTCTAAGGAGGAGTTGCTCAGCAGTGGACCTGAAGAAGCTGCTGGCAGCAAGAGCAACAGCTCCAAGGAAAAGAAAAAGCTCCAGAAGCTATCCCAGGAAGATTAGAATGGACAGTGCCCTGGTGGGGCATAACCATCCACCATGACATTTCTCGACTCATCCCCTATATCCCAATAAAAACAAATTCACAAGAAGAGAGAGAGGAGAGAGAGAGAGAGAGAGAGAGAGAGAGAGAGAGAGAGAGCACCACAAATTGGGAAAGATATTTTAAATCAGTTACCATACTCTTTTGAACTTCAACCTCAGTCCCCTCAAGATTTGAAAGCTTCCAAGAGAAGACATCTGAGATAATCTGAACGAAGTGGCATGCCAAGTCTGCGTGTGTGAGTCATACAGGCCCCCAAACCTGTCTGTTGACACGTTTATTCTACACATATTTTGGGAGCTGTGTTCCTGCTCTGATGTTCACCCTGTAATTCTGTTAGGATGCACCCCTGCTGAGTCCCCATTGCGATTAACATATTCTGAGATCCCAAACCCAGCAGGTTTCTCATCTTCAAGCACAAAATCTCAATTATCATTCTTAATATTGTTTATTTTTTCCATTTCTGTACTAAACAATTACTCTGAGCCAGCACACATTGTGACAAGCACTTAGCAATAACACCTCATTTAATCTTCACAAGAATCTGCCAAGGAAGGTAGTATCATTCCCACTGCATAAATTAAGAAAATAAGGCTCAGGGAAGTTAAATAGATCCACACAATTGTGCCTGGTGGGAAATGGATTACAAAGGACATGTTGTGATTATTAGAAAATAGGGCTGGAGAGCAGAAACCTGAGATTAGAGGAAAGGATGTTAAATTGCCTCTAAATGACATCTGTGCAATTAGCCCTCATGTCAAGCTGATCTTAATTTCCTCTGAGCCACTACTCTCCCATCAGGAAAATGGGTCTAATGGTCTCTGCCAAATAGAGACCAACTTACTAATTAATTTACCTATCCATATCTCCTAGGTGCAGGGTCCCAACTCTCAATTGTGAAGCACTTAAATCTCTCTGATCCCATGTCCAAGAACTCTTTACAAAAGGCATACAGGTTGTGTGGTGTGTTTGCATGCGCATGCCCACGTGGGTTAAAATGCAATGTCTATTTAATAATAATATGCAATATCTATTCAACTCAGGCAGTGTATTGAACACTGAAGATCAAATTTAAATGACAGGGGATGCTGAAAAGAATATATCCTATGGAAAAAAATAGTGAGTCTTTGTCTAATTGCTCATTTATCTTAGTCTGTCAACAAGCAAAAAGGAAAAGGTGCAAACTGATTTAACCATGTTTATCTACTACTTTAAAATGCTTCTAATGAAGCCAAGACTTTCTGGGCTGGAGAATTGACTGGTCTAGAAGGTAACCAAATGTTCTATCACCTTTTCTAATTGAAAAATAATAAAAACGCACAGAGCATCAATTACCCATTAATGGGTTGCTTTCCTCCTAGTTACCTTTTAAGAAATCAAGTGGTTCTTGAAAATACTTTAGGCTGTTTTTTTCCTCCATCCTATCCAACATGCCCCCTCCAACACACACACACACACACACACACACACACACACACACACTCAGTAAAATTTCTTTCAGAAGTGACAAGGAGAGACAGTGTCCCTGTTGGTATCTGGTCATTAAATATCTGCCAGAATCCATGACTTAGGTTGGGTCCAGATATTCAGTCACAGAACGGAGGCAGGGGAGTCAAAATAACTGCAAAAAGTGAGTGTTAGTTAATTATGATCTGAAAGTCAATAAAGTCATCTGATGGCAGATTTAAGGGAACTCATTAGAGGGTGGAATTCGATTGTGCAGCACTGCAAGCTGCCACAGCCCTGAAACCAGCCCTTTTCATTAGGGTCTTCAAATGGGTTGAGAGTAATGCCTGCAGGACATGAGCTTCCCCCTGGGCAGACTCCCAGTAGAGCATCTGTAAAAGATTTACAGAAATAAGTAAAGATGTAAGTAAAGAATAAGATAACCAGGTATTCGCACAAGTTGCTTCTTTCTCAGTTCTCAGAATGAAATCACTTACTTAAAGAAAGTCAGCCAAACTTAAGGGCCATAAGGTTCTCAGTAGACGCAGTGGCCACAGTCTTTTTCGCTCAGCCAGCATCAGGCATTTAAAGTCACAGGTTCCAGGGAGAGAGTTGCATGACCATTTTGAGTGTGGCTATTAACTGGAAATGGAGCAGTGTTTGACTGCAATAGATGACTGTGAAAGTTCCTTGTGAACTGTATAGAGTATAGTTGTTTAAGTTGGGAATTAGCTCTGCCTGCCCTGGAACTTACATCTCCTGAAGCAAGGCTATAAAATAAGCAATGTTTATATTTGGCTTCTTACTAGCAGAATCCTCTCCTTTCTAGGGCCCTCCGTTTCATGTTCATTTGTTCTCATCACTTGGGGTCATGATCCTCAGTCTCTCAAAACCTGCTTGTCAATCTTTGATATATCAAGCACTCATCTTGTGGCTCTTTACTAGGCTATGGAGGGGGGGCAACAAAAAGATGAACAAATTACAGTTTTTGTCTCCCAGATTTTGTTACTATTCTTAGAGAAAAAAGAGATGCACATATGACAATCATCCATCCTACTCTTAGGAAGCATTTCTTAAAAATGTCCTTCTTCCCATTTATCAGACAAGGTGATCTGATTTGAGGTTCACGAAATCTGAATCTAAACATATATACCCAGATCTCCATACTGAAAAAAAATTAAAAGCAACATGGAGTCAGAGCATCTTCTAAAACAATCAGGCTCAAGAAAAGAGCAAGGAACAAGACAACAAAGTATCACAGTTTTTATTGCTAGGTTTGCTTATGTGAGCGCATTTCTTTGTCCAGTCCTTAGGAGCCAGATTTTCTCTGCCTTAAAACATGGAGGTAAAGAACTGGCATCTCTTATTTCTCTGAAGGTGGTGCTTTCCCTCATAGGTAGGGATTTCAAAAATTAATATGAAATAGATGGGCCCCAAAATGAGGGGGAGAAATTGTCAAAGGCAATTCAAAAAGAAGAAATACATGCACATTAAAAGAGAAAATAATTCAAAAAAAGAGAGAGAATAGTTCAATTTTATTAATACTCAAGTACAAATTAAGCAACTATTAGTTGTCATTTTCCTCTATTGTTAGTATCCAAAATTGGTCATAGAGTTCAGCAGTTTGCTGCTTAGTGGAAGTATAAACTGGCACATTCTTTTTATGGAACAATTTTCTGATCGGTAATCATAAAAATGTTCACAGCCTTTTGTGTGGTAATTCTCCCTCCAAGTATCCTTAGGAAATAAGCTGAGATACATTTGAGACTCTGAGAACAAAAAACAATTCATTACATCCCTTGCCCCCAGCAGGCTCCTGCGCTAGACTGGGGAGAGCATCCTGTACCAGCTTCCCCCAGGGAGCAGCTTACACTTTTCAAACACACTGAAGGAATCCAGATGTGCTTCTGACCTCCCAGTGGTCTAACCTCATGTCATCCCTCAGTCCTTTGCTCCTTTAACCTAAGGGCTATTAGCAGGTTTCTGCCTGTGTCCCTGTCTGCACATTGCCCCTCTACCACTGAGGGTGAGACATGAGTTTGCTTTTTTTTTCAATTCATCTCATCTAACAGAAATTCTTGGAGACTTGGTGTGCACATTTCAGCCTTCCCAAGCATCAGCCCTGGGTGCCATTTTTTCTTTTATTTTTATATCTATTGGTCATTTTAATGGGGATCTGGAAGGAGTGGTAGTAGACACTTGTGCTGACATCACATTCTGACCCAGAAGTCCTGGGTTGCTTTTCTAAAACAAAAGAGAATCATAGGCAAAGCGAAGTGAAGAGGAAGGACAGGGGTGAGGTCACTGGGAGAGGGGAAAATCCATTTGCTTGACTCCCCTTTGTAACCAATGCTAATTATTCTATTTGTGTGAGTTATTTTAAACAGTTTGGCACTTGTTTAGGTGTTAATGAACAGGAATTTGGTGGGGAGGAGACTAGGAACAGAAAGGAAAATAGCTGCAAAATAGCGGACTTCTAAAGAAGTTAGGTTTGATATTACTGTGGAAGGGAGGGGAAATGAGCTTGGTTTGCCATTAAGGACCTGGAGTCAAGATAAATAGCATCCTGAGATGTCACAAAGTGAGAGAAGTGCACCAAAAAGCAGAAGGGAGGGAATTTTCTATAAGTCTAATTTGTCCCCTTTGCAATTTTGCCTACTAACCTGGTGGCAGCAAATGCCCCATTTGCAATCCCTGAATCAAGGGTTCACTTAGAGAATTACATGGACATGTTTGGCTACACAAAACCCATTTCTTCATAGAAAGTTTAACTTAGTTGGCTATTTTGAAAGTGAGTAGTGCATTCTTAAATGCTTTCAAAGTAACATGTAGATCTGACAGAACACAACCACAGTTGTGTAGAGACAGAGTTGGCGTCACAAAAACCTTTAGAGCATATTGAACCATGCAGTTGCAGTTTCCTTGTCTATTAATATTCCTCTGAGGTCTACAGACCTCTCCTCATTTCTATCTTCAACATGACCCATATTTGATCTGGTCTAGATAGTCTTTGGTTCTATATGGTGCATCACAGTAAAGATGCTCATGCAGACATAAAAAATACAGGCTTTATTTTGCTGTTATCATTTTTTAATTATTAATAACCACTACAATATTGTCATTAGTTCAACAAAATTCTTGTCATAATATCAATAACATGCACGCACACACGTGCACGTGTGTGTGTGTGTGCACGCATACATTTGTGTATGAAATAGTTTTTAAAACTAAGCTCATTGCACCTGGGAAATGCTTTAGGAAAACAAAGCTGATCAAGGAAATTTTGATGATGTGTAACAGCTGTTTCCTGGGTACATATCTGTTATATTTTTTTCAACCACAATTAAAGGTGATTTTAATAATCATTTGGTATTTAAATAATATGACTGTCATATGAAATTTTAATTAAATACACATTTTCATCTAAAATATGAAGCATTACCACTGTGGAAAGACCTTTTCCCTTCTAAGAACATTTTTTAAAGTAATGTTCTCTATGATTCAGGAAAGAAAAAACTATTTCCCAGTGTTATTTGCCCTTCTACATTAATCCAGCACCTGATGAGTCTTGAGGGAATGAAACACAAAAATTTTAAACTAAGCAAGTATTCTCATAATTTCCTAATGAGGATAATGAAAACAGTACACAGAAGGATGTGTTTAAGATAAAACATGTGTCAAGTAAACAGCATATAAGAAGCAGAAGTTACTTCCATTCTGTCTCCATTCAAGGCATTTCCTGTATACTATATTTGCAAAGCAGTCACATTCCATCTTCTTTACCTTCATTCTCATTTTCTTTAGGAAACTTTATATTTCATCCTGTTTTTTCCCTCAGCATTCAAAGGCTTTGAACTTAGATCTTAGTGAAAAGCAAACTTTAAATGTAACTGTTTAAACCACTATTCTTGGACACCACAAAACCAATGTTTTGGTGCTCATCAAATTTGCATTGTAAATTTGCATTCTTTACTTTATATAATTTCTTACAATTGTTTTCCAATATCACTTTTCTGATGATCTTTTTTCATAACTTCTGCTGCCTATTTATCTATTCTTATCTCTAGCCTCAATGTGTCCACTTATGAATACTATAATAGGCCCAGGATCTAAAAACTGGTGTTGTAAACTAAACATCAGACAAATGTAATGATAATTAAAAAATTAAACATTAAAAACTAAAATTGTGAATTTTCCTCTTTATCAAGTAGCAGCAGTTCCAGCAGGTGATTTTTTTGTCTCTGTGTTTGCTTTTCATCTTCCTCAAAGTCCTAGGACCATTCCTGTTAGAAGTGTCCCTACCTTTCAACCTCATTTCAGGGTGAGGGACAGTTTGTCATCCAAGTGATGAATATGTGACTTCTAGTTATGTTTTAAATGGTTAGTATAATAAAGGAAAAACATGGAGCTTCTAGTTGTTATAAAAATGCCAACAAGTTTCTCTCAAATATATTTAACTTTTAAAAGGAATTGGAAGATCACCTTGGTTTCTGGTATTTCTTGTCATTTTCTAGCGATAAAAAATATATATATATTTTCTAAAAGTTGGAGGAATGACATAAAATATAGCTGATTGATTTTCTGCCTTCAAGTTTTAACCCTTCTAGAGAGGGAATATATAGGTTGAACAGAATATGACAAAACTAACACTTAGTCACAAACTGTGTACCAGGTACTCAGGTGGTATCTTATTGGAACTGTGAATAATATCTGAATATTTCTCACATTGTTGGCAGGTGAGCAGAAGTTAAAAAGGGAGGAGAAGCAACAGGAAGTTTCACCTGGTTGAGAAGAACTCCTTGAGCCTCAGATTAGGTTAAAAAAAAGAAGTCTTTTCCTCATAGCATAATGAGCCTGACACAGGCTGAGCTTGAGAGAAAGACAAGAAGCTGATGTCTAAAACATAGAAGCCACCATACGCAGTGGGGAGCAGATATCACAGGATAGAATACGGAACCAAAGGCCAGAGAGCCAGAGAGACAATATCATGGAGTCAAGTGCCAGAGATCTTCAGAATCCCAGCCAGTTACTAAGGATAGTGACATTCTATATTGTACCATCATGGCAACCAGGGCAGAGGGCCAGGATGAGGTGTGAAAAGTAGTGTCTAGATACAACAGCAAACACTAAAAGAGGTGTTGGGTATCTCTGGTACCTGAAAAGACCACAAGAACCATTTGGGGGACATTGGCAAATGGCACATAGATGTGAAAGAAGGATCAAATATACCTCTTCCCGTATACTTCTCTACTGCTTATATTGGAAAATATGCATATTAAAGACACAAAATAAATGAAATAAAATCTAACGTATCTTTTTCTTAACCCATAGGGAACATTGCTAATAAACTATAGCAGTACTTCCTAACCTTTTTAGCACCAGGGACCAGTGCTCCTATGAGAATCTAATGCCTGACAATCTGAGGTGGAGTTGAGACAGTGATGCTAGCACTGGGAAGCAGCTGCAAATACAGATCAAGCTTTGCTTGCCAATCACTCACTTCATGCTGTCCAGCTTGGTTCCTAACAGGCCATGGACCAGTACCAGTCTGCAGCTCGTGGGTTGGGAACCCCTGGGTTATAGTATAGGACTCAGCTTCTCAGCCTTTTGGCTAAGATCAAGTATAGACTATAGGACTCTTTGCATAACAAAGTTTCAGAATTCTCTTTAACAAAGCCTTCTGAGTTACTAACAACTGATGAGTTAACCCTCAAGTTAAGCCAATTCTCTAGTCTCTACTTCACACTGTTCTTTGACATGAGGGAAGACATCCTTTGTGTCTTTAGTACCCCAAGTTGTCAGTCAGATAGTCAGCACAGTGCTGGAACTGGCTCATAGCATGTCACTATGGCCAAGCAATAAATTTTCAGGAATCTTTCGAGACAATTTTTAATCACAGCCATTATTAAGAATTAAATGATATAAACTTACAACTACATAAATTATATTAAAAACAAATAAATACTCAAAACTCCTTACCTTCTAATTATATTACCTATGCTTTCGAAGTCATATACATTGTTTTTATCTGTATCAAGAAAATATTATTTAGTGCTCTGCCACCACACATCTCTTCCTCACTCCATCATTCAGTGGCAACATTGGTAGTGTGAAAGTGGCCAGGGTGTAAATACCACCAAAGTAGGTAAATGCTATAGATCAGTGTTTCCCATCCCCCTGCCCAGGAGACCCAGTTAGTAACCATTGACCAGCACAGATTTGGATACAGTACTTCTTGAACATTGGGGAAAAGCTGGAGAAGTAGAAGCCAGACATTTGAAAAATGCCACCTGGATAGAAGAGTACAGTGAGGTTCTGCAAGGACTGTGTTCATCTTAGTGTGCTCCGTAGGCAAATCAACTGCATTTACTGAGTTGCAAAAGGGTAAACAGTCAATGTCTCTGAAACCACCATTCATCTTACCAAATGAAAAAGTGCATTTCAAATGATGGATTTTCAAATGATGAACTGTCATGGAGAACCTTTGAGGTGATTCTCAGAGAATGAATGAATACAGTACAAGTGGCCAGGAAAGGAATAGAAATCAATATAAATCAACATGAAGGAACTACACAAGGAAAAAAGAACTGGAATAAAATCAATTATGTAAAATATAAGTATGTGAAAGATTCCCAAAATTAATATTTTAGAAGGAATGTTAATGCAAATGGAAAAACCAAAGCCATGTCATCACTTTTTTTTTACAATGATGGAGAAATTTACTGGATTTCAGCTGTGTTTCCTAGATGATTCAGAATCTAGATCAGAAGTTATGAAGGGTTCAAGCCAAAAGAAGTCCAGGTTCCACTACACACAGAACTTAGTTAAAAAGAGGTGAGCATAATGAATGACCCTTGGGCTTCTGAACTATGCAACTAAATGAGAAAACAAAGTTGTACAGTTGAGATAGGAACTCTAAAAAAGGAACAAGAGGGGAAGAGGTAGGTTATGAATCCAATTTGGATATACTGTCTTTGAGACATCTTCGAGGCATTTGAAAGAAGATTTAAGGTGAGCAATGGATATTATGATTCTGGAGCTCAGAAAGAAACATAATTCTCATATCATATTTGTATTCACATACCGTAATTCACTCATTTAAAGTGTACCATTCAGAAACAACCTAAGTTTCTATCAATGAATGAGTGGCTAAAGAAGATGTAGTATATATACTACATCTATACACCTAAAGATGTAGTATATATACTACATCTAAAGATGAAATACTGCCATTTGTAACAACATAAATGGACCTTGAGGGTATTATGCTAAATAAAATAAGTCAGATGGAAAATGACAAATACATATGATTTCATGCATGTGTAGAATATAAAACAAAAAGAAACAAAGAAAACTAATAACAAATTTATAGATAAGAAAAACAGATTAGTGGTTACTTACAGGGAAGTGAATATGGGGTGAGGACAAAATGGATTAAAGGGGTGAAATGTATGATAACAGATGGAAACTAGATTTTTGATGTTGACCTAACTATAATGTACACAGATATCAAGTTATAAAGTTGTGCCCTGAAACTTATGTTATTAACTAATATTACATCAATAATTTTAAAATTCTGTTATAAAATGAAAAAAAATAAAGTGTATATCCAATGACTTCTAGTATGTTGACATAGTTGGCAACAATTGCCACAACTAATTTTAGAACAATTTTATTACCACAAAAAGAAGCCCTATTTCTATTAGCAGTCACACCCAATTTCTCTATTACCCCATCACTAGGAACTACTAATCTACTTTTGCTATCTATAAATTTGTATGTTCTGAACATTTATATAAATGGAATAAAACTATTTGTGGCCTTTTGTGTCTGGCTTCTTTCATTTAGCATGTTTTCAAGATTCATTCATGTTGTAGTGTGCATCATATTTCATTTCTTTTATAGCTGAAAACTATTTCATTGTGTGGATATAATGTATATATCACAGTTGAGAGACACTTGTTTGTTTCTACTTTTTGGCTATTACGATTAATGATGATATGAAGTTTGTGAACAATTTTTTGTGTAGACATATGTTTCCATTTCTCCTGAGTATATACTTATACCTAGGCATGGAATTTCTGGGTCATCTGTTAACTGCCTTTTGAGGAACTACCAAATTGTACTCTGCAGTCGTAGCACTATTTTACTTCCCACAAACAATGTATGAAGGTTCTAATTTCTCCATATCTATGTCAACACTTGTAATTGTACATTTTTAAAAATTATATCTATTTTTTGTGGGCATCTCATTTTGGTTTTGATTTGCATTTTCCTAATGATTAATGATGCTGGGCACGTTTCCATGTGCTTATTGGCCCATTGTATAACTTCTATAGAGAAATATCTATTCAAATCCTTCACCCATTTTTTATGATTGGGTCATTTGTCTTTTCTTCACCTCTCTCTCACACCTTTCCCCTTTGCCAACCATCAGCTTGTTCTCTATATTTATAGGTCTGTTTCTGTTTTGTTTATTCATTTGTTTTACATTTTTAGATTCCATATATAAGTGAAATCATTGTCATTCTCCATCTGATTTATTTCACTTAGCTCATTTTCTTTTTATTTTAATAGTTATTTATATAATCTGGATACAAGTCCTTTTGTCAGATATACTATTTCTCATTCTGTGGGTTGTCTTTTCATTTTCTTGATTGTGTTTTCTGATGCACAAATTTTTTTTAGTTTTGATGAAATCAAAACTAAATTAACCAAAATCAAATCCAGAAAACATTTTCGGAAACATATATATATAAAAAAAAACATTGCATAATTCAAAGTCACAAAGCTTCACGCCCATATTTTCTTTTAAGACATTTATAGTCTTCATTGTTATATTTAGCTCCTCAATTAATTTTGAATTAATTTTTGCACGTGATGTGAAGTAAGAATACAACTTTATTCCATTACATGTGGTCATTCAGTTACCTGACACCATTTGTTAAAAGGACTGTTTTCGCCATTGAACTATCTTAGTAGTCTTGATAAAAATCAATTGACCATAAAAGTAAAGGTTTGTTTTTTGATTCTTAATTCTATTTTATTGATAGGTTTCCATTGTTATGTCAAGATCATAATATCTTCCTACAAAGCTGACTATCGAAGTTTTGTAGTAAGTTTTGAAATCAGGAAATGCTAGTCTTCAAACTTTGTTCTTTTTTAACCTTGTTTTGGCTATTCTGGGCCCCTTAAACTTTCCCATTAATTATTGAATCAGCTTATTAACTTCTGCAAAACAAATGCAGTTCAGATTTTAGTAGAGATTTTATTGATTCTGTAGATAAACTTGGGGGATGTTGTCACTTAATAATAGTAAGTCTTACAATCCATAAACTCAAACTGTCTTTCCATTGGTCTTATTTAATTTCTTTCCAAACTGTTTTATAGTTTACAGTGTACAAGTTTTACATTTATTCTGTTAAACATACTGCTATATATTTTATACTTTTGATATTATTTTAAATAATTTTTTTCTTAATTTTATTTTTATATTGTTCATTGATAGACAGTTTATTTTGGTATTTAGCTTCCTCTTCTTCCTCTTCCTCCTCCTCCTCCCTTCTCCTCCTCTGTCTTCTTCTCTGTCTCCTTCTTCTCCGTCTTCTTCTTGGTTGTCGTCTTCTTTTATTGCCCTAGCTAAAAACTCCTGTACAATGTTGAAAGTAAATAGTGATAGAAAACACCCTTGTCATTTTCCTCACCATTCTGAAAGATTGTTTTGCTGGATATAGAATTATTGGGTAACAGTCATTTCTGCACCTTGAACACATCATCCCTCTGTCGTCTGGCCTCCATGAGTTCTGATGGGAAATCAGGGGATAATCTTTTTGAAGTTTCCTTGTACATAATGCTTCTCTCTTATGATTTTCAAGATTCTCCAGCTGTTAAAATTTTGATTATGATGTGTCCAGCTGTGGATCTCTGATTTTATTCTGCTTTGAGTTTATCTAACTTTTTGGATGCATAGATTTATTTTTCATTGAATTTGGGAAGTTTTAGACCATCATTTTTTTCTGCCTCTTCCCTTTCTTCTTCCCTGGGATTCACATTATGCATTTATTGGTAATCTTTAAGAGGTACTCGAGGTCTTCTAGGCTTTGTTTATTTTTCTTTACCCTTTTTCTCTGTTTCTAAGGCTAAGTACTTTGAATTGACTGCCCTTTAAGTTTGCAGATCCTTTTTTCTGCCTTTTCAAAATTGCTGTTAGGCCCTTCTAGTGAATTTTTAAATTTCTATTCTTGTACTTTTAAATTCCAGATTTTCTCTGATTCTTTTTTCTCACTTTATCTCCTCTTGATATCTCTATTTTATGAGACATTGTTTTCATGCTTTCTTTCAGTTCTTTATACATGATTTGCTTTAGTTATTTGCAAATATCTATCTGTCCTTATCTTCCTATCATGTCATTTATTTATGTTCAAGTAACTGATTTAAAGTCTTTGTCTAGTCAGACCAATGTCTGAGATTATTCAGGAATTGTTTCTATTAGTTATTTTTCCTGTGTATGGGCTATAATTTTCTTTTTTCTTTTTATATCTCATCACGTTTTTGTTGAAAACTGGACATTTTAAATAATATTATATAACAACTAGAAATCATATTCTTCTCCCTGTTTATCATTTTGCTGCTGCCGTTTTTCACCAACTTCCTTGAACTAATTCTATAAACTTCTAAAATATTTAACAGGGTTAATAGGAATTTAAAAAATAAATGTAAACAAACTAGGATCTCTCAGAGATATTATAATTTAAGCTCAAAATTAATTTTTGTTAGGAAATTATAAATACCAAAGGAAAAAGAAAACGGGCCTGATAATAGAGTCAGATGTACTCTTCTTATGCAACTGTAATTCAGGCTATTTATTTACCACATCTAAAGTTCAGGATCCAGTGGACATCTTCCTTCTTCCAATGTTGTCATCTTCCTTTTCTTAATCACATCAAATCTTTCCTGTATCAATACATAATTAAAAAATTTGATACTGTCTGCAGTTTACAGTCATTAGGGTATGATAACATACAGCATGATATCCTTACTATGGGAAGAGAAGAGCAATAACATCTACTGTCTCCCTAATGCCAGGTTTTGCACCATGCCTGTATTATATTATCTCACTAAATCCTCACATATGCACTAATGCAAGGTTGGTATTAATGATCTTGTTTTTAAATGGAGGTACTGTTGTTCAAAAGTTACGTAAAATTTCACATGTTAAGTAAATGCAAGTGGATGCAAGACAAGAACAAGTAATTTTTAAAGGAATTTTTGACTTTATACTCTTCTAGAACACTACGCTTGTTTAAACATTAACCTTCAAAAGTTAAAAAGAGGAAAAAGAGGAAGGAGTATCTACACTTGTTAAGGTTTCATCATGCAACATGCTGGTCAACACTTAAATGTATTATTTCATTTATCTGTCCAAGAACATTGTGAAGAATTGGAAATGTGGAGAAGTTAGCTAATTTGATTAAATTGCACTTCTAGAAAATGCCTGCCACATAGAAGATATTCAATAACAATTTATTAAACAAATGAATGAAAGTGGCAGAAGCTAGCCCTAGCCCTGATAGACTGACCATTTCTCCTCCAGAATACGATCTAGCTCTATACTCAGGCATAAAGCAACCTATATGATCCCTCATAGACAGCTTTGGCTTTTGCCTATCAAAAAATCAGACCCTGAAAGAATAAGAATCTTTCTTTATCAAGGAAAAGAGATAAGAAATGTAGTTTATTGCAGAGCCCAGAGCAACAGGCTAGGATAAGAGCCTGGAAAATGCTACAAGGTAAAGATAGGGCTTGTGGCAGGCACAGTCTGTGCTTTCCACCTACATCTAGGGCCTCCTTGGAGCGACTCTCTATACATCCCAAATTCACCAATGATTTCACAACACTCTTTTCTACTTTCATGATCTGGAAAGATTAAAGATTCCAGAGATCTTCAAAAGTTCATCTCACAATGCTTTGGGGTCAAACAAGTTTTATTTTCCTCACAGTGAAGAAGTGAAAGGTAAGTTTAAAAAGTACAATATTTTATAGGGCTTTTCATTGATGTGCCATTCTTTAATACTGAGGAAGGAAACAAATTAACACGCCTGTTTAACTAAAGTGCACCTAAAGCCTGTGTGCTGCCATGTCAGAGGTGCTTTCTCTAACTCATTAATGAGTGGGTCAAAATTAATGCAGAAGGACTTCTACAAATATCTCAACACTTACTAGTTACCAGCCTCTAACCCTTAATCTCCAGGATATAAATGGTGGGAGTAAAAAGCACAGTCACTTGATATATCTATCAACTTGGAGGATAATGTTAGAATTTAAAACAACTGATTTTAGAGAAGTGATGACTTTTAATGAGTAAAAATAATAACAGAATGGTGAAGAAGGGGGAGTAATCAACTCAGACAACACCCTTCAAATCTGATATCTGCCCACCAATCTGGCCTAATCTCTGCCACCTACACATACACTTTTCCATATCTCTGTTGAGTTACCTGGGTTTCCCAAGCCAGTGATGGCAGTTAGAAAATGCTGCCTTCACAACCAAAATTCCTCTAGATTCAAGGATGAGATTTTCTTCAGTTGATTTACTCTAGTTTGTGTTTCCATCATTCCCTCCCAGAACACCCTACTCCCCAAAATATAAAAACTCCTTGTTCCTCCAATCTTGTGTCTTCGTAGATGAGACTATCCACTCCTCTCAGCCTCGTTGTTCTGGCCTTGTCTCACATGCTCACCTGGGCATAGTCTAATTCCTTCTTTCCTGACGTCTTCTCAAGTAAGTCTTGCTCATTTACCTTAACCCTTTAGCCTCTTAAGACACAAGGTATTCTGTGTTCCATTTATATACACCCCTTGTAACCATTTTTATTCATCTCACATGCTTTCTTACTATAGGATTCCAGTACGGATTCATCACCCTGTCAACTTTTCTATTGAAGCTTTCTAGGATCCTGTGTTCACTTTCTATGACTTAAAAGCTGAAGGCCTTTTGTCATTAGAACCTACATTTTTTTTTATAAAAACAAATTGATTCTTAGAAAAGACTAATAACTAATGATTTTAAATGATATATTTTTGGCAATTTACAATCATGGTTGGAATGTTTGGGGTCACATTCTATTCCAAGTTGTAATGATTTCATTCTTCTTACTATATTTGCTTATGTAACTTTATTAGGCCATGTTGTCAAGTCATTTTGGTAAGTTGTGTTAAAAGTAAAGTGTTAAAACTGTGGTCCAGAACAAATAGCTATACTGAAATGTGGTCCAGAAAAATAGCTATACTGAAAACCAATTCTGTGCCATTCCTAGACTAAATTCTGTGGGAGTAAAGAAGCATGACACCCAGCTGCAACTAGAAATCCATTTGTATCTATCAGTTGTGGGAGCCGATGAGGAGTCAATAAACAACGCCTATTATGGGCTGAATTATGGCCCCCCAAAATTCATATGTTGAAGTCCTAAACTTCTGTACCTCAAATGTAGCCATATTTGGAAATAGGATCTTTAAAGAGGTAATTAAGTAAAAATGAGGTCATTAGGGTGGTCCTAAACCAATATGACAGTTGTCTTTATTAGAAGAGGAGATTAAGACATAGACAAAGACAGAAGGAACACAAAATAAAGACAGGGAAAGGATGACCTATAAAACAAGGAGAAAGGTCTCAGAAAAAAAAAACAACTCTATGGACACCTTGATGTTGAACTTATAGCCTGCAGAACTATGAAGAAATAAAATTCTGGTGTTTATGTTGTATTGCAGCCCTAGGAAAGTAATATAGCACTTCTCTTCTTCCAAGCTAAAAGTCCATTGAAAGACAGACACAAAAGTCAGTCTAATCAACAGGAGAACAATGTGTTTATTCCTGACAGAGCTGGTTGAAAACAATGTCTTTAGTTCTGTGGCTTAATGAATTCTAAATACCTCTTTTTAAATTGGATAAACTTTAATACCTAGTTGCTGGTATAGCAAGACAACTTCAGGCCATCAAGTTTAGGTCCCTTATTAGTAGAAGAGCAACAGAAAGATCTGAAAGAGAAAAAAAAGAGACTGAGCTCGCTTTCTTCTAGAAAAAATTCTCTAGCTACATAAGACTGAAGGTTTAGAAAGAGACAAGGAGTGTTGTTGATAGAAGTTATTAGTTATGGAAACATAAGGAGTAAAGGATAAGTACCACCTACAACAATCCCCAGAGTCATTTGGCATAAACTTTAAGACTAAACTATGGTCCGCCAAGTATATGACTGTCCCTCCTAGGTGAGGAGAAGAGTAATCTATGATCACAGAGCTGATTTTATCTATATATATCTCCAACTTCATTGATTCTATCAAACATCATCAGGTTTATCTGGAGAAATGAAAGGAGCCAGAGGCCAGTCATTTGTCCAGAATGGACAATCAGGAAGTTTATTGTGGAATTGTGTTTACCACATCTGTGGTGGAGTAAGGGATGGACTCCATCTATGTTACTCTCCCAGAGAATGGCAGCTTAGGTATTCCTGTTTCTTGCACAATTCAAAACTTTGTAATGGCATCCCACAAGCCCAAATTGTCTTTCTTTCCCATCTACTATGTTCAAGATCATTAATTCCCATTACATTGTCCATTCTGTGTTTCTGGTCCTGAATGTAGACTCTATCCAGTGACTTTACTTCCTATGCACTGAATTTGCTTGGGTCCACAAAGGTGGCTTCCTGTAATAATTTTGTTTTTGTCTCTAAGTTTCTTCAATTGGTCAATCACCTCAGCAGATTCTTGAACTAAAACTGTTATTAGTATTTTTAAAGCCTGTCCCTATGGATGCTTCGGGCAGCCAAATAGCTCTAACACATGTACCTCAATTTTTAGTGTTACAATAATAAAATAACATCTATTTCTACTACATTTTTTCCTATAGCAAAATCCTATGCATTCAATATCAAGATTTCCAATACCTTTTATGATGAACTTTATTCGAAAACTGAATTTGGTTTTTTTCCTTATTACATCTACAGTTAGCTTTGTTTGCTGGATCTAAGTGGCTTTTATTCTCTCCTTTTTTTTCTCCCTTTGCTATCAGACTGAGACAATAGTTTCTTTAGGGGATATGTAAAAATATTTTTTAAATGTTCCACTAGAGATTAATGTGAGAGTTCCTCCAAAATGAAGGAGATGAAATTAAGGAAGCCTAGGTCTACCAAAACCAACAGCATTCAGACAAATCTTACTCTTCACTTCCCCGAATTAGAAAATAATACAGAGGAAATATTCTCTCATTAGATCATACATTTACTATTATTTCCTGATGATCCCTTCTACTATTTTGTCCTCTATGCCAACCCCTAGGGTTAACAGTTTCAAAAGATTTCTTAGGCATATTACTTCAGCACACAGTAAATCCCTACGTCTCCAATTTTTGTGAAAGTGTACCCATAAAGCTCATTTCCAGGAGTTGAAGTGCCCCTATGTTGACCTTCCTGGCCTTTTCTTCTTAAAGTTATAAAGACAGTTTGTAACAATGTGATATAGTTTTTCACAATTTTCAAGAGGCATGTCTTGAACTGATCTTATTTTAAAGTAAATTTCAAGCCATTGTTTCCTGGGTCCTGAATCTTTCTGAAGAAATCAATTGAGCTACTCTTTGAGATTTTGCCTTTTTGCTTTGTTAGAATTTTTTCAATTCCTAAGAGCATCTATCTTTCACACCTGCCAAATATAGCTTCCAGGATTGCCTTTGGTCACTCATCTAAGCCCTCTTCTTTCTGCGTAGGCTATCTTTCCAAATATTTTCTTTATTCTCCATTACCACTGTTTGATAGTAAAACTGGGTCATGTCTTTCAAAATCACCCCAATTCCTCCTTTACATCCTGAGAAAACCTGGTCCCTAGAGACAGCACATTCTAAGCCTAGGCTCGTTCATCTTAACCTTTTGGTTTGCATAATTTCATTATCTGTTTCGCTGTCTCAACTTACAAAGATGGCATTTTCTCTTTATATTATAGCTACTAATTCTCTTACACTTGGTTACTAATAAAATGCCTCATATTTTTGTAGGCAAAGCAACAGTTTGAATTTTGGAAATTTAAACCTATGGTCAGAGGTTAGGTAATTTACAAATTGATAGCTAATTTGAAATAACATAAAAAAGAATAAGAAATAATGGGTTAAGTAAAATTTTAAATAATTTCCTTACTGAGAATTTTTAGAATACTTCATATGTTTAATACGTATTGAGACGTTTCAAATCCATTCTAAAACATGTTTGCTTATGTAACTCTATTTTAAGGTACATCTGTGGGACTTGTTTTTCCTTGAAACTTACTTTGGAAATATTGCTACAGGTATAAAATCTTGAGAGGGAAGTCTAGTTTCCACATAAGTTCAGAAAGAGAGGGCTTCGGTTCAATGGCAACAGCAAACCCAAAGTACTTGAAATAAATTCTTCTTTGGGTCAACCACAATAACTTATGTAGTAAGCTCAATGCTTTCATCTATAAAAGAAGAAATTGAACTACTAAACCCCTACAATCTCTTTTGTGTTTGCATTTTTATGTTACTGTTTAATATTATGATGGAAGAGGAAATGCTTTAAAACTATTACAAGGTTGTTAAATTTAAGAAAAATAGTGAACCATTTGTGTGATACATGCCTGACCAAAGAAAAGAAGAAATAAATTAATAATAGCAAGTCAAGTGTAACTAAAATTACATTCAACAAACATAAAATTATTTATTTTTTAATATTTGAAATTAGATGTAGTTTCAATGTGTTTGTTAGGTTTTATCATGTGGGAGAGTAAATCATAAATGATTATCTTTTTTTCCTAAACTTTTCCTGAAATGAAAAGTGAATAAAGGTAATTAAATTTATAAAAACACTAAGAACAGAAGGGGAGCTTCAGAAGATAAGAAATTTTTTTTCCATTTTTTGAAGGTACAATGAGATAAGGCTGTTTTGAAAGAAAGCAGTAGCTAAAAATACGCTTAGCAAACACTTTGGTAAAAGTGGAAAACATTGATTCTCTTTAGCGGAAACAGAAAATTTCCAAACCTAAAGTCAGAAAATATAGAATGAAAAGAAACTTTTTTTTCACAAGTATGAAGGAACAATCAAAATCACCAGATACTTGAAAAACCAGATACAAATAAAAAGACAGATAATCAAACTCAATAATTGACCCTGGGAGTAAGAGATTATTTAAATACAAGTAAAAAAAACTTTTCAAAACATGTAATTAATATCCTCAAAAATGTAATCAATATCCTTTGAAAACAATGAGTCTATAAAACAAAAGATTGTATTTTAAAAATTAGTATTAGAGATAAAAAAAAAAAAGAGCTAGTAGAAATGAAAACATGTTCCTACTCTTCAAAAAAATGTACACACAATATAATTGAAACTTTAAAAGTTTAAATTCAAAAGAAGTAGCTTAAACTATAACAAAAATATCAGAAATAAAAAATATTTTTAAAAGTTAAGAAAAATTAGAAATAAACTGAAAAGTTCAACATTTGTCATAGAATCTCTGAAAAAAGAAAGCAGAACGGAGGAAATGAAAAGGAGATTTCCCAAATATTAAGAAAAACGCTAGTCTTCAAACTGAAAGTAAATCCCACTCTTAGACACATTGTAGACTTAGAACAAAAGATGAAAAAAATATCCTAAAATATTCAGAAAGGGTGTTAAGTTTATTTATAAATGAACAGTAATCAGAATTGTAGAGTCCTTATGAGAATACTAGACAAAAATAAAGCAATGTTTTAAATTCTGAGGGATTGATTTTGAACCTAACTTTTAAGGCCAGTACCACTTTCAGGTTTTTTCTATGCATCTTTTCTTAAAGAGTTACTGAGGATGTGCTGTGGAAAATGAAACTGGGCTCTAAGAAAAAAAGTATGAGATCAAGAAAAAGTGGAACTAAGCCAGAAGTAAATAAAATTTCAGAGTAAAAGCTCTTCTATCAATCTAAACAGAAAGTGAAGCCTAAGTTTCTGAAAGAGTCACTTTGAGAAGAAAGTGACTTTCTCTCAACCAGTAGTTAAACTTGGGAAAATTGAAACAGTACAACAAAGGATTACTTTTAACAAGTAACCATTTGTGTCAAGAGCTGCTTTGTCAGCAGTACAGGAAGATCTAAACACACACACACGCACGCACGTGCACGCTTCTCAAAATAGCAAAGGAATGTATGGGTCTAGAGAATCAGAACTAGAATTAGATTAATCTTCAAGTTTTATAATATTCTTTGATTTGTCTGGGTTGCTATAATGAAATATCACAGACAATAGTTTATAAAAAACAGAAATTTATTTCTCAGAGTTCTAAGGGCTGAGTCTAAGATGAGGGCACCAGTATAGTTACAGTATCGTAAAGGTCCTCTATCTGGTTCAAAGCTGGTGTCTTCTTGATGTGTCTGTTCCCACACAGTGGAAGAAGCAAGGAAACCATCCTTTTATAAGGACTGATCTCATCCAGGAGGTCTCCACTCTCATGACCTAAGCAACTTCCAAACACCCATCTCCTAGTACCATTATTTTTTTTGCGGAGGGAGGGGAGTTGATTTCAACATATGAATTTGGGGAGGGAGACACAAATAGTCAGACCACAGCATATCCTATAATAAATTTAAAAACCTAATGGTTTAAAAATGATTTAAGTGTTGAGAAAACAAAATGCATGCTAGAACACAAAAGCAAACAAGTAGGAAGGAAAGCTAGTAAGAATATCCATGTCGACAATGAGAAAACAGTTAATATTTGTTGAGTAATTATGGCTTATTTTTTAGTCACTTCATGAGCTATTTTCAGTCATTATCAGTTTAATCCTCATGATAATATAAGGTGCTTATGATTATCCCAATTTTACTTATGAAGAGATTAAGTGACTTGCCCCAAGTCACAAAACTGTAAATAGCAGAATGAGCCCACTCAGGTAGGCCTGCTTAATGTTATTATAAATTCTAAGCTTTCTTTTCTCTATTCTACCTGCATGAGAAACATTTAAACCTAATTTAGCTTGTGGTTAGGGATATGAGAGATACCAATTATGACTGAGGAAGGTCACAAAGTCATTTCAGACACTTCTCTAAAAACCCGAAGTCCATAGTTGGCTCACATTGGTACATCTTCAGGAAAAGGAATATTTTCTTTCCATCATACACAAAATAAAAAGTCATCTCAATGAATGCTTATTCTAAAGAAATTTAATAAAAATCAGAGAAAGTCCAGGAAAAGGCAATTAAAATGACCAAAGGGCTAGCGGCATCATTTTATAAAGATGAACTAAAGGATTATGAAATTACTGGCATAAAGAAATTATAAAGACTGTAAACAAAAAATATTAAATCTTGCCAGAATATAAGAGTAAGCAGACATCTCAAAAAGCTTTCAACAAGTAAAATGTAGTAAAAAGTAAAGAAGAAAAGCAAATAACCCAATTTTTAAATAAACAAATGATTTAATAAACATTTCTCCAAAGATGATATATAAATGGCCAATAGCCCATAAAGATGTCCACAGTTATTAATTGTTAAGGAAATACAAATCAAAACCATAATTACATACCACTCACCACTCACTAGTATGGCTATAATAAGAAAAAATAAAGATGGTAAGTGTTGGCAAAAGTAGAGAAATAGAAATTCTCATTAATTGTTGGTGGGAATGTAAAATGTGAACCCATTCTGGAAAAACAGTATTAGTTTATATACATATTTACTGTATGACCTAGCAATTCCATTTGAAGATATATACCAAAATAAATGAAATATGTCCATGCAGAGACTTACACATGAATATTCATGTTACATTATTCATAATAGCTAAAAAAGCAGAAATAACCAAATATCCATCAACTGATATATGGATAAACAATGTGGTATAGCCATACAATATAATATTATTTAGCAATTAAAATAAATGAACTATGGATACACATTACAAATGGATAAAACTTTATGCTAAGTGAAAGAAGTCAGACACAAGACACAACATATTGTATGATTACATTTATATGAAATATTGTCTATTATGTAATATATATATATAATGTAATATATATAATATGCTTATCCATAGAAACAAAAAGTAGAGTAGTGGTTGCCTGCAGTTAGGGGAGGGAAATGTGGAATGAAAAATAATAAATACAGGGTTTATTTGGGGGATGATAAAATATTCTGAAATTAGATTGTACACAATTCTGAGAATGTACTAAAAAACTGAATGTACTAAAAAACTGAATTGCACAGTTTAAATGGATTAATTTTATATTATACCAATTATATCTTAATAAAGTTGTATGAATAAAAAGTAAAGGATGATTTTACAACCATTCATGATAAATACTCAGTAAACTGGAATTGGAAGGGAACTTCCTCAATGTGATAAAGAATATCTATTAAAAATAACTTGCAGCTAGAATCATATTTAACAGTAAAAAACTTGATTCTTTCCCACTAAGATTAGGAACAAAGCAAGGATGCTCCTCTTGCTAGTTTTTTGCATGATTGTACTGGAAGTTCTAGATATGCAATAGAAAATAAAAAGCATTTTGATTGGGAAGAAATAAAACTGTGTTTGTTCACGGATGACATGATTTCTTTTTAGAAAATTCAAAAAGATTGACAAATACATTCCAGGAACTAAAATTGAGTATAGCAAGGTTGCAGATTCAACATTAAAATATAAAAGTCAATCTCTTCACTATAAACCATCAATGAACAAATGGAATTTGAAAAAAAACAAACATCATTTACATTAGCACCCCGAAATGAAATACTTAAGTATAAATCTAACAAAATATGTACATGATCTACATGAGGAAAACTACAAAATTCATGAACAAAATCAAGTGACTAAATAAATGGGAAATATTCCATGTTTGTAGATAGGAAGACTAAATATCGTCAAAATGTCAAAAATGTCAAAATGTTCTTCCCAATTTTGTCTATAGATTCAAAGCAATTCAAATCAAAATCTCAGCAAACTTGTTTTTTAAATTTTTTTGATATTAAAAAACTGATTCTAAAATTTATAGCAGAGGCAAAAGACCCAGAATAGCCAACACAATACTGAAGAAGAACAAAGTTAGGGACTGACATACCCAAAGCCAAGAACTACTTTAAAACAAAGTTATCAAGTAATGTGGTACTGGCAAAAGAACGAACTGATCAGAACAGAGAAACCAAAAATAGACTCACATATACATTGTCAATGATATTTGACAATGGAGCAAAGGCAATGCAATCAATCAAAGTTAGTATTTCCAACAAATAATATTGAAACAACTGGAAACTGGACATTTAGTTGCAAAACAAAAAAAGTTAGACACAGATCTCATACTCCAAATATTTAACTCAAAATAGATTACACTTAAATGTAAAACACAAAACTATAAAACTCTTAGAATACAATGTAAGAGAAAACCTGGATAATCTTGGGTTCTGACCATTACTTTTTAGGTACAACACCAAAGGAACAATGTATGAAAGAATTGATAAATTGGGACTTTATTAAATTAAAAATTTCTGCTCCACGAAAGACACTGTCAAGATAATAAAAAGATGCATTCAAACTTAAATGAACATCAACTTAAAAGAGACAGCTATAAAAATAGCTTGTGATATATGAAACACATGGTAACTACAAACCAGATAGCTAGAAGACATACACAGGTAATAAAGAGAAAGGAATCCAAACATAACATTACAGAAAGGCATCAACATATAAGAGAGAGAATAAAAGAATAAGAAAGAACAGAGAAGAACTAAAAAAAAAAAAAAATCAGAAAACCATTAATAAAATGAAAATACCTACACATCAATAATTACTTTAAATGTAAATGGGATAAACACTCCAATCAAAGACAAAGGGGGTTTGAATGAATAAAAAAATAAGATCCATGCCCAAAAGAGAACCACTGCAGAATGAAAAACAAACACAGAATAAAAGTGAAAGAATGGAAAAGATATTTCATACAAATGGAAACAAACAAAAAACTGTGTAGCAATACTTATATCAGACAAAACAGACTTTAAAACAAAAGCTGTAACGAGAAACAAAGAAAGACAGTTCATAATGATAAAGCAATCAACAACAAAAGAAAACAAATTTTGTAGACATTTATGCACCAAAAAAGGGGCACCTAAATATATAAAGCAATTATTGACAGACATAAAGAGATACCAACAGTATCATAGTAATAGTATGAAAATTTAACATCCCAATAAAATTAATGGATGAATCACCCAGACAGAAAATCAACAAAGAAAGAGCAGAGTTAACTGAGGCATTAAAACAGATAAATTTAATTGTCATTTTAGAACATTTGCCCAAGGCAAGAGAATAAATTCTTTTCAAGTGCACAGGAACATTTTCCAGGTGGACCACATGTTAAAACAACTTTCAATAAATTTAAGGACTGAAACATATCAAATATCTACTCTGATCACAATGGTATGAAACAAGAAATCAATTATAAGAAGAAACTGAAAAACACACAAATGCATGGAGTCAAAGTAACATGCTACTAAACAACAAATGGGGTTAACAACTAGATCAAGGAAGAAATAAAAGCTACTTTGAGAAAAGTTGATAATGCAATACAAACAACCCCCCCCCCAAAAAAAAAAAAATCTATGGACACAGCCAAAGCAGTTCTAAGAGGAAAATTCATA
The DNA here is from genome assembly GCA_003508835.1 of Eonycteris spelaea. Lineage (NCBI taxonomy): Eukaryota > Metazoa > Chordata > Mammalia > Chiroptera > Pteropodidae > Eonycteris > Eonycteris spelaea. Next base: position 3,412,904 of record PUFA01000147.1, on the reverse strand, counting down.
GCAATACATTCTACTTCAAGAAGTAAGAAGGATTTGGTGGAAACATGGAGGAGTGAAAGACATCCCCAGATCTCTATCCTTGAAACAACAATAAGCTTAACATCTAAAACACAACAAAAACAACCAAACTGCACACCAGCACCATCTTAGCATGGGACCTGCACATAAGAGCTACCACAGGTGTCAGGCAGTGGACTAGAAGAAATAAATAAGGTGCCTTTCCCAGCCTCTGGAGCTTCTCTACAGGAGGAGGGAAGGAAAGACGGTGCCAGAACTTCCTTAACAGCCCTGCCTGTGACTGCTGTGAGCAAAAAAAAAAGACTGGGCAGAAGGATCCAGTCATCAGGTAGAAGACAGAGAAGCAGGATGAGACCGCAAGAAACAACAGTTGATTTTTACCACCCCAATTGCAAAACAAGGCTGAGCCACAGCCCCCAACTCCCAACCCAGAGAACCCCTCCCCCAACACCCTCCAAGGACCGATCACTGTGGAGCTCCAAAGAGAATTGTAGCAAACGCTGTCGAGACTGTTACTGACACTGACAGGGACTGAAACTGAGGATAGCAAGTGTGATTAAATATCTAAAAGAAAATTTAAAAAGTGTTATGAATACTTTTATATAAAACAGGATCCAAGAGGCTTAAATCATCTACTGGAAACCAAAAAGAAAAGCATCTTCGTTGCAACAAGCTAAAGAGAAAACTTTATATAATAAATCTTCTTTTTTTAAAAACAGCAGAACACACTTCTATGATGCCAGGAGGAGAAATAGTCCATTAAACACCAGGAACGACCAAGGTGACAAGGCATCTCAGAAAGACAGAGAGAAAAATCTCCAGAAAATAAGCTTACAGACATAGAAATATACGACTTGAGTGAAGAAACTTCAGAATGAACTTTTGAAAAAACTCAATGAGTTCCGAAATGAGTCATATCAACAAATTCGGGAATTAAAAAAAAACAACTAGAATGAGCAGAGCAAGAAGGATTTGAAACCCTTAATCTGGAGATTAAAAAAAAAACACTACAAGAGTTAAAAAATAAATTAACAAGTTTAGGAAATAGAGTCAACCAAATAGAGGAAAGGACCAGGATATCAAAGACAGAAATCTAGAAATAAAGCAGAAGAAGAAGAAGAAAAAACTGAAGATGAAAAATAATGAAAGAGAAATTTGAGAACTAGCTGATACCATCAAGAGATGGAAAACATAAGAATAATGGGCATACTGAAGGTGAGGAAAAGGAGCAGGGACTAGAAAGCATTTTCAACAATAGTTGTTTGAGAATTTTCCAAATTTAGGAATGAGCTGGAGCTTGGAATTCAAAAATTCAAAACAAAACACCTAATATTATCTTCTCAACCTATAAAGGACTTCAACAAGCCCATGGTATTAAAGTTATCAAATATCAACAACAAAGATAAAATTCTAGGCAGCCAGGGGAGAAAAAAAAAAATTGGTAACTTATAAAGGTAAACCCATTAGATTATCCTGGATTTCTCAGCACAAATTTTTACAAACCAGAAAGGAATGGATCAAATATTTAAACTACTAAGTGAAAGGAACTACCAGCTTAGAATAATGTACCCAGCTAAGCTCTCCTTTAGATATAAAGGAGAAATTAAGACTTTTCCAGACATGCAAAAACTGAGGGAATACTCCTCTACAAGGCTTGCATTACAGGAAATACTGAAAGGGGTCAGTTCACCTAAAACAAAATGACAACAACAAAAACATTAATTAGGAGTAAAGAGACTATCAGGCAAATAGAAGCAGAAGAGGTGCAACTCTTATTAAGAACAGGACATTATAAGTTTGAATAATAAGAAGAGAATTGCATACCAAGATAACAATGAACATTCAGCATAAATAGGAACAAACTGAGATAACAATAACTAAAAAGGGGGTTGGATCAAAGATCCAAATTCAGAAAGGGGAATGGAGATAATGCACATGCACCAGAAAATTGGATGACTGTATATATATATAAAATCCTTTTCATATTCTTAATGGTAACCACAACCAAAGTATATAGCATAAAATAAGAAGAACTAGAAACAAAACCCACAAAAGCCAACCAAAATAAATAAAACACAAGGACAAGGAAGCAATGGAACACTGAGCTACCAGAAAGCAAAAGAAAATGGCTATAAGAAGACCTCTATTTCAATAATTATCCTAAATGTAAATGGTCTGAAGTCACCAATAAAAAGGCACAGAGTTGCAGAATGGATCAAAAACAAAACCAAAAAGAAAAAAAAAAAAAAAACCCCACCCCGCGGAGAACACATCTCAGCTCCAAAGACAAATATACACTCCAAGCGAAAGGTTGAAAAATGTTATTTCGAGCAAATGGCATTCTGAGAAAAGCAGCAGTAGTGGTACTAATATCAGATGAAATAGACTTCAAAATAAAAAAAGGTAAAGAAATTTACTGAGGGACACTTCATTATGATAAGGGAACCATCTGCCAAGAAAACATAACACTTATTAATATCTATGCTCCCAATCAGGAAGCCTTAAAATATGTAAAGCAATTACTAACAAACTAAAGGGAAAAACAGACCAAAACACTATAAGAGTATGGGACCAAAATACCTCACTGTCAGATATGGTCCAATCATCCAAACAGAAAATCAATAAGGGAGCAACATCCTTAAATGACACATTAGACCAAATGGACATAATTGACATTTACAGAGCCTTTCATCCCAAAACAGCTGCTTATACATTTTTCTCCTCACGTGGAACATTCTCAAGAATCAGCCACATACTGGGACACAAAGATAGCCTCAACAAATATAAGAGGGTTGAAGTCATACCAATCATAATGCTCTGAAATCAGAGATCAACTGCAAAAAGAAATCAGGAAGAACCACAAATATATGGAGATTAAACAACATGCTACTGAAGAATAACTGTGTCAGAGAAGAAATAAAAAGAGAGATCAAGAGACACATAGAAATGAATGATAATGATAGTACAACATATCAAAACTTTTGGGACACGACGTAAGAGGAAAGTTCATATCATCACAAGCCTAACTCCAAAAACAAGAACAAGCCCAATAAATAATCTATGCTTCATCTTAAAAAACTAGAAAAGGAAACAAATGAAGCCTAAAATCAATAGAAGGAAAGAAATAATCAAAATTAGAGCAGAAACAAATGAAATTGAAAACAAATAAACCAAAAAGAAAGGAAAAATAAATGCAACAAAGAGCTGGTTCTTTGAGAAGTTTAATAAATTAACAAACCCCTGGCTATACTCACTAAAGAAAAAAAAAAAGGACACAAAATCAGAGATGAAAGAGGGGAAATTACAACTGGTATTGCAGAAATATAAAGGATCATACAAGAATACTATAAAAAAGTGTATAATACCAAATTTAATAACCTAGAAGAAATGGACCAGTACTTAGAAAAATACAACCTTCCTAGATTGAATCAAGAAACTGGAAAATCTAAATAGAACCAATCAGCAGTATGGAAATTGAAACAATCATCAAAAACCTACCAAAAGTAAAAGTCCAGGACCAGATGGCTTCACTAGGGAATTCTAACCAAACATTCAAAAAAGACTTAATATCTATTCTTCTCAAACTCTTCTAAAATATTGAAGAGGAGACAACTCATTCTATGAGGTCAATATTACTCTGATACCAAAAACCTGGTAAATAACACACAAAAAGAAAACGACAGACCAATATCTCTCATGAACACAGATGCAAAAATCCTAAGTAAGATACTAGCAAACTGAATACAGCAACATATTTAAAAGATTATACACCACGATCAAGTGGGCTACATCCCAGAGACACATGGATGGTTCAAAATATGCAAATCGATTAATGTGATACACCACATAAAACAAATTAAAAAAGAAGAACAGTACGATCATATCAATAGATAAGAAACCTTCAACAAGATACAGCCCCATTTATGATCAAAACACTTCACAAAATCGGTATAGAAGGAAAGTACCTTAACACAATAAAGGCCATCTATGACAAACCCTTAGCCAACATTATATACTCAATGGTGAAAAACTAAAAAATTTCCCCCTAAGGTAAAACAAGGCAAGGCTGTCCACTATCACCACTCTTATTCAATATAAAATTGGAAGTCCTCGTGAGTGCAATCAGACAAAAGAAAGATTTAAAAGGCATCCCAATAGGAAACGAAGAAGTCAAACTGTCACTATTTGTGGATGACATGATTCTCTATATAGAAAATCCTAAAGACTCCATAAGAACACAACTAGAAACAATAAGCAAATACAGTAAAGTCTCTGGAAACAATATCAATGTTCAAAAATCCATAGAGTTCTTATACTCTAATAATGAAGTGTCAGAAAAAGAAGTGGAAAAAATAATTCCTTTTGCAATTGCAACAAAATGAATAAAATAACTAAGAATAAATCTAACGAAACATGTGAAGGACCTAAATGAAAACTACAAGAACCTATTAAAAGAAATCGAAGATGGTACAAAGAAATGGAAAGATATTCTGTGTTGAAGAATCAACATAGTTAAAATGACCATATTACCTAAAGCATTATACAGATTTAATGCAATCCCCATCAAATCCCATCGGCATTTTTTAAAGAAATAGAACAAAAAAAAAATCATCGGATTTGTATGGAAGGACAAAAGACCCTGAATTGCCAAAGCCATCCTGAGAATAAAGAACAAGTCTGGAGGCATCACTCTGTTTGACTTCAAATTATACAACAAAGCAACAGTAATCAAAATTGTCAACAAGGTTAGGAGACAACCATTCGAATGGTTTCTAGCATGCTTCCGATAAAGGCCTAATAACCAAAATATACAAAGAATTCATACAATTCAATAACAACAACAAAAAACAAATGATCCAATTAAAATAAATGGGCAGAGGACCTGAACAGACACTTCTCCTTAGAGGACATACAAATAGCCAACAGCTATATGAAAAGATGCTCAACATCACTAGCTATTAGTGAAATGCAAATCAAAACCACAATGAGATACCATCTCACACCTGTTGGAATAGCTGTAATCAACAGGACAAGTAATAACAAATGTTGGAAAGGATGCAGAGGAAGAGGAACCCTCATACACTGCTGGTGGGACTGTAGATTGGTACAGCCACTATGGAAACCAGTATGGAAGTTTCTCAAAAAACTAAGAATTGATCTACCAATCCAGCAATTGATCCAGAAATCCCTCTACTGGGTATTTACCCCAAAGACTTGAAAACCCATATCTGAAAAGATATTTGCATTCTAATGTTCATAGCAGCATTATTCATAGTGGACAGGACATGGAAGCAAACAAAATGGCCTACGATAGATGACTGGCTAAAGAAGCTGTGGTACATATATACAACGGAATATTATCAGCCATAAGAAGAGATGAATTACTGCCATTTGTGATAACATGGATGAAACTCGAGATAATCATGCTAAGTGAAATAATACAGACAGAAAAAGTTGAAAATCACATGCTATCACTTATATGTAGGATATAAACCTAAAAGCAACAAATGAGTAGGACAAACAAACAGAGACTCATGGACATGGACAATGGACTAGTCATTACCAGAGGGCTATAGAGTAGTGGTTACCAGTGGGATGGGGGAGGAGGAGGGTGGTAAGGGGGTCAAATATACAGTAGCTGAAGGAAACTGGACTTTGGGTGGTAAACACACAATAGAATATACATGTGTCAAATGATATTGTACACCTGAAAATTATATAATTGTATTAACCATTGTTACGCCAATAAACTTAATAAAAATAAAACAAATTTTTAAAAAGTTAAACCTCAAAAAAAGGAAATATGAAAAATTTCAAATAAACAACTTAATCTTATACCTAGAGAGACTAGAAAAAGAGAATAAACAAAGCCCAAAGTCTGTAAAAGAAATACTAAAGATCAAAGCAGAAATAAATAAAATAGAGATTAAAAAAACAATACAACAGATCAATGAAACTAAGAGCTGGTCCTTCAAAATATAACCAAAATTGATAAACTTTTAACCAGAATCATCAAAAAAAAAGAGAGAAGACCTAAATAAATAAAATCAAAAATGAAAGAGAAGTGACAACTGAAACCACAGAAATGCAAGGGATTATAAGAAAATACTATCAGTAATTACATGCCAACAAATTGGACAACCTGGAAGGAATGGAAAATTCCTAGAAACAATCTTCCAAGACTGAATCAAGAAAAAACAGATAATCTGGACAGACCAATAACTACTAGCAAAATCAAATCAATAATCAAAAAAACTCCCAACAAGCAAACGTCCTGGGCCAGATGGCTTTAGAGAAAAATTTTACCAAACATTCAAAGAATAATTAATACCTATTTTTCTCAAATTATTCCAGAAATTCAACAGAAGAGAAAACTTTTAAGCTCATTTTACAGGGCCATCATTACTCCAATACAAAAACAAGACAAAGACATTACAAATATAGAAAATTATAGGCCAATATCCCTGATAAGCATAGTTGCAAAAACCCTCAGGAATATATTAGCAAACTGAATTCAGCAATACATTAAGAAGATCATAAACCATAATCAAGTGGGATATTTTCCTGGAATGCAATTTGGGTTCAATAACCATAAACCAATTAACATGATACATCACATTAAAAAATGGAGGATAAAAATCATATAATCGTGTCAACAGATGCAAAAAAAAAAGTATTTGAAAAATCCAGCATCGATTTATGATAAAAACTCTCAGCAAACTAGGAATAGAGGGAACAAGCCTTAACATAATAAAGGCCATATATGACAAAACCACAACTAATATCACACTCTATGATGAAAGGCCATATGTCCACTTTTAAGATCAGGGATGTCCACTTTCACCACTTTTATTCAACATAGTGTTGGAAATCCTAGCCACAGCAATCAGACAAAAAAAAGAAATAAAAGTCTTTCAAATTATAAAAGAAGTAGTAAAATTGTCAACATTTGCAGATGATACACTATACAGAGAACCCAAAAGAGTATACCAAAAAACTATTAGAACTAATAAATGAATTCAGTAAAAGCAAGATACAAATTAATATTTAGAAATCATTTATATTTTTATACAACAATAATGAACTAGCAGAAAAAGAAATTAAGAAAATTATCCTTTTTACAATTATATAAAAAATTAAAATATCAATAAATATATTTAACAAAAGATGTAAAAGATCTGTACTCAAAAAATTATGTTATTGAAGAAAGAAATGAAAGAAAATACAAATAAATAAAAGCATATGCTGTGTTCATGGATAGGAAGAATTAACATCATTATAATGTTCACACTACCCAAAGCAGTCTATAGAGTCAATGTAATCTCTATTAAAATACCAATGACATTTTTCAAGGAACTGGAACAAATAATTTTAAAATTTGTTTGAAACTAGAAAAGACCCTGAATAGCCACAGCGATCTTGAGAAAGAATAAGTTGGAGGTATCACACTACCCAATATCAAACTATATGACAAGACTATAATTATCAAAACAGCATGGTACTGGCATAAAAGCAGACATATGGATCAATGGAAAAAAAATAGAGAGCTTAGAAATAAACCATGCCTGTATAATCAATTAATCTACGACAAAAGAGGCAAGAATATACAATGAGATAAAGACAGTCTCTTCAATAAATGATGTTGGGAAAGCGACAGATACTTGAAAAAAAAATGAAACTAGATCACTTTCTTACACCATATATAATAAACTAAAAGGGATTAAAGACTTAAATGTAAGACCTGAAACTGTAAAATTTCTAGATAAAAACATGGACAATAACTCTTAGATATCACTCTTAACAATATATTTTATATGTCTCCTGGGTGAAATAAAGAAATAAATAAACAAATGAGACTACATCAAACTAAAGAGTTTTTTCACAGCAAACAAAACAAAAAGAGAACCTACTGAATGCGAGAAGATGTTCACCAATGATACATCCAATAAGAGGCTAATATTCAAAATATGTAAAAACTCATACAACCTAAACCAAAAAAGCAAACAACCCAGTTAAAAACTGAACAGAGGACCTGAATAGACATTTCTCCAAAGAGGACTTACAGAGGCCAATAGACATATGATAAGATTCTCAATGTCACTAATTACCACACTCAAATGTCACCTCACACCTGTCAGAATGGCTATCATCAATAAATCAACAAATGGCAAGTGTTGGTGAGAATTTGGAGAAAAGGGAGCACTTGCACACTGTTGGTAGGATCATGAATTGATGCAGTAACTATGGAAAACAGTATGGAGATTCTTTTAAAAACTAAAAACAATTCCTTTATGACATAGCAATCTCATTTCTGGGTATTTATCTGAAGAAATCCAAAACACTAATTCAAAAAGATATATACATCATTACAACATTATTTACAATAGCTAACATATGGAAGCAACCTAAATGTCCATTAATAGACAACTGGATAATGAAGATGTGGCACATATTAATAATGGAATATTACTTGATTATAGAAAAAGAGTGAAATCTCACCATTCGTGACAATGTTGATGGAGCTAGAGGGCATTATCTAAGTGAAATAAGTAAGACAGAATAAGGCAAATATGATTTCACATATATATGGAATCTAAAAAAACAAAATAAATGAACAAACAAAATAGAAACAGACTCATAGATACAGAGAACAAACGATGGTTGCCAGATGGGAGAGGTTTTGGGGGGATGGGTGAAAAAAGTGAAAAGGATTAAGAAGTACAAACTTCCAGTTATAAAGATTATCATGGGGATGTAAAATACAGCACAGGGAATATAACACATAATACTATGATAACTATGTATGACGGAGGGATCATCTTATAAGATATATTCAATGTCTAATCACTATGCTGTACACACAAAACATGTAATGTTTAATGTCAACTATAAGTAAAAAATAAAATAAAATAATTTTAAAAGTAATGAAAAGACAAACTAGAGGCTGGTAGAAAATATTTGCAAAAAGCACAACTGAAAAGTGCTATTATCCAAACTGTACAAAGAACTCTTAAAAGTCAACTATAAAAAAAAAAAAACGAGTTGATTAAAATGCCAAAGAAAATATGTAGGGTAGATGGTAAATGAGTATATTAAAAGATGCTCCACATTACATGTCATCAGGAAAATGCAAATTAAAACAACAATGAGACACTGCTACATACCTATTAGAATAACCAAAATCCAGAATACTAAAAACACCAAATAATAGTGTCAATGTGGAGCAACGGGGACACTCTACATTGCTGGGGGAAATGCAGAATGGTACAGACACTTTGGCAAGTTCATAAAAGCTTAAAATTGTCTTACTATATGATTTAGCAATACTACTCCTTGGTGATTACACATAGAAGTTGAAAACATATGTCTACCAAAAAGCCTGCACACGAATGTTTATGGAAGCTTTATTCATAATTACCAAAACTTGGAAGACTTTAGATATCCTTCAATAGATGAATGAATAAGTAAACTTTGATACATCCAGATAACAAAATATTATTCAGCACTAAAAAGAAATGAGCTATCAAGTCATGAAAAATTGTGGAGGAACAAACACACATTACTAAGTGAAAGAAGACAATCTAAAAAGGCTACATACTATATAGTTCCAATTACCTAACATTCTGGAAAAAGCAAAACTATGGAAACAGTAAAAAGATTAATAGTCACCAAGGACTGAGGAGAGGAAAGGTTGAATAGGTGGAACACAGTAGATAGTTAGGGTAGTGAAACTACTTTAAGATATCATAATGAAGTATGCATGTCGTCATACATTTTTCCAAACCCAAAGAACATACAACACCAAGAGTGAACTCTAGTGTAAACTATGAACTTTGGGTGATAATGATGTGTCAATATAAATTTATCAATTGTAACAAATGTTCCACTCTCATGGGATATGTTGATAATGGATAGATTATGCCTATACGGGGGCAGGGAATATATTCAACATCTCTGTCCTTCCAGTCAATTTTATTGTAAACCTAACACTTCTCTAAATAATAGTTTAAAAAAAACTATATAAAAATAGTTAAACACACACATACACACACACGCACACACACACACACAGAAGAACTATTTTATAGAATTCTTTTACCCAAGAGGTGTTAGAGGCCGGAAACATGATTAAGTCAAAGCACCATGAGATATCAAATGGCATATAATGTGTTATTAAGGAAATTAAGGCTATTTGGAAGATATCCATAATATGTAGAAGTTGAACCTTCCAAAGAGATCATTATGATTTCCCACAAAATGTTTTCCTTTTGTCATTTTTATGAAACAAAATATTGGGCAGTGTAGACCATTAGACTGAGGTTAGATAGTTCTTGTTCTCTGTTCATCATAACTACCCCCAAAATTTTTCCAGCAGAATTAATACAGAATAATTAAGGGCTACAGGATGCTTGAGAATTCTAAAAGTTTCTACATGCAGACTTTTCAGCAAAATGAAAAATATCACAATGCAGGTAATAGAATCAAAGGAAATATTTTCTCCACACTCTTTCATTCCCAACAAAAACGAAACTCCCACAATCACACACTCAAGACAAATTTTACGTGGCTGGAAAATCAGTTGTTCAAGCTTTTTTTAAAAAAAGAAAACATGGGGGGTTTGATTGCTACATTTTGGACTAATGTCTGGGCTTGAGCCTGGCTCAAGTCTTCTTTTTTGATATTAGCTTACCTGCATACAGTAAGCATCTATTCTTCTGTCCCCCATGCTCTAAGTGTTATACACATTACCTGACAGGGCAGCCTCTGTGATCTAACTCAGCTTGTGTCTGACTGGACAAGTCTGTCTATTTCTGTGGTGCAATATTAGCAGCCCATGTGGCTATACCCAAATCAGGCTAGTTTGCATAACTTCAATTGGAGAAAAAAGGTGATAATCGCATTTTCATTGGCTGACTGAAGCTTACCTGGCAATGGTTTCCGATGGGAAAGATGGCCACATTAACATAATTACTAGCTTATAATATTTCAAAAATCCAAATTAATGTGCTCCCAATTATTGTTGCTATATTATTTCATTAAAATTGGGAGATGATAAGCAATTGTTAGCTCAATGAACAATTAAGTAGCATAGTTCACCAAAGAGTCTTACCACAAGGCAGTTTTATGTGTTCAGCACAGCTGGAAGTAAAAATGCACACAAAAGAGAAAAAACAAACCACTGAGTTATTAAGCTGAGACAGTAGAGTAGCAATGAAACTAGTCTGGATTGTTTTTACCTTTCTATATGAAGATACCATTTGGTCAAATAAACAGTGCATTTTTTACATTTAAATAAACTTAATTTTAAACAGCAGAGGGATAAGGGGAAATGAAACTAAACCAAACACAAAACAAAACCAGAGATGATTAAGAAAGGGACTTCAAACCACATTTTTATTTTAATTAAGACAACACCAAAAACACATATCTAGGAAGGATTTGATTCAAGAAACAAAACCTTTTTCTTCAAATGTCACTAATCAATTAAGGTGGGATGGTGCAGCAAAGGAAGCTTTTATTGCGTACAAGATGTGGTTATTACTTACAGAAATCCTGAAAGCAGTGTGTACTTCCCATCTCTATAACTCATAGCTAGAATCCAGGAGGTTACAAAAACAAATACCACATTCTTCAAGACTAACAAAACTCCTTTGAAGTATCTTCTGGCATATGAAACACATCTCTGTTCACTTCTGCAAGGGGAGCATAGGAAGATTATAGAAAGAACCTCTTTGAGGAGGGAGAGATTTTCTTGCATATTTTAGAAACCTGTGGCTGCCTCAAGGAACATCCATTATCCTAATCTTGCCAAAGTCTCAGCTACTTCTCAAGTTCTGGGTGAAAGGCAAAGCTTCTTCAACATGTTCTAATTATTGGATTAAACTTTGTTCAGTCAATCTTTATTGACTCATCACCTTCTTTGGTACAGGATGCCAGCATTACCTAAAGCAAACTACTATCATATTCTGCCTCTTTTACCTTATGAAAATATAACTTTCAGAAGCTAGACAGAAGGGGATAAACAGCAAACGTGACCAACTTGAAGCTGGGAGGTGAAGGGCTTCCAAGGAGAAGGCTAAGATCTTCATGACAGCCCCAATTACTACTAGGGCTAGACTTGGCCCAAGAAAAGCAACGATCAGATTTCTCTTTTTTATCTTTGGTCATAGGTATTTCTTTGTGGTTTTGATGATTGGCTAGAGTAAAAAGTGATGGCTTTAAGAGGTAGAGATTTTTTCTAGCAACAGAAAACCAGAGCCTAAAGAAAGGATAGATTTGTGAGCAATTTATTTCTAGAAATATAAACTTAATGATTTCCTCCTCACTGTCTATTGCATTTTTCTTTTGCTTATGTAACATTAGCAGAGGAGAAGGGACCTAAAGGTTTTTCAATTTAATTAATGTGCTTTATATTTTTAAAAATAATACAGAAATAGTGAAGGATTCAGTAATTTCAACCAACTTCCTTGTGGAAAATAATTAGAAAAGCAGTTCAGCATATCTTTGAAAGCATTAGATAGTAAGAAAGGTAGCAAAGAACTACCATGCCAGGATATGAGAAAGTATAAAAAACCCAGGAATATAAATCCAGATTTTGAAAGCATTTTTCCCTAGAGGCATTTGCTGAAAATGGAGAGAGTGGCTTAAAAGCTAAGTAGCATTTTTAGTAGCTTCACAAAATTAGCAGAGCAGATATTGGTGTCTAGGGCTCTACAAAATGAGATGGCCATGGGATACTCCTATTGCTTTGCATAGGACCTCAAAGAGTTGATTCTAGAATTAAGAATAAATTTAAATAGGTTCTTGCAGGAGATTTACTCAGCTTCAAATCATCATTGGATTAAGGTAATCTAATTTTCCTGAAGTTTCAGTCTTCCTGGAGTGATGGTGACAGAGACAAACAACTTTTCTGAGGGGAAGGATAATCTTGTACTAGACTTCAAATTATTATTTTTCCCTATATAGATATGTATCATGTCAGGAAATAATGGGAGTTATACTTCTTCCTTTCCTATTTGTATACCTTTTATTTCTTTTTCTTGTCTTATTGCTGTGGCTAAGACATCCAATACAATGTTGAAGAGGAATGGTGAAAGTGGGCACCCTTGTCTTGTTCCTGATCTTAAGGAAAATGCTTTTAGCCTTTCCCCATTAAGTATGATGTTAGCTATAGGTTTGTACTTTATTGGATTTTGCCCTAGCAGGCTTGTGTACTTATTGATATCACCCTTTGTGTATACCATTTATGGGACTAGTCAGGAGTTGCGCTGTCATGGTTTAATGGCAGTCTCTGGATGCACTGGTTTTGTGGCCCTGTGGGAGGGGCTCTGCAGTAGGCCAAGGTCAGCTACTGCCTTTGATTGCTCACAGCCATCTGGTTGGAACTACAAAGCGATCTGAAGATGATTGTTGCCCATGCTGAATCTATAGGTAAGTGGAAGAGATAATGCTATAGGTTGCAGTCCAGTAATCCCCCAGTTAAGCAGAAGGACCAGTGCTTCTCAAGGCCTGGCACTGCCTGTCAGTTGCTCATAAGTCTCTGAAACTGGAAGAGCCTCTGGGTGATATGCATATTGGGTAGTACAGGGACCCCGGGAGTCTCCTGGATCTATTGAATAAATTTTCCCCTGCCACTGTAGTGTCGGTTTATATGCCATTGCTGTCTCTGTGGCTCCCTGTACAAGTTTTCAATCATAGCAAGACCAGCTGCTGGCCACCTACAGCCTGGCAAACACCCACGCTCTATTTAAGGATTACCGAAGCTCATGGGTGTGAGTTTGTAGCCTGCCACTGAACACTTCTCCTGGATGAATGGGCTTTGTGTGGTCTGCATGAACTGAGTACTGTTGTTTGCTGTTGAATTTGTGACCTAAGGAAAGCACAGGATGGGACTGGGTTGCCTGGGAGCAGGCTTACCACAGGTATTCTGTGAGTTAGGTGAGGTATTGTCTCAGTGAGGCATGGGGCCATCAGGCTTACACAGCACCAGACATGCTTCCAGCTCTGGGACTGAGGACTCCCACCAAATTCATCTATGATGGGCCCACAAAACGCCTGAGATCTGCCCAAGTCATACTATATCTCATGCTGGCAGGGAGTAATCTTCCCATTACTGTATTCCCTGAACTTTGCTCGCTTCACTGGCTGATATTTATTGACTGCACAGAATGCGCCACCCCAGGTCAGGGACAGCTGCCTGTCAAAGTGCCAGGAAGTCAAGGGTAGTCAGGCCAATAGCCTCAGTTTTCTGCAATTTCTGTGTCTGCACATTCTCACAGTAATCACAGATCACAGAGACACAAGCTTCTGTCTGGGGTGGCCCCACAGACCGCTGTGATTCTCTTAAAAGATATTACAGCTCGTATAGGCAGCAGTGGTATGTTCACAACTGTTTTCCCAAAATGCGCTCACTGCACTAGCCAAGGTCTATTGTCTGTGCAGAATGCACAACCCCAGAGACAGGCAAGGAAGAGGAGGCTGTCTGTCAATGGGTTGCAGGCACTTTGTGGCTTGGGTGAGGGGGAATCTCAGGGAGACAAGGGCCATCAGGCCAATATAGCTTCAGTATTGCTGCAACTTGGCTAATCATTCGTGCATTCCCACAGAAGTTACGGATTAACAGCAAGAACTAGCTGTTGTCTAAGGACTGACCCACAGATCCCCGAGATCTGCCCAAGTCCATTTTGTGATCTGCAATGATCTACCTGAAACTCTCTAAAAGGTGTGCACACAGTGTGGGCTGCCTGCTGCAAATGTTTGGCCCTGAATCAGTACAGGGCATAGCAGTCACCCAGCAACAAAAGCCCGGAGCAATCTGCGGGTTGGGTGGGTGGGCTGATCTCCTGAGACCAGCACGTCCATATTTGCTGTGTGGGAGGGATCTGCAGGGCAAGCAGGTACAGTCTGTGGGTGGCCAGTAGGGGGGCCTGACTAAGGTACAATGGTGGCTACCCTTCCAGCCATCGTTCTGGCACCGGGAAATGCAGCCTTTCCCCATATAAATCTTGCGTGATCCTCTGACCCACCACTTGTGCCCAAGATGAGTGTCCACATGCAACAGAGCCTGGCGTGAGCCCTTCAAAGGGGAGTTTAGGGTTTCAGTCTCCTTTTGTCTCACTCAGATGGCCAGAATCCCCTCTGGTTTTTACAGTAAGAGTTTCTGGAAACTCCTCTTTCCTGGGCTGGGACCCTGGGTTAGGGACCCCCAAATGAGGCCAAGAACCCCCTCTCCTTCAGGGAGGCCTCTGCAGCTTCACTCTCCCTCCTGGTGTAGGTCCAGCCTGATTTGCGACCTTGCCCCTCCTATCAGCTTCGATGTGGCTTCTTCTTTATATTATCAGATGTATGTGTTATGATCAGCTGAACTTCAGGTGAGTCTCCACCTTGATCATTCTATAATTTGGTCATAATTTCAATGCGGATATGGCAGGAGGCAAACCCTGCTTTTACTGAGTCCACCATCTTGCTCTTGACCAGCTTCAAATTATTTTTATAAACTACTTTGAAAATACATTGTCCAACAAGTTAAAAGTAGCTAAGTGTACAAGGATACAAAATATCATTTAAAAAGGGCAGATGAAAAAAAAACGATAGGTGATAGAAATAGCTTCTATATGTTAGAGATATCTATAAACAAGATTTTAAAATTATGCTCTTTACTCAAGTAGAGCAATTGACACATCCTGATTTGTCTGAGACTTTTCCAGTTTTAGAACTGAAAACCCTGTATCTCAGGAATCACTTCATTCCTAGCAAAGCACAAGAGTTTGTCACCCTAGAAAATAAAATATTAAGAATTTCAGCAAGAAACTGAAAACAATAAAAAGTATGTATATTCTACAAATAAAAAATACAGTAACTAAAATCAAGAACTCAAGAAATGTGATTAATAGCACAGTAGACACGTGAAGAGAGAAATAGTAATTTAAAGTTAGATCAGAAGAAAAAGTCTAGAAAGAAAGAAACATTCAGAAGGAAGACAATAGGAAGGAAAATACAAAAGGAAGGGTAAGAAATATAGAGAACAAAGAGATGGCCTAAATACATGTCTTTGGAGTTCCAAAAGAAGAAGAGAGAGAAAGTGGGTCAAAAACAATATTTTTAAAAGATAGCGACTGAAAATACTTCAAAACTGATGAAAGACATTAAGCCATAAATTCAAAAAGCACTAGGAACCACAAACCACAAACAGGATGAAATCCTTGGTCCTTCATAGTATACGTGCTAAAAACTAAGGAAAGTTTTAAACTAAGAAAGTTTTAAAGTTGTCAGAGGAAAGTGATCAATGACACATTAACTGACATTTAATTTCTAAACTGAAATAATAAGATTCAGAAAAGAGTGGAAATACATCTATGAGGTAATACAGTAGAATGATTTCCAAGATTTATAGGAAAATATCAGGCACCTAAATCTGGTCCTCTTAACAAATCCTTCAAAAACTGAACAGAACAACAAAGAAAGCAAATTTAGTCAACTTAACTATGCCTAGAGCATGACTAAGAAACAAAGAACACTGCAAGCAAAATTCCAAATGAGTAAGAAAACGAATACTTCAAAACTAGCAGAGCCAGCTCCAGTGCACATGCTGAAGCAACATCACAGGAAATCTGAAAAAATTAATAAAACAGGAAAGCGCATCATGATGTTAACAGTTATGACTAAGGATTAAATAACATTACCTGTCCCGCATATGAGTTCAACCCAGAATGAAGAAATACTTATAAAAGGTCTGAGGCCTAACCAATTTCTCTGATATAAGGGTTATAATAAAATATAAAACTAAAAAAAAAGAGGAAAGAGTGTAGTACCAGAGGTTGTAGTCTTAAGAAGGTAGGACTTTTGGGGTAAAAGGGGCTGATTTGGAAGTAATGGTAGTACTTTGTAGTCTTGATGGTCATGGGGAAAATTACAACTAGTAAAAATTAAGGGTCTACAAAAAAATTGCTATTACAGAACATATACCAACTTCTCTCTGTGCCCCACTAGAATATTGCTGGAATGTTTCGCACATACAAATATTACTCAGCAATAAACAAAGAAATGGAAACCAACGTTTTTTAAAATTGCACTTTATTGTACTAAAAAGGTGTTATTTAACTAAGAAATATATTAAGCCATTGAAATCCACATCTTCCTATAATTGTTTGTCCAGAAAAATATAAGACATTTCACAATGAATAGAAAATGGCAAATAACAGCCACACAAGTTAATAATAGAAGAAAACAAGATAAAAATCAATATTTCAGCTGATGAAAATTCTCACCATAAAATAACCATAAAATACAATATCCCAAACTGAAATAAATGTCTATAACCAAGAATTTCAATCTACATATAAAAGAAAGTTCCAATGGGAAAATTTAAAAATGAACACCAAAAAGTCATAAAAGTAGACCCATGTGAAACAAGAATTGACAGAACTCATAAAGAAAAAATTTTTTAAACAGACAAAATCCTCTAGAAAATAAAAATATAATTAGAAAATGTCCAAGGGAGAACAGATTCAATTGAAGATATAACAATGGGAACCAAGGAGAAGAATGAAAACAAATGAGAAAATAAATAACAAAATAAAGCCAAAGGTAAATAGGCTTAGAGTTTAAAAAAAAAAAAAGAACATAAATAGTCAGAAAAGATCTAACACATATATAATTGGAGTCAGGAAGTTAAGAAAAGAAAATAAAACAATGGAACTGAATAAAATTAAAACTGTAATAAATAAAGTTCCCAGAAATAAAAGAATTCGAATCTATTCACTAAAAGAGCCTATCATATAACTGGAAAAGTTGATCTTGAATGGTCAATTCCAAGGTATACCATAATAAAATTATCAAATTTGAAAGAGAAAAGTGTTTCTGTATCTGCAGGGAAAAGATAAAGTCGCAAAGGAAAAACATAGGTTAGCAAAAGATATTGAAACAGAAATACACAAGGCAAGACAGCAATAGTGCAAAATTGTCAAGAAGCTGAGAAAAGGAAGTCTGAATAAAGAATTATATCCAGCCAAGCTCTCCTTGAAATACCAATGCTATTTTATACAAGCACAATATCAGGAAATATAGAACTCACTAGCCATTCCTAAGGAAGCTAGTAGAGCATCAGCTTCATGTAATCAAGAGATAATCAGATAAACTTCGCAAAAGTACTGTTGGTGACAATTGTTTACATTTAATTATAAATCTAAGGCTGAAATAAAAGTGGGGATAAGAAAGATAGTAAATAAATATTATATATTATGGCAAAGAAGGAACAACCAAAATAAATGGAAATTGAGGGGGGGAAGTGAAACAAAAATCTAATTTACTATTGCATAGAAATTATGTGGAAGTTAAATAACACATTTTGAAACATACAAACTAAATAGTACACACCTAAATAAAAAAAAATAAGCATTAATGACAATATAAAATGTATCAGTAATAAAGTACCAATAGGAAAAAAATGCCAACTTTCTTAACTATCAAAAAGAAATATAAAATGGAGCAAAGAAAACAGATGCTAGAAAAAAACCTAGCCAGTAAACTCTTTAACATCAGTCTTAGCAATATCATTTTGGAAATGTCATCTCAAGCAAGTGAAGAAAGCAAAAATAAACAAATAGTACTACATCAAACTAAAAATCTTCTTAACAGCAAAGGAACCCATCAACAAAATGAAAAGGCAGTCTACTAAATAGAAGATATTCACAAATAATAGATCTGATAAAGGGTTAGTATCAAAAATATGTAAAGAACTCATACAAATCAACATCAAAACCATAAAAAATTCGATTAAAAAGTGGGCAGAAAACATGAATAGATATTTCTCCAAAAAAAGACATACAGATGGGCAACAGATATACAAAAAGGTGTTCAACATCACTAGTCCAGGAAAAGTAAATAAAAACCACAATGATCTATCACTTCATACCTGTCAGAATGACTATTATAAAAAAGACAAGTAATAAGTGTTGTGGAGGAGAAAAGAAAACACTACTGCATTGTTGGTAGGATTGTAAACTGGTTCAGTCACTATGAAAACCAATGTGGAGATTCCTCAAAAAATTAAAAATAGAAATACTGTACAACCCAGTGCTCCATTTCTCGGTATTTATCTGAAGAAAACCAAAACACTAACTTAAAAGACATATGCACATCCATGCTCATTGCAGCATTATTCACAATAGCCAATACATAGAACCAACCTAGGTGTCCATGGATAGACAAATGGATAAAAAAGGTATTATACAGACACAACACACACACACACACACACACACACACACACACACGCACACACACACACGCACACACACACATAAGAATATTACTCAGCAATGAAAAATCTTTCCATTTGCAGCAACATGGATGAACCTAGAGGGTATTATGATAAGTAAAATAAGTCAAACATATACCATATGATTTCACTTATGTGTGAAATACAAAAACAAAAAAAAAACAACGAATGAACAATAAAAAAATAAAATAAAAACAAACACATAGAAACAGAAAAAACTAAGGGCTACCTGAAGGGAGAGGGGTGGGGAATGGGTGGGAAAAAGGTGAAGAGGAGTAGGAGGTACAAACTTCCAGTCACAAAATAAATAAGCCATGGAGATGTAGTGTACAGCACAGGGAATCTAGCCAATAACATTGTAATAACTTTGTTCAGTGACAGGTTACTAGACTTGTCATGGTGCTCACTTCATAAAGTGTGTAGATATTGAATCACTATGTTATACATCTGAAACTAATAAAAAAGAAAATATATACTTTAATAAAAAAGAAAACAGTACATGTAACATTGACAATTTATTTTATAATAAAAATCTTCAAATGAAAAGTTATGTATGCTTTTGATATGATAACATTCAAGCAGTACAGAAGGGTATATGATAAAAATTAATATCTTTCACTAGACAGGTAATGTCTACTGCATATCTTTACAAAGATTTTTCTCTAGATAAGCAGAAGAAAGAAAAAGAGAGGTAAATAGAGATAGAGTTGGAGGAAGATATAAAGAGACAGGGATAAAGGAGAGGGTGTGATTGATGATAGATGATGATAGATGATAGATAGATAGATGATAGATAGATAGATAGAGAGAGAGAGAGAGAGAGAGAGAGAGATGATAGATGATAAACGATAGATAGATATAGATGCACACATACATACATACGTACATACATACATACATACATACGTACATACATACGTAGATACGTATATACATAGATACATAGATGAGAGAGATAGAGAGGTAGAGAAAGGGATAGAAGGATATAGATAAAAAGATAAATATTCTAAAAGAAAAACATTCTGTATTCACACTGTTAAGCATCATATCTTTTTCACTGAAGTAAATATCTTGGAGATTATTCCATATAAGCACATTTTTAATGACAATATTATAACTATATAAATGTACCATAAATTTTTGCCCAATCATTATTGATCAAGATTTAGATTGCTTCCAATCATTTGCCAATACAAATAATTTTGCTTTGAATGTCTATATATGTGTTGCGTGATATATGAAAATATGTATAGGTAAGTTTCTGCAAGAGAAATTGCTCTCATAGAGCATGTTTATAGGTACTGATCTCTAAATCCATTTACATCCTACCAATAGTGTATGAGAGAACATGTTTAACTCTCATCAATACTCTGTATTACTTAGTATTTTGATCTTTGCCAACTGAATATGTAAAAAATGTCCTCTAGTTTAAACTTATACTTCTTTTGTTAAAGGAAAGTTTGCACATCTTTTCGTATCTTTATAAATGTTATTTCTTTTTCTGTGAACTGTTCATTCATAGCCTTTGCCCACTTATATTTAGAATAGGTAACACATTTCCTTAGTTCAGAAGTCAGTTAACAAAATAAGACACAGTAAAATTTCCCTTCTGTCACTTGTCTCCCCTCTACCCAGTGTTCCGGTCTCAGAAGCAACCAATTCCATTACTTTTGTATGTATCCTTCCAAAGAAATTCTATGTATAAGCATGCATGTGCGTGTATATGTGTGTGTGTTTAAGCCTCACTTATCTCTTTTCTCAGATAATGTGTGTAGTGATAAAGTGTAAAGTGATATAGTATAAAGACTTTTGATATATGCAATAAGCACGATAATTCTTAACATCCAGATACAGCAAGGAAGGCTTAAATGTGACAGGAGAAATGAAACCAGAAGAGGTCTGTTTCTAAGAAATGTTTTTCATAAGGCTCTACCCTGAAGCTATTCTTCCCACCAGAAACCACAAAGATAAATGGCTCCTCTTAAAGTGCTCAGAAAAGCTAACAGCAGATGTACAGCAGTGACCTAAGCACTTCAGGAAAGGCACAATACCGATGTGGGAGTTCTAGACAATAGAAGGGGGGATGATCAGTCTGAGACTAGGCAAATGAGAATAGTATAGTCGGGTTGGCAGCACAACGGAAGCAGAATTCTAAGCTCTGAAGGCAGCCATCAGTCCTCGGCCTGGGTGCAGCATGATGTAGTACAGAACTGCAGAGGCCCAGAGGAGCCAGGGCAACAGCAGCAGCAGGCAGCAGAGAAGCACAAAACGTCCTGGAAGAGTGGGACAGGACTTGGCATAGTAACCGTGCAGAGCAGCATAAGATTCTAAAACAGACAGCATGAGTCAGACACCAAGGGTGAGGCTTAGTTCCACACCAGGATCTCAATTGAGATGTGGCCGCTAGGCACTGTGATTATGGAGTAAGTATTAGTGATTGAGCAAGATTTTACCTGCACTCTGCATATTATAATTAACTATGTGTGCAAGTCTCAAAAAGGTAGAGTTTTATGTACCTCATCCATACGATTGTTTGATTCTGTTCAAATTAACTCCTTTTCTTATTTTTCAAAGTAGTCCTAATCAAAGAACTTCATTAGTTGTTGAGCTGAATCCTTAAACTAATTATCTAAAACAACCATCCATTGTGCTGTGGATGCCTCATTGGGGCTCCGTTTACATCAGTTTATTTATTCCTTCTTTATACATTGTTCAGTAGTAAGTACCTCTTTTGTTCCAGGCAAAGTGATAGGAGCTGAAAGAAGGACAAGCAAAGCAGTCACCACCCGGCCAAGAAGACAATACCTTATAAATAAGAGAGACAGATAATTAAAGCAAATAATTAAAATTCAGTACAAAAAGTTCTGCAATAAAAATATTAATCAATGCTTTATTTTTTAAAGTTTTTAATTAAAATATAGGTAACATGCAATATTATATTAGTTTCAGGTATACACCATAAGGATTCAGTAACCAAGTGCTTTAGAAGTACAGAGGAAGGCATCACCATTTCTGCCTAAAATTATCAGGAAAAGATTCCCAGAGGAAGTGAAATATGAGCTAAGTATTCAAACAGAATTTTTAGTTTTCCAGGCAGAGAAGCGGAGGAAGAATTCCTGGCTGGAAAAACAATGCATATAAATGTAGAATCACATCTGGGGATAACATCTCCAGGGAAGACTTGGAAGTTATTATAGCAGATGCAAAATTGTGTGGTGAGAGGATAAGTTTTGGGAAAAGAGATAAGTAAGGGTTAAATTGCTAAAGCATCTGGGAAACCAGCAAGACCCAGCCAAATGGATTTAAACAAGAGGAACTAGTGGCCAAGAATCCATTCACCTAGGAAGGTAACACAATAAACCAGAGAACATTGAGATGCACTGTCCAGCTAAGACCAGCTTGAAATGGGATTTTGCAGGTCATCACATTTTACACATCATTGCTGAGCAGGAATTACTGCACTCATCCTTACCCTACTCCAGCGGTTCTCAGTGGAGCCGAGGGGGTAAACTGTCACAACTAGAGATGCTGCAGGCATTTAGTAGGCAGAGCCCAGGGTTGCTGATAAACATTGTATCATGCACAGGACAACCCCCACAACACAGAATTATCCAGCCCAAATATCAATCATGCCAATGTTGAGAAGCCTGCCCTTGACATAATAAAATAGTTTACCTAGATGTGAAGCTCACATTAGAGACACTACTGCATAATGGTTACATTTGTTTTTAAATCCAAGAAATGTAGTATATCAGTTTAAGTATTTCTTTTTCAATCATCCTAATTTTTGACTCCTGTCTTCCACCTTTAACTTTCCAAACTAGCATTTTATGTGCTAACTACCTATTTCCACAATTCAATATCCTCTCTTAAGTTCTTGGCATCGTGCCCTTTAACACCCATAATAATACCTTGCATTTATATTATCTTCACAGTGTTCAGCATGCTCTCACTTGCCTTTTGTAATTTGATCTGGATAGCTCTCCAAAGATATACAGATAACCAACAAGGACAAGAAAAATACTCAACACCATTAGTCATCATGGTCTAATCAAAATCACAATAAGATACCACTTTACACCCACTAGGGAGGCTATAATCCTAAAAAAGAAAAAATCACAAGCATTGGCAAGTATATGGAGAAACTGAAACCTTCATACTGTTCTGCCATTGCATTAGTTAGTTCAGGGTGCTAAAACATAATACTATAGCCTGAGTGGCTTAAGCAAAAGGTATTTATTTCCCACAGTTCTTGAATCTAAAATGTCCAAGATCGAGGTGAATTTGATTCTTCATAGAACCAACTTCCTGGCTTGCAGACAGACAACTTCTCGCTGTGTCCTAGCAAGGTAAAGAGAAAGATCTGCCTTCCTTTTCTTATAAGAACACTAATGCCCCCTGGGAGTTGACCTTTATGATCTCATATAAACCTAATTATCTTCCAAAGGCTCCACCTCCAAATACCATCACATTGGCCTTTAGGAATTCAATATATGAATAGAGGCAGGGGCAGGATGGGGATGACGTGTAGGCACAGACATTCAGTCCACAACAGCCACTGTTGAAACAGTTTGGGAATTCTTCAAAATGATAAACATAGTTACCATAGGTCCAGCAATTCCACTCCTACTTGTATATCCAAGAGAAATGAAAACATACATCAACATGGAAACTTGCATACAAATATTCATAATAGCCAAAAGCGGAAATAACCCAAATATCCATCTACTGATGAATGGATATAAAATGTGGCATAGCTATACAATAGAATATTATTTGACAATAAAAATAAAGTACTGATATATGCTACAACAAGGATAAATCTTGAAACATTACTGTAAGTGAAAGAAGTAAGGCAAAAGATCACAAACTCTATGATTCTATTTGTATAAAATGTCCAGAATAGGCAAATCTATAGAGACAGAAAGCAGATCAATGGTTGCTCAAACTAGTGGGGTTTGAGGGAAATTGGGAGTGACTGCTATTAGGCACCTGGGGCTTCTTTTGGGATGATGAAACATGAATTCTAAAAATCTAAACCTAAAACCAATTCTAAAATCAATTGTGGTGATGGTTCACAACTCTGTGAATATTCTAAATACAATTGAATTGTAAATTTTAAACACATAAATTGTATAGCATGTGGATTATATCTCAATAAAACTGTTGAATAATGAAAAAGAACCCTTTCATTGGTATGCCCAAGTTTCAGCCCAGCCCAAGATTTATTAGATATTAATTATGGTAATAATTGTGTTGTCTTTTTTTTTTTTACTACACTGGCTCAAATAGATCTTTAATATTTGCTACTAAAAGTATATATTAGAATTGCATCACATGTTGAATGTTTTTTTCACATCAAAAGAACACAGTGAATATACTTTGGTCTGTACTTGAGCAGGCACTAACTCAGCCTTTATTTCCAGCTTTTGGTTTTCCCTGCTTATCCCAGAGAACTGTTGTGATATGACAGTAAGATGTGAGATATGAGAGTTTTTTGTAAACAGAGAAATAGGCACTTGCATGATATCATCTAGTTCCTGGGCCCCTTAATTTTGATACTTAATTATTTTTCCACATATGTTAATAGCAGGTAAAGAATACTTTAATTTTACAGGCCAGATACATGTTCATTGGTAAGTAAGTTGATATTGTTTGTTAAAGCTATGCATGAAGAATTCAGATACAAGATCAGAGCCTACTAACTTCAGAAGAAATAGTAAAGCTTCACATCTAAACACACAAGTTCAGACATCTTAGTGAAGTAATTATACACGGATTACACATGAATGCACTGTCCTTCAAGAGCACTCATTCTGGGGACAACTGGCAACTGATCTTTCCCAGTGCTTCAGTTTTCTAATGGGACAATCTGGATTTATTACTATCTTGCTCGAAGTTCTTTGGGCCTCTTCTGTTTCTTTAGGATAAGTGTAGCATGCAGACTTCATGGCATGGTATATGTGAAACTCTTTACAGCTGGTTCAGCAATCAAGCCCCTCAACCCACTGTAGGTGTGCATATCTCCTATACTCTATCATGCTGACTTACTGATTATATTCCTTTATACCACCACACTTCTATAAAAGTTGGGACCTCCACCTTGAGTAATACATAGGAATGAAGCCTCTCATTTGTGAAGGCCACTCGTGTATTATTTCTCATGTGATTCTTCTTTAATTTCCTCATATAGCCTTAGCCATCCTACGCTTTTTTTAATTGAAGTACAATTGACATATAATATTATATCAGTTTCAGATGTAAAACATAATAATTCAATATTTCTATAAATTGTGAAGTGATCACCACAATAAATCTAGTTAACATCCATCACCATATATAGCTACAATTTTTTTTCTTGCATTGAGAAGTTTTAAGATCTACTCTCCTGACAACTTTCAAATATGTAATACAGTATTATTAACTGTAGTTGCCATGCTATACATTATATCTTCAAGCCTTATTTATTTTATAACTGGGTGTTTGTATGTTTTGACCCGCTTTAAACCATTTCATCACTCTCCCCCGCAACCTTTGCCTCTAGCCACCACCAATCTGTTGACTGTATCTATGAGCTCAAGTTTTAATTTTAGATTTCACATATAAGTAAGATCACACAGGATTTGTCTTTCTGCCTGACTTATTTCGTTTAGAATAATACCCTCAAGTTCCATCTATGTTGTTGCAAATGACAAGCTTTCCTTCTTTTTATAGCTAAATAATATTCCATTGTATACATACATCATAATTTCTTTTTCAATGGACATTTATTCATCAATGGACACAAGTTTTTTCATATCTTGGCTATGAAAAAAACACACAAAGAACATGGAGGTGCATATATCTTTTTGATTTAGTGTTTTTGTTTTCTTCAGATAAATACTCAGAAGTGGGATTGCTGGATTATATGATAGTTCTATTTTGAATTTTTTGTAGGAAATTCCATACTGTTTTCCATAGTGGCTTCACCAATTTACATTCCTACCAACAATTCAAAAGGCTTTCCTTTTCTCCACATCCTCACCAACACTTGTTATTTCTTATCTTTTTGATAATAACCACTCTAGCAGGTATGAAATGGTAGATCATGGTTTTGATTTGCATTTCCCTGATCATTACTGATTCTGAGCACCTTTTAATATACCTATTGGTTTTCTGTATGTCCTCTTTGGGAAAATGTCTATTCAGTTCCTCTGCCCATTTTTTAATCAAATTGTTTGGATTTTTGCTATTGATTGTATGAATTTTTTAAATATATTTTAGATAGTAATCCTTTATCAGATATATGATTTTCAAATACTTTCTTCCCATTTAGTAGGTTTCCTTTTCATTTTATTGGTGATTTTCCTCACTGTGCAGGAGCTTTTTAGTTTGATATAGTCCCACTTGTTGATTTTTGCTTTTAGTTGCCTTTGCTTTTGGTGTCAAATTCAAAAAAAATCATTGCCAAGATTAATGTCAAGGAGCTTACCTACCACCTATCTTTTCTTCTAGGAGTTCAATGATTTCAGGTCTTACCTTCAAGTCTTTGATCTATTTTGAGTTAATTTTTACATATGGTGTCAGATAGAGTTGCAGTTTTCCCAACACCACTTATTAAAGAGACTGTCCTTTCCCCATTGTAGATTCTTGGCTTCTTTGTCATAAGTAAAGTGGTCATATATGTGTGGGCTTATTTCTGGGCTCTCTATTCTTTGCCATTAATTTATGTATCTATTTTATGACAATACTATAATGTTTTGATTGTTATATCATAATGATTGTTTAATATAGTCTGCAATCAGGAAGTGTGATGCCTCCAGCTTTGTTCTCATTTCTCAAGTTTGCATTGGCTTTTTGGTGTCTTTTATGGTTCCAAACAAATTTTAAAATTATTTGGTCTATTTCTTTGAAAATACCATTAGAATTTTGATAGGAATTGCTTTGAATCTATAGATTGTTTTGGATAGCATGGACACTTTACCAATACTATTTATTTGTGTCTTCTTCAATTTTCTCTATCAATGTCATATAGTTCTCAGTGTACAGAACTTTTGACTCCTTGTTTAGATTTATTTCTAGTTTTTTGTTGTTGTTGCAATTATAAATAAGATTATTTTCATAATTTGTTTTTTTTTTAGTTTGTTATTAGTGTATAGAAACAATAACAGATTTTTTGTATACTGATTTTGTATCCTGTGACTTTACTAAATTTGTTTATCAGTTTTAATAGGTTTTTGGTCAAGATTCATACTTTTTCTTAAGGTCTCATCATTCCTTGTGCAAGTCTTCATTTACACATATATCTTATTATATTGCCATTGTCTGCAAGAATACAAAGCCTTCTAGTTAGTGAAATTCTTTCTCCATGTCTCCTTCACCAGAGGCCTGGACAAAGCTGGCAGGGATTCTAATCAAGTAGACACATGTCAAGGTGTGGGTGTAGGGCTGGAGCCTGGTCAGAGAGGTAGTTCCCAAGCCAGTGTGATGAATCAAACAGTGACCATTATGAATGGCTGGTGCCCATGCAATACTGGTTATTAAATATTTTGAATATCAACCTTCACGTTGGTTACTCAAATAAGCCTAGAATAGGAAAAGCTATGTCCTTGGGCTTAGCAGTGTTTTAAAAAAAGAAGCCAAAGCTTTAGAAAAAGTTGAGGTTAGGAGCCAAATAGGTCCAAGAATAAAAAAACAAAACTAAAGTGAGGGGAAGCACCAAAGTAATGAGATCTAATTAGAAGGAAGATTGTAGTGGGGAAAATGTGGGCTCTGCATTCCCACTTCTAACCTTAAACATTCTTCTTACTTGCTTTGGTCAACTTCTCTTGTTCCTATTTTCCAAATTAGTAAGATGGCAACTTAAAATCCTGCTTCTCAGAATTACTAAAAGAACTAGAGGAATAAATATTTCTCTTTTCTAATAGGTAATAAAGCCATATTAAGACATGTTTGCATGTGGTCCTAGAACATTTCAAAGAACATAGTAACTAGCTATTAATCAAGAAAAATTCACTATTAATCATTGCCCTGTGGTATTTCTGTATCTTGTGCATACTTCTAATGCACTTCTCAGGGTATATTATCATTAATTTCCTTTCATTCTTTTTTTCCTATTAGGCTATGGGTTATTTGCAAGCAGATAATGCCTGCCTATCCCAAAGGACTTGTTCTACAGGATTTGGTAAATGATTTAAGTGAATTTATTGAAGACATCTTGTGTGAGATCAAAATGAAACTATTTGAACAATATAAGCAGATACAAAAGTTACTATTATAATAAATTTTCCACGCCCAGAATGCTATGGAAGGAACCGAGAAGTATGTGTACTCTCTCTGCCTTTTGCTGAATCTTAAAAGATGAGTAGGAATCAGCCAGGTAAACAAGATGTGGAAAAAAATTCCAGGAAAAGTGAACGAGATGATGACATGGGTATATGAACAAATGCATGCAGATAGTTTATATGCATTTGAGGGAGTGAGGGGGGCAGAATTTATGGTCAGTGAGACCATTATTCATTCTAAGGAATTCAGACTTCAACCTAAGTAAGAGAGCTGTTAATGGGGTTTAGGGAAAAAGTAAGTGATAGCATTGCCAGAAAACAAAGACCAATATGCAACATAGATCAAAGAAAATCTGATGAAAGAAGGGAAACCAGTTTGGAGACTTTTAAAATACTATTTTTGAGAGATCATGAGAACTTGAACAAAGCCAGAAGAGTGGGAATAATGGTGGGGCTGACCAGAAAATTTTCTCAGGTGAGTTGTTAAAGTAGGGCTCTGTTTATAAGCTCTGACCTTTGCTAATGACAGTGAAGTAAAGTGTTAAGAATATTAAATATTAAAGTATTAAATTAATTAAATATTTTCTTAAGACTATCTCTTCTGGGTAATTGATATTAGAGTTGTACTAATTGAGATATAATTTACATACAGTGAAACACACTCTTTCTAATAAACAGTTCTATTAATTTCAACAAATTAACACAGTATATAACCACTATAATCAATATATAGCAGTTCCATCACCTTAAAAAATTCCCTTAGAACCTTCTACAGTCAACTCCTCTCCCCATTCCCAGCATCTCCAATCTTGTTTTCTGTCCCTATAGCTTTATGTTTTCTCAAATGTCATATAAATGGAATCATACAGGATGTTACTTTTTGAACTTTTTCTCTTTGACTTATCACAATGTGTTTGATGTGCATCTATGCTGCTGCATGTATAGTATGAACATTTTTATTGCTGAATATTAGTCCATTGTACAGATACACAATTGTTTGCTTATCCATTTACTTATTTAAAGACATTTGGTTGACTTCCAGTTTTGGACTATTATGAATAAAACTATTATAAATATGTATTGTAGTTCCCACTTATCCATGAGGAATACACTCCAAGACCCCAATGGATATGTGAAACCACAGGTGATTCTGAATCCTATATGTGCTATATTTTTTATTAGGCACAGTAAAAGATTAACAGCAGTTAATAATACTGTGTGATATGATAATTATATAATATACTATAATGTTATGTGAGTGTGGTATCTCTTAAAGTGTCTTACTATACTAGACTCACTGTACTTTTTCTTGTGCTGATGTGAGATGAGACAATATCTACATGATGAGATGAAGTGAGGTGAATGACATAGGCAATATGGTATAGCATTAGGCTACTTATAAGGGTTACTTGAACATTGGCACTGCAATACCATGACAGTCAATCTGATAACTGGAAGGGTAACTAAATGCCTAACAGGTGGGTAGTTTGAACAAAGAGGTGATTCACATCCCAAGCAGGGTGAATGGGGTGGCACAAGATTTCATCACGCTACTCAGAATTGCACGCAATTTAGAACTTATAAATTTCTAGACTTTTTTATTTAATATATTTTTTTATTATAGTTGACCACAAGAAACTAAAACCATGGAAAGCTAAACCAGGAATAAAGAAAAACTACTATATAAGGTTTTATGTAAATTTTTATTTCTGTTAGATAAGTAACTAGGAATGGGTTTGTTGGGTGGTATGGTAAGTATATTTTTAACTTTAGAAGAAAACTGTCAAATTGTTATACAGATTGCCTGTGACATTTTGCATTTCTACCAGTCATGTATGAGAGTTCCAGCTGCCCCTGACCCTCTTTAGGGTTTGATATCCTCAGTATGTTTGTTTTGTTTGTTTGTTTGTTTGTTGTTTTCTTTAGAATTGTTGTTGTTATTGTCTTTAGCCATTCTAATAGGTGTATGCTAGTAATTCATTGTAATTTCTTTGCATTTCTTTAATGCTAATGTTGTTGAACATCTTTTCATGTGTTTATTTGTTATTCATATATTTTCTTTGGTGAAGTGTCTGCTTAAACCTCTGCTCATTTTTTAAAATTGGGTTGACTCTTTTCTCATTATTGAGTTTTGAGAGTTCTTTGTGTATTCTGGATGCAAGGTCTGTGTCATATATGTGTTTGCAAAAATTTCCCCCATCTGTGGCTTGTTTTTTATTGTCTTTCAGAGACTAGAAGTATTAAACCTTGATGGAGCCTAAGATACCTTTTTTTTTTCTTTTATGGATTATATTCTGGCTATCATATCTAAGAAATCTTTGGCCAACTCAGGATTTTTATAGTTTTAGATTTTATATTTAGGTTTATGATCCATTCTGAGTTAACTGTGGTGCCTGATAGCAGGTTTTTAACTACAGCCTAGAAAATGGTAGTTTGTATTCCTAGTCCTAGTAATTTTGCCTAAAAACTAAGGAAGGAATTTCCCTCTATCCAAATTTTCTGCAAGCAGATAAAAAGTAGAAAAGAAGTATTTAGTTAGATCCCAGTTAACTTGCAAATACACTTAAAAGAATTCTAAAACATAAAACTTACTGGGGGCATTCTATCTCCAAAGCTGAAACTCCCTTTTCACTAAAATCAGAAACTCGGCCAGTCTGGTTGATGTATAGTAATTATGAACTACTGTGCAGAAAGATGTGTACCTATGCGAAAAATAATAAAATTTTGTAATGGGAAAAAATTCTAAAATAATAGATGATTGGGTTTTCCAAACATTTCCCTGTTTATCTAGAGTCAATAATCAGTGAATCTAGCTTTATCATTTAGCTTTTTTTTTATGATTCCAACTTTTTAAAATCCTAGTATAATAATACTAAGCTCAAGATGACTCTTTAGGTTCTGTCTTTTATAATATTCAAATTAGGAGTTATACTCTAGTGGTAGTTTATCTTTTGTATGTCTCCCATGCTATTCCTGATGAATTATTGGGAATTAAATTAAATGCCCAACATTGTTTACAAAAATCTAATGTAGTCTGCTCCTCTGACTTTAAGTTCTTAGCCCTGGTGATACATTAATTAAGAGGGCTACTGATTGGCTCTATAAACAAAATGGTTTTTATTTTGAAAAATAATTCTCACCATTTAAAGTGGATAGCAAAGCTGATAGCATGATGGGCTTATTCGCATGGGTCAACAATAACATCTGAGGTGGTTTTCTGTTTTTGCTTAAGTTAGGTAGTTAGATAGATATGAGCAACAGGGGAATGAAGGAATAAAGGCCCCACCAAAATACCTCCCTGAAACATCCATTTTATAGTTATAAATCACCCCCGCATCCTGAGGAACAAAGGAATGAAGGGCCATAAACCAGTAGCTGTTTTAATCCCTCCACAGCGTGATCAGTCTTACACGGGCCTTGTTTTCACCTCAGCCTCATTATGCTATCATTATAATATCATACCTATGCCTGGAATTTTGTTAATCTAATTATAACAGACTGAATTCTGGGTCACCATATCTGCAGTGGGCAAAAGGTTACATAATAGCCAGATGTCAATCCAAATGACCTGGCATGCCAATCATTTAGCTCCATCCTTGTAACCACCCATCACAGCCACAGCATAAGGTTTCTTCCTGAATTCTACGCTGTTACAGCCCTTTATGCTGTCATCCACTCATTCTTCAAAGGGCGCTTTGACAGACCCTAACTTTTACTTCTGCACAGTTACAGCCCTCTTCACTATAACCTGCCCTTCCCTTGGAGTGTGCTTTAAGCAAGCCCATTTCTCTCTTGAAATGTAGTTTAATAAATCTTACTTTTTCTAAATTTTCTGATCTGTATGTAATATTTGCTGCATTGGTGAAAAGAACCAAGATATCCCTCAGTACTCCTGGGGCACAACAGATTTTTAGATCACCCCAATGGTAATACTTTTTTTGTTTTTAACAACATAGAACTTAGTGTTTCCAGGTAGATGAGATGACACTTGAATCTCAGGCTAAAGCCGTGTGTTTTATATTTAGAGTTGATGACTATCTAATACATGGGCTGAATTTATTGGGTTGGTCATTACAAAGGTTTTAATTATCATTACCATTAATAGAGCCAGACTAAGGGGCAAGCCAAGGGGTAGTTAGGCTTCCAGTCCAAAAAGGATAGAAAAACACTGGAAATAAAAGTAAGTGAGGAAAAATTTGTTTGTGAAGTTTCATAGAGAAAGATGTACTACATTGGAAAAACTCTGATGGACCACTTAAAGGAAATGCTAGGGCTAAAGCTCCAGGGGAAATGATGGGAGTAAAAAAGTCCAGTGGCAATGTATTGGTAAACTGCCCTCTAAGATGAGGAGGAGGACAGTTCATCTATTTTCCTGGGAACTGTATGCACATAAGACCCTGAGTTCTTCTTGACCATCACCTCTAGCTACTCAGCTTGTCCACTAAGTGAATATCAAAGATCCAGTTTTTAAATATCATATTAACCCCTCCCTCAATTATTAGCCTGTGCCAGCTTTGCCTTGACCTTGATGTAGTGGATGACACCTTAATTCAGACAAAAGACTCTGAGAGAGGTTTAGTAAAAACAGACAGTATGTCATTCAAATCTGATGTTTAAGTTAAGCTTGTCCCTTGAGCTGCAGCCCTTTAGGCATTGATTAGGGAAAATGTTGCATGTGGAATCAAAGGATGAAATTGGTTGGTTGGTGGGTTGATTGGTTGGTTGGTTGGCCGGTCAGTCTATCGGTCAGTTGGTTGGTTAATTTGGAAGCTGTGTTATAGTTGAGGGAGGGAATATAGAGTCTACTTCCAGTCACCTAAAGTTGAATTATCTTTAAGAGGTAGGCGTGGATGTCATTTTGAGAGCTGTTGGAGTCTGCACCTATGATTTAAGAGACCAATTGGAATAAAGAAGAAACTCTCCACACCCTTCTTTAAATTATTACTGAGAAGTTACTGGGGATGCAGATACACATTAGTATTACTCCATTTTATAGAATGAACAATGTTGTACGAAGACGTGGAACAGAGTTGGCCCTGGATGGCATTTCTCTGCTGAATCTCTGCCATACCCCCAGAAACTCCTAAGGCCCCAAGAAAGGGAAGAGTTGATCTGCTCCTCCTTGCCACTCTATGCCAATAGCACCTAATATGAGAGGTAATTAATGCCCAAAGAGGGGAGTCGAGAGGGCTGGGAAGTGGGCTACACAGACCTGCCCATGGCAGATATTTGCTGAAACAATTCACTACTGGCTTCAGGACTTGAAGTTCATATTAGCTTCAAACCTCCATTACACAGTATTTCCTTATTATGGCAGAAAATTTAAAATGTTTCCTTTTATTTTAGGTTGGCTGAATGTCCTAGAACTTACACGACAATTTTAAGAATGACTTTGACCCAAGCCATTTGGTAAGAGTGCAATCATTTTTAAAAGTAGAAGCCAGCTTGTTATTTATTGTCTATATTTCTTTTAATTCTGTGAGGATATATAAACCATGTACTCATATTATATTTAAATGAATCGTTCCCAAAGACAAGAATCTGAAAGTGTTGCCAACCACCAGGCACCTAAACTTCTGTGGGCTGCCAAGAAGAGCGGCTACTGATAGCTACTGGTATGGACTTCAGCAAATCACATAGCCTCTTATGCTTCTTTTGCCCCAGTCATAAAGTGATATAGTAACATTTGCTACTGCTACTCTCCACTCCCACCCCAACACAACACACACACACACACACACACACACACACACACACACACACCCTAAATAACTAAAGAAAATAAAATGTTGTGAAGTCATTGTAAATGAAAGGTACTAAAAGCACATTAAGGGGTGTTAGTGAACCAACCTCCCACCCTGCAAATTCAACCAGGTGAGAAATGAGCATCTATTATTATTAAATAATATTATCCTAGACAGGAGCCAGGGCACCTAAGATTTTTTCTCTACAGCATCATTAAATGCATGAGAATCAAAAGAAGGTAATTTCCCAGCTATAATCAACCCTTCATTACAAGCCAGCTCTTGGGATAATTAGCCTCTTCCTCAGAATTATTTCCTCTCCTTATATCACCCCTACCTAACATTGTGGCTATGACTTATCCCCCAGAAAGCACAGAACTCCTACCAGTCCCCTTCCATCCCTGAGAGATATCTGTATTTCTGAGTTTCTTTGCTTGTTTAGAGCAACTATGATTTATTCTGTCTTTTTCAACTAGTCATCCTAGTGCCAATTATTGAAGGATATAGCCTTCTGCTTCTAAACACACATTCTAAATCTGTAATCAGTTTAGAGGTGACTAGAAAGAAAAAGATATTTAATTTCTTACAGTAACAATGAGGCAGGAGACAGAGAGGCCTGGGAAGAAGACATCTGGACAGCTACTCAGAGAGACTCTCAAGAGCCACTACCACTGTATTGAGGTCCACATGTTCCAAGAGCTAGACCTCAGTGAGTGAGGGATGCAAAGTGGATTTTGTCACCTATTCCACAGGGTACCAAACTCAGGGAAAATAACTCATATTGACCAAACTGACAAAAAAAAAACGTTTGTAAAAGCCAGAATTTCTATTAATTAATTGCACAGGGTAAAAGGCCCATCCAAAGTAGATCCACATGTTTCCGTCAACTATCAGAGCATTTTATCCTCCAGAGACAATCCTCTCAGGAAGACAACCAAGAGAAAGTTGTCACTGCAGTGCTTTTGGGAAGTATGTTCTCCGACAATGGCATCAGCAGCTTTGGAATGCTTGTTAGATTCTCTGGGAAGATAGCCCAGGACCTCTGCTTTAAAGAACTCTCCCAATGGTACTTATGCCTGTCATTTTAGCAGCATGGATCTTGAACAAGGAGTTACAGAGAGGGTCCATTCATCCAACAAACATTAGTGAGCTCTCCTTTGTGGGAATGCAGAGGTAAGAAGGGAAGTTCTTTTCCTAAAGGAACCTACAAGCTTATTCAGAGACAGATTTTATAAAGATTTTTAGTGCAACCGAAGGCCGTATGTAGGGCTATGCACATGCTTCTGTTAGAAAACCTGGAAAGGAAAACCAGACGGGGTTGAGAAAAAGTTTAAAATTTAAAAAAAAAAAAAAATTCCATGTGGGTGAGAGACAACATCTAAAAGACTTTTAATGGAAGAATATGAATTAGCCAAATAGTAATGCAGGACAGGACAAATTTCCGTGAGGTGGGTGAAAACCAAGTCCTGCACCAAGAGAAGACGGTCCTTTGGTGGAAAGTGTAGAAAAAATTCAACATAACACCTATGCCAAAGTTAGAGTCAAAAGAAAAGTTTATCAGAAAAGAGGTAACACTTCACAGCCAATGCTTAGTCTCCTCTCAGAGGCAGAGAGTGAGAGGGACTCAAAGTGTTCAGGGAATTCAGTTTATGTATCATTCTTTAGTTTCTATTTCCTTTGATATAGACGTACAGTGAGGAAGTGGAAGGAGAATAGTACGTAGCCTGAAAGGTCTGCTGGCAGTTCCCAGCCTTTAATCCATAGCTCCCATGGTTTTAGCCATAGGGAATGAACTATTTTATTTGTGTAAGGCAGCCACTTAAAGACTGTTGTTTCTGTTTCCCCTTCCACAATGTAAATGGGTTATTAGGAGGAACTCCAGCAGAAATCTTCCTTTGCTCTGAAGGTGTCCTCCTGGCCTGGCTGCAGGGATCATCAGCATATGGTAGTCTCCAAATGTAACTTGATTAACATTTTAATTCTCTTGCCTCCTCCCTACATTAATAAAATGTAAAAGGTGTTTATCCTAAAGAAAAATTGAGAGCAACTGGTTAAGTCATTCAAATTGAAATTTGAAAGCTTCCTTTAAAAAAAATGCTATGGACCTTTACTGATTTAAAACAAAATCTGAAGCAGAAATCCAATATGTAAAGCAGCTAAAATAAAAGTTGCACTGTCTGCACTCTAAGCAGAGGAACCTAAGCCCATTTCTCACAGCCATCTTTGCAGGGACTCCAGACAACCTGAGGTTAGGAACATGAAGAACTACAGAAAACTCTTCCTGGCATACTATTTAGTGAAAGAAAACAGATTACAACCCTGGCAGCCTCTTAATAAGGTTATATTGCCGGGAAGGCGCACACTGCTAATCTCGATGAATGGCCCTGGGACAGGTATTGGTTTGGTAGGGAGACAAGCAGGTCCTCATGGAAGCAAAGGGTGCTGGCCAGGACCAGAAATAGTTTCACAGCCAGCTTTCACTTTGCCGTCACTTTCCTTCATGGACCTCTGAGGAGTCTGAGAATTCTGTTTTTGACTCTGGACTTCCAGAATGTTTTGGAGGGGCAGACTTGTTTTTATTCTGCCAAGGTAGGAGGGGCGGACTTGTTTGTATTTAAGAGTTTCTTGGCTTTTAACTTTTAACTTTTGAATATTTAAGACCCATAATATGTAAGCCGCTGTTTGTACCCTTGTTGCTGGTCCTGCAAATATTAGAGGTGGCTTATTTTTTTTTTAAATTGGTGGTGCCACCCCATGTGGGGGGTATATTTGTTGAATCAATATTTAACCTTTTATTTTAAACTTCCTGGGTAATTACATTTTAATTGTGTCTTAACTTGAATAAATTCGGTAATGAAAGTATCTTCAAGTAATTTTTATTGAAATTTTAGTTGTGATAACTGTAGATTCACATACAGTTGTAAGAAATAATACAAAGAGATCCCGTATATACTTTACTTGGCTTCTTCCAACGTCTTGCAAAACTCTAATACATACCACAACCAATACGTTGACATTGATACAATCCATAAATCTCATTCAGATGTCCCCAATTTTATTTGTATGTACTCACTTGTGTTTGTATGCGTGTTTAATCTCTATATAATTATATCACATGTGTAAGTTTATGTATCCACAATCACAGTCAAGACACAGAACAGTTCTATCACCCTAAGGATCCCTCATGTTGCCCTTTACAAGCACGCCCACCTCCCTCTACCCCTCTACCCTTATCCAGTCCCTAACCTCTGGCAACGACTAATCTGTTCTCCATTTCTTTCTCTTTTCTTTATCATTTTGATAATATTATAAAAATGAAATTAGATAGTATGTTACTTCGGGGGTTGGCTTTTTTCACTCAGTCAAATTCTCCAGAGATTCATTTAAGTTATTGCATATATCAGTAGCTTATTCCTTTTTAATGCTGAATAGTATTCTATGTACCACGGTTGAATCATTCATCTTTTGAAAGACATCTGGCTGGTTCCACTTTGGGACTATTACAAATTAAATTTCTATGAACAATCATACACAGGTTTTGTGTGAAAATAAGTTTGCATTTCTCTGTGATAAATGGCAAGAATGCAATTGCTACGTTATGTGGTAATTTCATATTTAATTTTATATGAAACTGCCAAACTGCTTTCCAAAGCAACTATACCATTTTGCTCAAGCAATTTAAAAATAAATATATGAATTTATATTTTCTGGGCTCTTATTATTTCAGAATATATCTCTGTTGTCTTCACACATATGATAAATTGACTGGGAAAATAAACTTGTTTCACAATAGTTTTTCCTTAAAATTGTATAGACTTTGTTCCAACATCTTCTATTGTGTTTCTTTTAAAGCAATCAGTTTGTCTTGTTTGATTACTCTGTTATATGATGCTTTATTTATTTATTTATTTAGCTTTAAAAAATTACAAGGTATATAGAAAATGGTCCCATTTCAACGTTACATGAAATAGTGTATTTTCTATCTCTATTTTTAGGCTTTTATTTTAGCTCAGAAAAAAGTCCCTAGTTGTGTTTTTGATCGTTGATTCTACTGTCCTGAGCTCTATCATTCTTTTTCTGCCATATTTATTATCTACCCTTTCATTTGTCCTTTTTTTTTTTTTTTTTTGCCTTCTGATAGAGTATTTCATGTTTTTCTTTTGCACTAGTAATTTGCTTTTTCACAGTGTCAATTAAGCTTTTAAACATCTTCACTTGGCTTTAAATTCTACTATGCAATTTTAATTCTATTTCAAACTTTCCATATCACATCTAACTTCTTTTCACATTATTCTGTTGTTTTAACCTCAGCAAAGGCTCTCATTATATCTCTCTGCACCTGCTTCAAGGAGCTGTAACTTCTCACATTCAGTTGAAGTTATTGGAAATACTCTTTTTTTTTTCTCGTTCTTATAATAAATCATTTTCAAAGGCATGTTTTCCCCCTGAATTTTCAAAGTGATTTTACCTTCCCTTGTGTTGCAGTATTTTAATTTTTTTAATTGAAGTAAAAGTCATATGACACAAAATTCACCATTTTGCCTACTTCAAAGTGTATAATTCAATAGCATTTAGTATATGCACAGTGTTGTACAACCATCACCCCTTCTAGTTTTAGAACATTTTCATCACCCCAGAAGGAAACCCTGAACTTATAAAGAAATCACTTCCCATTTCCTCCTACCCCTTAGTCCCTGGCAACTATTAATCTGTCTCCTACCGTTCTAGATTAGTCTACTCTGGATATTTCATATAAACGGCACCATACAATATATGGCTTCTTGTATCCATGTATAAGCAAACCCACACAGTTCAAACCCATATATTCACGAATCAACTATGTTTACTTGGTGGTTGAGATAAGCTCCTTCTCCGCTCTCTGGTAGATAATCACATAGATGTGCCAAGATCTTATTTCAATCCCAAGTGCCTGCTGGCTTTCATCTAGCATAATTCTGCTGGAATCAAACTGAATCATTTCTCACCTACCCTGGTTAATTGAAAACCTAAATTATTTTCAAAAAAATTTGTTTGACCAGTTTAAATAAATGTTTCACAATAATATCTTTGAAAATTGGCTCCTTTTGGAAACAAGGGAGTAAAAAGAGATATTTTTAAAATAACAAGAGTTCTGTGTTGGAGATAGTCTATGTAGCTGGAAGGCAGAATAGCACAATGCTTAAGAACTAAAGTTCAGAAATTTGGCAGCCTGGGTTGACTGTTGCTCTGTCACTTACAGGAAGAGCACAGAAAAGTTCCTTAACTACTGTGTACTTTAGTGAGGAAAATAATAATATTTAACCTCATAGTGTCATTTGGGGATTAAAATGAGTTATTATATGTTCCTACATATAATTGACTTATAGGGGGAAAATAGATGATAACTGTTAAATTAGAAACAAACAGTTTGATAATTGTTAAATTTAGGTATACATTTTCAATCAAATTATTATTCAAGTCTCAAATTTTCTGTCAGTTCATGAGTCCATGATTTTTTCAGATTTCTTATACTTTCAGTGTTCAACATAAGAAAAAAGAGGGTAACAAGTATCTCTGATTCCTTTTTTCCAAACACAAAGTTAGTTTCTAATCTTCCTTTCTCTAGTCCCAGAAATATCCTTGTTTAATACCATCTGTGTTTTCTGGCAACTCATAACAAGTACACTGCACTTGAAGCTAAGACACCACCATTCTCAATGTAGGTGAATCAGACACATGTGTTCTCTACCAGGATCCATCTTTGCCCAGTCTAACTCCACCCACCTTCCAAGAGGAGACAGGGAGCAGTTAACTTACCCTCTGGAGGGGGCGAGATATTTTGTCTCCCAGGTGCAGCCAAAGAGAAGAGCTACTTTTCTAAATAATCCATTCCTAAAGTTTTTTTTCCCCAGCTCTACAGTTCTATGAATCAAAATGAATTTTTGTATTCTTTTCCTTTTTAGTCAGAGTCCTTGACTTCTTTCATTGCAGGAAAGGACATGTCATAGACATTTATTTATTCCCAAGTTTTGACATAGTCACATTGGGGCAACATGTGGGCACATATATTTCTTTAAAGAAAAATCATTTGCCAGGAGAAAAGTTGACAATACTTGGAAATCTAAGACCTTCTTAAAAAGTTCTATCTCTGGGGAAACACAGCAGGGAAGACAGATTCAAAAGATCCACATTGTAAGGGATAAGAGATGAAAAGGTCATGGAGGCCTTACGGTTTTGTACATTAGGAAAGAGTCGCTCACCAGCTTACTAGACAAAAGACTTCCATTGCTTTCAAGAAAAGTGATTGAGAAGGAATGCTTCTGCCTATGTAGGGTTTTGAGAGCTAAAAATAGCAAAGATGTTTAAAATGTTGTATGTAAGAGATAAGTACTGTACAATTATATCCTGGTCAACGATCATATCCCACTTATAGCATAACAGACAGACTGTCTAGACTCTGATTTACGAATGGTCTCTGAGTTTGTGTATGCCTTAATAACTCTCTATATAAAGGTATCTAATTCACAAAATTAATACAGATGGTTAAATTATATATTTGCCCCTCACCCTGAAAGAATGTAACCATTTGGACCCCATTCATGTGTGAAAGATTACTTAACAGAGAGCCCTAGAATCAGATCCAGCTTTGTTATTCACTGAGCATTTGTTTTTTTCCAAATTATGTAATCTCTCAGAGTCCTGGTTTCCTCAGTGCTTAGCACACCAGCCATCATCATTGAGTATTACTTAATTTTATGAATGAATGAATGGAGTATAATTAACTCTGTCTTGCTATTAGGATTTTGGTAAAACCATTCAGAAAAGATAGGTCAAAACGTTTGCAAACTAAAGAGTATCATAAAAAATTTAAGGTACTGTTATTATTCAAATTAATAATAATAATAGTAATTTAAAATGATAAAGTATGTTAGCCAAAATAAGGCCTTTTTATTGCAACCACAACTATGCCTCCAAATGCAAGTACTTGATTTCCCATATTATATTCATAGTAGAATCACAATTTGTAAAATTGTGACTTATGCAAAATCCAAACACACTTAGAATATGTTTTAAAACTTGAGTTCTTTACAAAATAGTAGTTTTTAACTTAGATCGGAAGTAGCATGTCAGAGGCTAATGGTGTGGACTACAGGAGAAATGAGAGGGGAGAATTGACAATATAACAGCAAGAAAAAGGATAGAAAGAAAAACTATTAAAACTTCTGGATTCACGAGCAGATTATGATTATGTAATTTAGGGGCAAGTCTCCCACTCAGAGACAAATCTATGGGTATTGTTTTATTACAGTATTTTGCAATGACTGATTTTATTAATAACAATGATGAAAATAATGTAATTGGCATGAGCATACTGTAATTAAAAGGTAAATAACCTGTTAGTATGCATCTTTGGAATAATTTTCATTAAAAATGCTTTTTTAAAATTTTGGTGCTATAAAGAGCAATTCTCAACATGGGGTTGAGGAGTATTACATAATGCTCATCTCCCAGGAGTCAGGTTTTCTCTGCCATAAAGGTTGGTGTAAAGAGAGCTTCCCAACCCCAAGCAAAGCCTTGGTCTCCCCTCCTGCACCTGGACATTCCAGCTCAGTGGTTCTCAAAGCATAGTTGTTGCACATCTTGTTAACAAGTCAAAAAGTCCATTTGTATGTTCTTAGGAGTAGATGACATAATTCCACAGATTCTTACAACATAGAACTTTAATTTATAGCCTACTAATTAAAATATTAAAGATAACTAAAGTTTTGTGCTCGTAGACTAAAATTAGCAATTTTCTTGAGTTTCTTGAGGATTCTAAAATCAAAATGGCTCTCACACAAGGTTCTGTGATTTTGCAAACATCCTACTGTGCATACACATGTAGGTTGTAAAATGTCTAATTTGGGGAAAATTTTCCATTTTGTGATAAGTTTGTCAGTTTTATTGTTTTGAGTCAGTTGTAATTTCTAATTGCTATTTTTGCTTTTTAAAAATATAAATTACTCCTTTTTTTCACTTCAGTTACTAGTTCATTATGTTGTAGGTTATTTGGTTAATCCTACAACACAGAGAGATATAGTTGCATCAACAATATTTCTGACATAAAACTTCCAATTAGGCTTTAAACACATACATGTGTTCTATTTCAAACATGACTCGTTCTCTGTTACTAAAACAAATATAAAAAATTCTCTGTATTTTGTTCTGCACAATACCTGTATATTTATGTTCTTTATACTGTTAAGGTAACTGTAATAAAATTACCGGGCTATTTTTTTAAGTTTATACAGCATAATTTCATAATATAAAACTGTGACAGAAACTAATATTTTCTATAAAGTACATAATAAGATATCCACATATGCTTCTGACAAAGTTATTTGTATAATTTGTCACTCTAATTCTTTGCATCTTGAAGTTATTTTCAACTAAAATAGAATGGGAGGTAATGGAGCTAAGGTTGAGGGTGGGGTGAAGGAGTCCTCTAAATTACCAAAATCAAACTGCTCTCCAGAATGAATCATTCTGTACAGATTCCAGATAGCTGAAGTACTGATGTACATGGAGATCATCCAAAATATTTTTGCCCAAGAGGTTCATAAACAAACTGTCAACAAACATGTATGACTCTGTTGAACCTGCAAACTGACACTCCTGACTCTCACGGCTGGTCATCAGAGCATGTAGAGAAAAATT
Source organism: Eonycteris spelaea (assembly GCA_003508835.1). Lineage (NCBI taxonomy): Eukaryota > Metazoa > Chordata > Mammalia > Chiroptera > Pteropodidae > Eonycteris > Eonycteris spelaea. The sequence continues at coordinate 3,369,924 of PUFA01000147.1, read as the reverse complement.
TACTTCTAAGTCATTTTAATCAGCCCAGGGATCTCTGTTGGCCAAAGGAATGTAGAAATTTACCTTTCTCAGAAAGCTGTCTGTCCTCACTGCAGAATGCTCAGCTCAGCTTCCTTGCTACCCTCACTACTGAGGCCCATTCTAATTTCTTGTCTTTGCCTTCCAGACTGTAGATCAGGCCTCCTCTCAGCCATTCTTCTTCCCTCTTGCTATATATCATGTGCTGTTTTTGGCCTACTTTTTATCCCTCAACCTTGCTTCTTTTTGTTGACATTATAAACAAAACAAAATATTTTTCTCTTTAATTCACAACCTTAACTTTGACCTATATTGTGCCTTGAAAATTTTTCCTAGATAGTCCGTTTAAGGGGTAGTCTAATCCACTTTTCTCAGCTGAAGCAGAAGGTGAATGGGGAGAGTGTCCAGTGCATTCGTGAAAGGAATCACCTCTACTTAGTCCTGAAGATAAGTGGGAGAGCTGTCTAGTCCTGTGGCTGATTGTCTGATGATGTAAATAACAGGCATATACAAAAGCCAGTCCTGTTAAGTAGACCTTTCCTTTCTTTCATATCCTGGCTACAACGTACAAACTGCAGTCTTCCCTCATTCTTGTTGCGTTTCAGGACATGCTATAGAAATACATGGCAAAGAAGTGCAGCCATATAGTAAAGTGATGACCACCTAACTTTTAGGTTGAGTCAAATCCTGGCTCTGAGTCAGAGGTCATTAAGTGGGGAAGAGAGAGAAAGATGAAATGCATTTTTTCCTTGTTGACATCAATTTTATGAGCCGCAATGCTGTGTTTTAACAAGGTAATAGTGAAGAAGCGACCAACCCTCATTCTCAAATCCATCTCTACTAATAGTTTGTGAAAATTTATCAAAGATTCTGTCAGGCTAATTTCTAATTTTTGAGAAATATTTGTGTGTTTCTGCTCAGTTCTTTCAGAATTTTAGAAAATTTTAGTGATAAGTTAGAAAAGCCTGACACTGTCATTTTTAGAAGTATATTTAAACAAAGTATTTAAATTGATGCAGAATATCCAGTTCACCAGGCATTTTTAATGTATTCTCTCAGAGTTTAATTACCATGACTAGGAAAAAAATTAAAGCAGCTCTGAAAACCAAGGATCACAGGTAACATTTGGAAAATTCTTAGAGGTATTGCTAAAAATACTTACCTGGCATATGTAGTCGGAGCTGGATGAAAAGCAGAACTGGTTTTTACATGCTTTATCTTTTGAAATATACGATGACCTTTCACAAAGTAAGTAGGCAGAATTTTCAATTTCCTCCATCATCAAATCCTATTTGGGACATCCATGGTCTACAACTATGGGAGAAAGAAAGGAAAAGAAAAAGAAAAGAAAAGAAAAGAAAGAAAAGAAAAAAAAAAAAAAAAAAAAAAAAAGAAAGAAAGAAAGAAAGAAAGAAAAAGAAAGAAAGAAAGAAAGAAAGAAAAGAAAGAAAGAAAGAAAGAAAATCTGTAGAGCCATAACTGCCAAGATATTGATTTATGACATAAATCAGTTTACCAAATCCATTCAGTGTCCCACACCTCATCAGCATTTTTGTTCTGCATTTGTCCAGAGGTTTCAGCTCAAGGTAGAAGAAGGTCTGTTTCTTGGACAGAGTTTCATGTCCATTCAGAAGAAGCATTGTTTTAGTTGGCTTTGGTACTAAGCAGAATTGCCACTCATTCCAACAAACAATTCTCATGTAATGTAAATGACAACCTATCTGATAATGAAATGAAAAAAACCTATCTTGTTAAGTGAACGCTTTAATTGTCTGTGCTATGCCAAAATAAGAAACAGATAAGAATAAATTTTATCTACAGGTAGGTACTTCTTTTTACATAAAACGTTGTAGGTGGAAACCAAGGGAAATAGAGCCCAGGGAATGTGTACCCTTGGACTGAGAGTTTTACATGTCTCCATTGAAAGAGCTTGTTTATATAAAATACAGGGTTTTCCAAATTCTAGGAGAACTGAACAAATAATAAGTGAATATTCAGCTTAAATACAGAAGAAAAGAACATGATAAATGCCTGTTAGAAAAGAACTGAGTGCACTGACGTCCCCTACTGCCTTGCATCTGGGAGAAGTCATCATGAATTCAAGTTCAAGTGCATGGGACCAAGGGTCTGGGTGGGTCTTACTATGCTAAAGATGCTTAAAGAAAAAACAACCATATAAGAACATGGCATGGGGAAATTACATAAGGAACCACAAGGAAAGAGTATTATCTGGAAGTTTTGGAAGCACAGTTCACCACTGAACATTATTTTTGACAGGAAACACAAGGACATTTCAAAAAAGGACTTCTTGTTTTCAATTAGACAGAAATTTACAGCTCCTAGAAAAGGGAGAATAGACTTATATGAAAGAACAAAGACAAAGAAGAGATGTAAAAGTAACAGCCTGAGAATAAGGCTAAAGGGTAAGATGAAGCTAAAGTAGTACTAATTTTGAAAAAGTATGGAACAATAGAAATTAAAATACTAATGCCAGAGGGGCAGGTCCAAGACGTTGGCATAGCAAGAACCTAAACTCACTTCCTCCCACGAACACACTGAATATACACCTACATATATAGCAATTCCTCTTGAAGAACAACTGAGAGTTGATTGAACAGCTTCTGCACAACAAACAACAGAGAGACCACGTAGAAAAGGAATAGGAGAGGCAGAGACACAGTAGCCATGGGACCTTCTTCCCCATCCCCATGTAGCAACCTGCAGTATGGAAGAATTTAACTAACTGAAGGGCCTATACACAAATTAAACTGCCCTGGAGCACAGTAAAAACCAGTGGTTTAAAGGTCACCTAGACTAGAAGTCCCCAACCTTTCTGGCACCAGGGACCAGTGCTTTTATGAAAATCTGATGATTTGAGGTAGAGCTGAGGCAGTGATGTTAGCACTGGGGAGCGGCTGCAAATACAGATGAAGCTTTGCTTGCTCGGCCTGCCACTCACTACCTGCTGTGTGGCCTATTTTCTAACAGGCCATGGGCCGGTACTGGTCTGCAGCATGGGATTGAGGTCCCCTGACCTAGACTATACATGAAGAAAATCATTTACTAACCCTAAAACTTGTCAATGACCAAGGAACTGCTGGAACTCTCCAGAATCAGAAGTGCTGGCCAGTGACATTATTTAGGTTCCCCTGCCACCTTGACAGCAAGGGCAGAACCTACATCCAAGTACTCTAGCCAGCCTGTATGGCAGCCCCAGCATACCTCAGACCCTGGGCCCAAACCAGCTCCAGCTTCAGCAGGCTACACTACCAGGGTAGACCTGGAGCACCCCAAGACATCTCAGCCTGTGGCTGCCTCACCTTCAGCTAGTCTGCAAAAACTGCTGTCACATGCAATCTATACAAGGGTCACTTCTATACAAGGCCACACCCTTAAGAATATGAGAAGTACCTGTTTCGCCTACTTTATAGAAACACAAAAAGTTAAAAAAAAAAAAAGGAAAGAAATACAAAAGAATATATTTAAAATGAAAACACAAAATTTTTTAAAAACAAAGAAAAAAACCATAAGAAATTAGCCTTATAAAGAATTCAAGGTATTGATTATAAAGATGCTTATCAAACACAGGAGAAGACTAGAGAATCATAGTGAGAACTCCAAAGAGTTAGAAAATATAACAAATAACCAATCAGAACTGAAGAATACAATAACTGCAAAACACACACACACACACACACACACACACACACTAAAGGGAATTAAGTACAGATTAGATGACACTAATAGCAGATTAGTGATCTATGAAACAGAATAGTGAAACTCACCCCAATCAGAACAGTAAAAAGAAAAAAAACCATTTTTTACTGAGGATAGTTTAAAGGACCTCTAAGACAATATTAAGCATACTAACATTCACATTATGTAGGGGTCTCAGAAGAGAAAAGAAGGGGAAAGGTGCAGAAAAGTTATTTGAAAAAATAATGCCTGAAAACTTCCCTAACTTGGGAAAGAAACAGAATCTGGGTCCAGGAATCACAGAGAGTTCCAAACAAAATTAACTGAAAGAGACCCATACCAAGACATTGTGATTAAAATGGTGAATGTTAAAGGTAAAGAGAGAGTCTTGAAGGGAACAAGAGAAAAATAACTAGTCACATGCAAGGGAAACTCCATAAAGCTAGTAGTTGCTTTCTCGGGAGACCCTTTGCAGCACAGAAGGAAGGGTCAGGATACATTTAAAGTGCTAGGAGGAAGACTTTAATACTTTAGTATACTATAATACTTTATCTGTCAGGGTTGTCATTCAGAATTGAAGGAGAAATAGTTTCCCATACAAGCAAAAGCTAAAGGAATTCATCACCACTAAACCGGCTTTACAAGAAATGATAAAAGGTCTTTTTTTAAGGGAAAAATAAGGGCCATAACCAGAAATAAAAGTATATGAGAGAAAAAATCTCACAGGTAAAGGCAAATATACAGTAACAGCAGTGCTTTAGCCACTTAAAAAACTAATATGAAGGATAAAATACAAAAATAGAAATATCGAATATAAAAACAATAAATGCACTAACATCTAAAATATAACATCATAAACATAGAGTCTGCAGTGGGGGAGTAAAAATGCAGCATTTTCAGAATGCATTTAACTTAAACACCTGTTTGTTAAAGCTAAACTGTTATATATGTAGGTCAAAATATATGAACCTCATGATGAATACATACCAAAAATCTACAAAAGATACACAAAAAATTAAGAGAGAAGAACACAAACATAACAATAAACAGAACCAGCAAACTACAAGGGAGGCCAAGAGAAGAAGAAAGCAACAGAGAAAAATTACAAAAACAACCAAAAATCAACTAACAAAATGGTGACAAATACATATCTATCAATAATTACTTTAAATGTAAATAGACTAAATGCACCAATCAAAAGATATATAATGGTTAAAACTCAAAACCCATCTATATGCTGCTTACAAAAGACTCACTTTAGATTGAAATACATGTGAACTAAAAGTGAAGAGATGAAAAAAGATATTCCATGCAGATGCAACAACATGGATGGTCCTAAAGAGTATTATGGTAAGTAAAATAAGTCAGAGAAAGACAAATACCATATGATTTTACTTATATGTAAAATTTAAAAATAATTTTTAAAATGTATAAACAAAACAAAACTGTATTATAATAAAAAAATACAAACGGCAGACTTAAGGGTAATTTTAACTTTATTATTCATGATTTTCTGCATTACCTATGTTTTGTAAAGTAATGATCTTTTCATAAATAGGAAAAATAAAAGTAATTAATGCTACTGTGTTTTAATTACAAAAGTAATATAATAACATAATAGAAAAACTTAATAGGAAAGATGCATAACTCAATCATCCTGTTGTGTGAACTCTCCTTTTTTCTTTCTTATTTATATTTTGATTTAATCATGCTTTAAATAAATTGTTTCTTATGTTTTTAATTTATGTTATTAGGAATTTCTATTTATTTTATTTTGCTGCATAATCTTCATTTAATGGCTGCAAAACATTCCACCAAAAATCTGTTCAATATTATGCTTAATGTTCTTTTATTAATGGACATTTAAGTGAGATTCAAGTTTTTAAATTATAAATGATGGTAAAATAAGCACCTTTGTAGTACAATCTTTTCTCTCTATTAGATTAGTTACTTAATTTAGATTCCAAGCAGTAATTATTATTCTTATTTAATTTGAACAATAATTCTTCTAAATTAGGTAATTAGTATCATCTTCATTTTACAGAAGAGGAAATTCAGCCTTAAAGAAGGTAAGTACCTGCGTTGGAGTCTCACCATTGATGTGTGATGAGACCGTGCCCATAGGAGGCAGGCTGCTGGGTCATTTCACACTGCCATATTACTTTTCAAAACTGGTCCTTTACAGATTGACATTGGTAATTGCCAAGCCTAACAGTTCCCATTTTATGGTACCCTTATCATCAATTGGGTATTTATGTTATAGTTTTGATGACACAACAGCCAGGAAGGATTAGAGGAATCTCAGGCTACTACACAGTGGCACTATTTTCTTTGCTGATTATTAAAATCACTACAAAAAAACTTAGCTAAGAAATGCTTTTAAATGATGAGTAACTAGACTCATTCCTACTCATACTACAGACTCATGTAAGCAGGATCTATTCAAAACAAAAATCAAAGCAGACACACAACCACAAAGCCCAAAAGAACTTAAATCAAAATTCTTTCAGGAATAAAATTAATGCATTAAAAGTAATATATGCCAAATAAATGCAGTGTTCTAGATAAAATGTATTGAACTAAAAAGCCTCTTCAGAATGTTCCAGAAAAGAAATCCTATAGATTCACTAAACAGGGGTTTTGACATGAAAGCCATGACCCCAAACTGCAGATTTCCACATAACAATAATCATAACAGCCATTCTCCTTTCAGATTGCCTTATATAAAAATTGTCTATGTTCCTAGGGCAAAAAGGAGGAACAATATGCAAGTAATAACTAAAACAAATCCTAAAGGAATAAGGAATAAAGTAACCTCCCTATATCTATATAACAGCCAGATGCAAAATACACAATTCACCCTAAAGTACTCAATTCCTGACTGTAAAACGTCATAGCTATCAGTGACTAGTTTATATTTGCTGTAGAATGAGAGCCTTTTACATTTTAGTTTGGGGACACTTCTCAAAGTAGACCCCATTCATTCTACACTGCCTTCCTACTTGGACCCTCTCCTAATCCATGAAAATCCCCCATGGAACACTTCAGTGAAGCTGGGTAGAAGCAGGGTGCATGTACATGAGGCCTTGATGGAGACAGGCTGAGCACATAGAGCCTCACATGTGAATCACAGACCAAGCCGAGGCATCACTCTCCTCAGCACCCTCACATCTTCCTGTCTGTGAACAGGCCCTGCTGGTCTCTGCTCCCCAAGCCCTGTGACTGCCTTACCATTTCGAAATTTTGGGCAATTTTCGTTAGATCCAGTTTTTGCTTTGCAGATTCTTCTTGGACTTGATGCTTCAGGTCTTCCCAGGCCCACAGACCTACCCCTCACACTTTTCCTTCACAAAACAGCCATATCTACTCAGCCTTATCTACTCTCACACAGATCCCTGGCTCAGAGAACAAACTCTTCAGTCTTAAACAAGCCCTTAGTCCCTGACTTTCTTAGCACAGGAGGTGTTAAGGTGTTAGAGGATTGGTACAAGTCTTGGGCAGAATGGATAAGATCAGGGAGTTAGAAGAAATGAGAAATCTGGAGGCTAATAAAGGACTCAGAGAGATCAGAGAATTCTTTACCAAGTTTACCGAATACCTATATGTTTTAGCCCTTTCTCTGAGATGAACACAGCAAGAGTTGCAAAAATACAAGAGGCAAATGACCAATAAGAATATGAAAAAATTCTTAACATCACTAATCATTAGGGAAATGAAAATCAAAACCACAATGAGATATTACCTCACACCCAATTGGATGGCTACCACTGAAAAAAATAGCAAATGTTGGCAAGGATTTGGAAAAATTGAAACCCTTGTGTATTCTTGGCTCGGCTGCTTTGGAAACAGCATAGTGGTTCCTCAAATAATTAAAAATAAAATTACAAAATGATCTAGCAATTCTATTTCTGGATATATACCCAAAAGAATTGATAGCAGGGTCTCAAAGAGATATTTGCACAATGTGGAAGCAACCCAAGAGTCCATTAATAAATGAATTGATAAGGAAAAATGTGGTGTATACATATAAGGGACTATTATTCAACCCGAAAGAGGAAGACAATTCTGATACATGCTACAATGTGAATGAACCTTGAGGACATTATGCTAAGTGAAATAAACCAGTCACAAAGAGACAAATACCATATGATTTCATTGATATGCGGTACTTAGAATAGTCAAAATCATGGAGATGAAGTACAAGGTTGTTTACCAGAGGTTAGGGGATAGAGGCAGGGAATGGGGAGTTTCTTGCAAGATGAAAAAGATTGATTGCCCAACACTACTGATACGGGATAAGGCAAGTTCCCTCTAGTGGGGGCAACTCAAGCCCTGCACACACAGAGAGAGTTCTTTGCTGAGTGCAAGAAATAATTCAAACGCATGCCAGGATTAGTCAGAAGGAAAGTTTATTAGAGAATGAGAAAAGCAAAGACAAGCAGAAGCAAACACAAAAAACCAAAACAAGAAAAAAAAAAAGAAAGACCTGAGTGTTGGGGAATCTAGTTTACATATCAGTATTCATTTCTGTGAATAACAGTTTAAAGACTTTGTTTACCAATTTTCCTTGACATAGGCATACGGTGAGAAAGTGTTATGCCCTGAGTCGTATCTCCACAAACCAGCAAGGAGCCAACACCGATGCAAGAGGGAGTTTATTTCAGACTCGAATCCGGACCACACTCCGCACACCAACGCAGCAGTGAATAGGAGGCGGTCCAGAACATGGGGCTTCGGGGGTATTTGAAGGGAAAAAACGTAAGCACCGGAGCCAATGCCTTTGGCGGTTAGAGTATTGGGTAAGAAACAAACTTTGACCTTTAGCGGGATTGGCTAGGTGATGGCGCCAAGGAACAAAGCAGGAAATTTGGAGAGTTAGGGTCTTTCGACTTTCCATAGTTGCTCTGATTGGCTGAGTCTAGGGTGGGGTGAGCGTCTCGCTATCTGCGGTTTTTCCGGGAACTGGCCTGTGCCTAAGATGGAATCTTATACCTAAGATGGAGTCACCTAGGTTGTTCAAAAGAATGAGAGTATGTAGCATGAAAAGCCTGTTGGCAATTCCCAGCCTTTGATCCATAATTTCCCCCATGATCTTAGCCACAGAGAATGAATAATTTTATTTTGTGTAGGATATGAGTTAAAGACTCTGTTTTTCCTGTTTTCCCTTCACAGTGTGGGGAAATAGTTTATTAGCAATCCAGCAGAAATTTTCCTTTGTTCTGAAAGTGTCCTCAAGGTCTGGCTGTAGGGCTGATCAGCATATTGCAGTCTCTGACCATAGCTTGATTTAACAATTTAGTTCTCTTGCCTCCTCCCTACATTACTATGAATGTACTTGACACTACTGAATTTAAAAATGATTAAGATGGTAATAAAAATAAATAAATAACAATACCGATAACATGTATTGCATATAGAATATATGCCAGGCTCTGTGTGACATATTTTAAATGCTATAGCAGGAAAGTAGCTTGAAATACAGTCTGTGCTTTTCTTTCTTCCTTTCCCGGTACAGCTCCCACAGAACCTGAAGGAGAAAGAGGTCAGTCAAAACACTAAGAAAAAGAAATAGTCAGTGTTTCATTTTTTAACTTCCAAAATAAGCTCTTGATCCCAGATCAGAATACTTTTGAGAAACAAAGTTTTTGATATGCAAGAGTAAGGTTTTTAAGAGAAGAAAAGGCTATTAAGAATCATAATGAGAAAGCCTTAGAGGAGGGAGGGCAGAGCATTTGTGCCAAAACAAGAGGTTGAAAAGAGGATGGAGGAATACCAGATTCCCATGCTCCACCCCTGCCCCAAGGCTGACAAAGTAGATGCAATTCAACTGGAGTAGAAAGGGACCAGGCATGCAGGCGGAGGCCCCCAAACCATCATGATCCTGCAGTAGTGAGAGTAGAAGGTTGATGAGAGCCTTGCACTGAGAGGCAATGAGATGGTTCACCTGAGCCACACACCTCCTGATGGATTGTTACCAAGCGCCATTCTGCAGGTTTTATTTAGCAGCCCCTTTTTAGCAGGTGTACGGTGGAGCAGTCAAGAGAATGCTCTACCACTTCACTAGTGCATGACTTTGAGCAAAGTTACTTAATCAGTGGGTCTTAACTTGGTTCTTGCACATGTGCTTCACAGAGGGGTTGTTGTCATGCAAAACCTGTAGACTGAAGGAAGCCAGGAGGAAGGAAGGACAGGTTTGGGGAAAATGGGCAAAGATGTGGGTGCAACTGAAGTGTATGTAGCCTTGAGACTTCATCTCTCACCTGAGAGGAACTACATAAGTGTATAGTAAAGGAAATGTCAGTGAGGAATATTTAGTGAGGAAAAAAAAAAAAAAAAAGGCTTAGAATTTACCAGCATGAAAGAATATGAGTCTTCCTAGAAAGTATGTATTGTGTGCCAGGAATATCTACAACAAAACTGATCTTGGTGGAACTGCAGAACTTCAAACATAAAAAGTGTAAGGTTTGGCCGCTCAACAGAGTCTGATTCATGATTAACAGACGTCCTTTATTGAAAGGCAAGCGGTCCCGGGAGTTCTCTGGTCCCGAGGAAAGAGGCCAGAGGAGTCGCACCTGACGGGTCGGGGCAGGGTTTTAAGGGTCGCGTCCTGGAAGGGGAAGATTCAAAAAAGGCAAAAAGCATAGCATAGGGCTCTTTCATTGGTGCAGCCGTGTGGCACCACAAACGTAGACCTGGCACCGGGGGTTTGGTCTATGGGCTTCAGGAGGCTAGCAGGCAGTAGCTAGCGGCTGGGACCTGCCCCTGGACCTTTTCTGGGAGCGCTGGCCTTACAAAATGGAAATGTTAAAATCTAACAGAGATGAGAGACAAAATACCCATTAAAAAATTAGCACTTATGGAGACATCAGGTTTCTTATAATCAACAACTGTGGCCAAAAGTCTAAGACATAATGTCTTTAAAGTGCTGAAAGAAAAAAGAAAGGGAGGAGAAAGAGGAAGAGAAAAATCTGTTAATTATTAACCAAAAATACAATAGCACTGTGAATAAAACCTATTTTTTTTATGACTTGAAAAGATAGAACTAAAACTCAGGATGATAATAATATTAAAGATAAGAGGGAAGAATTTGAGAAAGTTATAGAAGCTAAAATATTTGGTCTTCAGGGGAAAATATGGAAACTAAATTATTTTATTTTCATTAGAATATAAAGTTAATTGTACTAAAAATTAAACAGAACTATTAGAAATACAGTCTGTAACTCTGAAATTAGCAGGTGAGAAAAATGAAGAAATTTCATTAATCACAAAAAAAATAGTAAAAGATGGGCAAAAAACAAATAGAAAGCACAAAAGAAGATGGCAGAAATAACTGACTATATCAATAATCATAATGAATATAAATGAATTTAAATCACCCATCAAATTACATGCTATTCAGTCGAATTAGAAAATCAAAAGCAAGCTCCAGATGTATGTTTCATGCTGCTTACATGAAGCACACTAAAACTAAATTAACAAATAAGAATCTAAAAATAATAAGATGTTAAAAGATATATCAGAATTTCAGGTGGGTACTATAGATTTATCAGAGTGATAACTTTGTAAGATATATAAATGTCTAATCACTGTGTTATAGACCTGAAACTAATATAATGTTATATGTCAACTGTAATTGAAAAATAAATTTAAAAAAAAGATATAACAGGAAAATACATACTAAAAGACTAGTGAAAAACTATTTGTACTTGTATCAGACAATAGAATTAAGACAAGAAACTCTAAGATAAAGAAATATACTACAAAATGATAAAAGAAATAATTCTTCAAGAACCAGTAATCATGAACCTGAATGCACCTAAAAGCAGTCTTAAAGTATATAAAAAGTATGTATTTTCGTTCTTTTGACTTTTCAAAGAATCATAAATATCTTGGTGACTTTTTAAATTCCTGTCACTGTATATGCTGTAGATGCTGTATTACTTCTAGTAGGGTTAAATCAGAATAATTTTTGTCCCATGTATCAGGATATTGTTCTGCTGTAAACACGCACACATACACACAACAACAACAACAACAACAAAAATAACTGATAAAGTTACTGACAAACGTTATTTTAATTCAACTAACTAGAAATCTGGAGATTAAAATTTCTGAAATTGGTTAATCCCGCAGCTCAAAAAAGTCAAGTTTCTGCATCAGTTTCACTTTGATTGTCTTGGCTTTCTACTTATGGTCACAAGATATACTGCTGAAGCTTCCAAGATTATTTCCTTACTCACAGAAGTCTAAAAGCAGGAAAGAAAGAAGGAAGGGCCACATCTCAGAATGCTATTAGTAGACTTTGCAGCATGTCCATTGGTAAACTGTGAGTCCCATTTCTATCCCTAAACTCATTTTTGGCGAAGGGCAATAGGGTTATTATGAATGCCAGTTATGGTTCAAATACTGAGGCAAGGGAAGGGCCCACTTCTCTGAGAACATTCACACTTGATATCCCAACAAAATCAGTCCTTCTGGCATGGAAAACAGGGTAGTGACTGTTGGGAAGGCATCTGAAAATTGTCTGCTAGCCCCTGAGAAAGGATTGTATTACAAGCATGTCCTTTGCTTGTTTCTTGCTGTCTTAAGGCAGTTGATGCATCTCACAGCATCCTATTAATTTTCCCACCCTCCTTAACACTCTAAACATCCTAGGCATAAACATAAATAAATATAGAATATATAGCATGAATAACTTAAAAGTCACGTTAGAAATGATTCTTCAGAAGTCTCAGGGAATGGATTAAGCAAGCAAATGGTATTTGGGCTGATAACTACTACCTATGTACAAGTTTGTTTAAATTAGTTAATAAAAATGATACATTGACATTATATTATGAAACATTGAGAGATTCTGCCTCAGAAATTACATAACTCACCCAATGACTAGTTAGAAAGCAAAGACCATACCTCAAGATACCATATCAATCCAAAATACAACTCTCTTTTCAATTCACACGAATCTCTATCCTCAAAGAATCTTGGTCAAATATTCTTTCCTGGCTCCTCATCATTTAAAACACAGAGTCAAACCTCTCAGTAGGACACATATGACTGGGCACTATCCCATCCTCTAATCTGTGACTTATTGAACAGTAATACCTACCTAATATTACTACATAAAATTCATAATGTGGCTTTTTAATATTTACTTGTTTATTTCTTGTCTAACTCTCTCCCTGAACTTCATGAGATTAGGGCTTTGTTTCATTACTCTTGAATCCTCAGTGCCTAGGATGCTGGCCTGGTGTAAGTATAGCAAGCTCTGTCAATAGTTGAGAATGGATGAATTGATAATATGCTGTAGTCACCTCAGATACCTTGCACCTGGTTGGTGTACCAGGCTGCATACAGTAAACAGCAACACCAACTACTCAATTTATCAAGTCCAAAAGCCAGGACTTATCTTTCATTCCTTGCTTTCCTTCTTTGCCTCTACCCTTTCTATCAGTAAGTCCTGTGGTCTCTACCTGCAAAATGTACCCTAAATCTATTCTTTTGTCTCTATTTTCACTTCCATCTCACTCTAATGTAAGTTAACACCATCTTTCATTGAGATACCCTTTTTGCTCTTTCTGCTTGCATTCTTGTCTATGTATATCAGACACACATCACCTCGGTTTTTCTTAATTATATAAAATAGGCGAATATTCTCACCACCTTGCTCATTTAAACCCTCAGCACCAGAAGTAATTATTTAACACATATTCTTCCTAATGTGATCGATTTCTACACACTCATACATACTTGTACATGCACGCCATGTATATATACTTTTAAAAAATATTACCTTTCATATTATGGACATCTTCCCAGGTGAATATAATAGCTATTCAATATTTTGACAGTTAAATGAATAAAATAATGGTTTCATACATTATTTTTGTTTAAAAAATATAGTATACATAAGGAGCAGTGAGAATTTCAGCAGATATATGAATATTTGTGGAAAAACAACTTGATCCTACTAGTGGAATTATTTATAGAAAATATGACATGGTAGGTAGATATTCACCATGTACATCATTCTTCACTGTAGAAATTATATTCTTTAGAAATTTTGTAGCCACTACGAAATCGAAATCTATTATTTTTTTTTACTCCTATCCCAGTGCCTACAATGATAAATATTTTTGTTTATAGCATTCAGGCATTTTGGGTCAGCATTTTCTCATGATAAATGTCCTGGTTATTTTGCATAGATACAGAGCCAAATCACAGTCATGGAAGCTGCAATAATAACACAGGCACACAGGCATACACAGGCATGCCTGATATACAGAATAAAGCAATGAGTAAAAGATATGGACCTAGAGATTATTTAACAATTAAATTCTTATTAATTGAATGCAAGCTATTTGAGTTAAAAACTAGAGGAGAAGCACCTATAAGTCAGTGATTTAGATACTAATGTCTTCCTTTGTCAGAGATCTTGGACTGGAGGAAAAGGCAGAATCATCTATGTTTTCTCAAAAAGGCATCATCTCAACTACCATTTGTATGAGGAAACACAAATAATTCTATTCTACAGAAATCTGTACAAAGGCAGACAACATTCATATAGAATGTTGAGAAGTAATAAATAATAACAATATTTAATGTGTTTACTATGTGTTAGGACCTAACTAGTGTTTTGCATAAATTATATCATTAGATCTTGCAAGAGTAAATTATAATTGTTATCATCACTCTTTTGCAGGTTAGGAAACACAGGCTTAGAACTTGAGTCTAACTGGGACTAACCACATTCTTAACTACTTCTCTATAAAATACCACTTAAAATACAAAGTTACAATTCTAAGTCCTAAGATAGTGCTATAATTCACTTCCAAAGGAAAGTACTCCATTAGATGTTTATATTTTTCTGATGTCAGACTGGTAGACAGGCCCATGAATTGCCTTCTTTATTCTATTCCAAAGACACAAAAAAGTAGCATTTATTTATAAGAATAATGATATAATGGTCAAAGCTTACATTAAACCGAAAATTTCAGAACATGCTACAGACAACAAAGTTTAGCTAAGTTTAGAACAAGATGACAGACAAATTGAGGATAATCTCACTACTTGAAGAAGCTGTAATGTTAACAGATAGCCTAAACAGTGGGTGCCTAAGATGTTTCCCAATGGACCCAGATCTCCTACTCAGAGATTTAATGCATAAAAAAGTAAAGAACAAACTCTCAGACAGGCAACAGATTCTGGATTCGAAATCACCTTCAGAGTATAAAAAAAGTGTTAATACTAAAAGGATTAGACAGATGTATATATACACTCTTTCATTAACACATTATCAACAATAAAAATAATTGAACTTGACTACAGTACAGTAACCATCTAAATATAAGGAAAGAGTGCTAAAAATGTGGAAGCCATGCAAGTGACAATCTGTGTATTATGCCCAAATCAAGATACGAAATTGTGGTACCCTTGATATTATATCTGTTTATGTTTACTCAACAATTGGCTTGAGTGTGTCTAATAAACAGATGTATACAACACAGACACAGTTTCTGACCTTATGGAACTTGCAGTCCAGTTGGAGAGACACATATTAATCAAATAATGGTCAGGTTAGTTATATGTATATAATCAAGAGTGTAAATGAAATTTACAGGGTGCCGAAGACAAAGATATCACAATAAAACTACAGACTAACATTCCTCATAAATATAGATGTAAAACTCAAACAAAATATTAACAAGCCAAGTCCAGCAACATATAAAAAGAACTGTATACTATGACCAAGTAGATTTTATCTCAGTAATATAAGGTTGGCTTAATGTCCAAAGGCAATGGATAAAATTACCATAATAATCAATAACAATCAATGACAAAAACAACATAATCATCTAAATAGATGTAAATTATGCATTTGACAAACCCAACATCCATTTAAGAAAAAATAAATAAGCAAACAAACAAAAAACATTCAACAAACTAAGAATAGAAGGAAATTTCCTCAATCCACTAAAGAGAATCTATGAAACACCCATTATTAACATCATTTTTAATGGTAAAACTGAATGTTTTCCTGCTAATATCAGAGGCCTGTTTTTGCCACTTCTTTTCAACATTGATTCAGCAAGAGCAAAAAGAGAAAGGGGGAGAGTGATAGAGAAAAAAAAGAAAAGGAATTAAAGGCATCTATATTGGAGAAGTAATACTGCCTTCTCACAGAGGACATAATCCTGTATGTAGAAATCCCAAAACCACTACAACTAATGAACTCCTGTAGTAAGTTTGTAGGCTACAAAATCAACTTATAAAAATCAACAGAAATAGATTATATATTTATTAGCAAATTTATATTTACTAAATATATTTATAAATATATAGAAACAACATTTCCATTTCTGTTTACTAGCAAAGAAAAATCTCAAAATAAAGATAATTTAAATCACGATAGTGTCAAAAAGAATAAAATATTTGGAAATTGATTTAACAAATAAGACACGAGACATTTACACTGAAAACTACAAAAGATTGCAGAGAAAAATTAAAGGAAGTCTAGATAAGTACAGTTACATTCCATGTCTATGGACTGAAAGGTTCAATATTAAAAATATAGCAATTTTGAATAATTGATCTTTAAATTGAAATCAATCCTTATCAAAATTCCCAGAGGTATTTTTGTAGCAATTGACAGGTTAATTCTAAAATTTATATGAAAAACTGAGAACCTAGAATAGCCAACATATTTTTGGAAAAAACAAAAAAGAACAAATTTTTGAAAGTCTTATACTACCAAAATTCAAAATTTACTATAAAGCCAATAATCAGAATCAAGACAGTATTGATACAAGAACAAGAATAAATCAGTGGAAGAGACCTGAGAGTCCAAAAACATATCCTTGTATTTGTGATCACTTGGTGCTCAACAAAGTTGCTAAGACACTTCCAAAGGGAAAAAGTTGTCTCGTCAACAACTGGCGCTGCAGGAATGAAATACCTACATATACAATGAGAAATTTGGACCCTAACCTCACACTATGCATAAAAGTTAACCCAAAATAGATAATAAGCCTAAATCTAAGAGAACTTCTGAGAGAATTTCTAAGAGAAAATCTTTAAGATCTTGGGACAAACAAAGAGTTCTTAGGACACCACAGCACAATCCATAAAAGAAAAAACTGACAAACTGGGTTTCATCAAAATTAAAAATTTTTGTGCCCCAGTGGATAGAAAAGACAAGGTGATGACAGATTGGGAGAAAATATTTGCAAATTGTATATCTCATAAATAGCTTGTATACAGAATACATAAAGAACTTAAAACTTACTAAGAGATAAACAATTCAATAAAAATTGGCAAAAATTTTGAATAGATATTTCACTACAGAAGATATGCAAATGATAATAAACACAAGAAAAGATACTCAGAGCCATTGGTCATCAAAGAAACACAAATTAAAACTACAATGGGATACCACTACCTACTTGCTATTTAAAAATACAGATAATATCAAGTGTCGGTGAAGATATACTCCTTCAATTTCGCTTCTAGAAATATACCCAAAATATGTAAAGCATATGTCCACATGAAGACATGTGTGTGAATAGTCATAGCTGTATTATCTTAGCCAAAAAGGTGAAACAAGCCAAATGTCCATCAATGGATGAATGGATAAATAAAACGTGGGCATATATGCAATGAAATACTATTCAGCAATGAAAAAAATAAAACACACCACAACATGGATAAACCTCAAAAATATTATCTTCAATACATGTATCCAGATATAAAAGAGACATATTATATAATTCTATTTAGATGAAATGTCCCCAAAAGGCAAATTTAAGCAGAAAGCAGATTAGTGATGCCCAACACTGGAGGTAAAAGCAGGGATTAACTGCAAATAAGCATGAGGGATACATATATATATATATTTTTTTTAATTGAGATGATGGAAATGTTCTAAAATGAGATTGCAGTGATGGTTGTACAACTCTAAATTTACTAAAAATTATTGAATACTAGACCTACAATGGGTAAATTTTGTGATATACAAATTATAGCTCAATAAGCTGTTATAAAAAATAAGGCTGAAAGCACCATGAGAGAGTGTAATAGGGTGACTAAAATGAACTGAGAGGGTCAGGGAAGCTTTTTAAAGGAAAACACATTTAATTTTTGATCTGAAAGAATATGAAGGTTTTGCTGTGTAATATGGCAGTGGGATGAAAGGAGAATAGAAAGCAAGGAAAGAGCATGAGTAGCATTCCAGCCAGAAAGAATCACATGTGCAAAGACCTTGGGTGCTGAAAGGAGATTGGTAAGTCATGAGAAACAAAAATTAAATTAGTGCAGATGGAGTATAGTAAAGGAGGAGGGTATCATGCAATAAGTATGGATCCATGATTTGGGTTTTCACTACATGGCAATTTTGGGGGTTATATTTTAAGAATAATGAGAAATCATTGAAAGATTTTACACAAAACAGTAATATGATCATATCTGGATTTTAAGAAAATTACTCTTATTACCATAGATCAAGAGTCAGCCAACTTTTTCTGTCAAGAGCCAGATAATAAATATTTCAGACTTGGTAAGCCATAGGATCTTTGACCAACTCTCAAGAGCTGTGTTTGTAGCATAGGGACTGACATAGACAGAATGTAAATAAATGATCCTGGCTGTATTCCAGTAAAATTCATTTATGAAAACAAGCAGTAGGCAGGATTTGGCCCTCTGGCTATAATTTGGCAAGTTCTGCTATAGATGGATAATAGTTTGGAGAAAAAGGCAAATCTGGAGTTAAGGAAAACAGGTTAGAAGGCAAGTGAAAAGTATAAATGAAGTCATGCAGTATTTGTCTTTCTGGTTTATTTCACTTGGCATAATATCCTCCTGTTTTGTTCATGTTGTTGTAAATGACAGGATTTCATTTTTATAAAGCTGAATGATATTCCACTGTATATTCATAGTAACAGAATTGTGGTAAGTAGAACGTGGTTGCCACTGGCATGGGCAGGGAGTCATGGGAAGTTTTCGTTTAATGTGTACGGAGTTTAAGTTTTGCAAGACCAAAAATGGAAATGGATGGTAGTGATGGTTGTACAATAATATGAAAGTATCTAATAGCATTGAATTGTATACTTAAAAATAGTTAAGACGGTAAATTTTATGTTATGTATATCTTACCACAATAAAATTTGGGGAAAAAAAGAAGGCAAGTGAAAACGGTGTGTCTTACATTATTAGGATTGGCAGTAGAATCATAGAGAGTTAACTCCAGACAAGAATTGTACTGTAAATAAGGAGATGAGATAGAGAGAGGAGTCACAAATAACTACTGGGTATCTGGAATGAGTAACTGGGGCGATGGTGGTCATCTTGGTATCTTGGTGGAGAAGTAGATACAGGTCATGGATATGAGAAGCCATTAGAAGTCTTTGCATCAAGGGATGCAAGCAAATGGATGAAAGCCATTTTACGTGGCTGCAGCAAAGGTCAAAGCATAGAGTTATGAGATGCTAGACTTAGACTGCCAATCAGTTGATCAATATTGAGTGTTTATGCTATTCCAAGCACTGTGGTAAGTGATAGGGTGCTAACAGAGATGAAAAGATAAATATAAGGCATTTTGAAGGAAAAAATTGAATGAACTTGTCGACTACTAAGACAAAGGGAATTTTAAAAGAGGTGAATAATTTTAAATTAAAGTTGCGAATTTGAATGACCAGGAAAATTAGTACCCATGCAGGAAATGGGAAAATTTAGAAAATTGGCTAGTGTAAAGACCAAGGTGAAAAGACGTAACATTCTAATTGCCGTACCTTTATATTAACTTTGGGCTTCCAT
Organism: Eonycteris spelaea; assembly: GCA_003508835.1. NCBI lineage: Eukaryota > Metazoa > Chordata > Mammalia > Chiroptera > Pteropodidae > Eonycteris > Eonycteris spelaea. The sequence goes on along the minus strand of PUFA01000147.1, from coordinate 3,350,406 downwards.
TAGGTTAGTCAGGAACCATCAGCATCAAGATGTAAGTTGGTGCCAAGGAAGCTGATGAATTTTTAAAGGCAGCATAAAGCGAAAAATGAAAGGACCATAACGAGATCTCTCTCTGTAACTAACTTGTCTTGCCATGAACCAGATGGTAAAAGAAAGAAAAATGTGAAGCTTAAAAGGAGTGGTGTGAACTGCTTTACTAGGTAAAGTAGGATTATGTGGCTTTATGAAAACAATCAAGAGATTTCATATATAAAACTTGTTTTTCTTTCAAATGTATTCTCTTCTTTCCACTGTCTCCTTTAGTTCGGGCCATCACTCTCTCCCACCTGGATTGCCATAATATCCTTTTAATTCACCTCCATGCTGCTGGCCCATCCTGGTTCAATCTGGACTCCAGAAGTCCTTCTTCTAGATTCCCCTTCACGCCAATGGATAAAACTGAAAATCCTCAGCACAGAAAGCGCTTCCTGAGCAGATTCCTTTTCTATGCCTCCGGTATTAATTTTCCACACCACTCCTTCCCTACCTACATTACCTGCTACCTGAACCTGTATCTCAGAGGCCCTCGACTCTACTCCCCTTCTTTCATCAGGTTTGTGGTATATCACAAGGAATTTGTTAGTAATAATAAAGTTCTGAAGTTTGTGAATATTTGCCTTTTTAATTAATACGAACACATTTAAAATTGTCACTGTAAATGTCACTCTCTCTTGTTTAAATTCCAATATGCAGTGCTTTCTTGAATAGGAAGGAAAGAAGTAGAATATAGAATAAGTACATGAAACTTGCCATAGATGTGGAAGTTATCTGTCATGGGGTTAAGACAGGAAAAAGAGAAAACCACTGGTAATGAAATACTCAGTGTTCCATTCAATTGTAAAACTTAATTAGAATTATTTATCTATTGTTCCCACTGTGTGCTCATCAAGAGTAAACACTTAGGACTTTTACCTCTGTGTCAGGTACCCAAAAATGCCTCATAAAAAACTGTAGGGATTTTTTTTCTACTATAACATGAAATCGAAGTTCATGGAGCTTCTCACGAAGGTTGCCAGTGATGCATTCTGAAAGTGAGGAATACATTTCATAGGCTATACATGGAGCTAGAGGAGGGAAATCAGTGGTTAGGAAATGACTACAGCAGAAGTAGGCTACCATTTCAATAACTTTGGCAACAAAAAGGAGAAATATAGGGTGGTGCATAGAAAATACGTACGTTCAAATGAATACTTTTTAGCCTCCTCACTTTCCATTTGCTTCAGTCTAGCTCTTCTCTAACCATGTCACAGAAACTGTTCTGGCTAAAGTTACTAATAATTTCTAATGCCAAATCCATGGTACATTTAAATGTTTGTCTTCCTTGATAGCTCAGTAACATTCAACTTAGTAGGCCAGCTCCCTTTTTTGAAATACTCTTTTATTCTCACTCCTGTGTCACAATGTTGACTTACCTATAAGATAGGATTTTCTTGTTCTCTCCTTCGCTGGTGCCTTCTGAACCTGAATTCACTTCACCATTGTGTTTAAGGGCTTCAAACTGGGTCATCTCTTTCACACTGCATTCTTGCCCTGGCATGCTCATCCACTCCAATGATTTCAAATACCAATTATACACCAATGATTCCTTTCTTTTTAAAAAAGTTTTTAGTCCACTATTTTATAAATTTAGGCAACTTCTTATTTATCCATCTTCACTTAACTACTTCACAAATACCTCAATGCATGTTCAAAGTTAAATTCTTTATCTTTCTTCTCAAATCCCGGTTAAATAATATCACCATCTACTACTTGTCAAGACAAACAACAGAGAATTATAATTGCTCCCTCCCACTTCCTCTCCTTGCCTTCACATTCAGTTTTGAACCAGGATTTTAATACTACTTACAAAATATATGATCATCCACCTATTTCTTTCTGTCTCCACGGCCACCACTTGGTTTAAATGACTATCTCTCATCTAGGGTTACTGCAAATAGCACCTAATGGGCTCTCAGCTTCCATGGTCTTCCAACCCATCTACACACATCATAGTTTGGAATATATTTTTACTCTCTCAAAATCCTTCACACCTTAAGTTAAAAATGAAATTACCTGAGATGATCCATAAGGGCTTGTAAGATCTCAGCACTGCTTGCTTCTCGGGCCTGTTTTAGGCCACTCCTGTCCACACAGCTCACAATGCTCAGCCCACTGGTTTCTCTGTTTCTGACATACATCAATTTCCTTCCTGCCTGAGGGCCTCATGAATGTGATTTCCACGGCCTAGAATTCATTCCCTGTTCCCATGTTTTTGCCTTCTCCTGCTCAGTATGCATGCCTCAGCTTAAATTCCCTACCATTTTTCAAACAGAATTAAGTAATTAAACATCCTTGTTAAACTCTCTTTTGGTGTCCTATATTTTCCTTCATGGCACTTATCACACTCAGTTCCTATATGTATGCTTGTTTCGCATCATTCTTTCCTACAAGACTGTAAACTCCACAAATGTGGGAACCATATTTCATCTCTAATCACTATCACTTAGGCCAAGACATGGATAAAACAAATGTCATAATAATTGTTTGTTAAATGAATCGATAAATAAATGAATATTAAGAGATTCTTTGAAAATAAAAGAGAAAAAGCCTTAGAGTTTAAGGACATCAACAATTAAGCCAATATCTAGATTTGGTCACTAAGTAATTGATGCTGAATGCAAGGGAGGATTTCCTATCTGTCAAGAACAGGTTTAAAGTACTTCATGTGCAAAGTCACTCAACTCACATAAAGCCTATGAGTTTACAAAGGAGAAAACTGGAAAATAGAAATTTTAATTAACTTACCCAAAAGACACAGAGCTGGAAAGAGGAGAAACTGGGATTCAAATCTAGGCAATCTGGCTCCAGACTCCTTCATACTTGAGCACTATTTCAGAACAATTCAATTGGTGAATTAGGAATGAGTTGTAGATGTGCCACCAGAAATGGATTTGTTCACTTCTGGGTCAGCCAGGCTGGTGGCCTCAGGATTTGAGTAGTCTGGTCCAGAGCAACTCAGAAGGTGGCAGAGTAAGTGTGCCCAGGTCCCACAGCAGACGTGGAGAGCCCCAACTGGCACCCGATGCTCTGTCACCCACTTTGGAGCTGATACTCTAGCAGCAGCTGTGAGGAAGCCACTGTAGAGTGTGGATAGGTGCTCCTGGAACTGCCAGGTACACCAAGCAGCAGTGAGTTGTAAAAGATGCTGATGGCTGAGGAACAGGGTGGTAGAAGAGGTAGGGCAGGAAAATTTGTCTTCATAAAAATGAAAACACCTGTCCAGTGGAGACTGTCACCACTGTCCTTATAGTTGGCTAAGCTGGCTGTGTGGTGGCCACTCTGACACCACTCCTGCCTCTGCTAACTTGAGCTTCATCAATATTGTGAAATGCTATATTTATAACAATTTGATTGCCTTGGAAATCCATTCTCTTTTCTACCTTTTTCAATGGAAAAATAAAAGCTTTTAGATACTTTAATATAATTGCAACTCTTGTACAGTTTTGAATAGTTGTAAGATAAAATGTTTTAAATGTTTTATTACCTGTCTATGTGAACAAGTTTCTTGTTGATGATATTAAGATTTTGAAGACATGAACATGAAAAAACTCTTAAGTGGAGCTTGTTGCAGACAACTGAAGCAAAAAAAAACTGTTATAAAAAAGCAAGCTCAAGTTTTTGACCAAAAATATTGAAAAGATATTACTTAGAACTTTTATATAAATTTTATATCACTATTTTAATACTTTATATTTTTCATGCCATAATTACATAATATAAAGAAAATGTAACTAATTTTTTGGCATCATATAAATGCCCCCAAATTCTATCCAGCTATTACAATTGTCACTTTCTGTATGCACTACAATGAGAATAAGGTTGAGAGTGCCTCTCTGAGCTCTACTCTCTTGAAAAGTATTCATGTTTTGATGCATTTACTTCATAGATATAGCCCCAGTTAATCATACTAGATAACTTGCAATTACTTCTGAACATTCCATATACTCTCCTGTTGTTCTCTATGTGCAGTGGTTAAATGAGGTGGCTCTGGAACCAAAATGCCTGGTTTGAATCCCAAATTTGCCATTTAGTAGCTGTGTGACACTGAGGCAGTAACCTAATCTGTTTTATCATGTGAAAAGGCATCATAATAGTACCCATCTCATAACTGAAGTAATACACATAAACATCTCAAAATGATGCCTGGCATATAGTAAGCACCCCCAAAATGCATCTGCATTTGTTTCTCCCTCTTTCTTCTGTCTCTGCCCTTCCTTATCTTTCCTTTGCCTAACTCAGTCATATTCAACCTTATGACCTCAGTTTACCTGTCATTTCCTCTGACTAACCTTTCGTATCCACTCTCTTAGGAGCTCGTAGAGCCTGTAGTATCACTCCTGTCATAGCACTTATCATAGTGCATGTAATTTTCATTTTCTTGTCTATTGCCTGGCCCTCCCTCATTAGAGCAAGGTCCCTTGGAGCAGGAACTGTTGCATTAGCTCGTAAGCTCCCAGTTCCTCCCGTGCTGCCTGGTACTCAATAACTAGTCAATGGATGAATGCCTGAAAGGAAGAACTCCATCCTGTCCCCTGTTTCCATAGCAATGACTCAAGAAGGCAGGAAGAAGTTACACAACTTTTCTAACAGGTATTTAGAAGTCTATTTACAGAAGTAAGTATCCATAATATTTTCCTCCTCACTCCCTCCTCAACTACACTTGGCATACAGGTTGAGAAAAATGGCATCCCCCTTTTACTAGCTGCCCTTGCATGACTTTGTGTTTCCTTGAGTGACTCCTAGGTAAGAGCAAATTGAAGTTCATCTACCTTGATACAATCTGAGTTTGTCAAAGTTTTCTTATTCTGACCTTAATGAATCACCCCAGAACAACATATATGTTGTTTCCACATTTGGACTCCTGAAGATGTTGGGTTTTGTTAGTGATTTGTTTTTATTGTTTTTGTTTTTATTCTAAGGAGCAAAAATAGTAAGGGAAAACAAGTGGTCCATATTACAGAGAAAACTGATTTTTTAGCCATCCCAGCTGGGTCTTGTGTGAGCCTTTATCAAATTTAGTACCATGGGGTAACGTGAAAAGGAAAAAAGGAAAGAAATTGGAAGGAAAGAAATTAACCTTTTCAAAGTAAAAAAAAAATGTATGTGTGTGTGTACCTGTATGGGGGTTAGGAAGAAGAAAAAGCAGAAAACAGAACTAACATTTATTTAACATTTGCTCTGCTCAGGTTCCACACGGGGCTCTCTAGCTGTTCACTCACTCAGTCCTCACAGCTACCCTATGAAATAAATGGTACCACCTACATTTACAGGTGGTCAAACAGAGACACAGAAAAGTTAAGTAAAAACCAAGAATAACATTTCATTACACACGAAAATTATGAAAACTATATGAAATTCAAATGTCACTGTTCATAAGTAGATTTCCTGGAGCACAGCCCTGCCCATTCTTGTATTGTTGTCTGGGCTGTTTTTGTGCTACAAGAGTTGAGTAGTTGCACAGAGACTATATAGCCCACAAAGTCCAAAATATTTACCACCTGGTCTTTCACCAAAAGGTTTTCTAGTCTCTGTGGCATTAAGAGAATGATTTCAAAAGTTTATGGTTGCTTAGGAAAATTTATTAAGAAGAAAAAAAATCATTTTGTCCCCTAAAATATCCTCCTAACTTCTAAGAAGGATAACAGAATTATAAAATGGATATCAAATTAACTTCTTTTACAATAAAAATATTAATAAAGTTCACATTAATGATAAAGTAACTTTTCTATCTCTTTTATTCATATTTTAATTGTTTTCTTGTCAGTATTTACATGTTCAATTTGCAGGGTTTTGCCAAAAAAGAACTTAGTAGAGAGGGAAGATGGAGATACAATTTTGACTGTGCTTCTAACTAAATTAAGCAAATCACTTAATCATCCATGATTTAAATTTCCTTATCTCCAAATCGTGGGCTGGACAAGATAATTCCTAAGGTCCTTTACAGTTATAAAATTATAAGTCTCTGTGACTTAAAACATAAATTTTAAATGTTAAGTGATCATAGAGGTTTATAGCAGTTATGGCTTTGTATTTATAGTAGATTGGCAGCCATGTTTATGATTTTTTAACTTCAAATCATTAGTTAATGTCTCAGCTCCTAATTATGACATTTCCATATAGGAAAATATGAGCAACTTTATGATGATTTGCTTCTTGAGAAGATTTCCAGGGATGCATTGAGGGAAAAACTGTAGAAACTTTCATAGTTCTATAGTTTATTACTAATTTGAGATTTGGGAGTTTTTAGAAAAGGATTAAAAAATACACTGGTATGAGATTTAAATGCATACTTCTTATTTTTTTTAAAGAATGTACTTCTAATAATCGACTATAAAAATATTGAATCCTTTTTCCAGAGTGTCCCATCAATTGACAAATGGACCCAGACACTGAAACAAGTAGTCATTGTGTTTCTTAGTTGTACATATTTCTATCAGAACTCTGGGACAGTTCTGATTGGACAATCAGATAGGAAGACTCAGAAGCATAATTGTAATTCTACCTAGGGCAAGTTCACAGTTTATTCTGCATTGCCACTGTGTTGTTCACTTTCTTCTGATGAAATTGTGGCTATAGAACAATCTCTAAAAGGAAACTCCTCCTACAGGAGTCTGCCCAGAGCTGGGGCTCTAGACTATATCATGCTAAGTGGATCATCTCTGGGAAAACATCTGAGCTTGGTGAAAGTGTTGGCAGTGCTAGGTAGCCCCTGTCCAATACAGTGTCAATGATTTATAATCCCTTTCTAATACTTTGGATTTCACATCAACCTCTGATAAACTTAAGTACTGGTTCATGTACAGCAAACTTAAATGGAAGCAGAATGAGATGCAGAACCCTGGAGGTGGGCCAAAAAGAAATGGAATATTTTGTATTCTTTCTTTCTATGACATTGTTTACTTTTGTTTTCCCTGAGATCTAAGGATGTTTGCAGCTGGGTGAGACATGTAACCTCTCAATACATTAGAGGATGACTGTATAAGTGTCATGGCTAGAAGTTCCTAATCTTGAGGTAGCCTAGAAACTTACACTCACTAGCCCACATCAGTCTTGGATGACTTTGGTTGCAAGCTAGAACTACCCCTACCCCCATATCACTGGGATCTAGAAAACGACATCACATTTTAATTCAGTAGTTGTGAAGGCAGTTTAAAATGTTCATCCTCTTCCCTCTACCAACTGCTTCTAAACACCTTGCCAATGTCTCCCTCAAAACAAAATAAAACAAAACAAAACAACATTAGGGACTGCATCTACTCCCAAACTTTGAAAAGCCAGGCATTAGGCCTGCTCCCATATAATCAGGTTAATGCAATCAGTCAAAAGTTATAGTTTGAATAATTTTAGACTAAATTAATGAAAATGTTAACATATAAGCCACTGGCCCAAGAAATCAACATCTCAAATTCCCAAACAAATATTTATGTTAACATTTCAAGTCTAACCCTTTTTGTTTGTTTATTTTTATAATTTTATGGTTTACATAGACCAAATCCTAAGCAATATACCGGTCAAGACTATAGTGACCTCGAAAATGGCACATGCTCTGTTTAAAAGAGAGGAAGGAGGGATGGTATGGTTGAGGGACAAAAGATGTTATCTGGAAAATCTTTCCATTTTAGTTTCATTGCTACCAATCCAAACTCTCCCCCCTCACAATAATTCATCCCTACTCTCTGACCTCCCAATTTCTACTGGCTTCAATTCCACACTTCCCCTGAAATCGTTCTCCAAAGGTACCAATAGCTCCCACTATTTCACTGACAGTCAAAGCTGACTTCTTATTATCATCTATAAAGTCATATTGTTTAATCTCTTGATGCTCAAAGTGGGACATGAAGATAAACAGCATCACATCACCTGGGGGCTCATTGGAAATGGAGAATCTCAGGTTCCACCTCAGACTGCTGAAGCAGATTGTACTGAGAACCCCAGGTAACTAAGATGAACATCAAAGTTTGAGAGGCACCATTTAGCTTCTCCTTTCCTCACCTTCTCCAAACACCTAGAACAATGCATGGCACATATTAGATGCTAAATAAATGTTTATTTGGGAAACCAAATTGCCAAATCTGACAGCCACTTTGTAATCCTTACCTCATTTAACCTCTCTTAGTTATCTGAACGGTGACCACCACTTAATTCTTCAACAACCCTTTCTTTCTAGGTTTCCTTCCTACAGTTCCAGCTTTACCTTCTCAGTCTGATTTGGTGGATCATTATTATTATTCTGTCACTTAAGTGTTGTCATTGGTGAAGGTTGTGTCACATTGTCTTCTTTATGTCTATATTCTTTTCCTCATGAATCCATCTTTTCTCATAGTTTTCACTATATGTATTCAGGATTCCCAAGTCTTCATCTCCAGCTCAAACCTGTACCCATTCACCCCAACTACATGTTTATATATCTAGTATCTCACTACTACACAGACTTCAAACTGGAAGAATGAAAATGGTACATATTCTCCCTGCCCTGCCTCTCACAAATCCCCTCCCCTTTGCCATCACATACTCTTTGATCATGTAGATTGGTGCCATGATCTTAACACCAATAGGAGAAAGTGGGAATTACCCTACACTCTCCTTCATGCCCTACAAGTCAAACCAATTGTCAAGTCCTAATTCCGATACCTGGATTTATTTGATTCGTCCCCATGGGATTTTTGAAATGAATGTGAGGTAGAGAATTATTCCCTTTCCAGGGTCTGAAGACATAAGTTGTAAATTTTCTTCTCATCTGAGGTCATGTGTTTTAATGTGGTTAGAGAAACACAGTCCTCAGCAAGATACTCTAGCCAAGACCTGGAGAAATCTAGAGATAAAGAGAAAGTGTCTCAATAAAGATGCTCTAAACGACATCTGCCTCCTCCTTCCTAGAGCTTTCTCTTATATTGTTTTTCAATGACTTATCATTTTTTTCTTAAACCATTGTCCTTCTAACCTGCAAATAGAGACAGATTCATGAACTTCAGCTATCTGAGAGGGCACAGCAGAAATTACCATGTTCAAAGGCCTGTGATTACAGATTGTCTTGCTTGGGGGGTGCTGGCACATAACAGTCTGGGTACATACAAACCCATTCTTAGAAGGTGTCAGGGACTTCACAAACTTATCAGATAGTCCCAGCAGAAAGGATATTTCCCCATTAAAAAATTATACTTACAATCTAATAAATTTTAACTCCTAAAGAGTAACCATTTATCAAATGTTAAAGATAATATCTGGTTAGTGAGCCTTCACAAATATATTATTTAGAGAGGAGAACATGACATTAGGTATTCGCTTGTGTGAAAGAGCTGTTGGTAAGTCCAATATGTCTATTTTTCACCAAATATACAGTCTGCTGTCTTAAAATCAATATGGCTCCATAATAAGGTTCAGCCATTCCTCTTTCGCTCTTAGGAGGCCACACCCAGTGCACAGAGACAGCCTTGTCTAATAGAAAGAAAGCATGCAATTGTTGATAAATACATAAAAATATCTATCAACTAATCACTCTTTCACATGCGAGTTGATTCTCTCTAGCCCATGCCTCTGTGCATAGATAAGTTGAGAAAGAGTTAAAATTTGGGAATCAGAAAACCAGTGTTTGGATTTCATTGAACCCTATGAAGATGCCAGGAGTGGGCTGATATCTGGGCATGACAGCATGGCTGTCTGTTCCCCTATTAAGAGAAATGGGTGTGGTGTAGCTCCTCTACCCCAGGCACAAGGAAACACATGGAACCCAGGGGTTTAGGTTTTATTAGAGCTATGTATCATGTCTTTGAATGGGCAACTATAGACCTGTGCAAAATGAAAGTTGGTGAGGGAGGAACAGAAAGCAAGGGGAGGAGGGCAGCTTCAGAGGACATGGCCTTTAAGACTTTCCTGCCCAATCTAATTTCACTCAAGCTTGAGCTAAGAGGGCTCCTTTCAGGTCTCTGTGACCTTTATGCCACACTCACCCTCCAGTTCCTATTTGAGCAAAATAATATCCAGCCTCATTTCCATATGGTCTATCTCCCCTCATGGCACTGTACCTGTCTTATTCATTTAACAAATGTTTATTGAGATCCTCTTACCCTGGAACTACTCTAAGTATCTTTAATATAAGGGAGAAAGAAATCAAGTTGTCATGTAGGGAATAAGTATTATCTTATTTAATTCTCTAAATCATTTTATAAAGTAGGCCTTAGGATTCTGTTTTACCTATGAGAAAACTGCAGCTCAGAAAGGGTAGAACTAAAATTTCTGGTAGTTCTGTGAGCCTAAGTTTGTCACCAATACCAAGCTAAATTTTAAGGGTAAGAGAGCATCCATACTGACTCGACAGAAAGTGGGTGGACTACTTCTCTTCCATTACTTCCGGAACTGGGATAGTGTGGAATGAGATAAGAATGGGAAAGCCCAGTTCACCATAAACCATTAGACTCTTTTGCGAAGTCTCCTGGAAAGCAATCTGGAGCTGAGGGTTATGATTCTAGGACATGAATCATTTCCCTTGGGAAACATAGGTGTCTGTGTCCATTCCTGCTCCAGAGCATGGTATAATTTATAATACAAAATTTTAAAAAGTTAGTCCCTAGAACTTCTAAAACTTTGTCCTTAATAGAAACTCTATTGTGAAAGGTGCCTTGTCCAGGCCGAATGCCCTCTGAGTTGGAGAATATGCAGGAATTTAATTACTGCCTAAGTCTTTCTAATTTGGGCAAGCTTGAATGGAATGGGTTCTCCATGGCTGGGCGTCTTCTTTTGGGAGGCTTTAACCTTGATGGATATCTACGCAGCACCTTTCCAATGAACACTGTGATTATTTAACATTTTAAAAATAAAAGGTGTTTTATTCTGGCTTTCTGTTGCAGCCATCTGATAAGACCAGAATCTGGATAATCCAAGCTAACTGGATTATTTTTGCCTTAATTGCCTGGCCCATATGAAGATAATTTTCTCAATTCTCCACTTTATTTTTCATGTGTAGATGAAGTCTGACTGTAGTTGCTCAGGCACTGTTAATTCAAGTTAACAAGCAACTAAGACTCTGCAATGCATTGGTATGTCAGGCTCAAACTTGATTTTACTTAGAGCCTTTATACATATGTGCCTGTTGGTGTGCCTCTTTGAAATGTGCTGTACAGATAGACACCACATGTAATCGTATATATATTTATGCTCTAAAATATAGCTAATATTGGTGAAGCTTAGGAAGTAGGTAGAATGAATATTTTTTATTTGGTATTTCAAATGGTAAATAAGTGGAGCATATGTTTCTTTAGATGGTATCTTGAAAACTGAAGCAACAGTATAATCAATGCTTTCAAGTATCATGTGAAACTTCAAGGGAAAAAACAAATGCATTGTACAGTTTCTTAATTCATATAGGAGTAAAATTATAAACTAAGCATATGCTGACATTTCATTATAAAAACATGCCTTTTAAATAAGGATCTCAAAACCCTTTTTGGCATTACCTAAGACTGTGGGATTAATTTCCTGTATCAGGTAGAATATAAGCAAAGCCAACATTTACCTTCTTGCTTGGAATCTGGCAAGCCCTGCCTACCTCTGAGCCTTCACCCATATTATTTCTTCTGCCTTCCTCTGTCTAGACCACACTGTTAGTCTCACCACTGCTCTTCATCTTTGGATCTCAGCCTCAGTCATCCCCATGACCACCTTATGGTAGGTCCCTACACTGAAATCTGTCACATATTAGCCTGTTCTTTTTATTTATAGAGCTCACCACAATCTCTCTCTCTCTCTGTGCGTGTGCGTGTGCGTGTGCGTGCGTGTGTGTGTGTGTGTGTGTGTGTGTGTGTGTATGTGTGTGTGTTGTCTTCCCATCTAGATTCTAAGCTCTGGGAGAGCAAGGAATGTGACTGCTGGCTCACTACCATATGCCCAGTAGCTTGTGCAGCCTGTCACATGCTCGGTGCACGTTTGTTGAATAAATAAATGATTGAATGAAGAATCAATTTAAGGTCTTTTAGCTGTAGGCAGTCTGAACAAGGAAGAAAAACTCATCTCTTTTCAGAGTTTTGCCTGCACACTGTCATCCTACAAGCCATATTCGTCGATATATTTGTATAAAAAAAAAAAAACAAGAGTAGCTAAGGGTCAGGTGATTTGGATCTTTGCTGTTTCTGAATGATGTATGGGTAAATGACTTGTAAATGATTGTAGGCATGAAAGAGTAACAAGTTATCTGGAATTGACAGGTTATTTCTTTGGGAAAGAAACTTTTCTCTCAAAGAGTTCTTTGTAATAGAGACTTAGAATATTTTTGTGACTTTGTATATTTCAGCAGAAAAACTATTCAAAATGAGTCACACTTTTATAGGTGAGGTAGAACAAAGACTTAAACTCCCACATCTCAAGTGTCTTTCTTACTGAGTATGAAAACGCTGTGAAATAACATGGGGCTCATTTGGGATAAAAAAGAGGAAGAGGAAGTTTGCTTTTCTTTGCATCTCCTAATCCAGTCAAAAGGCTCATCTCTTTGTATACATCATTTCATTTCCTTCTCACAAAAAATTCTGTTAGATGTATATTAGCACAGTCATGTGCTGCATAACAATGTTTCAGTCAACAATGGACTACATATAATGGTTGTCCCATAAGATTTTGATGGAGCTGAGAAATTCCTATCATCTTAGCTTTACATCCTAGTGTGATGCATTACATGTTTCTGTAGACATACATTTAGTACATAATATTTGAAAATGATAATAAATGGCTATATTACTGGTTTATGCATATTCTATTTTTTTTTTTTTTATTTTTATATGCTATATAAAAAATATACTTTTAGAGCATTCCCTTTATATTTATTAAAAAAAGGTTCCTGGAAAACAATATGCCATGTTACACCTGCAGAAGCCTCATACATCTCGTGATTAAAGTGTGTCTCTTGATTGTGTCATTTCTCTTGTGCTTAATTTAATCTCATGTTGTTTTGTTCATCGTGGCCCCTAAGCATAGAAAGTCCACTGCTAATGTTACCAGTAAGATCCCATGTTGAGTGATTGACCTGGAAACAAAAGTAAAAGTGATTAAGGACTATGTAGATGGGAAACCAGTGATGGTTAGTGCTCACCAGTCAGACATGTCCCGTTCTACCATCCCTATGATCTTGAAGAATAAGAACAAAGTGATGGAAGCTAAAAAAACTGAGTATGGAAGAAAATTACTCACTAGAGCAAATATTCAATATGAATGAAAACTTCCTCTTCTGGAGATGGATGCCTTAAAGGACTTTCATCCATAAGGAGGCCAAGTCAATACCATGTTTTAAGGCTTTTAAGGACAGGATAACAGTTTTCCTTGGGCACAACATAGTAGGCTATACATTGAAACTCTTTTGGTCTGGCACAGTGAGAAATCCTGGGCCTTCAAAAATATCAATAAGCACACACTGCCAGTGTACTATAGGAGAAATGAGTCATGGATGACCCAGCTTTTGTTCCAAGTTGTTCACCTGAATTGGTACACTAATGAAATGGAGAAGTACTGTTTGGAAATAATACTTCCCAAATTTTGCTTATTGTTGGTAATGCTCCTGAATATCCTCCTTTTCTTGGTGATCTTCATCCCAATTTCAAAGTGGTGTTTCTTCCTCCAAACACCACCTCTTTGATCTAACAAATGGATCAAGGAGTTACAAGAAGCTTTTAAGGCCTACTGACTAAGGAGGACCTTTGCTCAGGCTGTTGCTGAAACTGAGAGATACTTCAAAGATACTAATGCAATGCTGGAAGGATTACAACATCTATGACTGCATCAAGAACCTTGCTTAGGCTTGGGGTGATGTCACCAAGGAGTGTATGAATAGCATCTAGAGGACACCAAAGAGATTCATCTATGACTTCAAAAGATTTGTCAAGGATAAGAAGGTTGCAAATATCAACAAAGCTATGGTTGAGAATGGAAACAATTTTATTCTAGGCATGGATAAGAATGACTTTGATGAACTTTTAGAGATGGTTCCAGAAGAACTGACTAATTAGGAGTTGTTGGAATTGGAACAGGAAAGCATAACTAAAGAAGAGGCAAGAGAAAAAGATACTGCAAAAAAAGAAAAAGAACCCCTAGGAAAATTCATCGCAAGTGGTTTAGTGAAGGGTTTAAGAAGCTTTTGCAGACATCAACAAGATCCTTAAAATGTTTACAAAGTTGGACTTTAACATCAAAAGGTTTTTATTAATAGACAGGATTGTTCATGTTACATTATCTACTTACAAGTGAATCTGTGATGGAAAAAACAAACAAACAAACAAACAAACAAACAAACCAGGCACATGATCTTGCATATATTTCTGAAAAGAGTGACACCTTCTCAAGAAGAGCCTCAGGCAAGTTCTTCAGGCAGTATTCCAGAAGAAGGCATTGCTATCATAGAGGATGACAGCTCCATGTTTGTTATTGCCCCTGAAGACCTTCTAGTGGTACAAAATATGGAGGTGAGAAATAGTTATATTGATGATCCTGACCCTCTGTGGGCCTAGGCTAATCTGTGTGAGTCTTAGTTTTTAACAAAACAATTTTAAATTAAAAAAAAATTAAAAAAAAAAGTTTATAGAAAAAGAATACATAGAATAAAAATATTTTTGTACAGCTGTATGTGTGTTTGAAGCAAAGTGTTATAACAAAAGACTCAAAACATTAAAGAACTTTTAAAGTTTATACAGTAAAATTTACAGTAAGCTAAGGTTAATGTATTATTAAAGAAAAATATTTATAAATTTAGTGTAGCCTAAGTGTACAGTGTTTATAAAGTCTGTAGTAATGTACAATGATGTCCTAGGCTTTTTCATTCACTTATCACTCACTCACTGACACACAGAGCGATGCCCAGTCTTGCAAGCTCCATTCATGATAAGTGCCCTATACCATTTTTTATCTTTTATACTATATTTTTAGTGGATCTTTTCTATGTTTAGGTATGTTTAAATACACAAATACCATAGTGTGACATTGCCTAGAGTATCCAATATAGCAACATGCTACACAGGTTTGTAGCTAGGAACAATAGGCTATACCATACAGCCTACAAGTGCAGTAGGTTATACCAAAATTGACTAATGATGTTTTCTCCGAATGTATCTCCATCATTAAGCAATGCATACTGTACTTTAAATTTAGAGATGAGCAAACCGAGTGAATTAACTTGGCAAAGTTACAAAGCGAATAATGGTGGAGAAATTATTTATATCCAGGTCTGGTTTGTCTTCTATGCTTCTGATTAATATTAAAATGCAAAAGAAGTGGGACTGTTAATTGTTATTTAAAAAATGCTATACATTATGGATAGACATAAAGAGTGAGCGAGAGAGAGGGAGAGAGAGAGAGAGAGAGGGAGAGAAACACTTACCTTTAATCTTCTCTATATAATTTGTGCTTCCCTCTTCAGCCATATGGCCCCTGGAAGGGGCATAAAAGGAGTGTTACAATAACAAAAGTATAAAAATAATCACTGGCTCTGAGCTCTTAGCTAATGAGGTAATGCAGCACAGAGCTCCTATGTCCTTTCCTTCCCCGCTAGCCTCTCTGAGTCCTCACATTCTCTTCGGTGTTCATTAACACTCTCCCATGGCCACCAAAGCAGTGCTCTACCAGTTCTGTTGCTCCTGGCAATGAGCCTGGACACTGAATAGGAGATAGGCAGAGTAAATTTTAAAAATGTAGTGGTAGGCACCTGGGCAAAGACAAATGAAAGACAGAAATTCTAGTAGGAAATGTTTGTGATTGATAGCAGATCTCCTCCTTTATACTCTATTTATGAAAAAACCTCACTAGAACCTATAGTTTATAAGTGGATTATTTATGGCAAAAACAGCAAATTCAAGTGTTTTTAAGAGTGAGATAGATTATGTAAATTAATGTAGCAGTATAAAACAATGGGGAGTAGTAGTGACTGTGGCAAAATGAAGTGTCCAGGACAAAATGTATTCATGCACATCAGAAAATATGTGACAACATTTGTCCTATAGGCCATTGCTTCTTACTTTAGCTTAAAGAAAACTCAAAAAAGTACTGAACATGGTTGCCAGGTGGATGGGAGGTGATCAAAAAGATAGTGAGTAGGACAGATCTTGGGCAAAGAGAGACAGAAAAGACAAGGAAAACCAGAGTATGACATGAATAAGCTCCTAGGAAAGGAAGGTAAGACCTCAAGAAACAGATGCTGGTCACTAAACTGCTTTATTTGAGACACAGAGAAAAATTTATTTCATTTTTGAAAGAGAGGGATGGAGAAAATCATCCCTGAGTTATCCAAATCATCAGTAAAATCTGCCAAGTTCACCCAATTGCCACTGTGGGTGGGTTTCCTGTGGAGTGAGCAAAGATCTGAGTATGGCGTATGGGGTGATGCCATGCAGCATCCACAGGGGCTCTGAACTTTACAGAAATCAAATGGGAGGGTTTTAGATCTTCCTAACTTGTGGGATTGGCTGAGGTCCAAGCCAATTATAGTTACATCTCCAAGGTGAATAGCGACATAGCCAACATCTGGGTTACATTTATGATTCCGATGTTCCAAGAAGATGGAAGAATAAGTTATTCAGGTGCTGAGTGAGGGAAACCCTCAGAGGGGAACCTGTGTGATGAACTTAAAAGCATTTTCCCTCTCTACCAACCAGCCAGTCAGCAGGGGAAACTCAGGTCCTGTTGACTCTGCACCACCTCAGGCAGTGTTCCCTTCCCTGGGGCTTTTATGTGACTGGGGATTTGCCTGCTTCCCCCAGCACTTTCCCTACATGCACACTGGCTGGTGGGTGCAAGGCATCCTGAACCAGGATGCCCGGAAAATGAGAGGGAGCAGTAGAAAATCTAAGTGAGCCTGAAGTTGCCCTCGGGAACTCAAATCAGCTAGGTGTAAGAATCATCTGCCATGGCCCTGTGGTGGAATCCAGAAGATAGCACTTTAGGAGAGCAGGGGGTCAGAGGAGGGAGACAATGAGAGGGAGCGAGAAAGAGAGAGTAATGGGTTGGGTGACACTGGGGCTCAGTGCTCTATTCTTGCTCTATCTTTCTTGCATGCCTCCAGTGGCCAAGTTCCCTCTCTCCTTGTACCCACAGCCATGAGACAGCTCCTGCAAATCAGGGCTTCTTGAGTGAAAAGGAGTTCTACCTTCTCCAGCTGCTCCCACTCAGGGGTCAGGTCAGTTGAGGGGAGCATGCATGGATGAAAGAAACTTTATTTTTGTTTTGGACTATAGTTTTCAAATGCAGCCAATACAGTATTTCAATTCCTACAGTTTTTCAAAGTGGTGAGAATCCTTTTAGGGAAGGAGTATCTTGACTGGCGAAAGACATAGATACTCCCAAAAGACATACATGCACACTGATAAAGGTCCTCATTTCTGCATTCTCTGCTGTAATTCAGAAACATTTGAAATGTTGAGAGGACTGGTTATGTTGTCTACAAAGAGTCTATTTGCATGCCAGATTGAGGAGGCTCCAGGGAAATAACTCACTCTAAGTGTGGACAGCATGCAGCAGGAAGACTTGGTCCAATAGATAGTAAAGCTTCACTGGGGGCTTGTGGGCATTGTTTGTATTTACATCATGAGACCTTCACTAACTTTGGGAACAAAGAAGAGGTATTAGTCCTTAAGGGAAAAGTTTCTAAGCAAATCTGAGCAATTTTCAAAAAGAAAATTGGTAAGATACTCACACATAAGGAACAACATATGAAGAGCCTGTGATCAACTATGTGATTCAAAGCAATAGAATCCTTCCCCACTAAATAGATGTGGGATGTACTGTGACTTCAGAATAGTGGATTGAAGGCATCATCTCCCAGTACGCAACTGAATCAAAGGTGACAGTCCTGCATTTACACAAGGGACCAGCACAACACAGGGCTTTAAAGAGGACATGTATTAAGTGTGCACCTGGCATGCAACTATCTCTCTTGCCTGGGTAAAAGGAATATTGCATCCCCTTGAACGTGGTAATTATTCTCTGCAAATGCAAACAGTAAGGTTGATTATGTAAAGTGCAGCTACCTCTGGCCACCTTCCTTGTTGCCTAAAGAAAGTTCTTATGAAGTGCGAATGAAGCCCAGCTGAAAGATGGAAACAGACTCAACAGGCATTTGTGTGAGTCCCTGGATCTTGCCTTGCCTGCAGCTTGCTTACATACTTCTGGACCTCTCAGTAAACAAAATACCCCTCCGTCCCCCTTAAAATTTACCTTATACCAATTTGATTTGGAATTTTGTCACTTGTAGCTGGAAGTTTATCAGTACACATGAAATATCCCCTTGGAATTCCCCAATCATTAATTAGGGACTACTGTGAAGGGAGATGGAATAGCTGCAGTGGTAAGTGAAGGCAAGAACAGTCATTATGTATGTAATGCACACACGGCCATGCAAAAAATGCAGAGGAGCATGAGAAGTTTATTCTCAGGTTTATCTTTTGTCTTTGCAATTGTTGGTCCTTCATTCTTCTCTATCTCTTTCAGTATTGTTATTGTTGAGGTTCTAACTCCTGGAACCTCAGAACGTGATCTTATTTGGAAACAGGATTGTAGCCAATGTACTTGAGTAAAGATAAAGTCATACTGGAGTAGAGTGGGCTTCTAAGCCAATATGACTAATAATGCCCTTAGAAAGAGAAGAGACAGACGAAGGGAGAATGCTGTATGACTACAGTGGCATAGGTTGGAGTGAAGCGGCTGCAAGACAAGAAACACCAAGGATTGACAGACACCACCAGAAGTTAGGAAGAGGCAAGGAAATATCTTCCACTAAAGATTTCAGAGGGATCATGGTCCTGCTGAGACCTTGATTTTGGACTCCTAGCCTCCAGAACTGTGAGGCAATAGATTTCAGTTTGTGGCAGCCGTAGGAAACTAATAGAAATATCTTCATGTCTCCCACTTCATCCAATTTGCCAAAAAAAAAAAAAAAATCTGTTTTATAATCTCGAGGACTCACTATATTAAAATTTCCTGGGATATTTGCAATTGAAAAGAGAACTGATCAGAGATAGCAATAAATGAATCTATAATGGTGGAATTTTGTACATGTAGGAAGGCTCTCTCAGAGCCCTGTGAGTCTGTAAATGCCCATTTATTCCAATATTGAGTTTTAGGGTGACTTTGAGGTTTTTAGAGATGTCTCAGGAGCCATGCAGAAAAGGGAGTGGGTGACAAGAGAAAGGCTAGGGATCTGGACTCTGAGACCCCAACTGCAACGAGTAGCTCTTTTAAGTTTTGGGATTCCATATAAGATTTCATTTGGAAAAGAGTTTTTGTGTTAAAATAGATTGAAAGTCAAGACAAGCCTTATTTTTTCCCTTTGCCTCTTCTGCAAAATGTGCCCACTTACATATATGCTTACCTCTAGAGCAGAGAGCTGTTTGTTTCTAAGGCTAGGAAACAGGGACATACAGGATACTCCAACATTATTCCTCCTCTTTTGTTTTTAGCTAATGTGATGGGCATAAAGGGAAAGATTACCTGCTTTTTCTTTATTTTAGTACTTTTAAAATTGTGAATCAAGATCTTCATGATCCAAAATCTGCTAGAAGACTGATTGTTTTAAGTAAAAGTCAAAATATCTAGTTTATTCAAGTCGTTGATTTATTGGCTGTCTTTCTTATTTTTTTGCCATTGGGTGAACAGGGGAGGCTATCAGGTTGTATTATTTGCATTCATGTGATTGAGGCAGAAACAGTACTTGAATACAAAAAAACTGTGATGGATGCTGGAGGAGTATATGTGGGAGAGTAGCTTGAAATTATTTGCAATTGCAGAAATATAATAATTCTTACACATTTGTGTCCTGTTATACTTTCGCATGCATTATCTTATTGTATACTCATACAAATCCTGGGAGGTATGCAGCCTGGTTTTCCTATCACCATCCCAAAGATGGGCTCAGAGCTGGTGGAGGCTCAGAGAATCATATAGGGCCTGAGGTCAATTAATATGGGGAATTGAAGGTGGGACCAACACTCTTTCATCCTGAGACCCTTACTTTGTATGGTAGGTGGTGGATTTCTTTTCTTTAAAAAACAAAACAAAAAGGGGTGAGGTAGATTGAGAAATCTTAAAATAAATGCCTAAAAAGGACCTTCAGGCCTACTTTATCTCCATGCTTTACCATAAAAGCTTATGTCAGTCTGCTTTTCTCAAGTCTTTGAGATAAGCAACAAGTCCCAGGAAACAAATAGTGAATACCACCATAAATTTCGTTAAAAAATTCTCCAGTTAAGCATTTGAATCTCAAAACGCTCTTGAAATCATAATAGCTAATCATTCATCCACCCACTCTCTTCCTTCAGTCAAGACGCTCAGCGAGTCAACACAAGTGCACCCTGAACTCCCAAGTACTGCTGGCGGCGGGCAGGTGGGTAGATGCTCACTTTATCCCAGGAGAATGGAGTTTGGAATGTCGGTTTTTTCTTTCTTTTTTTTTTTTATTCCTTTGCCCTCCCACCACCCACCCATTGGAGCTAATTTTTTAAGTTCCCGGCCCAGGCTGGGTACATTGAGAGGGAACAAATGTACGCTTGCTGGGTGAGGAAGGAGGGAAATAATTTTTACTAGTATGGGCCGCTAAAAATAAATCAGGGACAGAGACACTTTAGCTCAGGGTAAAGCAAGCACCACGCTGGAGTCCAGGCTCCAAGTCCGGGGTCTTTGTTTTTGTGTCCTTTATAAAGTCGCCCATAGGGACAGCAAGCTGTGTACTGGGAGTTCCTACTTCCCATATTTGGCCCCAAAGGCAGATGAGTCCGACTGAGAGGAAAACCTTGAGTTTCCAAAAGCATCCTTTTGTGAGAAAGGGAGTTTCAGGGTTGGCCAGGAGAAATGTAAAAGTAGAGGGGGAGCCAATAGGGGGTGTGCTCAGAGAGGCCTTAAAAGAAAAAAAGGGACTTAAAACTGTGAGCGAGAGAAAAGGGAGCGGTGAGGGGGTAGGAGGCGACAGGGGCAGGAAGAACGAAGACCCAGCGTGCGGGCAGCTGGGGTGGTGGCTGGCGGGGGCGTCCCGGCGGTGCAACGAGCGCAGGCCGAGAGGGTGGCCGTGACATCACGCCCCGGCCCCCTTCCCTCGCCGGGTGGGTGGGGCCTCGGCGCGCCGAGCGGGCGCGGGGTCAAGGAGGGGGAAGAGGAGGAGCAGGCATGAATGTGTCTGCGTGAGGATCTGGGAGAGGCGGAGGAGGCAGAGGGGCAGGGAGCGCGCGCGTGGCCTTCGGCGCCCCGGGTGCCCCTAGCACCGACCTCAGCCGGCGCCGCGCCGCCTCCTTGTCAGCACTGGCCGCATCGCTGCTGGGACCCGCTCTGGGCACTGGGACACAGTGCGGCCTGGAAGGAGCTAGAAAGCAAAAGTAAGTCAAGCTGCACTCCCAAGTTTTCCCAACTTCGCCCCCTGCGGCGGCAGGGGTCTAGCTGCTCGGCGCGTCCCTACGGCGTGGAGTGGAGTGGCAGAAAGAAAAGAGACTGGGCGGAGGCGGGGGCGGAGGAAGAGGGAGCGTGGGTGAGGGGAGCGTCCGGTAACATCTGTTAAAACTTGGGGGAGGAGGAGCGCGGGCAGGAGGAGGAGGAAGAGGAGAGAAGGGAAGGAGGGAGTGCGAGGAGGGACGCGCGGAACCGAGGGACAACTTTTCCACCGCGTGAGTAGCGCGGGCTGCGCAGGGTTGGAGCAGAGGGTGGGGGTGGGGGTGGGGCTCCACCGCGCGGGTCTCCAGGCCGGGATGGGACCTTCTTTCAGAAAGTCATTGGATTCCAGGAGAGGCATACTGTGGGGACTTTCTTTCTTTCTCTTTTCCCTCCCTCCCGCGGGTGAACCAAATCAGAACTGTCACTCAGGGCCTGTGAGTCAGAAGGGATCGGATTACACGATCCCTGAAACCGATGCCTGAGCTGCACGAGCGGGGAGCGGGCAGGGGCAGCGCCACCGGCGCGCTTGCACACTCGCCGTCGCGCACACTCGGCGCCCCGACTTGCCCTCTTTGCGCGCCCCGCGAGCCCCTGCGCCGCACAATGTCGACGACCCGCGTCCCTTGCGTCCAGCCCCGCAGCTCGCCGTAGCCCGAGCCGCCCGCGCCTTGCAGAGCTGGGAGCCGCTCGCCCGCGCGTCCCAGACGCGGGTCTATGGGAAGTTCGGGGACTGACAGCCGCCGCTTGCCCGCAGGTACGTCCCGCCCGAAGTTCTTTTGTTTTGCGCCCCGGCCCGGCACTGGGCAGCCAGTTCCTGCGGCCGCGCCGGCGTTTCCAGGTCGAGAGGGGTCCCCAATGAAGGGAACGGGAGGAAGTGAAAATGGCTGTGAAAGGCGCCCAGATTTAGAGAGCAACCCGTTAAGGCGTCAGAGCAAGGCTTTCATTCACTCACTCCTCCTTGAAGCTCCCCAAGTGTCTGATCCCTCGGCCAACTGGAGACGGACTGAAGAACTGCACATCCCAGAGGGGTACGAAGTTTGCTACAGCGGCGACGGCACCCCTCTCCCTCGCTGCCCACGCATAGGGTGAAGACGAGCTAGATTAGACTCTCAAACCTCGGACGCCGGCCAGCTCACTGTTGCGTCCCCCTCCGGTGCCGGGCGCGGCGGGCAGCCGGCGGATCCGCGCGGGGCTCGCCGCTGTGGGGCTTCCTCCAGCCAACACTTCCCTTCCGAGGGAGGGGGGAGCTCGCCTCCCCTGTAATAGAGGAAAAGTGAAAGTTGTGTATGATCTGTGTATGATTTAGGATTCCTTCATTTCTTTTCCTTTCCAGGGACAGCACAAACAAACAAAAGAAAAGAAAACAAATAGAAGCTGCAGGCAGTGAGTGCGGGTATGTGGGTAACCGTGGCCCCTACAACAATCTTTTGAGAGGCCGCAGTTTCACAAAGCAGATTTTGTATGAATCACTCTGCAGGGACAGTTACTTTCTTGAGTTGCAGAGGAAAAATGGGCGGGAGGAGGTGGAGAGGGAGTAAATATTTACTCCAAACTTGGAGACTTTGTGAGCCTTTTCAGCAGATTGCCAGAGGCTAAAGCACCACTGCACACCCGGGCCTTTTATCCTTTTTTGAACTTTGTGCTTGTCTCTGATTGCATCTCCTTCAGGAGATGCCACTCCTAGAGTAGCTGGATCCAGGCTTGCTGACCCTTTGTAGAAAGAGGCTTAAGGAGGCTTCCTCCTCCCACTCTTTCTGCCCCCAACTTCTCACCTCCCTGATTTGCAGTGCGTAATAGATTCTGGCCTTGGGTACAGTGCTTGTGGCCCTCTGCCAGTTTATATGTACGTGTATTTTGTAAAACATTTTCTCCCAGCTCGTTGCCAGCTGTTCCACATTTTACAGTTGCCATTTCAGTTTGAAATGATGGACTGTCCCCACCTCCAAGTAGAAGAGCCCTTAAGTCAGAGGTGTGGGGACACAAAAAAGAATTTTTCCTCCCACCTTCTAAGTTCTTCCAGCTGGACTAATAAATTAACAGGAGAAAATGTCTAAAATTTATTATGGATGTACATGCGGGCGTGACACAAGAATATGAGACCTGAAGACACATTGGGCAGTTGAGATTTATATGCGGTTCTGAACAAAGAGGGAAGCAGGGGACTGGGATTTCAAAGGGAAAGCAGGCAATTTACAGGTAGACAAGAAAGAACAAACACGTAGTAAACAAATTGTTGCTGGGCCACCCAGAAACAATTGGACACAGAGGGATATCTAACAAACAGACTTTGCTAGATTTGTTTCTCTCTGACAGTATATAGTTTATAATATGCTGACATGATGCTCCTGTCCTTTAAGCAGATTTTTCTATCTAAATTCCTTTAGGTAGGCAAGGGGGAAGACTAAAGCTTCTTTTTGAGTCTTTTATTTATTAATAACCAGCTTAAAAGTCAATAGCCCAAATGGCATATTTTGGGGTGGGAAAACTTAGGTTCCCCTCAGAGGTTGCTGTGGAAAGATGTGGGCAGTTGTGTTAGCCTGACTGGTATTAGTTCTAAAAAGCACCTTCTGCTCTCCTTTTGCTTTTTTCCTTCTCCCAAATTTGTCTTTCCAGAGCACTGTGCTGGAAATTCACAATAATTAGGCTTTTCCCCCACACGTGATTTTGTACAGAATTTGGATGAGACCATTTTTTAGATCCCTGAAATATGTGTCTGCTGGAAATAAATTAACTTTTAAAAAGAGTTGCAGCTTGAGTAGGATGTGCATGGCTGGTGGGGGTTTTCTGCCTTGGCTAACTAAAATGATTTGATTTCATTGTGTTTAAGGCAGGAACTCTTATGTAAGGCTTTTTGTGTTGTTTGATGTCTTAGTATGATATAGACCGAAATCTTTAAGAGTTGGCCTAAAGTATTAATTTTGAGTGTTTATGTAATTGCTCTGTAATTTGAATAGGTGCCTTATTGATTGATTCTGTAATTATTTCATTTAGATTTTAAATTAAAAATTAATAATAGTCTGACAGTTTCTTAATTACATGTGTCAAGATTATTTTGAAGTAGGAAAATGCTATGTTTTAAAGTAGAGAAATAACTTCAAAATATCTTCATTTTTTTCCAAAGCATAACAGTATTTCAATGTAAACTGTGAAGTGTCTAAAGAATTTGTTTATGTTGCGAAGTATTGGTCTTAACAACCTGGTACACATATACTTTGGACAGGTAGACTACAGTCAGACCTAAAACACGAAAAAACGTTTAAATTTATTTACTCTAAATTAGTTGTAACAGCATACTTAGAGAGAGAAGAGAATTTACTTTGTACTAAAAGCTATTTAATTAGAAACTCTGTGCCTGAGGGGAGATCCTTTCAGGGTGTATAATTCTTAAAGTCAGCCTAGGGAAACGGGTTAGGATGCCTGAATAAGTCCAATGTGAGAGGTGTCTGGTGAAGCACTTTAAATGGTATAGATTATATTACTATTACTAGATTAGTAGGATACCTATCAATTCCTGGTACCTTTAAAATATTTGTATTCCTTGATTGAACCCTGGTATAAACACTTTTTATTGTATGTCTGATTTGCAAAGGACTACACACAGAAATGAGAAAATGAGTACTGATGACAAATGGCTCTGTTGAGTTATTTCATTACTTATTTAATGCAAGAGTCATTAATTTATCAATTTTATGCCCAAGCCTAAAAGTTGAACTTTCCTTTGTTTCTAGGCCAGTTTTCTTAATTATCTGCGTATTGTAAGGGTTTCAGACTTCTGTGCTTAGTCGGTTAGAGGTCCTTCTTTCCCTGTAAGGTATCCTGCTCATTGAGATCTCCCCTTTTTTTGAGGATAGGGTTTGGGAGTTTATGAAAGGAAACAATTTAATGATCATTGTTTCATGCACTCACTTATATGGACAGTAATGTACTAGGAAAAACCAGTCTTGAAGGAAAAGTGAATCAATGAGTCATGAAATCCTCAAGAAAACCTTAGTAATGGAATGTTAATGCTTTTAGACTATAGTAGATTATCTTAAAAGTCAGACTTTTCTTCTTTACGCAGTTGTTGTAAATCCCCAGCTAAAGAATTCTTTGAAGGTTTTAGTTTTGCTGGCATTCAGATTCTATCGTCAGTCTGATTTGTTTTGGAATATTTAAGAAAATTTCTGCCAACTTATATTATGGAGAGGCAATTAAAATGCTGAAGTGACTGTAGAGGAAATGTGTGTGTATTTAATTTGTTAAAATGTTCCACTCTAATAATGACTTAAGGTTGTCTTTCCATTAAAGTCTATTAGAAGATGCTACCCTTCACTTCATATCATTTTTCTAGATGAAAATTGATTTGTTCTAGTATCAAAGCAAATAAAGGGAGGCAGAATAAACAACAACAGGGCAGGGGTACTGCTGCAAACTTTTTCAAGTACTTTCAGTGTATTTTTCATCTTTACTTTTATTTGATGGGCCTGTGAAATAGAGCTGTAGACCCGCGAAGACTTTAAATGAAATTTCACACTTTGATGATTTTTTTTAATCTTTGATATATTGACAGCAAAAGGAGCTGCAAAGCTTTTATATAACTTGAGCAGTAACGCCAAGCAGCAGTCAAACGTCTCTATGCATTTGTGTTTAACTGCAGAAGAAAAACATGTCCATGGGCAGTAGAGGTTCTTATCAACCCGCTAATCCCAGATCCCAGCAAACCTTGAGGGCATGCCTCAGATCTTGCTGAAATCACTGTAGACTCTCACAGTTTGCAGATTAAATATGCTATGTGTTTCTGGCTCCAACAACAGTTTTATGAGCTCACTAAGCTTCCTGTTTTAAGATCCTTTTCTTAAGTTTTTAGGAGCTGCTAAAGGCAATGCTGTCTGGAGTAAGTGGTGTTTGTTAATTTAGAGACACTTGAGGTATTTCTCTCTTTAAAAATTGTCAACATTATTTTTACATCGAAGGGTTAGTTATGTGGGGATGAGGGAGGAGAACTGAAAGAAATTAGATAAGTGAATTTCGTTGCAAACTTTACATGGTGTCTCAATTGTTTTAAGGTACCTTTTCTTTTGCTAGCCCCTAAAAATTAGACTTCTTCCACTTGTAATTTTAAATGCACCATATTTTAGTGCCACATTTCTTAGCTACTCATGACCACTTTTAGTATTTTTTTTTAATGTGAAAGGTTTTTGGTTTTGTTTGTTTGTTTGTTTGTTTGTTTGTTTTTTGTTCTGTGTGTATATATTTCCCCTGGACAAAATGTCCCAGAAAATCTACAGCTCTTTAAAGAAAGTGAATGAACAAGCTATTACATAGTTAATAAGGTGGCATTGGAACATTTCAGCCCCTACCTGAAAGGCAATATTGTATTGAGTTTCACATCTGCATCTGTAATATCTATAGTTGTGTCTTTACATATGGTACTTTTGCATTTTGCCTAAGTCATAATTGAAAAAGAAAATACATCATCACCCAACATGTCATGTCATATAATTCCCAAGGGAACTGGAGCCAATTTTGTGCTTAAAGGTTATTCAATGAATGAAATTGTGAAAGCCCATTTGTCAAAGTGTACTGCATGGTTTCTGTTAGTTTTCAGGCCCCAAATTCATTGTCTGCCCCAGCCCTGCCATTAGTCATCAGTGTATTAGTGCTGCCTTCAGGCCATGCTGCCCAGCACTTCTTCACACTATTATAGCTTTGAAAGTGTACTCTGTCGACTTGTAGAATTACTGCTCTGATTTCCGCTTGGCTGGGTTTGAGGTAAGTTCCCTCCCTACCTTCTGGCTGACTGTAATCCTTGCTTTCTTTTAAAGCTCCTTTCCAGAGATTTAGGGGAAAACTTTCTTAAGGGCCCTGTTGGCATCACACTGTGGTTTTGTTGTGGCATGCACTGTACATATAAATTGTACCTGCAGTGAATTGGATTGATTGCTGGCGTGAAACAGCTAGTAGTTCTTTACTTTTTTTTTGGAGGGGAGGGGGAGTGACTGTTGTGTGTGTGCACACGCGTGTGCATGTGTGTGACAGGAGTATGTTTTAAACATAAGTACTAGATTGTACATTTGAGTGATTTTTTTTGCCACAAAATTAAATAATGGGAGATAAGTGTAATTTTATTTACATTTCTGTCTTTTGATTCTTTGGAATGCAGTATGACATCTTATTTGCTCATTTTCATGTGGAAATTTTTAGCGGTAGCTACTTTGACTTTTTTTTGAAGATTGCATAAAACACATAACAATATTTGAGTGCTTTGCATGATAAACTGTTGATTTTTATAAAAAGAGATGGAAAACCTGCAATTTAGATGAACGATAACTCTCAAATTGCAATAATGAAGGAATAAGACAGTTAACCCTGTTATTAATTTTATTTTGTGATATTTTAAAAAAGTCTCAAGAAAGTTATCTCTGTGTAGAGAAACCTCAGCCAGCAACTTAAGAATGAAGCTTTAATGAACTAAGATGTATGGGAACCTGAGTGGAGTGACCAGAAGTGTGGACAACATCTGCTGTTTGAGCTGTGGCCATTCAAATGAAATTGCATACCAAAGCGGTTCATTGGGAGGGTGTGCAATTTGGTATAGTTTGTTTTGGCAGTTTGTACAGGATTGTGGAGGAGGAGTGAAAAATAAGATAGAAGAATTCTGTCTGTGAATAAGCAAAATGTATAGACTTAGTGGACCAGAAGTAATTTTTACTGAATAAACTTTAATTAAAAATCCTTAAATTTTGAAAAATTTGCTTTTTAAACTGCAACTAAGATTCAAGAATCACAAATTTAAAATTGGGAGGATAAAATGTGATAAACAGTACTTCACAAAACAGTACATTAAGTATCTTTGGGATATCTTTAGCTGATTTTAACAACCAGCAGGCATTGGTCTAATATTTGTGATGGTTTAAAAGTAATTTACTATTCATAGAACGTATGTACTCTTCTCCCTTAAGCTGAATTGTAAAGACATATGTGATCCTGGGAACCAAAACATAAGTTCTATAAGAATAATTTCTAAAGTTAGTTTTTTTTCTTCTGAAAATGTGTGAAAACTTTTAATTCCTGTAAACCTCAGTGAAACAAGACAAGGGGCACCTTTGATCATGTTTTTTGACTTTGTGGGTTTAAGGAAAATATAGTTTTCATGAACTTAGCTGATCTATAGATTGGTAACTGACTTAGAGATCTCTGAGGATTTTGTCTCAGCAAGCCCACAGAAACGGGGCGGGCGGGGGTGGGCGGAGGGGGATGCCACCTTGCTTCATATTATTCCTCATTTGTGAATGGCACTTGCAAAGCCTCACTCACCGAAGTATACTAGACTGGTGTTTTATAGTAGCAGTTATTAAATAGACCTCATAATCCCCTCAAATGTTTCTCATAAAGTACTACTAGCAGCAGAGAAAGTCAGAGTAGCTGATGATATTTTTTGAATACACATAGCAGAGAAGTAAAACTGGCACACAAAATGTCATTTGTGATTTTAACTGTAATAGGAATGATTATGTTAAATAAGCTTTTTAGTGGTTGACGTTCAATATATGGGTTTCTTAAAAATTTTGATGTAGTTAATTTACTAAAACCAAATTCATTTAATCTTTAGCCAGGCATTTATTTTCCCTTGGAGTAATTTCTTTTGGGGATGTCATGAATACTGCTTATCTGAGACCAGGAGCTTTAGAAATGTAGGAAAGATTGAAAACAATAGGCAGCAGATTTGGGGAACTACTATGGCACCTTGAACAGATTGTGACTTTCTTATCTGCAAGTAAGGCTTTAGGTTTTCCTGATTATGGAAAAAAACCCTAAATAATAATAATAAAAAAAAACATAACTATCACTGATCTTAAAACCATCAGCAAAATCCCCATCACTCATATGTAAATCATATGTAAAGGTAAAATAATTGTACAGTTAACAATATTATAGTTAAAAATTCATGAAGATTTCATTAAGAACTTAGGAAATTGAGCTTTTTTTCTTGCAGAAAAGTACTCATAGGGAAAGGGGAGGAAGCCTTAGAAATCTTGGGAACTGTCGGTATCTCATTGACTTTACGCATGTCTAATTGATTTTAAGTTCGGAAACATTTTGAGCACAAGAAAACAACCACACTCAAAAACCTGAGAGGTTTACTATAATGCATTATTATGTGAAGTCCACTAAATATTTTAAATTCCCTAAATTTTGCTCATTGAAACGCAGTCTATTTCTCACTTTCAGAATCAATGAAAATTTAAAAAGTTAAAAACATTAGATTTGTGCCTTTGATTTTTTAAAAATTTCTTTTTAAAGGATTCATTTTCTTTAGTAACTGAGTTTTAATGCTACAGGAAGGTATAACTAATAGGAATTTTATCAAAATGGTTGCTCCAAGAGTACCATCTTGAAGTAGCAGGTAATCTGCTAGTAATAAAGTATGAGAGAAATGTCTCTCCTCAGTGATAATGGGAGGCCCCGCAGAAATCTTTACATAGGCTGGTGCCTTTTAGATTTTTAAAATATTAACACGTTAGGGAGAATATTCAGTTCATAAACATACAGGCAGGTGTAAGTGAATATAATTTCTTTGGAGGAAAGCCTTATTCCACTTGAGCAATAGTTCCCTAAACTGCACAGAATAATTTCTCACTTAAGGCCTAATCTCTACTGTTAAAAGCTCTGCTGGGAATGCCTTCTCTTTCTGATCCCTCATTGGCAGTTGCTATATTTTAATCTATCAGAAACTGATTAGGTTATCATTAATCAAGCTTTTAATTCAGTTATTTTAAGTCTTTAAATACATTAAGAAAAAAAAATCAGAATCATTGCCCAAGTTCAGGCAACTTAAAAATAAACCAACTGGATGAGGGAAATTAAGTAATCTATTCACGAAGGATGCATGATCAGTTTATAAGTATTATTTCATTTCACCTTAGATTAGAAAATTGTTTAATATACTTCAAACATCATTTTAAATGTTGGTTTTAGTACTACTACTTTTTCAAAAATTTTAAGTAGAGCAGGTTAAAGAAATCCTTCCATTTGGATCCTAAGTTCACCACAGAGACCTGCAAGGTGAAAGACTGATTTTTGCACATTTCTAGAATTGTGATTTTTCATAGTCTCTACTACATAAAGCCTCATGGTTAAGGTGAAACTTTGAAACTCCACTGAGGGCCTCCCTGCCTGAAAGATGACAAGATGTGTATGAACCTTACCCATTCTCAACACCTGAATCTATTTAGGGCAGCTAATGAAGAAACGGTATTACAAGTTTTGTGAAGCACACACCGGTTGGTATCCTGAATGGCGTTCCCAATGTTTTCTTGTAGTGCGACACACAGGGTGTTGCATTGCAAAATACCTGGAAAGTTGTACCTCTGGATTCAGTTGGTAAAACGGCTGTGTACATATGAAAGCAGGGCTGCCATCGACAACTGTTGGAAATGCTGCCGGGCCCTAATTAGAATATGTCCGTGGAGCAGGTAACCAGTATGATGAAAGTGATAGGGGCACTTCTTCCGTAGCAGAGCCTCTGCGGGGTTCGAATTGTTCAGCCCGGTTTTGTACTTTCGGGAAGACCGCTGCAGGAGTAAAGATGGAAACAGGGCTGGGACCGTCCCCGCGGCCCTGACTCCTTGTCATTTTAAAGGAGCCACGCCTGGGCGTGGACCTGAGGTGCAGACCGGACATGACCGCTGCCGAGAAAGGAGCAGGGACGCGGCGGCGCGGCGCTTCTAGAGAATGCCCTGGAAGCGCACCTCGGAGCACAACGCCGAGACCAGGAGGTACGGCCGCGGCGCCAGCGAAGTGCTTAGGGCGTAAAGAAGCGGCGGTCCCTGGCACGGTCTGAGGGTCAGCATTACAGGGAGCCCAGCGTGGACGCGCAGAAGGCCAGCGCTGTCAGAGAACTCCCTGGCCCCACAGCCTAAGAAAAACCATGATTCCAATTAACTCGTTTTTGCAAAGATAAAAGTTGCTGTTTGGGGATATTTTTATTGTAGCCCTAGTGGCTACTCTAAAAAGAGGGCTACCTGAGGCTTTTTGTGTTAAAATGCTTCCAATATAGGTCCCCACAAGAATTTCGAATTTGGTCAATGTTGCCCCTTTTGCTGACACTGTGAAATGGGCCGCGCACTAAATCCTCACCTGATCAGTGTCTCCAGGAATCTTTAGATGCCTCCTTTGCAGGAGTTTGAAGCAAGTTTAGATTTATAAATTAGACAGAAAAGACCCACCTGCAGGCAGGTTGTTAATAGGAGAGGGATTAGGTTAATAATAGGGTCTGGAATTCATTGTGCCCTGTGTTTAGGCTTCCGGGAAATTACAAAAGGTTCAGGAATGGTTGAGTGGGGGACAAGCCAGGACTGCTTTCAGGAAGGAATCTTTATCTCTCTATTTACCTAGGAGACTAGGCTTTAGCCCGTCAAACACTATTAGTGCAGTTTCCCTTGGTTGCAGTATTTTTTTCTTTCATATACTCAAGCTTCTGGGACTCAAACAACAGCTACAGTTTTTTTTTTTTTCATAAGCATAAACAGTCAAGGGACATGTCGGCAAATTCTGCGTGTATGTTGCCGTGATGAAAGGGGTTGAAGGAGAACAGTGTGGAATTGTAAGAAAAGGAAACATGGTCAGGGGAAAGTTCTCATTTTATTCACATCTAAAGAAAAATCTTTGAGGCAAAACCAAAAAGTTTTCCTTGACATAAATAAGTTGTACTTTACTGTTTAGGGAATTCCAGGTTTTGAAAGTAGTACTATGAGCTACTGCCCCAATTTTTTATATTTTAGGATTTCACCAGGAATTTTTACCGTTCACTTCTATACCTCAGGCTTTTGTGTATCAACTCGGGACTAAATTTCTGAACTTCGCTTAATCTATGAAAAAACCACCATCACAGGTGGATTCTTTTCTGCTCACTAATTCTTAGTGCATAGTATAGGTGAGGTGTGAACGCATGTTAAAACTTTCTCTTTCGTAACGGACAGGGACAAAGTTGTATTTTTATCAGTAAAATAAGCTGATACGATGTCTGCCTTGGCAAGTTGCCATTTTTATAGCCCTGTTCCAAGTACAAGCCACACTTTTAAATAATTAGTTAGTTACTAATGAGATCCAAAAATAAGTTGTCAAAATAGAAGACAGAGGCAGACTCTTGAGTGACCAAGGGCCTAATTTTTAAAAATCTATTTCAAACAAGGGGGGTAGGAATTAGTATTCTCTGCCACCATTTAATTAGTGCGATTTTAGTCAGTGCCTGGGGCTTTACCTCTTCTCCTGTGAGCCTCTCTCTGTGGTGTTGAGTATTTGGAGAGTTTATTGCTTTGTTAAAATGAAGTTCTTTGCTTGGGGGAAAAACCAATAACTCTACAAAAACCAAATTTGTCAAAGAACTTTGGTGACTTGTCTCCTTATTTCTGTTAATTAATTCTATCTACTAAGGAAGAGACTCCTTACCAGGAATCCCAGCTCTTCATGGATTTTTCTAGTCTATTGGCTTGTTTCCATATGCAGTTTTAACTTAGTAAAACTCCATTCAAATTCAACCAATAAAACTATGTGTTTTGAGGGAAACAATTACAGTAAATGTCTCTGTATCCAAAATGGTTGAGGATGGGGTGTTTTGATTAATATTCCTTTTAAAGTCTTTAGTTTGTATGTAATTTGCCAGATTTCAAAAAAACACCGAATATAAAAAGATATGTAGCTAACTAAACCAGTGACGATTTAAGTTTGAAGACACTGTATGAGCACCTGGGTCATGGAGTCATCACTAGATCCTTTATTTACTCAGTACACATTCTTAGGGGTAGGAGGTGTTGGGAAGATAGCCAAGGGCTTGTCCTTTTGAAGCTTACTGTCTGGAGAGGGTATGACCTTTTTAGCAAAGATTCCAAAGAGTTCTTCATTGTGATGGGTACTAGGCTAGATTCCAAA
Source organism: Eonycteris spelaea (assembly GCA_003508835.1). Lineage (NCBI taxonomy): Eukaryota > Metazoa > Chordata > Mammalia > Chiroptera > Pteropodidae > Eonycteris > Eonycteris spelaea. The sequence goes on along the minus strand of PUFA01000147.1, from coordinate 3,317,043 downwards.
GAGTTCATCATTGTGATGGGTACTAGGCTAGGCTCATGCAGGCTGTTGGGATTCAGTTGGGATGTATAGTCCATTCATTAGTTCATCTAGTTAGCCAAGACTTAAATGGGTGCCTACTTTACTGGGTTTAGAGTAGTGAACAAAAACGTATAGAACAGTTGTGTGTAAGCTTTGGTGAACCTGATAATCACTAATGCTGGTTACAATATAAGGTTCCGTGGTGCCACCCTCCAAGACATCAGATATTAGACCAGGCAATCTGAATGTTTCACAAGCTCTGTGGCAGACTGATTCAGGCGGCTCTTGTACCACTCATAAACAGTGCTGTGGATGAGGATGAATTGTTCTGTGGCATACTTTAAAGACAGACATTTAAATCAACTTTGGGGAGCATTAAAAATAAAAATCATTCTGAGATTGTTAGAGTTAGAAGGGGCTGTTGAAAATTTCTCCCTCAAGGCTTCTTTATCTGGATTCATGGAAAAGCTTGGAGGGCCCATGTTCTCTCTGAAATTAAATGTACACCCTAGTGTTTAAGGGTATTTTTTGGGGGGAGAGGGTCCATAACTTTTAACATTTTCTTAAAGAGAACTGCACCCCTTTCCCCCAAGGTTTAGTCCCACGGTGTGCTTGAAAACTGAGGCACTGAACAACTCCATTCAGGTAGCTGGTAACAAGGCCTTACCCTCTGGACTTGTGCACGATGGCTGCCCTCTGAAAAGAAGTTCTGAGCTCCTTCACTGTCACTTTGTTAGGGGTCTTTGAGGGCTATTTCTGAATTTGAAGTGGATCTTAACAATTGATATGTAAATTTAGCTTTGTGCTTCTTATTTTCTTCTTTATTCCAGAAAAGCTGTTCTTAAATAACTTGTGCATTTTACAATGAATGATCTAGGAAAAGAAAAGGGAATTAGTGGAAAAGCTGGTTCTTCAGTGCCACTCAGCCTCTGGGTCTTAAGCATTTCTAGTTACTGGAATTCCAGATTTCTTGCACAGTAAAAAAAGAATTTGCAGGTCCCCTTGCAAAGTTAAGGATGACCAAAAATATTTCATCTGGTATTTTAATTCTTTTGGTCAGTTAAGCAGTTGTTTATTTTATTTCACTGATCACTGTTTTTTATTGAACATGGTGTCATTGCTGGCTAAATGTAGAAAAGAAGCAGATAACTCTACTGAAGTGTTTCAATCTAGATAGTTTGAAGAAAACATTCTAGAGAGGGTACTTGTCATCTTTTCTTGTATTCTTTGTAATGTAGACCATGATTGTAAAAAAAGAACAGCAACCAAATTGAGTGAAAATTGATGAATGATGAGTTAGGGCTATTATCACATGAATGAAGCCAGTGAAAGACTGAGTAACTGAACTTGCCTTTAGCTGAGTTTTAATATTTCTTAAGTGGTTCCAGTCTTTGCTTTTGGCAGTCTTTCGACTTTCTCTGTGGGGTCGAGAGTGTGTTGTTCTATTACTTTTGTTTGGTTTAAAAAGATATAACTCAAATGAATTGAAATGGTCTCATTTTAAGAAACCTTAAAGAGTATGGTTTACCCGAATGAATTAGGATTAAGCTGCATATTGCAATTCAGATATCTTGAGAAGAGGAGCAAAAAAATCACTGGCTATTTGGCCTAAATTGTTTTCTGATTCAGAACTTTGAGTAGGCCTTGGATTTGAGAAATTGTTGCATGCTTTTTAAAACATCTAATTAAAAACCTCCCTGTTTGGAAAGTTATGCTAGTACCACTTCCTATAAAGTCGGCCGCCTGAAGAGACATTTGTAGATGTGGCTTAAAAGAGTAATACGAGTGACACTTGGGTTTTACACTATAAACAGCTAAAAATTGAGATATTTAGATCATTTAATAACAAATGCCCAGTAGGAATTCGGGAAAAGTCCCACATTATGGACCTTGCTCTCTGTTCTCCTTTTGCACATTTGACTGGCTTGTTAGTAGAACTTGAGGCATTTTTGTAATAAAATATGTAGCAAAGGCTCTTCCAGATTTTGAATTCGCTAAAGCTAGAGGCACCTCCTCAGATGACAGAAGTGGGCTTTTGAGTGACATTTTTCCCCACTCTTATTTGAAGTTGATGGCACTGTTGTTTTATTTAGGTGTTCCTGGTAGCTGAGAGTGGAAGTAATGAGAAGACATCATGGAGGCCCAGTCCCACAGCTCCACGACCACTGAGAAGAAAAAAGTTGAAAATTCTGTAGTGAAATGCTCTACTCGAACAGATGTCAGTGAGAAAGCCGTGGCCTCCAGCACCACTTCCAATGGTGAGCAGCCACAGGGATTACCAGCATCCAGGCCCACAGTCATTTTTATATTCTCTGCATTCCTTGTGAATTGAACTTTTGCACCTGGACCAGTGTTTATTCTCTGAGAGGCTAAAGCAAAATGGGGTTAGTGGGGGTTGGAGGTACAGTTTGGGCAGGTGTTTGTAATCTCTATTTTGGTACTGAAGTGTTCATTTTCTTTCCAAAATTTTTCTAATTTGAGATCTAAATGTGATCGCTTTATTTTTACAGAAAGTTGCTGTTTTGGCATTTTTGGAAATCATCTTGATTAGTCTGGCAGGAGTTCAGAATACTTCGCATTTCACATGGAAAGTCTATACTAGTCCAAATAGTTATTGGCTATTTAGAGAAAGGTACAAAAGTTGCTTTGTCAAAATTAAGTGACAGGATTCTCCACCCTCAACTTTAAGTGGTCCACTTTAAAAATTTTAGAAGTTGTTAATGGTTGAACCTCAAGGTGACACCAGTATTGGAGATACAGGTTTTGCTGATGGCTTATAAAAATTTAATTTACTTAAATTGTGTTCAGAGATAACACAGAGCCACTGTTTCTATATGCTATATTAGTATTTTAAGCCATGTGTTGAGAGACATTTCAGTTCATGCATGGAGCATTGAAAATGAATTCCAGAGCCCCTTCTGGAAAAAAAACAAACTAAATAGATCAATGGTAACCTTCCTTTCTCTGCTTTTCCGCTCTTGTGGTCATTGCCTTTGCCGTTTATAGAATTCATAGCCACCTGGCCTTCCTGAATTGCATTCCACTTTTCTACATGCCCTCGCTGGCAGTTCTGTTCCTGGACACTGCATATCTGGGCACACTGATTTGCATGAACCAACCTGCTTCCTCCTTCCCTGTGGGCTTATCTTTTATTTATTCAAGAAAGGTATTACTAGGTTGATTTAAATTATTTTTACATATAATTAAAGAGTCAGAACCTGAAGGTAACCTCAGCCCAGAACCGTAGACTCTTAAGGGCAGAAATCCAGTAAAACTGTGCCTTCCTGTCCTGATGGTGGTACTGCCTGAGCTGACATTCTGAGGAGCCTGCTCTCTATGCCCATCCTTGTTCATGACAAGTATATGCTGCGCAGGTGCCCTCCTCCTTCCTGGATGTCACCAGTTTGCATTTCTGGCTTTATTGGATGTGGGAAGGGGCTGGCATTGAACCTGCTAGGTAATGAGTCCTATTTTGAATTGATCCTTAGGGAGGTATATTTATGTCTGTATTAAAATAATGAGTTTTCTTTACATACATATGAAAATATATCTGTATTTCTACCTTTATTTGTGATGTTTTAAGTCAGGACTGGAATTTTTTTTTATTAAGCCGGATATTTGCATTATTCTTCCAGTGTGTTTATAGAAGGCATAATTTCTCCTTTAAAAAAATAATGTGACCCTTGTTCATTTTTTCTGGAATTTGTAAAAGTTAGACAAATTTATTATTTTAGAAGTAGAATCAGTCCATGCAGTGTTGGTTATTTGGTAATTTTAATGGTAATTTTGATGGAATAAGCACTTTCTGTATTTTATGCTCCATGAAACATCAACTTTTGCTTAATCTTTATAGCTTGTATGTATGATTGTGTGTGAGTAAGTGGTATGAGGTATGTGGATGTGTGTGAGCATGTGAGTGTGAAGACAGGTGAGAACTAGTGTAAGTTGGTAGAAGACAAAGTGTTATGGGGAGTCTCTATGAGCCACTGTCCTTTCTGTGAATCCTAGCACAGTAAAAACAGCGATTTGTTCCTCATACTGCTGCTTCTGCCACTTCTATAGACACATGCTCTGGAGGCATTCAGTGCTGCTGCTTTGGTCTTCAGCCATTCTTTGATCATGGGTTGCCCTTATGAGCCCAGTTAGGGTGACTGGGAACAGAAGTAACCTAAGCAGCCCTGTAGCAGCAAGCATGCCCGTCAAGGACGTTATCCCAGAGAAGGAATAGTCATGAATAGTCACTATAGTCAAAGTTAGTCCTATAGTCTGAAATAACCACAGAGTTGATTTCTAATCCAGATTCCATGGGCTTCCTGCCCTGATCAGCCTATGCTTGTGTGCCTTCCTAAAAGGGTATAAAACTCATTTCTTTTGGGGGCAAATGCTCATTGGTCAGGTTTGCAGTACTCTGGCCAATTTTTCAGTGTTCTTGTTTCTTCTAAGAGGGGTTTTACTACTTTTTATTTTGAGATAACATAAAGACCCAACCAATTAAACAAAAGTGGAAGTGGTGTTTTTAAACATGATTGCAGCCTTACTGGAAGTGTCCAAAAAAACCAGCAAACAAATTTAATGATGGGAAAAGTAAAACAAATATACATTTCTTTCTTGGTGATTGCTTTACATAAGCAATGATAATAATTGTAATGGCCTTTAAACAGTCATCTGTTTCGTCTAACTAGTTTGTAGTCTCTTTCCAGCTCCAGGATCACACTCAGGGGGTGGACTGGCCTAGTCTCTTCTTCATTCTGCAAGCATGCTTTCCTCTGCACTTAGAAGTGGTTAAACAGCTAGTCTCTGGGTTTTGGTCCTGTACCTCATTTGCATTTTAGAGCTCATGGGTAGTGGCTCAAAGGTTGACTCACTGTATGTGCTGGTTGGTGGCTGCCATTGCCATGGTCATTGGTATATCTGTCCATTCTGTCTCTGTCTCCCTTTCTTTCTCTTTTTTCTACAAACATTTAATAAGTGCTTAGATACTTACACTGAGGCTATTTACTAAAAGGAAATTAAAATAATTTGGATCTTATAGCAGGTAGTACTGGTTGTTACTGTTTCCAGGGGGTTCTTATGCTTCCTTTACAAAGCTCTGAAATTCAGGGAATTATAAATGAACAATTAAAAATGAGTTCAGCACTAAGAACCAAATAGATGCAATATATGTATTTTCTCTCCTGTCCACAATTTAATGATTAAAATAAACAAAAATGTTTTGTTGTAGCGCTGTGTTAGGTTAACTTTTAATTAACTTTTCCAGCCATTATGTGCTGCAGTTTGTTCTGATTATGAGCCTTGCAGCCAAACCATGCACATTCCACTGCATGTCTTTACGGATCTGTTTTCTTACTTTTCTCAGCCGAGTATCTACTCCTAGAATAACATTCATATAGAGTTTTGTTTAAATGCACACATACACACAACCAAAATGGTTCAAAAACTTTAAACAACGTTTTAAGTAAGCATTTACTTCTTAACACTAAAATTCCAAATAACAGAAATGAAAAGCTTCTAAATCTTATACAGGCAATAAGACAAGGCAAATTAGATTTTTGTAATGTTTAAGAACCTATATTAACATATAAAGCATTCCTACTCTTAGGAACCACAGTATGTGTTTCATGTGCCATAGTTAGATTTTAAGCTTTAATGTTCTTTATTAAGAATAAATGACCAAAAAAAGACATTTAGTTTTCCGAATGTTTAAGTACAATAGTTATTAAGTTATTACTTTTGGAATCTAATGTGTCTTTCACATATAAAGTGTGCACTCATATTAAGTATCACTGTTTTTCTTAATCTGCAAATCTGGTGATATGCTAATACTGTAAGTAAAATGCCTTAATAATCTGTTTCTGGTATAGATTTCTAAGCTACATGTTGTGGTTTGTAAATAATAAAAGTTAATCTAGATATTCCAATGTTTCAGACATTTTATCCTGTAAAATTTCTTTCAGTGACTTGCAAATACTGACTTCTCAGTTTGAAGTGTTTTGTTTATTTTTGGCCTATGATCTTTTTTTTTTTGATCTGATATTTCTTATTAACCTGATTTGAAAAATAAAAGAACTAATAATAAATGTGTGTCTTGGGGATCTTTTATCAGATCTGATAGTTTTTGGGGACATACCTTAAAGTGATAGAAAGCTAAAATGATTATGCTATAATGGTGATGCAATACAAAACTAAAACTGATAGATTAATAATGAAGGGGAAGTTTCCTATTCATTTTGATTCTTTCAAAAAGAAGGGCTTGGTTTCTCTTTGCTTAAAAAAAAAATTCTCTGAGGTTTAAGGGTAAGTGGTATGGGTCTGTAGATATGTAAGAGTTACTTTTTTTTCCTTACTTTTTTTTCCGCTTGAACTTATGGTTACTTTTTGGCCTTGTGATTTGTTTTTAAACTGTCCCACTACATGGATATTAATGGTGATATCTGTTGGCCTCCTGGCTGGGAGTAAGATGACTCAATTTTGCGCAGTTCACACCATATAGGCACAAGGTTGTGAGTTTTTGGTTTCTTGTGTCTTTAGCTGTTCAACATCTTTTTTTCTTGACCACATCCCATTTCCTGGCACGTAACAGTTGGATGGAAAGGACTGTCAGATAAAATAGATTTCACTTTGTAGGTTGTTGGTTAGGAGCACCCACAGGCTTTGAGATCTGAAATTTTGGGTTGAGTTCTGGCAACACCAGGTATGGGCAGATTAACTTCTCATAATCTCAGTTTCTTCATCTGTTTACCAAGATAATAACTAGACTAATTTTACAGAATTTCTGGGATGATTAATTGAGGCAATAATTGCACCATTCTGAAAGCAGTACAAGTCATAAGAGCTTAGCAAATGTCAGCCATTGTTAGTAGGACAGATCGTGTGGATGAGTTAAATGTTATGAATTCTAACAAAGAATTGTGTTTTCTACACATAGGTTCTCATGTTAAGGAAAAAAAGTTTGGCAAAAGTAATTTTTAATTTGCTGGATTCTCTGAAAAATAGTTCAAGATGTTGCATAAATCATAAATGTAAGGAAGTTTGCATATATTAAGAAAGGACGGCTCAAAAAAGTTTCTGTACCTTCTTTCTGAATGCTTTTACTTAAGCCAAAAAATAGAAAAGATAATTTTGAGAGAATTTATTTTGATTTCTTTAACCTTGGAAACTAATGTTGGTTGTATGCGTTTGCATGAGAAACTGAATATGCATGTCTCATATCTCTTTTCTTCATTCTTTTCTTGGGGTTAATTGTTTCCTTTCAGGTCAGTGATACCCATTTATAGGGTGATTTGGGCTGTATCAGAGTTAGATTTTATTCTTTTTCAAAGAAATTTTACATTTTTAAACCAATTAATGATGAATAACCTGATATTCCTAAGAGCTCTGGCTCTCTTGAGTTCTAAACTCATGTCCCTGAATCCTGGTAATCTCTGTATTCTTATTTTGGCTGAGTATATCAGCTTTCGTGTGGTCACCGAGGCTTGAAACCACACTGTCACCTTTGACTCCTCCCTCATGCTTCCCATGTACAAACCAGTTTTGAGGTCCTGATAGATTTTCCTCTGTAATTATTCACTCATGTGTCCCGTTAGGCCATGCTACTGCACTGTGCTATTTAAAACCTCACTACCTCACACCTATACAATTAAAGCAACCTATCTAATCACCTTGCCTTTGGTCTCTGCTCTTCTCATTCATGGGACTTGCTCCTGCAGAATTAATTTTTCTGACTTTCTAATTTCATATGCTACCACTATACTGTCCCATCCATAACATATGCTTTATTTAGCTAAATAGCAGGGCTCTTTGCCTTTGTTAAAATGTTATTCCTGCATAGAATAAGTATTTTCCCTAACATCAATGCATGTTTAAATTACTCTCAAATGTGATTATGTCCTTAGTCTCTTTTTCTCCATGTAGTTTTGTGTCCTTTTGGGAATTACCTAATAACACTTGTTTTTTTTTTTTTTTTTGTTGGTATTTTAAAAATTATTATTTTAATTAATAGGCTATATTTTAGGGAAGTTTTAGGTTTACAGAAAAAATTGAGCAGAAAGTACAGAGTTCCTATATAAACCTCCCCTCACCCTTATAGTTTTCTCTACTAGGAATGTTTTGCATTGGTGCGGTACGTTTGTTAAAATTGATTAATGCCATGTAGCTTCCATTACACCATCATACAGAATAGTTTCACTGCTGTAATTATTCATCCTTCTTTCTCCCATAACACTTAAATTTTTACATTTTAAAACTTTTTGAGAGTAGCACCTGGTTTGTCTTTTCTCCATGCCCCGTCTACCTGCCGTTCAGTGTTTTGTACTGGGAGGGCTTCAGCAGATATTGAATAAGCCGGTATAGTACACAGGCCTGCCAGAACTTTACTCAGGTCAGTGGGGGCAGGGAGCATGTATTGTACAGCAGTAGTGTTGTTGCCAGAATTTGAACCCTACCTTTACTGCTTGGGTTGTTGTGTGGTCTTGGGCTTTACTTAACATCTCTGTGGCTGGTACAGTGAGTAACCAAACATTATAACTATTATTAGTACTAATAAGAGCCTCTACTGGATATAATTTGACAGGATTTAATTCACTGATATATTACATCTTATTCCTTTTGGTACGTCATTTGTTGATAATCTATGAATGGTTAAGCTGTAATCTGAGAGAATTAGAGGGGTCAGCTAAGAGAAAAGTCTTAACGTGGTGGTTATCAGGATGTAGCTTGACAGGCAAGTAGATAATAAAATCTGGGATTAGGAAACAACACTTCAATCTGTTGGTCTTAAAATTGCCACCAGTTTGGATTTAATGATTCAGATGCTTTTAGGGTGCACTTCTCATTCATAAATACTCATTGAAGTTTTGGGATGAAATCAGTAATTTTATGGTAATGGGCTTCTCTGGGGGCTCCTTTTTTCTCTTGTATATAGCCACTGGATTTCTTTTCTAAAAGGACACTGCTTGGGTACTCAAGATAAATCCGGAATAAATATCAACCCCATCTTGCCATGGTTTCCCAAACTTGGGAGTAAAAGAAGCCACAGCATGATGTATGTGTTCTGCTTGTGAAAAGTTCCCGGGTTGCCCTTGATTGCTTGTGATCATGTGATGTGGGTATTTTATATTTCCAGAAACAAACTAGTAAAAATCAGAAATAGCAATGGAAGAGTGGAAGCTAGGGGGCAAAATGATGTTTGTGGGAGTCTCCCTTTGGTTAGATAGTTGGTGGCCTTCCATCCTGCACCACTTTGAGCTGAGAGGTTGGGAGAGGGCTTTTCCAGGCAGCCCACACCATGAGATGCTAGAGGACACCAGGCTAAGCACTGAGAACCATGTAGAAAAGGAGGTGGAGTGATGACTAAAGCAGAAACCTTCTGTTATCTCGTTTACATGGAAATCTTTTCAGATGTATCAACTGCAATTTTTATTTATTTTTAAATTACAACATTATTAAGTCTTTTTTGGTGTACTGGTGAGTTTTGACAAATCTATAAAATCATGTAACCACCATCAAACATGAAAAGTTCCAGCACCC